>JARWIR010000007.1:42179302-43573469 GCA_029959085.1 Nemophila menziesii | reverse complement strand
TTGAATCAATTGAATTGAATCTCAGAAAAAATCAAATTTGAGGTTATATGTTTTGCAATGTAGCAGTGCTGATTATGGGAATAGCTTATTTATGAGGTGATGTCGCGGGTTTTGTAGGGCCCATGATTTGATGGAGTGAAGAAGACGAGTTTGAGGTTTTATGTTTTACGTGTTACGTTATATTAATATGAAAGGGGATATCAGGTGATGAAAATGAATTTGTGCAATTCATTAAAATCACAAATTAATACTAAGAAATATAAAGTATTCATAATAGTGCTACATCACTAGGAAACAACCACATTACTACTCAAATGGTAACTAATCTAATAAAATACCTTCTGAAGGAAAAAAAATGTTTACCTAAACTCAAAAATACAGAAAACAACTATTGATGTTAATAAATCCCTAAACATAAAGGATTTTTTGAAAGTAAATTTGTTTTTTTATCAAAATAAATCTTGAAAATACCTTGTATAATGGGTTTGTACATGAAACTTGATGTGTGTTAATTTCCACTAACGAATTAAACATAATTTTACTTTAATTTTAAAAAGATTTAAATGATTTTTAAATTCGATTTCATGACCTTTTAATTATTATGGAGTAATCTAACCACTAGACTAACTATCCATCTTTATTTTGTGTTTTTTTATTACTAGTTAATTGTTATTAAAAGGTAGAATAGTCAAAATGTTTAAAATGTGAAAATAGATTTGGCTTGTGCCTATTTTTAAAAGAAAGATTCCGTCTTAGGCTTAAATTAAGGAATCATCCTACTTAATTATAATCATAATCTATAACTATGATTAACTAGCAACACCCCACTCCCCCACACTTCCTACCCCCTAGAACACTCCCGGTTGCAGAATTTCTAATTATTTCCTCATAAATCTATGAAAAATATACAACAATCTAAGGAGGATGCTATCAATCATCTACGGGACGGTAAAATTATGTTCATGGCAGGGCCAAGAAACAGTTTCTCTTGGACACGGGAGAGGAGCAGGTTGCGCAATGAATGTAGCATATTTCTCTCCGGGCATTACCACAGAGAAATCTGAAGTACATGATGTTGGAACCTGTCACAAAAATGAAAATTTATTTAGAATCTGTTAATATTAAATGCAGATGACAAAAAACATCAGTCTTCACGTGCTAACTTTGTGACTATAGAAGTATAGATCCTCGGTAAGGTAACTAGCTATTTTACCTTACTAGCTATTTTAAACATATTAAAATACTAGAGAGACATGAAATTATTGACTTACAATATTTTGATCTCTCATCTTCTGCATTTGTCTAGAATGTGACGGCCTAGTGTTTTCTTGAGTTGAAGAATCATATGATTCACTTGGTTTAAACAGATGCTCAAAGATAGCCATGACAAGAAACATTGATATTAAAATAGCAGTAGCTACAAAGCCAAAAGAAATGGCATCCATTGATGTTCCGTTAACTTCACTGTGAGACGGACTACTTGGTTCTGAACTTGAATAAATATTCCACGCCTCTGATCTTTCCAAGTTAGTCTCATTCATTGTTCTTGATTTTCAAATTTCAAAGAAAAATTTGGCTGTATATTTGAAATTTTCAGATTCAGCAGAAGATTGTTTCTCATGAGCAGATTGTGATCCTAAACTTTCTACACATGAAAAAGATTATTAGAGATTTTGAGATACAAAAATATACTTCTTGATCTACAAACACAAAAGTGTAGATAGTTATTCGATCATCTAATGCTCAGTGGCGGATCTAGGAACTTTTTCTAGAGCTCACAGCACAAGAGTTGATGATGTTCAGCGTTTAATCCCCTATGTGAAGATCAACACTTGTGTTGTTGGCTCCAAACTCCTAGTGTGTATCCGTCCATGTTTGTGCTTAACCGAAAGAAACAAGATATATCAAGAACTAACCTTGTATTAGAAGAAAGGGGAGTCAATCATTCATGGTAGGAAAAATGACACATATATAACTCCAAGGATGATTAGAGAATGTACATGTAAAATTTATAAAGACAAAGTTATATGATAATCTCATTAACTTAATATTGAAGGAGATGACGCTTTTTTGATATTGATGCCTAACTTAATGGACACTAATCCTTGTCTAGACAAGCAAACTTTTATCAAAACAAAACTTGTGGACTTCTTGTCTGTAAAGTGACAACATGAGTGGTCTATTGGTTTGTTCACTTTGCTTACTCCATTTATACGTCGGCTTCTTATTTTATTGCTAGTAGTGTTAGTAGTATTATTGAAAAGGAATTTGAAATTTCTGTTTTGGGATCTAATCATGTAATTCGACGATTAGTTTAGTAGCGAAGTGTTTTAATATCTGGATTAAGATTTGTTTACATTCAGAGTTTTAATATTTGGTTTGTGATTTCTTGAATATTTTATGTTTTGACAGTTAGGAAAGGGATTTGAAAGCGGAGAATGTGAAATTAGTTTGGAGGTTGGTTGACAAGTAATGTGTCATGCTTGTGTTTTTCCTTTTTTTTTGGTTGAGTTTAACTAGTGGTTAGATTATCAACTTTCGTTTAATTCTTGTTTGATATGAATTTATTACGGTGAACTTTATCTTAATGTAAAAATTTAGGTAAATTTTGGCTTTTAATGGAATTATTTTCTTTAGATAAAAAAAGGTACTCAAGTGAGATGCTAAAAACTAGCAAGTCTGGGCAATGTCTTTTCCAAATACTGTCACGCTTCTCAGTATTTAGTGCTGTAGTATGAATCCAAAGAACTACACATGGGTGCTGTTTTATGTTTCTTCTTAACACAATACAAGTCTTAGAATTAGTACTAATATATATGATATCAAACTTACGGCGCCAAAAAGCGCAAAGGTTCAACTGAACCATACATTGAAAGTTACATAATACACGGATTGCCGTAATTAACGATACAAACAAAGTAGTAGTACATGAAAAATAGATAAGGAATACAGCGTAAACAAAAACTAAACAATTGACTTTTCTATGTACTAATTATCGGACGATTTCTAAAACTCTTTCCGAATCATCAACAGGACGATTTCTAAAACTCTTTCCTAATCATCCAGTAAATTATACATTTTAGGAAAATACCTGATAAATTATAAACCCTCTTTTCTATTTTAATTAACGTTTTTTACTTGTACACATTTAATATAAGATGATTTTTACACAAATAACTTATTTAAGCCTATTTAGAATAGTTCCTAAAGATTTATATGAATATTATAAGAATATTGTAAAGTGACACATATTATTGATGAATTAGAGAGGAGAAGAAAATGTATTTGATTTGTATTATTGAATGAATAAAGTGTATTACAATTGTGATCTTTATATAGCTACACTTCTAACAGATTATGTATGTATACATACACAATACATACATCTAACTAACTCTATTCAATCTAACTAATTTCCAGCTGTAAGATTCTCTTTTGACTTGTTTGTTGACCTCTCATTATCATCCCCCCTCAAGCTGAGCACGGTAATGAGTGGAAGCTTGGAGATAATGGAGGAAAAAGGAGTTGGAGCTAGACCTTTAGTGAGAATATCAGCCAATTGATCACAAGATGGAACATGAAAGAGATGAAGAGCTTTGGACTTCACTTGTTCTCTGACAAAGTGAAAATCAACATCTATGTGTCTTGTTCGAGTATGAAACACTGGATTGGAGGCAAGAGCAATTGCAGAGAGATTATCACAAGCAATTGTAGGTGTTTGTATAGGAATATGCAAACTCTTGAGCAGGAAAGTAAACCATTTTAACTCAGCAGCTACATAGGCTAATGCCCTATACTCAGCTTCAGTGGATGATCTTGACACTGTGGACTGCTTCTTAGAGCCCCAAGACACCAAATTAGCACCTAAATAGATGCAATAACCAGTAACTGATCTTCTATCAATTGAGCAACTAGCCCAATCTGAGTCAGAGAAGGCTCTCAAAGAGGGAGGTGAAGCAGAGAAAAACAAGCCATAATGGGCTGTACCCTTAATATACCTAAGCATTCTTTTCAAAGCTTCATAATCTGCATTTGTAGGCTTGTGCATAGACTGACACAACTGATTAACAGCAAATGAAATATCAGGTCTAGAGATGGTCAAATATTGAAGACCACCAACTAAACTTCTAAACAAAAAAGGATCCTCAAAGGGTTGTAGTCCATGAGCTGAAGCAACTGAGTACTTATTTAAACAAGGAGTAGGAGAAGATTTGCAGTTACTTAAGCCAGCTTTATGTAGCAATGTCTTAGCATAATTGCATTGTGTGATAATAGTACGATCATTTGTTTTAATCACCTCCAAACCAAGAAAGTAAGATAATGATCCTAAGTCTTTCATTTCAAAACGTACTTTTAATTCAGATATAATTGATGAGATGGAACTTGAATCAGCTCCAGTGACTAAGATATCATCAACATATATTAGAATAATGGTTAAAGAAGAACCTGAGCCTTTGACAAACATGGAAGTGTCAGCTTGACTTACAATAAACTTGTGACTAAGTAGAAATGATGCAAGAAGTTGATACCACGCTCTTGGTGCTTGTTTCAGCCCATAAAGAGAGCGTTTTAACTTGCAAACATGAGTAGGATATGTTTGATTTATGAAGCCAGAAGGTTGCACCATGTATACTTCTTCATCTAACTCTCCATGAAGAAACGCATTTGAGACGTCTAACTGTCGAATTGTCCAATTATATGAGACAGCTAGAGATAAAACAACTCGAATTGTCTGGTGTTTGATGACCGGACTAAATGTCTCAGTATAGTCCAAACCATACTCTTGTAGAAAGCCTCGAGCAACTAACCGAGCTTTGTAACGAGAAATATCACCATTAGCTTTGCGTTTAATCTTATAAACCCACTTACAGGTGATGAAGTTTCGACCAATAGGTGGTGGAACTAATTCCCATGTGTGTTGCTTCATAAGGGCATTATATTCCTCAAGCATAGCTTTGTACCAACAATCATATTTAGAAGCTTCTTTGAACGAAGATGGTTCATGAAGAGGAGGAGTCATAACTAAGGTTTGACACTTATAAGATGGTTTAAGAGAACCAGTTTGACGCCTTGTGACCATAGGATGAGAAGACTGTACTTGAGGTTGTGTAGTTGAGTTATTAGGAGGTTGTGTAGTTGAGTTATTAGGAAGTTGTGTAGGTATAGATTGGGAAGAAGTTGGAGGCTGAGTAGGTAAAGAGAAAGGATTAGTTATAGACTCAAGATTAATTGTACTTGAGAATAAATCTGTATAATTAGTAGGTAATGTTTCAAGAGAGGATGCAGAGGTAAAAGTTGAGAGGTTTTGAAATGGAAAAGTAGACTCATCAAACCTCACATGTCTGGATATATATATTTTGTGAGATAGGAGAGAAAGACACTTGTATCCTTTGGAGAAGCTACAATACCCCAAGAATACACATTGTTCAGATTTGGAGGATAGTTTATGAGAGGAATATGGCTTAAGCCAGGGGTAACATAAACAGCCAAAGGTTCTAAGATGAGAATAAGAAGGTAAACATTTGTAGAGAAGCTGATATGGTGAGTGATTTGAAAGGTTAGGTGTAGGGAGTAAGTTTATAAGGTACACTGCAGTTGAAAGAGCTTCAATCCAATATGTAGGAGGCAAGAAACTGTGAGATAAGAGTGATAGAGTAGTCTCCATAAGATGTCTGTGTTTTCTCTCTGAAACACCATTTTGTTCAGGTGTATGTGGACATGATGTTTGATGCACAACACCCTTTTCTTGAAGAAACAACTTGAAGTTTTGACTTATAAACTCTCCACCATTGTCAGATCTAAGCATCTGTATCTTGGCTAGAAATTGTGTATCCACCATTGTATAAAATGCTTTGAACACCTCAGCAACCTGAGATTTGAGACTTAAGGGATAAACCCAAGAAAAACGAGTATAATCATCTATAAACACAATATAATATCTGAAAGAGGAAGAAATAGAAGCCACAGGTGCAGGGCCCCAAACATCAGTATGAATCAGCTGAAACGGTTTACAAGCTTTATTGATAGACAAATTAAAAGGCAATTTATGAGCCTTTGATTCACAACAAGCTTTACACTTAAGACCATGATAGTCAAGCTTAACATTTATTACATTAGATATAGGTATAGAAGCTTGTGTAGAAGGATGCCCAAGTCTATAGTGCCACACTTGAGCATTTGAATTATTTGAAGCAGGTACTATGGTAGAAGATAAACACATCTTAGCTGTTGAATCAACTGTAGAGACTTTATGTGATCCAAAGTGCAGAGGATAAAGGCCATCTTTACAAGGGCCCTGAAACATTAATCGTTTGGTGGTAGAATCAATAATAGAGACAGAAGAAGATGTGAACACAATGGAGCAATTGTTATCACTTGTAAGTCGAGAAATGGATAATAAATTCGACTTGATACAAGGAACATGTAAAATAGACTTTAGAAGAAGAGAAGAAGTAGAGGAGTAAAGCTTACTATCACCAATATGAGCAATGTCCAAAGGCTGTCCATTACCAACAGCAACCGAGCTTGAACCATGGTAAGGTGTAGAGGACTGAATGAGTGAGTCATCATGAGTAACATGAGAGTTAGCACCCGAGTCAAGGTACCATTGCTCAGGGTCATAAGATGAAGATTGAGTAGTTTGAGCAGCCATTGCCACACGATTTTGAGCTTTTGGAGATGGATAATTGACAAAATCGGTTCTATACCAGCAATCCAAAGCAAAGTGTCCAAATCGAGTGCATATTTGACATTGAGGTGAGGAATTCGTACCAGATTGTGAAGGAACTGAAGGAGGAGCACCTAATATAGAAGGCGATGAGTTGAAATTGCGACCTCTTCCTCGATTTGAGTAGCCACGACCATGATTTCCTCCACCACGGCCCCTATTTTGATTGTTGTATCCTCTAAATTGATTCGAATTCTGAGCTTGATTCGAATTGTGAGAAGTAGCTGATGTGAATAACGCAGAGTGAGAGGATTGTGATGATTCATGTGAATCGTTCATCTTCATATGTAGTTCTTCAGATACAAGTAAGCTTCCAAGAGAGTGAAAGCTTAAAGTTGAAGTTTGAGCATTCGTTATTCGAATGCTTGACTTGAATTGATTGAATTCTGCTGGCAAGCCTTTAAGCGTATACATTATTACATCTTCAAGAGGGAGAGAGGCATCTGCAGTATCCAAACCATCACATATCTCTTGGATTTCATTAAGATAACTTTGCATTGATTTGTCGCTCTTCTTAATGTTACACAAGCGCATCTTCAATCCATGAACATGTGTTCGGCATTGATTTATGAAGATCTCTTCTAGTTTAGCCCATACATCATGAGCATGATTCAGACGAACAACTTGAGCAAGGATTGAAGGGATCATAGAAGAGTTGAGTGAGACTTTAAGCTGTTGATCAGCGATTAACCATGTAGAGTATTGTGAAGAAGATTGAGAAGGAGGCAAGGAAGTGCCATTGACATGAGTTAGATATCCATGTGCTTCAAGAACAGACTCCATTTGAGCTCTCCATAGCACGTAATTTGTGGAATCTAACTTGATTTGAACTAAGGAAGACCAGTTTTGTCGAAGGAGAAGAAGGCCAGCAGGGATTTCTGAGCTGGATTGAATGACAAGAGTGGGTGAAGATTGTGAAGAGGATGCCATTGCAGCGGAAGATTTGAAGATCGAAGTAGAGAACTGAGAAGCTCGTTACTATATCGCCATTAATGGCGGATTTTGAGCTTTATTCTCAATAGCTCTGATACCATGATGAATTAGAGAGGAGAAGAAAATGTATTTGATTTGTATTATTGAATGAATAAAGTGTATTACAATTGTGATCTTTATATAGCTACACTTCTAACAGATTATGTATGTATACATACACAATACATACATCTAACTAACTCTATTCAATCTAACTAATTTCCAGCTGTAAGATTCTCTTTTGACTTGTTTGTTGACCTCTCATTATCAATTATAATAAATAAAAGATCATCAAAAGATATTGCTACGTTTTCTATGAGTAGGAGCGGCACAAGTCATCGCTAATGATAGGATTAGTCGTCGCTATTAACATGCGTTTGTTTTTAGCAACGAGATTTCGTCGCTAATAAGTCGTCCCTAAAGTATAGTTGCTAAAGACCGTCATGGCAACGACAAGCCAAATATTGTCGCTAATAGCTCTTTTATCTTTATCGACGATATTTGTTGATCTTTACCAACGACATTTTCTTTATCAAAATTCATGTGGTCGATTTTATAATATAAACTATCTTTTTGCCAAAAAAAAAAAAAAAAATTTGCAATCTATGAAGTTCACTTCTAGCGACCTCAAGTTCCGTCTTAATTAAAAAAAGACTACAAATAGCAGAGAGTAATAGACTTTAATAAGGCTGGTAAAGTAGATAGAAACCTAACACCAACGGCAGATACAAAAATGTCCACGTTACCAGATGGATTTCATCATTTATGAAGTTGGCAAGTACTCCTTTAAATGGACAACATAAAGAAGTCTGCAAAATTGATATAAATAACCAACAATAAGAGCAGCAACTAATATGACAGAATAAATGTTGGATACCTTATCATCCTCTAGGCCTTGTTCTATCTAATTTAATTTTCGTCTTCACGATAAATTGTTCATCAAAGTTTTAATAATGTGGATGGTCCAGTCCATATTATACATATACGTTCTAATTCTTTTACCGACGATGTGATCAATGGTCATAATTCATATACAGATATGGTCCACTTGTTCAAAATTATAAATCCAAAAAAACTATTATTTAAAAGAAGATAATGGCATGTGACAAAAAGAAAAAAGAAAAGGAGAGGGGACTAAAAGGAGCTGTTGTAGACCACCATAATCACATTTGTAGTCAAGAGGAATCACACAACTTTATGCATATGACAAAATCTGAGGTGGTGGAAAAGATTGAGAGTGTCTAGTTTTTTTTTTTCAAAGATCATACAATAATACAATTAAGGCTTCAAGGTTACAAAACACCCTTCCGGTAGGTATTTTTTTCATATTAATATATCTGTTTGAAAAAAAAAAAATACAAAACACCCTTACTCATTCTTCTCCAGTAGGTGAGTAGTCAAAAGCTATCAGATAGTTAACTAGGGAGGCATAACATATGTCAATTATCAAATAAATTATCTAATAATATTTATTTGGCATTCCATTATCTGTCAAATTACAACTCTTCTTAACAAGAGAGTATGAAAAATTACACTGATCGGGTTTACGGGTTTAGAATAAATGAACTTAATGATATTATAATTCCTCAAATATTCAGGATCGACAAGATCCTTTAGAATACCTAAAATGAGAAAAAAATAAAAAAATCAATGCTTTCTTAAATCAAAATTACAAACCAACTTCCTATTTAGATTATACAATAATTTAGATGAAAAGATTATTATGATAGTCTTATTGTAGTTGTTGTCTTTGACCATATATTTATTCTCATTTAAATCAAACATTATCATAGATGTGAAAATCCACCTACTACTAATTTCATCACACGCGCACGTCCATGATTTTTTTTTTAAATCGTCATAACTAATTCCAAAAAAATCAAAAACATAAAAAAATTGCATTTTTAGATGATTCAAATTAATATTTACGTCAATGAATTTTCTTTTTTACTTTTTAATTTTTTTTTTGATTTTTTTAAATAGGATTTTGTCTCATCTCTAATTTTAAGATTTGGATGAAGTTGTCTCATCTCTATTCTAATACTGAAATGTGATTTGTCCCATCTCTATTGTATAACTAAAATGAAATTTGTCTCATCTCTATTGTAAAACTAATTAAAGGTATAATGTGTTGGAGATGATGATGTGTTGTTTCGCGAGATAAAAAGTCTTGACCTGGTGGGGTTATGTATGTATGTCGAGCGATTGATAGGATTGTTTCGTCCAGTTTTACTATTCCTACTCCGATTTTGTTTGCAGAGCCTTGAAACCTAAGACTATTAGCTGCTTATTCTTCTGATCCATTCCCTACAATTTACGTTTATATAAGGAATGACTTATTTACTTTGAATATTGATGACTTGAGAAGCAATAATTAGTTGAAATGAAGAAAAAATTATTGTTTCTAGATCATTATATAACATTCAAAATCAAATTGTACGAGTCATCAACATTATTAAACACTAAAACAAAAATCAACCCATTTAATACTCAGATGGGATTTGTCTTATCTTTATTGTAAAACTAAGATGGTTCTATCTCATTTGTAATTAAAACCTTCCACCACCACCACCACCCAAAACTACCATCACCCTACCACAACCACCATTACCTACTACTAATTTCATTACACACGCGTCCGTCCGTGAATTTTTTTTAAACCGTCATAACTAATTCTAAAAAAATCAGAAAAATAAAAAATTTGCATTTTTAGATAAAGCAAATTAATATTTACATATATGATTTCTTTCTTGAATTTTTTGAATTTTTTTAAAAAAATTGCAGTGAATTTCATGTTTGCGAAAAGAAAATTCACTATTTCAAACAATGAATTTCATGTTTTAAATGGTGACTTCCGTGTCTGCGAAAAAAATATATATAAAAAAATTTAAAAATTGAAAAAAAAAATCATTGACGTAAATATTAATTTGTTTTATCCAAAAATACAAATCTTTATTTTTCTACATAGTAGTGGGGGTGATTGTGGTGGTTTAGGTGGTGGTGGTTATGGTTGGGGTAGCTGTAATGATGGTTAAATACATGGTAGTGGGGGTGGTGGTGGTGGAGGTGTGGAAATAGATTTTCTATTTAAATAGAAGACTAGATAATCTAATTGGGAAGAAAGAATAACATGTCAACTTTTAGATATAGATTTTTTTAATCATGATTTAAATAGGTATTTTCTAAAAAAAACTTTGTTTTAGGTTTGTCATTAACTTTTTCTTAAATTTAAATTCTGAAACTATTTTATTATAAATTATATTTAAATGTGTAAAATAATTATAATTATACATTTAACAAATCTTTTTTTTTTTGTCGACATTAACAAATCATTTTTAACAATAATATTTACGTCGAAAATATATAAAAATATTTAAATTCAAGTTTTACATCTATTGTTATTAAAATTTATATAAAAAAAATTAGTACAAAGGAAATCCTATAATCATAAATTAATAACCTGACTGTTGAACACCACCAAAAAAAACATGGGGGAATATTATTCTACAGCCCCATAACTATGATAGTTCCGTTATAAAGCCTAAGAGTTACTCGGTTGGTTTTAGTGTAAAGGGTGTATGTGTAAAGACTAAAAAGCCCTCATGTTAACGTTCTCTCTCTAGTCACGTGGGGAAGTCCAATCGTTCTGACTTTTCGTAGACCCATACAGTGAGAATTATTTGAACAAAACATGCTCATAATATAGGTATTGGTTTTGTTCGTGTGAAACCTCACTGTGGAAAGAGAATAAACACTCTCTACCAGACCGTGTAGCGTGAGACAACAAAGAAGAAGATAATTTGTCCCAGCAATTCCAAATCAGAAACTCAAGATCTATAATAAGGTAAGACGGAAGATGTTTATAGTATGTGTTTGGGATGGTCGTACCCCTTGATGTGCAACTTTGCAGGACGTATGTGGCTGTTAAGTGTTTTGTCTGTACATATGTGTCTGTACATTTGTATGACTGTTAGAACCCTACTGTTACTCAGTTAGTACCGACCATTATTCACATACTACTGTATGAACCCATGTGTGTATGTAAATATGTTCTGGTTGTTTGGCATTTGGGGTTAGATTAAAGATTGGGGTGTCAATATAGTGTGGGTTGTATATGACTGTATGTCTAATGTTACGACAGGTGTATGTACATTTGTGCGCGGGCACGAAAAATTTGGCCACCCATTGAGTGTGATTGATGATTTAAAGTATGCTGATGAGTGTGTAGAGGTAAAAATAAAGTAAAACATGCGGTTGTGTCTGTACTAGTCCATATTAATTGTATTCTGAATGCACATGAACAGTATATAAAGTATTTATATTCGCGTGTAGGCTAATTTTTTTAAATAAAATCGGTAATTGAGTGAACATACTGTTGAGTACAGACATGATTGGAAAATATAATTGATCGTGAATGTATTTTGTTGTTGCATGGCAGGGCTATGAAGATCCACAAGGGAACACTTCAGACACTAGCAACTGTATTTTCGGATAACAAGGTGCCAAGAAGATTCATGGAGGAACTTAAATGTTCACCTTTCTACCAGTTGTTCTTAGGATTGTACAATATGGAAGGGGATCGAAGTATATCGAAGCATGAAAGTCATATGGGCGACATACTCGATACATACGATCGGGCCAAAGGTGCTTTTATTCTGGGAGGAGAAGAACTAAGGATAACAGGAAATGATGTGCGTGTAATCATGGGTGTGGGAGGGGGTAGTTTGAGAGTCCCGAAGTACAAAAAAGGGGAGTTTGAACCGTCGAGGTGGTTTAGGAAACATTTCCCCAACACGACCACGGGTAGGCTTGAGATGTCGGTTATAAAGAGAACTATAAGCAAGTGTATTGCGAAGAAGAAGAAGCCTGAATACGTCCGTACCTTTATCAAGTTGATGAATATTCTGGCACTGTCAACACTATTTTACCCAACTACCTCTGCCAGAGCTGTACAATGGCATGTTTACATAGCGGAGGACACAGAAAAGATGAAGGAGTACAACTGGGCAGATCACATTGCCGCATGTCTAATGAAAGCACCTGACCGAGAAGTTACCGGGTGCTGCACAATGTTGTTGGTAAGTATTGAATATGTAAATGTATCGATCTTTTTCGGATTGTCGTGTAATGTTAATTTTTTTTTTAATGACAGCCCTGGTTTTGTGAGCATGTTAAAAGGTCGGGGATGAAACCAGCTGTGGCCGATGCCATCCCAAGGTTGTTTAAGTGGATTAATGTATCGCCCCCTGTACATTTCCGTGCGGAAGTGCTAGCAAGATTAAGGAGTAAAAGGGTAAGCTGAACATCTGTTAAGGAATAATATTTGAACACGTACATACGTAACCAATTAAATTGTCCGTGTTCACAGGTCCGGACATTTGATCTCGAGCCTACTAGCGCAGAAGTTGAGGCTTTGGGGCTGGATTTGAACACTTTCACACGGAGACCTGTTGAAGTTAGTGGAGTGAATGTGTCGAATGCTGATGCTGTTGAGTCGTCGACAGCTTTGTGTTCAAGTTTTAAGGAAGAGTTAGAAAAGGAAAGGAAGGAGAGTGCTGATCTGAGGAAGAAGGTTGAAGAGTTGGACAGAGAAAATAGGCGTCTAAGGGACGAGATTGCTATTAGTAGAGTGAAGGGCAATTCAGAGGATAAGGGAAAAGAGATAGTTGGGCGAGAGGATGGGAACGTAATGGTAGGAATTAGTAGTGGGGGTAATAATGTCTACGCAAATGAGGGTAGTTCAACTGTACCTGGTGGTGTTGGGACGGAAATACGGAGAGAGGAAGCAGTTGTGTATGAGAAAACGGGTGTCGAAGAGAACGTAAGTGTGGGTAGAGGAAACAAAGTGATGTCGGGAAACAGGACATCAGAAAGTGGTGGGTTGGATACGAACTTGTGGATTAACGATGGGCCAGACGAGGAGGAGGGCAATGCGGGAAAGGGTATGTTGGATAGCGACAACGAAGCAGGTACGGGTAACCAGGAAATGGGGAGCGAAGACTATGAGGTGCCTTTGACACAGCTAGTAAATAAAATAGTTGAACAACACCTTGAGTTTGAACCCTGTGTTTTGTCTGGGAGAGCATGTATGGACACAAACGCGACTGCTGATAAGGTTGGAGCGAACAATGAAGGGTCGCATATTCAGAAGGGTTGTGTGGAAGTGGGTGATGGGGTTACAAAAAACAGAGCTGAGCATGCTGAGTACGAAATGGAAACTGCGGTGGATCAAAGCGGGACAGTTACCGATGGATGTGAAGATTTAATAAATAGTGAGGACGAGGGAGTTCCGCTAAATCAGCTGGTGAAGAAGATGTCTGGCTCCTCCACGTCAGGATTTGTCGAGAAAAAGCGTAGTTCTATGGTGGAACGTGTGAAAGTCGCGGACAGAGAGAAAAGAAAGAAGACAATTGGTGAGGAATTCATCACTGGACAGACTCCGAAACGTCGGAAATTCAGGCCACTGTCAGTGGATGGCGGTGAGAGTACCCATAATGAGGATGAAGTAATGGAGGATGGCGAAACCAATAACGACACAGAAGTTGTGACGAACGGCCTAGTATTTGATGCCACGGGTCGAGAGGTCGGTTACAACTCTGAGAACGTGGTTGTTGAAGTTGGTATTACAGACGGAAATTGTACCTTGGCCGGTGACATACAGAAGGGTAATGTTGGTGACGAGCATGTTAGAGTGGACGATGTTGTAAAGACGGCAGGTAAAAGTGTGGAAAAGATTGTGGAAGAGTATATTGTAGAAGAAAACAATTCAGCGACTTCTATCAAAGAGAAGGCGATTGACGGTGAAGTGAATATTAAAGGGCCGGTTAGCTTTGATAGGGACAACAGACCTCTGACTGGGGAAGTTGAAGTGGTTAACAGCGAAAAAATAAGTGTAGACGAGACTATCATATCACCGGAGACTGTGGATGCAGGGTTGAAAAAAGTGTCTGCTGGTGTGGAACTGAAAAGTACAGAGTTGACTGGATTGGTGGAAGGTAGAATGGAAGAACAAAAGACTGAGAATTATTCAACCAGAGGAAAAGAGGCAGCGGGTGAAGCAAGTGTTTTGGTAGGGGAAGAAAGTTCGAAAGTAAAAAAGACTGTGGCTGGCGGTATATCAAAAACTAAACCGGGGAAGGAGATTAGTCGTGTGAGTTATGGTCTGGTTGCGAATAAAGAGTCTGGTACGGGGGATAGGGTCAGAGAGGGTGCAATTGTGGGACGTAAACTTAAATTGAAGGAAAAAGAATCCGAGTTGGACGATGGTAAGCAACAGGAGAAGGAAACTGTGGCCCGAGATGAGGACTTGGAGGTGCTGGTAGGGTTAAAAGCCCGGTTCTCTGGAAGTACATCAGTTTGGAGGGTAGATGGTCTGAATGTTACTGTAGATCACTGTCTGATGTTAGCTGGCCAGGAATCAGTCAAATGGCAGGTAATGATTTTAAACACAAACCATATGTGTCTGTACAGGTGTGTATGTGTCGGAGGTCTTGTCTTGTGTAGTCTGGACAATATAGATTATCAGTGTGGACAAACTGCACACACATGTAAGTTGTTGACACCAAAACATCCCTTACTTAACATTATTTTACCTCAGGTTGTCGATGTTGTAATGAGAGGGTGGCATGAAGTCTGCGTATCGAAACTAGGGGAGAACTGGTGTGAATATATGGAAAGCCGGACATTTGTAAGTACTTTCTTACGCCTTAAGTCTGACTATGTCGTCATATGTAGTTGTAGATGACCGGGTAATTTTGTATGTGCAGCACAAAAGGGAGGAAGATTCCAATGAGTCATTAGGTCCTGTTTATGAACAATGCGAGGAACTATTCAGAACAAACAGATATGTCTTGCTTCCCCTGAGCACGAAGGTAGGACATAAAACATGCTGGAGTTTGGTAGTGTACGACAAAGAAAGGCGCACCTTCGAACATTTCAAATCATTGAAGGAGACGAACGAGCCAAACGACCTGGCTAAGGCTGCTGAGCAGAAGGCAAGGAAATGCGTGAGGAAGCTTATTAGGAACGCGTTTAAAGGAGATGCCGCAGTCATCGATAAACCCCTATATGTGAAGAATAAGGCAAAGCTGAATTACAAAGCAAGGTCATGGGAAGATTCTGGTATATACATCATACTATGTATGAATGAGTATTTTACTGGTAAACCATTAACAGGCACATATAAGATAAAGGAGTTCCGTGATATGAGAAGCTACATCGTGAAGAGCTTGATGACTGACAGGCACACCACGGACGTTGTGGTTAAAGCTATTAAGAAACGATAGATTTAAGGTTTCATATTAGCAAAAATTAAGGTTAACGTTGTTTTTGTTTGAATGAGTTTTGGTTTTGTTATTTTGAAACATTACAATGTGGTTATGAATACTGTACTAGAGTCACATTATGTTTTGTCATGAAACCATCACTTGAGAAACAGATTGTCATGTTTAATTATAATTCAAACGCATAACAAATTACTAGATTATATATGTAGTTTTTTGAGTCATATCTAGTAGGGGAAGACTATAAGCAGCGTAGGTAGTAGTGTACACGTAGAAGTACGAACATGTTAGTTCGTACCAGTCTGTCTAGACAATATGTTTAGCCAGCAATGTTTGACCCCATGTTAATATGTTTAAGCAGGCGTGTGAGGAAGATGATGCCCATCTTCAACACTACTTTACAACTGACATTCATTTATGGTAGTAAGTAATGAGCAAGCAAATTTGAGAATACAATAGTTGTCTATACATGTCTGACTGGAGACATATTGATAGAAATAGTAAGCCATGACGCGGAAATCGTTGCACACCTTGTATGTCTTGGTTTTTTTCCAAAATTTTATTACAATTACGACAGTGCACGAGAGCTCGATACTTAGTAGGTATCTAAGCTTCATCATAAGTTTCCGTAGAAGTGTAATGCATCATATATTTGGTATGTATATATGAATCTGTTAAATAGTACTTGGTTTAGCAAGGGAAGCGTAAAATAAACTAATACGGTGTCAATAAACGTGATCCCCATACTATTGTATATACACATATGTCTGAACCAAAGATTACCGGTAGCAGTGTACAGGTGCGTCAGTATATGTTGTTTGTTAACCAAATAAAATATGAAAAAAAAGTCAGCCGCTTAAAAAAACATACCAACCACACTGGGAGTATCAGTTGATATAATATTTAATATAAAAAAAAAAATGTCAGCTCAGATGAATTATCTCAGTATAAATAAGGATTGATAACCTTCACTACGTACAACGTTGCTCTACAAGAACAAAACATTTCGACATTGAACTCAGAGAAGGGGACTGATAAAATTAAGCAGAAGATTTGTGTGTCCAACAGAAGTGGCTGCAGACGGAGTATTGTGACTGCAGCGTGATACATACTTCAATATAAGGTAAACTTCGTCATCATATACATGTACATTCTGTGTAAGTACAAATGAGTAATAAAGGCAGCATATCATGAGGGACAGGTCATTATCATAATCTTCATATAGTGAGTTGCGTATTTAAGATTACTTAGACAAGTTATATGTATGCCAATGTTTTTAGGAGTTACGACTTCGAAAAGTACTGAAAAGTGAATGTTTGTGTAGATCTCTAAAGGATATGGTACTGTGTGAATGCTATAATGACGAACATAGTAATTTGTTCGTGTTGTATGGTCTGGACGCATGGGGCTGTACATATGTTTGCCGTACACGCTACCAATCAGTATAAGACCATACACAGCACGAATATAATTAGCAGTCTGTAATGTCTGTACTGTATGGTTTGTACTGTCATATTACTTTATAGGAAGCCGTATTAAGCTGAACCTAGGGTCATTAGTGCAAGTAGGTTTACCAACGAATATATATTTGCGTTCTACGTATCACAGTAAAAGGGCGTTGAGCAACTATGTGGAATTGATATTTGTTTTGTAGGTAATTGGAAAATGGCTGGACAACGTTGTACGCTAAGTAGTGTGCTTGGAGTGTTGAGAGATCCAAACGTCACACCGGCGCACATTGATGCGTGTGCTGCATCACCATTCTATGGGCTCTTTCGTAAACTATATGATGTGCGCGACTATGCAGAAGAATGGGAACACTCAGACATGCTTGTAAGGGATATAGTAGCTACCTTTGACGATCAGCGAAGGGCGTATATTATTGGTGGGGTAGCAATGAAGGTGACAAGCAGAGATGTTAGTTTGATAATGGGGGTCGAAGGGGGTAGCGAGCCAGTCCCAACCACTGATAAGGTAGCAGGTGGAGCAACCCCATGGTTTGTTCGGACATTCAAGGGGGTTGCCGTGGGAGGGTTGCTTCAACAAAATGTGGAAGAGATGCTACACAGCATTGTTTCGTCCCCGCAGTGTAAAGATGGATACGGTAACTTCGTCAGGCTAATGCATATGCTCGCACTATCGACTATTTTTTACCCCGCAAGCTACGGAAGGATTACACAATGGCATGTGCGTGTGTCGGAGGACGTTTCAAAATTAAGGGAGTATGATTGGTCAAGCCACATAGCAGATTTCATGATGCGGCCTGGGAAGGCCCGTGGGAAGGGCTGTTGCATATTACTAATAGTAAGTACCTTTACTGAATGAAAATAACGTAAATCATTTGTGAAATTTGTTGTTAACGGTTTTGGTTGTTATATCTATCCAGCCGTGGTTTTACGAACGTATAACGAACAGTGGTGTGGTGGCCACAAAGGCGGATGCGATACCAAGGCTGTTCAAGTGGTGTATTAGTGAATGTCCAACGTTGTTCAAACGGAACATACTTGAAAGGATAACAAAGGAAACGGTTAGCGTGTTGATTAAATATGAAATATGTTCAACAACCAGTGGCTAATACAGATCTGTGCAGGTTTTTTCAGGTGACCTACAACTCAGCGTGTTCGAGGCTTTGTATCTAATAGATGACAACGTCGACGCTTCAATAAATAAATTATGCAAAAAAGACGCACGCGGTGGAGAAAACATGGATACGTATGCGCCTACATTGTGTGGGAAGATACATTACGTAAGCTCATCGGATGATGATTCAGACTGTATGGTCCAGCCAGGCCAGCGTATGCCAAGCCAACAGTTTGAACAAGATGTTTGGGATGATGTAGTTCCCGAAACACCGAATTTGAACGGCAGCAGTTACAACTTGGACATGATACGACTAGCCGTAAGAAGTGAAGTACATAATCTGAAGGAGGTGATGTCCCATGATAAGTCTACTACGGAAACGCTAACAAGGGAAGTGCAATCGTTGAGACAGCGTAACATTGCTCTCGAACATGAATGTGCTAGGTTAAATAAGTTGATCAGTGTTTACGAAATTGCTAATCTAGAAAAGAAGAATATAAGAAACAGTATGGAGTTGGATGATTTAAAATTGGATTCTTCGGCAATAAATCTAGATAGTCAAAAGCTGCATGTGTTAGAAGATCGGTCTGTGATACAGGGAGGTGATGCAGTGTACGTAAGCGGTCTTGATGAACTTTCGGTTGCATCACTACCATCACATGTTGAAGTTGATGAAGGGGTGACACCCGAAAAATTATTCAAATGTTTTGATCAAACAGGCCATCGACATGTTGGGGTACTGAAGGAAGTAGAATGTATGAAGGTCAAGAGTGAGACATTCGATCCAGAAAAAATATGTACTCCTATGAACCTGATGTCAGTCTTCGTAAGCGTCAATGTTGGTGAAGGGTCTGGAGTAACGGAGGTTGAAGGAGGTACAGGACAAGAGTGGTCGGAGGTGATTAATACAGAATCTGTGTGTGTAGCCAGGCCGTGTAGTGGGGGTTTGCCAACATTTGATCTGGGTGTTATCACACCAGAAGGTGCAAAGGCAAAAAAACAGGAAGCGTTTGGTAAACGTGTAAATGTGGTCGAATTGAAGAAAAGCGAGCAGGCAGTCAAGGTATATGAGAGGAAAAATGTGGATGTACTGAAGGTGAATCATGAGATTGATGATGATACTAAAGAATCCAAACGAACAAATCTGTTGTCAGTGTTCAACAAAGGGAATGCTAATCGGATGAACGACGTTGTGTCTGGACAACATGGTCTGAAAGGTAGTGTATCCCTGGTAAGTGAGGAAAGGCTCCCTTGCGTGGTAGCGGATGTGACCACGATCCCCTCAGGTATACGGGGTACTGACGAGGTACAAGAATTTGTTATCGACAGTGGAAGAAGTACAAAAGCTGGTGTATGCGACGTGGGGGTAATGTTGGGACAGGCAAACAGAACAAACGAGACAAGTCGGACTGGCGTAACAAGTGACGATGATAATGTGCCTTTATCGGTATTATCCGCTAGGTTGGTTACAAGACGGGACTTGATGATGAAAGATTCGTTAAAGAACAATGTTAGTATAGGTAGTAGAGTATCGACATTGAAGCGCAAAGCTGCAGTGCGTGATGTTGTGGCAGTTAGTACATCAATTGGGCACGGGAGTGCGTGTGTGTCTAGATTAAAGAAACCAGGAGGACGAGAGATTTCAAAAGCAACGGTCGCCCGACATGATGATACCAGCATACTACAACGAATACACGACAGTCAACCAGAGAGCACAGTGGTGGCGATATGTAACAACATTCATGTAACAATAAAACATTTGATGGACGTGAACAGGCAGCTGGACGTGTCATGGGAGGTAATGTTATGTACAGACTGTATACTATATACTGTATAAATTGTGAGCTAACAATTCGGTTATTCATATCAGGTTTTAGATTCTATATTAAGCACCTGGGTATTGGATGGTGATAAGAAGTACAACATAACACCTGATACAACCATGAAAGTGTGCACGCAGTTGACTTCACGTTCGATGGTAGTACAAATTTTATAAATAGGTTCGGTAAGTGGATAACACAATATACAGTGCTAACAATGTATTTAAATCTGGGATTGCAGTACTATTACAACAAGGAGTTAGTCGATATGGAGCAAGTGCACGTCATTGAATGTTTACAAAAAGCAAGTCTTGACTATAAGAGTGTGGTGATACCGATTCTAACGAAAGTGGCTGGGACAACATTCTGGAGTACCATGATATATGAAACACTTGACAGTACGTTCTACCACTACTGTACCTTTAATAAAGAGAAAGGGGATGTGTTCTCATCAACAGCTGCAATGAACGCAAGAAAGTTGTATAGTATGTTGCTGAAAAGCGTATTCCAAGAGATGTACGCAGAGGAAACACATCAAGGGTTGGAAAAAATACATCCTTTCCACGAGGCAAACACCTTGCAGAATAAAGGGGCCGTAATGGATTCAGGAGTGTATGTACTGCTATGTGCAAAGGACACCTATAAGGGGGAAGCAGTGAGGGGCTCGTACAATGTGTATGAATATAAGAGTATGCGTCGTGAGATTGTAGAAACATTAATGAAGAAGGGGTACCGTACACAGATAGTGGGCGACGCGAAGTACATGACAAATATGTATGCACGGCCAAAGGGGAATGGGGGTAAGGAGAATAAGTGTTGAAACATTGTTGGTATTAGACGTCATGTATCTTAATCTATTCTGTATCATGATGTACTGTATGGTGTAATATTAAACGGCATATATCGTAATGTTTTGTGAGTAGGATAGTACTCTGTATTATCATTACCTTCTGCTCATCTGTTGTATTGGTATATTATTTTATATTTGCTGATTAACGAGTGCTCGTCAGACATTATAACCTGTACAGCGTAGACTGAAACACTATGAAATTCAAATAATGGTATGTTGGGGTTGCATGACATATAGTATGTCGTTAGTCTGGAAAAAAGTACCATACAGCATGTGCTAGGAACAGAACTCAATACTATGGATTGATATGTTGTATTGTTATAAAACATGATATGTATGTGATACGCGTATATGATGCTTCAGGAAATTACGTAACGTACTAAACAGTCTGTACAATATAGTACGGTATACGACGTCTGTCGCATACAGTAGTCGGATGGGTTTGGGACAGTCGTACCTATGGAGTCACTGATTGAAAAACATTTCAGACATTATATTCTGAACAAAGTGAATAGTTTGCTAGGACATCTTTCAGCGTGGTATTTAATTTTATATAGTACAGTCATGAGGGTATGTACATAGTAGTCCGGACAGGTGCTACGGAGTTTGTTGACCACGCTGACTCAGCTGATCAAATGATAAATGTGGTTGTCTGGACGTGTACGTACGAGTGTGTATGCACATGACCATGCTGAGTCAGCTGGTCAAATGATAAATGTATGCCGCTGTATTTATGATTGTGATACGCGTATAGGATCCTTCAGGAAAGTACGTAATGTACCAATCAGTCTGTACAATATAGTTTGGCTACGACGTCTGAAGCAAATAGTAGTCGGTAGGATTTGGGACGCGATTACCTATGGATTCACTGATTGAAGAACAAAGTAAATAGTTTGCTAGGACATCTTTCAGCATGGTATTTAATTTTGTGTAGTACATCCATCGAGGTATGTACATACTAGTCCGGACAGGTTCTAGGAATATGTGGATATGTGTGAGTGACAGAAACAGTGCGTACGTATATGGATGTCTGGTCGTGGCCGTACGAGTGTGTATGCCCATGTACATTATGTAGGCAACGCAGAGTCATCTGGTCAGATGAGAAATAGGTAACGATTTATTTATTACGATAAAGGGGTAAAGTGGAAAAATAAAATAAAAAAAACAACACGTGGGCAAGCCATATAAAAAATGTTTTGTTTAGAACGGAGAGACTATTGAGGTTAGGTGAGCACTAAAGTAATGCCGAAAACTCATTACAGTCAATCACCAACCTAGAGAGCATCGCTTACATTCAATAGATAAAGGGTTGAGAGTAAAACAAGGGTTGCTAAGAAGGAGAACCTGCAGATCGGGGGGACGCAGAGCACAGCCACCGACGTACCATGGTAAGAACAACTATATGAATATAACATTGAATCAAGATAATAAGCACCAAACAACATGAGGTGTATGCACATAGTTTAATTGATGATAATTGGGTAACTGTTTTTCTGTATGGTTTATGGTGGAAGCGTTATATAAACGAAGAGTAATTGGGTCTTATGTTTGATTAGCATCGGATTGATATTCAATTTACATAATATACTGTTTAAAGAGGGATATGAATATCTGATGTGTAAGAAGACATAGTTTGGTTATGTATAGCACACGGTGTTATGATATTGATACATATGACTTATAAATAACTTCTTGGCCTGTGTAACAGAGTAGCAGAATGTCGAAAACATACAGTTGCAGCTTACAGTCCGTGTACAATGTGTTTCGAGAAAACAAAATCCCGCGTAAACATATGGAATCGTTGAGAAGTTCGCCTTTTCATACATTTTTTCTGGCAATAAAGGACCTGGAATGTACTGGGCGGCTACCGAAACACGAATCCGTAATATCGGATATTATAGACACATATCAGTCATGTACTTCGGAGTTCGTAATTGGGGGAGTGAATATTAGAGTGACTGCAAACGATGTACGATTGATACTGGGTGTAGAAGGTGGTAGTAGACCAATAAGGAAAAGGGCCACCTCGGGATCTGTAGTACCATCGACGTGGTTCATTAAACATTTCCCGGGATATACAACTGGTAAGCTAACGACAAAAGTTGTGAAGAAGGTTATACGGGATAGTTTATTGGTCAAGGACACGGACCACAGGGAGACTTTTGTGAGATGCATGAATATTCTCGCACTGACAACTATTTTCTACCCAGCCGGATCAACGAGAATCAAACAGTGGCATGTGACATACTCGGAGAATCTGACAGAAATGAGAGCCTACGATTGGGCAAAAGACATATCAGATAATATCATGGACGGGGAGAACGGGCTGGATCAGGCCTGTTGCTTGATGTTGTTGGTAAGTGTGCACCTACATGATTTCTCTGGCAATGGTATGCTAATAATTCCTGATGTTTTTGAATTGCAGGCATGGTTTTGCGAGCGTGTGACAGGGACCGGTATTCAGCCTGTTGGGACATGTAAAGTACCCCGGCTTTTTAAGTGGCTTCTAGTTGACACCCCTACGGATTTCAAAACTAGCATACTGAATGCGGTACAACGTGGCCAGGTATGTTACTTAAACGCAAGATACTGTATGGACATTGTACTGTGGGGGAGAGTGTGTGATCCCGTACGTGATCTTGTAGGTTATAACAGGAGAGTTGGCATTAACTAACGATGAAAGACAAACATACAGCGTCGGGGGATGTGTGGAGGTCAACGGCGACGGAGATAAGGTTACAGATCAGATTGAGGAAGAACTAAACCAGTGGAAGGCAAGCCTTGACAGAGAACGGAAGACGGTACAAGATCTTAAATCTCTCGTGGAATACTACAACACAGAAAATGGAAAACTTCGGACCGAACTGGAACTAATGAAGTGCATAGGAGTAAGTGTTAGGCGAAGCGACGGACCAGCAGATATGAATGAACACTTTATGGGAGACAGAAGTGGCCGGGAGCTAGATCCGACTCTATGCACATCCAACTGCAAGTTGAAACGGACGGGAGAAGACGGTGTACATGTAGATTACCGACAAAAGAGGAAAGGTGATGGAGAAATTGCTGAAACGAAAAAACCACTTAAAAAAAGACTGACAATGGAAAGGGCGACAGGTAACAAACAAACAAGCTGTGTACATATCCAAGAAAATATAGCTGAAGGCGGTAGGATGGTGATGGAAAGCGGCTTAAGCCAGACGCAAACGGGGTCGGTGATTGTAGAGGTGACAGATTCCGTCTATGATGATGTATGTGAAAAGGTAGAACGGGGGGTCAAGGAAAAGATTGATGGGAGAAAGGTAAGGTGGGAAGTTATTGCGAACAAGCTTAAAAAGGGATCAGTTGGAAATAGCTTTTCCGGTACGGGCAGCTGTGTGATGGGATTGATGAAAGACGTAAGGGCTGAAGCAGAACTGATAAATGCTGGTACAACAACGCAGCAAACGCGAAAATGCGACGAAGTTAGTACGTCAAGGACTGGTGTAGCAAAAGAGGAGTCTGGACAATTAGATTTGCAGATAGTCGTGCCACAAAATAATGTGGCATATGAGGAGGATTACAAACTTCTTTGCATTACAGGGCGGTTATATTCAGGGGGGTCTGCGGTATGTATATATGAGAGGACAAAGGTGAGCGTGGATAACCTACTAGGTATAGCTATCCAGGGACCAGTTAAATGGAAGGTACTTTTATTAGAGCATGCATGTTAGTGTGTCTGGTATAACCAAGTGTACATTCGTGTGCATACATACTTGTGTGTACAGTTGATGTCCATACGTGTAGTTACATAAGTCTGTATGGCTGTTGGTGTATGGTGTGAACATAAATTCGACTTATTAATACTTTAGTAGTTGCTGTGTAATACTAACATAAACACATTACTTTATAGGTCATGGATGTGGTGATGGGAATGTGGCGAGAGGGATGGCGGGCGCGGACACAAGGAAATGAAGAACGGAAAATCGGATACATGACGTCCGTAGCGTTTGTAAGTGGAACTGTAAATTAGCAAACTGCTTAACATATACACATAAAATATTTGCAAATTTAATATATGTAATGATGCAGTATAAAAGGAAACATGACACGAGGGCGAAGGAAGAAATGGCATTGGCGTTGACAGACGGAGTTTGCAACACATCAGATGTAGTACTTATACCTTTAAAAAGTAAGGTTGATGGAGAAACGATGTGGAGTCTCCTGGTATATAATAAGGAAGCCGGTGAAGGAGCATTCAAACACTACTGCTGCGGGGATCGAACGGTCAAAAGAACACTGGGCTCAGCAGCATCTAAGCTAGCAAAAGAAGTATTCATGAAGTTGGCGCGGGAACTTTGGCCAGGGGAAAAACCGAGGACAGTGAATAAACGGTACACGGTAGTGAAAAGCACACAACATCAAAGCAGCAGTGGCTGGGCAGACTCGGGTGTGTACATCATGTTGTGCATGAGGGACATATTTACAGGGGGTCAGGTAAAAGGGACATATACATCAGCGAACATGAAGTCAATCAGAAGGTCGGTGGTAAATATGATGATTACAAGCGACTACGCAACTGAAACGGTACGGAAGGCGATTGCAGCCCACGGGTACACCCGTTAGTGTAGGTTTAACTTCGTAATAAACACAACAACTTATTTGTAATGATGGATTACGACAGATGATATGTAATGATGTTTTATGATGAACATAATATGTATGGTTTACACTACTGAAATTGTTAAATGTATTGATTGGGCATGTTAAATGAATTAGGCTAATTCGATCTGTCCCCTGTGTAAGCTGCACAATGATTGTGTACATGCGTATGTAGGACAATGTACATACACATGTATACATGGAAGGGGACCAACCCTCCGTTGTGTGCTATGGAATACAGTTATGGGACGGGTGGGTCTGACGCTGAAAAACAAAGAACTGACATATTCCGAACTATATACGCCGATGCACAGCCACATCTGCCCATACAGTTATGTATATACGTACGCTGTCGGGTCTACAGTACATTAAAAATTGAGTGATGAAAGAGTAATATAGGCCAAATGATACTGTGAACGTCAAAAAATAACATAGAGTGTAAATAACGTAAACAATACTGGGATACAGTACGGCCATCAAGCCTACCAAAAGCAACGACATACAAATCTGTAAAAGGGTATGTGTAGTAACATAAACTGCTAAAGCGACGGAAGAGATGGACACGATCTCTTGTTATGGTAACCCAAAATATGGCAATTTCCACACCTGAACGGAGTCCGATTAAGTTCAAAAATGGAAGCCCTCCTCTTCCTCTTTGGACGACCGGGAGCTATCTTCACAATAGGGGGCGACACAGAAATTACGGCCTTCGACACAGGGCTGCCAAACGTTGAAACAGCTGGGATTTTAGACGCATATACCTTGGCAACAGTGTTTGTCGTGAAGTAGTGTTCAACATAATCAAGAATGTTGTCGGGTTTGTCTTTTGCAAGCGCAGCAATAGCATGCTCACACGGGAATCCGTTGTATTGCCACTTTCCGCACGAACAGTCGCGAGTTTCAATATTAACAGACATGTTGGGGTCACTGTGGACTTCGAAAACAGTTGTACTTGACTGAAATACGTACCAAGGGCGAGAAAGCTGATATTTGTCATCAAGCTCAGCTTGCCGAACAGGAGTAAGTGTAGATTCCCATGTTAAAAGTTCGACCGAGCGATCGTAAAACCAAGTCATTGTTTTGATGCGAAGTTTGTGTACAAGATCGGATACAGGGAGGTCACGAACATCATTCATCCAGCTGTTAAGGGACTCAACCGCATTGGAAGTCATCTCGCCATAACGTTGAGCACCAAAGTAAGCGTCGGCAAAGTTCTCAATAGGAAGATTGTCCATGAATTCTGTAGCGGCCGTTCCACCTACACGAAGGAACTTCTCCATATGATGGTCAAACAACTCAAACGTCGGAGCGTAAGCGACCCTATTAAACAGGCACACCATTACATCCTTCATTTCACCAGAGTACCTTGCTTCAAGGTTAGCATGTATGTGACGCAAACAGAAGGAGTGATGATGTCCGGGAAAAACATTGTGCACGCCATTTATTATACCACGTAAACGATCAGACACAAACACAAGCGGTCGTTCTGAAACCAAGGGTCGCAGAAACCTGAGAAAAGCCTCCCAGTTTTCATTGTCCTCGGCCCGACAAATTGAGAAGGCGATAGGGACCAGACCTGAAATCCTCAGAGATGTAAGTTTACGTTCTAAAAAACAAAGGTGGCTGTACTACTTTTTATAAGCGAGCATGTCTGTACTAATATGTATGTGAATTGGGGCAACACATCGAAATGCAAAAAAAGTTTAAGGCGGTAAGACTTACGGTTGTTCCCATCCTTAGCAACAGCCACAAGTAAAGTGCCCTTGTATTTAGCCTTGAGAAAGGTACCATCCAAGAACACGACGGGACGGCATGACTTGAAACCATCTAAGCACGCACCAAAGGCAAAATGAGCCCGCTCGAAAGTTGATGACTCATGGTCAACCTCAACTACGTACGATCCACTAGGGTCAAGTATAGACATCTTGTCGAAGTACGCTTGTATTGTGTTATAAGACTCACCAACGTCGCCATTCAATTCGTCCTTCGCCTGCTGTAACGCAGCATAAGCACACTTGTAAGAAATAACAAACCCATAAGCATCCTTGAGCCGATGCATGATGTCTTTCGCCTTGAGGTCAGACTTGGACCTGGCCTCATCCAGTATAAGATCTTTTACAAGCCCTGAGGACATCCTTTTATTCTTTAGAGTCCGCGTAGGAGTTCCACATGTATGATGGTTGTAAAAAGACTTTACATATACTTTGCCATCAACCTTAGACGGTGTCGCATAAATCCACCATTGGCAACCAGTATTGTTGCGTTTATCACAATACGCAGCAATCTTGTTACCTTGATTGTGCGAATGAGTGTAACCATATCCAGTCTCACATGAATACTTTCGTAATGCAAATCGGAACTCTGCATGACCATGTGGGAAACATGAACCCACTTCACCTAAACATTTACCCCACCGGGAACTAAGCAACTCCTTCGTGCGGTGAGTGTAAAACTCCGGGGGTTGGACGGCAACGTCAGGATCATTTGGCTGTTGTGTACTGGTTATGGGGGCAGTGTTCGTAGCAGTAGTAGAACCTGTGTTGAAAGGATGTTTCAAACTAACAGTGAACTCAACTTGATGAAGGCTGTCACGTGATAAAAGCCACAAAAGGGTGGTATAATCGTCTTGTGAGGTAATATGACAATGTTCATGACCAGTAACTGAATACTGTAAAGTCAACTCATGGTCCTTCAAAAAACCCCATTTTGTTAGGACATATGCGTGACATTTGCCCAACGAGGGCAGATTTACCATAGGGGTCATATATTTTTGGCCGCCATGTTTGAAAATACAAACAACCTGGGACATGTTGAACCTACAAAATGAATGTAATACACACGTAGACATGTAAAACAAAAAAATATATCAGAACAGGTGCAAAAACATACTGTGAACCAATATTAGTATGAGCTGATCTGTCTGGACATGATGGTTTAGACCATACTATGTCTGGACATGTTGAACTTACAGACTGGATGAAATACACACGTGGACATGTCAAAACCTAACAATAAATCAGCGTAGGTACAAAAACATGTTGTGCACCATTATAGTATGACCTGACATGTCTGGACATGATGGTCTAAACGATAGTATGTCTGGACATGTTGAACCTACCGACAGAATGTAATACACACGTAGACATTTAAAACATAACAATAAATCAGAACAGGTACAAAAACATATAGTGCAACAGTATTACCTACGTCTGTGGATATGTCTGGACATGATGGTCTAACATATACTATGACAAAGACATATAGAACCCTATAGAATGAATGTAATACACACGTAGACATTAAAAACATAACAATCAATCATAACAGGTAGAATAACATATTGTGCACCATTATTAGCTACGTGTCTGGACATGTCTGTAGCTACGTGTCTTGATGAAAAAAAGGCCAAACTTTGTCCTACAACTGAACAAGTGTCTGATCAGCTTTGTCTGTATACCGTCCATATGTTGATCAATAGTACTGGTCAACTACTATTAATAGTAATAAGCAAAATAATTATATCAGAAACACAGCTGAATATCTATTAGATTGTCTGTACCAATATGTCTATATGTCATGCATTCATTTATTACAACCATTGTTAATCATCAACAACTATTAGATGTGCACAATCAAACATACATACGAAAGCCCTACAAAACGGCATATATAACAGATCATGATCATAAACGTAACGAATTAAGCATCAAGTTAGGTGACATGACTAAGATAAGGAAATAGTTGTTCTTATATTATAAACAAATAACCATACTATAGTAACAACGTAGAAGATGAACGATAAACATACCTCCTCAGCTGATGATCTTGGATTAATTCTGCAGAATTCAAATTTCAAATATAATAAGAAGGAGGGAGAGAACTATCTGTATGAGAGACCGTGTGCATTACAGAATAGTATGGAATTAATATCTTTCTAAAATATATGTTTATGCTGCATGTGTGTCAGAAAAAGCATGAGAGAGACGATCATATGGTACGTTGTAGAGTAAGGGTATAAAGGTAATAGACGAAGGGAGTTTCATCCGGTTAGGCTTTTAAAAGAACAAAATTCAAATTGGGCTTTAAATCGGGGTTGGGATGGAAATTGGGCTGTTAATCGAAGTTTCCTCAAAAAACATTCAACATAACTCTTGGTTTTGATCATGTATACTTGGCCAATCATCAAAAAAGTCCACAAAACTTCTGGCATATATTTTAAAAACCTTGATTTCAATTATGTTAGGATGCGACTATCAAGGTTTATAAGGTTTGATAGTTAAAAAAAAATTATGTTACAACTTATTGTTGGATTAATGCTATACTTTTAGTATAGGCTATTATCCATTCATGATCTTTAGGAGAAGCGGAAGAGACTTAGATTAATATTGAGGATTAACCAAGACTCTTCCTATTTCCTTTGGAAGTGGAAAAGTCATTTTTTATGAAGGATTTTGTCCCACATAGGAGGTGAGTAAAATAATTTTACTGTATAAATTTACTCACCCATGTATTCCTATCAAAATGACTAACCACTATGTAAGCCAAGAAGGGAAAGCAAAGCCCTACACACGCGCACCACGGTTCAAGGAGATATAAGCTGGTTCTTATAGTAGTCAGATGGAGTTCAAATCCTATCTTCAGAAAAGACACAACATTTGTAATGTTCACGCATTCAAGACGCCATAAAGAGCCAGAATATTCTTCTCCAGCAGTTACAGAAAGGTGTAACCTCCAAAAACGTCAGCCTTAATGGTGCCATTTATAGGAAAGTTTCTGATAAGCCTTGGCTCTCCCCATTTCCCTATAAATAGAGACTCCCTCTCACTTTCCAAAGACACGAAATACACCAGAAAGGAAAAACCACTCTACCTCACCTTTTCTCTAAACTTAAGTTACGTTTTAGTTTTTCGTTAAAGATACCGGTCCGCCTGAATATCTTTTTAACGACCGAAGGTGACTCTGTTTTTTCCTTTTCATTTCCGTGTAAGTGTAAATCCATTGAATTTCCGTGTAATTGTTATTCAATTCTCATTGTAATCGTAATTCAATTTTTCTTGTAATAGTTAGTTTACATTAAAATTGTTTTTGTTTTTTGGAAACCATTTCTTTTGTTAAACCGGTGATTAATTTACTCACAAGTTAAAAAGATATTCATTTTCTTTTTTCACCGATTATTTTGAAAATGGCTCTTCCTATTTCGGCGGCTGGTTCTTCTTTGAACACAAAGCCACTTCTCGACGCGAACAAGTTGGAACCCCTTAATGGTTCTAACTACAAGCGTTGGGCGCAAAAAATTTTGATTTGCCTTGAACAGTATGAACTCGACTTTGCTATAGATGGTTCTTATAGTAGTCGGATGGAGTTCAAATCCTATTTTCAGAAAAGACACAACGTTTTTAACGTTCACGCATTCAAGACGCCATAAAGAGCCAGAATATTCTTCTCCAGCAGTTACAGAAAGGTGTAACCTCCAAAAACGTTAGCCTTAATGGTGCCATTTATAGGGACGTTTCTGATAAGCCTTGGCTCTCCCCATTTTCCTATAAATAGAGACTCCCTCTCACCTTCCAAAGACACGAAATACACCATAAAGGAAAAACCACTCTACCTCACCTTTTCTCTAAACTTAAGTTACGTTTTAGTTTTCCGTTAGAGTACCGGTCCGCCAGAATATCTTTTTAACGACCGACGGTGACTCTGTTTTTTCCTTTTCATTTCCGTGTAAGTGTATTTCCATTGAATTTCCGTGTAATTGTTATTCAATTCTCATTGTAATCGTAATTCAGTTTTTCTTGTAATAGTTAGTTTACATTAAAATTGTTTTTGTTTTGTGGAAACGATTTCTTTTATTAAACCGGTGATTAATTTACTCACCCTTATATTATTTTGTTATTAACAACTATAACTTTTTTCGTATTTAGTATTAATTACTAAATATTAGTAAGTTAGATAAGTCATAACATTAATATTAAAAACAAGAACAGATTGTAAATAATGGAACATAATGAATTTAAGATATTGTAATGATATTAATATAAGATAAAAAGAAATTAAGAAGTTTATATGTATAGAAAAACTCAAATAAAAGATTAAAATAATAGAAATTAAGTTAATAATTTTTAATAGTTTAAACTATGGTTATTTTTTAATTTTGAATTGAGATTAATGTAATTTCTTTTTTAAATATATTTTTATACAAAATTTGTAGTTGTAAAGTCAGGATTTTTATGTATATACAAACTCAAATAAAAGATTAAAATAATAAAAACTAAGATAACCATTTTAGTATTGGAGTGAAAGCATTACTAAAAAAAATCTCTTTCAAAAAAAAAACTCTGCGGAGAATTAGTGACGAAAATGAGATTGTCACTTGGAGTAAAGTTGTATGGCAAAGAGTTGTACTCTTCGATACTCTTTTGTCTAATGACAAAAAAAAAAGAAAAAAAAAACTCTTTTATCTCTTGGCTATGGTGTTCATTTTTCAACATAATTCTTAAAAGAGTAATGCTGGGTATCACCCAAAAAGTGATCACCCAAATATCACCTTCTTAGGTGGTCCAATGAAACTGTTTCTCTTTCCTGATTATTTTTTTTCTCTCTCTTATATGAAACAGTTTCATTGGACCACCTAGGAAGGTGATATTTGGATGATTACTTTTTGGGTGATACCCAGCATTACTCTTCTTAAAAATATATTGAGTAGTTGTGAAATCAACATGAATCCTTCGAACTGGAGCGAGCTCATCTATGGAGTAATAAATGATTTGTGTGACCAATAAATTGACTTTGATTCAAGGCCAGATCTAGAATATCAAATTGGAAGAGTTATTTTGTAGTAATTTAATATATAAATTTTTAGTTGGAGAGGACTAATATTATAGTTGAGGGGTTTTAATTTTTTTATTCTTATTTTTACCTATTTTTTTAAAAAAAATCAGGCTAAATTATACTGCTATCTAATAGGTTGGGGTGGGTTACAACCCACTCAGCCTACCCTTGGATCCGTCCCTACTTTGATTATCAGTTTATGCCTCACGTGTTATATCGTTTGTATATCGATGAAGAGAAATAAGAGGTTTCATGATGAATTCAATGAAGATCGGGTTATTAATTCTATCGATTTACTCATTTTGATTAAATTGAAACAAAGAAGATTGGAGAAGAAGAGCTATGTTTTGGCAGCTAAATAGGTTAGAGATTACAGCTTCTAAGACCTAAATTTTGAAGTTTTATTTTCTAGTCCTAAATATTTTAGGCTAAGATTTAAATTTGCTCTAATGTTTTTATATACTACCTCTTATGGGTTAGTATTTTGTAAAGACAATGAGTATTTGATCTTCATTATATAAAATTTGATTTACCAATAAAAAAGTAGTTTAGTTTGTTATTATTTTTAATTTTTTAATTGATTAACTTAATTATTTTTAAACTATATTTTTATACAAATTTATAATAGTAAAAAGGGCTTTACTTTAATTTGTGATTATTTTTTAATTTTAAAAAAGAATAATTTAATTATTTTCAAAATATCTTTTTATACAAATAGTAAAAAGGTATTACAACAAAAAGAACATCCTTTGTATTAGATCCAAACTACATCCCTTCAACTTAAAATTACTTATGTTTCCAATAGACCAACTAAGTTATATATCTTTTTAGTTCGATTAATGTAATTAATTAATCCTATGTAATATAATTTTCTTTTTTGTGGGACCTTTTCCGATTTTGGGTCCAAAGCGGCCACCCAAGTTGCCTTGGGTCCGGACCGGCTCTATGAAATATTGAATAGTAAGATTTGCAAATAAGGGTTTCAGGATCCACGATCATTTTTTATGATAACTTTTGATTAGGATAGTTAGTTGTCATTTCTATAGCTCTCGAAATCCCCAGACCCTGGTTTTAGTAGTGATTCAGTTGCACATATCCAAGTCATTCCCTCCAAAAACTTTCCATGGAATCCTGGAGACATAAACAATGTAGAGCAATTTTTATTATGCGAGACATCATTATTATTTTTTACCATATAGAAAGGTGGCCTAGTGTAATAGTTTTTTGGAGTTCCTGTATTCCTAGTATTAACACTGTTCCAGTCATTACCACAAGGACTAGATGCATATGTCCCAGTAATTAATTCCCATTTCTACTAGTTTTGTAATGGTTTTGGGAGGAAAAACAGTGTCATCATTAGTAGGTATTTCATTATACCTCAGTAATGGATATACACAAGTATGGAAGTCACCAGAACTGTTCTTTCCCATTAAAGGTTATTTTTTTGATTGTTTTTTTAGGCCTTAGTTCATGCCCATTAAAAATAATCTCATTTTTATGCTTCTAGATATTCCAAGTAATAGTGTAGATGTACTCAAGTATAGTATTTTTCTTCTTATAAGATTTATTTATATATCCATATTAGTAAGATGATATGAATCGTTTTACCAATTATAGTTTGGATTAAATTAGACATAGATTATGAAGGTGATTATAGACGTATGTTTCGAGAGATCAACATCTAGGGGATGCACATCCTTCGTTGGGTGGAGATATGAGCGTGTATAATAAGTAGAAATAGTTAATAGTTTGATTAAGAATGATAATGAAAAAGTGTACATTGATCTTTATTGCAAAAGTTAAGTCATAAAAGCCTTAAATACATCAGTCGTTTATTTTACACGATTCTACCTCTATTTACAGGGTTCCCTTTGAGTTAGTTAAAATCACTACTTAGCTAAGAACGCGTGATCTCCTAATAGTGGTTAGTTAGGTGGTTAATTTTATGACCACATCCATATTTCCTCGATTTATCTTATCCTTTGATAAATAGTTGTTGAATATGCGATTCTATCCACTTCTCATGCTATCTTTTAGTTACGAGGCTCTGATTAGATAGGTCTTCATAAAAAGTGGTGGTGTTCCTAGGCATGCAATCGGCGCCACTTTATTACCTACTTCGATTCCTCAAGGCATGTGGTACTTTCACCTTTCAAGTGTACCTTTAAACCCTAAAAACGATGACAATAGAGTTTCTAGGGTTTATTTATTGGTTTCACATGTTGATGTGCTCCTTAAAAGAGGACCACACATTTACAACATTTCTATAAATTGTGTTGATAGCTCCATATTGTTTGAAGTGATATATGACGAGGAGATTGAGAGACATAAACTTCATGACAAAGTTGTCTGTGTTGTGGAGGTTAAGGGTAAGGTTTTGGTTTACAGGTCGACGAATAACACTTTTGTATTGGTATTTAATGGTCCAATATTCACATCGCATCCATTGATTATTATAACAAAACACATGTCATTATATAAATTAGTTAGTTACTTTTGTAAGTTTAAAACATGGGGTATGTGTATTAATATAATTGGTGTAGGTTCATCCAATATAGGATGGAAGAATTTTCTTATATATATAAAAAAATCATCATCCAACTTAGAACCATATGTTGATGGATGCCACTCCATTAATAAAATAATAGGATACTTATCCTCCCCTACAAGAGATGGATTTGCTAAAATTTGTAGGTTGGGTTCAGATAGTTGCTATTCCATATTGGAAATACTAGTATGTCAATTTTTTATGCATTTTCAACAGTTATCTAGAACATATTCAAGAGATTAATTATCTAATTATGGGAATCAGAGTCGCGATTCCTATCTTGAGGTTCATATGGAAGATAAGGATCGATTTTGAGTTATGAAAAACTTGTTTGTGGAATACAAGAAATCTACTTTGAATGTGAAACGTTGGGGTCATACTCTTAACAAGTTTTCAAATGTCATGGTTAATCACGTTATTTTATAGAAAGGTTTCATACTTATAACTCTAAGCTGAGCATGTGGGCTATGTCGCAACCAATCTTTCGAATAAGAAAATTCATTGAGGAAAAATGTTATAAAGACTTGTTTGCAATGCAAAACTGGCTGCCAAGGAAAATTTCTACTAAAAGACTAAGAGAACTATGAATGCCTCATATGGAAAATAAGCATGACTCACATAGATTTAAGAATACAAATCCATTTGATATGGCATAGGTAACTTTCAATAAAGTGATAACATCTTAGGTGCGATCATAGAGGAACCATTGCTTACCGAGTAACAAATAATTGAGGTTGTTCAAAACGACTCTAATTTAGAAGAAATTGGGAGATACAATAAAAATATAGATCATGTTGCACAGATTTTTGGATGTAAAGAAAGGTGGAAGTAAATGAGGGTGTCCAACAATAGTCAAATAAAACTGTAAAAATCAAAGATAAAGATGAGAAAGAATATTTTACTAGAGCTAGCTGAAGGTGGTGTTAAGCGTGATGCAGAGACAGAAGTTGGTATTTATCATACGATTAACAAGTAGTTGTGTTACTACAACTAAGAATGAGGGGTTTAGAATTGATATTTCTAGATGGTATGGAAGAAACAAAGATATCAACATCTCGGTAAAGAATCAGAAGGGTGAATAGTTTGTCATGAATCTCCTAAATTTCATTGTTGGAAGCACGATAGGTAACTCAACATGTTCTCCAAAGAAAAATAATTAAAGATTATACAAATACAAAAAATAGGATTATTTGTCAAACCATGGGAAACTGGAATGGGAAAGCTACAAAGAAAGAAGAATCAAGGGAAAATAGAGAAGCAGGCCAGTCTATGCTTATGATTGGCTTTAGCCCAGATTTCAAGGGAATAGAATCCTCTTGATTTTTTGGTACTTAAAGCTTTGGGCTCACACTCGTACTTATATACATATGGTACTTAACAAGGTCGTTGCTATAGCATTCAACTCTATTCTGTGGCTTAAATTTTTGGATAGTATTCCTCGAAATAAAACTAATTACTTGTATATTTCAAAATAGACCCTTTTGAATGTTCTGTCGTTTGATAACTGTATATAGACTAAAAGTGGATTAAAGGGTAAAGTCATGTTTCCTTGTTTGGAAAGTAATCGGTATTTTTTGAAATTAATAATACTGATAGAATTACTATCCATTTCGTGTTGGGTTTTCTTTTTATTTTGGGTAATCTACTTTTTGAGGCCTAAAATACAACAAACTTATATTTTAAAGTCCAACTAAAAAAACTATTTAAATCCAAGTCAATTTTTCATACCTTTTTATTTAAATTATTTTTTTATTAATCTAGTGGAGTACGTACCCAGTTAATATTCGGTTGGGTACGCACCCATGTCGGTGTGCCTCTTTGACTTTAATATTTTCCAATGGGTACACGTACCCATGTTGTATTTTTAACTGTTTATAAAGTTAATTTTTATATGCATTATAAGTCACTATTATCATTTGGGTAAAACAGATTTAGTTTTTGTCCATGTCAAAGTCTTAGGTATCCAATTCGAAAAGCAAACTATCATTCAACAGTTGTGCCAAGGTCCAATGGTTGTACCCAAGTGTGTATCCAAGTAGCCAGTAACCAGCCGTACCCAAAAATCCCGTACGCAAGTAGCCGTACCCAGTTTAAGGACCATCTCCACACTGATTTTTATAGGAAAACAATTAAACATTTATTTTATGTTAAAAAACAATGAAACATGATAAAACCTCTTCACACTCAGATTGGAACAAAAAACAAAAAGTTAATCTCTTCACACTAGCATTGGAACAAAAACAAAAAGAAAATCCCTTCACATTACACTCGCATAGGAACAAAAAAAATGTCTCTTCACACTCTCGGTGGAACTAATTAGTTAGACCCACGAGTTAGACCAAAAAATAAATACAAAAATAAATACAAAAATAAATACAAAAATAAATACAAAAACGGAAAAAAAGTGAACGTTGAAAATCAATGAATACTTTTACTTTAATCTGGGATCTTCGCTAGCCGGTTTGAAGATGGTTGAGAATGGTCCAACCGGAAACGGTTTGTGCAGGAGATAAGGCAGCGAAGGTCAGATCTGAAGAAATTTCTTTTTTTTGTTCCAATCAGCGGTGAAGAACATATCTGAAGAGATATGAAGATGGTGGAGAATAGTCCACGACAGCGCCGGTTATCTTAAACAGGGGAGTGGCGACGGTGAAGAGATGGTGGAGAATGGTCCACGACGGCGGCGGTTTTTTTGTAGGAGAGAGCCTGGGTTTCAGATGGTGGTGAAGATCCATTAATGGCGGCTGGTTTCTTGTGCAAGGGAGCGGTGAAGGGGAAGGCGAAGAGATTCTTTTTTGCTTTTCTTTCGGTTTGGTGATGGTGGAACGACGGGGAAGAGATTTCTTTTTGTTTGTTGTTCCCGTACAAACGAGAGAGAGAGAGAGAGAGAGAGAGAGAGAGAGAGAGAGAGAGAGAGAGAGAGAATAAAAAGAGAGGAAGTGGATTGACTTTTAAATCTTAATTGTGTTTTTGTTTTGGTTTTTTTTTTTTCATACATTTGAGGTCAAAACGACCAGTAAGCTAATCAAAACTTACTAAACCTCCGAAGGAGTGCACAATATAGACCTTTTCACAGTGAATAAAAGAAGAAAGGAGGATTTTTTAGGGTTTATTTTTCTTTTTGCTTAGGTTTTAAGTGGATAGTTAAGAGATAGAACTTTGTTAGTAATGTTGATATCTGAGCCTTATGTATTGTTTGGATTTGGTTTTTAAAAGAAAGGAAAGGAAATGATAGGAATAAATTTGTCTTTCATTTGTTTGAATTCGATTTTTAATTAAAGGAAAATAATTCAATGGATTGCAGAATCCTTTCTTTTCCTTTAAAACGTCAATTATTTAATATTCTATTTTAGAGTCATTTTAAAGGAAAATAAATGATTATTTTTTTAAATGTCACAACTAACCTTATAATTTTAATATTATATATTTTTAAATAACACAAAAAGGGTTTAAAGGATCCTTTCATTTCTTTTAATACTGTGAATCCAAACAAATAATTTCTTAATCAATTATTTTCTTTTTTTTATCAATATTTTTATAATTCAAATACGGTTATTACTTTCCTTTCCTTTTCTTTCCAATCTTTCAATATTTTTGTATTTCTATTATTTTTTTTCTTTTAATAATTTGAATTCAAATAATGCATTAATGAATGAACACTTCCTATTATTTTCGACCTTGCTAATAAAAGGACTTCATACATTAGAAAATGAATTGCTGAATATATTACATGAAAGATCTAATCTTGTAATAAATTGTTGAGTGTGGTTGAGATCATGTTGTTATAAACTAACGCTTTTGTTTATTATCTCGAGAATAATTCTTTTCATCAATAATACTTTTATTTGTTTTGGCGCTTTTCGTTTTTTTTTTTGGACGGAAATGTTTTGTTTTTAGACAAAGGAAAAATGTTTTGTTGCTTCTATAATAATCATTCTTTAGTAGTATACTTTAACATGTCATATGGGGTCATCTCTTAAGAAAAGAATAAATCTTTTTGGAAGACAATTTCTTTTTCTTGGGTCCACGATATGAAAGAACATTTAAAGACACTGTCTCAAAAAATGAGATTGAAACTACTATATATCTTCGTTTTTTAGCATTATTAGTGCTATCTCTTTCGCCTGAAGTGATATCCCAAAGTGAAGTTAACTTTTCACTTTATTATATTAAGGTAACATCTCTTAGTTTATATACTTCTTTTATTTACGGACTAAATGATATAAGATTTAGAAGAAACTTGTGGAAAAATCTAATTGATTTTTCCGCTACTTTCGATGATTCGTGGCTTCTTTTGGGTGATTTTAACAATATATTAGCTTTTAATGAAAGGATTAGAGGACAAAATGTTACGGTGGGTGATTTTAAAGAATTTGCGGATTGTTGTAATCACTTAGGCCTTGAGGATATACAATATACCGGTCAATTCTTTACATGGGATAATAACCATGTCCTTAGTAAGATTGATAGAGCATTGGGTAATCGTAAGCTAGATGAATCGAATCATTATATTCAAGCCGAATTTTTACCGAAATCTAGTGTATCCGACCATTCACCTTGTATAGTTAATATTTTTTTACAAAATGTTACTAGGATTGTTCCTTTCCGTTTCTTTGATATGTGGGTGCAACATGAAGATTATTATGTAACGGTTGAAGATGGATGGAACAAGACCATGGTCGTGGGTACTAAACAATATATCCTATGTAAAAAAATGAAAGCTTTGAAGTTCGACTTGAGGAAATTAAATAAGATCCACTTTTCTCATATTTCCGCAAGGGCAAAGAAAGCTAAGGAGGATCTTGAAATAGCCGAGGTACATTTCCAACAAAATTTACCTACTTCTTCATTTGATAACTTGGTTGAGATTCGGAAGAGATCTAAAACTCTTGAAATGGCCGAGATTAGTTTTCTTAAACAAAAGGCTAAGCTCGGTTATTCCCTTAAGAGTGATAGGTGTACTAAATTGTTCCATGGGCTCCTTAAAAGTAAAAATAGAAGAAGATTTATTCCGAATATTTTAAAGGAAAGTGGTGATTTAACTACTTCTAAAGATCAAGTCAATGAAACGTTCCTAAATTATTTCAAAGGTTTATTTGGTGTTAAAGATAATACGACACATATTAATTCCGAAGTATTTGATTATGGAAGTAAAATTACTTTAGAGCAAGGAGAAGATATGTGCCGTGACATAACCGATTTGGAGATTAAAGAAGCTATTTTTAAAATAGCGAATGATAAAGCGCCCGGACCCGATGGTTATTCTTCATTATTTTTTAAGAGTTCGTGGAATATTATTGGGGAAGATGTTATCTTAGCGGTACGTGAATTCTTTACCTCCGGTTTTTTACTTAAGCAATTAAATACTACTCTTATTGCTTTAATTCCGAAGATAGATGATCCAAAAAGTGTTGATAATTTTCGGCCTATTTCGTGTTGTAACGTGGTTTATAAAGTGATTACTATGATACTAGCGGATAGATTGAAACCTTGCTTAAATAATATAGTGGATAAAGCCCAAAATGCGTTTGTTGAGGGTAGATCTATGATAGAAAATATTCACCTTATGCAAGAACTATTTCGAGGTTATAATAATCAAAGTAGCTCGTCAAGATGTACTATTAAAATTGATTTTAGAAAGGCGTATGACTCTATATCATGGGACTTTATTTATGAAGTTTTAAAGGGATTAAAGTTTCCGGAAAAAATAGTAAATTGGATTATGGTGTGTGTTTCATCTCCGTTTTACTCTTTGGCTATAAATGGAGAAGTGCATGGTTTTTTTAAAGGCGAAAAAGGCTTAAGACAAGGTGATCCTATGTCTCCTTATCTATTTATTCTTTGTCTTGAATATTTCTCTAGGCTTTTAAAAAAAAATACTTGTAATGGTTTTAATTATCATCCCAAATGTGAGAAGGAAAAAATAACACATTTAGCTTTTGCGGACGATTTAATGTTACTCTCTAAAGGTGATAAAGGTTCGATTAAGATTCTTATGGATAGTTTAAATGAGTTTGGAGATGTTTCGGGGCTTCGTTTAAATGTTGAAAAATCTAATATTTATTACATAGGTATCTCAAATGATGATTTGATTAATGGGATTATACCTACGAATTTTGAGGAAGGGATTATGCCTTTTCGTTATTTAGGGGTCCCGCTAGGATCTTCCGTATTATTATCGAGAGACTATAAACCTCTTATTGATAAATTGGAAGGTTATGTTAGGAGTTGGAGAGCCTCTTCACTCTCATTTGCGGGTAGATTAGAATTGATTAGATCGGTTCTTCAAGGGGTGACATGCTTTTGGTTTACGATTTTCCCGGTTCCGGTTGGTGTTAAAGAGAGAATTATTAGTATTTGCCGTAACTTTTATTGGGATAATAAGCCACCCCAAGTTAGTTGGAAAAATATTTGTATGCCTAAAAATGAAGGGGGGCTTGGATTAAAAGATTTTGAAGCATGGAATAAAGCTTTACTTCTAAAGATGATTTGGAAAATAGTGGAAAATAAAGAATCACTTTGGATTGGGTGGATTCATGGTGAGTATTTTAATAGTAGTGGTTTTTGGGAATGGATTCCTAAAAAAATTAATTCCCCACTTTTGAAAAATATTTGGGAGTTAAAAGAAATTATACGTGGGTCCCTAGGTGAAGAAGGAGGAAAAGAAATATTAGCTTTATGGTTTGCTTCCGTTAAGGCGCCCCGATCAACATATGAGGTAAATACAATAGAGTTTTATGATGTATATAAATTCCCTTATGATTTATTTCGTCGTAAAGCTTTTATTAAACCTTGGGCAAATATTGTGTGGGATCCGAGTGTATTTCCGAAACATGCAATCATTGTATGGATGGCATTAAAAGAAAGACTCAAAACTAAAAATAGGATTACTTATATGGAACTTGATCCACTTTGTGATTTGTGTAAGGAAGATTTTGAATCGAATAGGCATTTATTTTTTGAATGCTCTTTTGCTAAGGCTATATGGGATGATATTAAAATGTGGCTTGGACTAGACAAGGAAATGAACACTATTCTAAGCGCTTTGAAATGGCTTAAAAAATTAAAAGCTAGAGAGAATTGGAGAAGAAAGGCTTGGAAAGTGGGTTTTGGAGCTACCGTGTATTGTATTTGGACGGCGAGAAATCACCTAGCCATGAGAGGTGCTTCCAAGACTAGAGAAATAGTAACCAAGGAAATTAAATGGTGTGTTTATTCAATCTTATTTTCCTTGTTCCCTCGGCATTCTTTTTTGGATGTGAGTGGAAGGCTAGCTTGTATTAGTATAGTATGAGGTAGTTGTTTTTTTATATTCCTTGTTGCTACCTTATGCTTTCGAGCCTAGGTAGGTAACACCCATGTATAGTGTACAGTTTTGATATTTTAATACAACCGTTTACCCGACCCAAAAAAAAAAAAAAAAAAAAAAAAAAAAAATTTAGAACAAGTTTAGATATTTACTTTTTTTTTTTTTTTTTTGGACAAACAAGTTTAGATATTTACAAGATGGATAATTAATTCAATAGTCAATATCTTATAATTGATTATAAATTTTGGTTAGCCACCATCTTTCTTTTCGCTATTCTCCTCTTGCTCCTTCATGAGCCTCATTACTTGTGTTAGACTAGTTTCTGAATTAACTGAAGCACCTTGGTCCCTTGTTTTTTAATTTTGACCATCAATTGGCAAAAGATTGTCCATATCTACATATACTAGTGACTGTTTTGGTACCCGGTTAGAATCTTCACCCTTCCACGCGATAAAGCTGTTTCTCCCAGTCTTGCAGCCTCCAAGTTATCTCCCTCTTATGTAAAGATTTTAATTCGCTTATAAGCTAGCATTTTCACATTGTTTGCTTTATCTTTTTGTGGGGTAATCACCCTTCTAGGGGTGTTTGGTACGGAGGACGCCAAATTTTCGTAACACCGGTGCTTATTAGGCCTCCCCCGTTGCTTGAGTCAGCCGAATGAGGCGGCGGCAACCACCGCAGATGGCCCATAAATTGGCCGGAGCCCAATGAGAAAGGAAAGAAAGTGCTAGAAAAGGAAACTAAAAGATGAAATAGGAAACTAAAATTCGACCGTTAACTTAGAACCTAGAGAGCACTGAACTTAGGGATAATTCGACGGTTATAGTGTAAAAAATAGTAGGTAAATATTTGCAGGAAACCAGTATTCAATTAAGCCCCTGAAGGTGTTTGAAGCACAACAAGTGCTTGAAGCACGATAGGTGCTCGACGTACTTAGCACGTCTAATATTAAGTTCTCAAACATCGAGAAGTCCTAGAGCATTAAAAATCCTAAAGAACATAATTTATTTAAAGTATGAGAGATAAGTGTCTGAAATATAAAGGATACTGTGAATAGTTGTTGTCGTAATCATGTCATGATGAGGTATGCAATATTTAAGTGTTGTACTCCTTTTCCTTCACTAAGTTTTTTCCCCACTGGGTTTACCTAGCAATGTTTTAACTAGGCATGCCAAACATTGTCAAAAGAATTATATACTCCTTTCCTTGAACAAGCAAATGATGTTACTAACACTCAATACCCTCAGTGAAATTGTAGAAAATTTGTTCATTAAAGTGTTAGTAACAACGACAATAAAGGTACAAGGCTACAAGTATATATTGTATAAGGAAATACGTAAGGAGTGAGAGAATATCTTGAAATTCTTTGTTCTTTTTCCTACACCATGATTTTTTCCATTGAATTTTCTAGTAAGGTTTTAACGAGGTGGATTGAATATGTGTCACGCCACCAAGGAACGTTGTACTCTTTTTATGTCATCAAGTTTATCCCAATGGGGTTTCTTGATAAGTTTTAGGAGGCATCCTTAAGTGAATATCAAATGGCAGTGTTATCAAATATTTATTGAAGTGATATTTCAACATATCTGAGACGAAATGTGGTTTATCTTTAGTAAAAAAATACAGTAGATGGTATTGTGAGGATAATGTTTCTTGTCACACGGATTCAAAATGGCTACATTAAAAGAGACTGAATGTAACATGTATCATCTAAATTTATCTACATACACGATTTAAAGAAGAATATATATATATTGACATTCATCAAATTCAATTACGTAACAATCTTCTTGATTTGTTCACCAAAGTGTTGTCAACCACAACATTCAAGAATATATTTCACAATATTGGAATGCGCTAACTCAGGGATATTATATTAATATAAGGGGGAGTGTGAGTAAATACAATGTACTCTTTTCTCTTCGTCCAATTTTTTGTACCACTGGGTTCTCTTTGACAAGGTTTTAAGGAGGTAGTGATTCACATTGACAAATACTGTATCAGTATGTACTTTTTTTTCTTCGCCCAAGTTTTATCCCAAAGGGTTTTTAAGGGAAATGTTTTAACATAGTATATTTCCTAATGGATGGACATCCAAGGGGAGTATTATGAATAATTTATAATATTAATAGTGTATGTCTAAAAGGTCAAAGTATTATGATCCAAGTTTTATGTCAAGTGAAAAGTCACTCTATATATATAAAACTCTTTCCATTGTAATAAACTAGTTTTTGGAAATACAAGAATAATCTCTCTCTCTCTCTCTCTCTCTCTCTCTCTCTCTCTCTCTCTCTCTCTCTCTCTCTCTCTCTCTCTCTCTCTCTCTCTCTCTCTCTCTCTCTCTCTCTCTCTCTCTCTCTCTCTCTCTCTTATCTTACAACACTAATAAATAATTTTAGTTACCAAATATGCGTATGTGAGTATGGATGGAAATGCTTACGGTTAAAAATCAGAACAAATGTTAATCGAACCAACTTAAGACTTATTGTATAACTACGGTTAAAATCATTAGGTTATGGTTTTAAGTGTGTAAACGATGGTTAAGTCTATTAGGATATGGTTTTCGACAAACAGAAAGTTTATTGTCATATATATTTTTATATTTTATAATAATTTGGGTAAAAAAATATATTGAAATCCTAAAAAAAATACATCTTAATAATTTATTTAACCAACTAGATAATAAACATCCAATTTAATCAAGAGTTGTTTACTCTAAACACCCCGAACATTCGAAACACATCCTCGATAAATCCATCTCTTTTCTTTGTACTTCAAAAACCCAACTATTACTATTTGATAATATTCTACCTAATAGAAAAACTAACAAAAATTTGTATATATTTGGAAATTTTTCTTATATGTGTAGTATTAATTTAGGAGATTAGTGTATTTATAGATTTATCATTTGGTTAAGGTTAAAAATCACAAAATCATTTAGAAATCCGAAACCTAATGGTTAAAACTCACAAAATCAATGGTTTAAACCATTAAGTGATGGTTTCTTATAAAATAAATGCTTATGGTTATAAATTTGATAATTATTTAGAGAAAACTAATTTTCTAACAAATCAATCTCGTTCAAACAATTAGTTTTTATAAAAGAAAACTAAAATATTAGATTTATTCAACTATAAACGTAGAATTCCAAGAAGGTTTTTCTTTTGGGTTTTCAAGTTTTTTATACAATTGTTTATTATTATTTCTATATTTATGAAATCATAATTTATTATTATACATATTATTATGGCTTTATATGTCTATGCATTATTTTGAAAGATGCTAGTGTTAGGGGTTTATAGCGCGTTGAAATTATATATGTGGTGTTTATGGATTAAACGCGGTTTTCTAAGGTCATGGCTCATTTATAGGGCTTGCCTCACTGTCATTTTTTGGTTCGACAAGCGACTAGCCATATTTGTACAATCTTATTAGGCTTGGTTCAAATAGGATGTTTAGTAGATTTTATGTCTGTTTGATTGTTTTTTTCTGTGTTTATTATTTTGATTTACTTTTTTGGTGGTACAATAGCTTGTAATGTTTCCAATTTTGTCATTTTGGCATGTTTCTCTTTCATCCTTTTAATTTTTCGTGTTTATTATATTTTAATATTTCGGCATGCTTCTCTTTCATCTGATTAATTTTTCGTGTTTATTTTATTTTATTAAAATGAATTGTCAAAAGTAGGATTTGATCTCATTGACAAGCGAATAACCATATTTGTACAATCTTATTAGGCTTGATTCATTAGGATGTTTAGTAGTTTTTATGTCTGTTTGATTGCTTTTTTCATGTTTATTATATTGATTTGCTTTTTGGGTGGTTATATTTCATCCTTCTAATTTTTCGTGTTTATTATATTTTAACATTTCGGCATGCTTTTCTTTCATCCTTTTAATTTTTTCGTATTTATTATATTTTATTAAAATGAATTGTCAGAAGTGGGATTTGAACCCATTGACAAGCGGCTAGCCATATTTGTACAAGAGGAAAATACAAATTAGATCCTAATTTTCACCAATTTTCCAATTAAAATTCTAGTTAGAAAAAAATTCTTTTTTAAGTCCTAGTTCTAACTTTACTGGTTTGGAACTTTCCCATTTTACCCCTCTTCGTTATGGGTACAGACCCATAACGACTAACTATCACGGATACACTATAACGTGATGGGTACAGACCCAATACGTTTTGCAATGGTTTTTTAATCTTTTTTATTAAGTCCAAAGATATTCGGATTCTTTTTGGGGCTGTATCCAACACGTTTTTTTATTAAGTCCTTTTTCATGTTTTATTTACATATGGGCCATACCCAACAAGAACAAAAAAATATTCACAGGGAAATAGTTTCAGTTTTCTCATATACGGGTTGTACCCAACATCTGGCCCAATAACAAAAGGAAATCAAAAAAATTAAAAAATTCAAATACCACTATATGGGGCTGGCCCATTACACATTACAACCATTTGGGGTTGGCCCATTACTAACAACTAAAAATACCCATCACTTGGCCCATCGGCACTACATAACAAGCATGGGACTGGCCCATTAACGTATAAAAAAAATTAACCAGAATCACGATTTGGATCTGGATCTGGATCGGGAGGGGAGTCACTGCAGCAGCGTGTTCTTCGTCACTGCCGTGGAAAGGAGGTGCGTTGTCGCTGGTGTAGCACAGCATAGGAGGTGCTCCGTCATGGTGGCCTGGTTCGCAGCGAATGGAGGGGAGGCGCGGCTGTGCAGCAGAGGAGATCTTCGACACTGTGATGGCGTTCTTCGGAGTGGTGGGTTTTCGATCTGGGATGGCGGGGGTGATTGGTGGCTTTTCTGGTTGAGCAGTTCGCCGGAAAGGTCAAGGAGGTGGTGGTGAATCTGGTGGCGCGAATCTAGCGTGGTGGTGGAGAAGGTGGGGCTCCGGGATGAAGGCAGATCGGCGGCGGTTTTCCATGGATCGAGGTGGTACTGGATGTTTGTGATGAATGGTGTGGTGGGTTGGTGGTGCAGCGGCGATGAAGGTGGGGGGGCTTGATGCAGCAGCGGAAATAGAGGTGGGGTGGGGTTGGTAGTTCTGCAGCAGCGGCGAGGGCTTGGGATGAAGGTGGTGGGGGGTCGGGGTGGTGGAGGTGATGGTGGTGTTAATGGTGATGGGGGGTAATGAAAGTGGAGGTGGGGGTGGGGGTGGGTGGTTCACCGAGAGAGAGAGAGAGAGAGAGAGAGACTTTGGACTCGGAGTCATTGACTCGGTTCGAACCTGCACCACTAGATTGGTAGACCAAGGTCTGGCCAGTGAGCTAATCCCATCTGGTTATTTGATTGTTTTTTTCATGTTTATTATATTGATTTACTTTTGTGTTTATTTTATTTTAACATTTCGGCATGCTTCTCTTTCATCCTTTTAATTTTTTGTGTTTATTATATTTTATTAAAATGAATTGTCAGAAGTGGGATTTGAACCCACGCCCTCTTACGAAGACCAGAACTTGAGTCTGGCGCCTTAGACCACTCGGCCATCCTGACTCTTTGTATCATAATTCACATAATTATAATATCTCTCTGAAATTTCCATCCCAACATAACATTCGTTGATATTACTTCTTTTTGCTAAGATCATTTATTTTTTTGGGTTTTAAGGTTATATGAATTATTGGTGTCTTATTTCTAGTCAGGATATCCAAAAATATTCACAACAGCTATATAGTACAAGCAAAAAGTCATTAGTGTATTAGCTAGCAAAGAGTCGTTATGAACACAAAACTGAACATCAAAGACGTAGACACGTGCTTAGAAATGTTGAAGGGAACTTGCCTACTGTATTGTCACTATGGGATTCCATCATCTATTCTTACTTTTAAAATATTTAAAAGCTTTTTAGAAGCTTCATTTGAAGAGTCCAAAAAATATATTTCTAAAGTATTTATTTGTATAGAACTAGTCCATATACATTTGTGTATCCAATTAATATAGGAGTTTAGTATCTAGGATAGGTATAAAAAGGAGTAATCATAAAACCTAGGGTTTGTTCTTGGTCTATTGAAAGGTGAGTTCTTCATATTCAAGACTAGACTGAGGGAGAGCTAGTGTAGGAGAGACACTTAGCTTGAAGATTTCACAGAGCTGAAGTTGTAAATCGGGGGTAGAGACTGTCTACTCATCCTTGTGTTGTGATACACAAGAGAATGCTTCATAAAGTATAAAGTGATACATCAGTGGTGATACACAAGATAGCTTCACGCGCTTGTGAAGTGATACATCGAGAGTAGAGATTGTATGCTTTCTTTTCGAGTGTAGGAGATAATACTAGTGTTCCTTTAAAGGGTGATTTCAAAGAGGGTGTAAAGGATTGTGGACTCGCTTACAATGAGTTCTAGTGGAGGAGCTTGAAATACTTGAGAGTGCACATACCTTATGTAGTGGATGTAGGGGAAACTGAACTACTATAATTCTCGTTTTGATCTCTATCCATAAACACTTTAATTTGTGTATGCTCTTAGTATAATCTTAGCCTTTACTTTGCATATATTGTTAGGATTAGAATCTTGCATGCTAGGTGCTTGTTAAATTGTCTCACTTGATTGTTGACTAGTGTTCATCATTAAACATATACACCTAGAGTTAGGTTGAGTATTCTTACTCATATATCTTATGTTTAAGTGTAACTCTAGTCTACATATCTGAAGTCACTAAAGCTTAGATCTTTAGGTAAAAGTATGTGTTCCAATTTAAAGTTATATTTTATAATTACGCATTGTCCTATTCACCCCCATTAAGGACATATTTATTCGATTTTCAATTGGTATTAGAGCCTATCTTTAACATTGATTGTGCTTAATATCATCTAGAGTTTAGTATGATGTGTAATCTAACAAAATGGAAGGAACACGTTTTGCTAGCCCTTCATTGTTTGTAAGTACAATTCTATTTTTTGAAGAAGGTTGGTGGAGGTGATCCGTAGATCACTCGTAGATCGTTTCCAAAAAATGATAAAGATGTCTTGCATACATAAGGAAGAAGAAGAAGACATTATCATATTACAAAGCTCATACCATCAATAACATCGACGAGGTATCTTCAAATCCTTACTCTTCTTCATAGAATTCTGAAAATCATCAAGATGCTTTCTTTTCACAACAAAAATATCTATTGCTTTGTATATCTAAGAGAGATAACCTTGTTGATATATTCAAAATTTTGCAAATTAGACATCTTTAAACCTCACGAACATAAATGGATTTTAAACCTCGAGCTTAATTCTTTGACGAAATCATTTCCAATATAAATAAAAAATATATCTTTATCAAAAATAATTCTGTAAAGAATGAGATTGAATATCTTAATATCATCATCTCAAAATTTACAAGAGGCCAAGATAGTTTGAGTTGCCTTTTGAGTATGCAAACAATTCCCTTAGGACAAGGGGATTAATTAATCCTCTCTTTGGTAATCTTATAATGTGGGTACAACGTCTTTCTAGTTTTATTCAAGAAACTTTCAGTCAAGACACCAACGTCTTGGCTATTTAGAATGATGATGAATAAATATTATTTGACTAAGTCAAGTACAAGCACAATATCTTGTTCAAGGGAAAATCCCCCATGTCGGTAGAGCAGAGAAATTAGAGGGTTGTTGAACAAAAATAAACATCCCTAACAACCATAATGACTACTTTGAAAGTTATTGAAAATAGATATGATCCTTTTTATGAGGATAAAAGGTATGTATACCACCCACTTGAAGTTTAATGCTTCATGAAGGGTCTGAAGGATCAATATGGTTGTGTTATTTGTTATCTTATACAAAGCTTTCAAAAGATTAAAACAAGGATTAAATTTGAGGATTTTCTTGCAATAAGCATAAAACAAATATATCTTACCCCATGCATTGGGAATTAATTGGTCAATACTTAAAGAGTAAAACTCTAAAAGTTTATATATGATGGGGATAAATGGGTATTTCATCTTCGTATCAAAGAATCGTAGTTATAAATCTATTTTGCCTTTAGACCCCTCACAAGCTCGTTCTAACTCACCAAGATTCCTAACTTCTACTCCTCGGGCAATATCTCTCAAAGTAAGCAAAAGGTTTATGGTTTTGTCGGTTAGAGAACATCTTATCAGGCTAGCCCCAAACTTAAGGTTAGAACCACAATTAATATATATCGCCTTTTTGAAAAATGAGAAGTGTTATCTACATAAATAAATACCTCTACCCATTTTTAAGAAGGGTCATTACCCAAATTTGGGTATAATGAAGTATTGAAATTCCCAATAATAATAAGAATTTCTACTGTTAAAGAATCAATTTTAGAAGAGGATGTTATTTCATCTCTTATGAAATGATTTGTCGTAACTACAGAAGGCTCATGCATATAGTTATCATGAGTAAAGACATAAAAATTTATGAATATGCAAACATCTCAGAAAGTTAATGTAAAGAGACAATAGTCGAAGATTCACCTTTGAAATGAAAAGGCCCAGCAGTTCAGTTGGTAAACTGTTTAAGGCGATAGTAAGACCTATAGAAGAAGTAGTGAAAAAGAAAGTGAAAAGGTTTTTATGATATGTCAAAATAACTATATAAGTATATAAAGGTATGCGTATGAAAAACAAAAAGTTTATACCAAAAAAAAAAATCTTGAGATTTTTAAATAAGTAGTGATGATTATCCTACCGCTATCATGAGCGAAGATCTCGGAAACGTGACAAAAAAGAGAAGTGGCGGCTATTGCTTGGGCAATACCGTCTACCGCCAAAATGTGTGATACTGGTCCTATCAGAGTCGTTTGGAAGAAGTAAGAAAATTTGATGTAACGAAGTACCCACGGAAAGAGATATTCTTTTGTAAACTCTACTATTCGTTCAAAAGAATATGTTAGAATTTAAACGGGTATAAGGAGAAATGTTTTTGACATTGTATTTTCGAGGATTGGATATCCCGACTTAATGAGTGTAAGCAAATAACGCAAAATTATCAATTGAGAAAAGTTTGGATAACAATTCAAAAACAGGAGGGTGATGAAAATTAATTGGACTTATTATTTGAACAACTGACATCAACGTGACATTATCAACAACAATTACGAATTCGTGACATTCTCAAGTATTTACCAAGACATATTTTGAGTTATAGATCACCGAAAAAATCTAGTCGTAACCATTCAATAGATCTATAAATAATATTATTTTATAGAAAACAAAAATCTTCAATTCTTTTGTGTAATAAAAATTATATATCAATATTTTGTAAAAACTTATTTTTGTAATTTTTTTATCTAATAAATTCTATTATATTACTCATAATATCCCTAATAGTAATATTGCTCTGAATCTTCATCGTGATGCGTCTTTTCAGAAACTTCGCAACCTCTCTGGAATTATTGTGGTGGGTAATTGGAGTCATCTTCAATCTCAAACTCATCAATCCCTTTTCCTTATTTTTTTATTTCTTTCTGGACCAACATTGTCACTCCAACACTGATCGACAAAGCGCACACACAATACCTCCTTCAAATTGTCACAGTCTCGTCTTGCTTCGGACTCTTTTAAGTCAATCCACGCCAATTACAATTAATATCATAATGATATAATTTTATTTAATTATAAAGAGTATTATATAGAACGTGTATTGTCCATTATGGTGGGGGATATTGGTCTAGCGTGAATAACTTGCACGGGGCATGTTCATGCAGTAGTCAAAATTGGACTAGGACTTCATCGGGAAAAACAAATTGTGGTCCATATATTATGCAAAACTAATTACTTAATTTATCTACAAGTTTAAATTCAAGTCTGAATTTAAATTTGGTTAGACAATTATAATACCTTGAAACAGATATCTTGGAACGTCAACACCAAAGCTTAACCAAAATTTTAAAAATTTCTTTCTATAACATTATAATTGATATATATCATTTAAAATTACACTGCTCAATTACTATTTATATGTGGTATAAATTGAAAAACAATAAATCATTAATCAAATTAATAAAATAATAAATTAATTTACAATCAATTTATTCATATCACTTTCATAAATAAATGGTATATTCAAATGGTAGTCGGTATGTTTCAATTGCGAAAGAATGTTGTGCGTTACTTCGTCGTTTTCCGAAGCTTGAACTTGTTCATGTGTATCGTGAAGCTAATTTTTGTGCTGATAAACTCGCAAGAGAGGGTGCAATTTTATGTATTCAACCGGAGGCATTCAGAGACCCACCTGACTTCCTTTGGAAGTTTATTACTCGGGACAGAAGTGGTTGTGCAACTAATAGAGTTGTACTAGATAGGCAATAAGAACTTCGTTCTTTATGTAATCATTTATTCTTAACGGCTTTATAGCCTCTCATGTATGAAAAAAAAAATGATATAATTTTAAATAGTATATATATATATATATCATTCTTCTTATCCATAACAATGGACTTATGCAGAATGTTGTTTATCTAATGAAAAGAAAGCGCGGGTCTAATTTGTTTTAGGTTTGTCTAATAAAAAAAATTATCCAAATAGAACGTGTGCCTTGTTAGTGACTAATCCAGGTTCTTTTTTTCTTTTTTTTACTTGGGAAGGTGCCTAAGCACTAATTGAAATACAAGAGTAATATTCCTAAATCCAGGTTCATCCAAAAAAAAAAAACCAACAGGCTTTTAAAACAACTTACTTACATTTTCTCAAAAAATTGAAAATTTTAAAAAGTTAAAAACAAATAGGATAAAAACCAGGTCCTTGTATAATATTTTGTGATAATATTGACTATACTTTTCTGTCAGTCAACGCCACGTGGATCCACCTTACCTTCACGACACTCACACGTCAGATGTTGTTGAGCTATTTTTTCCAACGTGTGAAGAACATTTTTGCCATTTCAATTCACACTTAAACTCATGTCTTATTAAATCAATAGATACAAAGTAAATCCAAACACACACACTAACATATACTTGTTTCAGCTTGTGTCGCTCATCGTGTTCATAAGATTTTCGAAACTTTATTTTCAAAGGAAATCCAAACACACACATACACAAATTCAGCGTTGGTTAATAGGAAGTAAGTGCTAGCTTTACCAAAATGGTTAAACTGAACGAAATGGAGGTTCACCCAGGTTACTATCATAGCCATATATTTCGTGTTTGAGTTAATTAATTAGTTGTTGTTTTAAAATTATTAACCGTTAAATATGCATAATTTTGATTATTAGTTGTTACCCGTGACTATGGAGTTGACTGCGACAAAGAGAGAAAGAACAATAAGGGTGACTGCAACAATGAGAGTAAATATGATGGTGGCTTGAATGCGTCATTCCGTTCATAGCGATAACAATTTAACTGATGACGAAGATGACATACTTTTTGACAAGGATATAGATAAAGGAGCAGAGTTTGTTAGTGTAAATCGTAAGGTTGCATTGAGAAATGATATGTTTTTTTTGTTACAAGGAGACCCGAGTCGGATCGTGAAATAAAACTAATCTAGAACTTCATCCAACAAATTAGGACTAAAGACCACTCTAGGTGTTCGCCATCCCATCCGATCACGCATTATATACTTCCAAATTCCCTTAAGAGGATCTCGATGCAGAACGAAATCTTCTTGTTGCGACACACCAGCACGAGCCAACCAATCCGCACTATCATTCGCTTCCCTATATATCCTCTTTAATTTGAACGAGTTATTATTATCTAAGCTTTTCCGAACGCGCTCAATCCAATAGGTTAACGGTCCTCTACCCACTCTCGTGTCACGAATTATATCAATAGTTTCCCATGAATCTACTTCGAACGTCACCTCCTTCAGATGCATCTCTTCCGCTAGCTTGAGACCTTCACATAGGGCTACTCGTTCCACTAACACCGGGGAGTCATTTTTTATCTTCATAGAAAAACCCATAACCCAATTACCTTCGCCGTCCCTAATTAGTCCACCACCACTACCCTCATTACGCCATCTATTACTACTGCCATCCGTATTCATCTTAAATCCGCGAATTGGTTTATTCCAACCAATTAAACTTTCAACTCTTTTAGAAAATGATGTGTTTAATATAGTGTATACACGTACTTTTATAATTGTTGTATAGAGTAAATAACACTTTTGCCCCCTGGGTTTATACGCGATTGACAGGTTGCCCCCTAAGTCTTAAAATGCGCCTCGTTGCCCCCTAAGATTTAGTTTTGTGACCCATTACCCCCTGACTGCGTGTTCCGTCCATTTTAGCCTTTAAGTATGATGTGGCAATTCCATGTCACAATTTTTTTTTAATCCTAATACTAATTAATTGTTTAATTAAGTTAACCTAAGGGTAAAAAAGAAATTTTATAAATAGTTTTTATAATATTAAATATAATTAACATAATAACCACCCCCCACCCCACCCCCACCCCCCTACCCCCCCCCCCCCCCTCTCTCTTCCCCCATTCTTCTTCTTCCCCGACCTGGTTTTCCTGTAAAAAAAAAAATCAACAAACTGCTCCAACAAACTGGTGCCTGCTGGAAGATCGTAGCCATGGTGTTTACCCTTGTTTATCATATTTTGCGCTGAGAAATAGCCCTTTTCAGTGTCTTATACTGCATTTTTTGCATTCTTTTGCAGTAAATCTGAAAGAAGCAAAAACTAGAACTAAACAACTAAATCAATGGCGCAAACAATTGAAGAAATTACTCAAGAAGGTTCCATTAATGACTTATATCGCTTGTTAGAACAAAATCCATTAGCATTAGAAGAGTTTAATTCCAAAGGATTTCAAAACACACCATTACACATAGCTGCATCCTTTAATAACGCTGATTTAGCTATGGAATTACTTGTTTAATCGCAGCCTCAGCTAGGCATTATCTCTTATCAGAAATGTTAGCAGAACATGAAATGGTGAAACATGTTAATATCAGTGATAAATGTAATCAAGGAAGGTTATGTATGAATGACAAACAGATTAAAGAATTAAGGGGCTCTTTTGATTCGACACTCAATAAGGTTGGTTCATCATCATCATTAATGGAGATGAGGAATGTAGTGCCTGCATTGAAGATGAAGATGTGGTATGCACATGAAATAGAGATTCCTGGTTTTCTCGTGGCCTAATTTAGATGGGCCCCATCTTTCAATATCTAACGAGAAGGTTAACGCGTCATTGCCTGAGCTTGAAGCGACACGAACGGGGTTGGGTTTAGGACAATCAAATTGGGTCCCGGTTTCTTGGGAATCTTCAATGGGGGGCCCACTAGTGAAGCTCTTCATAGTACAACGGTGCTTAATCTCATAACGGAAGGTTGGGATAGTAGTAGTAATCCGAGAGGTGTGCAATGTACCAGCAATCTATCCTTAAATTTTTTTTTTTTAAAGAAGAACCAGCAGGTGTCGTGGGGAAGAAGAAGAAGAATGGGGAAGAGAGAGAGAGAGGGGGGGTAGGGGGGTGCGGTGGGGTGGGGGTGGTTATTATATTAATTATATTTAATATTATAAAAACTATTAATGAAAAACCTATTTTACCCTTGTTTTAACTTAATTAAACACTTAATTAGTATTAGGATTAAAAAATAAATAAAAAAGCTGACATGGAATTGCCACGTCATATTTAACGGAGAAAATGGACGGAAAACGCACTCAGGGGGTAACGGGTCACAAAAGTAACTCTTAGGGGGCAACGAGGCGCATTTTAAGACTTAGGAGTAACCTGTCAATCGCGTATAAACTCAGGGGGCAAAAGTGTCATTTACTCTTGTTGTATATATTTATGATTGGGTAAATGTTTGACATTTAACATTTAAGTGTAATCACTTATAATTACACTAAATGTATAAAGTCTGAATCATAAACACACATGTCTATCATACAAATTACTGAAATTATCAACTAACGATTTTACAATACTTAGGTATTTGCAATTTATATTACTTGAAATTGTAAACATTCAATGCAATAACCAATTAACACTCTAACAAACTTAATATTCCTAACATTAGACTAATTAACACTCGGATTTAACATAATTAACAAAACCAAAACCTCTAATTTAGGTAAATCTTATAATTAACCCTAGCATATAACTTTGCCCTCATTTATACCTAATATTAACTAGAAAACCTAACTGATAATTAATAAAAAATTATAAAAAAGTTTTAAATAATGCCTTGAAATATAAATCGGTTTACATTTTACCTAACAAAAATAAAAAATAGATTAGAAAATAGATCTAAACAAATAAAACTTTATCAAACAAGAAAAGTGTATACATACTAAACAGTTAATCTCATATTTTACAAATCAGAACCGAAAATAAAATGTAGAGTAAAGGATGTTAAACCTAATAGGAATAGTTATATACACCATTTTGTCCAACTCAATATATAAAAAGTCAGAGAAGCACGAGAATGTCAATAAATCACCAAACTTACAACAAACTCACATCAAATGCGGCTAAAACATTGTGAGATAGGCTAATCTGTCAGAAACCCCATCAAGTAGGAAATGTATTTAATGTGAAATATCAGGTTCAACCACCAAACACGATAATATTTATGACAAATTACGAATATACACGGAGAGAGGAGATTATAGCCTGAAAGAGTAAGAAAGCATAACAATATAACATATAATACATGATTTAATGAGAGAGAGAGAGAGAGAGAGAGAGAGAGAGAGAGAGAGAGAGAGAGAGAGAGAGAGAGAGAGAGAGAGAGAGAGAGAGAGAGAGAGAGAGAGAGAGAGAGGGGGGGGGGGGGGGGGGAGGGGGGGGGGGGGGTTATGACCTCTTACATAATTTACTTTTAACTTGTACAACAAATAAGCTCAAGTATGGAACCATCCCATGTACTTCCTTTGTCCAAGTTTATTTGTCGATTTTTTGGTTCAAGAATAAAAAAAATGATATTATTCATTATAATCTTGACTTTATTTAATTTCACAAAATTATTTATTACATTATAATTTCAACTTGTTTAATAAAGATAATATTAAAAAAAAAAAAGATATCTGATATTATAAAATATTTGAAACCTTTTTAAAAAAAATTAGATTTCAGAATTTTTACAAAGTCAAATGCCAAAATCCCACACTAGTAGAGTAAAACGTTTATATTATATATTCTTGTTTTAAAGTGTATATAAGATATGGTAGCTTAACGGATGCTATGTTTGGTTTATAATATTTAAAATAGAGAGTAATGATATTTGTCACCCTTTTTTGGTTCACCCTTATATCACTTTAGGCGTTGAAGCATATCCCAATGCAGATGTCTTTATTCTTCATGATTGTAATAGCTTTGGTAGTGGTTTAATTAAGAAAACACAACCTAGAAATAAGATAATTCTTACTCCCTCTGTCCACTAATGTTTGTCCTACTTTTTGTGGTACAAATCTTAAAAAAACATTAATTACATACTCTCTTTACTATATTACCCTTGTTCATTAAGTATAAGGTCATTTATTGCACCATTCGTTTTAACTAATTAGTTAGGGGTAAAATATTGGAAAAATTGGAGAAAAAAAGTCTTGATAATGTAAAAGTACAAATATATTGTTGGATATCTCTTTTTAAAAAAGACAAACATAAATAGACAAAGGGAGTAATATTTTTTGAGACATTTATAATATTGTGCAAAACCAACCTATTCACTTCCTATATATCTTTCGGAAGTTAATTTCTTGTACAAATTGAATTGTCAAACAACAGGTGAATGGCCTTTTTAGTAATTGGATGATCGTTCTAATTAGCAGCCTTTATCAACCGAGATCGCCTTTCTGGTATTGGGTGTCCATTCTTGTATGGTTTTCTTTTTATCAAATTTCGCTTGACTAAAAAAAATACAACTACAAGATGATATTAGGTATGGACACATTAATTTAATTTAACTATACATCTAAATTTCTATACACACAACCATCCAAAAAATTCTACATGTTTAAAAATCAAAAACATTTTTAGAAACACTATAATATAGCACTTGATATCCAAATTGTTTTTTATTAATTTTTTTTAAATTTAAATTTTATTCTAAAAACAATTTTTATTCTAAAATAAGAACTTCCAAGTGAGCACTTAGAATTCAGAAAATAAGTTAAAACTGGCTACAAATGAAAGATTCAAACAAAATAAAAGATATAGAACACGGTTATATAAATATTATAAGAAAATTATCCACGACAAATACCATCCAACACATAATCACCAAACCAAAAACTCAAAGATTCAAACAAAATAACATTGTCAAAAAACAAAACTTCATAATTCTCCGCAAAACAACAAAAAACTTGCACATCTCTAAGCTTTAACACGTCCATAATACTTAGCCTTCTCTTCCGAAGTCTGAAAACGCCCATGCCCAAACTTAGAAGACGTATCAATAAACTTCAACTTAATCTCCTCCAAAGCAACTCTCGAAGTCTGTTTCAACAAAGATTGCCTTAACGTCACAACTCTCTTCTTAGGTCCCACACAACATCCCTTAATCAATATATAATCATCCTTCACAATCCCATAATGAGGAAACCCACCAATAGGTGTTATTTCCTTCTCAGTCCTATCAAACTCAGTCATAGCATCATGTGAATCTTGACCAACTTTCCCAAGCTTATAAATCTTCTTATTCATCTCAGTCCTATGATGATAACCATTTTGTCCAGCTCTTGCTACTGTATACGAAACCCTAGCGGGATGCCACGCACCAATACACGCGACCTTACGGAGCCCACGATGAGTTTTTCTAGGTAGCCTCGTAACACCCCAACGTGTCACAACACCTTCATATCCCTTACCTTTCGTAACACCAATTATATCAATCATTTCATCCTTCTGAAAAATCGCATCGATTGGGATCTGTTTCTCGAAAAAGCCATACGCGTAATCGACTTTTTGTGCTATATCTCCACCGTTCACTTGAATCTCCATTAAATGAGCTTTCTTTTGCTTCAAACCTTTGAGCTTACGGATTTGAGTATGAGCGAGGACACGAATAACAGTGCAGTATTTCTTGAGTTTTTCGAGCTGAGATTGGATATCTTTTTTGCCTTCATCAGAATCGTATTTTTTAGCATATTTAGTGAAGGCTTTTTTCTTGGATTTGCAGAAGTGTTTGTAGAAGCGACGTTTGACTTCTTCGCTGAGATGTTGGGCCCACACGGTGCCGAGACTGCGGAGCCCACGTGGGGTTTTGACGTAACCGACTACTCCGACTACCACCATTGGTGGAGTTTCGATGATTGTGACAGCTTCGCATGTTTCTTTCTTGTGAAGCTCTGGAAAAAACAAAATATTAGATAATAATGAAAAAAAATGTGAAATTATATAAAGAATTATTTGATTATAATTACTTGATCCAGGCTTTTCAACTTCACGAACAATGTGGGTCATTCCAGCTTTGTAGCCAAGGAAAGCAGTTAAGCTACAGGGTTTGGTTTGATCATCCTTTGGGAAGGCCTTCACTGTATTAATGTCAACAATATAATATATAAGCCGCTAAAACTAGAAATCAAATCAGTAAAATCTAAAGCCTATATAGCATATAATAAACACTAAAGTATGTTATATAAAATAAACCTTTTCCTCTTTGACGATTAGCCCTTTTCCTTGGAAGAAATCCCAAGGAACCATGGCGTGGGTGTTCAAACTTTCGGTGAGACATTGTTCTTGCCTGAAATTAGCTCTGTAATACTCAAAAATTAATTATAATTTTATTTAAAAGTAAACAAAAAACGACAAGAAATAAAATCCCTGCATTCACATATAGACCAATGAACATAACATACCAGCATCAAGTAACAGAATAAAAAATCATTGGAAAAAAAATGTTTTTGATGAAAATATGCTTTTAATAAAAAGATTTTTTTATAAATTATAATAATTTGTTGAACATATGTAACTGCAACAAGTTTCAAGTGAATGAAAAGAGATGTTCCCTGACCAAAGGCCTATGGCACAAAAATCAATGCCAATTCTCAAGCTCATTTGTATTTCTTCCATAACACCTCAAAATTGAGGTGTTAGGTGGAAAGAGCCTATTCCGAGACACCAGCCTTGATATAAATCAAACTCTTTAGGGAATACATTTTCTAATCATCACCACGAAATTGAGCAGTAACAATATGTCCATCACAAAATAAAATACTTTAAAATAGTTTATAAATTCAAAATTCATGTTTCATGTTACGTATATAAGTAATATGATGGTATGCAAAAAGAATAGATTTTTCTGTAAAATTGCAGATTTGTGAAAATTAAACAGTGAATATCTTATATAACAGCAGAATCCAGAAATTGCAGAAAATACGCATACAAATATGTATAATTAACAAAATTGTATTTGAATTAATTAAAAAAATAAAATTATTTGAGTCTAGAAATCAATTTAACGTCAACATATATACCGAAATGAATATGCATATGAAACATAATTTATTTAAAACGGAACAGATCTGGGTATCCTAAACGGATTCAATCAGATGTAACAAAACTTATATTATAAATCATACTTACGAGACAAAGTGTTAGTGAAACGATGTTACCTCAGAGTGGAGAAAGACTAGGGAGAAAATGAGCGGCCGATGAGTATAACTCTGTAGTGTGATTGGAAAGGTTTGAGCTGTTATATAATTGAGTCGACTGAGAGAACAGCGGTTAAGATTGAGTCAGAGGTTGCTACACAATTTCTGATCGTTGGATTAAATCGGTCTTATGGCTAGGGTTTGATATGCTAGTCTTTTGGGCCTAATGTTTGTCTTGTGCGTATGGGCTTTTAATAACATTTATTTTCTTTTTTTAAGTCCACATTTGATAGATCAACAAAAGAATAAAAAATTTAAGGGTTAATTATAATGATATCCTTACACTAAGGTATTATAGGTCATTATCACCTAAACTTTTTAGTAAATATATTTCATTTTTTATGTTTCAGTTATATATCATTTCCTATGTTTCTATGTTAACATAAATCAAATTGTTTATCTCTTATAATTATTTATTTTTTTGTTTTTTATTTGATGTTACATATGGAGACACAAAGGCTCCATCAAATTCATGCATTAAGGGTGTGATTGGTACGCGATAATGAATTCAGGCAGGAATAGAATTCGGTAAGGAATATAATTACCGTGGGACAAAAATAACTTTGTTAATCATTATCCTATACTTGGTATGTCATGTGAATAGCCGTGGGAATACATTAATTCATTCTAAACACATACTTGGTAAAATATTTAACTTTTCGGGATTAAGCATAAAAAAAATTTATATTACAATACTCTTATAACAATCCATCCAAATATATTAAAATTATTTTGTTGATTTCTATAGTTAATTATTTCATTAATAAATAAAGATCTTTGAATTTTTATTTTAAATAGAAAATGTTTCGTTACATTAATTTTAAAAATTGTGATTCATTTGTATACTTTTCATATTGGAAATTCATTGTTATAGAAATAAGAATTGATATATATCTTGTAAAAAGTTGTGTAATTATATAAGAACCCAACAAAAGTTTCAAGCTTAATGTTAAGGATAGACTTTGTAATAATAAATTTTAGTATAATTAAAAAAACCTTGAGGAGAGATAGATAGTTGGCCTAGTGGTTAGGCTACTCCGCAGAGACCAAGAGGTCCTGGGATCGAATCTCATTAGAGTCGAAATGACTCCGAGCCCAAAAGTGGCTCTCTCATGTACTCAAAAAATAAAAAAAACCTTGAGGTGATTCATTAAGAATTTATAATTATTATTATAACCTTAATGAAAAAAATTGATCGAATAAAATGTTCAGGAAATTGTATTGATTATTTACATTTTTTGCTAGAAAATTGTATCCAAGAAGACAAAAAAATTTGAGATAAAAATTGCTACATTATTATATTTGTCAAGGATTTAAATTGATTTATCAAAAATAATTTTTCATTCCTAATGTAATTGGAATGAGTTAATACCATGAGGGATGGATGGAATGGATATTACCATATTTATGGGATTTGATATCCTTTGGTAATGTTTATCCTACTATTTTTAACTTGTAACAAACATAGGATTAAAATTAACTAAGGATTAGTATTTCATTCCTAGTTTTATTACTATGTACCAATCGCACCCTAAGTGTTATGGCTCATGCAAAATTAATAGGTAATGTTGTACTTGGACATTAAGGGTATTTAGTTCACTATCTTGAAATCAAAGAACTTACCAATCACGAATTTTTTTGTGCCGACATCTTCGGTCTTATATTTCTTCTCAAGCGATTCCCACAACTTATTGGAAATTTTCATGGTGTAGTGTACATCATACAAGGTTCTACAAATAGTTCTAAATATAATTATTACACATGCTTTCAAGGATCTGATGCATTGTAGGTCTCAAATCCCATTTCCGGTGGATCTTTCTTCATAATTTTGGCCAAGTTTAGAGTGATCAAATAGATTAACATCTTCAGTTGCCAACTCTTGAAGTCATAGACATTGAACTTCTCTTGCCTATCGGTTGGTCCAGTGGGTGCGGGTAACAAACCTATGTTCTTGAGTTGTCACCTGTCTTAGTTTGGTATCCATTTTTATCAATATTTTCTCTCATATTATATATGAAGCATAATGCCCAAACCATGTCTAGAGTGACATACAACAATTGACATTCCACGATAAAAAATTCACATCAACCTTTCTCCTTTTAAGACTTGATCTCTAAGGGACTTTTTCCTTGCCCTTTAGATGAGAGGTTTGTTAAACAAGCGGTGGGGCCTCAACTCAATGTCTGTTGACGAGAACGTTCCAAAAGTTATTCTTTTTTGCCTCTTTCTCTTGCATTTGTTGGAGCAGTTTGACCTAGGAATCATATTTTCGAAATAAAGATATCATTCTTAATTATTCGAGGAAATGAAGGGATAGATGGGAGATTTAAGCGTGGAATAAGTGGCACATTTAGAACCACTAAAAAGTATGTTCAATTGCAACACAATATTGGCCGAATAGCTATAAAACATAACAAATGCAGCTGGTATGATCATCTTCTCAAACCCAGACATTATAGTGTCGACTCTAGGGAAGGGGGATGTAACTCCTGACGCTTCAATGTTTGGAGAAAGGAAGAAAGAGGTAGCAGAAGAGTAGTAATATTAATGAAAGTTACAAAATTGCCCTCTACCTTCCGTATGTACATATATATTCCTTACGGATAATTGTTATCGAAAATAATAAGGGTAAAGTCGTGAATCAAAGATAGTCATATTGTCAAGAGCCTAAGTTAGAAAAAAACTCTAAGGAGGCGGTTGATGACCAAATGAGCTCATCTGACTTATTTCCTGCAAATCCTCCTGTTCGATTAAAAAATGTATGACTCAGAGATATTGTCAATCAACCAAATTTGCATCTAGTTCTATCATCGTCCCATACCGGTCATCGATGTGATAAAATATTTTATGACTTTTAAAGGAAAAACATCAAAGGAAATCCGTAGTAGTGAGGAAAATAATATGGTTAGGGAACCCGTTATATATAGGGAAAGAATGTTAGTTTGCCTTTTTGGGGTCACAATGACCTAAATAACTAAAAAAACGTGTGACGACGAACGTGACTCCATAATTATTAAGTTATTTATGAGAACATGACCAACAACGAGTAAAAACGTGTCCTACAATATCGTGAAAACAATTAGTTATAACCACCGTCTAGGTGAACATAAGAGACGAGTGAATTCTCCGGCCATACCCACACAAACGCTCAACCTTGACCATAGAGTTTGAAGGAGGTATTGATAGGCTAGACCATGCCATGTTGTAGCTTCCTATTTAAGTCATCTCCTCGACAAACATATATGTTGGCCTAATCTTGTTATTAATCTTGTTTTAATATTCGACAAATCCTGTTTTAACTAAAATTATTTTTAGGATTATTAATAGTTGTTCTTTTATATTTGAAAGACGTTTTCTAAACCTTCTTTATTAAATACACGTTTAGGAATATAATCTTTACTTATTATATTACATTACAAATAATTGTCCTTAAAAGATTAATAATACCCAGTTGTTGTACATCGCATAAAGGGTGCGGTACATCACACAGGCGCGGACCCAAGCTCACCCCGCAACAAGAAAATGAATTTTCAATACGGCGAACCTGCGGTGCACCGCGGGTTAGGTTTTTCTGGTCAAAATACACAACAAAGAGCTTATGACCATTGGGTTTATTATATATCTGTTAGGCACATGTCTTGTGACCGTCGGGGGCTTTTTTTAGCTACAAAATAGAGCTTATTAAAGGCATAACTCATGCCTTCCATCTACCCAACTCAAGAGCAATTATTGATATCATTCAAGAAGGTTTTAAAGAGCATTCAATGTCATATCTATACATTCAAGCTACATTGTTTTATCTACTCATTAGGGAGTTAGTCACAAAGATTGTATCAACCTTTAAACACTTTCCATCATTTTAATTCTAACCTTTGTAATAGATCAAGAGAGTATTGCGAGTATAGGTAGTATACTTGGTTCCTTGTGTTTGTGATAACACAAGTGATTTACTTCAAGCTTATGAAGTGGTTGTAATGGGTTTGTGATCTCACCCGGTCTGAAGAGATGCGAAGGTTATATTGAAAATCTTGCAAATCCTAAGGTAGACACCTTAGGTAGTGGAAGTAGGGAGAATCGAACCACTATACATCATTGTGTATCTTTTTATCCACATTATTTATATTTCGCACTCTATATGCTTGATAATATGCTTACGTGAATAGTTTACTTATATTGTCTCTTAGTATTATCTAGTTTTATGACCATCTAGTTTACTAAGACAATAGGATTTAATTTGGATTTTATTATATTTAGTTGAAAAAAATTAGCTGAGTAATTTTCATTGTTTTATTCAACCCCCCTTCTAAGACGTATATTAAATATCACCATATGGTCATACGTCGAAGACTCGACAAAGTCATGAGATTATATTCGACCATTTTGCTGAAGCGACAATTTGATATCACCGCTCCGGATGATACAAAGATACAAGAATCCCCTTGATAAACAAGATAAAAGCCCAATTAGGTATACTATGATCTCATTATCTATAAATATCCATGTTATGCGCTTAAAGAGGTATATATTGTTCATATTACAATTAGACATAGTTTATACATATTTTTATGGTACTTGTTCCCAATACTGACTTGACATGTGGTCTTGACCTTTATCAGGTCAATAGGCTTGACAGAAGATAGATCCAGCTCAAGCATCGTCCACCAGAGGCACCAGAGTTCCACTTTTTATGTATTTTTATTAATCAGGTTCACGTTCAATCAAATACCAAATATAGGTTGAGATAGGGATTTGATGCATATCTATGGTTGATATGTGTGTCTTCTTCCAATAACATACAAATAATGTATCACGACATCAATAGTACACACCTATTTAACATGGCCAATGATCCCACATTTCTCATAATACTTTCCCAATTATCATATTTGAAATTGATTCAGTTTAGTCCCCCATCTTCATTGTATTCCACGAAGCGCCAGTCTATATAGGGCTGAAGTTGCTACTTAAGAAGTTAGACTATGGCCCAAAAAAACGAGCTCAGATTGACATCTTGATAAACTGAAAAATATATTCCCATCTTAACCTTAAATCTTAAATTTTGGACGAAACCCTTCATCCTGACTCTGGATAGTCCAATTTTTCAATTACCCCAATATGTCATACTGATACAAAGACTTCCAGAACGACAAAGATACAGTTTGCACCCAAACTGAGGTTGTAAGAAGATCCATGTCCCGTAGAGCAATGTCATTCCATTCTTTCATTATTTAATGTCACCTATCAATAAGTACCATGTGCAATTGCCGAATAAAATGCTTTTACTTATGGTCTCAAACTCAGCACTCAATGTATGCATTGCAAGACTATAGACCAACAACTTACTCTTAGCATCCAATACGTAAACAATAGTCTTGTTCAGTTTTCTTTAATCATTTCCCTTGTTAGTGATAACCTTAAGCCTAATCAAACTTTATGCACAATCCAGTGAGGTATTGGAAAAAGATGGATCTCGCAAGATTAAGAAAATATTATAAATTTTTTGATTAATTGTATCTTTAAAAGTCATATCAAGCATTTGAAACATTTCTAAGATAATGCTTAAAATATAAAAGATATTAAAACTAAAAATCCCTTAACATATTTTTCCTCAAAATCCTATACAATTTAGCGGATAATAAAATCTTAAAAAATTCAAATATAATTTAATACAATAAAATTTTAAAATACTTTTAAAATTCTAATTAAATATTTATAAAAACTTTTTAATATATTGATTACGATATGTTAAAAGTTTTTTTATCTTAACAAAGATTCCGGAAAGTGTGTTTAGATTTTTAAAATTTACTAGTCTATTAGATGTATTGAATACTTACCACAAACTAAGTAAAATATAAAATGATCCACTAAACTAAAATTTGCATAAACCCCTTCGTATTCATAAACAATAAGGACAAATCATCTTCAATCGAACCATTACTCATCCATCACTACATAAAAATAGTCCTAACTATCCCACTTCTCTAAAAGTTGGACTCCTTTTGTTGACCTAATCTACGGTGAATATCTCTCCACAGTAAATCTATCAACAAAACTAAACCGTTAGATCTAAAACCAAGAGGGTTATATATATCAGTACAAATCACGCTCTTTGTTCTCTTCACGCCTCCATATTAAGCTCATTTCTCATCTTCACCGAGCCACGCAAAATCGGACCCGGCCCGAACCTGATCCGGCATTGTTTAGCTGAACCGGTAAGCTCACTTTCTTTAATCTTTTTAACTTCAAAATGATAGTTGATTAATGTTTTTCCTTTCTGGGATTTTGCAAAAATATGTTTATTTATGTGAATTGCGTGTGTGTAATGTGTGCGTGCATAATTAAGAGATTGCAATTGATTTCTTTCTTAATTGGGTTTCTTAAATTCGCTTCATTTTTTTGGATATCTACACGTGTTTTCCCTTTCTCACATTTCTTGGACAGGCCTTAAATTATGTCCTAATAATCTTTAAACACAATCATCATTATCACCCGTGAAATGTATAAGAACATTGTTATATCTTGATGATCTGTTTGAATAGTATTTGGTTACCCTGATCACTAGTGAGGGCACAGTCTAATTCTAGTCTATAACATCTCAATTTTGTAAGATTTGCTTGTTTATGGAGTAGTATGCTAGTTTCAGCGTGTGTTTGTGTTTATATTTTTGGTTAAACTGCACTATTGGTCCATTTGGTGTACAAAATAGCCGATTACACCCAGTTATTTCAACAAATAATGAATATATACCCTGTGGAGGGTACATTTGCAACATTAATCTATAGAATATGATATATTTAGTGTGAATTTTAGGGGAAAATAGTCCCTGGGCCAAAATATTATTTAGCATATCACAGGGACCATAAGTGCAATTATCCATGTTTATTTAACAATCTTTTGTGTACCATTTTTGTTTTCATATAAAAGCTGAGCCCTTTACCCCTTACTAGCTTTATACTATTTGGTATCTTTATCTTTCATGCTCTTTAGTAAAAAATTGTTGCTTGATATGATAAAAAATCTGTTATTTCCATTTTCTAGGGTTTCTCTTATTTTTCTAATTCTTGCTTGTTTTTACTGTAGGTGAAGAACTTTTGAGAATTGATAATGGCTGGAGAGAAGAAAATTGCACAATGTATCCTTTATTAGTTGCTAACATTTAATAATTACTAATTAGTACACATTTATAATTTTATATGCTTATGAAAATTTGTTACTTAACTATACTTTCTAGTTGATCCAGCTGTGTCAGGGTTAAACTCCAACTCATCGTCTAAACTACCCATGAGCGATATGGTATGAAAAACTTACCCCCTTAACTTTATTTATTTATCCTTTAACCCCATAAAGTATTCATATTACTCAGTTTCCCCCATTGTACTTAACAGCATTAAAACAATCAAAAACTTGTGACAAAAAGTGTTAAATTTTTCACAACTAAAACGCAGAGATTCAGAAAACTTCAAATTTTGACCTTGTATAGCCAAATGACTTTTTTACCCTTCCTCTTTTGTTCCTCAGGCTCGAAGAACCGATGGTCTAAGTAAAGCTCCCATTATAGAGCAAGGTCCTGACTGTTACTATTACCCAGGTTAGATATTAAATATTAAATTAAAATAGCTTTTAATTTACTACTCAATATATATAAGTCTCTTGTATGATTTTCAATTTTTGCAGGATTTGATAGTACTTTTTCCGATTCAAACAATCAATCTAGCAATGTATGTATAATTCTATCTCTTATTTTACCATAAAGTTGATTTTTAATCTAATTATATATTCTTTTTTTTCTTTATTCTCAGGGTGAACAATACTTTTCAGGCTATACTTCTTATAATAATGACACGAAACAAGAATCTTACGGATCATCGAATTATCATCTTCCAAGCAAGACTCGATCTCCACCGTTGAATTCAAAAGCACGACAGTTCGATAACTTTTCAAGATCCGGATTTCAATCTCGACCATCTAATGTAAACAACTCATTTTATTCTCTCGTCTAATTTTTTTACGTATATTAATTTACCTTTTTTCATTATTTCAGTTCGGATCAAGTTACCCTAACATGGGCCTTGGGCTTGGGAAATACTCACCGTACACTAACCAAAACGGGCCGTTCGTGAATTACCAATACCAAAGCCCATTCGTGAATTACCAAACAAATAATCGAGATTGGAATAATAATAATAATAATAACAATGGAAATAACAGCACGTATAAATACAGACCGAGAAAATTCAATAAAAACGGAGAGTTTGAAGCTACAGCTGAGTTAATGCGGGGCCCACGTGACACACGTATCAACCCTCAAAAAACTGAACCCTCGGAGCTACAGATTCGAAAGGAAAAGTACAATTTAGAATCTTTTCCAATTGAGTACGAAAATGCGAAATTTTACGTAATAAAATCGTATAGTGAAGATGATGTACACAAATCTGTAAAATACGATGTTTGGTCAAGTACTGCTAATGGTAATAAAAAACTCGATTTATCATTTCGAGATGCGGAAGCTAAAGCTAAGGAAACAAGAATTAAATGTCCGATTTTTCTCTTTTTTTCGGTAAGTTAATATTGTTATTATACTATATATTTGTAGGTATTAATTGATTTTTATTTGTCCAAAAAAAAAAATTGATTTTTATTTAGGTGAATGCAAGTGGACAATTTTTAGGTGTAGCTGAAATGGTAGGACCGGTTGATTTTAATAAAAAAATGGATTTTTGGCAACAAGATAAATGGAATGGTTTTTTTCCGGTACAATGGCATATAGTTAAGGATGTTCCGTGTACTCAGTTACGACATATCGTACTTGAAAGTAATGATTTTAAGCCTGTTACACATAGTAGGGATACTCAAGAGGTAAGTTTTTTTTTTACTTTTTTGTGTAAAAAAAAAAAAAAGAGAAAAAAAGGGTTTTTTGTAATGGTTTTTGTTTTGTTAGATTGGATTGAAGCATGGTTTGGAGATGTTGAGTATATTCAAAAGCTATAAAGAGAAGACATCGATTTTAGATGATTTTAGCTTTTATGAAGGGAGGGAAAGATCGCTTAAGGGTAGAAAGGACATTAGGTCTGCTTCTCGAAGTAATGAAGCTAATGTGAGTTTCTTTTTTCTCTCTTTTTGATTATAATGTATGAGTGTGTGAGTGAGACTGTGTTTTGATTTATTGGAATCATGTGTTATGTTTGCAGAAGGGTATTTTGGGCAGTGAGGAATCGTCTCTTATTGATCTTACGAAGAATCTGTCGCTAAATTCTCAAACGATGAAGAGGGGTGTGTGATGAAGGCATGGGATAAGAAAGAGTTGCTATAATTTTGCCGAATTTAATTTTTCTTTGATAGGGACTGGTTTTTTTTTCTATATGATATTGGTGTTTTTCGTGAGAGATTATTAGTGTTATGGTTTCAGTTTTTTATTGTGTTAGTTTGATTTTTCTTTAGGATTTGATGTTCTGGTACTTTATAATATAATTCATATGCAGACATGCTAAGCATATTATAAATTCATTATCAATTAAGTTTAAAAAATAATTTATAAAATTCTATTTTATTTTAAATGTAAAGCAAGTGCTTTTGCAAAAGAGTATATATGAGCTTGGAGTGGAGGCCTAAACTCTGCAACAACAGTAGAATCTTGAACGCTGGTAGAAACTCCATCACCGCCGCTAGAAAAATTTCTAACAAAACAAAAAGTCAGAAATAGGTTTTTCTAGTGGTAGAGAAAAAGAGAGATCTTGAGTGGAAATTGTCCATTTGGTTTACTTGCGTTAGAGATATCACAAGGATTCATTCAAAGGACTATTTCAAAAAGGTTGTAAAAGTTTGTGTGCTCACCTATAAAAGGAACAAAGTTATAGTAAGTGAGTTTAAATTTTTAAAGGGTCCCTATACCTTAGGCTGTAGACTTAGCCTACGGAAACCAAACCATACACCACCCATTTTTCTTTAACTCTTTATTTTATTGCATGCTTTGAATTTGAGATATTGTTTCATTAGAATTTCTACTGCATTTCAAGTGTTTGATATTGTGCCTTCAAGATTATTGTGTCGTCTACCTCCTTTTTTTCCTTAATTGGAAAACCATAAAAAATTGTCTTTTTATTGAGTATTTATCATTGGACAGTTTCGAGAGTGCACATATCCTATTCAATAGCCTCTAGAACCTTTAACTTGGGTTTCATGTATCAATCAACCATGGTACAAGAGCGGCCACCAAGAGCAATGTGACATGTTTCTCATGGGATTCGAACTCCCTCTTGTGATGTGGAACAGTCACTACAATTATACCCTTACCCTTTGCCGCCAATTGAGCTATGTCTTTAGGCTTATTTATTTGCCGCTAGTTAATAATACTTTTTATCGTAAGTATGTACTATATTTATATTTAATTTTTTATATATAGTTTATAGGTACCGTACTTAAAAATAATGACATATATACTTTATAATATTATATTAGTTTCGTATAAGTTTATAGTAAATTGTGAATTTGAGATAAATCTAAAATTTATTTTATGTAAGAATGGATGTCATATTAACTTACTCTGAAAAAAAGTTTCATTACACTATAAGTAAACAATAAACCAAATATAAAATAACATATCAACAACATTATTCTCAAACTTTCATGAATAAGAAGTATCTTCAAATCAAAATTTTCTTGACCTTATATTCATTCCTACCTTTTGAAATTTATTTTTTAGTAAACTATTTTGACACATATAAAGTTTCAAATATAGATTTTTGTCCAAGACTTTCAAAAAATTTAGATTCTAAGTGATGAACAAACACACCACTGAGAGCGAAAATCAGAACGGGGATTCTACTTTTGGCCAATTCTGAATTTGCATAGCATTTTCACGTTCCACACTCACTTTTTCAATTCTAAATTTTTCCAAACTAGAAATTAGAAATTGAAAAGCTGAATTTCAATTTTAATATGAATTTACTTTTTGTTTTGTTTTTCAATTTTTTTAGTACATATGAGAGCCACTTTGGACTCAAAATCATTTTCAATTCTCTTTCCGAATTGTATTTGTGAATAATGTTTTATATTTGTTTACTAATAATAAAATTAATAGTTTAATACTTTATTACTTTAATACCCACCAAACCTAGATTATACTTCAATCGAGCTTTGTCGCTCTTCTTTATCACACGTACACAACCTACTCAACCACATCTATTCTCTCTCACATTTTTGTTTCTAATTGGCCACTACTCTCAATTGCTTGCGTTTAGTCTGGTTACCTAAATCTGGATACTATGCAAAGTACAAACCCAAGCTAAGTGATAAATATATCGTGTTCTAACGTCTTTGTAGCCCTTTGTAATATCTAAAATATAATAAAACAAGAAAAAAAAGGAAAAATACCTAGAGAGAGGTTAGAGAGCTTTCTCCTAGATCTCCCTGATCTAGCGCCTAACTCACGGATATATCTTCACGGATCATCACTAAAATGACAGACCTGACTCACTCGCCCCAAGATTGAAGGCTTTCCTTGTCCGATTTGGACCCACGGGATGTTCTTCTTCTTCCCCACGCCTCCTCCGCCAAAGAGTCACCGGACCCCACAAACCTCACATCATGGGAAAACCCGAAACCGCGGTCCTCCTCAGGCATGTCTAGCCTCACGCTAGGCCATAACCCACCGGGAAATGGTCTTATTGGATATTCTTTTGGAGAGGTTTGGGGAAAATGAGAAGGAATAATTAGTGGCACACCAAGTTTTTGACAAAATTGCTAAATTTACATGCTTTAGTGATTGAAGAACCAAATGAGTAGACATTGAGGGCACTTCCGTGTTAAATAATGTGGTCAATTTAGGGCGTGAAAGGACCACCAAGAAATCCGTTACGACCGGAATACTTGACGCCAATACTAAGTGCTCGGGTGAATCCCACTCAATGTGTAAAAAGAAGAAGAGATTAAATAAAGATATTCTTTCAAATAATATAAAGCCATCAGTTGAAAAGGAACTCAAGTATTATGAACCCGTGGATGGAGAAATGTTGTAACTTTTAGAGACGGATGTTCTAACAATTAAAGCAAGCTTTTGGATTCTCTCTTACTGGTTATGTAGCCGGAAAAAAATTCCCGGATATGGAAGATATTAAAAGGATCATAAAGGTATGGAATGTTGAATGTAAAGTGAGAAAATACCCTTCCGGATGGTTAATTTTCAAATTCGATAAGGATGAAGATAAGAAGAATGATCTCTCAAAAGGTCTGTATCTTTCGTAGGGTCGTCTCCTTCTTCTCACGGAGATTCCAGACTTTTTTGATTTTGGAAATCTCGAGATAAACAAGATTCCTACTTAGGTCATTTTGAGAAATCTCCCAGAACAAGTTAGAATGAAAGAAGGATAGCTAAGATTACCTTGCAAGTGGGAAAACCAATTCAAACCAATGTGATTACTTTCGAAAGTGAGGATATTAGTTACGCACGAGTCCTCATTGAGTTGGATTTGAGTAAGGATAGAAAGTCGAAAGTGGAATTTGGATCGCACATGGGGAAAAAGCATTGTGTTATAGTGGAGTATGAAAATCTACCCCATGTTACTTAAAGTGCAAATTTTTTGGACATGAGGGTAGTAAGTGTTTTTATTTTATGGATAGAGAAAATGGAGCTAATAATAATAATGTGGTGTTGAAAAAAAAAATAGATATAACAAAGTTGCTAATTTTCCAACAACTTTTGGGAAACTAAATGAGCAGCACATGACCAGTGTTACTTCTATGGGACCCAACCGCACTACTCGGCTGCATTATAGCACTCCAGCAGGTACCTCAAAGATGGATACTTCAAATCAGCTGGAGCAGGTAATTAATTATCCATTTTCTCGGCAGCAACACAAGCAAAAAATTAAAAATCCAGCGCAGCAGCAGAACTTGAATTTTCTAGGGCTGAAGCAACAGTTTCAGCTAAGGCCAAAGCAGCTGCAGAAAATTAATGTAACAACTGCATCGGAAATTCCCTTGGCAACAGCTTTTGCACGAATCCTGGACATCACTGCTGAGCCGAGGACCACCACTAATGAACCGCGCAACACCACAAATCTACTACAGGTTCAGCAACTGCAAATTACAGCAATTCTTGACAGTGAAAAAACTGATTTCCAGCAGCCGTTTTCGCCGAAAACTTTACAAACTGTTATATATATATATATATATATATATATATATATATATATATATATATATATATATATAAAGTCAATATGATGAGATGGAAGCTGATGTGGAGAAATTCAGCTTTGACTGGAGTCAAAACAAGTCTTATGTGTTATGTTTTCTCGATTAAGTTAAATAAGCCTCGTGGCTTATTATACACGATTGATCTCACTTAACGTTGGATGAAACCCTCACATCTCTCATATAAATACTCACATTCTCCGCATTTGGTCAGACTTCTTCTTTCTCCTTTGACTTCGTCTCTTTGCTCTCTCATCTTCTTCGGCAAAGAAAACTTAGGGTTTTGTACATTGATGTTCTGAGATATATCACACGTATTGTGTGAACAAAAGGAATGATCTAGAAAGGGAATCATCCAACTCACACAACATGACAAAGTTGTTACAATTTGTTATAGTTAGATATATAAGTATAATTGTGTAAAGTGTGTAGTGTGTGATGAGCACTATATATACATACAATGTATTTCATCATTATTAATCATCAATAAAAATACACCATTATAAAGGCTTTATTTTCTCTTCCAAATCTTAACATGGTATCTAGAGCCATATGGGTTTTTCTTTTTTCTGCATTGATCATCTTTACTGCAGAAATTTTTTATTACCCAATTCGATCCTTCTTTCATGGCCTCTTCTTCGTACTCACCCTCTTTCTCTTCTGTTCCACCACCCATATCACATCCAGCAAAGAAATTCCAGCTAGTTTACTACTTTTGCATCAAAATTGGTTGAGTCTTTGTTCAAAGCAAACTTGACTCCACCAACTATGTACTATGGTGCGCACAACTCGAAGCTGTTCTTCATGCTCATGGCTATTTAGGTCATGTATCAGGGTCCACGGCTACACCGTTTTCAACAGATCCAACATATTCCACATGAGTCATCGAATATCAACAACTTAAAGTCTCGCTTCTTGCTGCTATGATTCCCTCTATTCTCTTTCAAGTTGTAAAGCTTCCCACAGCGTTTGATGTATGGCATAAACTTGAAGAAATCTTCATTTTTCAGTGTCATACCTATGTTCATCAGCTCAAAATGAAGCTCTGCAACATTCAAAAAGGCGATAAATTGATGATTTTATATTTAAATGAGATTCAAGAAATCTGTGATGGACTTGAAACTGCTTTTGCTGCTATTCCTTTGGAGGATATTATTATGTATACTCTCAATCTTCAACTCTTATTTTTCATAAAATAGTATTGTTATCTTAGTGTTAATGTTGCATGTTTTCTTTTATAAGGTCTAAAGTTCGAACCATGCTATTAGTAATAATATTTTTATTTATGTACAGGGTCCTATTTTGTGAGTTTGCTTAAGACCCACGAAATACCAAGTCCGGCATGGGTATAACACGAATACACCTCTAATAATCTAATATCTTGAAAAACACAATTTTGTGTAATTTTTCTGCTAAAAGTATTGGAATGTTCTGTCGATGGAGATGGATATGAAAGATATTCCATTTAGAGATATCACATAATAGTAGTCCATATATCCGCATATCTTTTTCTTTTTTGTCAATTACAAGAAAAAATCATTTACTAGTACTTGTACTTAGTACTTCCAGAATAGATCCTACTGTTACTACAAAAACTCTACTAACGAACCACGTGGACAACTAGAAATATCCATGTTATTCCTAACGCAATTAGCAAGAACATCGGCAACTCCGTTAAATTGTCTTTTAATATGAATGACCTTCCAATCCGGAAATCGTTCTATCCACCTCTATGCTTCGGAAACCATGGGGCGAATCCTCCAAGTATATCTGCATATAAGTAAGGTAAAATCTGACTTTTGCTTATATACACTCGGTTATTTAATTAACTAAGATTTGACTATTAATTATTAAAGGTATTAGTGGTATATTGATATTTGACTCAATTTGGATATTTTGAGAAAGTAAAAAATCCATGGATATGTTAGGGGGAGTAATTGTGTATCTGGAATACCTTAAATAATAAAATAAAACATGCTAATAAATTATTAAATCAACCAAAAAATCTAAACACGAACATAAAATCAAAGATTAACTTTAAAAAAGAATCCTAATCCTTAATTCTTAATCAAAATCCACCAACATATTTTGTGTGGACGGCTTTTCTTTTTTGCTAGCACGTTTGCTTTTCTTGATACCATGGTTACAAATATATTGAACTTCAACTGTACAGATTATTGCAAATGGAGATTGTTGTATATGTGAAGTATTATGTTATGTTAAAGTTGCTGAATTTTTATTTGACCCACCACGTGGACACATGGCACTTTCTAAGTGGTCTTGCGTGGTTCTTATGTGGCGCGCTCGGGACTTTAGATTTTGGATAAAATGGACGGCTGAGATTGCTTCTCACTTATGTGTCTTATAAAAGGCTTCTTTTCAGCCTTTGTTCAGACTGACTTCTTCGATTACTCTTCCTCTCTCCTCTCTCGCGTATAAACCCTAGTTTAGTCGAAACCCTTGGTTTCTTCGTTAATCCTTTGATAGATTAGTTACAGTTTAGCAAATCTTTATAGAGTGAATCCACTGATTCAATTCTCAGTTGTATTTCAGCGTAGTTGTTATACTAGATAGATTTGTAGAAGAATTGTAATATTGTGATACTTGAGGGGTTCTTTGTGAGGTGTTTCAATCTTGTAATCCGAGGCATATAGTAGAGCAGAGCCTTATTCTTCTGGGCTCAACGTGGATGTAGGTCTTTTGTGACTGAACCACGATAATTTCTGGTGTTCTTTACTTTTCTGTGATTTACTGTTTTTCTCTGATTAAACTCTTTAAAACTATATTTTCTTTTGAGGTGTTCTATTTACAACAGATAATTTATTTGGACAAGAAATAGTGGACGGAGAAAATATTAAACTTGAAATGAAATTAGTAAATGTAGTTCTCCTTGAGATGATTATCTCTAAAAATCTATGATTCTGAAATGGCAAATTAAATGTTTAGTTCCCAATGTTTATATATTTCTCGAGTTTAGCCCTCAATGTTAATAAAGTCTTGAGTAAGGGTCATCAATGTTGAAAAAGTGTTTCACCACCATTAGACCCTTTTGTTAAATTCGGATAGAAAATTAGTTCACAATATATTTGATAAAGTATTACTCAGTTAGTCCTTATTATTCAATAAATAATTACTAAAGATTACACAAATAACCAGGCCCATTTCTAGCTTTTCAGAATGGTAAGACCTAAATTTAGAGCCCCCATATATATAAAGAGTAATGCTGGGTATCACCCAAAAAGTGATTACCCAAATATCACCTTTCTATGTGGTCTAATAAAACTGTTTCTTCATATAAAAGAGAGAAAAAAAGTAACTAGAAAAGAGAAACAGTTTTATTGGACTACGTAGGAAGGTGATATTTGGGTGATCACTTTTTGGGTGATACCCAACATTACTCATATATAAAATATATTACCAATCCCCTTTAAATTTTTTTTTGGACATAGTTAATCGTTATTGTCTTTATAATTGTTGATAATCCCCTTTAAATTTTTTTTTGGACATAGTTAATCGTTATTGTCTTTATAATTGTTGATTTTGAAAAGCTTCTTTCGCCTGTGAAACAATAATCATTGGGTTGGGACTCTAGCCCCTATTCCCCCTTGAACACAGTAGGTTATTGTTTCACAGGTAAAAGAAGCTTTTTTCAAAATCAACAATTTAGAAACATAATAATGATTAACTATGTCCAAAACAAATTTAAAGTGGATTGGTAATATATTTTTGGTTTTGCCAGGGTCTTGGAAAAGCTAGAAATTGGCCTGGTTGTTATTTGTGTATCTTTAGTGGTTATTTATTGAATATTAAGGACTAACGAGTAATACTTTATCAAACATGTGAACTAATTTTCTATTTTAATCTTATATTTAACAAAAGGGTCTAATGGTGAAACATTTTTTTCAACATTGATGACTTTTACTAAGACTTCAGTAACATTGAGGGCTAAATTCCAGAAATATATAAACATTGGGAACTAATTTTGCGTTTCAGAATCATAGATTTTAGAGATAATCATCTCAAGGAGAACTACATTTACTTATTTCATTTCAAGTTTAATATTTACTTCGTCCTCTATTGTTTGTCCAAAAAATTATCCATTTGCAATAATCTGTGCACAGTATTATTGCTCGATTGTAAACAGTTGGGTATCAAGAAAGCACACATAATATAAAGCATAAGCAATTACTTCTCATTGCCTTGTTGATAAAACGTTCTAGCAAAAGAAGTCATCCACACAAAATATATGTTGTATTTTAACCACTTTAATAAATATATCCTCTTTAAATGGTGAATTATTTGGCAAAAAAGTCTACAAGGTAGATATATGCCCAAGAAATAACTGATAAGTTAATTAATTGATAATTGTCACTTTTTATCATTTCCTGTTGAAAATTTTGTCACCTTTTATTTGAGATAATCTAATCATAAATATGGAAATGGCAAAAAAAAAGCACAAAAAGAGGACAACTATCATTATTTATAAAGATAATTCTTTAATCAGATTTATTCACAATATTATTGATGGAACACAATGTTACAATACATTTTTATTTATTAAATGTTAGTTTCATTTATTAATTTCCTGCAGTAACAGGATATCCTATTCCATGTCTTCTAGATGGAAAGATTATAAACAACACACTGGTTACAAGTCCTATTGCTATAGGAATCAACTCAAAAAATTCTTGAACCTCAAGAGAAGCCGTCGGAAAGAAGCAACTGATAACATATTTATCCTGCATAGCGAATGCCCCAAACACGAAAACTGATAAGATTGCATGAATCCAGTCTATTCGTCCAATTTTATACCTGCTAAGATCAGGAATGGGACTTGATGCTTGTGCAGCTCGTTGATCGAATAGCCACATGCCAGTGTAAGTAGCAAATCCATAAAAAATCTGCCCATCGGACGACTTATAGCTGTCCGTAAAGTGAGACAAAAAGCATGCCACGCTCAAGATCACCAGGAGGAGGGAAGTCATGAAGCGCGTCGAAAAATATTCACACTTGCCATGGTGTGTGAACATCGGCATTAAGAACTGGAAAACCAAAAGGGTCCCAGTTGGTAACGTGTTGGCTAAATTAGCCGTGCTGGTCAATACTTGGGAAATCGCCCTTTGTGATAGGGAGGGAGGGTTTAGTTGCAGCCTTGGAGTAGTGTCTGGGACATGATTGGGCCCCATCATCATTGAGGCGAAGAGGAAAGATGGTGATCTTCTTCTCAGCGACATTCAGGACAGAAGGTAGTTTGATAATGATAATTTATGTGATGGAACTGTTTGGAAATAGAATATACATATATATAGTAAATATCTTAGCTTGTAGCGAAAGCAAGATATTTATTGTTGTATACCATGTAATTGACTTGGAAAAGAGTATTTAATAATTTCAAACTTTCATTAATCTAGTTATTATGGTTCAAAGCAAGATATTTATTGTTTCTTACCATGTAATTGACTTGGAAAAGAGTATAATTAATAAATTCAAACTTCTGTTAATCTAGTTATTATGGTTCAAAGCAAAGATATTTATTGTTTCATACCATGTAATTGACTTGGAAAAGAGTAATTAATAATTTCAAACTTTTGTTAATCTAGTTATTATGGTTCACATTGAGGTATAGCTAAATTGATAATGACGTATAGACAAATTTAACCAATCCCAGTCAATAATTACTTTTCTTTCTAAAGAGTGTTATAGCTAGCTAATCAAAATTAATTGTTAAACAAGCTTTAGTCAAGCCTTACTTTTTTTTCATAAGAGTGACTGCTATTTATTGACAAACTTAGTAATCTTGTTATCTGTATATGAAAGACGCTTGCTCTTTCGGCTTTAAATTAAATCTACTTTCCTTACTAACTAATCTTTTCTTTATTTATGTTATAATTCCTATTGAATGTTACAATTTTGTTAATTCTTATTGCAATAGGTATGTTATCTTGTAACAGCACGAAATTACTAATGAAAACTCACATTTAATATATAAAAATGTATTAAAACTTTATGTTCATTGATAATACCTTGAATAATATCGGATTAAAGAATTTGAGTTGCTTATCTTTTTGAGTAATGATGACAGTTGTCCTCTTTTTGTGCTTTTTTTTCTTCCATTTCCATGTTTATGCTTAGATTATCTCAAATAAAAGGTGACAAAAGCTTCAATGGCAGGTGATAAAAAGTGACATAAATTATTATTTACTTGACAGTTATTACTTGGGAATTTATCTACATTTAAACTTTTTTGCCAAACAATATTACCATTTTAAGAGGATATATTTATCAAAGTGGTTAAAACACAACATATATTTTGTGTGGATTCTGCTAGCATGCACTTTCTTATCTTTTGATCAAGACGGCAATGAGAAGTATTGCTTATGCTTTAAATTATGTGAGCTTTCTTGATATCCAACTGGTTATTGAGCCGTGCGGCTGTGCACAAATTATTGCAAATGGATAATTTTAACATAATTGTAACATTCGTCAACAAAATGCACTCCAGTATTAGTTCTTCAGGATAAACATAGATTTTTTCTGAAAATCTGAAAATTAATCAACTAAATGGTACTTCAAATTACCCATGCAAGATCAATTCTTCAAGACTATGCACATAGTAACAAAATAGTAAATTTAACCGATTAAAACTTAAAAGGTGATTAGTAATTACTAGCATTGTCAATTTAATTTGTGTCAAATTTTCAAGGTTGTATACTATTAATCTATGTCGTTGAGTCATGAGCACAATGCGTGTGAAATCATACATAACACATTTTCCTACACTTATACCTACACTCGAGTATGAAAACACTTGCACTACATACCTCTACATTCCTCGGTGGTGTACATCTTCAGGACATCTATACCATTTTTACACGCTTCAAGTCTCCGAAACATAGTTTTAATCATCAGTGTCTGGTTGCATTGCATAAATAGCCTCTTTTCAGACAAGCACTTATTTTCAAATATTATAACCTTGGCCTGCATTTTTCAATAAAATCGTCTTTCAGTTGAAAACTCTACAAAAAACATTACCCTCAATAATCAATAGAGTTTTTCTTTCTTTTCAATGTTACTCATAACTAAGTGCGCATAATAACTATCATTGCTAATAGATAGGAAAAAACTTTACTCAGAGTTCAAAACTTCGTGACCAGTGTTCAAACTTTACCTCAAGCATCTGGAGTCAAACAAACAGAATTATTCTAGCATAATTACTTGTTGGAGTTTTCTAATCACAAGTACAACAATCAACTAATAAAAATAGTTCTTTATTTTGGTTTTGGAAGCTACAAAGCATCAAAATCTACTACTGACGCTATAACTGAAAAACACCAAACAAGCAGGGGCAGTAACCTTTTGCAATTGATCTAGCCAAAACCGATTAAAACAACTGACAATTTTTAAAACTATACATGAACGTGTGTGCTTTATGTGTATATTCTGGTTTTTACCTTCGGGCGTGTATATTCATACAGAGAGACTAAATTTCACCTGAGATTAGATAGACTGCTGGTTGGGAAAATGGACAAGAACGATACGAATGTATTTGCATCTATTGAGACTGAGAGGCTTTGGGTTTTAACCGATGGTGGGTAGTAATGCCGACTATACCTGTGCTTTGTTTTAGCGGCCGTCGCTCTTGTCGGAGACCTCTCAACCCTTTGTTTTTTTTTAGATCGCTCTTAATTTCCTTTTCCCCTTCCCTGAGATTTCTACTTCTCCCGTCTGATGCTGATGGCCTTTTATGCCGGAACACCTCTTTTGATCAGGCGGGATCTCCTCTTCCCCGTCATGCACTGCTCTGGCTGTGTTAGGACCCTGGAGCTGTTTATAAGGTAAAGATCTAATGTTATCCGTGGCGCCTCTGATGGCCTCTGCTCTCCTAGAGGCGTTTCCCGTTCAAACTCTGCTTGATCAGTCATTGGATGTGTTTCATTGTTTCATATGGTTGTTGGGTCCGTTGATGATAACGAATGTTTATCATTGGTGTGCCTTCTCAACATGGTCCTTGTCGGTTTCTTTTCCAATATTTAACGCTTGTTGTGCGCCTTCTTTTTGAGTGATCGGATGACGTGGCTTCATAAATCCTTTTAATGTCAGTATTTCGAAGGATGATTGCAGAGGTACTTAACTACATACATGTATATATATATGTTTGTCATATATGGTACACTTTATCATTTTATAGGTTCATAATTATAATAAATTTTTTCAGGTATTTACTTTATCATTTTATGGCTTATCGTGATTCCATGAAATAATAAAGTAAATACTATGTTTTTAATGACGGTCGCCGCATTGTTGCATGGAAGTATTTTCCTTGTCATATGTTAACAAGTTGTGACAGGTGGAAGTGGTTGGCGTTTGGAGGGAGGTGCGTTTTAACTTGGTCATCCTCTTTGTTTTTAGAATACGGCTGGGTATAAAAAGAAAAAAAAACAATCATCCAAAAATTACCTATGATGTGGATTCTGCATGGTCCAATCATACAAGAGATAGAAAAAAAATAGTCAAGAAAAAGAAACTGATCATAGGTGATTTTTGGGTGATACCCAACATTACTCTTGTTTTTAATACGTCGGTATCACTTGTACTTGTGATAAGTTAGTTGGTCTAGGGTGGTCAAGTTCCATTTTATTATTAGAATCTTTTCTAATTCTAAAATTGTATTTGTTTCGTTCAAGTTGATTTCTTTGGTGGGCGTTAGATGGGTAGTTGTTAGGCCAAGAACATCCCTGATAATGGATACGAGTAAAAACTCTAACATTGGCTTGATTGCATTTTGACTCTTAAGAATTCGACAAAGGCGAATACTCGATCCCGGAAATACACATAGATTTTTGAAAACCTTATATACGATAGGTAATATATTTCAGTAGAAACCACTCGCAATAAATATCTCTAAGAATATAGGATAGGGTATCAAAGCAAATATAGAAGAGATAAATGATTGTTCCCTAAATTATTCACCTAGAAGTCGTAATTGACCGCGACCACTCCACTCCTCGTGATCCCCTCGACATGAGAATACCTGCATATAAAATGTAGCTATACGAGGTAGGCTTATATATGATTTATTCCCATTATATTAGTATAGGCATTATTTTCAATACACGGTTTTCTTTTTTCTCCCTTACAAAGACTATAATCAAGGAAGGTGTATTTCTTTTCTTAGCATACTAACTTGAGCGCTTGAGTGCCACCGAAAACATATCCTTCTTGGGTATTCTAACCAAATATCGTTTGCGGGTACCTCACTCGGTGTCACAAGATATTCACAAGAAAGGAGTCAAGAAACATCGATGAGTAGCATCAGGGAAAGTATTTTATAGACATTGATATTTTATGCTCTATTAGGTGGCATCGTTTGTGAAGACCGAATAACTTTTCATCCAAACCAATTGAAAAGTATGATTGGATTATCACATGCTGGTGAGGAAGAGGTAGTGCCAGATGATGTGGTTGCAAACAGTGCGTGACCGGAGGCTGTCGGTACCTAAAGTGAATAAGTGGTTAAGAAATTTTAGGTTTTTTTTTAATTACATAGTAATTTATGCAATAAAAAAAGTAAATATTAGTTTTAAATAAGGATAATTGGCCTAGCGGGTCTTGGAGATCAACTTAATCCTCAATAAGGAGGGTATGGGGATTTTTTTTTACTAAAGGCCACATTCAATCTTATGGGGAGAGAGAGAGGGAGAGTAACCAGAGACCTTGTTTCTGTTAGATGAGGGGGTATTTATAGATGTCGAGAGACGCGTGAAAGAATGCATGGACATGGTTTAAGTATAAGTCAGGTACGCAACATAAGGCATAGCGAGTTTATCCTATTATTGTGACATATAGCCTTATGATGTTGGCGCGTGTAACTCATCCTCAGGAGATTGACCTAGAAATGAGAGCTGGCCGCATGCTTCCTCAAGCATCGCCGCATTGACCCCTCAACCTGGTGTAACTCCTTGGATTGTAAGTTGTGTCGAGATTCCTTTGTATGAGACCGAGTATGAGTGTTATATTTTGACTTATCAATACCCCTTGAATTGGTAAGATCAATATCTTTCTAAGATGTGGTTGAAAGAAATTCATCACTATTGTTCTTTTGAGCCAATATGCGGTCATCTCTTCAGATGTAATTGAGCCAAGAACTGTGTTAGTCTTTATCGATGAGGCGGGTATCCGAGTTTACATAGGCCTACAAGTTTTTTACTTTGAACTGCTGGCACCACATGCACCTCTAGGAAGGTGTCAATAGTTTTTCAAAGCTATAACAAACTTCTGATACTTTTATCTCTCTAGATTTCAAAGCATACATCAGTCTTGTGGGATAATTCAGTTTGCTAATGTACGTTGATCTTTCGAACCACTCTTTTTTACAAGGCTAGGTTGATATTTTGAACAACTCTGATTGCTGAGGCTACGCAAGTCTTTTGAATAACATTGTTTACCAATGCTACGTTGGCTTGTTGAATTACTCTGTTTGCTAAGGCTACTTCAGTTTTTCCAATAATTTTTTTTGCCGAGGCTACGTTTGTCTTTCAAATAACTCTGTTTACCGAAGCTACGTCAGTATTTCTTCATCGAAGCTAAGTTAGTCTTTTGAATGAATCTATTTGCTAAGGCTATATTGGTCTTTCGAATAACTCTATTAACGAGGCTACGTTGGTCTTTCAAATAACTTTGTTTGCCAAGGCTACAACAGTCTTTCGACTACGTCGGTCTTTCGAATAATTCTGTTTGTCAATAGTACGCCAGTCTTTCAAATAACAATGTTTGTCGAGGCTACGTCCGTCTTTCAAATAACTCGGTTTGCCGAGGCTGCGTTGGTCTTTTAAATAACTCTTTAAAATATGAGAAGTCTGCCTCCATAAATTAACTCGGGAAACAGAAATGTTATTTTTCTAGCTATATATATTGTGAAGTCTTCTTTTCATTTTCACTCCCTCCTTCTTGGATAATGATAGAAAGTGACTCTCATCCGTGAGATATACTTCTTTGAGACAAATTTACTTTAGTCTTACAAAGTAGATGATTTCTACCTTCTTACTCAACTCTGTCACCCAACGGAGGTGGAGATCCTTGGATTTATCATTTGTATGTCGGGTGTCCTCTTTCTAATGTGATCAATTTTTCTCGAAGCTAGAAATAATAGTCATCATGGTAAGGTGTTCTTGGCCTTTCAGTTACTCCTGAGTTACTTGGTTTTATTATGCTAAACTCCCAACCCATTCTTCTGATACAAAGATCTTAACTCGAGATTATAGGTATTCTTTCTATAAAAGGCTACTATATTTTGCTGCTTTAGTGAACTCGAGGGTAGGTCTTTGCTGGATTCGGTTAGGAATGGGTGTGTGCCAGGCTTGACTTTCTGGACTGTCGTGCGGATCTAACGAGCTACTAGTAATGTTAACGACGGTTATGCCAACAGATAACTCCGGTTTCCTCATGAGATCCCGTGGAGGCAAAGTATTTGTTCCTTGTCACCTAAGAATTTGGAAGGGTAAAGTTGCAAGTTGTCTTCTTTTATTCATTGTGCTAAGTGACAATCCCAATCAGTTCTAGGGGTGGGTGTATTGATACGGAGTTGAAGTTGCTTCCCAGTTCGTCCTATGGTGACAAGAAGAATGTGGAATGCCCCTCATCCAACCTTGCTTGATTTTGTCTGACTTTGGTGCTCAACGATGCCACCATTAGGTGTGTCGACCCACTCGACTATGCAAGTTTTTGCCAGGTATCTTCTTTTTCTTTGAAAGTATACGCTGGAAATGCTCGGGGGCGTGTTGTAATAAATTCACGCCCTCCTCCATTTAGACTCAGTATCTAAGGCGAGGGAGGAGTGCTTCTTTCATATATCTTATGTATATTTTTGGATATAACACCTAATAATAGATGATAGGAAGTACCTTTTATTTGTATTGTAAATTGTATTTTACTTATATGAATAAACATGTGTTGCTTTTTTTCCTTTCCGTTTCATCCTTGTTCTTCGTCTTTCCAGAGGAATGATTTGAATCTCTTTATCTTGTAACGACTTTTTTGATAATGTTTATGAAGGTCTTTCCAACCTTATCATAGCTCAGATCTTACCTCGTGAGTTTAACTAGAATAAAAATAGTATTTTTTATCGTTTACGTTTTAATACTGGTGACGGGATAGAAACTGATTATGTCTTGTTTGGACTGAGTCCTTGATAGAAGATGATGATGAAGTGCATAATGACACGTTGGATGAGTACGAGGATGATCTATATAAGGAGACTATACACATCGATAGTGATGGCGATATCATAAGCATATATGGCTACGAGACAAACTAGACATTGCGAGTCGCCTTTATCTTTTTGTAATTATTTAGGGATATTATTAGTTTTGAGTGATTATGATTTTGGAATGTTAATGATAATGTTGTTTGACATTAGATTGTTATAATATTAGTAAAGTGTTATTAGACAAAAAAAAAATAGATTAAGTCTTCTTAAGGAAAAAAGAAAAAAAATCTGTATTATCATTAGCAACGTCATTAGTCTTCGCTAGTGACGTATGAACTCATCACGAGAGATAAGGAGCAATTGCGACGAGTTCTTACAAAAGAACTTATTGCGAGAGATAGATATCAAACGCGACAAAAGTTTCTGTCACCAGTGACAGTTTAATTAATTTTTTTATATTTCTTATAATTAAAAAAAATTACTTGCGAGGGAATTTTTTGTATCCAGTAATTCTATTCAATTTCCGAGGCCAAACTTATGGCGGTTCACCTTCTTACATAAGGTCTGACCTTACTACTGGCGAAGAAATGTGGTCATTAGCGACGACATGAGTCATCGCTAATGATATATTGTATTGAATCCCATAGTTAACTTTCATTTCAGCCATGTCAACACACGACCAAAAATTAAAACTAAGATGTGTAGCAAGGGCGTTTCCATTTTAGCCATAACATCATCAGTCAGGTACTAATTCCATTTCTTATACACTGATTTTATGGATTGAAATCTTTTAATCTAAAAATAATAAACATTAACACCTATTTTTTTTTGCTTTGTTTTGTGGTTTTTTTCGTGGTTTGTTTGTGAATCAAGCTTAATATCCCACGTTTAATGCACATTTGCAATTCTTAATTTGTATTTTTTTGAAATTAAAATTTTGTTGTTAATTCTTATATATTCTTAATTCTAAATTATTGTGCAATGTTACAGTTGTGTTTGATGTATTTAGTTTATTTGGATATATGATATTGTGTGATTAATTTAGCTTTGGGGCTTAGTGAAATTTGAATAAAATATATGGGTTTTGATGTAAAGAAAAATAAAATTAGGGGTTTTATGTAATTATAATATAAATTAGGAGTAATGATGTAATTAAAATGTAAAATAAGTTTATTTTGGAATAAAAAATAAAATATTTGGGTTTTAGCTAATTTAGAATAAAAATTAGGACTAATTTTGTAATTAATATAAAAATGATGGTTATTAAGAAATTAAAATATTTTTAGGAGTTTTAGTGTAATTTAAAATAATAATTTTAGGGGCTTTGTATATTGTACAATATTTTTAGGCGTGTTAGTGTAATTTAAAATCATTTTAGGTAATTTAGTGTAATTTAGATTAATTTAGGGACCTTATCGTAATTTATAATTATTTTAGGAGCCTTAGCATAATTTAAAATTATTTTAGAGTTTTAATTATAATCTATATTATTTATTTGAAAAAAAACTATATTTTTAGGGACCTTTGTTTAATTTATATTATATTACTTGATTTAGTGTAATGAAAGATATGATTAGGGGCTTAAAACAATTTAAAATTATTTTAGATGGTTTAGTGTAATTTAAAACATTTTTAGGGGCTTTAGTGTAATTTAAAATTATTTTAGGGGCTTTAGTATAATTTAATTTTTTTAAGGGCTTACTGTAATTTAGAATATTTTTAGGGGCTTAAGTATAATTTTTAATTATTTTAGGAGCCTTAGCGTAATTTAAAATTAATTTAGGCGTTCAAGTATAATATAAATTTAGGGTGAATTATCTATAGGGCCTTAGGAGCACTATTTTTTCTCTATAGAGTAGTGTCTTGAAAGTTGTTATTCTTAGGGACCTCATTTTTGACAATAGTCTTTCCTACCCTTACTAACACTAAAAGACAAAATAGTATGATGTCACTGTTTCTCTCTCCTCTATCACTACCCACCTACCACCTACCACCCATCTCCGACCTCCGACCATCTACCACCGACCTCCGACCACCGACCACCGATCTCCGACCACGGACCTCCGGCCACCAGTGAACGGAAAAAACATAGAGTATCGGAAAAAACTGAGAGTACTCTATGAAAAAGGCAGAGTACTCTCAATTTTTTCCGATACTCTATGAAAAAGATAGAGTACTCCGAGAATTAAAAAAATACTCTGTCAATTTAAACGAATACTCTATTAAAAAAGACGGAGTACTCTATAAAATATAGAGAGTACTCTATGAAAAATAGAGAGTACTCTTTGAAATTACATAAATACTCTATTCAAAATAAACATTTGATAAACTTTTCTATTCAAAATTAAAACAATTTACAATAAATTAAAAAAACAACTAAACTACACGTTGACCAGATCTGGTCAAACCAGATCTGGAAAAAAAAAAAAAAGAAGCTAAAGCGTACACAGTACGCGAGTAATAAAAAAAAAAAAAAATCCAGCGAGCTCTTCTTTCCTCCGATGGTGAAACGGTGGTGCTACTTTGATATGGTGGTGCTCGGATCGCGAGGCAGGAGCTTGGATTCTTCTTCGCGAACAGATCTGAAGAATCCATGGCTACAGCTTATTCTTCTTCGCCGCCTTGCTCCTGCTGTGTTGGATCTCGCCAGCAACTGAAGATGCAGCAAGCTTCGGTGGTCTCTCATTTTCCGGCGACTGAAGATGCAGCAAGCTACGGTGGTGAAGCTTCGAACAGATTCCGAACCCTAGCAGCCATGGCGGAACCCTAGGCAGCAGAAATCGGCGGTAGCAGCTTCATCTTCTTCAGAGCATCCATGGCTGCGCGAATGGAGCTCTCTTCACAGATCTGTAATGGCGAGCTCGAACGAGGAAGCATGGCGGCGAGCTCGAACCAGCAACACCTCCATCGAGCTCGACGGAGAAAGCATGGCGGCGAGCTCTCCTCTCAAGCATGGAGGCTGTTTTCCGATGTATTAATGTAAAACCGGCGAGATTCGTGGAGTGCTTTGGTGAAGGAGATCTCGCCGGATCTTCAAGCGGTGGTGGTGGTGGCCATTTAGGCGGTGGTGGTGGCCATTTAGGTGGTGTCGGTGGTGGTTGAGAGGAGAGAGGAGAGAGGAAAGAGAAGCTGTGAGGTGGGGGAATGATTTTTTAAGATTTGTAATAGAATATTTAGTATATATAGCAGAAATAAAACAAAAGGGGGTAGTATTGTAAATGGGGTTTTTAGGTTCATGTGTTAAATTCTTGTTGAGGTCTTTAGTAAGAAGAGACTCCTAGAGGGGGTGCTAACTCGAAGAGGGGTGTGTCTTCAAGACCCTAGGTGTAATTATCTCATAAATTTATTTTAGAGACTAGTGTAATTTTAAAATATTTTTAGGGGTCATACTATAATTTAGTTTATTTTCAGTGGAAATGGCAACCGATACACCACAGGAACAACGACAACAATGGTGATGAGCATGGTCCTATACGGTACCCAAATATAGCTCTCTTGGCCATAATGCCCCTGGTATAATCGATTCTGAGTTGAATTAATTGTTTTTTATTATAGTATATAATATTAATTATGTATCATAACAGAAAAACAAGAAAACCAAGGGGTTGGGAAGCGCCGCAGTCATCATACAAGGCGAGGTAGGCGGCGAGAGGTCATCTCCATGTATATTTATGTGTCTTCGATAACACGCGAAATTTTGGAAATATGGGAAACATGTTTCCTAGGTCATCGGGCTCACGATAACGGAGAAAGTCATTCCATGCTTCAAGAGTTGGCACAAAGTACCCCCGGAAATGCAACAACAAGTACATAACCGATTAAAGGTAATTTTCCTTTACTATCTCGTTAATTTATTCATACACAATGTTTAGAGAGAATAATAGTCGATGTGTTGATTTTGTGGACAAGACTTCTTTCGTATTGATGAGTGGAGGCAGAGGCCAGTCTGAGATAAAATATTGGGCAACATTGAATGTACATGTGCTAAAATATATATTGACTTTAAGCATATGATTAAGAGAATTACTACTACACTGGCAATAAGCCCGATACCCAGACACCCGAGAACTAGCAAAGAGGATGCGAGGATTGGGATGACACCGCTTCGAAGGTAATATTGCTTTAAGTTATAAGTTATAATTATTCTTTACTTTTTAAAAATATTTATTTAAAAAAAACATAATCAGGCAGAAGCTTAAAAGGTGAACCGGGCTAAGCAAAAATGCCTGATTGGTGCGGGGTAAAAAACTTATTTTCGGACACGGGATAATTTATTTGAGGTAACCCTTTTAAGTAATTAGTTATTTTTATTGAATCGTGGTCATACTTTGTCCCTTGAATGTGACAAGAGGGAAGAAGAACCCACCGATGGTCAGGGAACCAGGTGAGGGAGAAGACCCGGAGATGCCCTTTCCTTGTATGGCTGACTTCTTCTACGAGGTGGATATGACAAACATGCAAAGTAGTGGAGGACAGACAGTTACGAAAAATATGATGTAAGTGTTTCAATAATGTGATTTCAATTTATATATATCACGTTTGAAATTTTATTAATGGCTATGTATTTATTTCAAGTAACAGACTAATCTGACATCCTTGATGCGTCCACGAGCCACACAATCACATCCACCATCGGGATCTTCGACATCTTTATCCTCCACTACTTTGACGCAAAAAGACCAAGTCAAGACCGTCCTCACCGCGACACGCAAAGGTATGGGTCCATCAATGTGGAGTTGGGTGGCTGGTGTTGGAGCCCCTCTGAAGGACCAACATTCGAGAACTGTTGAGCCATCCACTCATATGGTGTAGGCAGGGCCGGTCCTGGGGAGAGGCCAAGGAGGCCATGGCCTTGGGCCCCTCCCCAACTCTTATACTTTTTAGGGCCCCCTCTGGAGTATAAGTTTTTTTTGAGTAATGCTGGGTATCACCCAAAAAGTGATCACCCAAATATCACCTTCCTAGGTGGTCCAATTAAACTGTTCCTCTTTTCTAATTACTTTTTTTCTCTCTTATATGAAACAATTTAATTGGACCACCTAGGGAGGTGATATTTGGGTGATCACTTTTTGGGTGATACCCAGCATTATTTGTTTTTTTTTTTATTAAAAAGGCTCAATTTTTGGCCCACTTGAAATAAAAGAATAAGACTTTATTTTTTAGTTAAAAAATATTAAATTAAATTATTACTTGTTGATTTTTTTACGGGCATAACTTGATGACTAAAAAGAGACTAAAATATATTTTTTCTGTAAAATTTATTTGATTATTTTTTTATTATATTTTATATAACTTGTAATTTTTTAGGGGCCTATTTCTTTAGGTTTGCCTTGGGCCCCCGAAATGTCAGGACCGGCCCTGGGTGTAGGATTTTAACGGGATGATGATGACCATCAACGACTATCTGATTTCGAAGGGCCAACAACCATAGGTTCCGCAACGACAAATTTACGAGTTTGACAACTGCCACCTATCCCACATATAACACCGAGCACCTGAGTTGAGCTTTCGCTTGGGTTAATCAGATTAGGGTAGTTGAGAGCTTATCTACTGTCGATTCCACGCGATTGCCCAGTTCTCTTCCCAATCCTTCCAGAATTTTGTCTCCCGGTCATCATCGAAAAAATATCGAAGACGAAGAAGCAAAAAACCTATATGACGATTGATTTCTATTACACTAACAATTTTTTTATTACTTTAATTCTACATACATTTTAATTATTTTGACTTTCAATTTTAATTTGATGTTTGTATTTTGACTTTTAATATAACCTATTTAAATCATATTTATATTTATTCAGATTAATGTATTTTGATATTTGTTGTAATTTAACAATATTATCATTCATAATAAAATTAAATAATAATAATACTTGCTAAAAAAACTAAAAATAAATAAATATTGTTACTAGCGACGACCCTGTCGTTGCTAGAAACAAGTTCAGAAAATCGTAGGTTAGTCGCAAATGACAGTCTAGCGACGACTATAATTCTTCGCTACTGATTTTCTATCGACATCTAGATTTCGTAGAAAATGATTTTCTAGAGCTGACTGCATTTCATGAATTTCTTTGTAAATGATCGTCTCATTAGCGATAATTGTTTCGTCGCAAGAAATAAGCTCTCATAGGCGAGAACATCCACAATTCTTTGAGTATTGTGATCTGTAACAGCGAGATACTAGCGACAAAATCGCGACAAAATATCACCGCGAATATAAATTGAGGTATTTCACAATGACATGTAACAACACCAGTGTCGAAAGTTGTCACCGTTAGTGATAAGAATTGTAGCAGAGAATAATTAAAATGTTAGTTGTTATTTTAATTAAAATAATATTTAATAGATTGTAGAGTATTTTAGTCACTTGATCTATTTTTGTTTTAAGCGAGTATTATTTTGGGTGAATGCAAATTAAAACCCCGCAATCCTGTGTCATATCTTTTAAAAGACATGATCTTTTTTACCCTCCTTAAATTATCTTGGGTTAGAATCCAGTTGACGGGAAAAAACAATCTAAATGGATTTATCAAGAAATTGTACAAGAATACCATAAAGAATGAATCATTAATTATATTAAGTATAAAACAATGATTGATATGTATCCGAAAAAAGAAGTTTTTTCTAAAAAAAAACCGTATGAGTTATGGAAATTTTTTTAAAATTCAAAATCTTGAGTTATGGGAAAATTCCTGAAATTCAGACAATTGAGTTAAGAAAAAATTCCCATATTTGATAAAAAAAATAATAATAAGTTGAGTTACTGAAAAATATAATAAGTTGAGTTGTGCATCATAAGCGTTTTATCCTTTACTTGATAAACAATATGAGTTTTGGAGAATATCCCATAACTCAAACTATTCTTCAAATCAGAGGTAAAACACATAAAAAATATGGTACAAATCATTTCATGATGCATACTAAGTGTTTTATCCTTTAATTGACGAGCAATCAGAGTTATACAAAACATCTCATAACTCAGTCTGTTCTTTAAATCAAAATCAAAACACATAAATATATGGTATATATATCATATCGAGATTTTGACCCAAGAAGTCTTGAAAATCCACCGCTTAGTCCTAACCCAACCCCATCTTATTGCTTTTCTCACTAACGATCTCAAATAAATTTTAACACTATAAACAAAAATCCCATTTACAATTTTTTCCCCTCTTTAATTTTTCAATATATATGTATATATATATATATATATATATATATATATATATACTAATTATCCTATTTCTAAAACCTAAAAGTCCCATTCTCTTTCCACACTCCCGTCAAAACATTCTCTCTCATCCCACTCACCTCTCTCCACACACACCAGATCTCTCTCTCTCTCCACTCACTGGAGCTCCTTTCCTTTCCCTCCCAACCTCACAACATAACTCGCTGGACCTTCTCTCTGCTCCGACAGCACTCGCGAGATCCACGCCGCACCAGTTTGTGAGCAGCGAGATCCACGTCGCTCCAGTTCCGCCGAGATCCACAGTCCCCCCGAGATCCTGTTCGAGCTCGTGGCTGGAGAAGACAACCGTAATAGCTCGTGAACCGCCACAGAAGACAACCGCAACAACTCTTGCCATTGCTGAGATCTGAAGAAGCAACAGTCAGTAGGTGGAGCAATAAGCGAAGATCTGTGAGCTTTTACTGAGAGGACTCGATCTCGCCGCCTTGTTCTAGATTCGAGACCGCCGGAGATGGAGACACAAGCAACGACTAATCTCCATTCGTGAATCGTTGTCCTCGTTCGAGCGTGAGAAGAATGTAGCAATTGTTTTGTTTATTAGCATACTCTGTACGCAGTACTAGAGTATGTTTTTAGTTTTTTTTCAGATCTGGTCAAACATGAATTTAGTTAGTTTTTGTTGTTGTTATTAGTTTGATTTGTTATTTATTTTGTAATTAATTCGAAAGTGTATAAAATAGGTTGAAAAGTGAATAAATTATTATTCTGACTATGTACACTTTGTTTTTAAAAAATAATCATCATTTTTATAGAGTACTCATCATTTTTGACAAAGTACTTATCAATTTTTTTCGAACTCATCATTTTTTTCCTGAAACTCATAATTTTTTTCTGAAACTCATCAATTTTTCCGGTGATAGGAGGTCGGAGGTCGGTGGCCTGAGATCGGTAGTCGGAGGTCGGTGCTCGGATGCTAGAGGTAGGAGATAGGTGGATAGTAGAGAGATGAACAGTTACATCACTTCTTTTGTCTTTTGGTGTTAGTAAGGGTATTTTAGTATTTGGTTAGTTTTGAGGTCTCTTTAAAGAAGTAAGATTTCCACTAGTTCCTTATAGGCAAAAAATTGGTCTCCAAGACCCTATGTGTCAATCACCCTATCATATTTTATGATTCATACTTACAATAAAGTAGAACAAAAATGCAGCAAAAACGTAACGAAAAAGAAGAATAAACAAACATCACAAAAATACAGCAAAGAAGAAGAATAAAATGAGTTATGTGAAATTATTCATAACTCACAGACAGTCAAACATAAAGTAAAAAAATATAAAAGTAAGTTATATATGATATATAAAGTATAAAAATATAATTTTATTCAATAAATAAACATAAACAAGAAAAAGAATATGAATAAAATACAAAATATATCGAAAACAGAAAACATATTAAGTTTTAGAGAATATCTCATAACTCAATATGGTATTCAAAAATATAAAATAAATACATATATTCATACAATACGATCAACATAAAGATAAAAATTAGTTTTGACCCTAAAAAATAAACAAAATAAACATTAAAATATTTATTTACAATCAATTACATATTACATTGGTTTGTTTTAATGTTTATTAAAACTAATATTTCTTAGTTAAAATATTGTTTTTCTTTTTTTTACATAGGAGAGCCACTTTGGGTTTAGAGTCATTAACTCGGTTTGAACATATACCATTAAATTGGATGACTAAAACCATAGCCCGTGAGCTAATCCCAATTTATTATTATTTTCTTTTTCAATGATGGTGGTGGTTTAAAAGAAAATAAATACTTTTTACTAAAAGTAATGGTGACTATGATCCGGGAAATAAAAAATAAATTGATGGGTTTATTAGACATTAATTCTATTATGTTTTTCTAGATATGGTTAAATAAACAATATTTACATGTTTTTTCTGATTACATGAGAGTCAACATGACTAACGGTCCGGTCCAACCAGTCCTACGGACCGAACCGGACCGGTCAACGCGAGAACCGAACGGGATCGAAAGTTAACGCAAGCACGAACCGGACCGGTCCACAAGCTACCGGACCGGTTCTTCACCTTTTTTAAAATAAAAGGGCCCGGACCGGAACCAACCCGTTAATATATATATATATATATTATATTTCATTGTTTTAGGCTTTTAGCTCAATTATTTGTAGCCCAACCCATTAGCCCCTTATCATCCCATTATTATTTTACCCCCTTACCAGCCCATTAATTAAACCTAACACAATTAAACCCATATTGCATGAAACCGTGCCTTTCTATCAAGAAGAAAAAAACAAGTTGGAACCACTAAGAACCGGACCGGACCGGAACCGGATCCGGTTTAGACGGTTCTCTTAACGGTTTGGTTCTCACCTCCTCCACTCCTAAAACCGGACCGAACCGAAACCGGTAAGGTGGAGCCTGTAACCTGGACCGGACCGATAAGGCCCAGGTCCGTTAGGAACCGGTCCGAACCGGTCTGGAACGGACCGTTAGCCACCTTGACACGAGAGGTCATAAAAGATTAGAAAGATACAACTTCCTAAAACGCACTAGCTATCTAAAACAATTCTACGCACAACCCAACCGCACATGTCCTTAGTTAAAAGATGCAAAGGCCATCTAGAGGATATTGATAAGGTATAGGGTCGTCTCACCCGTTGCGCCTAACTTTGTCAACCAATTTGCGCAACTAATCGCTTCCCTATAGCACCACACTAGTTCAAAATTCTTTCTAGGCGCTAATATATCGCGACAAGCTCTTATTATATTATTCAAATATTCTCATGAGTTCACACCGTCTTTCACTAACACGGTTTACTATTTACATGTTATCAATTGGGCATTTTACTCTTTAATTTTCATTAAGTCATGCTACGTTAGAAGTGATATATTATATGAGGTATTACTCAAAAGTATAATTCCACTTTAAACTTTCAATTAATCCAAATACTTCAAACTCTACTATTGCAAATTTACATTCCCAATAACGTCTCATTTGGAAGAATACGAGGCGTCAGCGTGCAACTTTGCCCCTTATATACCTATCCTTATCAAGAACTTTCCATCTACTTTTCTTCAGTTCAAATTCATCATTCCTTTCCAAAGTTAACAAAAGATATGGCCTCTTCATCTTCATCGCCAGGTGTCTCTGCTAAAATTGATTCAGTTCTTACTTCTAATCTTATTTATCATGTATAATACTAAGGTTTTGCTGCATGCATGCATGTTGATTCTTACTCTTAAACTTCAGTTACAGGTTTAGATTTTCTTTCTGCTGCTCTTAATGGTGATTTGAATCTGCTCAAGAGTAAGTAGGACTCAGTTTTTGAATTTTGTATTCCTGTTACATAAAACTAGCTAACATTTTGTTTTCAACTTCTCCCTTCAGGCATGGTTGCAAAGCTTGACGATGGTAGTGAAGAAAATTTTGCCAAAATCAGGGGCTTTGACTCTGAAGGTTTTACGTTATTACACGTACTTGCTGTAGCTGGAAAAACTTATATATTCCAATATTTGATTGAGGCATTAAAATTTGATGTTAATGATCAAGATAGACTTGGTAATTCACATCTTACACTTCATTGTTATTATCAAGAAAATATAAATATAGTCTGTCTTAGTTACTTTCCCTAAGAGTCATCCGGCAAGAATCCTTGTAAAAGTTAGAATGTTGAGTTAGCTGTTGACCTAAACTGTGGGTTTGGAGGATGAGGTTGATTTTTGGGGTTAATCTCTGTATATTTGTTACTCACCGAGGTTTAAAAATTAAAATAAAAAAATTATATTCCACGGCGGACTAAAAATTTCTCCAGTGGGCGAATGCCCTGAGAGTAATTTTGTTCGGATTCGAGAGTAATTTTGTTCCTGTGCAGGTGCGACTCCTCTGCATTATGCGGTTGGGGCAAAGCATTTACAGAATGCTTTATATCTCTTGGAAAATGGGGCAAGTGTTGACATAACTACCAATTGTGGGTTTACCCCCTTGCATTTGGCTGCTGCGGTAGGTTAGTCATCTCTCATTCTCTAAAACAATAATTAAAGATATATTTACTTCAGCAAATGTATAAGGAAATATATCAAAAATATATTCATGCTTTCAGCTAATAAAATTATTAAGTGACAATTCTAGGTCCACTTATTCCGGGAGATGGTAAGGATATACTGCAGCTATTGTTGTCCCGAGGTTCAGACATAGAAGTTAAATCTGATGGTGGAACACCATTGACAGTTGCCGCAATTTCTGGGAATATCGAGGCTGTTGAGTTTATGTTACAAAACAACGCAAATGTGAATAAAAAATGAAATTTAGTTCTAGTTATAAGGTTTTGAAACCTTAGTATAGATTAGTCTGACTTATGTTCTGTATTTATGCAGCCTAATCCAGTTAATAGTTTCAACAATCCGCTTTACATGTCTAGCAGACTCTCACTTGCTTGCACCGATCTTCTAGTTAAGGTAAAATTTAATTGTTGATTAGGTGGTTGAATGTGTATTATGTTATTCCAGATCCTTAGAAAAATCTCATCTTTTCATTTGTTAAAAAAAAAATTGAATTTATCATTGCGATATAAGACTTCTTGAGGATGATAGCTAACTCATATTTGTATGCTGATATTACTGAGTAATTGCATTAGTCATATTTTTTCAGTCTCTCATTATATCTAATGTGAGATTGTGTACTATTTTATTGTTAGGGAGGAGCGGATCCAAACATTAATTTTTGTGGAGAAACACCTCTTCATGCTGCGGTTCATGGATCAAAAGTTGAAATTATTACGTTTTTGTTGAGTACGGGGGCAAATCCAAATACGAGGAACTATGTGAGAATCTGAAATTAAAATATATTATCTTTGTGCATCACGTTAATCATTATCACTTTAATTACTAGTTTCTTGTTCATCTTCCTTATATTTGATTCTATATTGTAGAAAACTATCAAAGAGGTGATCAATTTAATAATTATGTACTAAAAATTTAAAATATAGTACTTACATCCTTGTGATGACAGATGGGTTTGACACCTTTGGAGTTGGCTGCAAGCTATGGAGATATGAAGGCAATGTTAATTCTATTTCCAGTTACTACAAAAATCCCCTCTATATTGGATTGGAGTATTAACGGAATAAGGAAATACATCAAAAAGAAAGTAGATAAGGGAAAGGTCTTTATCTTCTTTTTTGTCAAATTTATATTTTTAATGCTTCTTTATACCATTCAATTTTTTTCTGCAGCGTGTAATATTTCTACATTTTATGATACTATCTGAAAACTAGTTAGCATTAATGTTGTTTTTTGTGCTTCTCAATCCATATGCAGTTCAATCTCATGAAGAAGCGGGCATTCGTTATGGTGAAGTCAAAAGGTGAAGAAGCGTTCAAAAGGGAAGAGTATTGGAATGCACTAAATTGGTACACTAGGGTATGAATAATACTTGTGTTCATTTTTTGCTTGCCAAGTTAGACTTTCATATTGTGTTTATTAATGAAAGTATTTACCATCTATGTGTAGGCAAATGAATTGGATCCTTCTGATGCAACAGTGTGGTCTAATGGGAGTCTGTGCTATTTCCGTTTGGATAGAGGATATAAGGCTTTATCCGAAGCCAAGGAATGTGTTCGCTTAAGGCCAGATTGGCCAAAGGCACATTTCAGGGAAGGTGAAGCCTGGAAATTGTTGAAAGTATGTGATTCATTTTGGCCAAAGCTTTCTGATTGCATAAGTTATTCCAATGATTTACCAATTAACATAAATCTTAACTCATTCAGGAGTATAAACGTGCGGCAGAATCGTTTTCTCGTGCTCTCAAGATTGATCCCAACCACCAGGGGCGGATCCATGTGGGGCCCAGAGGGGGCTCAAGCCCCCCCTGAACCCGTAAAATTTATGATACGTTACTGTAATTTTGTCTCGAAAAATAATTTGCCCCCTATGAAAATTTATATAAAAGTTAATGCACTAAAGAACATATAAGTGATTGTGTCGTAGTGGTTTAGTATTTTTACATATTAGCATACGATACAGAGGTTGGGAGTTCGAATCATAGCATTTACTTCTTCTTTTTTCCAAATATACATATAATAGAAAAAATTTCCAATATAAATTTTGTATTTGATAATAGTATTACTTAATAATTTATTATTTACATCAATCTAATGAATTTATAATGTTTAATTTTTTATAAATGGTTTATTTTTCATATTTATAAATTAGAATATTAAAATAACATATGCTATATCAATATAATACTAATGATACTATATACATTTAGTGTATATATTGGTGTTGGTTTACATATTTTTTGGGTAATTAAAAACGGGTAAACTCATCAATTAAAGAGACGATGAATGTAATGGTGTTAGATTATCATATTTGCATTTTAACCTTTCTTGTTATGTGTTTATGTATCTTATTTTTACTTTAAAAAATTTAAGAAAGGGTTGATCCCTGAACTTCTATATATTTCAAGCCCCCCCTCAATTTAGGTTCTGGATCCGCCCCTGCCAACCACCTGGAAATTCAAAAGGCGTTGCGGTATAAACTTCTATTTATTAATGGATGTTTTTTTTGAGTTTAACTCGTCTTTCTCATTTCAAGCAATTCAACTGCATTGCTGATTATTAAAATTCCTTGTTTCATGTTGACCTTGATAGGAAGGCTATAGAAGGAATTGCATCCATGGGCATGTAGCATTCAACAGTTTCATATTCACCAGGATTCGTCACATTCTGTTTGATGCTTTTGTGTTCAAAGCTTTTTGCATGGCACTGTTCTCTATATTTTGGTTTTGCCATGTATTAAACTTGTAGGTATATTTTGGCTTGGAAAGTTGGGAATATTGATTTTATGGTTAAATAGAAGTTGTCTATTATCTTTTGAAATCTAGCAAGGGTGTTAAGTTGGATAAATTAATCAGTCAGGTTGTTTCGGCCTTCTTTAGAAAGTTTAGACCATATGACTTTACTTGTAAGCTCTTCTTACTTTTCCTTGTACTCCATGAATTCCTTTTCCTCCAAGCACCACCTTTTTGCTTACATAATTAATTGATTTTTTGTTATGGGACATGATTGGGTAAAATAGTAATAGAAATTGAAAAATATTGATCCGGGTGAAATAGAAACAATGGTGAGAAAGGCAACTGATGAATTGGTTAAGATTTTTCTTTTATCAATATTTCATATGAATGAATGGACATTATTTGAAATTCAAAATTAAACTTATACTTACTCGTATAGAATATATCTCATATTTACCCACCTTATTCTTTTGAGTAATGAGTAATGACATATCCCCCTCAAATTCATGTCATTACTCTATTCTTTTTGACCAACTTTCTGAGGAAGTGTTCATCCGATCAATTATGACGTGTTCCATCTTAATATGCCAAATGTTTTTTAACCGCATATTTTTGTAGTCAAAATTTTAACGGCATATACTATAAATTTAATTTTTTAGAAAAGGGCTTCTTTTCATATTCGAAAGAAGAGGACTTATAAATAAATTACCATAGCTGAAAAAAATGAACCAAAAAAACAAGAGAAATGAAACATATAAATAGATTTTTGAGATAATTACACCTAGGGTCTTGACCACACCCCCTCTTCAAGATGGGGACCCGGCCTAGAGCCTCTTCTTACTAAAGACCTCAGAAACTTTTTAACACATAAACCCCAAAACCCCAATTACTAAACTACCCCTCTTTTGTTTTTCTATACCTATATATATTAATTTCCATTTCTAGTTCCATTCACATTCTAAATTCAATACCTCACCTCCTCTCTCCTCTCTCCTCTCAACCACCACCGACACCACCTAAATAGCCTCCACCACCGACACCACCTAAATAGCCTCCACAACCGCCGAAATGGCCACCGCCGAGCAATCCTTCCTCTGCCTAAAGCTCCGGCCAACTCTCCTTCACCACTGCCACAGCAGGTATGCAGATCGAAGCCGTTCGAAGCCAGCTCCACCACCTCACTGCAACTCCGGCGCGAGATCTGGTCGCGCTACCTCACTGCAACTCCGGCGTGAGCTCTGGTGGTGACGAGAGATTCCTGCTTCTTCTTCTTTGATCCTAGCTGCAGATCTCGAAACTTGCTGCTTTTCTTCCTGTGTTGTTCGTTTGGTGGCGGCGAGGTTCGCGTGTATGGTGTTGACGAGCAGGGTTTCTTCCGGTGGTGTTCGTTTGGTGGCGGCGAGGTTCGCGTGTATGGTGTTGACGAGCAGGGGGAGCAGATGGGTGCTGCTGTCTTCCGGTGGTGTTCGAAGCTTTAGCTGCAGATCTCGGTGCTGTGAGTTCTTCCAGCGAAACAGCACCTCCGTGAGAAGCCCTTCATGGCAGTGACAGTGAAGCTCATTTCGTGACAGTGACAGTGAAGCTCCGGCGAGTAGTGTTTTTTTTTTCTTTTCTTTTCTCGCGTACACCGTACGCTATTTGTTGTGTTTTTTTTTTTTCAGATCTGGTTTGACCAGATCTGGTCAAACTTGTAACTAGTTTAGGGTTTTTTTTAATTTATTTGTTGTAAATGTGTTATATATTTTGAATAAAATGAATAAAATGGTATTTATACATTAATTTTAATAGAGTATTCATTTAAATTCAAAGAGTACTCCGACTATTTAATAGAGTACTCCGACTATTTTTATAGAGTATTTATTTAATTCTCGGAGTACTCCGCAAATTCAGTGAGTACTCAGCAAAATTCTCGGAGTACTCTATACTTTTCTCGGAGTACTCTATACTTTTCTCGGAGTACTCTATGTTTTTTCCGGTGACCGGTGACCGGTGACTGGTGACTGGTGGTCGGAGGTCGGTGGTGGAGGTCGGTGGTCGGAGGTCGGAGGTCGGTGGTAGGTGGTAGGAGGTTGGAGGTAGGTGGATAGTGGTAGGTAGAGGAGAGAGAAAGAATGACATCACACCTTTTTGTCTTTTAGTGATAGTAAGGGTAGGAAAGACAATTGTCAAAATTCAGGTCCCTAAGAAGAATGCCATTTAAAAAACTACTCTATAGAAGACAATTTGTCTCCAAGACCCTATATATAATTCACCGTAGATTTTTTTTTTTTGTTCAAAACATATAAATAGATAGATGCTTCTGTCAACGTTAACATTAGATAAAAACGTGACGTCAAAGGTAGTCAACTGTTGTAAAAACAGTATATAAAACAATACACCACATAATCGAACCAAAAACAAAATAATTGAGTATCCAGCACGAAAACTCAATAATAGAGACTTTATAATTAATACTCAACAAGTCAACTATGCCTTACACGTCTTCCTTGTTACAAATCACACGAAATAACCCCATTTCCTTTATTAAAACAAGGTTTCCCTACATCCTTAACGATAAACGTAGGAAGTTCATAACAATGGCTGATCTTAGACAAAGACCAATATCTTCAATTCAAGAATCCAACCTGGATAACGATTCCTTTAAGCCTCAAAGAACATCTCCACCTTCGATCTCCCAACGAGCAATTTCACAAACACTAAAAACCACTGCAAATTTAGCCAACCTTCTTCCAACAGGCACCCTTTTGGCATTCCAACTCCTAACACCAATCGTAACCAACAATGGATCATGTGATACAGCTACACGTCCAATGACATTAACACTTCTCGCCATACTCGCGGTTTCTTGCTTTCTTGCTTGCTTTACGGATAGTTTCAAGGCGTCTGATGGGCAGGTTTATTACGGATTTGTAACGTTAAAAGGGCTGATGATATTTGATTATCCTGCTGCTGAAGAATCTGGGATTGTTCAAGATGATTTGAAGAGATATAGGTTAAATTTTATTGATGTTGTTCATGCTATTGTGTCAGTTCTTGTTTTTGTTGCGGTTGCTTTGAAGGATAAGAATGTTGTGAGTTGTTTATATCCGAGTCCAGGGCATGAAACTCAGGAGGTTTTGGATATTTTTCCGATTGGGATTGGGCTTATTAGCAGCTTGTTGTTTGTTGTTTTTCCTACTAGAAGACATGGAATTGGCTACCCTGTTACTAAAGATCAATAACTATTGATCTTTTATTCGTTTACACTTTTTAACGGCAGAATTATTTTCATTCTCGAGAAAGGGCTATAAGTTATTTTGATCGACAAGATAAATAACTTTGATACGGGCTTTCGGTTAAATAAGAATTCTAGCTTAGAAAATTGAACTCATGTCTCTTTGTAATTCATGCCGGATTATTATATTAACATTGTAAATAAAACTTGCCATAAACAATGTTTGGCGTGAACTTCGCTCTCTTATGTCTGAAAAATCGGAGTATTACCTAATGACCGATGTTAGAAGAATATAGAGTATAAAGTAGAAAATATTGAAAAATTGAGTAAAGTGATGGGTAAGTTTTGCAGCAGCCATGTCCTGGTTTATGTTAATATCTCATAGCATTATCTAGTTAGGTTAGGTTAGCGACTGTGAAGGACCTTAATATTCCTTTTGTACTTAAAAGGATGTGAAGCTAGAGAGATACATGGTTCAAATTTCCTATTTGAACTTGGATAGTCAAGGTACCAAGCTGCCTGAACCACCCACGTACCCCAAAAAGAAAAACGCATAGCATTTATAAGAAATTTAATTCCTAAATACTGTATCGCGCAAAATGTGTTGCATAAGAAGTGTTTATGGAAAACGCGAATTCCATACAATTGGTTATGGTCTTGGTACAAGAGTCTTGGAGAAAATTATTAAAAATTGGAGCAATTTCCTACCCCCCTCCCCCCCTACTCATGTAATTGGCAATGTCAAATTTACTTTCTTACGTGAGAAATGCATGATTTATAAGTTGTTATATTAAAAAAGTCTTTTTGCTGTAAATCAAGTTTTCTTGCAAGGATATTTCCTTGATTCAAGAGTGAGTAGCTTTATTAGAATTCACAATTGGCATTGGCCTATTCTATTGTCACATATGAACCATTTGAACTTGCCTTTTTCTCTCTGAAAAGAATGATGTTATCGGATGGAGAGCTAGCAGGAAAGCCAGGTCTCATGTACCTATGACTCTGAATGAGGTTATACACAGAGCTCTTATAGTGGAATGGCATAATTTGATCTGGGATAACAGTAAGCATTTCTAGACAAAGCTTTATCACTTGGATAGTTTGTTTAAATAGTTTCCTACTAATTTTTATTCAAAGATTAATGAAAAACAAGAAATAAATTCAGTGTATCCGGTATTGTATCGAATCGTAACGATTTAGATATTATTTTTTTAAAATTATAATATATATTTAATATTCAAGTTAATTATTATATATTTTAATAAACATTCTTCAATCTGTAAAATTATTATACGTTTTTGTATAAAATTAATAAAGCTAATATCTAAAATTTTAATGAAAGTAATGGACACTTACTTTGTTTATCAAAAAAAAAAAAAAAAACCAAACACATTAAAAAACTAATCACGTACTACTAGTATCATTTGTTTGACAAAGAAAAAAAAACCAGTAACCTAAAGTTTTGACGGTTACAAGTGTCAAACAAATTATAAATATTTTATATCATGCCACTTGGTATAGTTTTTTTTTTCATACATAAGAGGTTTTAAAGCCGATAAGAACAATAGATTACATGAAGAACAAGATCTTTATTAACTATCTAGAACAACTCTAACAGTTGCATGCATATCCATTTCTATCACGTGTTATCAAATTCCAAAGATAACCCGGTGGCTTGTTAAACACAATGGGTTGAGACGACATCTTCGCCCCTTCTTTTACTAGTTTATCGGCACAAAAATTCACTTCACGAAAGATATGGAAAATAACTTGGCATAGTTCATTACATACGCATATGTACCTTAATTTTACAGAGCAAAATCACTTTATCATAATTCATTTCAATCATCCAGTATTATAAAAAAAATTACAGTCAAAGTTTGAAAGTTTATGAAGTTTGAAGCAAATTTTTTGAAAAAACAACAAACAATTATCAAATAATGAAGAATTCAAACAAGAATAAAAGAAAAACTGGAAGGCAAGGCCAAGCACGAATAACACTTACCAGAAAAAATTGGGTTAGTTATGATTTTGATCGTGTTTAACTAGAATTATTAGATTGGTGTTAAAGTTTAATTAAGTAATTATGTAATCAACATTCATAAATTTAGCAATTTTTTCTTCTTTTTTTTTTTGGAAATTTTTCTATTTTTGAATCGTACCAATTTAGGCTTCGATACGATCCAGTCCAATCGTATCGTGAATCGCACTGAACAGAATCGCACTGAACAAAAATACTTTATATCTTGTAGCAAGAAATATATGGTGGCAGAGAAATGAATAGGTCATTGATTTATGTTTAACAAAGACTATTTGTATATTTTAAGATTCGTCCTGTATTTTAAGATTCTGAGTAAAACTTTATATTAAATTAATTATATTAATAAGTGTTATTTATATTAACAATTAACAAAATGACTCAAAAAGTTCCAATTTTTTTCCAGCTAAGTTGTAAAATTATATTGAAGATTTGGATCAGTGATGAAAGTAGGAAATTTTGATTACAAAAGACTGGATACTTATGAATGTTAGAGGACACATTCTTAATATTTTATTTACCATTCGAATTCTTTCTAGTTATAAACTATATATAATATATTTAACCCATCCTAAAACATGACATCTTATTCTTAATTTGAATAAAAATTATATTTTATCTCAAATTTAAAACTTACTAAATATTTACATGATATTATTATAAAATTATAAAAATTTATGGTATGTTTTAACTTCTCATTATTTTTTTAATCATTATACACATTAATTATATCAAAATATAAATATGAATATAATGTAGGATTATTGTCCAAGAAACACCTCAAACTAGAACTAATGCCCTCTCACCCCCGCCGTTTTCTTCTTGCACATAAAAGACACTCCTTTTTTTCTTTCCTATTTTACCCCTTCACCCCAATCGCCGTCCGTTTATTGGTCGTTAGTTCGTATACATCGAGTTAGTTATATATACCTCCGCTGTCTCTCTCTCTTTCTCTTTCTCTTTCATCTCTATCTCTTTCTCTCTCTATCTCATTCATCTCTCTTAATTATCGTTTAAATTTCAAATTACACGCAAAAATCACCCTTGGCAGCAGCAGACAGTACAAAAGTGTACTTGCTCGAGTGCTGGGAAACATTCCCATTACTCAACAATTAGCCCATAAGTACAAAAGTGTACTTGCACGAGTGCTGGAAAACATTCCCATTACTCAACATTAGCCCACAAGTACAAAAGTGTACTTGCACGAGTGCTGGGAAACATTCCCATTACTCACCCTTTACAAAAGTGTACTTGCACGAGTGCTGGGAAACATTCCCATTACTCGCCCTTGGCAGCAGCAGCAGACATCAGTAGACAGTAGTAAGGGCATTAAGGTATATTTACCTTAAGTGTCTTTTATGGGCAAGTGGCTATGGTGGCAGGTGCTTATTGGGCATTCACCCAATAATGTATTTGGGATAAATAAGTAATACCATAAATTAAAGATATAATTGCTAATTAGATTCATAACGCAACAAATCATATTATAAGAAATTCAGTCCAAAAATTATAAATAATTTCCAAAATATTATTTTAGACTTATACACATAATATAACCTTATAAAATAAAAAGAAGTATACAACCGAAAATGTTGAAAAACAATGAAACATAAAACCTATAAGTCATCTCTTCACACTCGCATTTGAACAAAAAACAAAAATGGAATCTCTTCCCATCAAGCCGCTCTCCTGCACAAGAAATCGTCGTCACTCGTGAATCATTCTCCACTGTCTTCAACCCCTCTTGGCTACGCCATCAACAATCGAAGTACCTAAATCAAAGTAAAAAAACAATCTTTACCATTGAAACTCTAAAATACTGAATTATAGTTAACCTAATCTCATCACTTTTACAATTTTCAAAATTATTTGATTTAAGTATAATTACAGTAGTGATGTTTATTATATTATTATACTAATCTTACAATGGCAATTTTATGGCCGTTGGAAGGTAAAATCATTACTTTTACAATTTTTCAAATTTATCTGGTTTATGTATAATTACAATTGTGATGTTTATTATATTTTTATACAAATCCAACAATAGTCATTTTATGGTAGTTGGAAGCCTTTAACCGTATGAGAAGTGATGCGCTGAGAACAGCGTATATAGGGAGGGATGTCGTGTGAGTTTTGTAGGTCTCATGTCCGGCTTTATATTGTATTTTTTGAATTGTTTTGCAGTATATTTATTTGATGTAACTGCTGAAATTTGGTCATATACTGCATTTTTGAATTGTTTTGCAGTAAATGTTCATCTGATGCAATTGCTATATTTTTTGAATTGTTTTGCCGTAGGTATTCTTTTGACGCAACTGCTGAAGATGGTTACGCAACTTAGTGAATTACGTTGCACATACCAATGAATTGTATCTCGCAGCCCAATGAATTGTGTCGCACATCCCAGTGAATTGTGTCACACGCCCTAGTGAATTGTGTCACACAACCTAGTGAATTGTGTCGTACTTTAGTGAATTATGTTGCAGTTGCGGCCAGTGAAATGTATTATGGACCTGATATGTTAGTAAAGTGGGTCAATTCTTATAAAAAAAACTTGTTAAACTGTGGAACTTTGGATTAATCACCCTAAACTAAATTGGTGTTAAAACAATAATAACTATAGTTTATATTAAAAACATAAAACTCATAAATTTGTTTTATACTATTCAAATAACAAGTATTATAACTTATTAATTTGTTTTTATTGTCAATAGAGCACAAATCTATCAAATTTACTATTACAACTAAACACGATAAAATACAAGTTAGTTAGCTCTAAAACCATCCAATATATTATAAACTACGTTTGAATAACTTCCAAGACAAGACAATAAGTTCCCAAGATCAGAGGATAATGAATAGTTCCCAAGATAAATTAGTTGGTTTCAGTATCTGATGAATAACTTCTGCAACAAGCTAGTTGGCTCCTAGATCTTAGTGTCTTTGAGTCGCATTTCATACAGACACTATCTCCCGCACATACTCGATTAGGACAATTGTATGTGTTCCTTCGATGACATTCTGATACTCAAATTAGTTTACTCGAGCATATTTAATAAGTGAGAGAGAAAAATATGGCAAATAGAAAAAAAAAGAGTACGTATTTCTATACCTCCGGAACCCATAAGGCCACTTGGCAAGGCCTTGATTATCAATAGTAGGGCTGTAAACGAACCAAGCCGCTCGCGAGCCGCTCGAGCTCGGCTCGGTAAAAATCTCGTTCGAACTCGTTCATTTATAAAAAAGGGAAAAAAAAGTTCGTTCGAACTCGTTCGTTAAAAAACGTGTTCGTTCGAGCTCGTTCGTTAACTCGTTAAAAATTTATAATCTGTAAATTAATGGTTTAGTTACCAATAAATATATTGTTAAAACTATAAAAAAAAATTATTCGTTAATAACTCGAGATCGGCTCAAAAAAAGCTCGTTTGATATGTTACCAAGCCTTAAAATTTGAGTTCGGCTCGACTCGTTAAAATTTGAGCTCGACTCAGCTCGACTCGTAAATCTTATCAAACAAACTTACACATCTAGTATTCGGCTTGATTCGGTTTGTTTACAGCCCTAATCAATAGTTTCTTGCTCACTTTGCGGATAGTTCCGCGGTATCCGATGGACAGGTATATTACAAATTTATAACAATGAAATGGCAAATTTCTTACAATCTTAGTGGTGAAGAATTTTGGATTGTTTTATATTTATTATAGGAAATATAGGTTGAATTTACTTGATGTTGTGACTGTTGTTGATTTTTGTTTTCGTTGTGGTTGCTTTTAAAGATAAGAATGTTGTGAGTCGTTTATATCTGAATCTCGAACATGAAACTCAGGAGGTTTTAATTTGAATTTTTCAATTGAAATTTGGATCATTAGCAACGGGTTGTTGATGTTTTTCTTACTAGAAGCAATGGTATTGGCAAATATGATACTAGAGATCAATAAATTATGAGAGTTGTATTTAATTAAGAGCCTATAATTTCATTAGGGTGTATTTACTAGCTTCTATTTTCTCTTGTATCTACTTCATTCCCCTTGTTTTTAGTTTTGCTTTGTCGGGACGACAAAGGTTTGAGTTGGGGGTCTTGATGTCTCCCTAAATGTTCTAATTTTATGCCCTTGGGAGACATCATTTTTGGTGTTTATTTGTCTATTTAGATAGAATTTTTGTATTAAAATGCAATAAATCGACTTTTCTCTTTTAATTCTAGTATTTTTCATTTATTAAACTTTTGCGCGTAATATGGTTTGTTGTGAGTGAAAAGTTGTAGGTTTTGAATACTAGCTAGGAGAGGGATCCAAGAAGAAAGTCAAAGATCGTGTAATGGAGTCAAAGCAAGAAGAAATATCCCGAAAGAATTGATAATTTGAAGTTGCAAATCTGGAAAGTTGATAAAGATTGCTGATTCTGAGTCATCTAAGAGCGGATTTAGCCTCTGACTTGTGAAGAGGAATTGTTGCCCATTGAGTTGCGGAACTTTATCAACTAGAATGAGGTCAATCCGAGTTGAAACGAGCCGTATAGAGCTGATTTAGTGAAGGTGGTGCATCAGTTACGGGATTTGGGCTTAATTAGTGGACTTGGCTTTTCTAATATTCACTTAATCCTTATTAAAAGCCCTAATCCGATTTTCAGCTTATAAAAAGGCTTTGGACTTCTATTTTCACACACCTTTTTCATAATATTTCATACGCTTAAGAGCCAGACACCAGAGAAGAAGCTAGAGCAAGGAAGAGAAGAAGCAAGAGCTGGAGACTGTCTATATCTCCAATTCTCAGCCAATTCAACTCCGTAATTAGGTTCTTCTATTATATTCTGTAAAACATTATGAACCCGATTATTTCTTTAGTTTTTGTCTTTTCAATAATTATGAGCTAAACTTAATTAGTGCTTGAAAACGCATAATGGGTTGATCCCAATTTGATTTATTTCATGTGTTTGGATTTGGGATTTTAATAATTGAAGTCAAATTGGGTAAATTGTATTTTTCTTTAATTTGCTTTTATTTACTTTTATTGAATTCGCGACTCAGTATTAGGACTTAGTATCTAGGCTATTCCAATTAGTGGCGATTGGATCACCTTGACGGGGGGTTTAGATACGAACCTAGTTAATGAATGTAGGTTAGAAATTAGAGACTCCGACGAGCTTAATTAAACCTATGGCCAATTGGGGAGAATAGACTTAATCACTTGAGAGTGGACGATAATCACCCTGACGGTGTTTGTAGCACTTGAGAGTAGCTCCTTAGTCCACCCTACGGGGGTAAGGAGAATTTCGAATCCCGACCAATGCATATTTACCGATTTGTCCCTTAAACATGACATGAAATGAATGATAATTAGGTGAAACCCTTGCGTCTCTCAAATACTGTCTTTCCTATCTTGCGTAAACACTTTATTTTCTTGCGTCTAGTTTAATTCTTGCATTAATTTAGTATTTTAATTATTTACCTTAGTTATAGAAAATCAAAACAAACATTCTAAAAATCATTTACTTGTTTTTACGTGCAATTAACTACTATTTGATAAGCATTAGAGTCAACCATTCCGTCCCTGAGAACGAATCTGTATTATCACTTATATTACTTGGGACAACCGTACACTTGCGGTTGTGGTTCTCTTATCCTTATTGCATATTTTTTAGAACACACAAAGGACCACCAGTAACCGCCCTTTCCCGCCACCGCTTCCGGTCGGGGAAGGCGGCGGCTGCCGCCTTTGCGGTTCCAGATCATAACGTTAGAAAATCAGAAAGGAAATAAAAAGTTAAAGAAGGAAAGGAACGAAACAGAATAAGGTAAGTCAAAATGCAGATGATACAATTGAATAGCTTTATTGGTCCAATTTCAAACATTGATAATCTAATTTCGGCGGTGAACGACGAACAAATTTATGGCAACTAATACAATTAAAAATGCAGACCTACAATAATATTTAATTAACTACAATAAAACTTATTATTGATCTATGTACAAAATCCCTAAAATAAATTTACTAATCCCAAGCTTCAAAAAAAAGTAAAAAACCGAATAAAAAAACAAATAAACCGCTGAAGATCCAGCTGTCAAATAAGCTCTCCACCACCAATGATAATCTTCACTACTCAATTGAAAATAACACAACACACTCGTAATCTCAGCACAAGTAACCACCATATCACAAACACTATAAACAAAAACCCGAATATATAGTAAAACTGATTCAACCATATCGAGGTTAAAATAATTAATGGAGGAAAAGTATATACATCATTTATGGAGGAAGACAACTCGAATTAGGTTTGGATCTACGCGAACGGTAAACACGAGCTTTAGTTACGAACGCGAACGGAGCTTCATAGATCGTCTTCTCACTGGATCTCCTTCCTTCCTCGTCGTCGGAGCTCTATGGAAGATAGCTTGGAGATAGATCGTCTTCTTACTGGATCTCCTTCATTCCTAGTCGCCGGAGCTCCATGGAAACTCGCTCGGAAAAGCAGCAACTCCATGGAAACTCGCTTGAGATTCTTTGGTTTTGCAGCTGTTAGAAGGTTACGTGTGAGAAAGGAAAGAGAGGGAGTAGATAAGAGAGAGAAAAAAAATGAATTAGGCTTTATATTTTTTTCTTAATAAATTAGTATATATAAGAGAAAAAAAAACAAAAAAGGATATAAAAGTAATTAGTTTTTTTAGCTTATAGTGTTAATTTTGTTTGTGGCCTTTAATAAGAGATAGAATTAGTAAAGTTTTGTTGGATCCTAACAGTGTGACCTTTTAGGTAATTTTCTCAAATTTTATTTTATGAAATTCAATAGTTAATAAAATTCATAAAATTCATAAACTTTTGAATAACATAAAATTTTAAAATATTATTTAAAATGTGGATTGAATATCACAAGATTTTAATTTTTTTTTTTAAAATCCAAATTGAATATCACAAGATTTTTTTTTAAAATCCAAATTAAATATCTCTATATTTTTGAAATACAAAGAAACACTATATTGAATTTGAATATATTCCTAAAGAAGAAGTAGAAGAAGAGACCAAAGATAATTTATTAAGAAAAGAGGTATCTTATCAAAATACCTCTAGGATCAACTTACTTGAAAAAACCGCACTCTCATCTCACCCGTATGTTGGAATTTTTTAAATAAAGACAATTTATTTTATTAATTCTTTCATGTTTTTGGAAGAAGTGAAAAATACCATTTGTGTATAATAGTCCCACTTTATTATTTGGAAAAAAAAACCATTAGAATTATTCCTTATTCTTCTTTATGGATTAATGGTTCTTTATGTATTAGTTGTTATGGGAGTTACAAAAACTTGATAAAGAAAAAACGGACGACTTTAATATGAGTATTAATGTGACGGTTTTCTTGTCTTGCTTTTTCTTCTATAAATAGTGACTTTGTCACTTTCATTTTAAGAGGAGAAAAAAAAGATTATTCTTGAGAGAATGGAAAAATCTAGAGAGAATAGAAAGGAAAAAAAATATTCTAGAGAGAATAAAGAATAGAATGTAGAACGAAACTAAGAATTAGAAATACTCTTATATTTCTCTCTCAAATATTCTAGTATAATATTTCTATAGAGTAAAATTTTTGTTAGAGATAACCGGCACGACCGGAATATCTTTTTAACACCATTTTACATTCCATGTAATAGTTCTTTTCTCGTATTTTCCATGTAAGTTTCATTATTTTCAATTTATTGTAATAGTGTAATATTACTTTAATTGAATATTATCTTTTGTTTTACTTTTGGAATTCCATTTCTCTATTTTTAATACCAGTGATATTGTTATTTTCCAACAATTTAAAAAGATATTACTTTTATATCACTGGTTGTTTTAGAAATGCTGTTTCCTATCTCGGCAGTTGCTTCATTATTGAATGCAAAGGTCATTGCCGACGTGACTAAGTTGGAGCCTTTCAATGGATCCAACTACAAACGTTGGGCACAAAAGCCACTGATATGCCTTGAACAACATGAACTAGACCTTGCCGTTCTTGAGGTACTCTCCGCCATTGAGGCAAATGGGGAATATACCAAAAAACTACATGCTAAGTTTCTGGCTCTAAAAGTTGGGTTCAAGAAAGCTAAATCAGTGGTTAGGGGATGGATCTTGGATATTGTGACGAACCCCACATATTATTTGTGTGTCGTTGAGAAGTCAATAAAGACTATCCGTGAAACGGTTTAGAAAAATCACGAGGGTGATGATTCTGATGAGAATAAGCATGTCACCGGGAAATGACCCGACAAGATCTAATTAGTCCCATACAAGTCGAAAAGTGAATCGACTCAAGGATAAGACCTTATTTTTCCATATTTATTTAAGTTTTAGGATTACTTTGACCCTTACTCACTTATACAACCACCCTTCAACTCTTGTTGCGCTAACTATCATTCACAAACATGATTATACACCAGTTGGATGTTAAATCTATATGTGAGTGAAAATATAGATGAAGATATCTATATAGTGCAACTTGAAGGGTTGGTGGTTTTTGGTCAAGGGGACAAACTATGAAAACTTAAAAAATTGTTTTGGGTTTTTAAACGACCACCTTGCTAATGAAATAGTACCTTAATAAAAGATGGATCAGTTTGTGTTGCACTTTTGATAATAGGTGTATGACATGATCCACTTTTGGTACTTTCATTAATGGGACTTACTTCTTTTATTTTTATTTGTGAATAAAAGATGTGGGAGAAGATGATCCTAAGGAAAAATTCATTTGAGTAAATTATAGAATTTACCTTAGTTAGTCTCACTTTGTTGGAAAAGTTTGACTCTGTTGATATAATATCTAGTAAAAAAAAAATCTTTATAATTCTAGTATTCATTAATAAGAGAATTGTGGGGGGTGTGTACCCCTTAATGAATATAAAAGAATTATAATGATTATGATGCTCTTAATGAACAAAACCCAACTTGGTATTGTCCATATTGTAGAGAGACTCAAGTGGTGACCATTAAGTTATTATTTTTTCATTTAATAAAGTACGAGAGATGTACTATTGATCTATATAATTCACTAACTTCTCATCCATATAATGTAAATTGTGCATACATGAGCAAATTAAAACTTAATGAATTCATAGCCATGTGTGGTGGTCCTATTGAGACGGACTTGATGAATTCACCGTTTAGGTTGTTTTATATTCCTCATACTTAATGAATTCATAGCCATGCGTGGTTGTCCTTTTGAGACGGATTCGATGAATTCACCGTTGAGGTTGTTGTATATTGCTCATAATATGATTACAAGGAGACGTCCTTGATGTTCCCAAGGGATGAGTTGTTAGAATCACCAAAAATTCATAACCCGTAAGGTTGGTCCTAAAGAGAAAGGACTTGCTGAATTAGAGAGACACGTAATGAGGATGAGCTTTATTGCTCTTAATTATCTCGAAATCCGAGAGGTTCGGCTAATGAGGCTAGACGCTCTTGGAGATCACCTATGTGCATGGAAAGGGTGATGTTTGAGGAATCTGTAACTATCAGTCGGGTAGAGTATGTGCTGTGAGGGTCTCGATCGAAAACTATCAAGTTCAAGAGTACGTTCACTTGATATGTTTTTGGTGGTTGCCTCACTTCACTACGTGTCAATTCAAATCGAAAGATATTGACACTTAAGTACAATTCACCCAAATGCTAATATTTATGGAAACCTGTTCACCTTCTTTCCCAAAGAACATGAGTGTTGTTGGAATTTTTTAAATAAAGAGAATTTATTTTATTAATTCTTTCATGTTTTTGGAAAAAGTGAAAAATACCATTTGTGTATAATAGTCTCACTTTATTATTTGGAAAAAAAAACCATTAGAATTATTCCTTATTCTTCTTTATGGATTAATGGTTCTTTATGTATTAGTTGTTATGGGAGTTACAAAAACTTGATAAAGAAAAAACGGACGACTTTAATATGAGTATTAATGTGACGGTTTTCTTGTCTTGCTTTTTCTTCTATAAATAGTGACTTTGTCACTTTCATTTTAAGAGGAGAAAAAAAAGATTATTCTTGAGAGAATTGAAAAATCTAGAGAGAATAGAAAGGAAAAAAAAAAAAATATTCTAGAGAGAATAAAGAATAGAATGTAGAACGAAACTAAGAATTAGAAATACTCTTATATTTCTCTTTCAAATATTCTAGTATAATATTTATATAGAGTAGAATTTTTGTTAGAGATAACCGGCACGACCGGAATATCTTTTTAACACCATTTTACATTCCATGTAATAGTTTTTTTCTCGTATTTTCCATGTAAGTTTCGTTATTTTCAATTTATTGTAATAGTGTAGTATTACTTTAATTGAATATTATCTTTTGTTTTACTTTTGGAATTCCATTTCTCTATTTTTAATACCAGTGATATTGTTATTTTCCAACACCGTATTCTCGTCTTTCGTTACCATTACGTTTTCTCGTGTTGCAGCAGGTACCAGAACTTTTACTTCATTTCGCTCAGCTTGCAACCATTTCTTTGTTCTGCAGCAGCTCCTAACGCAGGAAAAGTACATCTGGAGAGCGTGCCTCTCTGTTTTTGCTCGTTATAGCTCTCATTTTCATGATCACAACTGTTGCTGTTTTGTTACTATTGTCTGTTTCCTGTAAAGCTTTTGTAGCAGCAGCTCTGCCTTTTCCCTGAATTGGTACCCAACCTTGTTTAACCCTTGTTACAGCTCTCATTTTAGTCATGGTTAATTTTGCCTTGATCCTGGTTTTTTCAATCGTTATTACATCACCCCTATTTCCTTCTTGAAAATTGGAGTTACTCCCCTTACTAACTCTATGCTTATAATAATTCCTACCATTCTTTTCCGTAATTCCGTTATAATAGTAGCAATGTCTGACGGTAACGCCTTGTATTTCGAACAACATTCTGGTAAGTTCTCGAAATCTACCTTAAGATAATAGTCCCTTCCTTTAGATGATTGAGCTCCGCCACATTTTTACTATTCTTGTTAGTATCCAATTCGATAAGAATTCCCGCATATACCAGAATATCCACACTAATCATTATAATCCCATCTTTTTTAGTTAGATTTTTCAATTTACGAGACTATTTTTCCAATACTCAGATCCGTACACGCTTGCACGGGTAAATTTTCTCAATTTATTATTATAATCCACGTTGATACCTTTATTATCTCATAATTACCAAAGTTGAAATTTTTTGAGATTCCGGAGAGCAAACCATCCTCCCATAAGAGGTGTATGCCTCCTACGATAATATTAGTTTCCGATCATTATCTTTATTGAATTTGAAGATAAACCATCCACTTGGGCGCTTTCTTACCATACATTACAATCCACCTTTCATTTTTTCACGATTCTTCTGATATCATTCACATCCGTCACCGTCTTTATGACAATGTGTCTCATGAGAGAAAACACGGAACCTTGTTCAAATGTTAGCTCATCCTACTCGAGTAATTGTAATATTTCTTTTTAAGTTCAAGAACTCCACTCCCACCTAAACTATTCTATTATTCATAAGCACATTTTTATAATCCCTTTTCCTCTTCTCTACTTTATCCACCTCATCCATTTTGGTCAAATTCGGACTTTTCAAGTCGACGACTAAGTCCCCAATCATGTTTACGGATTTTTGGGTGAACCTCTTTTAAGTCTAAAATGACCACATTCTTTGACTTGCAAATATTTCATTATCTATAGAAATGGCTCACTAATGTTTGAAATGGAGTTACTAGTTCCCATAAAAGTTGTATTGGGACTTGTATAAAATGTGCTGTGCATTAAATAAATCCCAAACCTTTGACAAAAAGTGACCTAACTTCCATATCTAAATCCTCAAAGTTGCTTGATTTAGTCTCCTTAGATTCACCACACACTAAGTTTAAATTGTTATAATTCGAAAGGTCACCATCCAACCTTAGAAGCTAATTTGTTAGCACTGTTGTTCCACTCGGCAGAAGGAGCTGTTGTTCACCTTCCAACCTCAAGTGATTTGTTGGCATTAATATTTCACTCAGTTGTTTACCTTGAAGGTCACGTGGTTGTATTCCTTGAATCTGCTGGAGCATGTTTTTTTTTTTTGTTCGAATCTGCTGGAGCATGTTCGGTGGCGGCTTCAAGGTGTATATTTCGTTTATTACTGGGTTCAAGATCATAGGGTGCGGTTTCGCGAATGTTTTTAGATTTCGATCTTGTAATTATTGATAAAGAATTCATGAGAAAAGTAGTAAAAAAGATGCTAAATCAGTATGAAAAACTAGGGCCGTAAACGAGACGAGGCGAGCCGAATACTAGATGTACATACTTGTTTGTTAAATTTCTCGAGCCGAACCGAGCTCAAATTTATCGAGCCGAGCCGAGCTCAAATTTAAACGAGCCGAGCCCGAGCTTCCAATGATCCAAATCAGAAATGGTAAAACTTGTTTGTTTAACTTATAGAACAATCTTTTTTAGAGTCGAGTGCTCATGAACAATTTGTTTTTTACGGTTGAAATGAGACTTTCATGAACGGTTGATATTTGATAGAGGGTGTGTATGAAAAAACATGAAACATAACATTAATAAAAAATTAAATGTCCAAAGAAATTAAAAATATCCAATTTGATATTGAAGGTTTAATAATATATTTATAAGTATGTAATATATTAATTTATAATTCATAATTTTAAACGAGCTCACGAGGCGAGCTCGATGTCACGGGCTGACATTTCTCTCTCACTCGAGATGCAAGTTGGGGTCCTAATCCACACAAGAGGCACTTAATCCTGTGCGTTACTTACATGTGATATCCGTGATACAGGTGCGTATGGTTATTATTCTGTCTTGGTCCGGTTATATGAAGCGTGAATGTGCTATCAACCCAGTGGATAGGCGTGGCCCCTTCCCAAACCTCGGGGGAGAGGGGTGCCGGGCGGCGTCTGAAGTGTCGGCCCGTCTCAATTGGTATCAGAGCGAACTCGTTGTAGTCAAGTCGAAGCAAGCCGGCAGAGACATCAATGGGGACGGATGCGGGGGTGCATACCGGTTTGGTCGGTCAGGTGGACTTACCAACCCCAAGGGAACGCAGAGGACAGGTGGGTCCAACTCCCTTACTTGCGAGTGCTGTCGTCGTGGTCTTGTGGAGGATGGGGGCTAGCGAGTCGATCTTGAATATCTTCCGCAATAAGGACTGGTTGATATGCATGCTTAAGCGAGGTATGATCTAGACGGTGGTAACATACAAGTGCGTGGCGGGGCAAATTGCGTAGTTGATTGTCTTTGGTGTGGTCGATTTATCCTTGTCAGCCCGTGCGCTTGCGGGTGGGCTTGGTGTGTGGCGCAATTGACGGCAAAGGCAGTCCGCTACGAGAACGTTAGCGGTTTGAGTGGGGGATTTTGTCACGGGATGACGTTTCTCTCTCACTCGAGATGCAAGTTGGGGTCCTAAGCCACACAAGAGGCACTTAATCCTGTGCGTTACTTACATGTGATATCCGTGATACAGGTGCGTATGGTTATTATTCTGTCTTGGTCCGGTTATATGAAGCGTGAATGTGCTATCAACCCAGTGGATAGGCGTGGCCCCTTCCCAAACCTCGGGGGAGAGGGGTGCCGGGCGGCGTCTGAAGTGTCGGCCCGTCTCAATTGGTATCAGAGCGAACTCGTTGTAGTCAAGTCGAAGCAAGCCGGCAGAGACATCAATGGGGACGGATGCGGGGGTGCATACCGGTTTGGTCGGTCAGGTGGACTTACCAACCCCAAGGGAACGCAGAGGACAGGTGGGTCCAACTCCCTTACTTGCGAGTGCTGTCGTCGTGGTCTTGTGGAGGATGGGGGCTAGCGAGTCGATCTTGAATATCTTCCACAATAAGGACTGGTTGATATGCATGCTTAAGCGAGGTATGATCTAGACGGTGGTAACATACAAGTGCGTGGCGGGGCAAATTGCGTAGTTGATTGTCTTTGGTGTGGTCGATTTATCCTTGTCAGCCCGTGCGCTTGCGGGTGGGCTTGGTGTGTGGCGCAATTGACGGCAAAGGCAGTCCGCTACGAGAACGTTAGCGGTTTGAGTGGGGGATTTTGTCACGGGATGACGTTTCTCTCTCACTCGAGATGCAAGTTGGGGTCCTAAGCCACACAAGAGGCACTTAATCCTGTGCGTTACTTACATGTGATATCCGTGATATAGGTGCGTATGGTTATTATTCTGTCTTGGTCCGGTTATATGAAGCGTGAATGTGCTATCAACCCAGTGGATAGGCGTGACCCCTTCCCAAACCTCGGGGGAGAGGGGTGCCGGGCGGCGTCCGAAGTGTCGGCCCGTCTCAATTGGTATCAGAGCGAACTCGTTGTAGTCAAGTCGAAGCAAGCCGGCAGAGACATCAATGGGGATGGATGCGGGGGTGCATACCGGTTTGGTCGGTCAGGTAGACTTACCAACCCCAAGGGTACGCAGAGGACAGGTGGGTCCGACTCCCTTACTTGCGAGTGCTGTTGTCGTGGTCTTGTGGATGATAAGGCTAGCGAGTCGATCTTGAAGAGCTTCCGCAATAAGGACTGGTTGATATGCATGCTTAAGCGAGGTATTATCTAGACGGTGGTAACATACAAGTGCGTGGCGGGGCAAATTGCGTAGTTGATTGTCTTTGGTGTGGTCGATTTATCCTTGTCAGCCCGTGCGCTTGCGGGTGGGCTTGGTGTGTGGCGCAATTGACGGCAAAGGCAGTCCGCTACGAGGACGTTAGCGGTTTGAGTGGGGGATTTCGTCACGGGATGACATTTCTCTCTCACTCGAGATACAAGTTGGGGTCCTAAGCCACACGGGAGGCACGTAATCCTGTGCGTTACTGACATGTGATATCCGTGATACAGGTGCGTATGGTTATTATTCTGTCTTGGTCCGATTATATGAAGCGTGAATGTGATATCAACCCAATGGATAGGCATGGCCCCTTCCCAATCCTCGGGGGAGAGGGGTGCCGGGCGGCGTCCGAAGTGTCGGCCCGTCTCATCTAGCAGACTCGTTTACTTCTCGAGTTTAAAATGGAGCTTGAGTTTGAGCTTGTTTATATTCGAGCCGATCTCGAACGAGCTATTCACCGAGCCGAGCTCGAGCTGCTTGGTTCATTTATAGCCCTACGAGAAACCTTTCTAATATATCTTTTATTTTTGATAAATATACAAATTTTTAAAAGAAATATTCCCTCATTTTTTAAAAGATTGCCACAATTGTTTTTTACAGACGAATATATGTTATATATTATCTATTTGATTATTAGAATATCCTTCATAAATTATTTTGATATTTTAAATGTTTATTGAGAATATAAATTAATTTTTTTTGACCAATAGATCTTAAAAACATTCTCTCTAGACCTAACCACACCTAACCTACATATTCTTCTTACTAGATGGCCATAAAAATATCCCTACCTATTATAACACTCATTTTTCACTATTTATTTAAATAAATCACATTTTAATTATTAAGCTAATAAAATCCCCTCTCTCTAGGGCTGCAAACGAGCCGAGCCGAGCCGAGCCGAGCCGAGCTCAAATTAAAACGAGCCGGACCGAGCCGAGCTCAAAGTTAAACGAGCCGAGCCCGAGCTTCCAATCATCCAAATCAGAAATGTTAGAACTTGTTTGTTTAACTTATTGAAGAATCTTTTTTAAATTCGAGCACGAGTTGCTCATGAACAATTTGTTTTTTATGGTTGAAATGAGAATTTCATGAGTTTGTGGTATGAAAATATGAAACAGAACACTAATGAAAAATAAATGTCTAAAGAAATTAAGGGCCCGTTTGGAAGTGCTTATTTTAGAGTAAAAAAGCGCTTTTAGAATAAAATTCAAAATTTTAAAAAATTATTAAAATTAATCTTGAAATCTAAAATTATTTTAAGTGCTTTTTTTAAGAAGCACATATTTGGTGCTTCTAAAAAAAGTGCTTTTTAAAGTAAAAAAAACTCTTAAAATACTAAAAGCACTTTTAAGTGCTTTTCCAAAAAAGCACTTCCAAACGGGCACTAAAAATATCCAATTAGATATTGAAGGTTTAATAATATATTTATAAGTAGATAATTTATTTTTATTTATAATTCATAATTATAAACGAGCTCACGAGCCGAGTTCGAGCAGGCTCATTTACGTATCGAGCTTAAAATGGAGCTTAAGCTTGAGCTTGTTTACATTCGAGCCGATCTCGAACGAGCTTTTCTCCGAGCCGAGCTCGAGCTGCTCGCGAGCGGCTTGGTTCATTTGCAGCCCTACCTCTCTCTCTCTCTCTCTCTCTCTCTCTCTCTCTCTCTCTCTCTCTCTCTCTCTCTCTCTCTCTCTCTCTCTCTCTCTCTCTCTCTCTCTCTCTCTCTTCTTTTCTTTAGCATCAAATATGGGAAGAAGAAAAACTCAGGCATCCTCGCGAAGAGTTCATGCCGTCGTCAGAGAAGGAAGCTTTCACGTCGCTGTTCGAGATCCACTGGTTGTCGTTCTCAAGAAAAGGAAACGACGTCAGAGCCATGGATCGACATCTTCGTTGTTCGTGAAACCTTAAAAAAAACTAGCGACGTCTAGAAAACCATCGCCATTCGTGTATCATTTGAAGCTTCAGACCTAGACCAGTTCGAATTCTTCTTCGGCGCTCCCAAAGCCTTCTTCTTCCGTTTTGGTTTGTGATCAGCTCCATTCGAACGGATCCACCGTTTAGTTAAAGACCTCCATGGCCGCGTTCGAGATATGTGTTAAGCCATGGCCAAGATCCACTGTATTTTTTGTTTTTGTTCGAAAAATCTGGTTTGACCAGATCTAACTTTCCTTCTTTTTCCGAACATGTGTAATAGAGTAGGGTTTTCTTTTGTATTTTTTGTATTAAATTTAAAATCAAAGAGTGTTTCTTTGATTTTTGAATATCTCATGTAATTATTTTGCATGCTAATGAAATTATAACTTCTTTCTTTTGTTGTGTGTTAACTCTAAGTTTTTTGCACCGAGTTCTCTGAGATTTCGCTGAGTTCTCCGAAAATTTGCTGAGTACTTAGAGAAAATCACTGAGTACTCAGTGGTTTTTTCTCGAACCACTCAAAGAAATCTTGGAGTACTCGTGTTCTTTTTCGTTACTCAAAGAAATTCCCCAATACTCTGTATTTTTCCCAATACTCTGTGTTTTTTCAGACACTCAGTGTTTCAGTGTTTTTTCCGTTACTCAGTGTTTTTGTTTTTATGAGGACACCACCACGGCGACGCCGGCGTTGATCGATGGTGGTGGTGGAGTTGAACTGTGCCAAGACTCAACAAGTTGTTTATGTCTTTTAGTGTTTTTTTTTTCTAACATGAGGTTATTTTAGTATATTATTATTCATAAGATTGAGTAGTGGGCTCTTTAAAGAAAAATCTAATTTCATATTTTTTATATGATACTCTTTTTCTCCAATACCCTCATATGTTATTCATCCTATAAATTATAATACTTAATTATGAGTAAAAATGGTATAAAGAATAAAAAGGTGTCTTAATTTTAAAAAATAACAATTTTTTATAAACAACTATTTTTAATATAGGTGACAACCTTAATAAACAGAGGTAAAACAATTATTTTTAAATCAATTGTATGAGAAAAAAATCAATTTAAAAATAAAATAGTCCGTTAAAATGGAAATAATAGAGTACTAGATTTCCCGTTATATACTGTGATGCAAAACTCGTATAAGAAAGTCAACTCCAACAAGGTTTTTTTTTGTCCATACTCCAACAAGGTTTGATAAGATCATTAAACACACACGCTCACACTTGACAAATCCTCAATCATGTCACTTTCTTTATGTTTTAGTCCCTATATTTCACACCCAAACCACCCCAAAAGAACCCATTTTTACAAACCATTGATCAACCCCATTTCACCAAAAAGATCAAATCTTTCAAACCAATTCCCCATTATCAAATCTGTCCATGAAAATCCTGAGTATTTACATCTTAATCAAACCAAAGAAACAAAACCCAAGTTGGAAAATTTATTATCAGCAGCTGCAAGCCTTTACCCTCTTTATATTACTGTTGGAGGAATTGTTGCTTGGTGGAAACCATCAACTTTTTCTTGGTTTGTTAGTAAAAGCCCCACTTCATATAGTTTATCACTTGGATTTATTATGTTAGTAATGGGTATCACTTTGGAGTTCAAAGACTTGATCAATTTGATCATGCAAAATCCTCTTTCTGTAAGTTCCCAGTATTTATTAATTTTATTTTGGGTTTATAATTAATATTTGAGAAATGACTGTATTTTTTTTATATAGTTCACTGTCTTTGATTTTTTTCTTTCTATTTTATCATGAGTTAATTGCACATTTGGTCCCTGTGCTGTGTGAATGAGCCAAATGTACCCATGTGTTATCCAAAATCGTTGCACCCTTGGTCCGGATCAAAGGTAGATTTGTGAAGTTAGAGTATACTTGACAAATTTTGAAATATAAGTGTATATTGGCCGTTTCTTATAACCCAGGGACCACTAGTGCAATTTACCTATTAAATAGAGTAATGGTTGTTTCAGATACTTTATGGATGTGCTGCTCAGTATACTATTATGCCAGTCCTTGGATTAATCATAAGCAAGTTTTTGGGACTTTCACCTTCTCTTTCCGTTGGGTTGATTTTACTCGCTTGTTCTCCAGGAGGTACCGCTTCTAATGTGGTATGAGCTATTATTCCTATTTCAAATTCTTACAAGTTCCGTGTTTTTTAATTTCTTAAAAGGCAAGTCACCATTTACTACTCAATCTGCATTTCTAATTTAGTGTTACAGGTGACTTTAATCGCTCAAGGGGACGTACCATTATCTATTGTAATGACAACATGCTCTACTTTAGCAGCTGTTCTTCTTACTCCCATTTTGACTAAGTTTTTGGCCGGGACTTATGTACCTGTTGATGCTGTTAAACTTTCAATCAGCACCTTGCAAGTGAGTGTAAAGCTGTTGTATACCCTTTCTAATGAATGTTTATTTATTATGTATTTAAAGATTGTAGACGTGTTGCATTTTTTCAGGTTGTGGTAGGTCCTATTCTGCTTGGTACTTATTTACAGAGTGCGTTTCCTAGAACTGTTAAGATTGTGACACCTTTTGCACCTTTACTTGCTGTTTTAGCCTCTTCACTCCTTGCTTGTAGGTAATAGAGTTTTTCACTTTTGATTTTAATATACTCGAATTTCCCAATTTGACCTTTCTTCTTTATTTTCCCAGTGTTTTTTCGGAAACTATCATTCATCTGCAATCTTTAGGAGTTGGTGCATCATTGTCATCTGATGCGTCTCTACTTCTTCATGCTCGTTCAATTCTTTCCAGTGAATTGGGAGCTGCGATACTTTCTGTGCTGTTGTTACATTTAGCTGGTTTTTTTGTCGGGTAAGATTTGCATACTTCTAAAGATAAGGGACCTTTGTGTCAATTTACCATAAGTATGATTAAGTTTAATGCTATATTTTAGTTCATGTTTGAATCTTCCCCTCCCAGGTATCTTGCTGCGGTGGCAGGTGGATTTGGAGAAAGACAACGCCGTGCCATATCTATTGAGGTAGTGTACTCCGTTGAACATTCAATTCTATTAAGCAATTAGATTTTTGTTGTTTGGAGTTTTATGATTCTCCATTTGTTTTGCAGGTTGGTATGCAAAATTCATCATTGGGAGTGGTTTTGGCGACCTCTCACTTTGCCTCTCCTATGTTTGTATTACCATCAGCAGTTTCGGCTGTCGTGATGAATATAATGGGCAGTAGTTTGGGTTTCTTTTGGAGATATATCGATCCTTCTGATACAAAATCATAGGAGTTGAGGATGTTGAATGTTTTGAAAGTATTTTTATTTTTGGAGACGGTTGAAATTTGTATTCTGAATAATTTTTGCTATGCATACAAAACTAATCTATGTAATCGCTCCAGTTGGTTTTGTATATACCGATATTTTCATGTGGATTTGAAAATCTTGGAAAATTTTATATTTGACCTTTTTTAAAAACTTTATTTATACTTTAAAAAAATGACAAATAGTTGTAACTCAGTCAAATTCATATACACCTTCGCTAATCTTCTAGATTATTGGACATACTCAAATTGGTACAAAACATCTATGAAGCTTATTTCAATTTTGGAAATTATAGATTTATTGTAAAATTGATTTCTAGAACTCTGAAATTTTTAGTGTGTTCCTGGAGAATTTAGTTGTTCCTTTCCCATTACATCAAGTATAAAATTTTAATATTGTCTCCTGACATTTTATATTAATACAAATAATTTATATTAAAAATTTGTAAACTAATACAAAAGTTGTGAAAGAAAGAGATTTATTTACCAGAGGAGTATAATTTTTTTAGAAATAATCAAGGTCATGCATAGATATTTGACTTAAAAGAATTTGATATTTATGATATTTCAATAACCACGTCCTCAATATTGTTTTCATTATTCAAATTCTTTCAATTATAGGTAATTAATATACTTTAAATTATTTCTTAACACATGACATGATATTTTTTATATGAAATAAGAATTAGATTTATCTTAAATCTGTAACTTACTAAAATCTTACGTCAAAGTAATATAATATTGTAAACTTTTTAGAATATTTTAACTGATAAGACACAAACGATAAACTAATCATTTGAAACTAGTTATGTCTAAATGAGACTAATTTGACAATAAATCTAGTTTGTCCTTCTTTGATCTTGGATCCGAACCCTTACTACGTGAACTAGACAGCAGTTGGAACCAAAAAGAGATGGTCTCGGATGAAATTCTAACGGTTGAGTTACTACTTGAGAGAAAAAAAATATTTTATATAGTGGAAAGGAATAGTTAAATGGCGCCAACATTTTTCAAAAGGTTGGTGCAAAAAATATATAGCCAATGAAGCCCTCAATTGGGGTTCTTTTTTATTTCGGCCTTTGCAGGGTAAGTAGGTAAATGCGCGCTGGTCCATAGGACTGATCATGATTATGATGTATTCATGCTAGGAGGGGTTTTTCTTCCAAGTTGGTCCTCTAAGGCCTCTTGTTTTCCTAGCAATTATGCTTGTTAAAGGAAATGGATCAATTAGTATCTTTCCGAGGGTACTTTGAACCTATCAGTTACCTCAAATCTTGTTATTTAAGCTTCTTTTTCTCGTAGGGATGGTCAGAAAAATTAATTTTCTGTTACTTCTTAGTGTCACACACTTTTGGTGGTCTTCAAGAGGCTCTTGAATATCTGAACACCATATGTCATTCGCATGCGTGATGTCAGGAAACATCTTTTCTCAATATATGAAGCGCCACCTACAATGATGGCTGATGTCTGGGATACTTGATACTCATTAATTCAAACAAACATATTCTGGCCTATATATATGTTGGAGGACCATTTCCCTTTCGCAAGGTAAATACTCCTTCACACCGTCTTTTTTTTTTAACTTTTAGTCCCTCATATGGGATTTCACCAGTTTATCCAACCGTCGCGAGTCAAATTTAAAGAGTAGGCTAGCACAACCTTCTTCGAGCAGTCTATTCTATCACTTCCTGATTTGAGGAATCTTTCCTTTCGAATTTGTTAGTACATACAACCTTAACTATGGTGGTGGATTAATTGCCACCAATTTACCCCATTGGATCACGAATATAGATCTCTAAGAGCTAGGGGTGTGCGCGGGTCGGTTTTGTATGAAAAATGCTCAACCCTTAAACCGCCCGTTCTTGTGCGGATTTTGGAAAATAAGACCCGCACCCGCCCAATACATTACTTAAACCATTGAGTTTCGGGTTAGGCGGATTGCGGGTGCATTGCGGGTGATTTAGTTCGATAAAGAAGACGAATTTGTATCCATATTCATTTGGCGAGTCAAATTTATTTTACAAATGAAAATTATAACGAAAAATGTTGTTTAGGATACGCTTATGCATTTCAAATTATCTATGATTAAAAGATATAAAATGAGATTTTAGGAAACTAAATATATGAATTGAACAAAAAGTACAGATAATATCATAATTGAAATGAAAAACATATTCATTAGATAAAATATTAATAAATATTGAGGGGTTTCAAAATATTTTTAAAAAAGGGGGAGGAATAAAAAAAAACGTAGAGTGAAAAGCACATGACCCCCACTATTTTATTTGAATAAAATGAGCAATACGGTTTTTTCTAATTTTTATACTACAAGGTAATCGAGTATATGCGGGTTTGCGGGTTTCAAGTTTAAAATTCACAACCCGCAAAAATGTGTATATTTTTTCAAATATGTAAACCGCAACCCACCCAATTAAAAACTAACCCGTATAATTTCGGGTTAGTATGATCGGGTTGGTCGGGTTATGCGGGTTTTCTAACCCGATGCACACCCCTACTAAGAGCCACCTGTTCCTTCTTCGGATAATAATCTGATCCTGCTGCAGATGATAATCCTCTCCCGGTCCCACCAGCGAATAATGACCCGACCCCTTCCGTAGCTCTTGCTCAGGTATCATTTTATCAGGTCTCGGCTGATGACGAGGCCCCATTTAGGAATATAACACATATATTAACTATGTTGGCTAACTGTTATGTAATTGTTTTTCTTGAAAATTTATTTATCTGGGTTTAATCCATTTGATACCCAATAATTATTGCTAAGCATACAATACTAATCAAAACTGAAATTTCTGCAGTTCCATTTAACAAATTCTTGTTTCAGACAACAAGAAAAAATTAATATACCTAATAAACCAAGTTCCTGTCTCCTCATATATATGTAGTATTTGACTCAGGCAATTCTCAAACGTCTTTCAGTTTGGTTGGGTTATTGTTGAGTTGACGCACCTTCGACAGACCGGACAAAAGGGGTTCTTGGCTAACCAAGTGTTTATGCATTGTACATGGAAGCCATGGTCGCAACTTGGTAAAAGCCTACAGTTTTGCCTATCTTGAAACTTTCCAAGCATATAGCACAGTTTTCGGGGTCTTCCTCTACCTTATCTGTCTTGTAATCGAAGCTTGGGAGCTTCTGTAAGTCATGGTGAGTCAGCGTCTTTCTATACATACATGAATTGCTATCAGAATGCTAATTCCCAAAGAAAATAATATCCCGGTTACTACAATATCCATCACCAAATTCTACCGTATTAGTGTGGCGGAACTTTGAACACTCAAACAAGACTTAAGACAATTTTGGCCAAGAACCTTTATTAGGTGTTTGACAATGATTAAGAATCTTTTACATGATAAGTGTATGCAAAACAAAAAAAGACAACAGTATAATAATTGGATTAGGTGGGATTACATGTGCTAAGAAATTTTATAATACTATTAAATACATAGCTCAGTTGGTTGGAATATAAAATACATAACATTCAGAACTTTTTGTCATAAAAATTAGATCTAGCACATAACAATGATTGTTATCCCGTGTATGTTAAGCAGCTAAAAAAGATTAGCGCCTTTACTGTTATTTTATAATGGGTTAATTGCACCATTAGTCCCTGTGTTGTGCGAAGCAGCCAAATGTACCAATGTGTTTTTAAGAATTATCTAATATACCCCTGAGTTATTCAAATTATTGCACCATTACTCCAGCTCAGGCGTAGATTTGCAAAGTTGGCGTATAACATTTTTGAAACATAAGGGTATATTGGCTATTTCGCTTAACATGCGGACTACTAAATTAATGTTTTACGGTTGTTTCAGATACTTTATGGGTGTGAGGCTCAGTTTACTATAATGCAATCACTGGATTAATCAGTAGCAACTTTTTTGGACTCTCGCCTTCTCTTTTCCGTTGGGTTGATTTTACTCGTTTGTTGCACTCGAGGTACCACTTCTAATGTAATATGAGCTATCATTTCTTTCCAATTTGAAGGGAGTGTTACAGGCGACTTTAATAGCTCAAGGAGACTACCGTTATTTATTTTACGCCTTTACCCTCTTTACATTACTGTTGGAGGAATTGTTGCTTGGTGGAAACCATCAATTTTTTCTTGGTTTGTTAGTAAAAGCCCCACTTCATAAGTTTATCACTTGGGTTTATTATGTTGGTAATGGGTATTACTTTGGAGTTTAAAGACTTGATCAATTTTATCATGCAAAATCCTCTTTCCGTATGTTCCCAGTATTTATTATTTTTATTTTGGTTTTTAGTTAGTTTTTGAGAAATGAGTGTATTGTTTATATAGTTCACTGTGTTTTTTATTTTTTTCCTTATTTATAATGGGTTAATTGCACATTTGGTCCCTGTGCTGTGCGAATGAGCCAAATGTACCCATGTGCTATCCAAATTGTTGCATCCTTGGCCCGGATCAAGGGTACATTTGCGAAGGTAAGTTATACTTGACATCTTGTGAAACATAAAGCTATATTGGCTGTTTCTCATAACTCAGGGACCACTAGTGCAATTTACCTATTAAATAGATTAATGGTTGTTTCAGATTTCATGAATGTGCTGCTCAGTGCACTATCATGCCAGTCCTTGGGTTAATCATTAGCAAGTTTTTGGGACTTTCACCTTCTCTTTCCGTTGGGTTGATTTTACTCGCTTGTTGTCCAGGAGGTACCGCTTCTAATGTGGTATGAGCTATTATTCCTATTTCAAGTTCTTAAGAATTCAGCGTTTGGTAATGTCTTTAAAGGCAAGTCACCATTTACTACTCAATTTGCATTTCTAATTTAGTGTTACAGGTGACTTAAATCGCTCAAGGGGACGTACCATTATCTGTTGTAATGACAACATGCTCTACTTTAGCAGCAGTGCTTCTTACTCCCAATTTGACTAAGTTTTTGGCCGGGACTTATGTACCTGTTGATGCTGTTAAACTTTCAATCAGCACCTTGCAAGTGAGTGTAAAGCTATTGTATAGTGTATAACCTTTCAATAAATGTGTATTTATTATGTATTAACGATCGTAGATGTGTTTCCTTTTTTTCAGGTTGTGGTGGGTCCTATTCTGCTTGGTACTTATTTACAGAGTGCATTTCCTAGAACTGTTAAGATTGTGACACCTTTTGCACCTTTACTTGCCGTTTTAGCTGCTTCACTCCTTGCTTGTAGGTAATTGAGTTTTTCACTTTTGATTTTAATATACTCGAATTTCGCAATTTGACCTTTCTTCTTTATTTTCCCAGTGTTTTTTCGGAAACTATCATTCATCTACAATCTTTAGGAGTTGGTGCATCGTTGTCATCTGATGCGTCTTTACTTCTTCATGCTCGTTCAATTCTTTCCAGTGAATTGGGAGCTGCAATACTTTCTGTGCTGTTGTTACATTTAGCTGGTTTTTTTGTCGGGTAAGATTTGCATACTTCTAAAGATAAGGGACCTTTGTGTCAATTTACCGTAAGTGTGATTAAGTTTAATGCTATATCTTACTTCATGTTTGACTCTTCCCCTCCTAGGTATCTTGCTGCAGTGGCAGTGGATTTGGAGAAAGACAACGCCGTGCCATATCCATTGAGGTAGTACTCCGTTGAACATTCAATTGTATTAAGCAATTAGATTTTTGTTGTTCAGATTTTTATGATTCTCCATTTGTTTTGCAGGTTGGTATGCAAAAATCAAAATTCATCATTGGGAGTGGTTTTGGCAACCTCTCACTTTGCCTCTCCTATGTTTGTATTACCATCAGCCGTTTCAGCTGTCGTGATGAATATAATGGGCAGTAGTTTGGGTTTCTTTTGGAGATATATTGATCCTTCTGATACAAAATCATAGGAGTTGAGGATGTTGAATGTTTTGAAAGGATTTTTATTTGGGAGACGGTTGAAATTTGTATTCTGAATAATTATTTGCTATGCATACAATACTAATCTATAGCTAAAATTTTCAATTTGTATTCTGAATAATTATTTGCTATACATACAATACTAATCTATAACTAAAATTTCCAAATTGCTCCGGTTGGTTTTGTATTATCGATATTTTCATGTGGATTTGAAAATCTTGGGAAATTTTATATTTGACCTTTTTTTAAAACTTTATTTATACTTTAAAAAAATGACAAATAGTTGTAACTCAGGCATCTAAAGACAAATTCATATACACCTTAGCTAATCATCTAGATTATTGGACATATATTTAGTTGTTCCTTTCCCATTACAAAGTGTAGAATTTAGTTTAGTGGAAAATTTTAATATTGACTCCTGACCTTTTATATTAGTACAAATAATTTATATTAAAAATTTGTAAACGAATACAAAAGTTGTGAAATAAAGAGATTTGACTTAAAAGAATTTGATATTTATGATATTTCAATAAACACGTCCTCAATATTGTTTTCATTATTCAAATTCTTTCAATTATTAATATACTTTAAATTATTTCTCAACACATGACATGATATTTTTTATATGAAATAAGAATTAGATTTATCTTAAATCTGTAACTTACTAAAATCTTAAGTCAAAGTAATATAATATTGTAAATTTTTTAGAATATTTTAACTGATAAGACACAAACGATAAACTAATCATTTGAACTAGTTATGTCTAAATGAGACTAATTTGACAATAAATCTAGTTTGTCCTTCTTTGATCTTGGATCCGGACCCTTGCTACGTGAACTAGACAGCAGTTGGAACCAAAAAGAGATGGTCTCGGATGAAATTCTAACGGTTAAGTTACTACTTGAGAGAAAAAAATATTTTATATAGTGGAAAGGAATAGTTAAATGGCGCCAACATTTTTCAAAAGGTTGGTGCAAAAAATTTATTGCCAATGAAGCCCTCAATTGGGGTTCTTTTTTATTTCGGCCTTTGCAGGGTAAGTAGGTAAATGCGCGCTGGTCCATAGGACTGGTCATGATTATGATTTATTCATGCTAGGGGGGTTTTATCTCCCAAGTTGGTCCTCTAAGGCCTCTTGTTTTCCTAGCAATTATGCTTGTTAAAGGAAATGGATCAATTACTAGTATCTTTCCGAGGGTACTTTGAACCTATCAGTTACCTCAAATCTTGTTATTCAAGCTTCTTTTTCTCGTAGGGATGGTCAGAAAAATTAATTTTCTGTTACTTCTTAGTGTCACACACTTTTGGTGGTCTTCAAGAGGCTCTTGAATATCTGAACACCATATGTCATTCGCATGCGTGATGTCAGGGAAACATCTTTTCTCGATGTATGAAGCGCCACCTACAATGATGGCTGATGTCTGGGATACTTGATACTCATTAATTCAAACAAACATATTCTGGCCTATATATGTTGGAGGACCATTTCCCATTTGCAAGGTATAATACTCTTTCACACCGTCTTTTATTTTTTACTTTTAGTCCCTCATATGGGATTTCACCAGTTTATCCAACCGTCGCGAGTCATATTCAAAGGATAGGCTAGCACAACCTTCTTCGAGCAGTCTATTATATCACTTTCTGATTTGAGGAATCTTTCCTTTGGAATTTGTTAGTACGTACAACCTTAACTATGGTGGTGGATCAATTGCCACCAATGTACCCCCTTGGATCACAAATATAGATCTCTAAGAGCCACCTGTTCCTTCTTCTGATAATAATCTGATCCTGCTGCAGATGATAATCCTCTCCCGGTCCCACCAGCTAATAATAACCCGACCCCTTCTGTAGCTCTTACTCTGGTATCATTTTATCAGGTCTCGGCGGATGACGAGGTCCCAGTTAGGAATATTAACTATGTTTGCTAACTGTTATGTAATTGTTTTTCTTGAAAGTTTTAATTATTTGGGTTTAATCCATTTGATACCTAAATAATTATTGCTAAGCATACAATACTAATCAAAACTGAAATTCTGCAGTTCCATTTAACAAATTCTTGTTTCAGACAACAAGAGAAAATTAATATACCTAATACACCAAGTTCCTGTCTCCTCATATATATGTATTATTTGACTCAGGCAATTCTCAATCGTCTTTCAGTTTGGTTGGGTTATTGTTGAGTTGACGCACCTTCGACAGACCGGACAAAAGGGGTTCTTGGCTAACCAAGTGTCTATGCATTGTACATGGAAGCCATGGTTGCAACTTGGTAAAATCCTACACGTATCGCCCATCTTGAAACTTTCCAAGCATATAACACAGTTTTCTGGGTCTTTATCTACCTCTTCTGTCTTGTAATCGAAGCTTGGGAGCTTCTGTAAGTCATGGCGAGTCAGGGTCTTTCTACTGGTGGTGCTCCCGCTTTGATCAACCCAATTTTGAGTGCCAAAACAGCCTCTGAAAGTCCTCCCAACTATACATACATGAATTGCTATCAGAATGCTAATTCCCAAAGAAAATAGTATCCCGGTTACCACAAGTTCCATCACCAAATTCTACCGTTTTAGTGTGGCGGAACTTTGAACGCTCAAACAAGACTTAGACAATTTTGGCGAACCTTTATTAGGTGTTTGACAATGATTAAGAATCTTTTACATGATAAATGTATGCAAAACAAAAAAAAGACACCCGTATAATAGTTGTATTAGGTTAGATTACATGTGCTAAGAAAATTTATAAAACTATTAAATACATAGCTCAGTTAGTTGGAATATAAAATACATAAAATTCAATACTTTTTGTCATAAAAAGTAGATCTAATAATGATTAATATCCAGTGTATGTTAGGCTGCTAAAAAATTGGTGCTTTTTTAATGTTATTTTATAATGGGTTAATCGCACCATTAGTCCTTGTGGTGTGCAAAGTAGCAAAAATGTACCAATGTGTTTTCAAGAATTATCTAATATACCCCTGTGTTATTCAAATTATTGCTCCATTAGTCCAGCTCAGGGCGTAGATTAGCAAAGTTGATGTATAAACATCTTTGACTCGAGGGTATGTTGGCTATTTTGATTAACACCTGGGCTACTAAATGTTTTACGGTTGTTTCAGATATTTTATGGGTGTGTGGTCAGTATACTATAATGCCAATCAATGAATTAACGGTTAGAAAAATCGATTCAAAAATAAAATGCGAAATAAATAAATAGATTCTTGATATATAGATATAGTCTATAGGTTAGCTTGTTAGCTAAGTAAAACAAGAGGGACTACTTTGTAATTATTGATAGTTAGTTAGTTAGTTGTAACAACTATTTAAACTAAGCATTGAGCTCATTTCAGCTTAAGCAAATATTATGCAATAAACACGTTTTCTATTCTCTTCTCTGTTCTCTTTGCACTTTGCTTCACCTTCTTCTTCTTCTTCATTGTTTTCTCTTTAATGGAAGTTTGACAGTATAAACCTCAAGCTTCTCTACTCTTATCATGGTATCAGATGAAAGCTTAATTCCGCAATTCTAGACAATAATTCTTGCTTTAGATCAAGAAATCAAGACCTTCAAAAACCTCTTCAATGGCGGCTAACTCTGTAACAGAGAATTTCTCATCGCCATTTTACATCCATCCAAGTGAAAACACAGGAGCTTCATTAGTTTCAGAAGTTCTTAACAATGATAACTTCTTGTCATGGAGTCGCGCAATTGAGATTGCACTATCGGTTAAAAATAAACTCGGCTTCATTAATGGAGAAATCATCCAACCTCCTCTCACAGACTTAATACTTTTCTCAGCTTGGAATAGAGCCAACAACCTTGTTCTATCGTGGTTACTTAATTCAATTTCTAAAGAAATTAGAGGTAGCTTGTTGTATGTAAACTCAGCTCATGAGCTCTATAATGAGCTAAAAACGCGTTTTGGGAAAAGCGATGGTACAAGAGTCTTTGTTCTTGAGAAATCACTCAGCTCGATTTCTCAAGATTCAAGCACTATTTCAGAATATTTCGCAAAGATCAAAACGCTTTGGGATGAATATGTTCACTTTAGGCCTATGCCTATATGTTCTTGTGTAAATATGAACCAATGCAGCTGTAAAATTCTTAATTCATTGATTGAACGACAGAATAGTGACTTCGTGATCAAATTTCTGATAGGTTTGAATGAATCTTTTGCTGCAGTAAGAAGTCAAATTCTGCTAATGACTCCTTTACCTTAGATAAATTCTGTTTTTGCAATGCTTATACAAGAAGAAAGTCAAAGATTGTTGTCAAATTCTTGTTTTTCTGCACCAACTCATGCTTTCTACTCAAAGAACACTCAAAATCCTCACCAGAAATCAAACAATTTTGCAGAAAAGAAACGAGTCATATGTACACATTGTGGATATTATGGTCACACAGTGGAAAAATGCTACCAGTTACATGGATATCCAATTGGATGGGGAGGACCTAAAGGTAAAAGGCTTGTTCAAAACCAACAACATTCAGCACATCTTGTTGATGCTCAAGAAGAATTCAAGAATGAACAAGTGCTCAAGCCCCTCAATAGCTATGAATTCACACCAGAAGAGATAAGCAAACTCATGGCTCTTGCACACACAGAAAAGATGAACAACTCAGCTGTACATCAAGTTACAATCAATGAAGGTAATTCTTGCACTTCAACTTGGATCTTAGACACAGGAGCTACTGATCATTTGATATATTCAGCTTCTATGTACATAAACAAGCCACAAAATGTTCATATTCCTGTTACATTACCAAATGGAGAGACTATATTTGCAACACATAAAGGAAGTATTAGCTTAAATGATCACATTACATTAGTAAATGTGTTATGTGTTCCAAACTTCAAGTGCAATTTACTTTCAATATCAAAATTAACACAAGACTCAGCTGTTACAGTTGCTTTCTTTTCTTCTTATTGTACTATACAGGACCAACTATGCAAGAGGATGATTGGGATTGCTTATGAAAGAAATGGACTCTATTATCTAAAGTCTTCATCAACACCTCATAAAATCTTAGCTGTTTCAACAAGAAAGAATGATATATGGCATTCAAGATTAGGACATCCATCAAGAGCAAAATTGCTTGCACTCAAAAGGATTGATTCTTCTATTACTTTTTTACAAGACAATGTATGTGAACCATGTCACTTTGCTAAACAAAGAAAACTTTCTTTTCCTCTTTCTACATCTAGTTCAAAGTCTTGTTTTGATTTAATCCATTGTGACATATGGGGTCCCTTCAAACAAGTCTCTCACACAGGACATAGATACTTTCTAACAATAGTTGATGATTTTTCAAGAGCAACTTGGATTTATTTAATGACTGCTAAGTCAGAAGTTCACCTACATTTAAACAGTTTTTACCAAATGATATTAACTCAGTTTGGATTAAAGATTAAAGTGTTAAGATCAGATAATGGACCTGAGTTTAATCTTCAAACATTCTATACACGCAATGGAATAATTCATCAATTAAGTTGTGTTGAAACTCCACAACAGAATGGTTTAGTGGAAAGAAAACATCAACACCTCTTAACTACTGCAAGGGCTATCATGTTTCAAGCAAATCTCCCATTACAATTCTGGTCTGAGTCAATACTTACAGCTGCCTATATAATCAATAGATTGCCTACTCCACTATTAGATAATCTTACTCCTTATCAAAAGTTATATAACAAACCACCTACCTTACATCATCTAAGAGTGTTTGGATCACTTTGTTATGCTTCAACACTTCAACAAAACAGATCAAAATTTGATACAAGAGCTACAAAATGTGTGTTCTTAGGATATCCTCCATCTACTAAAGGATACAAACTCCTAGACATATCAAACAACAAGATAATAATCCCAAGAAATGTGATTTTTCATGAAACTGTTTTCCCCTTCTCAGAAATTGAACCTATTGAAAACCTTCACACATTTCTTTTCCCACCTTCTGATTCATACATAGAACCTCTTAACCTCAACATTATCACTGATCCAAATAACACACAAAACTCAGCTAATCAGCCTACAATATCTCAACAAAACCGACCAACTAGAAATAGACAACCACCTTCTTATTTGAAGGATTATATATACCATTCAACCTCTCATTGTAACTCAAAACCTCAACCACTTTATCCTATACAAGATTACATTAGTACATCAAGGCTTACATCAAAATATGCCAACTACATTGAGAATATATCTTCTCAAATAGAACCAAAAACTTATAAACAAGCTTCAACCTCAGATGAATGGATTTCTGCAATTCAAAAAGAGCTTAAAGCTCTTCAAGACAACAATACTTGGACAATTGTTCCTCAAACATCTTCAATGAAACCTATTGGATCAAAATGGGTTTTTAAACTAAAATACAAAGCAGATGGTTCACTAGAAAGGCACAAAGCCAGGTTAGTTGCAAAAGGTTATAACCAACAAGAAGGACTTGATTTCTTTGACACATTCTCTCCTGTGGCAAAGCTTGTCTCAATAAGAATAATACTTGCTTTAGCCTCAACCAACAATTGGTTTTTACATCAAATTGATGTAAACAATGCATTTCTACATGGCGAATTAGATGAAGAAGTTTATATGACTATACCACAAGGCCTCCAAGCTCAGAAAGGAACAGTCTGTAAGTTGAATAAAAGCTTGTATGGTTTAAAACAAGCTTCATGACAATGGTTCACAAAATTATCATCTTCCTTAATAGCTTATGGCTTTGAACATTCATCAAGTGACTTTAGCCTCTTTATTAAGAAGTCAGCTTCTACATTTATTGCACTCTTAGTATATGTTGATGATATTATACTAGCAAGTGATAGTATGGACGAAATAAAGAACTTAAAGAAGCATCTACATTCTGAGTTCACAATTAAAGATCTAGGTGAACTAAAATACTTCTTAGGTATAGAAGTAGCTCGAAAATCATCTGGAATCACCTTATGTCAATGAAAGTTTGCACTCGACATTTTAAATGAATGTGGAGTTATGGCTGCAAAACCAACTAATTTTCCAATGGAAACAACATTAAAATTAAGACAAGAAGATGATCAAGAGTTTGATGATCCATCCTCTTATAGAAGGCTAATTGGGCGATTATTATATTTAACAATCACAAGACCTGATTTGTCTTACTCTGTAAACTCACTTAGTCAATTCTTAGCAAAACCATGTAACAGCCATTGGAAAGCCGCTCAAAGAGTCTTACGTTACATAAAGAAAACACCAGGACAGGGGCTTTTCTTCTCTTCAGCTTCTGAACTCAAAATCAAAGCCTATTGTGACAGTGATTGGGCTGGGTGTCTTGACACAAGAAGAAGCATCACAGGATTCTGTATTTTCCTTGGAGATTCATTGATTTCATGGAAAAGCAAGAAACAAACAACTATAAGCCGTTCATCAGCCGAAGCAGAGTATAGAGCACTAGCTGCTTTAACATGTGAAGTTCAATGGTTGATTTATGCGTTAAAAGATTATGGAATTAATGATTGCACTCCAGCACTCGTATATTCAGACAGCAAATCAGCTATTGCAGTGTCCACAAATCCGGTGCATCATGAAAGGACAAAACATGTTGACATCGACTGCAAAATAACGCGCGAGAAAATTCAAGCTGGTTTGATCAAATTATTTCATATTCCCTCAAATTTACAACTTGCGGATATGTTTACAAAACCACTTGGATCAGTTGAGTTTCACAACAATTTATCCAAGCTTAACATATCAAATATACATGTTGCGCTTGAGGGGGGCTCTTGATATATAGATATAGTCTATAGGTTAGCTTGTTAGCTAAGTAAAACAAGAGGGACTACTTTGTAATTATTGATAGTTAGTTAGTTAGTTGTAAAAACTATTTAAACTAAGCATTGAGCTCATTTCAGCTTAAGCAAATATTATGCAATAAACACGTTTTCTATTCTCTTCTCTCTTCTCTCTGCACTTTGCTTCACCTTCTTCTTCTTCTTCATTGTTTTCTCTTTAATGGAAGCTTGGCAGTATAAACCTCAAGCTTCTCTACTCTTATCATAGATTGAAAAATAGAGTAATAATACCTCCGGCTATTGATGTTTTTAGAAACTTTTCCTTATGTTTTGTTCTTCCAAACTCTCAAGCATTCAATTATAGATGTGTATAATTTTTGTATGAATGAATTGAATGTAGGGACTAAAACTCTATTATATATAGCCAAACTCCCATCAAACTTTTTAATGACAATGATTAAAGTGTTACAATCTTTCATTTGCAAATGGTTAATTGAAAAGTGTTACAACTTTTCATTTACAAAAGATTAATGAAAAAATCATTAAGATAAAATTAGTGGATTGATTAATGTTGGATAATTTGAAATTAATTTAATATTTTTGTAAAAATACCTAGAGTAATGATATATATCATCCAAAATTATACTACCTAATTATCACTTATGACGTGAATTGGTTAGAAATAAATTGTTAATTAGTTCAAGAAAACAAATAAATTAAGAATTTATAACCAACCAATTCACGTTACGGTATAGATAGAAATGATATACTTGGGTATATATCCCTACTCACATACATATGCTATAATTTCCTAGAGTTCAAAAATCATATGGCTATGATATACTCACAACTATAACTTTTTTATTCATATTTTAATAAGAATTAAAATTACTCACCTGTTTTTTTTTTTTCGATGTATGGGTGTCCGGGCCAGCTTACGCGCACCACGACTAATCCCATAGAAAATATACACGCCTCCTCATGCATACTTCCACTTAATCAGGACTAGGTTACCCATGTTCAGGGAGGAGACTCGAACCATGCACCCCTTGCTTACCTCCTTTAAGGGCTCAAGAAATAACATAGCTGAGGGGATTCGAACCCTGTACCTCCTAGTTGAGAGACAGGGTCCTGGCCACTGAGCTAGTCCCCGTGGTTATTACTCACCTGTTCTTACTTATAGAAAGTGTGTATATATTTTGGAGATAGAAAATATTTTCATTTTACAAAATAAATTAATTTAGAGTAATATTATATATTACCATTTTTATGCCTGTCTTCATATTTTTTTTATATGGAGTGATATGATAGAAAGTGAATTATTGATTTATTTATTTTTTATTATATTTTATTTTGTTTTATTTTATTTTCAACTATATCAAGCAAGTTATATTAGAAAGAAAATTTTATAGGGATTATATGAAAAAAATAGAATATAGATAATAGTAATACACTTTAATTAATGATGATTGACACATTAGAGAATAGATTTTTTTATAGGAACTAATAAAAATCTTTCTTCTTTAAAGAAATCTAAAAAATGACCAAAATATTAAAATAGATTTACTAACGCTAAGAGACAAAAGGAGTAATATCACGGTTCATCTCTTTCCACTACCTATCTACCTCTGACCACCGACCACCGACCTCTGACCACCGAAAAAAATATAGAGTATCGGGAACAAAATATGGAGTATCGAAAAAATATAGAGTATCGAAAATAAAGTACAGAGTAATGGAAAAAACAATGAGTATCAAAATCAAAACAATGAGTATTTGAATAAAAAAGAAAGAGTAATATTCGAAAAAGTAAAAATATTCATTAAAAAAATATGGAGTACTCTATACAAAAATAAAGTACTCAATAAAAATTTCATATTATTACATTTTTTCTAACCCTTAAATTAAAAAAGGAAAATCAAACTAATACACAATTTGCTTACTACTATATACGATTTAAAAAAAGATCTGGTTTGACTAGATATACTAGATCATTTCGAACAAAAAAATGAAGACGAACACAGCAACTCCGAGCAGATCTGGTTTGAACGGAGCAGTCAACAAACATCGGCGAGCTCGGGGGTCCCTCCACACTCCGTCTCTTGAAACTATAAACCCCCGAGACTGTCGATATATGCCTTTAACGATTGCTGCGCGAATTGCCTTGAGATCTCATCCTGGTGCCGGAATCTCACGGCTCGAAGCCACTTCACAAAAGGGGCTCCAGTTCACCATTCGCCAGAGCTCACCTTAGATCTCGAACAGAATTCATGCAGCAGCAGCTGGAAACGAAGAAGCTTGGAGCCTTTGTGATGTCGTTTTGCAGCTCCTTCGGTGATGTAATTTGACTCTGATCTGCGCTTGGAGCTTAGAGCTTCACCATCTCCGTGAAAGGACGGAGCTCAAAACGGCGGCGAACCTATGGTAGCTCTAAAAAACGAGAGAGGAAAGAGAGTCTATCAATTAGAGTTTTAATTAAATAATTTTTTAAATAAAATACTATATATAAGAAATGAAAAATAAAAGAAAATGTAAAATGTTATTTGAGATTTTAGTAAAAAATAAAAATAAGTAGGATTAAGAAAAATACGTAGAGGAATTTGAGAGTGTCTTTAAGAACCCGTATGTAAAAATCTCTTTACTTAAAAACTACACTTTTTGAAATCTAATGAGATCTTGAAAATATAACACAAAAATCCATAAAACAATCAATATCGTCTCATCCCTTTTTCTTTTTCTCATAGTGGACGGCAAAAGACAACAAAACTTGGGGATCATCTTTACTTATATCAGTTTTTGTTCAATTAAAAGATAATTGCTTTACACAAAAAAGAAAAAACTTAGAATAACATGTGACTCAAAAAGACATAAAGAGAATCTTTTAAACTGACACTAACCAAATTAACAATTAACTACCACCCAACACCCACCACCGGTGCCACTCTTCAGCTAGCTTTCACTGCTAAGTAAATTTCTCGAACACTCACACACATATAATATAACATACACGATACATATTATATATAATATAATTATAATATAATTATGAAGATTGATGGTCCTGATGAAGATACTGCCTTTAACCGCAGCTCAAGAGCGGAACTGAAGAAATCAAAGACGATCGCCGATGATGATGCAAGCATTAATCACTTACCGGCTATTCTCAGTTCTTTCACATCCACTCAATCAAATTCCCATGGCGGAGGTGGCGATCAGACCTTAACTTCATTTGATCGAGACTATGTTTATCCGTCGTTTCACGGGCCTTACTCGGCAAGGAGTCGCAAGAGTTTCAAATCCTTGTCGAGTAAGAGTATATATGAGAAGTTATCGAGTGATTTGATGCCGTCAAATATGAGTGGTGTAGATGGTTCTGAGGTACATTCAAAGCATAAGCTTAAAGCTGATAAGCACTTGTTGGCGGCTCAAATCTTGGCTTCTTCTTCCTCTTCTACGAGTTCAGCTAGCTGTACTAGTACTGCTCGAAATGTTTTGTCATTTGGAAGTTCTTCGATTTTTACTCTGGTTTGTGTTTTAATCTTTTTTTTTATTCTTGAAAATGTAAGAGAATTTAATAGAATTTACTTATTTTATAATTTTATTAATGTTTCAATGCAGGTTAAATTCATTTGTGTATTATCTATGCCTTATACAATTTATTTGCGGAAAGTAACACTTAAGCTTCAGGTATGTGTCCCTTTGCAAAGGTTGCATTTATCAATATGTAAATAATATCCAAAAGTGATTTCTAGAAATTATTGGCCCTAGCAAATTATAAGGTTTTCTTTACTCTATTAGATTAGGAAGCATTAATTGTCTATGGTTTTGGTGAAAATTAGATGATATCTGATATTAATTGACGGGTAAATCGCATCATTAGTCCCTTCGGTATCGAAATACGAAGCATATATCTCGTTATGAAAGAATGACGTATATGCCCTGTGTTAAAGAAGAAGTTTGAAAAAATACCCTATATCATTGGGTATCAGATTACTTCAGTTTTCAGATCAATACAATTTAGATATCTACAATATCGACAGATATGACCTTATGTTATATAATACTAATATACCAAATGGGAATATACTGTTTCTTTCCTAACAAAGGGGTATATTGATTTGCCTATTTTGGACTGATGTTATAATTTACCAGTAAATCAAATTATCAGTCTCATTCGAAATTTGTAAGTATATGGTAAGACTACAAACACTTGCAAAGAAATAGTATTTTGGTAGTAAAGTTGTTTAAATTGGTAAGCACACTTTACAAACACATGTAAATTTCAAAGAGTTATAATGATAAGTGTTTATTTCCTTGCAGGAAGAAAATGCTAACCTTCATAGACTATGTATCGGTACAGATGCAAGGCTGACACTTGAAAACGAGAGTTCCTTCACATATTTAGCTGATACTAATACTAGAAGAATCGCATTATACACAGTAATTTTCACTCTTATCACACCGTTTCTACTATATAGATATCTCGATTACCTTCCACGAATAAAGAACATTTCCAATAAACCACAATCTAACAAGGAAGAAGTTCCGTTAAAGAAAAGACTTGCGTATATAGTAGACGTATTTTTCTCTGTATATCCTTACGCAAAGTTACTCGCACTTCTCTTTGCAACTCTATTTCTTATTGGATTTGGTGGCTTGGCATTATATGCTGTTAGTGATGGAAGTTTTGCTGAAGCTCTTTGGCTTTCTTGGAGCTTCGTGGCGGACTCTGGAAATCATGCTGACACGGTTGGTACTGGGCAAAGGATAGTTTCGGTTTCTATAAGTTCAGGAGGAATGCTTGTATTTGCTATGATGTTAGGACTTGTTTCGGATGCTATATCGGAGAAGGTAGATTCGTTAAGGAAAGGCAAAAGTGAGGTTCTTGAAAGTAAGCATATACTCATTCTTGGATGGAGTGATAAGCTGGTAATTCTTTCTCTACTTTTTCATACTCTCTATTCTACCACATATAAACCTGCTGACCACATATACCCAGTTACATTTTTAATACAAAAAACTAAAAAAGAATTATATTATTTTACTTAGTATAAAATGTTAATGATCATGTATTCTTCACTCGAATATTTAATTTAATAAATCTAATTTCGTATTCTATTATGATGTTGTCTCTGTTTTTTATTTAATTTAAGATTGATTTCAAAATCTTAGAGTATTTAAAGTGTATTTGGCGATCATAAACTTATTTTTTTTATTGTAACTTTCATTTGTAAACTAAAATTGACCCGACCAATGACTTTGGATATTCGACCTGTTTATCAACCCATGGTAACCCACAATTCACTCGAAACTCGCCATATCCAAAACTCAGTCGTTTATATAATATATTGGGTGGGAACAGGTCTAATTCTGGAAACCATTCTCAAATTCAAGTTCTTGCAATAACTTTAACCAGCTCACCTTATATTCTTGCATACATAGTTGTTTTACTTTGAAGTTGGATTCACGTACTATTTTGTTATGTATAGAAAAATGGCTAAAATTTCTCCATTGATCATAGGGTTCATTATTAAAACAGCTAGCTATAGCAAATAAAAGCATTGGTGGAGGTGTTGTAGTTGTACTCGCAGAACGAGACAAGGAGGAAATGGAAATGGATATTGCAAAGTTGGAATTCGATTTCATGGGCACATCAGTAATTTGTAGAAGTGGTAGCCCTCTAATTCTGGCTGATTTAAAAAAGGTACTTTAGCACACAAGCCTTGTATAATTATTAGATATTATAATAAAATCTTTAATTTTCATCCATACAGGTCTCAGTTTCAAAGGCACGTGCAATCATAGTCTTAGCGTCTGATGAAAATGCTGATCAGGTATATCAGATTTCGATTCTACAAAATCCTTTAATAAAACTAAACGTTTAATTATCCTCTCTAACAGAGTGATGCACGTGCTTTAAGGGTTGTACTTAGCCTCACTGGTGTAAAGAAAGGTTTAAAAGGTCACGTTGTTGTAGAAATGAGTGATCTTGATAACGAGCCACTAGTAAAGCTTGTGGGTGGTGAACTTGTTGAAACAGTTGTAGCTCATGATGTGATTGGACGGCTGATGATACAATGTGCTCTTCAACCCGGCCTTGCACAGGTCAGGTCAACACAACCTAGTACTATAATTTCTTTTTCAATGATTTTTAATAAATTTAATATTTTTTATATGTCAGATATGGGAGAATATACTCGGGTTTGAAAATGCGGAGTTTTATATTAAAAGATGGGGTAAACTTGATGGGTATTATTTTAAAGATGTGCTTTTATCATTTCCCGATGCAATTCCTTGTGGAGTTAAAGTTGCTGCTGAAGAAGGAAAAATAATAATAAATCCAGATGATAAATATATTTTAAAAGAAGGTGATGAAATCCTTGTTATAGCCGAGGATGATGATACATATTCCCCGAGTACTTTACCTGAGATTCGTAGGGTTCTTTTCCCTAAGACAACTGACCCTCCGAAATTCCCTGAACATATATTGTTTTGTGGCTGGCGAAGGGACATTCATGACATGATTATGGTAATTTGTTTATTTTTAACATTACTCTTTCTTTTCATGACACTAACACTTTCTCTGTTTTGTAGGTACTTGAGGCACTTTTGGCTCAAGGTTCAGAACTATGGATGTTTAATGAGGTTCCTGAAAAGGATAGAGAAAAGAAATTAACAGATGGTGGTCTTGATATATCAGGATTAAAGAACATAAAACTTGTGCATCATGAAGGAAATGCTGTGATTAGACGTCATTTAGAAAATCTTCCTCTAGAGAAATTTGATTCCGTAAGTCTTTTTGCACATGCTTATCAAAAATGGAAAATAGCGCAAAAAAGAAAAAGTGAAATTCGATCATCTAGATTTAATTTCCTCAACTGATCACTAACTCTAAGAGAACAGATTTTAATTCTTGCAGATGAATCTATGGAAGACTCGATTGTTCAATCAGATTCACGCTCATTAGCCACTCTCCTCCTCATCAGAGATATTCAGGTACAATATCTCTAGATTAAATTTTCCTTGGAAAACTTTTTCATGAAAATATTTTTCATACAAGTGGTGTTTGATAATATTTTTTTTCCATTTCCACGAATGATCACCAATGCGTGAAATTTTCCATAAACAACTTTTCATCTATAAAAGCTAAAACTTAATTTCCACATCTATTTGTTCAAGTGTAACTTTCAATGTCGTTTTCAAGGAAAATATTTGATTTTCCACGAGAAAAAGTAAATGCTATCAAAAAACACAGTTATTTTCCATGGACAACATTTTTTAAGAAAAAGTTTCATGGAATTAAATTCTTTTCCACCCTCCATTGTGCAATCAAACACAACTGATTATAGCTGATGTGAATTATATTTACTGCAGTCAAAGCGTCTTCCCAGTAAAGATACAAAATCAATTCCTTTACGCGCTGGATTTTCTCAAAGTTCATGGATCCAGGATATGCAACAAGCTTCAGATAGATCAATAATTATAAGTGAGATACTAGATTCAAGGATTAGGAACCTTGTATCAGTCTCCAGAATTAGCGATTATGTGCTTTCAAATGAGCTAATTAGCATGGCATTAGCAATGGTAGCTGAAGATAAACAGATTAACCGTGTGCTTGAAGAACTTTTTGCCGAGGAGGTGTTTAATATTTCTTGTCCCATCTCACTAAAACCTTAAAATCATCGTGTATGAGTTAAATTAAGACTTAATATGCAGGGTAATGAGATGTGCATCAAGCCAGCAGACTTTTATCTTTACGACCAAGAGGAACTTTGCTTCTTTGACATAATGATTCGGGGGCGTGAAAGACGTGAAATTGTGATTGGATATCGCTTAGCGGAAGCTGAGCGTGCAGTAATTAACCCAGGGGGTAAATCCAAATTACGTAAATGGTCACTTGATGATGTTTTTGTGGTCATTTCAACCGGTAAATGCGATAACACTTAACAGAATTGCTTCTTTCTGTTTCAATGTGTATCGTATTACTAATGTCTAACTGATGGTGAAAATTAGAGTTTAGAAGCTTAAGTTATTGATTAACTGCAAAAGAAGTAGTTGATTAGTTTGAAATCAGAGGCTAATCAAGCCAGGTTTTTTTGTTTTTTTAACAATATCGAGCAGGTGTTGTATTATTAATATTACTCCCTCGTCCATTTTTGTTTGTCCTTCTTTCTAAAAAGAGGTGTCCAATAATAATTGTTCTTTATCAAAACAATTTTTTTATCACCCTTAATTAATTAGTTAAAAGCAAAAGATAATAAATAAGCTTATACATAATAAATAAGAATAATATAGTAAAAAGTGGATGTTAATGTATTTTTTAATTTTTATGTTATAAAAACTAGAACAAATAAAAGTGGATGGAAGGAGTATTTCTTTTGAACGAGACATGTAATTTATTGAACATACCCTGCCAGTGTTCCTCCCATGTCTTGCGAATTAGATTAGGGTCTTTTATTTCCTAAGGCCTGTGGCCATTTCTCTTTATAAATTACAGCCTAGTTCTAACTAGCCGTAACTAGCTGGTTACATGGGATAAAAAAGACAAAAAACCCCTCCCACCCTTTGACTAATATAGAAAAAACACAAAACCAAAAAACCATCCCTATTAAGAAACGAATCCACCACCACCCCATTATCAGCTTCTCCATTCTCTCTCTACCCCCTCCATTCTCTCTCCCCTCCATTCTCTCTCTGTAACTACCCAAACCACCGCCCCCCCCCCCCCACCACCAACATCACCATAGCCTCCGACCCCCAACATGGCAACCCCCACCCTCTCCTTCTCACCGTCTGCTTCCCCCTCACCTTCATCGCGCCGCCGCTCAAGACCAGCGAAGAAAAACGCCTCCACCGTGGAGTTCCGCCCACCATGAACGTGCCTTCCTCCTCCTTCTCCCATCGACGCCCTTCTCCTCTCACCTAGCACTCCAGATCTGACATTTTCCGGAGCCCTGCTGAACTCCAGATCTGGGTTTTTTCATTCTCGCTGCAACACCGCCGTCGCCACCGTGGAGCTGCATCAGATCTCCGTTCCTAGACCTCCGTTCGTGAAGAAGATTGGAACATCAAGCCTGCTGCTGCAGAAGATTAGAAGCACCACCACCACTGCCGAACTGGCCCCAGCTAATCCACCGTTCGTCGCAGCACCATCACCACCGTTCGCAGCAGCACCATCACCACCGTTCGCAGCAGCACCATCACCACCATAACGTCGCGGGTCCAGATCCAAAACTAATCCTGGGTTACAGATCCGTCGAGTTCTTGTGTTACATATCGTTTTTTTTTTCCGTTCAGTCGCCGTGTGTAAATGGGTCCAGCCCCCGAAGGTGTAAATGGGCTGATGGGGCCAGCCCGTTGGTTGTGAACTTGCAGATGGGGCTGGCCCATGTAAGGTTTTTTTTTGTTTTTTAAAATAGGTACAGCCCTATACAGGCCCAGTTTATGTTTATTATAATTGTAAAATGTTTGTCTATGGGTACAGCCCATATTTGCTAAGTGATTCTGTTTTGTTCATTATGGGGCCAGCCCTCTTTTGTATTATTTCTTAATAATTAAAAATGACTACTGAAAAACATAGTAACCTGTAAAGCCATGGGTCTATACCTAGAACTGTTATCTATTTCTTAAATGTGTGAAAGTAGTCTTCGAGGGTACAGCCCGTATATTAAAAAACCCAAAAATGGGTGAGAGTAGTCTTCATGGGTACAGCCCATATATAAAAAAACCCAAAAAACTTAACAATCAGTAACAAGTTAATCAGAAAAAGGAAAAAAACGCCATGGGTCTGTACCTATAGGTCTGTACCACCGACGAGTTAGATTTGTTCAGCTGTACAAAGGGTAAAAATGTCAAAAACCTAACTAGGCAATTGGATTTTGGCCTTACAAAGTTTTTTTTCCTGGTTTGGCTTTTATTTATAAAGTAGCCAAAAAGGAGGCTCTAATAAGTATTTTCCTCATTAGATCATAGTCATGGAAACCAGTTGAGCTACTCAACTAGCCAAAGCCTTGATATTTTTCACTCCTTCAAAGGGGGTAAAGCAAGAGGTACAGGGTTCGAATCCCCTACCAATCCTACCAATCCTCTCCCTGAAATTAGTAGGAATATGTCTGAGGAGGCGTGTATATTTCCTATGAAAATAGTCATGGTGCGCAAAAGATCTGACTGAATCTTACATGACTATTTATTGCGATATTGTTGAGAGTTTAGTCGGGGGCATTTAATCCTAGCTTTTCTTTTATGGGTTGGGGAGGAAATTACTTTTTGAGGTCCAAAATAAACCAATTTTATAATATACTTTTTCTGTCCCAAAAATAATATTTACGTAATTTTTTCACACATATTAAAAAACCTAATAATTATATATACATATTACGAAATTGACCCTAATAAAGTATCTTATTATCTTAAATACGTATTGGAAGTATAATTTTTTTTTAATAAGGGTAATAATGGAAGAAGTTGGATAAAAATGTCTTGATATTCTAATTGGACAATAATTTTGGGAAACTATTTTTAGTAACGTGGACATTAATTTCTGGACGGAGGGAGTAAGTCCTAACTAAAAAATTGTTCTATAAAAGTTCCAATTTTAATTTTCTGGTTTTGATTTTTACGTCTTTCCCCCTTTTGTTCTTAATGTGTATAGACCCGTGCCGATATTTATATTTTTTATTAATTCTTTTATTGATTGGCATCAATTCATTTGATAGTTTGTCCATACGTAAAAGTCCATGTGGATCTGGACCCATCTCGAACAATAGCTAGATGGGTACGGGCCAATCTCGACCAATGGCTATATTTTACGGCCCAATCACGAATAAATAGCCATCTGGGTACGAACCTAGCACGGACAATAAGCAAATCGAAATCTCTTCACACTCGGTGGAAGAGAATTAAAAACAAACTCGAATCTCTTCTAAATCACAACCATGGGTTGTACCCATGGCCGAATAAGAAACACAAATTGCAAATTGTTATCGGTTGTACCCAAGAGGAACAAAAACAAACATGGAATCTCTGCTCTTTGAATAAAACACTCGCATTATTGGACCAAACAACAAAAGAAAACTTTGGGTTGTAGCTAGACCTAATTTACATCTACACAGGGCTGTACCCAGGCCCATTAAAAAAACAAATGGAACAAAATAACAAAACCAAATCCCTTCACGCTCGCCGGAACAGGCCACGCTTGGCGGCATTTTCAGTTTGTTGAGAATGGTAGCGCAGGCGGCGTTTTTCTTGACAGTGGATTAAAGGGTACATACCTTGGTTCGAAGGCCGATCTGAGTAGCTTGGGGTTTGGTTCGAAGTTGGAGTATTGGGCTTGGTTCGAAGGTGAGTAGATCTGGAGAATGAATGGTGATGAAGATGGTGGTTTCAGATGTGAGGATGGTGATGAATATGGCGTTTAAGATGTGGGGATGGTGATGAAGATGGCGATTTCAAATGGGGGAGAATGGCCACGCTTGGCGGCGGTTTCAAATGGTGGAGAATGGCCACGAACAGAGGCGAGTTGGTGTTCTTTTGGTGTTGGTGTTGGTGATGGTGATGGTGGTAATGAATATGATGTTGATGGTGATGTAGATGTTGAACGACGGTGGTCTTCTCATGCTCCAGAGAGACGGCGGCGCGATGGGGCTCTTCTGGTGATGGTGTTGAAGATGGTGCTGATGAAGACGGTGTTGATGCTGATAAAGATGGTGGGGAGGGAAGGTGAGACCAGATGGTGAAGAATGGCCACCCAAAGCGGCATCAGTTTTATTGTTCAAAGAAAAGAAAAAGGGAGAGGAGAAAGAAAATAGTGGGTAGGGGAGAGTCGGTTTTGCAGCTTATTAGGGATTTTGTTTTTGATTTTTGGAGTTTCTCTGTAGTTAATAGGAAAAGGAGAGGCGTAGATTTTTTACTCTATATAGTTGGGCTCCTAACTACTAGTTAGAAAAAAACTTTTATTATAAACCCCAATAGCCTTTGGGCCTTAAGAATCAAGGTGGATTCGGTATTCCAAATATTGAGAATCTAAACAAGGTGTGTCTGCTATTTACTTTCTGGAGAATGTACTCGCAAACAAATAATTTGTGGAGTATGTGGGTGCACCAAAATATAATAAAAGGGAGATGTAGCTGGAGCTTAGATATAAAGTAGGCTCTTTCTTGGATCTGGAAACAACTCATGAAAATCAGGTATATTGCTTATAATTTAATCTACCATAAAGTAAGAGATGGAAAAAATACATTTCTTATTTGGGACAAGTGGTTAGATGGTAAAGGAGTACAGGAGATTCTTGGCGTTGAACTTGATAATCACAATATAAACAGTGATAAAACTGTTAACAATTTTTTTGGTAGAGGAATGTGGAGACTACCTCCTTGTGTTGGTAAATTGTTGCCTCATCTTGATAGAGTTAAACTATCACAAGGTTGTGATATTAAATATTGGTCACAGCAACAATAAAGGTTTTTCTTTTAAGAAAACCCTTTATAATATATCAAATAATGAGAATGAGTTTAAATGGTATAAGGTAGTATGGGCACAGAAATGTATTCTGAGATGTTCCTTTATAGCCTGGCTAGCTGTACAGGATAGGTTACGTACAAAGATAAGGATGATCAGTTGTGGGTTGCAGGTGAATCCTCTATGTGTCTTTTGTAAGGCTAGCCCAGAAGATGTTAATCGTCTATTGATTAACTGCTCTTTCTTAAAGAGGATAATAGGTGAAGTGCTGGAAAAGTGTGATATCAAGAATTGTCCAACGGACTCAGACAAATTGATTGGAGTGATTCTCCATATCTCATGTGATGAAATGATAAATATGTTAGGTATTTTTTCACAACTTATATCTACTGTATTTGGTGAGAGAGAAAATTGGGCTAAATGAGGATCAAATTTGGAGGAAAAATTTCAGTTTGGTTCATATAAAGTTGGAGAAGAAAAAATTTAAAAAGAAAAAGGCAGTTGACCATGTCGACAAGATAGTTACTACTTCGGCTATGGGCTAATAAGCTTTGGGCCGGCTTTGTCTTTTATTATTCAGTAAATGCTTTGTAATGTTCTCTTTTATGTAATGTTTTTAGCTTAGTACTATTTTGTCCATGTTGGACCTAGTGAGTAATGGGCTATATTAAAGTTGTAAAGATATTTGAAGTTGAGCTTCTCTTTAATAAAATTTTCCACAATGAATACAAAATATTAACCTTTCTAACAATATTTAATTTAGGATTCACCACAACAAGACCACCAGGAGGAAGTCTGGGAGCACCAGTCACAAATCGACAGAACATACATTGCTGCTTTGTGGTGAAATCTCTCATAATCTCCAATAACTATCACAATCAATAATAAGTTAACCATGATTAAATTTTGTATATGTCAAACTCTCATATACATACATTTATAATAGGAGGACTATTCGCAGTATAACCATGATCGAATGTAATAAGATCTACCAAACTTTCCTCCTGTTTCAAACAAAAAATATAACATGTTAAAACAACCAAACCATACAGTAAACAATTTGTGCAACACAAAGTATTTATTTATTACCTTCCACAATTCTCTATGTCCACAGATCAGTTAATCTAATTCATTCGGAGTAAATGTTTGTAAACTTGATATATCAAAAACCTATCAGTAAATTTACATATATACACAAACATATGCTCAACACAGATTCATCAAGGCCAGTAAATAAAAACTACTTACATCAGATGCATTTGAAATAAAAAAAGTGATTATTTAGTGGAAAAAATCCCATCAAAGTAAGTTATTATTTGGTGGGGAAAATCCCACCAAATTACATTAGTTCCTTTTTTCATATTCATTACATTTTTTATGTGTTAAGTCCATGTAAGGGACACAAGGACTAACATTGTCACAAAAATCCAATGATAAGGAATTAATATGTTGAATTTCCAAAGATAAATGACTTACATTATCACGAAATAGCAAAGGGATTAGTATGTTGAACTTTTTGCAATATATTAGACTAAACTGTCAAAGGGTGCAAAGATAAAGGACTAAAATACATTATTTACCCATCAAAATTTGACACTTCGATATAATACCTGAGTAACTCCAATATAATATAGCAGACTTACACTGCTATAAGCTCATCGCACCAAACTTATAGCCTTCCACATTCACCTATCACCTCAATAATCCACCATATACATACATATATATATATATATATTGATTAACCTCTTCTTTCAATACACCTGATAACCCAATCCTAGGGACCTTATTACTTTATCAACAAGAAAAAAGAAGTTGATGTCTCCCTATTTGTGATGATTTAATATTAAGTGGAGGCGTCATTTTTAGTAATTCTTTATGGAGAATAACGTTCCGAGATTGAGAATTAAATTCTTCTTATAAAAATGTTATGACGTAATTTGGGAAAAATTGATTCTTTATGTATTTAAATGGATACATAGTAAATACTTAAAAAAATATATATAGGATTCGAATGTGGCCAAATTAGACGCACCATTGTTAACAGAGATATAAAAGATGGTATACGAATTAATGGTAGGGTGAATTATATATAGGGTCTTAGAGACACCCTTTCTTCTCTATAGGGTAGTTTCAAAAATGCTATTCTTCTTAGGGACCTCAATTTTGACAATAGTCTTTCCTACCCTTACTACCACTAAAAGACAAAAAAGTTTGATGTCACTATTTCTCTCTCCTCTACCTACCACTACCCACCTACCTCCGACCTCCGACCATCTACCACCGACCTCCGACCACCGACCACCGACCTCCGACCACCAGTCACCGGTAGCCGGAAAAAACATAGAGTATCGGAAAAAACATAGAGTACTCTATATATTTGCTGCGTACTCTATAAATTTGCCGAGTACTCTTTAAATTTTTTCGAGTGAACTAATGAATCGGAGTACTCTAAGAAAAACTCAGAGTACTCTAATAAAAATCTCGGAGTACTCTAAGAAATTCTCGGAGTACTCTAAGAAAATCTCGGAGTACTCTGAAAAAATCTATGAGTACTCATAAAATTGTTGAGTATTTTATTCATTTGATGAGTATTATTAAAAAACAATGCATAAAATATTCAAAACAATCTTTATTCATCTTTTATTACACAAAATTGAATAATTACAACCCAATATACAATTAAAAATAATAAAACTAATTTAGCTAATTTTTTGTTTGACCAGATCTTAAAAAAAAAAAAAAAAAGACTCGTCGGACGAAAAGCACAGCGCCGATCTGTTTTCATCTTCTCCATCGAAGCTGGCCTGATTTCCACTCGTCCATGGTGGTCCAATCCAAACTGCAGCTCCGGAGAAGAGCAACCACGAACAGCAACCACTGCGCGAACAGCAACCACGAACATCTCCGGCGAAAGCAAGCACGAACAGCAACCACCGCGCGAACAACAACCACCGCGCGAACAGCAACCACGAACAGCTCCGGCGAACAGCAACCGCGAACAGCAACCACGAACAGCTCCAGCGAACAGCAACCACGAACATCTACCTTCTCCGGATCTGCTGCATCCTCGAGCTGTCCAGATCTGCTGCCTCCTCGCGAGCTATGGAGGTGGTGTTCACCTCACCTCAGCTCCGATCTGCATCCTCGAGCTGTCCATATCTCCACGGCGGCGCTTGACTACTCGGATCCTGTTCACTAGCGGGGCCCTAGAAGAAGTTGGGATCATAGAAGAAGCAGCTACATGGTGATTGTTGGAGAAGCTGGACGGAAAAAGAGGGAGTATGTAGGAGGGAGGAGAGTGGTGGTGGCCATTTCGGTGGTGGTGGTGGTGGCCATTTCGATGGTGGTGGTGGTGGCGGTTTGGAAGCTTGGGTAGGAGAGAGATTTAGGGGAGGAGAGAGATGTGAGAGAATAATTAGAGATAATAATGAGCTGTGAAATGTAATATTTGGTATATATAGGGAGAAAAAAAAAACAAAAGAGGGGTAGTCTAGTAATTGGGGTTTTGGGGTTCATGTGTTAAAAACTTGCTGAGGTCTTTAGTAAGAAGAGGCTCTAGGCCAGGTCCCCATCTTGAAGAGGGGGGTGTGGTCAAGACCCTAAGTGTAATTATCTCTTAATGGTATCTTTCTAAAATATGAAAAGTGGTAAATATTGTCAAAGTGGTTTAAAAATATGGCGGAAATAAATCTAACAACTATTATGGATATTTTCTCCGCCAACGATTTTTCAAAGGATAAGTATCCCCAACCAACTCATATTTTTCTTTCTTAAAGAGTCTAAACTATTCATGATCTGTCTATTTTGCCCCTAGTATACTAAAATAACATGGTTGTTACATTTGATACACAATCAAAAATTGATCAATATACTACAACAAAGTTTTCCAAATAAAGAATACAATCGCGTGCGTTTACATAGAAATTTAATCACTTAATTATGGTGTGATATACGTTGTATCTCTCTTTAATTGACCAAAACACATGATTTATAAAAGAGAAAATTACCCAATGGGTTTTGAAGACACACCCCTAAGACCCAACAACACCTCCCTAATTCTCTCTTCTTACTAAACGACACAATCAAATTTAACACTATAGGCCAAAATTTCAATTACTTTTTTACCTTGTTTTTTATTTTCTATATATACTAATTATTTCAATATTATTTTTAAAACCCTAAAGCTCATTCTCTCTCCTCTCTTTTAATTCTCACTTAAATCCACCTTTTCTCTTTCTTCCTTTCTTTATTTCTTCCATGAAATCTTATTCTGCACAAACCGTCGCCACTCACTACTCCGGCACCGAAAGGGAGATGGCGGATCGAGGAAATGATGAGCTTTCAAGCTTTCTTCTCTGGTGGATTCTCCTTCGCTTCACAACTCCGACACCTCGTGCTCCAGCGCAGAAGAAGTCGTCGCCTCCTTCATTCGTGCTTTGAAGATGAAGTTGTCACCTCATCCATGGTGCATTATATTTGCTCGTTTGTTAGACTCCAGCAGAGATCTGGTCTAAATCTGAAGATTCCAGTTCTCGAACAGGAGAAAAGAGGCCATCCTTTGCTCAGTGCTAATCTTCGAAGAAAACGAGGAGAGATCTTCATGCTTCTCTCATGGTAGGACGTATTAGAGAAGACTGTAGCCATTGTGAAGCCACGCCGGAGTTGTGAAGACTTACTAGGAATTCTGTTTGCTTGCCAGAGCTCTGTTGCCTAGCTGGATCTTCGCTGGAGGTTCGAGATCTGCTCGAATTGCAGGTTGTTTGCAAAAAAATTTCTTTGACGGCTGTAGAAGAATGCTTTCTTTTTTTTTGTAATACTCAATAAGGCAAGTGATTCTTTTTTCTTTTATGTAAATGGTTAAATTTGTATATTAGTATCTTTATTTTCGTGTAATATTAGTTAAGTAAATTGTATAAATTTAAATAAACTAGTACTTTAAATAATTATTATTTTACCTAGAATTTTTTTTATATACTCAGCAAGTTTACTGAGTATACTCAGTAAATCCTCCCATATAGTCAGTAATTTATCGCAATACTCAGTGATTGTCATATATTCTATAAAAAATCGTAAGTATCTTCACCTAATACTTAAAAACTTTCCCCAGTACTCAATAACTTTCCACGGACACTCAGTTCTTTTTTCCTCAATACTCAGTAAAATCCATGAATACTTAATAACTTATTACAGCGACTCAACAACTTTTTCGATACCCATCATTTTTTCCGATACTCAGTTCTTTTTCCGGCGACTCGGTAACTTTTTCGATACTCAGTACTTTTTCCTTTTGACTCGGTAAGGTGGTCGGCGGTGGTCGGAGCGGGAAAGTATTGATACTTAATGAAGGAGGAGAGTGAATAATGACAATGGAGAAAGGAGAAAAAATGATAAGGGATGAGAGAGAAAAATGGTAATGGAGGAGAGAGAATAATCTATTTTATTTGATAAAGGTAGTCATAACATTGGTTATCTTAGAGGCCTCTTTGGAGGAGAGAAGAATAAGATATTACTTTTGTGGCACTAAGATGGTCTCCAAGACTAGGAATGGAAATGGTTATGGTTTAAAACCAAAACCGATGAAAACGCGAACCGATAATGCAAGGTTTAGAAAAGTGTAACCGATGGTCAAATCCGTTACACTATGGTTTTAGATAAAAATATAATCGAATAACCAAAAGCCTGTTTATTATCATCTATTTTTTTATATTTTTAAAATCTAAATATTAAATTTTAAAAAAATGTTATTTAATTAAGGATCCCTATAATATTTTTTATATTTTATAGATTTTTTTTATGTATTTGTGATCTTGTTTTAAAAAATTTCAATAGATTTATAGAGTTATAGTTTGGTTATGGTTAAAATCCAAAAAAAATGCTTAAAAGACCGAATCCGAATCCAAATTATTCGGTTATGGTTTAAGAAGTAAGTTTGCTGGTTAAATCTGTTAGAATTTGATTTTTGATAAACTAAATGGTTATGGACATGGTTTTGGATTTTTTGTAATAACGATCCGTTGACATCTCTATCCAAGACCCTATGGGTAATTCACCCTTTATAAAAATATAGAATTATAGATGAATAATGCAATGTGTTCAATGTTGGTGGGGTGCATGGTGTAATTATCGGGGATTGCTAGTTCAATTTTTGTGCGTTGGTAGTTCAATTCTGTAGGTGTTGCTTAGTATACTTCTCGTAAGTTGCTAGTTCAGCTTCAGTGGGTTGCGCACGTTTTATCTATGTGTTGTGTCAGCAAACAATGGGTTGAATGTACAATAGTTGTGGGTTGTCTTTTCCAACTTCACACCCCATTATTTGATGAAGGCATCGTTCACACACATCACATATATCATATCTATGCAATTTCTAATTTATTTTTTACATAATAAAATACAGATTACTATGGTAGAAAGCAACCTAGTAATGGGTTGTGTTCTTCGATTTCACAGCCCACGATTTGATAAAGATACAATTCACACACATCACGGAGATTATATCCATGTACTTTTATTAATTTTTTACCAAATAAATTATAGATAACGTAATTTTAAAGTTATTTTTCGTGGTTTTTGTGTAATGGATATTCTAATTTTTCATTCATTTTCTAACGGGAAGCGTAAACGACCTACCTATAGTGCAATACTGTAATTATTAATGTAAGTTATTTAGAAGAATTTCTATTGATGTAGATTAAACCTTTTTGAGAATTGTTTTATAGCTTTTTTAAATACCTCACCTAATAAAAAATAGTTTATTAAATTATTGATATGAATAACATTAAATTTCAGAGTCGTAAGAACTAGGTTACTCATGGTTTCAGTCTTGTATTTCTTATTTTACACCTGTATTATTGCTTTTTTGAATACCTCACCTAATAAAAAATAGTTTATTAAATTATTGATATAAATAAGATTAAATTTCGGAGGCGTAAGAACTAGGTTACCCATAGTCTGAGCCTTGTATTAGGTTACCCATGGTTTGAGCCTTGTATTTCTTACTTTAAACCTGTATTATTGCTTTTTTAATACCTCGCCTAATAAAAAATAGTTTATTAAATTATTAATATAAATAAGATTAAATTTCGGAGGCGTAAGAACTAGGTTACCCATAGTTTGAGCCTTGTATCTTTTACTTTACACCCGTTAGAGAGGTGATTTGAACCATGCATCTCCAATTTAAGTACTAAAGAAATAGCAAGATTTGTTCAGGGAGCTAGCTTAAGTGGTTGGAAGATTGATAGTTGGTACATATAGAAAAAAAAAATTATAACAAAGGCATTAGAAGTGCTGTACCACTACACACAACAACCGTTTAGTAATTATTGAGTTATACTTACTTAAATCCAATCCAACTGGTTAATAGTTGGTGGGTTTTTTTTCTTTTGTTTGGCTAAATAGTGAAGTCAACTCAGAATAATAATGTACAATCATTTATCATTCGAGGCCTACATCGCATTTGCTATGATCAAAGTACGAAGTTGTTTAAAAATTAGTATGCAATTTCTGCAAAGATTTTTTAAAAAATAATATACTTTATTCAATGAGTTTATTAGGCTTGACAAGAAAATTGATGCAATGTAAAAATATAAATTCATATAGTCTCGTTTAGATTATTCAAAAATCTTAAATTAATTACGTAATGTATAATTCTTGAAAATATATTATATATTTTTGTAGTGTTGGATTTTCAGGATCACTAAATACTAAAATATTTTTCTATTCTAATAAGATTGATTTTTTTTTACATAAGATATCCGAACTAGCTTGTTCGACTAATCCCACGAATATATACATGTCTTTCCATATATATTCTCATGGTAAATCATAACTAGGGAACTATGGACCTCCCTTTAAGTGCTTAAAAAACAAGGCTCTGTACATTTAAGCTAACTCAACTGGTTATAAGATTTGCTTATCAATTTCATATCTCGAGTTTTTTTTATGAGAAAATGCCACTTAAGGTCTTGAACACACACCCTAAGTGTTGAGCACCTTAGCAAGTAGCCTTGGTTCTTCCATTTTATTGTAATAGTTAGCACTTTTAGCAGAAAGTGAGACCCTATTTTTTGTTGTTGGATGAGTAATATCATAAATATTCATTGAGCAGGTAGTGATAAATGTAAATGATTTGAAGAGTCTTAAAGACTTTAAAAAGTAAGCAATAAATGAGAGGAAAGTTGAAGATGCCACTGGAAAGAAAGTTTTCAAGAAAAGGTTTGGAGGTGTGAAAAAACAGAAAAAACAGAGGAAAAGAAGGTAGGAAACAAGATTGAAACACTCAAAACAAACAAGGAGAAGAGTGTTCAAATCTATTGCAGGAATGGAGTTTTAGATTTTGGAAAGATGGGTTTTTTTGTAAAATAGAGGATAGAAAAGTTAGGGAGAGAAAACATTTTTTGTACGTTTCAAAAAATGGATAAAGAACACCTCTAAACATGGAAATCTTATTCGGACTCACTCAATCGTGGCCATTTTTTTTCTTTTTTTGAGAAAATCATTAAAACTCTCATTTGAAGGTTGATGGAGTTTATTGTAAAACATTTCCTACTGAAAAATACATTTTTATCAACTTCTGTTGTTTGATATAAATTAAAATTCCGAATACATAAAATTATACTTTCAAAAGTTACCATTATTAAATACTCCTACAAATAACACTTGTGGCTTGCGTTCCCTACATGCATTTTAATTTTGGAAGATGACAATTATCTCAAAATATAGTGAAAGTAAAATTCTACTATTTAATTTTATCAGAGCTAATATGACTTTTAAATATAATAGTTGCAGCTCCAAAAAAATAATTATTAATTACAATAAATTTTGAGTATTTGAACATTTTGACGACATAGTGTTTCAACACTAAAAGTAAAAAAATAAATAAAAAATCAATATGCTGTTGGTCCCCAAATATCTTTCTATTTGATGTTTCCCGTTCCAAATGTACGCGCTCTGGGTTACATAATATTCATAAAATACCGCAAAATTGAAGATTTTTGCTAGCTAATTCACTCTTCAATATATTATTTAAAATATAAAAATCAAAATGAAAGAGTCATCATGTCCAATTCTAAGTTCTTCATCATTAATGCTTCAACTTCTTCCGTACACTGCGCTTTATAAACTGCTTTTCCTGCATTAATTATTGTAACAAAACATCGCTTTAACTTGCTTAAATAGTGTCCCAAATAAGGTGACATATTACTAAACTAAGCACCCCGATCCCATCCCTACCCCACTCTTATAGGAGGGCTCAAGATTTTCTGTATAGTAGTAGATATTAGAGAGAATACATACCCTCAATACGTGATATTGTTTGGGGGTTATTTAGACTTTCCAGATTCTTGAGAGGGCAAGATGAAAGTGGAAGAACTGGAAAGTTTTGACAGTTGCAAATCTCAATCATGTGTCCATCAGGGTCATGGAAGAATAGTTGATCTACTGAAATACCACCTTCCTTCACCAATGCAGTCACATAATCAATTTCCAAGTCCTCCAACTTTCGAATAATTAGTTCCATATCCGTACATTGAAATGAAATGTGATTATCTTTTGGATTGATTTTCTCCTTCTTTGCTTCCATATTTTCCCCTTGAAGCAAATGAATTCCTACTCCATGATTAAACATCCTGCATAATTAAATTCAACTTTTATTATTTGATCTATGCTTTTAATACATTCGTTCACTTTCTTATGTGTTTGGTGATATAATTTAATTGTTCAATTGGTTCTTATGTAATGTAAAATAGCAAAATATACCTATGTATTTCAAACTGTACAAACATGACTTTGCAATTCTATCTTTAATTTGACATAGATATATATGCTATTTTTGAAATAACAAGAAATATGATACTTCTTTGAACACATGATACATTTAGATATTTTGTTTCTTCAATTTAGTATTCTCTTGTCCTTAAAGTTTAGTCTATTTACTTTTTTTTTTTTACATTTAAAAATATTATTGATTAACACCATGTTTAGTGTAATGTATTAAAACATAAACTTTAATATTTCAATAAGAATAAAGTAGGTATAATGTATCAAAAAATATCTTGATATTCTAAAATACATGTATTTAGGAATAATTATTTTTAGAAATGTAAACTAAAATTTGTGAACTTATAATTTACCTTTTAGGATGTAATATAATTAAGAGCACATAATTTACAAATAAAAGAAAAAAATATTTAAGTTATTCTTGAGATAAATAATTATATATATTACGTTTTAATTCACTTGTTATAACTTAAATTCTTTCTTCATTATCAAAAGAATAAACTTTCATAATAAGAAAATATGAAATGATGAAATACCTATTTATTTAATGATCTAATGTTGCATGACAAACTATGGATTTTAATACATGAAAGGATAATGCACTTAACCAGTTGGGTTAGCTTGACTGACTACCTTGATTATCTATCTAGACGGTACGGTATATGGTATACGGTATATGGTATATGGTATATGGTATATGAAACCAAAAAGTGGCTCTCATGTAACAAAAAAAAGAATAATGCACTTGAATACCTAAACACAAATAACTAATTTTCTAACTTAAAACTTATCAAATCTAATATCAACTTAATCTCGCATAAAGACGAATTTAAGACCATAACGTTATACAGAAATTCATCTTCTATGTTAGAAATAAAGTATAAACGGGAGATAAATCCCAACAATAAAAATGGATGTTAGATGAAGAATGGGACATACCAAGCTCCTTCAAAGTCAAGGGAAGACGGTCTTTTGATGAGCATGAATCCAAGAACATCTTCATAAAACTTAATTGATTTACTCAAAGTTTTACAAACATATGAAACATGGTTTAAAGCCAACAATGGGGGTTGCTTTGAATCATTAGAAGTTGATGATGAGAAAGATGATGATGAAGATGATCTGCTCAACATCTCAACTTCGTTTTCTTGTTTATTTATTCTAATTTGCTTGCCCCAATGTAAAATTCTATCGTTGATTTCTTATATAGAAACTTTGTTCAACTCTTGCAATATTATTATATAATATTATGTATGAGCGTATATTAGCTGTGGTATTACTTATTAGATACTTGTAATGTATTGATGAGAATAAGCGAATGACACACATGTATATAGAAAATATGAGATGGAATGCAACTATGCAAGTTGTAAATAATATGATAATTGTATTACTAACGAGTATGAACGGTGTATTTAAAAGAATTTAAAGATCTGTAATCACCTTATTGATTAAAAATACTCGATAGCGTTTATATATAAGATCATGTGATCAAAATTTGTACAAATAAAAATAATAATCAATATTAAAAGGGTATCTTCGGAAAGCTTTTAAATTTACCCAAAGTACAGCATTCGCCCCTAATCTTTGTTTTTATCCTTTTTCGCCCTTGATCTAAATTATTTTTATCGTTGTTAACCTTTTTTTCATTTTTCTGTCAATTAACCGTTAGTCAATGCCACTTGACACCACGCCAGTGCCACATCACTGCCACGTCATCGCCAGTACTCTTCGTCAGCTTCATCTCTAACTTTAAAAAAAACTTTGAAGGTTTGAATGCTTCAAACCTTCAACAATGGAGGAAAACTAAAATCAAAACATCTTAAAACATCATCATAGCCAAATCACTATTACACCTCTATCAAGAAAATTCCAAATCACTTTCAATATTAAGCATAAAAAAATAAGTTGAAAGAGGGAAATAATCGTCAATAAAAAAAGGTTCAGATCAGATCATGATTTAATCGTCAAGAAAGCTCCAAAATCTGGAGCTTTGGAATCTATATACATAATTTACACTAAATCTAGAGCTTTTCTACACTAAATCTATGCTTTCTTGTTGATTAAATCATGATTCTTGAATGATGTAATGAGTAAAATCAAAAAAATCAACCGTGAAATCCATTTGGACGAAGCTTCTTGTGGGCTTGCGGATCTAATCAAGGGCAAAGCTACGACTTCAAAAAAGAAGAAAAATAAAAATGTTCGTTGCCTTTTGATGAAGAGGGGAAGCAGCTCTTGATTGAAGACAAAAACATTTTAGGTCTTCAATTTCAGATTCGCCTAAGGTTTTAGAACCTTTAAATGGCTTCAGTGATGGATTTCTTTCAAACCTAGAAGATAAATTCGATTCTCCTAATGTACCAGTCTCTCTTGGTGAAGAAGACACAACTTCAGGTAACACAACAACAGTGGATTCAGATTATTCCAGATATGCTGAACTTTCAAGCGACAACCCTAAAAAACAGTTTAGTCGCTCATTTAGTAAAGAAGTTGATTCTGCAATAATTCTGCAATTTCAAGCCCCAAACATGATTCTTAAAGGTAGTAATAGCTTGAACTGCTCACCTTCATTAGATAAATGCAATGGAAAGGTTTTATTAGATAATTTTGCAAATATCAGTTGTTGCTCGTTTGAGTTTTGGGATTTAGTTGTTACTTTAATTAAGAATAGCACAGATTCTGTTAGAAAACACCAGGTGCTTGATCGTTTTCCTGAATCAGATTTTTCAACTCCTAAGCTTGATAAAGCTAAATGGTTGATGCCTAAATTAAAGTATGATACGAGTGTGAAAATTTCATGTGAAAATTCAGCTTCCACTCTAAAGAATCTTCACGTTTCAGAACATACAGTAGTTAAACCCAAAGTCGTTGGTATAGCTGCTGTGAATTACAAATCTGTCTTGCTAAATAATCGTGACCCACAGCTTGGTATGCAGTTAGAGTATTTTGAAACTAAGAAAGCAGAACGCTTAAAGCTTGAATGGAGCGATTGTATACCGCTCCAAAAACTGGAGCTTTCTTGACGATTAAATCATGATTTGATCTGAACCTTTTTTTATTGACGATTATTTCTCTCTTTCAACTTATCTTTTTATGCTTAATAGTGAACATTAAGACAGATTAATATGGTGAGCATTATGAGTCCAATTCCACCACGCAAGACTATTAATTTTGAGACGTTTCGATTTTAGCTTTTCTACATTGTTGAAAGTTTGAAGCATTCAAACCTTCAAAGTTTTTTTTATTTAAGTTAGAGATGAAGCTGACGAAGAGTACTGGCAGTGACGTGGCGGTGATGTGGCGGTGACGTGGTGCCAAGTGGCATTGACTAACGGTCAATTGACAGAAAAATAAAAAAATGGCTAACGACGACAAAAACAACTTAAATCAAGGGCGAGAAAGGGTAAAAATAAAGATTAAAGACGCATGCTGCATTTTGGGTAAAATTAAAGGGTTTCAGAAGGACTTTACCCATATTAAAACTTTAAAGGAGTAACTAGATTATAATTGTTATTGAATCATCTTTTTTTAAATAAAAATCTAATTACTGAAACACCTTAATATTGACCATATTCAAATACTTTTGATGAACAAGAATTGTTCTAATATGAAATGTAAAACACAATCATGAAAATTATTTTTAAAAGCATATCGCATTTCAAACACATAATTTACTATGACAACGGTTTATAAGAATAATCGACTATGAGATATCAATTTGATATTATCATTAAATACCCTTATGTAATAAAAATTAAATTTATATTAAAGTCTAATTCTACAAACAATTATCTTTCTTAAAAATTACACAATCTTCTTTCTAAAGAAAACACTTATAAAGTGTATGCCTTATTAGTTATCTTAAAAAGAATCCTATTTCAATCGAATTTTAAGTATAAGATAGATTTTTCAAATACATTGGAAAGATCGTCCAAAAGAAATGCCCGATAATCTTTTAGGGAAGATCGATGTTATGTATAGGATCTAAAAATGTTTTAAAAGAATGAAGGTGAGATTTACACCAGATTTTCGAGGAAAAAAGAAAGATTGACACCAAATAGAAGGGGTTAGATAAGACAATTGGTGGGGTTGTAGATCTCAATCCGACGTGACAAATACGTGGAAAATAAATGGTGTGATGAAGGTCTTATCCACATACGAACCAATTACACTGTTACATACATATGGATGTACAATTATATACATTCACCCATTTGCTTAGCAAGACTTTCCATGTTGTTAGTGGAGTTTTTTTCATATTTTTTATAAGGCACGTCGGTATCCTTTTTTTTTACCAATTCTTCAGTTAGCTAGCTAGCTATAGATTTCTTTTTTTTAGACAAATCTAGACGACTAGTATTAATTCTATTATACTCCGTTAATTGAATTAGTTTTTGAACAAAAAAATTTATTTAATTAGTATGAAATTAAGTTACTATAAAAGCGACCATTGATAAATTTAAAAGTTAATAAGTTGATGGCTTGATGATGAAGATGCAATTTGAATGTGGTAAGGCGCTGTGGGTAGTATTGCACGGTAAAGGAACGACATGCAGTGTGACGAATTTAGAAATAGAATTAGGGACGATGTTCATTATATTTGCCTTTATTCCACTTTTCCACCAAAACTACGATAAACATTTTAATATCATATATTATTATACAAGAGAAATTAACATCTTAATATCATACATTATAATACATTAAAAAAAATCAAAAAAAATAATTCAGTCTTCAAGGTTGATACAACTTTTTCTCCCATATTCGTTTCACATGAACATGATACATAAAAAAATATGAATTTTTGAAAGAAATAAAATAAATTAATAGATTTATTTCCATGTCACCCATGATGGGTTAACATGAACGTGCTAAGATAGTTACTTGGGTTTAACTGAAAGAACTTACCCACTTTCTTAGTGCTTGGGGTGGAGATAATGGGAAGGTGGTTTATTATCAGATAATAAACCAACGCTTCCTGGACTCTATAAATAGGAGTCTCCTACTCCATCTTCAATACAGCTTCACAGCACACAATTTCTTCAGCAAAAATTCCTTCTCTTATTCCATTACACTTAAACAAGATTCTCATACACTTAGGTGGTGAAAACAAAGAATTTAATTCTTGTAATTAAATTCACGATCAGAAAGTAAGAATTCAGAAAATAGGAATTCAGAAATCAATCCGCTGCGTAAGAAGGTTTGTCTAAAACCTTCAAGTCTTTAATTTAATAGGTAACAATTGGTATCAGAGCGTTTGTTACCTGGATTATTCTTTGCTTCTTTCTTCTGTGTTTCATGCGATTCATGTCATTAATGAAAAAAAAAATTGTCGAAAGCTTTTTTTTTTTCTTCTCTCTGTCGAATGAGTTTAGAAAAGAAAGATTTATTTTTTGGACCTAGAGCCTAAGTTTTAATCATGGCTTTATTAATTTTCTATTGGACATTAATTAATTCTTTTCTTTGGGCCGGCATTTAATTATTTTTGTTTGGGCCGCAAATTAATCTAACCGGACCTATTATTTATTTTTGGGCCGGTAATTAATTTCAGATTTAATAATTTTTTGGGCTGAACCTAAATATTTTTCGGACCAAATTAGAGTAGTAAAATTGTTTTGCATGTAAGGTGGGGTTTGAACCCTAGCCAACCCTACCAATGACTAGTCACTTAACCACTTTTTCTATATAATTAGTTGTTACATATAAGAATATATGTTTCATTTATAACAAATTTCAGAAATGTATTATTTTAATTCAAAAAGGTGGTGAATTATTTTTTGTTCTTAATTTTTCTATAGAGGAAAATGGTGATTACACGGTCCCGGGGATTACGTGCATTCAGACGCGACCTGTTGATGAACTACAGGACTGATTACAAGAACATAAAGAATACTAATGAACCAAAATTGGTTTACACCGCCAAAGAACCCGAGTCAGATGGACAAAGGGAAGATTTCAAAAACAAAATAATGACACTTCGAAATTATAACATGAAATCATCACATTCTTTAATACAACACGTGAAGATTGTAAATGATATGATACAAGGTGTCATAAAATATGCATATCACATGAATGAGAATGACAAGGTTGATGCCCTTCTCAGGACTTTGCCAAAAGACTTGAGAAAAGATCTCCTTGATATATGGAGGAATGTGAATCCCGAAAATTATGTAGATAGGAGATCAAAAACATATGGTTGGGTCGTATATGCCTTCACTGAATCTCATATGTGGAATCATTTTAAAAGGCATACAAGTTTTTTTCAAATGTCCTTGTGAGATGAATTCGCCTACTAAGTATGATCCGATAAGTCTCTATGTAAAAGAGGGTTTTGAAAAATCGATTCCTTTGAAAACGAGATACGAATGATTGTCATGTATAAGTTAGAGTTTCTTTGCTAGGTAGTTTATTTTGGTAGTTCGTTTCAAATGTTAGTCTTTGAATTTTATTTGGTTATTTGTTTACCAAACATGTTTTTTCATTTATGTATGAATTCAACTAGATTATTTGCTTTTATGTTATTAGTTGTTTAGTTTTCATACATTTTTGCTCTATTCATGTTAGAGTAAGTGGGAGTTCTTGAAGAACTTAATTTTGCAGTTAATGAAATTGATTGAATGGTTAAGACAAACAAAATATAGTGGTTCATGATTGGGAACATAGTGAACTTTCTTTATCACTTATTTTGTTATCTTTCTTATTCATTCCGTTTGCATTAATAGCATAGAGTTGTTAAATAAATGTATGATATTAATGGAAATCTCTTACTTTATAGAGAAAATGGCATCGAAAACCATCATTGCTGATCTCAACAAAGGAGAAAAGATGAATGGTGAGAACTATAACCTTTGGAAGCTCAAGATACACTATGTTCTAGAAGAGCAAGATGTTCTTGAGGCTGTTAACAATGTCATGGCTCAGCCTGAGGAAGGCAACACAGCTCAAAACAGAAGGGACATGGAGGCTTATGAGAAGTGGAAAAAGAAAGATTCCACTGCAAGAGGCATCTTGATAGGCTCCATGAATGACGATCTTGTCTATGAATGTCAACGATACCTCACTGCTCACGAAATGTGGAATGCTCTTAAGGAGAAGTATGGGGGTACGACTGTGACTAAGTTGCGTCAATTGACCATTAAGTTTGACACTTGCAAGAAGAAGCCTAATCAAACCATGCAACAACATCTCCGAGAGATGTCTAACATGATTAGGGAACTTAAGAATGCAGGTCATAACCTTACTGATGAACAACAGGTTCAAGCTGTGATCCGATCTCTTCCAAATAACTGGGAGCATTTGAAGATAAACTTGACTCACAATGACAACATCAAAACCTTTGATGATGCTGCTCGTCATGTGACATTGGAAGATGAACGTCTAGATGCAATTAAGCCTCAGGGTCAGGCTTATGTTGCTGAGTCAAGTTCCCACAAAGTTTCTGGCAATAAGCGCAAGAACAATGGGAAGAAGAACGGAAATGAGCATGTTTCCAAGAAGAACAAGAAAGGTGGTAACAATAATGGAAAACGTTTCCGTAAGAAGAAAGACAAGAGTAAGATGAAATGCTTTAACTGTGAGAAAATGGGTCACTTCGCTCGCGAGTGCAGCGAGCCCAGAAAGGTAGCAATTTCATTTACTTCTTGTAATTTTACTTATGTTACCAGTACTGTATTGCTTGCTGATTCTAATCCTTTGTGGACTGTGGACTCAGGAGCGACAGACCATGTAGCCAAAGACCGAGAGGCATATGTAGAGTACCGTCGGATTCCAGAGGGATCAAAGTGGATATATGTAGGAGACAACAATAAGGTTGAAGTCAAAGGAGTTGGCACTTGCAAGTTGAACTTGCGAGGTGGTCAAACCTTGTACCTGCATGATGTACTTTACGCACCTGATATTCGACGGAACTTAGTCTCGGTCACTGTTCTTCTAGGATTAGGTTTTAATTTGCATTTTCATAACAAACAAGTAGATATATATTATGATGCTAGGTATTATGGTTCTGGTTTTATTTCGCATGGTTTAATTGTACTAGATGATGATAACTCGTTTAATAGTTATTGTTTAAGTAGTTGCTTTTCCATTGATACTTCTTCTTCTAGTAATTCTAATATAGAAGAAAATGTATGGCATGCTAGATTAGGTCATATTGGTCAAGACCGTATGAATTTGTTGGCTAAGGCGAACCTTTTGGGTTCGTTGACTAAAGTCAACTTGCCAACTTGTGAAAATTGTCTAGCAGGTAAAGCAAAACGGAAACCATTTGAAAAGGCTAAACGAGTCGAGTACCCATTACAAGTAATTCATTCAGACATCTGTGGCCCAATGAGTGTTCAAACTAGACGTGGGGAACGTTATTTCATCACTTTCATAGATGATTTTACTAGGTTTGGTTATGTCTACCTGATTTCTCACAAATCTGAAGCATTGAAATGTTTTATGACATTTATCAATAAAGTGGAAAATCAGTTAGAGAGGAAGGTGAAAAACCTAAGAACCGATCGAGGACGTGAATATCTATCTGATCAGTTTAAAGAACTGTGTGATGAAAAAGGGATAGTAAGGCAACTTACAATTCCTAGAACACCACAAAAGAATGGTGTGGCTGAAAAGAGGAATAGAACACTCCTAGAAATGGTTAGATCTATGATGGCACAAGCAAATCTTCCAATATCTTATTGGGGAGATGCCTTGTTAACCGCCTGTTATATACTTAACCGAGTACCCACAAAGACTATTCCATCAACTCCTTATGAACTATGGACAGGTAGGAAACCTAATCTGTCATACTTGCGACCTTGGGGGTCGGCAGGCTATGTTCATGATCTATCTCATAAGTATGGGAAGTTAGGTCCAAGAGGTAAGAAGTGTATCTTTATTAGATACCCAGACCACTCTAAAGGATATGTGTTTATTGGTGAACATAATGATGGGGGTCTTACTGAAATTGAGTCACGAGATGTTACATTCTTAGAGAATGATTTTCCTAGCAGAGGCGAGGTTGACAGAAATTCCATTTTATGTGAATTAAATGAGATTCAGGAAGATGATATGCAAATAAATGTGACGCCTGATGAGGTAACACATACTCAAGAAATAGAGACGGACACTCCTCTAAATCTTGACACGGAAGAAACCATTGCATCATCTAGTAATCCTATTTCTCAAGATTCTCAACTTAAGAGAAGTGCTAGAGGTTTAGTTCCTCGTCGCCGATTTGAAATCGAAGGAGAAGTCTTTATGATAACTCCACAAGACGAAGAAGAACCTCGAACAGTTAATGAAGCACTCTCATGTCTCGCTAAGAATGAATGGAGGAAAGCAATGGAAGAAGAAATGGAGTCGATGAAGAAAAACCAGGTATGGGAACTGGTTGATCTTCCAAAAGGACGTAAAGCAATTGGGAACAAATGGGTTCTCAAAATAAAGAGGAAACCTGACAATTCCATTGACAGGTATAAAGCTCGCTTGGTAGCGAAAGGCTATACTCAACGGGAAGGAATAGATTTTGAGGAAACTTTTTCTCCTGTTGTTAGATTTACCTCAATACGTCTTATTTTAGCTATAGTGGCGCATCTCGATCTGGAGTTGCACCAAATGGATGTTAAAACTGCATTTCTAAATGGTGATTTAGAAGAGGTAATTTTCATGGAACAGCCCTCGGGTTTCGTTGCAAAAGATCAAGAGAATAAAGTATGTAGATTGTTGAAATCAATCTATGGTCTTAAGCAAGCCTCGAGACAGTGGAATTTGAGATTTCATGAAGTCATCTCGTCAAATGGATTTGAGATGATAAGTGAAGACCACTGTGTTTATATTAAACGTTACAAGAAAAATTTCATGATTTTATCTATATATGTGGATGACATCCTATTAGCTGGGAATGATAAAGAGTTTATTCAAGCTAACAAGGAGTGGCTAGCTTCTCAATTTGATATGAAAGATATGGGAGAAGCAAATTATATTCTTGGTGTTAAGATTCACAGAGATAGGTCTAGAAGACTATTATCTCTATCTCAAGAACCTTACATCATGAATGTACTTGAGCGCTTTGGTATGATTACGTGCAATGCCATTGACACTCCTGTAGCAAAGGGAATAAACTTAACTCTCGACATGTGTCCTAGTACTACAGAAGAGAAACAGAAAATGTCAACAGTACCATATTCTAGTGCCATTGGTAGTCTTATGTATGTTATGATGTGTACGAGACCAGACATTTGTTATGCAGTAGGTTTAGTTAGTCGTTTTCAATCGAACCCGGGACAACAGCATTGGAAAGCTGTAAAAAGGATATTGAGATACCTAAAAGGCACCAAATATCATGCCTTGTGCTTTCGAGGAGATAGATTACGCCTAGAGGGATATACAGACGCTGATTGGGCTGGTGATATAGATGGGCGTAAATCCACTTCAGGTTATGTATTCTTGCTAAATAATTGCGCAATCTCACGGAGTAGCAAGAAACAAACCTGTGTAGCTTTGTCAACGATGGAAGCTGAGTTTGTAGCTTGCTCAGCTGCGGTTCAGGAGGCTGTTTGGTTAAAAAGGTTCTTTGAACATTTAGGATTCTCTGGTGATAGTGGGAGTCCAATAACAATATACTGTGATAGTCAAGCTGCAATGGCTTATGTGAAAGATCCAAAATATCACAGCAAGACCAAACACATTGATATAAAGTATAACTTCGTTAGAGATATAATTGCACAAAAGGATGTTACTTTGCATTATATACCCACACGCAATATGCTTGCTGATCCATTCACAAAAGCTATCCCAAGGGATGTATTCATGGATCATGTTAGATCTATAGGATTAAGCAAGATATAATGTATGAATTATTGCTAGTTTATGTGCATTCATGTATATATTTCCATTAGTATGTTTATTTAACTGTTTGTTTTAATGATATCATGTTTGATATGTATTATATATATTGCGTGTGATTTTGTAAGTATGTATGTCCTATAGATTGAGATTGGCCCTGTCACACGGGCAATCGCCTTTGGCATAAGAAGTGCGCAAAGATGAGACTAACTCATAGTAGTGAAGAACCCTTAAGATAACTTGAGTTAAGATAGTCGCCTTAACTAAGTGTTAAGATGAGATCATAAACATGGATAAACCATGTTAAGCTTATATTATGATCGAAGTACAATCCCACTATCTACTTAGTCTATAATAGCCAGATATGAGTTGCTTGATTGATTTCATAGAAGGGTTGATCGATCAAAGAATTCATCTTAGGCAACGAGGCTTGTCTAATTATATATCTGTATGGTATTTGTAAAATTGTGACATACAATTGGAGATATATGAATAATACCATAACACGTGTGTCATACCACGTGTGCTTTCGACCAAAAGGAAGTGAAGAATTGATCCCTGTTTCTTCACTGTATGATACCTTTGATTTGTGCCCTTATTACTTTTGACTATATCTTGATATTTTGATTAGGTGTATGCTACTTTGAACACATTACCAATGATCATGAGTGATTCGGTCTAATGGGGTATGTTTGGGAAAGCAACCTAATCAATATAAAAGGATATAAGTGTAAAGGGAAGACTAGAATTGTGTATCAAATGTGTGCTTGCAGGTTAACCGATCATGTAAGTCAATACGGACTATAACATGATAGTGAGACACATAAACGAAATGACAGTGAACTCTTTTTCACATAGAAGTTGTGATATAAATTTGAAGGGGTCAGAGTTACTGTAATATGATACAACATATTGTTAGTCTGTGGTACTACAAGATACGTAAGGAATGAGATTTCATTTGAGCAACTATGTACCCTAACAGGTTAATAGTAACATACGCTCGTATGCTTGTCGGTCGCACGACCTATTTGTCAAGTATGATGAATTATTGTAGTAGTGTGTATATGAGAGAATTTTGAGAATTTTTTTATGTATGGGACATTGTGATGCACGTACCTAATAGTACGATGGTAACTCCATCATGTGCGAGTGGGAGAATGAAAGAAATAAAATAAATTAATAGATTTATTTCCATGTCACCCATGATGGGTTAACATGAACGTGCTAAGATAGTTACCTGGGTTTAACTGAAAGAACTTACCCACTTTCTTAGTGCTTGGGGTGGAGATCATGGGAAGGTGGTTTATTATCAGTTAATAAACCAACGCTTCCTGGACTATATAAATAGGAGTCTCCTACTCCATCTTCAATACAACTTCACAATACACAATTTCTTCAGCAAAAATTCCTTCTCTTATTCCATTACACTTAAACAAGATTCTCAGACACTTAGGTGGTGAAAACAAAGAATTTAATTCTTGTAATTAAATTCACGATCAGAAAGCAAGAATTCAGAAAATAGGAATTCAGAAATCAATCCGCTGCGTAAGAAAGTTTGTCTAAAACCTTCAACTCTTTAATTTAATAGGTAACAAATATCATATATTATTATACAAGAGAAATTAACATCTTAATATCATACATTATAATACATTAAAAAGAATCAAAAAAAAATAATTCAGTCTTCAAGGTTGATACAACTTTTTCTCCCATATTCGTTTCACATGAACATGATACATAAAAAAGTATGAATTTTTGTGTCAATAGAATAGAGCACATTATAATGATAAAACAAAATAAAAATAAATTTAAAAAAAAATCCTCGTTATCAGTTTTATACATTTTTTTAATCAAAGTAGCTTATATAAATAAATAAAAAAGTTACAAAGAACCGCGGTTTGACCAACCAAACCCGAAAATAAAAACAAAATAATAAACTAAAACAAGAAACAAGCTACAAGAACAACAGAGGGGGCGAGGCAAACTCAGGCAGCAGATGAACCAGAAGCAAATGTGCCACCGAAGTAGCGAGCGGGGACCACTGAGGGTCAATGGACCATGACCAATAAGAAGGAAAATCTCAATCCTCTGGGAGAGGGGGAGAAAATAGACTACCATTTCAATGATAAACGGGATAGGCAACTCAAAGGCCGAGGCGAAAGTTGCGGTGCCGAAGATCTTGGTAATCCTCTAATTAAAGGAGATATCACTAGCCCAAATGATAAAAATGGAACTCGAGACTAGACGGACCGAAAGAGTAACCACGCACCCAAAAGAAAAACACACAACCTGCTTCTCCAGCCAAACCAAATAACCGCAAACCAAAGTAGTCAAACAAAGAAATTCCAAGCAAAATAGACTCTAAATGAACGGCAAACCCTCGGAGTTCCTTAAGTCGGATTCAACTGAATGAACAATCGTGGAAAAAGATGAATTACCACCTACGAATGTATGGAATCGACTGGAACCGTAGGAACAACACAAGCAACAAACAAACCACCTCTCTTGCCAAACAAACCAAGGACAGGTCAAACTAACTGGACAGTAAGATCTCGAACAGAACAAGTAACGAGTGAACGGCAAACACTCGGAACTCCAAAAGTCGAAATCCAGTGAACAAATTACAATAACCCCGAGTGCATCACTACAAGTCCTACGAGAGTGAAATCAAGAGGCGCGGCTAACAAGACTAACCCACAAACGCAAAACCACCAAGTAAAAACCATGCCAAACAACCTCAGGAGTCCCCGCTAAAGAGGAACACAGAAACCACTCCAAAATAGCACACCAGAAAATAGAAATAAAGGGGAGGCATCCATTCTTACCAAAATCACAAGGCGACAAATCCAGCAGGAAAAATCCGTTCACCAATTCTTTGTCCAAAAGAACCCAAAACCAAGATAAAACAAACTCACAAGAAATAGTTTTCCTAGAACGGTAGATCCCCGCAACCGAAACCCCAAGACTGGTGAAGTCCAAAAGTCCAGAAGAAGAAGGATTACAAAACCAGGAAAATCAGATGAAGCAGAGGAATGAGTCTTAAGTAATGGACCTGGAAAGGAGCAAAGTTGGATCTTTGGGCCTGAAATTGGGCCAGATCTGGACCCGCTTGAAAAATGGGAAGGACGCTTGATCGATAGCGGACTGTGGTGAAGGAAGTAAAGGACATTGTCACTGCAGATGGAGGAGCAAGAAGCAAAGCTAATGAGAAGTGGTTGAGGAGTTTCAAAAGCAGGGCTTGAAAACCAACGGTAAATAAGGTAAAAAGGAACAAAAACAGGAAACAGAAAAAGAAAAAAAAGGGGAAAGAAAGGTAAGGAAGATAAAGGGAAAAGGGAGGAGGGGCCGCCATCACCAGCCTAAAGGCAACCGGTGACAGCTTCCGTTCAGATTTAATATTATCTGTAAGAATAGAGAGAGAGCGTTTTAAGAAGAAGAGGGTATTTTCGTTCGTCTAGTTTTATACATAGACCGTAAGAATTTAATGATTAAAAGTTAGATATAGGTTATCTATTGAAATAATAAAAAATTAAACTTTAGCACAACTAATAAAAACATTAAGATTAGTACATGTAGTTTATAAAGATAATAAGAATTTTGAATTAATAATACATGAGCACAACTAATAAAAACATTAAGATTAGCATAGATATTTTTTTTTTCAAATTGAGGATGGGATTAAGCCCACCGTTTAGCAATGCACATTCATCACGACATGGTAATGGTATTGACTTGTGGAGAAAAAAGAAATGATTTTTTCAGAATATCTTTGGATATTAAATGGGCAATGCTTTTGGATTTAAAATGATTTATATGATGACAAAAAAAATGATTTATATGATTGATTACACATGAAAAAAATTAAAAGAAAACTAAAACCCGAGGCACCGACCCATCAAAATCTACCCAAACCCAACAAATCTCAAAGATCCAACCAAAATAAACTAGAATTAACATACGTACACTAACAAGCACGAATTGTTCATCGGATGGAGGACTTTTGCATGTTTACGACGAACAACTTCTTAAGGATAGCTTTAAAGGAATGAAGGAAAAGATTTTTAACAAAGGAAATAATGATTTTATCAGAAAGGTCAAACATGAGAAGTATGGTTTTCTTGTGTACATATACTTATATTAACAAGAACAAAAATGGGAAATTAGTGGGTTGGGATACTACAAAAGTCATTACGTTAACAAATACTATCCAAAACATAGTAATGATGTAATAATGGAACAAATGTTAAAGCTAGTATATTAACCTTATACTCCCTCCGTTCCACTAAATTTATCCACTTAGTTTTTCACATATATTAAGGAACATAATAAATGCATTCACCATTACAAAAATACCCCTAATAAAGTATCTTGATATCTTAAATGTGTATTGTAATTATAAATTTCAATATTTTAATAAGGGTAATAGTGGAAAAAGTAGGAAAAAAAGTGTCTTGAACTTCTAAGTGGACAATATATTTGGAACATTATTTTTAGTAAATGGACAATTTGAGTGGAACGGAGGGAGTATGTGGAAGCTCAAGACAGAAGAAGGTAAAGAGACTGTAGACGCGGTGTCCAATACCAACTGTAACATGCAAACTAGTACCGAGTCCCAAAAATATCATTTGAAGAGTATAAATTCAGACCATCGGCTACACAACTGTTGAAACTTAAGATTCCAGCTAGTTAAGTAAATGCTTCCGTAAATTATGAAGGGCGATATAATTAGTGCTTTTGGTCCAAAAAAAAGTTCTTTTTTCTTGTTCTTTCTATACAAAGATGGGCTATGAATTGTGGAATATAAACAATTACGATAGCGCGTCCAAACTAAAACAATATTACGATATTTTTTATACCCATGACCATGAGTAGAAGCTAAATACGGCTTTGGAGATCCTCTAACCACATTTATAATGTGTTAAATATTGGTAAAATAACAATAACACTTTATCTGATAATCACAATAAAATATAATTCAATACAATAATAAACTTATAACAAGATTACACGTAATTGAATATAAATTACAAATTTACAACAAGGTACCAAAAATTTAAATAATAACTACAATTGTTTTGTTTAATATGATATTCCGCGTAATGACCGGTACCCTCTTATGAATACTATCACTGCACTAACTTATGCTCAGTATCAACTTTTAAAAAGAAAGAAAGTTAAGAGTTTTTCTATTGTTTGTAATACTTGTGGTGCCTTTACAAATGACTTTCAACTTCTTTATATAGAGGTAATACCCATTCAAAAAAGTTTACACTAAATGCTGTCATAAACACCATTATAAAGACTGTCATAAACATGTCTCTCATAAAGCCTGAAAAAGTTTTTCTTCTTTTGAAAACTGACATGAATTTGAACGTGAAGAATATATATATGTTATGTTGATATATATTCGGTGAAGTGTTTTAATTTGATTGGTTCCTTACTTAATGACGTGGCTAATCTTGGGCGCTTGATCTTTACTTACATCTGACGGCTCTCATTCACTCTTGGCTGATGTCTCTTATATAAGGAATTCGGGTTTGACCGAAGTCATAACCCTTCTCTCAACTCACGCGTTTCACTCTCTCGCCTCTCTCTTCTTCATACGAAACCCTAGTTCTTAGAAGATCAATCTCTGATTCTTCTTGTAATCAATTAGATAGCTTCTTGGTTGTAATCTCTCGTGTAAATTGTGATAATCATCTTGATTAATCACTAGATAGCCTTGTTAGATATTTAGGGTTCGAGAATTAGATTAGAAGCGGTATTCAATTGATTTTGTGGTTTGTAATTGTAAGGTGATCGGAAACATTGTATCTCTTGTGATTTCTAGTGGCTGAGCAACTCTCATCGGAGCTCAACGTGGATGTAGGTCTATTTTGGACCGAACCACGATAATTTCTGTGTTCTTACTTTCTTGCATATTTTCTTTGGTTTTGGTTACTCGAGTATTGTGATTTGGAGGTTAATCGTGATAGGAATTTACAACAGAACGTTTCTCTTTGACAGTGGGAAGAACGAATCTGGTACTTGTAACTCCTTAGCCATAAGTGTGGGAGCATTCATGACAATCGTTTCAAAACATTGGGAATTCATGGATGGTCGTTTATCTTCTACTAATGGCATTTCCGAACGTGGTCAATGAATACTATAAGTACCAAGTCCAAAATAAGTTTTAATTTTTATTTATTAATTCTCAAGACTCCTCAAAACTCCACGACCACGCCACTCTCCACGACCACACCGTGTCAGGCTGGGTCAAGCGGGTTATTGGTGGCGGTGGTGGTCGTGCGCACGTGTGGAGTATTCCCATTACTATTCATTTTTAGAGTGTTGAGCCTTTTGAAAAATTTAGAATGGGGAATATAAACTATTATATTTTTCCTTCATTTATGAGGTGAGACAAAGTAAGCAAAAAAATCTTAGTCTTCTCCAAGAGCATGAAGTAAATAAGACTTTGATATTCTTTATTAATTATCAACAATCCCCCACTGCGTTGGGTGAATTGTACTTAAGTGGCAATATATTTCTATTTGAATTGACACATAGTGAAGTGAGACAACCACCAGATCTCGTCAAGTGAACGTACTCCTGAACTTGACGTTCTTCGGTCAAAACCCTCACAACACATACTCCACCAGGTATTAATTATAGATTCCTTGATCACCACCCTTTCCAACACATAGATGATCTTTTACGAATGTCAACCCAGAGTAGACTACCCCTTTAGGGTATTAAGATAATTAAGAACAATAGAGCACAACCTTACTATGTGATTAGTAAATTAATCAAGTTCTTCTCAATATGACCAACACTACGGGCTATGAATTCATAGTTGATTTATAAATTCATTGTTCTAGGATCATCAAAGATATATTAGGAACAATGTATCTCAACTTCATTGGTGAATCATCAAGTCCTTCTCAATAGGACCACCATTAACGTTTATGAATTCATTAAGAATTGTAAACTCATCCTTAATCTCTTTTATATAAGCCTCAACCCCATCAGTGAGTTCATCAAGTGCTTCTCAATAGGACTACCATTGATGGCTAGGGGTTGATACGCTTCATGTTTGCGCTTAAAAAAATAATTAGAAGAAGAAAGATAACACTTAAGGTTTAAAAATGGAATTATCTTTCTTTTTTACTTATGTTTAAATTTTTATTGATTTTAACTGTTTTTTATTGTTTTTATGCATATTTAGATTTGGTTTCAAATATTGGTGTTTAAAGAAGAGATTTGGAGGGGTGTATTCAACGAGAGTCTGTTGGATTTTTTGGAATTTAAAAGTCCATGGGTATTCAATCAGGATTGTAAAAAGTCTATTAAAACTTGAGGTATACAATTGAGATTTTAAAAACTCTTTTAAAATCAAGATGTATTCAATCAAAAATCCTTTAAGTCCATTAAAATTTTAAAGTATTCAGAAGTCATTAGACTTTCAAACTCATTGGATTTTGTAGGAGTTTAAGGTTTAATTATAATTAAAAAAGTTTTCTACAAATCATTCAGTAGAAGTAGAGATTTTATATACTCTAAGCAAAATAACAAATAAAGTAAAAAAAAATTCATAAATGATTATATAATTATTCTAATATCTAATCATTTATGGCCATATTTCTCTACATGGGTTTAGATTAAGTTAGTTAATATACATGTCACCCATTTTATTTTATTCATTGAAAAACTTTTACTAAAAAAGTGAATGAAGAAATTTCTTTTTGTTTTTTTTTTCCAATACGAAGGTGAAGATATGGGTTTAAAGTTTCTTATGTTTCATTATATTTTTTTGGGATAGAAAAATGTTTTACATCGTGTACTTTTTTTTTTTGAGCCAATTAGAGGTAAATGCCTATTAGAAAAGTTATTTAAAAAAAGGTGCCCCCAATAAGACATTTTATAGAAAACAGCCCCACCCCAAAATACCCTTACAAATGACAATTAAAAAAAAAGAAAAAGAAAATAGAATCTTACTTAATCTAAACTAACTGTTGTTTAGCATATTAAAAAGAAAAGAAAAAAAACCAATCGACACAACACACACAACACACACAACACACTGTACACAAACGGAAAGATCTTTGAGAGAGAGAGAGAGAGAATCGGCGACGACGGGAGAAGCGGCGAACGACGACGGCGGTGCACACAACCAAGAGAATCTACTCCGGCGAGCAAAATAGTCAACAAAATCAGTCGATCAAATTAAAGATTCGACTCCAAAACCTATACGTAAGTGAAAAAACTGAAATATAATCCTATTTCTATGTTTATTTCGAGGTTTTTGATAGTAATTAACAATTTAGAACCTGTTTTTATGTGATTCATGAAGAAAAACACAACAAAAATATAATACATGTGGATTTTGTTTGATTTCTACCAATTTCTTAATGATTTATAATCATTTTCTTACTGATTTCTATATAAAAACCGAAATTAGAAGTTCCTAGGGTTGAAAATATGATTATTTGATGAATGTGTTAAATAAACTTTGATAAACATGAACGAATGTGTGAAACAGGGACTTATAGTGCAATTATTTGAATTTTTTGAGGAATAACTGTCAAATATATATATAAACAGGGGCCTCATTGAAATTTTGGTTTATATTATGAAATTTTGTTTGATTTCTTACACATTTCTTGGGTTTCTAGGGTTTAAAATAGGATTATTTGATGAATGTGTTCAATTTACTGTGATCAACATGAACGAAAGATGGATTAGAGTCATAAAATGTGAATAATGTGTTAAACAGGGACCTAAAATGCAATTACTGCATAATGCAGAATTCTGCACAATGTTTTTCGTAACTGTATTAAACATGGAATTCCATGTTTAATACAGTTATCAAAACATGGAATTACATGTTTTGATAACTGTATTATAGACAAAATGTGTAGTTTAGGGACCTTTTAGTGTAAATACTGCATAATATGGAATTCTGCAGAATGTTTTTAGTAACTGTATTAAACATGGAATTCCATGTTTAATACAATTATCAAATCATGAAATTCCATGTTTTGATAACTGTATTATAGACAGAATGTGTAGTTTAGGGACCTTTTAGTGTAAATACTGCATAATATGGAATTCTGCAGAATGTTTTTAGTAACTGTATTAAACATGGAATTCCATGTTTAATACAGTTATCAAATCATGAAATTCCATGTTTTGATAACTGTATTATAGACATAATGTGTAGTTTAGGGCCCTTATAGTGTAATTACTGCATAATATAGAATTATGCAGAATGTTTTTAGTAACTGTATTAAACATGAAATTCCATGTTTTGATAAATGTATTAAACATGGAATTAACACTCAATTCAGACTACTAATATATTTTCTTGTGCTTAGAGTTTGTGTAAAAACAGGTGAAAATGGAACCAAGAAAAGTTATCAAGCCAAGACAGTGGAGTGTATGTATGCATGTATGCGGATGACATATACAAAACCGCAAAAGTAAGGGAGGCATATGAATAGAATGCAGCCGACAAGTACCGAGCAAAGATGTATATGCAAATCATCGACAACAAAGACCAAAGCATCAATTATGAAGAAGGAAAATGAAGAATTTGTTTAAGTTTTTTACTATTTTGGTCAAATTAGTATTTAGTATTTCGTATATTATCGGACTTATTTGTAAAGTTTTTAGTTTCTAATGTTTAAAATGAATTGTTAAGACTTGTTAACAATATTATCAAGGATTTGATTAGTAATGTAACTTCTATGGTTTATTATTATTTTTGTTAAAAACTAAGTGTTAAGAAAAAGAAAAAAAATGTTATGTATTAGTTAACTATCATGATACAAACTACAACATCAAAACAAACATATAAAAAACAATAGGCATGGTTGTGTATGTAGAAGTATGTGTCACGAATACAAAGTTCATGGAAAAAGTGAAGGTCAGCAAAACACGGGGGAAAAGTCAAAACAGAGAGAAATTCCATGTTTTAAACATGGAATACCATGTTTCAAACATGCAATTCCATGTTTCAAACATGGAATTCCATGTTTAAAACATAAAAATTCAGACATCGGCTTAAGCTACATGGCTCGAAACCTGTATTAAAAGACAATAATACTAACACTGAAGCACAAGACAAACATAAACACAAAAAGGTACAAAAACTTAACAATACAAATGTAAACAATGTTAAATATGTGAATATTAATCGACCGTTACAAGAATTTAAAGATCGTATAAACAAAACATCACTAATTGAGGAGCTTTACAGGTTTTAGCGTTATGGTGTCCTTGGGTGTGGCAACGTCCACATATTATCATCTTAGGTTCGTTCTCAAATTCACCACGAGACTTGAAACGCTTTTTTTTTGTCTTCCGGGAGGAACCTTGACGATTAGAGGGTGGACAAAAACATCCCCGAGCCCGGGGATTGGTGAAGGTGGACTGAACATGTAAAAAGCAGGAACGTTAACGAGTAGCATTCCCTGTATAAAGTCATGTGGTAGTAACTCTCGATGTACTATAGACGATGAGCTGGAAGGCCATTTAGACAACACGTAATCGAAAATAGAATCGAGAGTCGGAAAAAGATCAAACGAACGCATAGAACGTTGAGAACCGAACCTAACTATAAACATAACCATCTGCAAAAAACAATTCATGAAAATAAGTACTAGAATACAATAACACAAACAAAGGAAGGTGTAGAAAAGGGAAAAAATTATGTGCAGGAGCAGAATTCCATGTTTTAAACATGGAATTCCATGTTTCATACAGTTTCATTCTGTATAAAACATGGAATTCCATGTTTAAAACATGGAATTCTGCGCCTGCACAAACCTCTTCACAGAATTACAGCTCAAACACACACTAAACTGCGATTAAAACCGTTTAAACACAGAATTTAGCAATGTAGAAGCAAAATATGAACAAAATGAATAATATAACACAGAATTTACAGAAAAAGAGGCAAAATATGAAGAAATGAAGAATGTAAAAACATTATCATAACAAAAAGAGCTTAAACACAAAAATTTGCAAATATCAAAGCAAAATATGAACAAAACTAAGAATATAAACACAAAATCATAACAAAACAAGCAATTAGAAGAGAAAAACCTTCAAAACAGTAGAATTGCTTCAAGTTGCAAAGTTGGATGAAAATGTGAATCAGCAGAATTCCATGTTTTAAACATGGAATTCCATGTTTCATACAGTTTCATACTGTATAAAACATGGAATTCCATGTTTAAAACATGGAATTCTGCAACTGCACAAACCTCTTCACAGAATTACAGCTCAAACACACACTCTAATACGATTAAAACAGTTTAAACACAGAATTTAGCAATGTAGAAGCAAAATATGAACAAAATGAAGAATGTAACACATAATTTACAGAAAATGAAGCAAAATATGAAGAAATGAAGAATGTAAAAACATTATCATAACAAAAAGAGCTTAAACACAAAAATTTGCATATATCAAAGCAAAATATGAACAAAACTAAGAATATAAACACAAAATCATAAAAATAACAAGCAATTAGAAGAGAAAAACATTCAAAACAGTAGAATTGCTTCAAGTTGCAAAGTAAGATGAAAATGTGAATCAAAATGCTTTCAATATATAGAATACATACACATGTATACGTATATATAGAAACTATAAGCTGTAAATCAGCAAAGCAACCAAATGAAATCAAATTTTTTTTTTTAAAAAGCTAAAAACAGAGCCGAGAGAGATAGAGAGCGGGAGAGATAGAAGAGAATGTTAGTTTACCTTTAGAGAAGAAGAAAACACCGAGTAATTCCGTGAGTTAGCTTTGTGAGTGTGAGTGAGATTCGTGAGTTTGATTGAGCTCAGTAGGTTATCAATGGAGAGGAGGAAAACGGTTAGAGGAGAGAGAAATAGAGAGAGAGAGAGAGAGAGAGAGAGAGAGAGAGAGAGAGAGAGAGAGAGCGAGAGAGAGAGAGAGAGAGAGAGAGAGAAATAGATAGAGGAGAATCTGTGAGTGTGTGAGATAATAATTGGGGAATTAATTACCTAGTTTATAATAAGTAGTATTTATATTGGGTAAAAAGGGAAAATAAATAATTAAGGGGAGTTTTTTTTCTAATTACTTAATTAAGAAGGCATTTATCTCTAAATAAAAAACTTAGAGGCTTAAAAATATTAGTAGCCTAATTAAGAAGGTATTTTTCTCCAATTACCCCTTTTTTTTTTCACTTTTCTGTTCTGAAACTGTGATTAATCTTTTTTTTTCCAATACAAGTGTGAAGAGATAGGTTTTAGGTTTTATCACGTTTCATTGTATTTTTTTGAAACATTGTTTACTTTTTTTCTTGTTCCGTTCTGAAATTTTTCAACTCGCAGATAATACTTTTTGTTTTTTCTCCAATGCAAGTGTGAAGTGATGTATTTTAGGTTTTATTATGTTTCATGGTTTTTTTTTTATCATGCTACACTGTATTTTTTTTTTAACATAAAAAATGTTTTTTTTTGTTGTTTTCTTTTTCTTTTCTTTTTTTGAAATTTTTCAACATTTTCGGATGTATATCTTTTTTGTCTTATAATTATTATTTATTTAATATTCAGAAAGTAAAATTGAAAATAAAAATCGGATCGGTCATTATGCTGGAGGCTATTCCTCGTTACTTTTAGACCACCATGGTAGAGGAACGTTTTTTTTTTTAATTGAATGATATATATGAATGTATATTTTATTTGTTTAGAAAAAGATCAAAATCTATTAATATTCATTAAAATCTTTGTATAAAAAATCGTTAGATACTATATAAAATTAAAAAGAATCTCATAAAAACTTTATATGGAATTAAAACAATTAGTAAAATTTGCAAAATCAATGAAAATTTCTAAAAATCTAAAAAATTCTAACAAATTTCTAGTTGAATAAACCATTTTATCTATACTTTATATGAAATGGTTTAATTATAAAATATTATAGTAACAAAAATAATAGCTTACAATCGATTGTGCTTATAGAAACGAAGGATTTTAGTCATGTTCCTATTCACAAATGAACTAGTGAATCTCCTCCTATGTTGATAAAACGATAGAGTGATCCACTCCATGTTGACACGTGGAGGATAACTCAGATTTCTCCACACTATTTCCACAAGCCATTCCCTATCACTCCACATTCTTGCTTCTCATCTCACAAACCTTTCACACAAACACTTACACAACAATGGCAGCAACACTCTCAACTTCCATGGTCAACACTTCATTCCTCAAAAGACAACCATTACCCACCAGCCTAAGCTCATTACCAAACATGGGTCAAGCTTTTTTCGGTCTGAAAACAAGCAGCAATGGCGGAAAAGTAACATGTATGGCTTCATACAAGGTGAAACTAGTAACCCCAGAAGGACCTGTTGAATTTCAATGCGAAGATGATGTGTACATTCTTGATCAAGCTGAAGAAGAAGGTATCGATTTGCCTTACTCTTGCCGTGCTGGTTCTTGCTCTTCATGTGCCGGGAAAGTAACTGGTGGAGCTGTTGACCAATCTGACGGAAGCTTTCTCGATGATGACCAAATTGACGCAGGTTGGGTTCTTACTTGTGTTGCTTATCCAACAGCTGATGTTGAAATTATCACACACAAAGAAGAGGAGCTTACTGCTTAATTTTCCTTGCTCATTTTATTACAACAATGAATGTTGTTTGTTTTGTTGAGACATAAAGATTGTGTTGTTGTTTTGTGTATGGATGATTAAACAATTATGTAACTTTTCCTATATTTTTTATCTTTTGCATGTCATAAATGGAAAAGTTGTAACTTTTTTAAGCTATACTTTTTAGAAATGACTAATGTGATAATAGTTTACACAATTAATAACCTGATTAAGAGAACTTCTTGAGAAAAAAGTAATATTAAAGTACACAAACATGCCTATATTTTGTGTTATGGATAGTAAATATGATCTATAATTATCTCTATAACATCACAAATACTCAAGAGGAAATGGTTAAAATTAGCTATAATGAGATAGTTTATGTCTTCTGGAAAAGCTCAGAAAGAGTTTCCTTTTCCGGTTCTTCGAGGGGTTGTGAAAAATCATCAACAACTCGGAATGAAAGTTCATGTTCAGGCTGATTTGGAGACTCGATATTCGAAAGCTCATGTTCATGTTCATGTTCATGGTGATGAAGTGAGCCTGTAGATGAGCTAGGTGATAAAGTTCCTGATGTAATAGTTATTACCTCGTCCATCTCATCTATGGTTGAACCAACTGAACAAACAGACCTAGTTGCAACTGAATGAACACTATCACGTTTAGACTTTTCTTTTACTCGCTTACACCAACTGTGAAGTGAATCTCGAACACTTTCAGCTATCAAAGCTTTTTTACATCGGGTACCCATTTGACTTATGATAACATTCAATGGGGCTGTACTGTAGCTACACCAAAACTGAACAAGAACCCTGCAAATGCCACACTTATTTATATACCAATTACTGTTTGGTCCCTTATGCTTTGATTTTGTTAGTTTTAGTCCTTTTATTGTGTTTCCGTTACATTATGAGCGGTAAAAGACCTAAAAGATGTGATAAAAGACTATAATATCCTTAAAAGTGTCATTTTGCTATTCCCACATGTTCTGTTAAAAGATGTGATAAGAAAAAATACTCAGATAATCTTTATGTTCAGGAATTTGTAAACATCCATATATTTGTCACTTTTGTGATTACTTAGTCCCTTATGCTTGTCAAAAGTGTCATTATTATACTTTTTTCGTCACTAAATTAACGAAAGACGAAAAAAATCTAAAGGACTGGTGACACTTCTGAGCAAACATAGGGAAATCGAGTAGTCACAAAATCCCAAACATAAGGGATCAAATAGTCATTTTGAAACATAAAGGATGACTAAGTATGCCACAAAGTGGCACACTTATAAGGAACCAAGTAGTCACAAAGTTCCAAATATAAGAACCATCTGGTTAATTTACCCCTTATAGTAATGAAATACAGAAAGATTACTAATTTTGTCATAAACTCGAAAGATAAGGGACTAAATTGAAGTTCTCAGGATAGAGGACTAACGTTGTTGCCAAAAAAAAGTATAAGGGATTAAAATGTAATTTTTGTAAGATAAGGGACCAAATGTGAAAAGACGAGGGACCAAATGAGTTATTTATCCTTAACATTTCTATAAAAGCAGAGAAACTAAAAACTTTGCAAGTAACAAATATTACCCAGAAATCAGCCGAATCACAATCATCGCATGGTTATTCATGAAACACGAGCGTCTCTCTAGTCCCCACTACAATCAACAGCAAAAAAATACAATAAAACCCAAATCATTCTTCTTGCAAGTCAGCCCTTTCAAGAGTAGTAATTTGCAAGAAAGGACAAACAATCTTACCAAAGACCAAAGAAACGTGGCCATTTCAAAAGCATTCTGAAACGATATAAACTGTATTAACCGTAACAAAATCACTGGTTTCCCAAACCAAAACAATTCATCACGTGGTTTCACTTGATTCCCTATCGAAGCTCCCCTCGGCACCATTATCTCAAGCGCTAAAATAGAGACAACATGCTGTAGTTTCATTCCAACTACCATTACAAGCTTTGGCACGAGCAAAAACTGTGTCAGAGGCTCAGAAGAGACGAAAAATAGTTTCTGTTTTAAGTATTAGAAGACTTACAATGGCAGGTATAAACGAGAGCCAGAAATAAATGTTAAGACCTGTGTATTATGAACCATAATTACACGCAATAATCAAAAAACTAAAAATAAAATAAAATTACGGATCAGATTCTTACCATGAACATTAATGATGATGCATAATATAGCGTAACCCCAAAGAGGCCAGCTTATGCCTACGATTCCGTAAAATTCATCTTCCATACTCCGAACCATATATTTATGGAAATTATACGAGAGTGGTAATCTGTGATTCTGCAAATATAAAACCGGAGATTAATCTTAATCTTAATCTTATTCTTGGACGGTATATACTTATTATATATATAATGCGTAATGAAGTGGAAAAATGAATCAGTACCCACAGTGAGAAAACCCAATCGTAATGCTAAGTAATCTGATTTTTCTATTGAATGTCTGAATTGTCGTACAAAGCAGAGCTGTAAAAAGCAGATATTAAACTTAAACTTAAACTTTATTGATGTGAGTATATATAACTAAAGTAAGAATCTTTACCATCCAGATTAAAATTCGACTTCTACTCCATGGATGAGATGCATGATGGTTTGCAAAGGTGGATTGTCTCCTCATTACTTTGTTCTTCATCGCTACAAAATAAAATTGTTTAAAAGAGTTAATTGCATCAGACCCCCCTGTGATCTCCCAAAATAACCACCAGAACCCCCTAAAATTAACATGAGTCTTTTGTTCTACGTACCTATTAGACCCCCTTCAACTGGATCTTCCCACTTTCTCCAGCTGTAAATCTACAATCAATATGTAAATATTCTTTAAAATGATCAATTCGTGTGTGATTTTTTTCCTTTTTGTTGTGGATTTTATTAGATATTAATTACGCAAAGTCTATAAAAGTTACACCTTGCTCATTGCCAAGCCAACTGTAATACAACTGTAGAGAACATGAGTAATACCAAGAACGAATAAGAAGCGATGAAGCTGTTCAAGACCTTCGTAAGAGACAAAAGGTTCATGTCCCTGAAATTATAAGGAAAAAAACGAGTATTTGTAACATAGCACAAACGATAAATTAGCAAAAAGTGGATTCAAGGAATGAGTATTTTATTTCCACCTCGCCACATTGATGGGATGAATGAAAATTGATTGCTTTATGAGGAATAACAGATTCATTTTGTATAGCTTTATATGCGCGTAAGATTTTCTTGCTAATCTCATAATCTTCTTCAGCGCATAGGTAGAATTTACTGCTGAAAAGTGAGGATTTCACACAAATTTGAGAAATCCACCTCGCGGATTGCCCCAAAAGCAAAGAAATTAATCCAAGTAGCATCAACTCTGTTCGAAAACATTATCAGTTAAAATGCGAGATTTTATACAAACATTAAAAAGACTTAAACTTACCTTCTTTAATTTTCTCCAAAGAAGCATACAAAGCCTTCCTTCTAGTCTTCTGCAACCACTGCAAAAATAACAACATAGTAATAACAAGAAAACAATTACTTAAAAAATAAAACTCAGATAAGTTAATCACTTTTTTCTTACCCTTCCAAATCTATAAATGGAACGTTCTATAAACAAGCAAACGAAAACCATCACTGTAGTAACAGTAGCAACAGACCATGTTGGTGTTTCCTCTAAAGACCTACCTTCCCTGACCAACCCCTCCATTTCCCACTTTTTAAATGATCAAGAATCAAAACTTTTTATGAACCAACTATGCAGAAATTTAAAGGGTTGGTTTCGATTCAAACAAAGATCCAGGAAATGGGGAACTGAGATGGGAGTGTAAATGCTACACATGTTTCTTGAATAGTTGTTATATATAAAAAATGGTGATGAACTATGGAATCTACTATTGCATGTGGCAATTTTTTAGTTGTTAATTCTTTTGTAGTAAAGTTTGTGATTAAAATATAGTAAAATGTCAATTAACAGCTTCCTAGAGATGGGCCGGAGATGTTGAGATCTCTCACGTTATTGCTTCTCATTGTCCGACCTTTCACATGGAACGCACCATGGTTAGTCATTCGCTGCCTCATTCTTACCGAATAGCGATGTAACATCTACTGATTTTTGTTAAAATTAACGAGTTATTTCTATTATAGAGTCCATTTTATCCCAAATAGAATTGTTTAAAGACCCATTTTTTTTTTCCTTTTTATTTGGTTTCAAAAAGACCCTCCTCGATATGTATATAACGTACTCCCTTTGTCAAAAGAGGATTCTACAAATAATAGCCCAAATCCATACTAACATATATTTTAAGGCCTAACTAGAATAAATTTCTAAATAGAGCCTAACTTTATTTTTTGAGATTTTTTTTCCAACTTTACCCTTTTTATTTTTTTTTAATTCGTTTTTTGTTTTTTCTAATCGATTCGTACATATAGGTACAGACCAAAGTGTACAGTCCAAAGTTTACAGACCAAAGTCGGATTTCAAGTTGAGATTTTCAAGATGAGTTTCAAAAAATTTCAAACCAAAGTTGTGATCCTTTGTATTTTCTTTGTAAGTTATAGTGTTATATCTACTCATTAAGGAGTGTACTGTTAGGTAGTGTAGATTCAAATCTTCAACTTTAATTGATTACTCTTGTTGTAGAACAAAATTGTGATCTTCATATACTTGAAGAAGAAAAAGAGTTGTAAATTCACGCGTATTAGACACGAGCGAAGGTTTTAGGGTATGTGAAATGATTGTTTGAGTATAGGTTGCATACTTGGGTCTTTGTGTTGTGATTACACAAGAAAAGGTTTCGAGTATTGTTCGAATTGGTTGTAAATGTTTTGTGTTCTCAAACCGATAAAAGAGATACGGAAGAAAAGTAAAGAATCTTGCAAAATTTTAGGGGTTAAATAAACATTATATTTAGTGATATATTAGAGTAAATGATATATATCACTCAACTTCATACCACTCAATATACCATCGATGATGTGGCTTGACTTGAATGGAAGTAAATCGTCAATCAAATCGAGAAAATAAATGAATTGACTATTTACTTCTACTCAAATCAGACCACGTTATTGATGTATATTTAGTGATATGAATTTGGGTGGCATATATCATTACTCATAATATTATTGTGGATAAAAATTTATAAATACTCATTATAATATTATTTTACCTTATATCTTTAGAAAGCTAAACTTTTTGGTCGACAAGATCACAAAATAATAATTTCGTTGATCGGATGTTTGACAATTGGGTGATAAGTCCTCTTTCGCAATTAATTGTTTTTTAAAATTCTAACAATATATCTCGTGATATAATTTTTGTATCACTTAAACTATCATATAACCATAATATTTATTTTCTCACTTGACAAGGGTCTTACTATTTTTTATCTAATATTTTTTATCTAATCAAATTATGTGAATAAAAGGTATATTGTTCGAATTCTATTCATGAACATAGACGACCTAGTTTTGATTTATCAGAGGTATACACGAGAGTATGTGGATATTATTTGTGGCTTAAACGCTTAGTCGTGGTAAGCATATACTAACTGAACCATTCATGTTTTAAAATAAAATAATAATAGTATCTGTGTTTTTATATATTAGTATGGGTTAACCAATTTACTTGACCAAAAACAAGTTAAAATAATTCTCGTGATTTATGGCGCACCTCATCGATGAAGTAAAGAATGAATAGCGTGACTTATCAAATAAAATGGCGCACCTTATCAGAGAAGTAAAGAATGAAGATTAATAATTCAAGACACCTTACATCAAGACCGCATAGCGCAGTGGATTAGCGCGTCTGACTTCGGATCAGAAGGTCGTGGGTTCGACTCCCACTGTGGTCGTTGTTTTATTTGTTTCGCCGCTGTTGTGAATGGCCAAATTATTTTGACACTCAAGAGGCCTTTGTGTCATATCTGTTTTAATCAAAATATAATGTCATATAACTCTTTTTTTTTTTTTTTTTTTTTTTTTTTGTGGGACTGGATATAACTCATGTTTGATTAACGCATTTTATGTCCAAAAAAAAAAGATTAACGCATTTTAGATATTTTCGAAAACAATTTTTCTTGATTATACACATTTAAAAAGCAAAAAAAAGTAAAATCCAAACAAGCTAAAAAAAAAAATGTATTTGATTTCATTATAATTAACTAATTATGCGTTATTCAACAATAATATCAAAAATAAAATAAAAGTTACAATAGTAGTTTTGTTTATTTGAGAAAAAATATTTTAAGTACTAATTTAACTATTTTTACTTTAATATTTTAATTATAAATTTGTAAAAATAAATACTATGTGGTAGAAATTTATATAGTTACTTAAATTATAAAAATCCAGTAATTAATTTAGAGCTCGTTTGAGATTGCTTTTTAAAATAATCACCTAAAGTGATTTTAGATTCCTATTAATACTTTAAACTTTTAAAATCATTTTTTTAGGAAAAGTACTATATTGGTGATTATTAAAAAAAAAACCAATTAAAGTAATTTTGGATACCAAAATATTTTTTAATATTTTTTACAAATAAATTTTTTTTAATTAAAAAACATTTTTGGCTCTAAAATAATCAATCTCAAACGGACACTTAATGAACCCAAACTAGATTTAATAAACAAAAGTAATACTATATCCACAGCAAAATCTAGTTGGTTCCCAATTAGACTCCTCGCGAGTATATACACATGAATGAATTGACCAATTAAGCGATTGTGTTAACATTTCTTTTGTGCATATTTTTCAACCTCAGTAATGTCATTTCAGAGGCATGGTAAAATTAGAAAAAAACAAAGAAAAGTATAATCTCAATTCCATGTATGAGAAATATAGAAAGGCTATTCCCACAAACATTCTTTATTGTACTACTTACTCCAAAATTGGATAGTGTCTCATATATACGCTTTGATTTCCTTTCCCTTTTCAGAGCAACCCCTCTGCCGATATGTATAATATCGTAAATTACGAATTACTTGACCTTAAACTCCATACAGCGGGGAGGACCAATTAATAAACCATTATATTAAGGATTATTATTCCTCTTGGATATGTCAATGACATAATTACACAAAAATCAAGCATCACACCTATATTATTCTGCCTAAAAGTAGAGTAGGAACCTAATTCCATATACTCGAGCATACCACACCATAAAAAGCTGAACAAGAGAAAACTTATCAGATAGGTACGCTTACGAATATATGTGTTGACCTAATCTCCATTCAAATAATTTTATAATAATTAAAAACACATAAATAATTACCTCTTCTATATACCTATATTCATATGCTAGCTAGGAATAATGGCACTGTTCAATGATTATAGGTATAAGATTAACTTGACAAATGTATGTATAGTAGCTGCTTAGAATTACTAGTACTCATTACAATGCACATGATATATGCAACCGATCTCAACTATAAGAAAAGTATCTAGCAACCCATGAGTATATCATCCAAAGAAGAAAGGTCAAGTGAGCATAAAGATGCAAAATTCTAAAGCAAACAAGAAAGCTTAAAAAGGTCAAGCAAGAAATTATTGAGTAAAACCATGAACATTGCCAAGATTTCAGGAAAGAAGAAGGTTCCAAAGAGCATAAGAAAGAAGAGATCAAGAAAGACATACAAGTGCTAAAATCAAATAAGAGTATATCATGCAAAATGGAGAATCAAGAAACTATGATCAAAGTAAAGCAATAATTGAAAAATATATATATAAGATATGAAGATACAAACGCTTAAACACGTGAATATGACCTCGCGATCTACTCCCGATCACCTTCCTAGATCTACACTCTCGTCAACATTCAACTACAACCCCTACTTGGATTTGATATACCATACCAACTCTACATGTTCACGTCAGGCCACTCTCCCATTCGGTACTCCTCCCCATGAACAAATATAATCCCTCGATAAGTATTTTGCCTTACTTATTAAACACGTCACATTTGGTAGGGGAAACTCATTAAAACACTTTCATTTTGAGTTTTCCACATTGTCCAGTAACCGTCGAAAAGAAAATATTATAGGGGATACATACGAAGAGGTTCGTACTTGATAAATTTTGCACAACCAGGTTGTTAATGAGGCTCGATACCTGCTCCAAAAATGTGTTCCGATGCATACTAATATGATTAAACCGGCTAGCTTTATGCCATTTCTCCTACTCGTAGAATTCCTTGATGATGTACCTGATCAGCCAAACCAAATTGCAGACCGACTCCCTAACCACCTGGACGAGCAATCTTGGATACATATACTAGAGCCCCTTCCATCTCTTGGTTGTTGGTATCCTGGTTTGGTTACCCACTCGTTACCTTGCGCGGTTCATATTTAAGTTGTTGCTCCTCTAAAGGTGGATTTGTTGAAGCTGTGTTGATTGAAATTGCTAGAGTCGGAGAAGTTACTGTGAGATATTTAAATTAAGTGAGAAGAGAGAAAAGAGAAAATGAGATATAATATATTGATAATGAAATAGCCATAAAGGCTAGAGAACAAGAGAATACTAGAGACTAAATTGTGAATGAGTTGATTTCTAATATAATAAATAAGACCATATATATAGGTCTAACTACTTGGTGAACAAGAAACCTAATACCAGGCTAACAAGGAAACAAATATAATATGGTAATAAACTAATCTAATAAGGTAATAAGAGATTATGGTAATAATTAATAATGGTATTGGTGTGGCCTAAGGTGTGATAAAATAATGATATAAATAAGTGCAAATACACACCCTAAACTAACACTGTACTGCAAGTATTACAGGACGTATGCAAGTTTTAATGATAAGAAGATTCGTTCCTCAGGGACTGACGAAAGTTAGAGAGAACTTATGCAAATTATCAAGTGCAGATATTAAAGATAGATAATAATACGCAAGGAGAAGGAAGAGAAAGATAGATATTTATTTGGTTTTTTGATAAGAAAACTAAACTACAAAGACAATAAAATAAATACAGAAAAGAAAAGAAGATAGTATGAAAGATATAACTTAGGTTTTACTAGTATGCACTAATCCTTCTAATTCTATCCATGGATCTAGTTAATAAGGGAGAATATTAGCTCTTGGTATACTTAGTCAGGATTCTAAATTCCACTACCTTAGACCTTGAGAGCGACTAAGGGGGCTACGGCACAACCAAGACGAGGACTCAAATAGGGTTATCAAACGCCACTAAGGCCCTATCCAGCACACTACAATCAATTGGTGATATGGTGGTTAAAACAAACCTTAATGACTATCTAGTTAGAAGTATGTTTTGTCAGAACTGCTATCGACACTAGACGTTATGTGGTGGTTCAATAGTTAAACACCCTTACAAGGTGACCATCTAACTACTATTAAGGTAATCCTATACTCGTGCACTAGCAAGGAAAACAGTCATTAAATCAAAACACATAATCAAATATAAAGGTAAGTAGCTAATATCAGATTAAAACATATAATTCCCAAAGAACTTAGATAGAAGAATTAGAATTCATAGATTATACATATGCAAAACCTAAGCTAAGAGAATTAGTTCATACAAAGAAAAGAAGAAGAAAGAATTACAAAATAAGAGGTTGAAGGAGACATAGTTGATGCACAGCTCCTTCCAGACTTCTTCTCTTGTGTTGCAGCTTCCTCTTGGCCTTAGGGTCTGGCCAAGGATGATTTAAGAGTGTTAAGAGACTGTATTTATAGGGTATAGGTTGACCTAATTCGTTTGGTGGAGATAACTTCAAGTAATGGGCTCCTGGCCCAACCCAAATTCGTAAGATAAACACTGCTGCGTTGTTTTGGTCATAACTTCTTTGTTATTGGTCGGATTTTGCTCCACAAGATACCAAAAGAATCGCAACAGAATTATCTAGGACCTTTAGAAGGAAAATACCAAATTCGGCCTATTTCTTAGGTAAAAACACCAATCTTTGGACGTGTGCTGCAGAATCCCAGATTTAGGCAGCTTTTCCTTTTCCTATTTGAACTCAGTTTCCTTCTATCTCCAATTTCCATGCATATCTCTTTCCATAAGTTGTAATCTTTGACTTGGACTCTAATTAATCTCCATAATTATCTTTAAAGCTTCACACTAAATAAACAATTAAACCCAATATGCTCTAAAAATAATAATTCTACAAATCAAGACTCAAAATAGGAAAGTGCATTAAATTAAGCTAAAATCAACCTATAAACTAATAAATAAGCCTAAAATGATGTCTCAAGAGTGTATTTTACTATCACAAATGAGGAGACATCAAGACCCCCAACTCAAAGTTGTATCGTCCCGATACAATAAAAGTAAAGAACAGTAGGGTAGTCAAGAAGAAGAAGTAGGAGGAGAATAGGAACAGAACACAATGAATGATCCTAGAGCAAAATATCTAAAAAGTCTCATGTAGTAATTCTCAAGAAATAATGCACAAATATGCTTAATATACATGTAATCAACAATCCATAAACTCAAGTTAAGATTAATTTCGCAATGCCAGAAGGAGAGGATGATAACTTAGTTCAGGTTAATGGCTATAGGTTGTTCATAGGTCCCAAATACAGCATCCAATGGTCCACTTACCTACTACCTACTACCTCAATTGTTTCTCCATCTAGTAGTTAGAAATCCTAAGGTCTTTGGTTATAATGTGGCTTAAGGACGGGTGTGGTATATTTGGATAATGAAAAGTGAGCTTTTGGCTCTCTCCTCACTAGCCATCAACGAATCGCCCTAGAGCTTGAGTTTTCACTCGAAGATGTTCTCACTCAACCCAATTTATTGATGCTTTTGATTTGCATCCCCAATTAATCCAAATAAAACCTTTGATGATTTAAAATCCACTTTGCCGGTCCGAATATATATTCTTTTCATAACAATTTTTTTCTTTTTTGTGTATAGTTCTGACTCTCTTTTTGATGTTGAGATATCACACTATTTTTCATATATATATTCTTTCTTTTTAATGCCCTTGTTGGCAAGTTTAGCTCGTAGCTTCTTTTTCATTCACTATTACCCCGACAAAGGGTTACAATAATACCAATTCATCATCAATAAAATCACAAAGATAATACCCAAATCCCAAAGTTCCCTAATGATGAAACCCACCACCCCAAACTCAAGCTCTAAAACGAGTTGTCTCAGGTTTTGCGATTCGAGTGCGGGTCATATAGATAAGTCCTAAAAACTAAGGGTATGGATTATAATGTGGTGTAATAAAGGCTTTAGAAAGGCTCAGAGGGGCTAAGACGGATAAATAACAATAATCAAATAAAAGGGTGAGAAAGTATAAAGGCTTCAAGTGTTTTAATCATGAAAGAACCGCCTTATTCATTTTTCTAACTACCGGATTTTGTTACTTTTTCATTACTAGTTCATAGACAATTGGGTTTTCAACTAATTTTAAACCTCACGTTCTACACACCAAATAACTATTCCTAAGTTTCAACATACTTCTTAGCATTGCTCATTAACTTTTCTATCTTTTATTTCTTGTTTTCATACATGCAAACTAAACATATTTATTGCATTTTTCAAAAACATACTACCTACTATCATTAACTTAATAAAATCATGCTCAAATAGGTACATTCAAAGATATTCTATGCCTAATTCAACCCAAAAAAATTTAAATTTTATGAAAAACAAAAAGGAAGATGAGGACAACGAATCCCCACCCCCAACTCAAAAATGAGCCGTGTCCCCACGACTCGAAAAAGACTCAAGAAAGAATAAAATTTAAAATTAGCATACATATTGCACATAAAGGAATGGTAGGGAAGAAAGAAAACATACTCTTCGAGGCTTTTACCTCGCCTAGACGATACTCGGATTAAATCTAATGTATCTTCTTCACCCAACTTCTTATTCGCTTTTCGTTCAAGACACATGATCATAATAGGATATTGCATTAAATAACGTCATGGGAGAGATCGAAGATTCGTATCACCTCCTCATAGATCAACTGTGCCACATCTTCTTCTTCTCTTCACAAAATACAATTCACAAACAACCCAAAGCATTCCAAATCCCCATGAACCTTCATGTATTCACCTTCAACTTCTTCTTCAAATACTTTCTCATAAGAAAAAGGTAGTTCCTTTAATTGTTGCTTCGGAGAAGCTATCAGGGCCCTTGAAGCTTTCTCTTTTTCTCTTGGGTATAAGGTCTTTGATTTAGAGAGGTTGTGTTGTCTTCTTCACTAAAGATAGAACCTTTTTGCTCATTGAATCAACACATCATGCTAACCTCTCTTCTCTTGACTTGTTTTACCCATTGAATTGGAACTAGGACTTGTCTCACTTGATTTCTTCTAATTAAATCCAATACTTTGATTTCTTCATCTCCCATACAGTAGATAATGTTCATGTTCTCTTAATCATCTCAATTGACCCCCAACTCAAAGCTTTAACCACTCTTGAAATTTGAAACTCTTGATTATTGGTTGTACAAGCTTAATTTGGGTTAGGAAAGGTGATTGGATGATGATTCTCTATGTGGGTAAGATGGGTTCTTCATGGATTGGTATGGATTTAAGAAATTGTAGGATGAATTTCTGAAATTTTAAGCTTTTGATCTTGGATTCAAGGTGTTTTGGGATGATATAGGTGGTTGAATCTTCCTTGTAATGATGTGGAGAATGAATTGGATGTGTTTTCATGGTGATTGGGTAGTGTTTTGATGATTGGTGAAGGTTTTGATGAGCTCTAATGGAGTTGGGAGAGTTTTGGGGAAGAAGGAGAAGCTGAAGGATTAAAAAAATTCATAATAGAGCAACCTCCTCACCCTTATAACCTAAAAAAACGCGTTTTTTCTCTCTCTCCAGCAGTTCCGGGCGGTATACCGGCCGTGGGGCCCGGTATACCGGAGTTCTGGCTTCGAAATTTTTCGCTTTCTGCATAAAACCCGCGGTGGCAACCCGTGGTACGGGTTTTGACCTTGCGGTGCACCGCGGCTGAGGTCCGGTGTACCGTACGTGGCAAAAACCTCCCCATCAACTAGATCTTGAAAAGTTATGCACTTTAGGCTCAAAAATCACCTGATTCCGATACCCGAGCGCAAAGATATGACTTGCCGAAATTTTCTCAGATTGTGTCAATTTTTTTTTTTTTTTTTTTTCCGACACAGTGAGTGTGGGCGGTATACCGCCACATCTGATGCTCACAAAATTTTTGCTTACTGACCTAAACCCGTGGTAGGACCCCGTGGTACGGGTTTTTGGCTCGCGGACTAGGGTCCGGTGCACCGGAGGGTACCCCGCGGTATCTGTAGCTACTCCGTCAAAATACCCGTGGTACTCACCCCGTGGTACGGGTTTTGACCTCGCGGACTATCCGTGCGGACCATGGGGTAGTCCGTGGGGTAGTCCGCGGGGTACATTCTTGCGCTCCAAAAATTTCCTCGCGTTCCCTAACTCGATTTCTCCAATTCCTACACACCAAAAACACTAATACCTTCCTCAAATATGCAATATCAACTAAAATTAACTAAACTAAATATAAATTAAAAACTAAAAAACGTAAAACATAAAAAAAATTACGGGTTGTCTCCCGTTTAGCACTTTTGTTTAACGTCTTTCCAAGTTAGACGTGTTACCTTGATTAAGGATGACGAAATTTCCACCCTTTTCCTTTAATTCCCACGAACTTTTCAGCTCGATTCTTCATGATCATGGATGGTGCCATCCAAGATGTCGTGGGAATAGGTGGTAACTTAATTCCAAGTGTAGCATTACACTCCTCTGGTAATCCATTCATCTCGAATCTTCGTTTGTTAGAAAGAATGTCCTTCATGAATTGACCGTATTTTGACATTCTTGTGAGAGCTTCTACAAACGGACTGCTGTTCTTTAATTTGTTCATTATGTCAACGAACTTCTTGAATTCCAGGTCATTGTCCTTTCTGACATGTGAAGGGAATGGTGGAGGAGGACATGTATTGGTTACCACTGGGCTCTCCTTTTTTTCTGGTGTCTTCTCTTGGACACGTTCTTGCTCAACTACCTCTTCGACCTTATCTTCTGTTGCTTTTTCCCCCCTCTGATCTTGAATAGGGACTGGTTCTGGTTCTGGTCTTGTTGGAGATAGTTGTTTTCCACTTTCTAATTCAACTGCATGACAAACTTTGTTTTCTGGAGCAGTAGTATCACTTCGGAGTTGCCTTTCTGGAAGGATTTTAGTTTTTTCCACCATTTGTGACATTGTCTGCACAAGATTGTCAATCGCATCATCTGAGTTTTGGATTCTTTGCTGGTTATTCTCCTTCTTTTCAATTAGGTTCGTCATCTTGGCCATGCTTGAATTTAAACTCGGAGGTTGTTCTTGTATGGTTTGCTGCATTGAATAAGGATGTGGTTCTTGATAAGCTTCATTATAAATCGGCGCTTCTTGATAGATAGGTTGTGGAGGATAGTAAGATTGTGGTCGTGGTTGATAATAATCATCATAATAATGATTATTATGATTATAAGTTTGTTGATCTCCGACCCAATTGTAACTCTGTGGGGGTTGATAGTCAGCGTAATTTCCTTGAGATTGATAATAACCATCATAATAATGGTCTCTTTGATAAGGCATGAAGGAAATTGAAGCTGGATTGTTCATGCAATGTCCCCACGAGTGATCTCTTGCTCCACAACTAGGACATGAAGGTGAGGTATGTACTAGATTCCTCTGAGCTAGTTGTTGCGATTGTTCTCGTAATTCCTCAAGTTGTTGGCTTAACTCCTTGAGCTTTAGAGATTCCATCTTGAATTAGCTTCTTCAGGATCTAATAACACGAAACCTTTATCTCCTAATAGATCTGCTTTCGCCTAAAAAAATTCTGTAAAGACAAAAACTAAAAAGAAAAGCGTAAAATAGAACTAACTAAAATAAAAACACAAGATAATTGCACAAGGACTAACGATGTAGTCCCCGGCAGCGGCGCCAAAAACTTGGTGTGGCCTAAGGTGTGATAAAATAATGATATAAATAAGTGCAAATACACCCTAAACTAACACTGTACTGCAAGTATTACAGGACGTATGCAAGTTTTAATGATAAGAAGATTCGTTCCTCAGGGACTGACGAAAGTTAGAGAGAACTTATGCAAATTATCAAGTGCAGATATTAAAGATAGATAATAATACGCAAGGAGAAGGAAGAGAAAGATAGATATTTATTTGGTTTTTTGATAAGAAAACTAAACTACAAAGACAATAAAATAAATACAGAAAAGAAAAGAAGATAGTATGAAAGATATAACTTAGGTTTTACTAGTATGCACTAATCCCTTCTAATTCTATCCATGGATCTAGTTAATAAGGGAGAATATTAGCTCTTGGTATACTTAGTCAGGATTCTAAATTCCACTACCTTATACCTTGAGAGCGACTAAGGGGGCTACGGCACAACCAAGACGAGGACTCAAATAGGGTTATCAAACGCCACTAAGGCCCTATCCAGCACACTACAATCAATTGGTGATATGGTGGTTAAAACAAACCTTAATGACTATCTAGTTAGAAGTATGTTTTGTCAGAACTGCTATCGACACTAGACGTTATGTGGTGGTTCAATAGTTAAACACCCTTACAAGGTGACCATCTAACTACTATTAAGGTAATCCTATACTCGTGCACTAGCAAGGAAAACAGTCATTAAATCAAAACACATAATCAAATATAAAGGTAAGTAGCTAATATCAGATTAAAACATATAATTCCCAAAGAACTTAGATAGAAGAATTAGAATTCATAGATTATACATATGCAAAACCTAAGCTAAGAGAATTAGTTCATACAAAGAAAAGAAGAAGAAAGAATTACAAAATAAGAGGTTGAAGGAGACATAGTTGATGCACAGCTCCTTCCAGACTTCTTCTCTTGTGTTGCAGCTTCCTCTTGGCCTTAGGGTCTGGCCAAGGATGATTTAAGAGTGTTAAGAGACTGTATTTATAGGGTATAGGTTGACCTAATTCGTTTGGTGGAGATAACTTCAAGTAATGGGCTCCTGGCCCAACCCAAATTCGTAAGATAAACACTGCTGCGTTGTTTTGGTCATAACTTCTTTGTTATTGGTCGGATTTTGCTCCACAAGATACCAAAAGAATCGCAACAGAATTATCTAGGACCTTTAGAAGGAAAATACCAAATTCGGCCTATTTCTTAGGTAAAAACACCAATCTTTGGACGTGTGCTGCAGAATCCCAGATTTAGGCAGCTTTTCCTTTTCCTATTTGAACTCAGTTTCCTTCTATCTCCAATTTCCATGCATATCTCTTTCCATAAGTTGTAATCTTTGACTTGGACTCTAATTAATCTCCATAATTATCTTTAAAGCTTCACACTAAATAAACAATTAAACCCAATATGCTCTAAAAATAATAATTCTACAAATCAAGACTCAAAATAGGAAAGTGCATTAAATTAAGCTAAAATCAACCTATAAACTAATAAATAAGCCTAAAATGATGTCTCAAGAGTGTATTTTACTATCACAAATGAGGAGACATCAGGTATTAATATCTTTGACACCTCCCCTCAAACTCAAGTAGTTCGGATAGATAGACACTTGAGTTTGAAATCTAAATCATTGATGACGAGTCTTGAGCGTTGTTGATTGAGAAGCATGATAAAGGTGTTGACATGGTGAGATGTTGATGTCGTGGCGTTGTGGTAAGGTGGAGCGATGAGCCGAGCATAACTGGGAACTAAAAACCAAATGTTGAGCGAGTTACCGAGATAAGACCATTAGATGGCCTTACGAGATACCGAGATGAGACCATTGGATGGCCTAAAAAGATGAGGCCATTGTACGGCCTAAGGAGATGAGACCATTGAATGGCCTAACAAGATGAGACATTTAATGGCTTAACGAGATGACGAATCTTACGAGGATTAAGGTTTCGATTCCCACGAGAGGAATAAGAGAAAAGATTTTTTTAAGGTTTGCGCGGAAGCGATTAAAACGAGAATGAAGGAGTAACATGAAAGATATAGATTAACAAATTGCGTAAGCGAACGAAATGATAACGAAAACCACTTTAGATTGTGGCTCTGATACCATGTCAGATATTTAAATAAGTGGAAGAGAGAAAGGAGAAAAGGGGAAATAATATATTGATAATGAAGAGCCATAAAGGCTAAAGAACAAGAGAATACTAAAGACTACATTGTGAATGAGTTGATTTCTAACATAATAGAATGAGACCACGTATATAGGTCTAACTACTTGGTGAACAAGAAATCTAATACTATGCTAACAAGGAAACAAATATAATATGGTAATAAACTAATCTAATAAAGTAATAAGAGATTATGGTAATAATTAATAATCGTAATAATATATTATGGTAATAATATATAGATTATAGGAGATTTATACTCCAACACGTCCCCTCACGTTCGGGCTTGGAGGAGACATGCATGCTTAGCAGAAGAGATGGATGGTCTAAGCAATGCACGTAAAGGAGATGGGTTAATCTAAGCCATACACGTGGAGATATCGAGGTGGGTGGCGGTGGAGAGATTCGAACCCAGGAACCCAAGTACCTGGAACTCTGATACCATGTTAACAAGGAAACAAATATAATATGGTAATAAACTAATCTAATAAGGTAATAAGAGATTATGGTAATAATTAATAATGGTGATAGTATCTTTAACAGTTACTATACCAGCTACTCCTCCCTTTGCAATGCAGTTCCAAATTAGAAACCCCCCAACGCCCTGTGCTCTGGCAAACCCTGTTCCTATCTCGGATGCTCGTTTTTTCCATCAATATAGTGTCCCTTATATCCCATTAATTACCCAAGAACCTGTTGATCACAAAATAGTGCAGTTAAATGAATTGAATTATGATTTGTGCTTTGTTTTTTCAGAAATGATATATACCACAAAAATATCACCAATGACATTGCGTGATTTAATTAGATCTTAATTATCAGTCATATAGAATTAGATTGAGAAATTAAAGTGAATGATAATTTACATTCAATTAGATCACCTCCCATCAATAGTGGACTTTTAGTAATATGATTTTTTTATAATATATATATCATTACCTTTTCTTCTATATGAGAATATTTAAAATCTTTGTAATCAGTGCATGTGAAACACTTATAATGCATATAATTTTTTTTTTGGGTTACATGGGTTCCGGGATAGCTTGCGTGCACTCGACTAATCCCACGGAGATATACATGCCTCCCCATATATATTCTCATGGTAAATCAAAACTAGGTTACCCATGTTCAGGGAGGGGTTCGAGCCTTGTATCTCTCACTTTACACCCGTTAGGGAGGGGATTCGAACCATGGACCTCCCCTTTAAGTGCGGAAGAAATAGCAAGGCTCTGGCCAGTTGAGCTAAATTTTCATATATGCTTTATACTCTTAAAAACACTTTTAAAAATTCAAGTATAAGCAAGGGTCAATATTGACATTTAGTCCCTCCTGTAGGTTGTTTTTCATATGACAAATACTTAATTAATCAGCTTCTTAATTCTATCTTAAAATGATTTCCAGTACTTTGCATATCTTCACCTAAAACACTCTTGAATTTATCCTTTTATCTATCCCATTTGACTTGAGAAATTACTTTTTCTATCTTGATAGAGAGTCATTGTCTCCTATGTCAATATATGTGATTATACTTGCTTAAACTTCGTTGAATATACTTACTAAGAATTTATACACATCACATGTTTTGAATCACACACTCATGAGTTGAATACCTTTTAAAATCACAATCATAATTCGGAGATAGTTTGTGCACAAAGATGAACTCAACTACTTGTCATATACATAATTAGTTCATTTATTTAAAATATTATAAATCATTTGTGTTTATCTTTACACACCTCATTGATATATTCTATTGTGTAATTGCTTACATGCATCGATACTAACACCTAATTGCAGCATTCCTTTATGAACGACTCATATGAAGTACCAAGAAAACCAAGTAAATGAAAAACTATTCTAAACTCAAAATCGAAAAGGTAAAACGGCATTCCAAATAGACAGTTACCCGTTTTAGGGTTAAAATGGAATAATGTTTTTCTGTTGAAGCCAAACAAAGGCAGTTTCAATCGGTCACTTTGTAACATCCTGGCCAACATCTCTACCCAAAACGGATATTCGTGTTTAGGTAAAGATGGTATGATGTTTTCCATTGTGACGATGCCATTACAAAGAGCCTCTAACTTTCCTACCATTGAGAAAGGATGCCACGTGGACTAGATCCGTTGGAGACAAAAACAAATACACGTTTTTCTTAAAACGGTATAACTTTTTTACTGTCTTTCTGATCACATTGTAGGAGCCGTTGGGAACTCAACTTACCATATATATATATGGCCTCATTACATCATAAAATACATCACTTGAAGCACCAATTTAACCATATATTATCCCATATTTCAAGAGGTAATTCACAACCTTGCTCTTTCATTTTCACATTATAAAATCAAGTCTTGTGAATTATTTGCATCTTCCTTAAAGGTACCATATCGAATCCAAGATGGAGATCAGACCTTAAAGCCTTAACTTAAAATTCACTCAGAGAGTAGTTCATCTCAAGCTATCACTTAGCATTAAACTCATCAAATGAGTACAACAATATCCATCGATAGATAAACTCATCAAGAAGCATAATTCAATTGTGTGTAACTATATCCAACCACCAAGTGTTATAACTTTTCTTCTAGATTATAACATAGCTTTGTTAGCTAGAGTTTAGAAGAAAAGGGGATAAGTCTTCCTTTTATGGAAGTGGTAACTTGTTTGTAGAAGTGCATAAGGGTGTTTGTAATTGGGTTGTGACTAATCCAGAAAAGGTCTCATTGGGTTGTGACTTAACTGACAAAATCTTGGGATTTTTAAGGTTGTGGTTTAGCTAGGAAAAACCTTGGTTGCATATAGTTTCCCTCCCTACTTGCACAAATTGAATAAACCTTTAAGGTTTAAAATCTTGGTCCTTCTCATAATTCAATAGAATTTTTCCTAGGATTACTTTCTTTATAGCTTTCGCATTCACAAACTCTTAACATCACTTTTATATGTTTAGAGTTTGTTTCTTAAGTTCTTCCCTAAACCATAACTTGTAGTAATCCATTATATATTTTAATTTGACATTAATTAGAGGACCCTCCAGTCCAGGAGCACCCAGAAAACACTGTAGAATTAGCCCTAAGCAACAATCAAAATATTCTATGCTCCTTGTGGGGCATTATACTACTATAGTGTCTTCCACCCACATTGATCTCATGTTAAGCATTACCCAAGTCTACTTGGTACCTCGGTTAATTTCATACTCCAATATGCTTGGACGTGCCATGTTTAGTTAACCAATCTACACATATATCTGCTTCTCTGTTAATACACATCAGTTGGGTTTCAACTTAGGATATTTTGAATGTCGTCAACCCTTGCTGCTCATAATACCTTTCTTTTACTTTACTTTTAACCAAGCTTAATGCCTCTCGGTCGTCTACTTCGATGCCCAGTGTTGTGATGCCTTCATATTCTACCCAAACTAATCCCCCACAAAGAGTTATCAGCTCGACGACTATGGGAAGTATGTACACCATTCTCCTTGCAAAAACCCCCACCAAATTCCATCACGATCTCACATTACCCTGCCCAGTACTGCCGATCTCACATTACCACGTAAATATTAGGGACGACAACAAATCAGATATATCCTCGAAAAATGGCATTACCACATCCACATCCATTACAAAAAACGATAACCAAATTCGTATCCATTAACCATCAGACTTTAGAATTTTTAACCAAATCCGTATCCATAATTGTTTGATAGGATTTAAATAAAATATGCTCATAAAATATATTTTAAATTATAAAATTGCTACAAAATTATTAGGAGACCATAAATAGGTATTATAGAATTTAGTAATAAACTAGATAATAATCGATTAGGTAACTTTAGTATGTAATTATTTTATTTGGTCAATATTATGTATGAAATTTGTATATATAGATTAACTTTATAAATTGTATATATATTTTATTTTTTTATTCTTATATTTTATTCAGGATTTCGAACTATCAGTCGGATTATTGGAAAAATCCAAATCCTAATGGATAATCCACCAATTGTTCTGTGAGAGCCAGACCCTCATGGATGCACATTCGGTTCACTAATTACTTTTTTATCGGATCATATATCTATCGTGTATGTTAGATATTTTAATCATTGTTATCCCTAGTAATTATGTTCCCCTCTCAAATTTTCTAAAAGAATCAACTAGCCAGAGTCTTGCTATTTCTTCAGCACTTAAATGGGAGGTCTAGAGTTCGAATCCCCTCCCTAACGGGTGTAAAGTAAGAGGTATAAGGTTTGAATTTTTCCCTGCACATGGGTAACTTAGTTCTGATTTACCTGGAAATATACATAGGAGGCGTGAATATCTCTGTGGAATTAGTCGTGGTGCGCGCAAGCAATCACAGATCACCCATGTACCAAAAAAAGTTTCTAAAAAAAAGTACCAAGAATAGTTTTAGATTTTAAAAATATTTATTAATATCTTTAATTTTTATTAAAAAATGATTTTTTCCATTTAAAATTATTTTCAACTCTACAATAATCCAATCCAATCGCTCAATTTTATTTTTTTTATACATAAAAGGCTTTAAAGCCGTTAAGTACAACTCAATCTCTTTTTCGTCACAAAAGAAAAACAAAAACGCTCAATCGCTTTCTTCTTTTTTGAGTGAAATAGTAAATCTTTCGTAATTATAACTGAAAGAGGAAAGTAAATTTAAGAGATCCCTAAAAATCACACAAAAGTTGCCCTCTTCAACCACTTACTACAAACTTCAATACAATTGACCCCTTCTCTCTCTCTCTCTCTCTCTCTCTCTCTCTCTCACACACACACACGCACTCACACAATATCCACACCCTCTCTGCTTCGAAAGCATGATTCTAAAAAAATGTCTTCTCCATTCTCGTTGCCCCTCAAAACCCATGTGATCATCTACTATATCTAACCTATTATCCCTCAAATTAACCATTTTGAGCATACAGTAAACTGAAACACACTATAGCGAATTGTCTGAATAGTTTTCCTCTTCTTTCCAGCTGGATAACGATCTAGAGTTTGTGCATGAAACGAATGAGTAAGAGTTTTCATGGTTTTTTTTAATGAATTTGTTTTTGCGTTCATTTCAATTTAGCCGAAAAAGGAAATAAAAACCGGTTCTTTATCTGAATTGAGTATGAAAAATAGGAATTTGATGTTCTTTTTAGGTAAATCGTTTAGTATAGTGAGTGTCTATATCGGATTTTAGGTGTTTAATTTGTATTATTATGAGTATTATAGCATTTGGGGAAAGAATTTGTTTCTTATTTTTGTTTGATTGTATTACCTTTTCTATAGTTTAAACACTTTGATTATGTTAATTGATAATTGAATTTGATGATAATACTATGATATCTCTTATATAATTTTCTAGGGTTTATCTTATCATTTCTGTCAATTCTCTTTGTGTATATACATTCATAGGGTTAATTTACATTATTGATCACACGTGTTTCACAAAGTAGCAACTATACCCCTGTTTCATACATCAGTTTTGCAAATCTACCCCTCTACTATTGATCATATGTTATCCGAAATAGATATAGCTAAATGTACCCATGTGTTCCAGTAACTAGCAATCGTAACCGTCTTTGTGTTCTTTCAGGAATGAAGAGGTCATCATATAATAGTATAGTCCCTCAAGTACAAGACCAATGGCCTATAAAGAAGGCATTAACATTATCAGACGTGGATATTACTCACCCATTTCTCACCTTATCTCGCCAACAAGTCGAAAATCATATAGTCGTGGAAATGACTCAACAACAACAAGAACGTTTAAGATCCGAAGGTCAAGTAGACTTTAACGCCCAAGATGACGATACTAACGATATGTACATCATGAAACTAAAATGGCGAGGAAGTTATTACAATCTAATAGGTAAATGGGGTAAAGTTGTACGAGGTAAAGGTCTCGATGTTGGACAAGAGATTAAATTACGTTGGGTTAACGGTTGTTTACATTTCTCCGTCCCGGTCCCACAACAACAACTCGTTTTAACTGCCCCACCTCTCCAAATGGTGGATGCTGATCATCATGTACATGATGATGCACATGATGCACATGCACCGTTGGTGCATATGCATGTACATGATCAATGGCCGATCAGGAAGGTATTGACATTATCAGATGTAGATCCACACCATCCGTTTTTACCATTACCACGTAGATCAGTTGAAGATCATATACTTGTTCATTGGACACATCAACAAAGGGAGAAATTAAGAAAAGAGGAGCAAGTAAGTGTGAATGCTCGTGATTACGATACAAGTCATATTTATTTAATGAAGCTAAAATGGAGAGGTAATTATTATAATTTAATCGGAAAATGGGGAACAGTTGTACGACAAAAGGGACTTGGAGCTGGAAAAGAAATTAAATTAAGATGGGCGAATGATTGTTTATACTTTTCGGTTCCGCAAGAACGATATATAGCGATGGAATTGGGTCACGATAATTGGCCGATTAAAAAAGCGTTGACTTTATCAGATGTGGATACGAATCATCCGTTTTTAACTTTACCTGGGAAAGCAGTGGAAGATCATATACTGTTTTATTGGACCCCACAAGTTAGGGAACAGTTGAGAAATGAAAATCAAGTGAATGTTAATGCAAGAGATGATGATAATGGTGATCTTTATGTGATGAAGCTGAAATGGAGAGGGAGTTATTATAATCTTATTGGGAAATGGGGGAAAATTATTCGTGAGAAACAGCTACATGTTGGAAGAGAGATTAGATTGAGATGGGAAAATGGGTGTTTGTTTTTTTCGGTTCCTAATGATGCGGTTACTATATGATATGTGTGTATATAGTTTGAGTCTGATTAGGTTTCGTTTTATTATGTTCAATAGCTTTTTAGAGCCTGAGAATGTAATTTCGCACATGAACTTGAGTATATTGAAGCTTCTTTTATCTTTCTTCTTACTGTATTTAGTTCCTTTTTCTGGTAAAATACTCTTTAGGTTTGTGATATTTATAGAGAAGCGAACTAACAAGTGTGTAGTGTGTGTAGGAAATATCAAACTGGCTCGGCAGATGCCGGACTATGAAACTTCAAGAACCACCGATTTGCAAAATTTGGTAAAATGGAATTTGAAAAAACATACATTTTTTCCCTTTTTTTATTTTATTTTATTCACATTAAAAGCCTTTCTAGTTCTTAAAAAATCTTTGTCAAAAGTGTACATATCAAATGAAGTTTTATCTGGTACCAATAAATTAATGCTTGAATTACATGGTAACAATTGGACAAGAAGAGAAGACAATCCGGATAATACGACAGCTCAGAAGATATCAGCATCATGTGTGACGCTTCATTTTCAACAAAGTTCGAACCAACTGGAATAGGAATGGCTATTACCAACCGCAGGACGGGAAATAGTAGCTCTTGTTCCTCAACAGTTTTTTGCAACACAAGTCTGGAAGGGGAAGCAATGGCTGTACTGGAAGCGGTTGATCAATGCAAATCATATCAGGAACTTACAAAGACTATATTTTCTGATAACCTTGAGGTAATACAAGGTATAAGGCAGGTGTCAGCGGCGAGATAGACAATTCTACCGATCATCTGACAAATCAGGATTAAAGCAGAAGAAGCTAGACTGGTATCCTTCAGGCACTTTCCGAGAAGGATGAACAGTCAAGCTGATCGTCTTGCAAAAACACTAGACACGGAGCCACAGTGAAAAAAGATATGCTCTGGAACCTTATAGGGAGCTTCAAGAGACTTGGAATCGGATAAGTCCTTTTCTTTTGCTTTGTTTTGTTTTTTCTTTTACCATGTAAGTCATGTCCAAAAAAAAAAAGTTTTATCTGGGGATGTCAAGGGTACCCGTCCCATCCCTACTCCAAACAGGTAAAATTTTAGGGTGATAAATGGTATTTAACGCCCTACATATTCTCGAATGTATATTTAATGTGTTAATGACCTAAGAGGATCAACTAGCCTACTATAATGCCATCAAAAAGTTGAAGTTTTTTTATCAGAGTATGAAATTATATTTAAAAATCCGATCATCATCCCATGTTCTCGGACTTACTGGATATGTTCTGGGACCAATTACCAAACAAAACGTCACTAAATCATTGTTTGACTACCTAGTTGGCAACACGGTTAATACTCTTAGGGATATAACAAAAATAAATACTCATATCAGTCGCTAATCTAAGAATAACAACAACTAATGTACTATAAGTCCAGGTGTTGAAAGCTTTTGGAGTTTTACGTGAAGATGAAAATTCGTTGAGCATAATCCCTCTTCAAACTTTGTTTTCTTAATATTGTGTAATTCTTGTTTTAAATCTTTGTAAGTGATTTTTCTTTTCTTTTAGATAGAATAGATTTGTTTTTATTAAGTGATATATTCTTTCTATTATTGTTTTGAAATACAAGAAAATGTTTTTTCAATATTTTATTTTTCTTCTTTAGTTTCTTATATATGCCAAAAGCGTATAAGAAATTTTGCAGGCTTGAGTTTTGCACCATATGTTATATGCCAGAAGTATAAGACAAATTTTATTGGCCCGAAAACCTACATCTAATTTTGTATGCCGGAAGCATATACCAAATTTTATAGACCCGAAGACTAGAACACAATTTATATGCCCAAAGTATAGAACAAATTATCTAAAGATTTGAAGTCTAGATCAAATTTAAATGACATGAAGCATATATCAATTTTTTTAATAAAGGCTCTAAGCCTAAGTCGAATTTTTAAAAGAGGGAAATTCAGACTAAAGGTTAAATTTTAACGACTCGAAATCTAAAAGAATTACAAAGACTTGAAGACTTAATTCAAATTTATGGGTTTGAAGAAAAAAAGGTGTTATAGGAAAAAAAAACTCATATGGATATCATGGATATTTAAGAATCGAATTGTGTCGTATGTAACACAATGATTTCATTCATAAAAAGTACATAAAATTAGGGGGGATAAAGTTGAGCTAATGAATTTTATGAAGTGCACCATCTTTTGGTATAATTTGTGCATTTTTTGCATAATATCCTTTGTACATGTTTAAAGTCTTACCATATGGACAATCCAATTATTTGTTAGTAAATTGGACAAAAGGAAATTTTAGTACAAGTTCCGATACTACTAAATTAAATGAGGATTTCAAATGGTCAAATTTAATATTATCAAGTAGAACAAATATTCATCTCCTTGTATAATATCACGCATATACTCCTGAAGTAGCTATATCGCGAATAAAGGTTTTACAAAATACTATGAGATCATTTATCTCGTAAGCAAGCAAAGTAATGAATTGTTGATATAAAAATCATCATTCACGTTTCATCTACATAATGATATTCCTTGAAGCGGTTAGAATTATATTTTCATAACGAATGTAATAAATTTTAAATATGTATTAAAATAAAAATTGTGGTGGGAAGATTTAGTTGAATAAAATCACAGTTTCTAACTCAAGACCATTACCTGTAGTGGATGGAATTGCATTCCCAGAAGCGAGTGTTGAATTTTTCAATATATTCTCTAACTCAAGATTGTTGCATTTTTCAATCTATTTGAAAATGGATATGTAAACAAAAATGGTAGGGCTAAATACGGTTGAATATTGTATTTTCTGACTAAAATTATTCATTATAGTGAATAAAACTGTATTTCCTGAAGAAAAAAAAAATGCTACATCTTCTAATGTGTATTGAAATCATCATTTTGGTGATCATAACTCCACCTAAGGTTGAAATCATGATAGTGTTGCAAAGTGTGCTTTGCAGGTATATTTTCATAAAGTATATATATAATTTATATATATATACATATATATATATATATATATATATATATATATATATATATATATATGTGTGTGTGTGTGTGTGTGTGTGTGTGTGTGTGTTTTTACTAATTGTTGGTAATCAAAGTGATAAGAAAAGGAAAAGGAGGTGATGACAACAATATTTATCATGAATAAATAGAAGTTAAGCAAATCGAAAAAATACGAGGTTAATTATTTATGATAATACAAAGGAAAAATGGGATACCATCGCAACCTTCTAAAATTCAAGGTTACCTAATTATTCTCCTGAAGTAAATATTATTGTAAGTAGAAGTATTTTTTTTGAAGAAAGATACATTAAGACCTTTTACATAGTTCATGTCATGTAAATACTCTTGAAGTAGTAATATCATAAGTAGAGTTTTAACCCAATATTGAGGTTTAACATTACATTTTCTTGTAAACTATAATGTTTCATTACTCGAAGTGAATGAAGCTACATTCCCTGAAGTGAATGTAACCGATTTCATAAACTAAATAAATAGATATATGGATGAAAAACAAGTGTGTTAATGTTGTATTCCCTTATTAGAAATTATTCCGTGGAGAGAATATAATCACATTCTCTGAAGCAAATGCATCATTTCCAGCTTATATAACATTGACCCGGTAATGGAAATAATTGAGTGAATTAAAGACTGTTTTTTCCTAGCTAAAAACCATTCCTTGAACTAAATGGAAGTGCGTTTCTAGAAGAAAATGCAATGTTTTTCAATGTGTATGGAATTGACATCTTGGTGACCCGAACTCCAGACGAGGTTAAGGTAAGAAAAAAATCCTTACCACCGAAAGTGGAATAATAATGAATATCTTGAAAGTAAAAGGTCACAGAGAATAAGCCATTCCCAAAATGATAACCATGGATATTATCGATAAAGTGAAACTATATAGTGTCTGTGTACCCGTAGAATACTATGACATTTAGTTGATCTAATTAAAAATTGTTGGATGCCCAAAAGTAATGTCACCTTGTGGTACAAAATTGACATAATTGACAAATTATGATTTGAGTAAATCCTGAAGAGATTTACTAAATTTAAAGGATATTATCCAAAATACCACAAGTTCCCGTAACAATGTATATCTTTGCATTATTTCCTAAAAGTCTCACCAGAAGTGTGTATGAAAATAAAATCTGCTATTTCTTTGGGGGTTATACAATATACGGATTCGAGAATTGAAACGCACATTGTGCAAAAGAAGAGATGTCAAAATCCAAATAACTTTGTATCATTAAATGATCGACTTGGCCACCTAATGAAAATAATGATATGTCTAATAATAGATAATTCACTTGGTCTCTACTTAAAAGAACCAGTATATTCTTTTTACCAAATGACTACCCCCAGGGGCGGAGCCAGGATTTTTTGTTAGGCGGAGCCAGGATTTACCAATTATTTTGCCGTATTTGCACGATAAGTCTACATATTATGCAAAAATTGCTAGATAGATCCTTATATAATGCTAAAATGCACTATAAATCCCTATATTGTGTAAAGATTGCAATATAAGTCTGAATATAATATTTTTAAATTAATCATTCAAAAAATTTCTTTTTTTTATTCATAATAACATACATTTTGTTGTAAAAAACAAAAAATCCTATAAATAAAATCCTTTAAAGTCATATAAAATAAATTTTAAAATTTAGGGGGCCCAAATGAAATTTTTTAAAACATTTAAGAGTTAATTACAAAAAAATCTATGAAAAAAAAAATTAAAACGAACCAAGAAATTGAATATTTAATGGTATTTACGTTCCAATTTCGTTAATAAATTTTATTATTTGATAGAATTAATTTCTAAATTTTAAGTTAGGGAGGGCTAATTTTATACTATAATTTTTTTTGTTATATTTTTATCTATTTTTTTAAAAAAAGTAGGTTAAATTATAGTGGGCTGGGTAAGTTGGGTGGGCTGCAGCCCACCTCAGCCCACCCCTACATCCGCCCCTGACTATCCCCTTATTAGGGGGAGAGACAAGGCAACTTGAATATGTGTGATGTATAGACAAGGAAGCCTGAAGTTGCGTGACGTATCGTGGAATACAATTTATTATATCATTTCTACCCATTAACTAAAAAATAGGAACTTGAAATTAAAAAGAATTTCATTTGCAAAGTATTGCAAATAATTTATCTAAACACATTCGCAAGTTAAATATTTCAAAATCCCAAAATATGTTGTAAACGCTCCAACATAGGTTATTGTCCCATATAGACACATAACAAATATTCCAGCGAATGTATCAAACCAACACATGAAGCGTGGTAAACCTGTAATTCATCTAACCAACACATGCAGTTTGGTAGATCAGTAATGCATATAACCAGCGCATGAAGCGTGGTAAGCCTGGCGGTTGAAAGTATACCATGCCCCAAATAAGAAAATATCATGAATAAATGATGAAATGGTAAATATTATAGAATGTGCACTCCACGTGACACGACATGAATTATTAAGTCAACTAATGTTGGCACATGCGTTGCTCTTAAAGGAAGTAATGGCCGTTGAAGATACATAGGTACCTAGATACGAGAAAAGTTATGTAGATTATTAGTCTACTGAAAATATTTAAAACTGGTAAACAGTTTATGGGATTAATATATTTTCATTTAATATACCGCTTGTAATAAGTATCCTAAACCACAAAGTGCTAGAGTATGTCGACAATAAAAGAAAGTATAATAGTGAATTTTGAAATCTAAAACCCTATATATATCACGGAGGTTCCTGCAAAAACCTAGAATTAATTATGGAGAGATGTCCTTATTATTATGTTATTGATCCGGTGTAGTGGTGATTAGATTGATATTTAAGTTTTTTATGAACAAAATAGGTGCTAGAAGCACCATAGGTGTATGAAGCATGACATGTGCCCAAGCATGAAAGGTGTTTGAAAGCACAACAAATGCCTGAAGCATGATAGGTTCCTGAAGTATTTAGAGCGTCTAAATATGAAATTCTCGAAGATTGAGAAATTCCTGGAGTATAAAAGTTCCCGAATAACATAATTTATTTAAATTAGAAGAAAAAAATGTCTGAATTATGAAAGGATACTCGGGATAATATTTGTCATAATGAAAAAGATGTGATATTTGTGTATTGTACTCTTTTTCCTTCACTAGGGTTTTTTCCCACTGGGTTTTTCCTAGTAAGGTTTTAACGAGGCACACCAAAATATTCATTGTCAAAGAAGTATATACTCTTTTTCTCGATCAAGAAATGATATTACTAACACTCTATACCCTCAAGTAAAAATCCATAAGATTTACTCGGGATAATATTTGTCATAATGAAAAAGATGTGATATTTGTGTATTGTACTCTTTTTCCTTCACTAGGGTTTTTTCCCACTGGGTTTTTCCTAGTAAGGTTTTAACGAGGCACACCAAAATATTCATTGTCAAAGAAGTATATACTCTTTTTCTCGATCAAGAAATGATATTACTAACACTCTATACCCTCAAGTAAAAATCCATAAGATTTACTAATTCAAGTTTCATTAAGGACGACATCAAGGTACAAGTCCGTAAGTATTTAATGTCTTAGGAAATATGTAATGTCGTAATGAAGGGGGGAATATATTGAATAACTGCATTTTTTTCCTTCACCACGGTTTTTCCCATTGGGTATTCCTGGTAAGGTTTTAACGAGAAAAATTGAATATGTGTCATAATCCTCAAGGATTGAGGTACTCTTTTCCCTTCATCAAGTTTTGTCCCAATGGGTTTTCTTGATAAGATTTTAAAGAGGCATGTCCTTCAGTGAATATCCAAGGGGGAGTGGTATGAAATATTTATTAAGTGGATTATTCAACATACCAAAAGGAAGTGTGGTTTATCTCTAACAAGAATATATTGATGATATTGTATGAGGATATTGTTGCTTGTACCACCATAATTAGAATGGCTACATCAAATGAGACAGAATAAAACATATTTCACCAAAGTCATACCTCAAACCCCTTTAGCTGAACTTATCTTCGCCTGCCTCCTTTCTTCTTCCTCACTCTCACACAACACACAATAGCAGAGTCTCAAGAATAAATTTTAGTCGTCCTTCTCGAGCAACAGAAGATCAATCCCGAGGAGCCCGTAATTGAGTAAGATGAGGAAGATGATGACGAGGATAAGGACGATGATAAACATGAAGATGACGTTGAAGATCATGGAGATGGAAGTGGGCAATAAAAATAGAGCAGAAGTGAGAAGAAGAGCAGAATGGATATGTTGAAGTTGGGAATGAAGCCTATCCCTGGTGTTAACCGAGTTACTGTTAAAAAGAGCAAAAGTGTTGTATTCGTAATCTCGAAGCCATATGTGATCAAGAGCCCAATTCAGCTACTTAGGTGATATTTGGTGAAGCAAAGATTGAAGATTTGAGCTCTCAACTTCAGACTCAAGCTGCAGAACAATTCAAGGCACCTAACCTAAGCAACGTGATATCTAAACCAGAGGCATCTGTGCTTGGTCTAGATGAAGATGGAGATGTAGATGAGAGTGGTGTAGAGCCAAAGGATATTGAATTGGTTATGACACAAGCAGGTGTTTCGAGACCAAAGGCTGTTAAAGCACTTAAGGCTGCAGATGGTGACATTGTTTCTGCTATTATGGAGCTTACAACCTAGGAGAAATCTTAGTTTATTGTCTCTTTTTTCGTGTTTTATGGAAATATTTATGAAGCGGTATATGCTTTAAGGTTTGGAGTGTTGAATCTTAGTTTGCTATGTTTATTGACAATTAAAATTACATTTTTATTTGACTTTTGTTGCAAAAAGAAAATATTTCACCAAAGTCTACTACACACATGAGTTACAGAAAAATGTGGATATTGACACTCAACAAATACAATCACGTAAGAATTTTGTAGATTTTCCTTAGGAAATTATTGTCAGCCACAATATTCAAGAAGTAGGTCCGCAATATTGATATACGACAACTCAGAGATCTCTTGCCAACATCCGGGGGAGCGTAAACAAGACTGTACTTTTTTTTATCGTCCAAGTTTTTGTACCAATGGGTTTTCTTGGAAAGGTTTTAACGAGGCAGTGTTTCCAGATGAATAGTTCCATCTATATGTACTCTTTTTCCTTCGACCAAGTTTTTATCCCACTGGGTTTTTCTTGACAAGGTTTTGACGAGGCATATTTTCCTAATGGATGGACATCCAAGGGGGAGTATTATGAATAAATTATACTTAATTATGATGGATGTTCAAAAGGCTTAGTTCAATCTTCCTATTTATTGTGGAAAGTGAAGGGTCACTCTTTATCCTATAAATATCAGATCACTTCTTTGTAATAGAGTTATAATTGTTTTGGAATACAAGAAAATGTTCTCTCAATATCATATTTTTCTTATTTAGTTTATAGCAAAAATAAAAAAGTTATATTTTTATTTATTTTTTGGGTTGATACAAAGTGTTTTAAGGAATACTCAGAAAATTTGTTGAGTATACTCAGAAATTTGCTAAAATTAATAAAAGTTTTGCTGAAGATATTCAGCGTTTTTTTCAATATTCGGTGAAATAACTGAGTACGTCCCGAGTGGCCGCGACGTCGACGGTGGCCGGAGATGAATACTCCCTCCATTCCTTAATAATTGACTCTTTAGAGCTTTTCACACATATTAAGGAATCTAAAAAGTAGGAAAAACTTAGTTTAATATGACTAAAATATCCCTACTTTTAAGAAAGAGAAAATTCAAAGATTTTAAGAATTAAGGGTAAAAGTGGAAAGAGGTCATTTAATTTGTATTGAAACTTGAAATGTGACATATATTGTGGAATAAATTATATTGGCTAAAGAGTCAATTATTAAGGAATTGAGGGAGTAGTATTAATACTCTAAGACTTGATAATCACTGACTCGGTGGTCCATGTTTTTTACCATGTTTTTATCTTTATGTTATTGTTTTTAAAGATATTTTAGTATTTAGTGTGATCTATTTGAATAAGAATTTAGCCATATAATTTCGATTGATAATAAAATTAATCTTCAAACCCCATAAATCAATTACCCTACTTATATTATGTTCTAAGTGGAATTAGTTCTAATTTACATGAAAAAGTATTAATTTATACCCATTTAAATATTTGCTATAAGCTCAATTACAATTCAAATATACCATAGTAAACTGATACATTTTTCTTAAATTAAAGTTAATCAATTCAATATACCATAGTAAATAGATACGTTTTTCTTAAATTATAGTTAATCAATAGAATTATACAAAGTATAATAACTTGTCCTACTCAAACTAGTTTAAGTGTTTGGTTAAAAAAATCACTTTTTTTTTTTTTAAAAACACCTGATTTGCAAATCTTAAAAAAATCACTTAGTGATTTTAGATATTTTTAACTTTTAAATAATTAATCCCGAATGAAAAATAAATCTCTTAAATCCAATAAAAAAATATAAAAAAAATCATTTTTTATCATATAAAAAACACTTGGATACTATCCAAGTATGGTGAATAAGAATGATGCTTGAATTACTAATGAATGTTAATATCAGGGACGGGAGCAGGATTTTATATTTGGAGAGATCAAGGAAAAATTTGAAAAATTTGAGAAGGCCGAAACTTTTTTTTTTATATATAAGTAAAAAAAAAATTGAAATATTTAGGGGGCCTGCGCCCCAAATCTCATAAGCTGGATCCATTCCTGGTTAATATGATATTCATTTTAGATCAAAAGTTTAGCATATCTTTCGAAGTATATACCCGTTTTCAAATATCAATATCAATTCGAAAGAAATATTATAAAACATCGGCATCTTTAACACAATTTTTTATAATAAAACAAATTAACAAATTTTAATATTTTTTTTAATAAATAAGAATAAAAAGAACCATCAATATGTCTTGTATATAATTTGATACAATTTTTTTATAATATAACAAATTAACAAATTCTAATATTCTAATAATTCAATGTTAATTTATATACATTGATGATTACACTTATTATATAAATATTGAATATCTGACCTAAAAGGTCAACAACTTCTAAATAGTTAGTCCTAAGAGTCTAGTTGTTTTCTTTCTCACGAGATCTTTTTTTCCCCAAACCCACGAGATTTGGTTGTTAAATGGGTTATTGCGTTTCTAATAAGTTACGTATTTTGTAACGGGTCGCATGTATTTTATTTAAAGGGTTGCGTGTTTTTTTTAATGAGTTACTCGTGTATGTCTAGTCTATAATTGGTGTGAATCCTTTCAGAAATATCATTTATTGTGTGGACCTATTTCATTCGGTCACCTAATTTTGATATAATTAATATGTGTAGAGTAATTGAAAAGAATGATAAATAAGTAATATATACCATGGCATCATTTAATTTTATATTAATTTAATGTAAGTTTTTTTATATTGTGAGTTTGTGACAAATATAACTTTTATTTCAAATAAGAAAAAGATGACACGTCAGTGAGTACTTTAAAAATATTTGAATAACCATATAAGTATAAATCCATATCTTAAGAGTGTAGTCCTTAATCTTCTTAGAAAGCAAGTACTTTTACTTAAACTTTGTTGTCTTGCCATTGTTTTTATTCCTTAAATATAATTTTACACCTTAGTTTAATGAAATTTTTTTGTTAATTTTAGTGTAAATTATTTCTATTAATATAGGGTTCCCATTTAAAAGTTTAGTTTGATATTGACCCGTGACAAATATAGTAGTCTAGGGGTTCAAGATCTTTCATTGCAAAGGAGATAAGACCTGGAATAGCACTTTGTGCATTTAAATAACTAGATATTTATCTACGTACACATGGACAAGAAGAGTGGTATTTATAGACCTCTAAACAAATAGAGAAACGTATCAGATGGACAACACTTGAAGCCATACCGGCAAAGAAAAGAATGAAGGTCTTAGAGATCGCTTAATCCCATATAATGATTTGTTAACTTACACAATATATTAGGCAAGTAAGAATAAGTGAAATCTTGAGGTTGAAAAATGCATACCATCTAATCCAAAGGACCATGTCATAAACATATACTCATATAGTTATATAATAAACCGAGCAGGATGAAGAACAAAAGCCAAAACAATCCCCTCATTCTTTTTTTTTATAGTTGTACTAATGGTTTCAAGATAAATAATACTAGGATCTAGATCATACCCTTTAGTCAATGACCACTTCATGTAAGGTAGTCATCTATTATCAATTTACTGCTCTTATTTAGACATATTCAAATGTTTGATGCATGTTTTTAGATCAAAATGGCTAAATTGCGCTAAAGAGTTTGTTGGGCAAATTGGAAAACATATGCTAAATATAGCTTGATTTACGCTAATTTCTAATATAAACTTGAGTAATTATATATACCACTCAAAATCATACCACCCAAATACCACCCAATGACGTGGCGTGAATTGGTTGGTTACAAATCTTTAATGTATTTATTCTCTTGGTCTAATTAAAGATTTGTAACCAACCAATTCACGCCACGTCATTGGATGGTATTTGGGTGGTATGATTTTGGGTGGTATATATATGCACCATTATAGTCATGTAATAGAGTCCAAACGTGAGATGAATGGAGAAACAAAACACAAAAAAGATATCTCAGATTCATCAAGAAATGAGAGGAACTTTCCGAAAAGCCTTCCACAATAATGGTGATGATTGAAAAAGAAAAACTCTAAATGTCAAACCAAGTCGCCATGACAACAAGTTAGTGACACAAAAATTGGTCAATGGTCCACATCTGGTCGCCAACCATATCCAAGTGATATGCCACTGTCTTTATCTCAAATAGAGATATTATCTTATGAATAACTAGAAAGGGGACGAAACTGGGGTTTTATAGGAATACATAAGGATCGAGGCTTATGAAATTGAAACAATCTAAGAAATGTCGTGCTTATAATTGACTCCACTAAAATAACCATTATACCATTGAGAAAACAACCATGAGAGAATAACTGGGTAATGTTTTATCTCCTCAATAGCAATGCCTAATATTTATTTTAGCTATGTTGCCAATCTTCCATGTGTCACACACATTACACATGTGCGTGTAAAGTTCAAAGTTTAGATTTGAATACATGCTCGATGTGAGAGGCGGCACACACTCCAAATTGAACTTTCATCTCGAACATAAGATTTAAATTTAAAGGGATCATAGGTTGATGGATATGAAGTACCATCTAGCACCAAAACATACCTCATGCTCATGCATATCCTTGATACTTCTATTATATGTGATATTGACCAACAAGCTTTAATAACATAATTGCATGCATCTCTAGAACATTAGGTCATAACCCATTTATACTACAATATTAGGGAGGCTGACATACACATGATCTTTTGACAATAGTCTTTAACCCTTAGTCAAATTGTCTTGACCATCATCAAACATGCACACGTTCTGTAACAGTCATTAGCATGTATTATCCATTTCTAACTAATCAACCTGATTTCATGGAACATTCAATGGTCACTCTAAGTGTCCATAACGATCTATAAATATTTCTCCATCTTCACTTCATTGAAATAACTAATATCTACTATATTTACTAAGCAAACATACAAACTCTCTTTTAGATTCACATTTGAGGGAATACATTCATAAGTCTCTACTAACTTTGTATTAAACTATCTTTGAAATCCTTTTTCCAAGGTGTACTAATGTACTTATATATTTTATAGGAATTATATAACATGTAGCAAAAGAATCATTCAAAACAATCGAGAGCCCACCCTCAAGTGTATTCTTAAAATTTCACTTTTTTATTTTATCAAATGTGAAACCCCTTTTACCTCTAAGATTCCCATGTTTGAGTTTGTGTATCTTTTTGTGGACTATGATAATGTTTTTATGAGTGTCACGTTCCTGGATAAAATTTAACTTAGTTAGGATACAAAACTTTGGCATTAAGGATTTAAGCCTAAGAACCCAGATTTTATAGATAATTATTTAACAAAAGTTAGGCAAACTAACTGGGAGAAGATTATTGGGGGTCCAAGGGTCATTAATCTCTGGGATAAGGACTATAAGTATCTGGTTGAACAAATCTTGATTCAAGATACCATTGAAGAAAGCATTGAAGACGGATACAATATACTCGGCTATCATGTACCAACATCTTTGGTAGAATATTCCATTGAAATCTTTGAGACCAAATGGTTTACTTGATCCTAAACTAAACTCCAAGTTGCTTCCTTATATTCAACAAGTGACATTGTTTGTAATAGATTGTTGTTATATTCTTCTCACACAATCGATTTAAACACTATATGATCGATATACGCAGGTCGTTTGTGGTCAGGGTCGTTTTTTAAGGAAAGCCATTAAAATAGTCATGTTGAGGTCCCAATATTTTTTATAAGAATGGTCCTAATTTTTATCAAAACAATAATTTTATAAATAAAAATATCTTAAAAAGGAAATTTTATTTTAATTGACAAAGCATATTTTAGTTTTTTGGGTAGAATATATTATAGGGTTATGCCTAATAGGCATCTGTCATCTTACACCCTGACCCATAAAAGACATCGTCTTTTTTAAAAAACTGTGAGTTATGGAAAGTTTTCCAAAACTCAAAATCTGAGTTTTGAAAAACTTCTCATAACTTAAAATTTAAATTTTGAAAAACTTCCCATAACTCAAACGACTATTTTTATAGGAAAGAAAAAGGAAAGCAAAGTGTATGTGGTCTTTTATGGGGGGAAAATGACAATTGAGGTGAGGGGGAATTATTTTTTACTTGAGGTGTTTTTTGAATATTAATTCTATATGTATTTTATACACCATGTGTTCTTAGAAGTTCATCACACTTACTTTTGCATACAAAAACATATATATTATTTATTATTCATGTGATTATTTAAGTACTTTTCATGAAAAGTGTTCTGCCTAACTGATTACTGACTAAAATATTTCGTCGCTAACTAAATGAAAAACGTCTCAATTGATTAGGGCAAGTCGTCACTATACAGAAATGATTGTCATTAACGGAGAAAATTATTGTTTCGTCGCAAAAGATTATCTTTAGCGATAAAACACTAGCGACAACATGTCGTCGTTAATGAATCAAAATCGTATTAAAGAAAAAAATAGAAATAGAAATATAGAAAATAGTACCTGGTGGCCCACGGGCTTGGTGTTATGAATAAGATAAGAGACGAAATAAAATGCGTCTCTTTTCTGTTCAAGCATGATTAAGCTGTTAATATCTAAAACCCCGCTCCGTCTCAAATTACTTTCATTGCTTCTCGGAGTATGGATCAAGGGAACTTCTTCGCTCAGTTGTCCGATATATTATTTTATAATGTTATGAAGAATATAAAATTATAATATATAATTAAAGATAAAAATAGAATATAAAGAATAAAAAAGTGTCTTAATATTATAAAATGATAATTTTTTACAAACAAAAATATAAGGACCATCATTTCATTTAGGAAAGGAGGTAATAAAAAATTAAGCAATAACTCTTTAATTATTATACACATTATCGTGGGATCCTCGTAATTATGGTTTATGGTTTGCGAAATGTTAATTGACTAGTGACCCCATAATCCATTTCTATTTTTTAGATGTTTTTAGATCGATAGAATAAAATAAAAAATAAAATAAAATAAATAAATAGGAAGAGGTAAAAAGCCCAACAGCTTTTTACAGCTCCAATTCCTGCATTCTGAACAACCGTGGTGAAGGTGACCCAGCCACCAGTCTCCCGGCAGCCCTTCATACATAGATACTATATAATATACACTCTCTAATATACACGTACATTTATATACATACATATTATATGGAAGAATCAGATGATGATGAAGCGGAATCCATAATCATTCTATAAAAATAATAACTGACAACATATAATCAGAATTTACAATTTCTCTATTTCCTCAAAAAGTCATATAAATAGAGAAATTGTAAATTTTGAAATTTCTTAAGGGAGCGATGGGGACGTTCCGGCGGAGGAAGGTGAAGCCGACGAAGGCGTCCCTCATTGAAGAAAAGATCATTTCATCAATGGCGGAGATGCAGGCGGTAACAAATGATGGGCAGATAACAACAAATAAGCTTTCTTTTAAGAAGAAGACTCCAGGATCAAGGCTATGGATGCGTTTTGATAAGACAGGTGAATCGGAGTTAATGGAGGTTGACAAAAGCGTGATCATTAAACGCGTTTCTATCCCCTCTAGAGATTTGAGGATCCTTGGTCCTATCTTCTCTCATTCTTCAAGTATTCTTGGTAATTTTTCATCTCAATTCTTTACTTTTACACACATTCAAGGTGTTTATATATAATGTATGCATTATATATATGTGCATGCATATACAATTAAGTGCATTTAAAAGACATTGGGTTAATTTGATATCTTTCTAAAATGTATTTCCATTATTGTAACTATGAAATAAAGCGATTCTTCTGCTCCTTTTATACATGCAGCAAGGGAAAAAGCTATGTTAGTGAATTTGGAATTCATAAGAGTCATAGTTACAGCTGAAGAAGTTCTATTACTTGATCCTTTACGTCACGAGGTTCTTCCATTTGTTGATCAACTTAGACAACTTCCATTTTCTGGGAAACATATACATGGTACAGACGATGCTGAGGATTTGCAGGATGAGCTTCCATTTGAGTTCCAAGTTTTGGAGATTGCTCTTGAAGTAGTATGTTCATATCTTGATTCCAGAGTAGCTGAGCTTGAGTTTGAAGCTTACCCTGTTTTAGATGAAATGGCCATTAAAGTTAGCAACAAAAGTCTAGAGCTTGTGCGTATTTTGAAAAGCAATCTCACAGGTTTGCTTGCTCAAGTTCAAAAGGTAACTATTTATTCAGATTTTGTTGGGAAATAAAAAAAGCCAGATTCTTGTATTATACTTATCGTGAGATTATAGGTAAAAGATGAAATTGAACATCTTCTAGATGATAATGAAGATATGGCTCAGTTGTACTTAACAAGAAAATGGATTCAATATCAACAATCCGAGGTTTATTCGGGGGCCCCACCTTTCACTTCACCTCTTCTCAATCGCATAAGCTCTACGAGAAGTGGAAGAAGCTTCGGAAGCAGTTACCATAACGAACGTGATGTTGAGGATCTCGAAATGTTGCTTGAAGCTTACTTCATACAATTAGATGGGACCCGCAATAAAATACTGTCTGTAAGTATATTTCGGCCTTTTCTTCATTTTCATTTTCATCTTCTTCATTTTCTTAAAATTGACCGTTTTTTACATCCGCAGGTTCGTGAGTATATAGATGATACAGAAGATTATGTAAATATCCAACTTGATAATCAAAGAAACGAACTTATACAATTCAAGTTAATATTGACAATAGGTTCGTTTGCTATAAATATGGAAACTTTGATAGCGAGTATTTTCGGTATGAATATTCCGTGTCCATTGTATAACATGGAACATAAATTCTTGCCTGTTGTTGGATGGTTCACAGCAGCTTCTATGTTAATCTTTTTTCTTCTTCTGGGATACGCTAGATGGAAGAAGCTGCTTTGATCAATACTATTACTAACGGAATGATTATTACATTTTTTGCTTCATCTTGAATAACTGTATATATGTAATGGAGCAAGTGATGTTTCGTTTTACACGGGTGTTGTATCGTTTATATATAAGTGTTGTTGTATTAAGATGATATAATAAATGAGTATACAAATGGTGACATGATGATTCTTTGTTTTGTTCCGAGAATGTTTCGCTCTTGTTCATATGAACCACGACACGAGTAAGGGTGAGCTGAGCTTTCACCACCTCGGCTTGGTAATTTTCGAATTAGCTAGAGGGTAAACGCCTCGAGATAACAAATAGGAGATACAAACCGTTAGAGTTTATGATCCAAATTTCTTTAAAAACTTACTCATATAGTTACTTCTTTCTTTCGTCTATTTTTTTTTATTTGTCCAATTTTTTAAAAAATGTGTCGAATATTGTTTGTCCATTTTTTATTACCAAGACACTTTTTTCTTACTTTTTCTAATATTACCTCTAATTAAATAGTAGAAAAGGTATTGTAATAAATGATCTCATGTATATTAATTAAGAGTATTTGTGTAAAAAGGAAAAATATAAAATACTCTTTTTAATCTTTATGCACCAAAAAAATAGACAAACAAAAGTGGATGGAGGAAGTATTAACTTTAATATATTTAGTTACCTATAAATAAATAAATAAATATATTATATAGATTATTAGTTAACTCATTCAGTTAAGACATCAAACATACGATTCTCTTTTGTAATTAATCTTTTATTGTGAAATCTTCTCATCTACTCGTGATTTTCCCGTTTTAAGGTTTCCACTTATATCGACATTCCTTTTATGTCTTGTTTTTTCTTTTTATCTATGTTTTATTAGAATAATATTGAAAGGGTTCAACAATAAATTTGTTGTGTTGAAAAAAGAACGAAAGAAAACAATCAAAAATTGTTGTAGAATAAAAGAAGATCAGAATAAAAGATCAGGTATAAATGAAATTTTGTCAAACTGTGACAGTTCGAATCGAAAAATATATTTGTATTCCTTGTTAGGAAACGATTTTTTAGGGTATTAATGTTGCATAATTTTTTGAAGAATTTGAATCAAATTTGAAACTAAAAATAATCAAGTTTTTGGATTTTGAAATTTTTTCAAAATTTTAGCTCAGGAATTTGTTGTATTCTACACCACCTAGTTATGCAAAAAAAATTCTACTCTTCGATATGAACAAAATGACGCTTAAATTAACATTTTTGGTGTAGCAAATAGGAAGATTGGAACGGGTAGGGTTTCAACATTTGAGTTCGTTTTCTAGATTGAATTAATCTACGATAAATTGATGTTTGTATTCAAATATTTTTTTATATGATTGTTCTACTCATTCAAACAAAGAAAACGACACCAGGATCGTTGTATTTGGTTTAATAACAAAGAATTTTATGGTCCGGTAAAGATTAAAAAAACGTGTCGATTTTCTGCACTGTTGGGTGAAGAAGACAATTGAAGAAAAAAAACTTAAGTACGTACATCACCGAAGAGGAGTTTGATAAATATCTATTCAGTACTTTGCGCGTAAGAAAGGTTGATATGCATCATGATAGTCTAATTGGTCATTAAAAAGATTATATTATATTATGTATAGTATTTCAAATTATTTTAATAGAAGTTGGCCATAGTGCTTTCTGGTGACCATAATGTTGTCAGGTGACTGGTGCGTTGATCATTGACCAGTATGTTGACCCATATGTTTTTTGTTGACTTTTCATTGACTTTTTTTACTCGATATGTCCACTATGTTTCTTTACTCCATGAATCCGTTTTTGTGGTCAACTTTTTCAAATTTTGAGTAGTTTTTTTGTATTTCTCAATTTGTTTTTGACTATTTTGATCGAGATTATTTATTGACTGGGTTAACCGAAGATGTTTTAGCGTTCTGATTCTGTGTTTGAGGTCTTTTATACAAAATTTGAGTATTTTTGTCATTTTTTGTATTTATTTTTTATTTCTTGGTTATTATAATCGCGAGATTTGAAATTTCAATATTGGACGACAATACAAGATATTTGTTGTGGCATGTTACATTTATTTTGACCTGGAAAGTTTGGATTCCTTGATTGAGGCTATTTTGATATTCGACTGTATTCATTGAGGTGTTTGTTAATATTTTTCGACGTCGAAGTCCATATTAAGGTTAGTTCTCTAAATTTTGTGTAGCTTGTGGTTCTTTGTCTTGTGTTGATATGTTGCTCTTAATCATGACAATTTTGAATAATTTGCAATACTAGACATTTGCTGTCGCAAATTAAGGTGTTAGGTTATACTCGTGCATGCATATTTGGAAGAAATTTTTGTTTGGGTTTTCGGTATCATTCCAAGTTTTGGACGGAATGCAAAAAATGAACATGTTGAGCACGTTTTTCAGTTTTTGAATGCCTTTGATTATATAATAGATCATATTGATTTGTAATATCATTTTTTGTGGGATGTTATTTCTCGTGTTGTTTTTTGTTGTTAATACTCACGGTTATTTTGCAGCTTTGTTGACCGTTAATGTTTTGATGTCTAGTTCAAGTGCTTCTGGGACTTTATTGGTGTTTTCAATTTGAGTTGAGACCTTTGTGTTTTGTGAGTTATGAATTTTATGTCAATTGTTTCTTGAACTTAGTTGGCATGTCATTTGAATGGAGCCCTTCGAGGTTTTGTGACAGAGGAGGAATTTGAGATTTTTTGTCGAGGTGGAGATATTGGTTAGGGTTTGGACCTAATTATAGAATTTGTGTTAAGGTGGGGATTCTTTGGATTTTTTGACCAAGTTCCTGTAAGACTTGTCCCATTTAGTGATTGATCTTAATATCTCTTTTTACCTATATATACAGTGTATAAGTTATCAATTACTCATTTGTAATCAATCTTCTATAGTGGAATCTTCTACTCTACCCGTTATTTTTTTCCGTTTTGTGTTTTTTTACGTATATCGGCGTTCCTTACGTTTCTTTTTTCTAATTTCTTATTTTTTATTTTTGCCTTTTATTATTGATTCTAATTGTAACATGAACCCTAAGTTAAAGGTAAAAATTATTATCCTCGTATTAGTTCTGATTTAACTCTCACTCAATCCTACAGACTTACATGTTTATGTTTATCTAATCCTACACAAAACACAAAAATATCTCAAAATACTCCAAACAATACGCAAGTTGAAAATATGTCTAAGCATGTTAAATACACAAATCATGAAATAAATTCTAATTGTATGCTTTACAAAATACCTAAATGATGTATCGTGCATGCCAGAATTGATCACAAATAGATACACCTATAACTTATACATCTCTATACTTGCATTATGAAACTATCACTTAACAAGTGAATACAACACACAAGTATAATACACAAAAATTGGCATTAGACTATTTGAATCATCATCAATGTCAAAGTTCTTTTTCAATCATCACCGACCTTAGTTGTAATTTCATAGGCAATAGATAAGAAGGTAACTCATCTCGGGACTCCTGGTAGCCAACTCAACAATTAATAGTTACTCAAAACACGATGGCAACAACCACGGACCACCGAAACCGTGTTATTTAAGTGAATTAAATGGAGTTCTTATCAACTGGAGATTATAGGGAAGGTACTAATGACAGAGCTATCCCCTCGACTTTTCAAAGAACATTTGTTGACCATATAAATTTTTTATATCTTATTGCCTTCCCCCAGCCCAAGTTTTTTAGAACTTTCACTTCCCCCTGATAAACCAAAATATAACGCCGATATTCGGTCAAGACTGCAGGGATCTTGAAGGATCCTAGATGAGGAGTATGCATGTCAACCCGAGGGTGGGGATTATCAAACTCTTTCCAAGGTAGATATTTTGAGTCGTCCAAGGGAAGAGAGATCAATGCTACGTAAGACCCTCGCTCGATACCACCGACTGTTTCCTTGGCTCATCGTGCACACATATTATTACCTTATACTATGCACGCTGGTAGTGCTCCATGCGCATATTCGACACTTATAAATACCTCTTCCAACAAAATTGACATACTCTAAGTACCTGATGTCTTCCTTTTTGTGATAAATATATCCCATTGTGAGACATCTTTTTACGTTCTTTTTGTGCTCAACTGAGGAATTTTTCCCTATTACTTGATATATTACGGTTTCTTGCCTTGTTTTGGAGATTTGTGTCTTTTAGAGTTATTTATGCGTAATTTGTGTGCTAAATGTTAAGATATTAGGTAAAAGGAATATATCAGATGCCAAAGCATGGATGAAAAGTTGAGGAAAAGAGATCAAAGAAGGAAAGCAAGAGTAAAGGGCTAAATAAATTGGTTTTAGAGAGTGAAAGAGTTGTCGGCCAGAATTAGAAAGTGAATTATTTTGATTCCACGTGAGAGATACAAATAATTTGGATGAGACCTTTGATATACATATGGGGCTATGAATTACGGAGGCGTGTCCACTAAAGTTATGAATTTTGCAGCCGGGATGACTCGAACTATCCCCTATTGGAGGAAAATGTTTTTATGATGGGATAAGTCGTTTAAACCTACCACATGACCTACATAAACCCTGTAAACATTTTTCCACTTATAAATATCAGTTCCTAACATTAAGAATTCATCCTTTGGCCGCCGGAGCTTATTTTCCATCAATAATTTAACCATAGAAGCGATCAGGAGGATCAAGAGAAGGAAGAATCAGGAGTTGGAGTTTCACCGCATCAATTATTCACCTCTACTACTCTTCGCTTAGGGTAATTAGTGTTAGAATATTTTGCCCTTAATTTATTTAACGCTATTCATCCTTAGTTTTATTATGCACAATTATATCATTTTTGCTAATGATTTGTAATAATATGGAAAATTGATTATTGCCTTTTATGTTTAAATTGAATTGGGAATTATATTATTTAATTGAATTGGTGTCTAATTAATTTCTATTGACTATATGTTTGCAATAACACTACCCGTGTTCTGATTAAATAGTGGGTAGCCCAAGTAATTAAGCTATCAGACGGGGAGGGGGGGTTTAATTGTCGAACTAGCATATAGGCATCTATTGTGTGGTAGTGAACCAGGAGGTCCTGCCTAACTAGATAATCAATAGGGTAAGAACTTCAATCATCTAAAGCCATGTCTAGGGTCACCCGGTAGGGGTTATTCCTACAAACGTAATTCAACAAGATAGGTTCATACTTGCATCTCCTAAGCTATTATCTTATTTGCATAAATATATTGTTTATTTAATTAAAAAACAAAACACTTTACTTTCTTTGTAATCGAAACATTTAAAACCATTTATTCTAATATTGAACACGAGTTGAAATAACTACTTAAGTCCTTGAGAAACGAACTCTATTTTACTTACTTATCAATTGCGACGACCCATACACTTGCGGAGAGTTAATCGTGGTTTCCGAGGTGTGTGCTTTTTACATTCACTATTTTATCACACGCCCGGGCCTACTAGTACCCATAAGTTGCTCACTTCTGTCTCCAAAAATGTTTGTGGTTATTATACAAGGCTTAAGTCTACATAGCTTCTCAGGTACAGTAATCCCCGATAAAAAAAATTCGTATGTCGAGCGTCAGAGTGTCATAAAAAAGGCACATCCCTTTGGTTATGATATTGTGTTTGGTTGCAGGAAGGATCGGAGAAACGGGGGAATCCTCCAGCGAGTGAAGATAAACCTTCTCAACATTAGTCGAGAGTAAGGGACGCAAATGTATAAACTTATCACTTTTTAATTACGTACTTAGATTTCTCTTCAGAGATATTGCAAACATAAATTTGGATATGTTAGTTCTATTGACGATAAACGTACAAACTCCAAAATTGCCATTGCTTTTGTTGATATTCTTGGATGTTGGGTGGAGAATGTCATCACTGCAATCATAGATATCAACTTGATAGACTATTAATTTTTTATGTTCATAATGGTGTTTCTCATAATTATTGTTGGATTTTTTTATCTTTCCAATTGTTTATAGGGTGAATGACATATAGGGTCTTGGAGACTAGATGTTCATCCTATGGGAACTACTGGGAATCTTAATTTTTTAAAGAGACCTCAAGAATGACCAAATACTAAAATACCCTTACAAACACTAAAAGACAAAAAGAAATTGGTGAGTGTTGTCATTGTTCATCTTTGGCCACTACCCACCTACCTCTGACCACCGAAAAAAATATAGAGTATCGAAAAAATAGAGTAAGTACAACTGTTACCCCCTGTATTATGGACTAATTGAGTACTTAACTCATATTGTTTAAAATGCGACTGTTTACCCCCTATACTAAGTTTTTGTGACTCGTGATCCCACGTTTCCCCCACTTAACGGAATTTATGCACGTTTTCTTGACTATTTACCCCCTATACAAAAATATACGAAAACTTAGTATGGGGGTAAACAGTCACAAAAATGTACATGGATTCCGTTAACTGGGGGTAATGAGTCACAAAAACTTAGTATAGGGGTAAACAATCGCATTTTAAACAAAAGGGGGTAAGTGGTCAATCGACCCATAGTACAGGGGGTAACAGTTGTATTTACTCAAAAAAGTATGGAGAATCGGAAAAAATAATATAGTGTATCAGACAAAAATTATAGAGTAGCAGAAAAAACAATGAGTATTGAAATAAAAAGAAAGAGTAATATCAAAAAATATAGGGTACTCTATAAAAAAAAGTACTCTGTAAAAATAGGTTGTATTACATTTCTATTTCTAACAACTAACTTAACAGCTAACTAAGAATAAGAAAAAAAACTAACAAACTGATTCCTTTTTGTGTAAAAGTTTACACAAATAAACAAAAGAAATAAATCACTGTATTACACAAAAAAAGTGAAAAGATAGAAGACAAAAGCAGCGTCTTCACGAACAAACGGTATCGGAGTTAAAGTCATGGATGGAGTTATTGAGCTTCTCGGAGTGCAGCCATGGACGGAGTTCTTGAGTTCCGCCGCTGCCATGGCCGACTTTCCTTCTCCGGAGAGAATAGTTGCAGCACCAAAACCGGAGCTATTGCCTTGTTCGAGATCTTCACCAGCTTTTGTAGTTCAAGCCATAACTCCGATCCGATCTGCAAAACAGAGTTAGAAGCTTCGTGATTTCTTCTGCTCTCCTCAATCGGAGTTGTTCTTTCCGACGAGCTGTGAAGGCGAAACATCTTCCACCATGCCTGGAGCTCTTCTTCACCGTAAACGGATGCGACAGTCTTCACCATAAACGGCGACGACATGAGCATCTCGACTTTCGCCTGAGATCCGTTCGAGCAGAGAGTTCCGTTCGTGAGAAGCGCTTTTCTTTGACGAATAGTGGCGGCAAAACACCTCAAACCACGAACGACTTCTAGATCTAAGCTCAATTTGGCTGCATCAGACATCGGCTTTGATAATGAGAGTGAGAGAGAAGATAAAATGATGAGATATTGAGAGAGAACATGGTTCATGGGAAAAAAAAGGAAAGAGAAAGAGAGTAATAAGTTTAGGGTTTTAAAAATAATCTTGGATAAAATTAGTATATATATATATATATAAAATAAAAAATAGAAGAGGGTAAAAATATAAATTGAATCTTGTTTTTAGTGTTAAATTTATTTGAGGTTTTTATTAGAAAATAAGGTATGTAAAGTTAGGAAAAAGTAAAAAGAAATGTATATAATATTTCTACAGGTAACAATTTCTTGTTATAATATGGACATTCTTTTATAGAGAAAATTGGACGGAGAAAAGTTAGACTTATAAAGTAGTAACGGAGTCTAATTTGGTAATTTGTCCTTTTCCTTTTTGTGTATCTGGCTTTGACGTATTATCTTTGACAAAAAAAAAGAAAAACAAAGGCTTTGACGTATAATCGTAATCATATTAGAGTAAGTATTGGACCGAAGACAGATATAGTAAATCACCGTATGATCCATATAATAATGGCCTGGACTAACTTCACATTTTGCCCATTCATGTCGCTATCAATAATCCAAAATTCCACCTCCTATGTATGCAAAAAAAAAAAAAAACCAAAATTCCAAGGTGGATTTTCAAAGTAATAAGTAGTACTAGTAATTAAAATGTAAAGCTCTTATTAGTCTTCGCCTAAATCTTTAGGCTCTCTGTGGATGACAGCTTGGAATTCACTGTATCAGAGAATTTTGTTTGGTGACCTAACCACATCGTTCTTAAACAAGGCCAACAAGATATTCAAACAATAATTAAGAGTTGTTTTAATATATCACATTATTTTGAAATAATTTATGGTTATGCAAGTATTTTTGTTATTTTTATCAAGTCAAGGAAACTCTAGCATATAATATTGTTTTTTTTAATGATATGATACTCGTTAAAATGAATAAAATGGTAAAACAATTTTCTCTAATCCAAGAAAATATCTATAAGAATTATTCAAAAACACATTCACGTCAAATGACATTTTGCGATTCGAATTGTCGTATATTATTGACCCAGATCTCATATAAATTTACGATATGCTATGGTGTTTTTTTTTCATACATAAAAAATTTAAAAGTCGTAGTTAAAATAACTAACTAAAACCCTTACGGAGAATCTATTACAAGTTCATATGTTGTCCTTTCCTATCCTTTGTTATATTGTTCCAAATATAATTTAGGGGATCCTCATACATACAAGACCCTTCAAACAATTCAGCTCCTTTCTTTGCACAGGTCGATCCGCATATAAGTTAGCCTCACGATACCTATGACTGACCTCAAACTTTAGGTTATTTCGTAACATCTTAATACACTGGTGACCAATATGACAAGACCATTTCTCGAAACTCCACTACCCTTCGTTGGCGCATGAAACTTTCTCGGATTAGTCTCGATACTAAGCTCCTGCATGCCATGACTAACTGCCCATTTCAGACCGTTATGTGGTGTTAAGACGTCCGAATAAAAAGTTGACTCCACCACATACGCTATCGAGAATCCCACTAATATCCATCCCTATGTCTTGCAACCCCTCCTATCCCTGCTATGTTTTTAGCTAAATCGCAACTACCATCATTTAGTTTACTCCGACCTTGGGGTTTCACCCACTTACCCAACATATGATATGGTGTTTTTAGACATTGATTAGTTTTTAACTTTAGTATTAGTCTTTTTTTTTAAAAATAATTTTATCAAGCACAAAATAAAACATTACAAGATATACCCCATAAAAAAATTGAAGAAAAGAAAGATAAAATTAAAATTAAAATTTAGCCAAATAATAAAACAAAATCTCTATCTATAAAAGATCAAAACAAATCCATCTATCTTTATTTTTGTTAATTGTTTTTTTTCTAATATGATTGAAATGTAAATTGAAAAGGTAAGATACTAATTATTCGGAAAAATATATCGTTTGACGTATTTAGAGAAAAAATTCATCACTATTCCTAAGTCTCTGAATATATGTTAATCTTTTACATTAATATTAAGATGGAGTATTCAGTGAACTTTCAACATAAATTGTTTAGATGTAAAGTAAGAGGTACAAGACTCAAACCTTTCTCTGAACATGGATAACCTAGTTTCAATTTACCTGGAAATATATATGGGGAGGTGTGTATATCCCAATGAGATTAGTGTGGTGCACGCAAGCTGGCCGGGATCACCCACGTACCAAAAAAAAAAACATAAATTGTTTACTCTATTGTCTAATCACAAATAATTTTTCAAAACCTAGTAATATTCTAATTGTCAACTAAAATAATTAAGCTACCAAATTAACATCATGTATTTTTTAAATAAATAATAAATTATTTACCATCAACCATCTTACAAATTGACCCAATATCGATTTAGTCGTTTTCATATATAAATGATATATCATAATGAACAATATAGATCTAAGCATTATTATCATTTAGGTCGTATTAACGCTATCACTAATTTTGCAAATTAATAACAATTCCATGAACTAATAATACCTTAACAACCAATATTAACCATCATTGAAGTTTTTTAGCCAAAAAAGAATGATTTGAGTTGTAAAATCCATAAAGAAACACGTTGATAGCCTTACACTTTAATAAATGTGTGAGTTGTTTACTTGTGGTACACTACCTCTAATGAGTTGTTGGTTACAAGTAAAGTTTAAACCCCAAAAAAGAAAAAAATACCAAAGACAAGGGACCATTTCACATATATCGAGGAAATCTAAGGGCCAGATTGCAAAATTACAGAATCATTAAAAGCTGGCAATCCAGCTGCGAGACGTCAACGACAAGAAGCTAGAGTGAGAAAGAAAATAAAACCCTAGGCTAGGGGTGAGAGAGGTGAGAGAGACACTCTAAATAAATAAAGCTTCGATTTCTCTTCAACATTGCGTAAGATCTTCTTTCACCACTAACAAAGGTTAGCATTTTCATTTCCTTCAAACTGTCTCTATTTTTAAACACATATATGTAAGTAATTATGTATGTATCTACTTCTGTAAATCATTTTTAATTTATTCTTTATTTGCTTTAATTCGAAGTATTCAGTATCGTAACTCTGAAAATTCCTCTGAAGCAAAGGTTAAGAAAATGCAGTAAATTTTTTAATTGTATATATATGTAACTATTTGATTAAAACTTGATTAGGGATCGATATGCTATAATTGGAACTGTGAGTATGGAATGTGAGATCTATATACCTAATTGAAATCGTTAAGTGCCAGAGAAATTGTAAATATTGCAGAAACTGTTTGCTCGATTTTTAATATTTTAGGAATTTTAAAAGTGATTATACAGTTTCATCCATTAGGTGTTGCTTATTTTTCAATATTAGCTTGATTTTTGAACTTGAAATTGTCTGTTTTGAGGGGAATTTTTTTGTAATAGTATAATTGCTAGTATGTGTTCATCTTTGACTCTTTGGCATAACACAGGGACTAATAATGCAATTTATTCTTATCTTTTTGACAGGTTTTGATTTAGCTTTGGCTATGGAGAATCCAAAGGGACAATCGAGTATCAAAAACACAATGCACAACGGAAAAAACTCATTCCTCCCTCCAAAAAGTCCATTTCCAAGCATTTCACCATCATATCTCGAGTATATTCCAAGCTCAGTTATTGGACAAAAAGGTGTACCAAAACCTAAAGAAGGAATGTCACATCATCAAAGAACTTCATCAGAAAGCTTTTTAGTGGAAGAGCCACCTCTTTGGTTAGATGATCTTCTTAACGAACCAGAAACACCTGTTCGAAAAGGCGCTCATCGTAGATCTTCAAGTGATTCATTTGCAGCTTATATGGATTCATCAAATGTTTCAAACTTCGATTTTCTAACCAAAGATGAAAATAATCAGAGAAATCTCACACCTACTCATCAAGGCGGTTCATGGGGATTACAAGATTTCGATTATTACAAAGATGCTCGAAATGTTCGAAACGCTTCGTTTTATTCCGATCCAAATCCTTCTCGAAAACACAAGATTCGAGAATATCAAAATCCGGTTTCTCTTGCGCATACACGTGTGATTCCACCTCCTAGAGAGAGAAACATGAATCAAAACCCGGGATCTTCGTATGAAATGGAGAATGTTTCGTCTAAAGTTAATGAAAAACATGAATCGATTGAAGCTGTAACTCATGAACAAAATGGATTCTCCGAAAGAAAGGAATATTCTCATGCGAAATCTTCTGCTTCTTCTGAAACAGATACGAAACGTGCTAAACAGTATGTTTATTCATCTTTTTTACACCTTTTATTTACTTATTTTGCTAGTTATACATATTAAATTTAGTGTTCTGTATCGAATTATAGGCAATTTGCTCAACGTTCACGTGTGAGAAAGCTTCAGTATATAGCTGAGCTTGAAAGAAATGTCCAGGCTCTACAGGTAAATATAGTAATATAAATTGAGATATTGTATGAAAAACTAAATAATTGATTAAATTTACAGGCAGAAGGTTCTGATATAACAGCTGAGCTTGAATTCCATAGTCAACAGAATATTATTCTCAGCATGGAAAATAAAGCGCTGAATCAGCGTTTAGAAAACTTAGCTCAGGAGCAGCTCATTAAGCATCGTGAGTATAACCTTCTATTTTTTCTTACAGTACAATATAACCTCGTTTTTCACAAAATTTAATTTATATGTATTTTATTTAGTGGAACACGAGGTGTTGGAGAGAGAATTAGGAAGATTACGCGTGTTATATCAGCAACAACAACCAAACGCGGGACCCATAGGTTTACGACGTACAACCAGTAGAGATCTCGATCAGACAAACGTGGGACCCGGACCCATAGGTCTTCGTCGTACAAACAGTAGAGATCTCGATCAAAATGTGGGCCCCGGACCTATAGGTCTACGACGTACAAGTAGTCGAGATCTCGATCAACAATTGGGTAACGTGGGACCCGGACCTATAGGTTTGCGACGTACAAATAGTAGAGATTTGGATCAACAAATGGCGAATTTATCAGCAAATGCGGGACCCATAAATTTACGACGCACTAACAGTAGAGATCTTGATCAACAATTGGCTATGCTTTCTCTTTCGCGTGATCCATATCCTGGTCAACTTCACATTTAAAAAAAGAAAAAAGAAAAAAGAAAAAGGTGGAGGTGATGATTTAATTACTGGGGAGTAGAGTATATATTTGGTGTAGCAGCTTCTTATCCTAACAGTGACAAAGACCCCCCCAATGGTTTCTTTCTTACAAGAGATGAGTTTGGATGATGTTGGAGACATTTTTATTTATGTTGTTGGTGATTATTATTATTAATTATTATTATTATTATGATGTTAGACTAAGTAGTGATGATGATGATGTGTCATGTGCACCTGGTGGTCGGTTCCAGATTGAATTTTTGGGTGTTGGCGTACCGGAGGTGGTTGCATCCAACTTTAATGGTACTTTGTTATAAGATCATTCATTTCCATAACTTTTGCTTGCTTTTGTTTTAAATTATGCAACTATTTCATGCATATGTTTGTTAGTTGTTACTATAATCTTCAAATTTTTGTTGGAAAAATGCATGATATGTAGACTTTGTGATTTTCAAATTATATGAAAATAATTTACAATGACATTTTCTTATAACTCATAAATATAAGACAGTTTTTATGACAATTTTTTTTTTCATTACATCTGAGGCTTAAAGCCGAAGTTGATTAAAAATTACATCAACTAAACTCTCACAGAGTCTAAAACTAGTCTAGGAATCGCACGTCCGCTCCTATCCCTAGTTATACTATCCCATAAGTAATCCGGTGGATTCTCGAATACACATATATCTTTACTCAATTCCGCTCCCTTTTTAGCTAACAGATTCGTGCATATATTAACTTCTCGATATGTAAACAAAACTTTCATTCTTGGATGGTTTGTTAACATCTCAATGCAATCTTTTCCTATATGACAATTTCAACTCTTAAAGCCACCACCGCCCTTCACTAGCGCATGAAGCTCTCTCGAGTCAGTTTCGACATAAAGCGATTTAATGCCTTTGTTTATCACCCATCTAAGCCCAAAGTGAAGTGCCAATAACTCCGAATGGAATGATGATTGTACTATACATGGTCCCGAAAAACCGGTAATAAACTCACCATCCTCGTTTCTTAATATTACACCTATTCTAGCTTTACCTCGCGCTAAATCAAAACTTACAACCACATTTAGTTTCCATTTACCGCACGGTTTATTCCACATTATTAGTTCACTTCTAGCTGATCTTATCACACCCCATCTCCTTCAGTTCCCCAGGCCGATACGTACCCACTAGCTACTCGCATAGTATCTTCTTTAAAGCCCCCTTCACGAGGAACACCATTGTGAATGACAAATAATGCCTCATTTCTCTTTGTCCATATTACATTTATAGCTGCAATGAATACTAATTTCCATTTAATCCCTCGATTATACGCCCTCAGATTTTCTCCAAGCCATTTATTAAAAATTCCCTCCTCCGAATCTGGCTGTCGCAACTGATCTGATGTGCTGCTGTTGGTTGATATAGCAGTACGCAACCTCGCTTTGTGATGAAGAATTTGCAGGCTCCTCGGAATCACAGTAGTTCGTACAGGAACACAGGAGCAACTCGCTGGAGCAGTTTCTCCAGCAGCAAATGATCTGTTTTCCAGGCCTGTACCAGCTCTTCTATTTTCGTTCCAAGCTGAATGTATCTGATCAGGTATCCCAATGTTCATATGTAACATGCAGGTCTGAGTTACAGCTCTTCGACTACACCTTTCATTCATAGGTAAATGATCAGTAGCATTCTAGACATCAGTACTTGACATCCCCAAGTCTTTCCACAATAATTTCGCCACTGTACACTCAAGAAATACATGGGTTTGATCCTCTACAGGCGCTCCACATACACTACATTAGATGTACAAATTTTTATTAAAAGTTAAATTTGTTTATTTTAATAATTGTTAGAGTGTATAAACGAGTTTTTTATGTCGAATTTAAGAATCGTTTAATTCTTTTATAGCACAGTGATATACTATATTAATAATTTTCAAAAGATCATTCATCTGACCAAACATCAATAGTTTATTATAATATAAAGAAACAGTTTTCGTTTCTAACCAAACCAAACATCAATAGTAAGAATTCAAGTACCACGTTACAAAAAACAAATCAAGAAGAACTTTAAGCTAATCATTATCATCAACAGTTTGTCTTCATTACCAAATTCTTAAAATGAAACATATGTCAACATATATTCCAAGTTAAAGCATATAGATAGACCAAGTAATTTAGATATTTCATTTACCACCACGCCAACCATCTACGGTATAATAACTGCAAGAAATTCATTAATAATCTCCATAACTGCATAAAAAGTTATTGCCTGCAAGAAATCATCTCCAAAACTGCATAAAAAGCTATCGCCACCGGGAGTGCAACCAATGTGCTGAAAATAACCCTATAACCATAATTCTTCAGTAAATTAAAACATTCATATACACTTCACAATTTTTTTTTTAATTTTATTAGTTACAACATAAATTAGAAAATGCCGGCTTACGATGTGCTTATTACATCGGTATGTAATCCATAATGTTGGGCGAAAACAAAGCATGAGACGGCATGTGGTAACGCTGCCTTCAATATCACAAGAGCAAAAAAATCATCAGCCCATATCTTAGTTAATTAAATTACAGTCCTTGCTACTGTATTTATATAAAGTTAAAACGTTAGGGGAAAAATAAAACTGAAGATAGTAAAATAAAAATAAAGTAAAAAATTATACCTGGACGATAACAACATTTAACACATCACCTCGTAAACCTACAATGAGAGCACCGATTGCCATAGTTGCCGGTCCAACAATAAATTTCATCAGCATTCCAAACAAGGTCAAAGTATAACCACATGAAAGTATTTTGTCTTGAAGAGCCATATAGAGTCCTTCCATAGGAATTTTGCAAATGTTACTATTAATTGATCGATAATTGACATTTCTAAACGGTTAAATTAATTATTACATGAAGAACTCAACGATTACAAAACAAAACTAAATTCTAGTATTACATTACAAAGAGGTACTTTACAATGAAAACAAATACTAGATATGGTAATTCTAAAGACTTACATTAAAGGGAGAAAATGATTAAATTGTATTCATTACAAAGACTAACATTCCATGGAAACCAAGACGGATCCAAGGTGGGGCTGGGAGGGTACGTCTTGTTACACTGAGAATTTTGTTTGATTTTTTTATGAGAAAAGCTCACAAAAATTAGAGTTCCGTCTAGAGAGATAATAGGTAACCAAATAATAATCAAACTTATTCAAAACCAATTATATAATCTTGATAGAAACTATTATGTTATGCTTATGAATATTGAACCAATTGTTAAAATTTAGCATTAAATAAAATTAAAAATTAAAAATTGAAAACTATTTATATATGATAATTGCTCACAAATTATTTTATTCCCATGAATATTCATAATTATGCTATTAATTTTATATATAATGGTCAGGGACAGAGTTAAAAATAGGTTCAAGAACAACATTACAAAAAAAAATTCTAACTTATTTGTACTATAAATCTATATAATATGTAAAAATTGCATAATAAATTCTTATATTATATAAAACTGGACTATAGATCCCTATATTATGTAAAAGTTGTATAAGTCTTAAGATAATTTTTTAATTAATTACTATTTGTATAGTATAAAATATTATATAATTTGTTATGAAATATAAAATAATTTATATAAATAAAATAATTATAAATCTAATAAAATAATTTTTAAAAATTAAAGGAACTAAATTAAAATTTTAAAAATTTAGAAGAGATCATTTAAATTTTTTCTGAAAATTTTAAAAATAAAATACTTTTTTTTTTTAGAAAAAGAGCTAAAGGGCCATGGCATCCTAGGGGAATCGGCTCCGCCCCTAAATTAATGTAATGACTTTAATTTTCACTTAAGCAGCATGTATACATTTGAGTAAAAACTTTCATCAACATCAAGACTTTTGTTTTCTTCAAATTCCTTATCTTGCATACCATATAAACTTCAAGAATGGTTATTTTTTTTTAAAAATTGCAAAAATTTAAAAGATTAAACTTAAGAAAAATAAAAGAGACTCATACTTTTTCCAAATATTTATATTTATAGATTTTACATATATTCAAAATAAACGGTTCAATTCAATTTTAAATTTTTTATTAGTTTTGGCTTGTTTTTTTAGTAACTAAACATTTTCGATTATTGATTGTTTTGCATTTAACTAAACCGTTGTCATTTCTAGTTTTACTCCCCTTCTTTTCCTCTAAACATATTTTTCTATCACTTCAAACTCTCTCCTAACTTGAGATTAGCCTAATTTTTTTTTAAACAAAGGTGATACAACCAACAACTTTATTGAATTTTTAAAGTTACGTGTCTAAAAAAATAAAATCCTAACAACATTACAACGAGAACAATGCTAGAACATGGAAACACCTAATACTGTTTTTAAATCATGTGAATAAAAAAAAATTAGTCTATAAATAACAATTATTTTGTTATATACAAAATTACAATTTGATATCTTGATTTTCACAAAATTACACTTTAATCTCTTGATTTTCAGAATTTACAAAAAGAAATAACACTATCAATTAAATATTTACCGATACTGAACATGGAAACACCTAATGCTGCTTTGGACATCATTTGGATGGATATCTCTACAATTTTAGGCATTTTGTAATCCCACCTAAAAACCATACAAAATAAGGTAATAGTGCATCATTATTTACGAACATAAGTTGATGAAAAAACAAAAGCACCTGTTAGTCAAAAGAGCCCATATGAGTCCAAGGATACAAGTGTAGCAATTCGGATTCATTAGAACTTTAACTACAACTATCTTGATCAACGTCCAAATACCTACTACATAGGGACGAGAACTATCAGTAATTGCATTATTTTCTTCCAAAGTAATTGCCTTATTCTCTTCCAAATCAGTTGCAGGTTGATCATTTTTCTTCCTGAGCCAATATTCCAACATGAAGAGTAGGGTAGGGTACCATAAGAATGATTGAATAACAAAAGATTCGATAGCAAGATTAGCTCCCATTTGATTATACATTGCTTTTAGTAAGGGAACCCCTATAAAAAGTGTACTACTTAAAGCTGATATACTGAAACTCGTTATGGACCAAGGAAAGCTTCCCTTAGGACTCAAATTAGCCCACAAAACCAGTATTACGCCGATAATAAATTTGGCGATTACATCTCCAGCAATATACCGATAGTTCATTTGGTAAGGATTATAATTGGCTACGAAATCAAAAGTGAAAAACGGGAAGATGAAATTGGAAGTTAAAAGGTTTATAGTATTGCATTGTTCATTATTGAACATATGATACCACTTTACAGAACCGTATCCCAAGGCTAACGGTACATAAAGTGGTACAGTGACGGTCACCACGTTGTATATATCGTTCCATCCTATCATATTTGTAATTTGAAATAGGGGAAAGTAGATTAAATGTGGCTTATTTAATTTAGTTGTATATACTAGAACAACTCAAGATGAATCTCAGACCAAGCTAAAGCCACTGTAGAGGTGAGATAGATGAAAGAATAACAATGTTTGTAATGTGAGTTGGGTTGTATATTTGTACTAGAATTGGAACTTGTGAAGTATTAAATATGCGTGCAATTAACTAGTCTTGATTTCAATTTTACTTCTTTGCTAAAATTAAGCATTACTACTATTTCAATATTCAATCCTCTCTATGCAATTATGGTTCCTATTTTCATTCCTATAATTACTCTATTTTTTAAATTAAGTAGTCCAATATTTAGTTCCGTTCATAAAATGAAGAACGGGTGTTTTACAAAAGAATGCATGAATTAAATGAGTTCCGGTTTTCATTCCTATATTTAATCCTATGCAGTTAAGGTTTCCTATTCTCATTCTTGTATATACTCTACTTTAGTCTTCATTCAAATATTTACTTCCCTTTCTGAAATTAAGATAGTCTTAGTTTCATTTCAAGCTTAATCACTTTCTGTTGACGGTAGTTTGCTAAATTCCTATAATTACTCTATTTTCTGCAATTAAAGATGCCCATGTTATTCCTATATATACTCTATTCTTTTCCTATATTTACCTCTGGTTCCAAATTTCATGATTTATGCAGAAAACCGGATCAGATCAACACTATATAGGAGATACCAATAAATTATGGTTAAGGAAACATATATTTGCTTTCTTATCGAATAAATCTTCAGTCTAGATAAATGCTTTGCTATTATATATGGATGAACCTTGACCAAGTTCCCCCCCCCCCCCCCCCCCCCCCCCCCCCCGGGATAACCTAATCAATTATTAGTTGTTGGTATAAGAAAACATATGGTCAATTAACCTTTTTATTAGAAATTAAAAAAACGAAAGTAAAAGTGAAAAGTAACCTTCTATTGGACAACTTTTTTGAGTTTTGATCCTTTTTTTTTTTTTTTTCCAAACGCTTATAAGTTTTGATCCTCGTATATAGGTAATTGTTACTTATAGTCTATTAATTGTGTGACAGTATCAAATTTTATTTAAAAAGTAGATCTCATTAATCAAAATAATAATAAGAAAAAAGGATTTTTAACTCAAAAAAATTATAGCTTAATAAACAATTTTTATAAGGTTCAACCCGTTCATAAAAGTCTAAATTGCGCTACGAAGACCCCGACTCCGGCGAGCTCCCATTGGTGTTGGAAAAAGGTTTGTGTCTGATGGGCTTTCCTTTTAACCTCGCTGCTCTAGTATGCTCAAATAGACACTATTGTGTTATTTTAGTAGCCACGAGCTTGTTGTCACAAGAAGTAGGATCTCTTTTGGAAGATAAGCTTAAAATCCAACCCAACCTACCACCCCTCATCGCACATCCCAAGGAATTTTTAAACGCAACCCGTGACAGTCTACTTCCAGGCAACACAATTTGAACTTCCTTAGGCATATAAGCTTGTTTATTGAATAACCAACAAATTTTATTAATAGTTCAGCCGATGTAGCCCTAACTTGATAATTATTCTTCAAAATGTCGATTGCGAAAATATTTAATCCAGCCAATAGAAATACCACTCTTTATCTTGGGCCTTATATCTTCAGGCAAGTACTATTCCTTCTTTTGTTGGGAATTTCATCATAAGAGGATATGTTGATATATCAACTCGAAGGTTGTTAATGGCAGTTCTTCCAAGGACACGTGATATACTTAGTCACTTTCTACTACTACAAATTTTTTGCTGATAAGTACATACCTTTCATTAATATCTATTTTCAAAGGTAATCCAATAAGAAGATTAACTTAAACCTCCACAAAACATTTTTGGGATTGCTTAAGCCTCCCTAAAAATACCATTTTACCCTGAACCAAAAACCCTTTTGCTTAAACATTCCCACTGGTCCATTTTATGACAGAGGTTGTGCATCATGCGCCCATTATGTGATAGAGGGTGCCTTTTTATATTTTTATTTAATAACCCAATTTACCCAAATTTCCCCTTTAACTTAATATAAAACCCCAAATAGTCCATTCTTCTTTTTCAACCTTCTTCAACCATAAATCTCCCCCCTCTATTTTCTTTTTTAATTTTCAAGCTTTATTCAAGTCAAAACCATTAAAGTATGTATATATTAATTTTAATACTTCAAATGAGAGGGTTAGTGTTATTGATCTGAAATTCTTTTTCTTTTCTTGAGTTTTTAAAATTTTGAATTTCTTTCATTATTTTCAAAAATTTCTAACTTTTAACAATTTTATGATTTGAGTTTTGTTAAATTTGATTGAAATTAGTCTCAGTATTAGGTGTGACGGGTCTATACAATTAGTCATGAGTTTGGATAACTAATTGATTATATTTGTTGTTTTTGAAAATTTGAAACTTTTAACAATTACGATTTGAATTTCGTTAATTTTGATGGAAGTTACTCTCAGTATCAGGTGTGATGTGTATATACATCAGTAATGGGTTTAAATAACCAGTTGATTACGTTCATATATTTTGGAAATATGTAGCTGGATTACGTTAAACTTGATGGAATTTAGTGTTATTAATGTAGTAAAAGCGTTGGGTATAAGCTCCGATTTTGGTTGTTGATTGTAATGATTGTTTGTTGTTAATGTTATGTTCGTATACAATCTTAATTGTATGACATGGTGTGATGTAGAATGTCTAAATTTGGTGGGAATGGGAACAATGACAACTATTGGAAGGATGGAGACAAAGACTTTCATTTTGACAAACCATTTTGTCGTATATGTAGAAACCCGCAACTCAAGGTTACAAAGACAATCAAGAAAGTAAACCAAGGATGACTATTTGTGAAGTGTGAATGTATAACATTTATTAGGTTATGGAGACCCTTAAGTGTCTTGGAGAAATAACAACCTTCCTCTTGAACATGGAAGGGGTGGTGATGACTCATGTTGTACAAGTAGAGGAAGTGAATATGTTCGTGAACATGGAGTGGTTAGGCACGAGCCAAGATATAGGGAAAATTATGACATGTTTGTGACATATATCCCCCTAGTTTTATTTTAATCTTCCTTGGTCTGATTGTAATTGGGGTTTTTGCAGTATTATTTTTCAAATAGATTTTATGTATTGCTTGTGTATTAAGAATGTTGATAAGGGATTCACGTTCTTAAGGGTGGATTTTACTTTGAAATAGTGTTGTTACTTTATGTATTTTAAAGTGAGGCATGTAATATAGGTTACTGTGTCAAAAAAACTCACCCATTTACGCAAAACACATCCACTTCATAGTAAAGATGAAAACCACAATCATCAACATAACTCATATACAACATATATAGTAAACAAAGAACTAGCCATACTAGTAAACCAAAACAAGGATAATTTGTCATTAGAATATTAATTTCCAAGTGACTAAAGTCATCATATTATCAAAATAAGTATCATTTTTCATTACAACTCCAAAAACAAGTGGTCAAAGTCATCATAGTACCAAAACAAGTCAATTCTTAAGCTTGTAAAAAAAGTCATAAAAGTCTAACTCAATTTGCAAAAAGTATTTATAATACCAAAACAATTCACAAGGAGAACACTTCACACTTTTTATTGCCTTTTTTTTGCATTCTTGTACATATTTTTATACTGTGGCTTTCTCTTCTTTGAACATTCCCCAACCTCTAATACTTGTGCCTTGGCCAGAGTTGGACTTTGCTTTGTAAAGGATTCACCCCTCCAGGTACGATAGGCCATTCCTTCTTATACCACTTGTGCCTTTCCTTCCCCTTTTGTTCTCTTTATCTTTCCAAATTTACTCAAATTATGTGGTGGTTTTTGAGTGGAAATATTTCCAAGCTTCATAGAAGGGTTAGTTGGTGCCTTTGCTTGCTTAGAAGTGGCTGATTTTGTAGCTCTAGGTACCTCACTTGAAGGGTCAACAAGTGAATATTTTGATGTAGCTTCTCTAACAACTCCCATGCATCCATTTTTTACCAACCCTTTACCTCTTCCACCTGTTTTGCCTCTCTCTCCATATCCTCGTTGATAATTTTCTAAGCACGAGTCATAAAATTATTACAAGGGTTATATTATCTTCTTAGTGAATGAAAAATTTAGTAAACAAATATTTTTACCTTACTAGTATCACCAAAATCTTTAAAAGTAACTTCATTTGGGACCATTTCCCTTTGGCACCTGACATACCACCATCCTTACTAAACTACTAGACTAAATAAAGTCAATACAAAACTATTTTTTTTGATGTATGGGTGTCCGGGCAGCTTACACGCACCACGACTATTCCCAAGAATGAGAAGATTCGAACCCTGTACCTCCTAGTTGAGAGACAAAATCCTGGCCATTGAGCTAGTCCCAATGGTTAATACAAAATTACTTTCATTAAAGGAGATTGTGGGTGCCACTTGGTTGTGCACTTCTTCAAGATGTGTCTTGTTTTTAGATACCTTCTACAATTCATGACATATCCTACTTCTGTAGAGGTGGTAGGACCCTAATCATCTCCCTTCCCTTTGCTATTTCTAGGCCTCCTTGATTTTTTTTTTAAATTTTGCAGGTTCAACAAGAATTATTAGCTCTGTACTAATGTAGTCTTGTTCACTAGGTACAAGATGAATGATGTGCTTTGAATACACATTAAGGCACAACTCATTTATGTAACATAGATCAATACATGCCCTCCAATCCTTCCCAAAAGACACAATGCATGACATATCATGCACATAAGGGCACCTACACAATTCATTTTTTTCCATAAGTGCATGCCCATGTATTCAAATTCACCACTTGTTTTCTATATGGGTTACTAATTGTATACTATTCATTACCAGCATATTGGGGGTACCACTTTACACATAGTTCAATTTTGATGATCATCAATTGTTCAAGAGTTGGAACAAATTCCCCATCCCATTTTTTCATTGCACTCAGTTTCAAATGTTTTTTGCCACCAGTGTATTCCTTATAAACTCATACATACTAGTGATTGGCAACCCCTCATCTTCTAGAATCATGGAGTTCAATCTCTCACTAATACTTTTCACCAATACATTTCTTCTTACACTCACACTAAATAAGGCCTCACACCAATATTCAGGCTCTATACCACTCAAATACTCATATGGTATTTCTTCTTCACTTACATTGGGTACCTTAGCCTTTATAGCTTCAGCGTACAACTGTAAATCATCTTTATTACATGTACACATAACTTTCCAGAATAAAACCATCAACTCTAGACCCCCGAACCCTAACGTGAAATTCTGAAAGATGTGTCTTGCACAATACCTATGTAGAATTATGGGTAATGCTCTTTAAATACCTCAATCAACCACTTTTCCCTACCTATATAATATGTTAGATTCAGTCCATATAAATCATCACTTGCTTGATGTAAATTTCTCAAAAACCAAACAAAGTCCTCTTTGTTTTCTACTAGACAAATAGCATAAGCAATTGGTACCATTTGGTCATTGCCATCTCTTTCAATTGAAGATGAAATTTGACCATAAAAACCTGTCTTAATGAATCACCCATTCATAATGATAGACCTACATCCCTCCAACCAACTATTTGTTAATTTGTTCCGAAAAAAATTATTTAGCTTATTCTTAAATAGGCGCTCCTTTATTTAAAAAAAGACGGGATGAGCGCCTTTCGCTCATAAACCTAGCAACAAATCAGCCAATTCATTTCATGCCTAAAATAGGTTGTCTAATTCTATGTTTAATTATGAAACTCTCAATATAGTACCCAAAATCCTAAAAATGATACATCTTTAAACGAGACACTACTGCACAAGGTAAGAAATTATATTCTTTTGTTAAAAATTGAAAAACTGCTCGTTCTTGTTCTTTTATATTTTTTTTGGTTACATAAGAGAACCACTTTTAGACTCGATACCATTGACACGGTTTGAATGTGCCGATAACAAAGAGTGACTATGCCCCGTTAAAATAACCCTAACTAGTTTTACATTTTTTATCTTTATCATTAGTGTCTTGGTATAAATTCTCGGATGCGCATAAAATTAGTTCAGACACAAATACTTCCTAAAACTGGTATTTTTGGCTCTACATATAAATACAATTGAAGCAAAATAAAACACCCATTGTCCTCTCTCTCACACACAGATATTCACTCTAACTTTCTCTCTCTGCGATCTAAAGCAAAGAAAAACAGTCGTTCTCAGGTCCAGCTAGTCACTGCTTTCTATACTTCAGCCGACAGATCTAAACTCCCATTTTCATCACTCTCCTTTCTCTATCTAACAGTACCTTGCAATTCAAGATCCATTAATTAAATTTCATTTATGTTACTAATCGCACCAACAAAAGGAAATATTTTCATACATATGTGGAAACAGAATTGTAAAGAATAAGTTTGGAATTTTGAATTTGGTGTCGGATTAATGGCTGCTGCGGTGGTTGCGGCGGCGCAAGATGAATCTGCAACTGGGTTATCATACAAGGGCATGTCATCCGATAACATAAAGGGTTTGATTATGGCGTTATCTTCTAGCGTCTTCATAGGCGCCAGTTTCATTGTTAAGAAAAAGGGTTTAAAAAAAGCTGGTGTCTCGGGCGTTAGAGCAGGTAATTTGAGTATTCAACTTACCATTAATTTGATTTATATATCATATAATTTAATTGAAATGAAAGTGATTATGCCTAGTTGTTACAAAATTTGAATTCGGGTTCCACAAATGGGGTTTCAATATACTTGATTCGGTAGATAATTGTGTAGACTGTTTAGTAAAGTAAAGATCAGCTTAAGAAATTGATACATCCTTTGATAATTTAAAAAAAAAAAACCAAATTCACTGGTTGATTATGTGTTGTTTAATAATCGAGAGACTAGATTTCAGAAAGTAAGGGATTCTCTTTGAATTTATTGAAAAAGTGGAGTTAATTTATCTGATTATTATTAGCAATTATGTAACAGAATATTTGAAATTTCGAATATATAACTCGTGATTCTGATTAGTGTATATTAAGTTTGATTTTGAATATTATTTAAATTACCTTTTGAAGGTGTTGGAGGATATTCTTACCTTTACGAGCCACTTTGGTGGGTTGGTATGATAACAAGTAAGTTCTTTTCATGTAATATCATTTAAAATTTAATCTCTTATTACAACATTAAACATTTCAACTAATTAGTATCCTATAATTTATATTTTCAACAGTGATTGTTGGAGAAATCGCTAATTTTGCCGCTTACGCATTTGCCCCCGCTATTCTAGTAACTCCTCTTGGTGCACTAAGTATCATCATAAGGTATAAAAAAAAAAATCTAATCAATATTTATCGCTAGATATTTATTCAATAATTTTTTGCAGTGCGGTACTTGCACATATTATATTACGCGAAAAGCTACACATATTCGGAGTCTTAGGTTGTGCTTTATGTGTAGTGGGGTCCACCACAATTGTTCTACACGCTCCTCAAGAACGTGAAATCGAATCCGTAGCAGAAGTGTGGGACCTTGCTACTGAACCAGCTTTTCTCTTCTATGCAGCTTTAGTTATATCTGCTGTTTTTATTCTTATTTTTCGCTATATACCACAATATGGTCAGACACATATTATGTTTTATATCGGTGTTTGTTCACTCGTTGGTTCCTTATCGGTATGTTTTTCCTTTTTTTTTTTTTTAATTTCTCTTTTGCTCAATTATTTAATTTCTATATGTTTTGACAGGTCATGAGTGTTAAAGCACTTGGAATTGCTTTAAAGTTAACACTATCAGGAACAAATCAACTTATATACCCACAAACATGGACTTTCGCTATAGTTGTATTAATATGTGTACTCACACAGATGAATTATTTAAATAAGGTAATTAATTTAATATTCCAATTAATAATATATTATTTATATAAACGTTTTTTGTAAATTTGCAAATGCAGGCTCTTGATACATTTAATACAGCCGTTGTTTCGCCTATATATTATGTTATGTTTACATCATTAACAATTTTAGCAAGTGTGATAATGTTCAAGGTAATTTATTCCATTTATAGTATATTTTTTTTTCAAGATTGAGTTAATAATGTTATTTGATTTATGAACAGGATTGGGATAGACAAAATCTTACACAAATTGTAACTGAAATGTGTGGGTTTGTAACGATTCTTTCGGGAACATTTCTTCTTCATAAAACAAAGGACATGGTTGATGGTATGTTATACTTAATCTCGTGTATATTTTTTAGTTATTAAATTATTTTTTATATTATTGACAATTATGATACAGGTCCAGTATCATTGCCTATACGATTGGCAAAACATGGAAATGACGAAAATGGGTTTGGTCAAGAAGGGATTCCTTTAAGGCGGCAAGATTCGTCCTCTAGATAGTAGAAAGAATGATATTTTTTTTTTTCAATTTTTTTGACCTTTTTGTTTGTCACATATGCAAAGAGACCACACTAATGTTAAATTGTATCTTAGCAAAAGAATCCCCCTTTTTGTTGTTTTGGGGGAAAATACTTCTGTCATAATACATATACAAATGTTAGAACATCTTGGAGACTTTGTAATGAAAAGAACCCTTAAAAAATGACTTGAATAAAAAAGCTAAAGAAAAACTTTGTAAAGTGTGTATAATGGAATGTTTTGTAAAGTGTGTAGAATGAAAGTGGTTTAAGTTAAGTTACCCAAATGTAGTTGTGTTTGATACGAACTATAGAATAGAGACTGACTGATTGTACAACTATGTTAGTAGAAGTGAATTAGGTTGTAAGTACCACACTGATTCAAAGTGATTGAATGTTCATGTGGTCTTCTAAAAGTCAAAGTCTGTTACTCATAGATACATCAGACACGTCCTGACTAATTCAATACAAATGATGATCACCATGTGTCCTGACTAAAACAGGGATGGATTGAACATTAAATTCCCACAAAATGCACCAAAATACCGAGGCTATCAAGGAAAGCCCATTATCTTGGAGATCCTTGATAGAACACCACCATCGAGGTCCAAGCCACATACCCTATCAACATATGATGGTCCGCAGAATCTAGATTATCATGTGAGTGTGTATATTGAGTTAAATGCAATTAATTTGACTAATGTATTGGTGACAAAACATTATCAATTGATTTACTTAATATCACAAGAGTGTTGAGATATGTGTATAAGACTTGCAGGATCAATACGACATGGAAAAGCTGTAGAAACAGAGATGTCGGACCACCAAAGGAAAAAGCGCCGAACAACTGAAGAGATATAGAAGAAACCCTCAAAAAAAGCAAAGGCATTGGACTTCCGAAGAAGCTACGTGACAGATTGGCAAAGAGCACCTGAAGAAGGTACTAACTACTAAGAGAGAAGGTTGTCAGAACTGTGAGCCATACCAACAGGGGCGGACCCCGCTTTAACCCAAGGGGGTCTATGGCCCCTTGACATTCCAAAAAAAAAAAAAAAAAATTACTACTTATAAAAAAAATTAAAAAAATTATTATAGCTACTTATTTCCCCTAAACTTATTAAAATCTTCTTTTGATCCTCCTAACTTTTAAACTTTATTTTATTAATCTTATAATTATTTATTTTATAGAATAATTAATTTAAAAAAAATTAATACTAAGACTTATGGTGCACTTTTTACCTAATATAGGACTTATAGTGCAATTTTTACCTAATATAGGACTTATAGTGTAATTTTGTATAATATAAGGACTTATGTATTACAATTTTTCCATAATATATAGACTTATATTACAAATAACTCGAATTTTTTTTTGGGCCTTGCCCCCTTGCCCCCTTAATGTATAATTCTAACTCCACCCCTATACCCCCTTGCCCCCTTAATGTATAATTCTAGCTCCACCCCTATACCATACTGGATAAAAATGGTGCATTTTCTATAAAGAAGCCAATGAAGAAGGTCATCAGACCTAAGAGATGCTAGAGGATATATTATATACTCGTACTTGTGTGCTAATACACAAGAGTAGGTTTCACATGCTTGCAAAGTGATATAGTTAGTGTAAATTGTACTCTCGGGTTCTTTGTGTTAGTGATAACACAATGAGTTTCCTTCAAAGATCCACCCCTATACCCCCTTGCACCCTTAATGTATAATTCTAGCTCCACCCCTATACCATACTGGATAAAAATGGTGCATTTTCGATAAAGAAGCCAATGAAGAAGGTTATCGGACCTAAGAGATGCTAGAGGATATATTATATACTTGTACTTGTGTGCTAATACACAAGAGTAGGTTTCACATGCTTGCAAAGTGATATAGTTAGTGTAAATTGTACTCTCGGGTTCTTTGTGTTAGTGATAACACAATGAGTTTCCTTCAAAGATAATTTTGAAGAGTTTGTAAATATTTTTGCTAAGATACACGGGATATTCTACATGATGATCTTGAAAACTCCTAGGGATGTATAGACATTAGGTGGTGGACTAAGCCAAAGAGAGGTGAACCAAGTGTTTTCTCTTACCTATATATTACTTTTTTGCATGCCATGTGTTTGTTTAATTTCCTTAATATTTGTCTATATATATTAGGCATATATTTTGCATGCTTGTGTTGTTATCAATTTGATTATCGTATAGTAACCTTTCAATAAGTATATACAATAAGTGTTCGATAGAGTGTCTTACTCATATATTAAAAATATTGTGTACATTTGCCTTATCTCTTAGAATCTGGTCCATGTCTTTCCTATGCTCGCACCAACTTCTTGTTGAAAGTTTGCAAGCTCTGTTGGGTCATTTATCCTCATGCTCTAAGGATATACTATGTCAAGATATCTTGCTTGGAGTTCGTCCCATGTCTGTGCTACTTCGGGTGGATGTCGATCAAACCATTCACTCACACCTCCGATAAAAAAGAACGGAAGCATGAAGTAATAAATCTGTCCCTTGTAACACCTTGAGTGATGTAGGCGTCACATATTTGCATGAATTATTAGACTACTCGTACCAGATCATGGTGTGCGGCTCCGTTTTACTTACCATAATTCAAAAATTGATTCAATATACCCTAGCTGGGCTTGAATTATGCGGCTTGAGTGGTTGGAGGGTAAATCCCTAAGGTTTGTGATCGGAATTGGCACGGGGTGCCATGTTCTCTACGTTGGTTTAGGTATGACACCACTTGTGGAATATGGTGTCCTTCTCCACTTCTAGGTTTCTCATTGATAGGAGGATCTCAAACGTTAGCATTCCTCCCCTCTTGTCTAGCTGACAAGACTAACCCCGATGATATGAGGTTGCCTTGTGCATCTAGTTCCTATTCTTATTCCATTATTTTTGGTTCTCTCTCTCTCTCTCTCTCTCTCTCTCTCTCTCTCTCTCTCTATCTCTCTCTATCTCTATCTCTCTCTCTTCCTTCTGATGAAGTCTGAGTATGATCTCAGGATAGTCAAGCATATACTAGATAGTAAAACTCAAGGAAGAAAAACAAACACAAAGTAAAACTGACAACGAAAACAAAAAATAACTATATACAATATAAAAGTAAATCCATGGCAACGACGCCAAAAACTTGTTGTCCTTCGAGGTGTGATAAAAATTCCATTTGAAATATGATAACTCGCAAGTGTACGAGTTGTCACAAGTAGTAAAAGTCAAGTATAGTTTGTCTGCCACATAGATTTATGAATTAATTTAAGAATATAGTTTAGAATTAGTTGCTTGCTGCTATTAAAAAGATTAAAAGAAAAGATCTTTATTTGTTTCTTATAATATGACTACTAATATAGTGATTAACTACTAAATTAACTAATGAATTTAAAATAAGGCTGTGAATGGGTGAGAGAAACGTAGCTCTATACATTCATACTCACCATTAGTCTAGACATGGACTTGATTGTAATCCTAAGGGAAAAATAGGTAGTTGCTAATTTGGATTTAATCGTACACCCTAAGTCTCTTCTGAGTAAGTAGAGACTTCTATTTAATACTAAAAGCTTCTTCCAAATGAACCTACAATATTAACTAACGATTAAGACTATTCTACCCTCACACGATTTCCTGATTAGTTTAGCTCTTCCGAGTCTTCAACTCCAGAAGGCGCAGTTATGCTAGTTCAACTACGAAACCCCCCTTCCGGGCATAATTCAATAGCTAAAAAACCCTAGATATGTGGCCACCATATAAGGACATAGAAATAAGTGCAAGCATATTACAACAACAACAAACCTTATATTAATTAAATTGGAAATCCCATATTCATACAAAAAGATCCAAATTAAAGACTAGTGTTCATAATATAGAGTATCTCAAGATACTAAGTAAATTAGTTATTAATAAAATAAAGGAAAAAATATATAATATGGACAAAATTAAAGCATGAAATAAAAAGAGGGAAGAATTACACTATTTAAGGTAATCAAAAGTGTTGTTCTTGAACTCCATCTCTTGCCTCCTTGCTCTCCATGTTTCTAGTTCTTCTAATTGATGAATGACATGTTTTGATGGACTAAATAAGTATATATAGGCTCTAGTAAACGTTTTAGCTCATATGGGTAATTTTTAGTGAGTCTTAAGTGGCCAATGGGTTCTTCTAAATCTGGACAGCTTTGGGCCTTGGTAGTAAAACGTCCATAATTTTTCAATTCAACTCAAATCACAAATAATTTCTTCTCACGCTATATACACTAAAAAAGAGATACCTTTAGGTCTGATTCCATGATTAAAACTCTCACCAATTACGATTTATGACCGTAGGAAGTTGATGAAAGCAATATATGGATAATTCTTGTTAAACTTTTGATGGACTTTTTTTCTCATTTTGTCACTTGGTCTCGGGTTCTTCTCCACTTTTTGACTTCTTGGCATCATATTGGTATCTAATATAATTCATGTACCTAGGAGTTTCACACGTGACACACAAATTACTAAAAAAATGCTCTAAACATATATAAATCCAAGACTAGTCCATTAAACGGAAATATGACAATTATAAGGGATAAATCTCACAATTATGCACTAAGAACCTATTAACTGATGTCCGAATACTACTTAATTCATCACAAAAGGCAAGACATCACCAATGTAGCATCGACAATTAAAGATTATTCGTAAGCCTCACGTAGCCTCAAAGATTGTTCATAAGATAGACGCAGCCTTGGTGGTAAAAGATTATTCATAAGTTCAACATATCCCTATCGGTCAAAGATTATTTGTAATTCTGACATGGCCTCGACAATTGAAGATTATTTGTAAGTCTAACGTAGCATTGTCAATTATATATTATTTGTAATTCCAACCCAGACTAAATGATTAGAAATTATTTATAAGTATGACATAGCCTTGATGATCATAGATTATTCGTAAGTCTATCCGTAGCCTCAACAATCAGAGAGAGAATTTGTAAGTCCAGCGTAGCCCTGGCAAACAAGAGAACACCTATAAATTCAGCATAACATCAGAAAGAGAACATTAAATTGATATAGCATCAATAATCCAATATTTATCCAACAAAAAAAGTCATGCTTTCCGACACCCACTATTGACACGCTTTTGGAGGTACGCTTCTAAAAAATAGAGTCAGCAGTTAAAGGAAATTACCTGTAAGGCCGATATAGAGTTGGTGACCAGGTTTTTCTTGAGAAGACCAAATAATCCCTTGGTGTATTCAGTTTGATCATATCCAAGCAAAGGATATTGATATAATACATTTAAATGGTGTTTTATAAGACAAAATATAACGCCAATACTTGGTCAAGACCGAAGGGGCTTGAAGGATCCTAGACGAGTATATGCATGTCTTCCTAAGAAAAAAAGTGCAAAAATATTGCTAAAGGTAGATATCCAGTTGTCCAAGGGAAGGGAGCTCAATTAAATGTAAGTCCCTTGCTCGATAGCTCTGACTTTTACTCTGTCTTATCATGTGCACACGTCCTTACCGTATACTGTGTGCCCTGGTTGCACGCTCGACATCTATAAATACTCCTCTCTCCAGTAGAATCGACATATGCTTAGTCCCCGTAAGTCATTTATCTATCTCTCTCTCTCTCTCTCTGACTCTCTATCTCTCTATCTCTCTCCTCTCTCTCTCTCTCTCTCTCTCTCTCTCTCTCTCTCTCTCTCTCTCTCTCTCTCTCTTTCATCCATATATAAAAGTGGATGTAGTTATTATATAGTCGACTTAAGTCTCCATAGCTTCTTGGGTAGTGTAATCCTCGATAGAAACAATGCTAATCTTGAGCGTAGGAGTGCTAGTGGGAGCCCAACTCCCTTTGGTCCTAACATAATATCTTGTTTTCAGGAAGGCTTGGAGAAGTGTGCAAAGACTTAGGAAATTGAATATGAAGCACCTCGGCAGTAGTCGAGAGTAAGGTACGCGGTTATAAACACTTCACACCGTTCAATTACTTACTTCTATCTCTCCCTGTCTTTTGAAAATACTTCCACTCTTTGTTGTTATACTTGAGGCCTCACATTAAGTATCTAATTAGGTTGATAGTGTGACATTTTTATGATATATCAACCCCGATTTTGAAGATCAACCAGACTACCGAAGTCTATCAGGAAATCTCAGGTAAGATTCAACACTTACCATATAAAAACAACCGACTATCCAAGAGTTTCAGGATCTCACCAAAAGAACATGATTAAAACTTTGACAACAACAACTTTGACGATAGATCACCCAAATAGAATAAAGATAAACAAAAAGTGGACTTGTACCACCTATTATTTTGATCCATACCTACATGTCAAACATCTAGAAGCTCACCATCTTATATACAAATTATTGTAAAAATATATCCTCTACTCAATTTAAGAAAGCTTAGTAGTTATCGAAGCTCCATCCCATATCATCAATGACTTTATAAACTAGCCAGACATCTAAAAGCTAGATTTGTTGGAAGCTTAAAGCAGAATGAGCCAACCCATACCTCCTTAACATGTTCAAATTTAAATATAAGAGTTTCAAAACATACACGAACCATTTCAGGGATGCATGAGGTATATTAACCTGATAATTCCATTGCCTATATGGACAATATGAACGGGTCACACGTCTAGAGTTTCAAATACGTCTTGCATCCTGATCGAGGCTGGCCTTGGCAAACATTCTTGAGGATGAACATCTTTTTAGCGAGAGCAAAGTGGTAGTGAAGGCATCTCGTGAAAAATCTTGCCTTGGAAATAATAAAATTAATGGTGATTCCCCAAAGGGAAAGGAAGGGAAGGTACATGCTGATCACTAGAAGAACAACCGTGTAGAGATACAATGGAGTTCTTCGTGCACATAAATGGGGTTATTGTGAGAGAGGCCCTCAAGAAATGAGACGTCAAGATGATGGTCCATAATAAAAAATGACACATAGAAAACTACTTTACCCAATGAGAGAGTTATAAATGTACAATGGCCCCAAAAACATTCCAGGCAACTTTCGAGGAGCAAACGTTGGTAGAACAACAATCCCCACACATGACCTATAAAAGACATGGAAGATGGATGAGATAGATGGAAGCTCCCCATTCTCTTTTCTTTATCTTTCAAGAGTTTCACAAAATTTATTTCTTACATAGTTCTTCTTTGTTTTATCTCACCTCCACCATTTCTGATTTGGATCATTGGAAGCTCGAGCGCCCAGCTCGTTAAAATTTGAGCCCGGCTCGTTTAAATTTGAGCTCAGCTCGGCTCGAGAAATTAAACAAACTAGCATGTACATCTAGTATTTGGCTCGACTGGGCTCGTTTACAGCCCTAATCGCACAATAGACAATTATGTGTTGTTCTCTATAAATGAACCCCCCCGCTCGGTGACAATCCAACTACTAAGAACAGTTATAATGTGATCAATATTAGGCCTGGGATAAGGCAAACACAAAATACAAGTATATAATTAAATGCTCAAATCAATTAACAATCACTTTCCCATATAACATAGAATAACAACTAGAATTCAAGGATTATACATAGTGCAAACCCAAGTTATGGTAAAATTAGTTCATAGCTTAAGAAATAAAACTAAAGATAAAATAACTTATAAACATAATTAAGCCAAAAATCTAAGATAGATTACCGTGATGGTAGAATAAATGGATGGAGAAGAGGAGTTTGTGACTCTCACCTTATTGTCTTCCTCTACAAGTCAACTTGTTTCTCTAGTTTATCTCTAAGTGCAGTATTGATTAGGTACTGAGCAAGGACATGTTTCTAAAGGTAAATAACCATGTTTCTTAGAGTTTTAATTCAACTCAAACTCATTTTCCTTAATAAGTGGACTGGTTGACCCATAGAGTTTGTGAAAATTATTACTCTCGCGTTCAAATCCAATCACTTGATTCCAGTGGCCACTCGACCGCAACTCAAAGACATTTCTTGTTATTAAAGGGATTTTTCAAATTTCTTGTCGATTTTATACAACATTGAAAGTACTACACGTCTTTACAGTTGTACAACAACTTTTGGCAGCTTTTGTACTTTCCTAAAACAACTTTCTTTCCTTTTAACTCTTAATTTAGTCTTGGATATTCTTTACTCAACTCCTTAACATTTATTTGGAATCTAATATAATCCTACATATAATCTTCACATTTAACACACCAATTACACAAAAAATGCTCTAAAAGTAACAAAACTCCAAAACAAGGTTATAATTGAGAAACTATCAATTAATGGGGAAAACCCCTAAGCTAAGCACATAATACACCTAAAATGATGTCTCATGAATAGATTATTTCATCACAAATATGGAGACATCATTTCCAAAGAATGAAATTTCCAATGTTTGCTCTTCAAAATCAACTTGTGTTATATAAGTCTTGGATCCTATTTATGAGAACTTAGTTAAGATTTGATCACTTAAGTAACAAAACGTAGTAATAATATCAAGGTAACAAGTATGTAATGCTTTTCTAGACTCACATTGATAGACTTATTTCTTAATATCTATGTTTTTCCCTTCCTACGAACCTTTATAAAATAGTGGATAAGTTTCATAATTCATAAATATGTGAAAATAAGTGTTGAAGTATTATATATGTTTGAATGTGGAAAATCATATAATCGACTGGAACCAAGGTAAATAAGTCACTCACATGTATTTATATTATGATAACTTAAGGTTTATGAAATATGAGAGTATCATCCATAACACTCACTAAAGGGATATACCGAAGCTTAACGCCACAAAGTTGCATTCGAAATAAATCTATATAGGAATAGAAAAGAATGTCATAAAGAATAAAATATGATAAATATTACTCAATGAAATTATGGATATAAGCTAATGTTACATACATCCCAAACTAATGTTGTCACAGACATATAAGATAAAAAATTCAAAACATTATATTTGTCAAAATAACAGACTAAATTGTCAAAATAAGGGACTAATTTGTCAAAAATATAAATATAAGCTTTTGAGCATCAACCATATGATATTTGTTTATGATATACTTATCTTTATCAAATTTAACAAGAAATCCACTCAAATTGTCTAGGAAGACCTTGATCTTTTTTCTAGAATTCCAAGATTAAAGGTCAACTATCACAAAAGTGCATTATACTTTGGTGGTACTTCAATTCTTGAATAATTTAATTTTTCATCTATTCTTGATATCAAGATTGGTTCTATGCCAGTTAGATACCTAAGGGTTCCTCTTAACTCAAAGAAACTTAGTGTATTTGATGGCAATTTACTCATTGAGAAGATTCGTCAAAGTGTTACTATATGGAATTCAAAGTTACTATCTTATGCAGGAAGAGCCGAGTTGATAAAAATAGTTCTTATTAGCAATATAATATTATGGTGCAGAGTATTTTTATTGCATAAACAATTTATATATAAACTCAATCAAAAGCTTGCAAGTTATCTTTGGGAAGGTAATTTGGACGGGGGATTAGGAGCTAAGATTTCCTAGGAAATTGTGTGTATAAAGAAAGAGTATGGTGGTCTTAGTATTCCTAACATTGAAAATATTAATACTGTCAGTCTCTTGTTTACTTTTTGGAGGATGTACTCCTATGATAACAATCTATGGAGTAAGTGGGCTCAAATCAACCTAAACTAAAACAATTGTAAATGGAGTTTGGATGAAAAACAATGTCACAGTTGGATATGGAAACAATTATTAAATGTCAAAAAGATTGAATTCAACTTCGTTAATCTCAAACTCAATAATGGAAGTAATACACTCATTCTATGGATGAATGGATAAACATAAAAGAAATCTCTACTATACTTAACAAGAATATTTACGAAGTATGATCAAACTGTAACAAAGCTATTATCGATTGTTATGGTCATGGAAGATGGAACTTCCTCCTATAATTGGTGATATACTTCCTTATCTGTAGAATATCAAGCTCTCCCACAACAAAGATAAAGTCTATCGAAGTGAATCAACAAAAACAAATTTCTCATTTAGTAAGACTCTTAAGAAGATTAGTGGAGATAAAGAATACGTTGACTGGAGCAAATTTGTCTAGCAAAAAAGTTGTATACCTTGAAGCTCTTTCATTTAGTGGCTCGCATGTCACATCAGGCTTTTACAAAACAGAGAATGCTTGAATGTGGAATTTCTATCAATCCCATCTGTGAATTTTGCTCAATTGGTGCTGAAGACCTTGCTCACTTGTTGGTTTCTTGTTCTTTCACCAGCAGAATCCTTTAGAATATGCTTATTAGCTGTGCAATTAACTCTAATCCAATTAGTTGGACTAAACTAATCAAAGAGGTGATTAAGCATTACTCGAGAAAAGTATTGACTTTAATCCTTGGTGTTTGTATTTCTACTTTCATTTATTGTATCTGGACCGGGAGAAATTAAAGGTTGCACAATCAAGGTTTAATGAATGAGGCGCAAATTCTTACCCAGATTAATTACCTCATCTCTATTAGATTGAAGAGAAGATTTTTCAAAGGAAAAGTTACTTCTAGATTAACTGCTAGTTGGACTTGAAGTATTTGGGGCCTTTTGTTTTAATATTTCTTTCGAATTTGCAATGTAGTCCTTAATGTTTAGTCTATAGTTCTAATTGGTCTCTAAAGTTTATTTTACTAACCATTTTGGTTAGTCTTGTAAATATATTAGTTGTTTGCCTTGTTGGAATGAAATTCGATTTTCCGATCAAAAAAATAGAAAAAAATTGTCAAAATCTACACAAATAAGGGACCAGATAAATTATTAACCCAAAAACATAAGATTGTAGTCCTCTATTTCTAGAAAGTCAAATGTTTGATATGCTCATGCCATGATAAAAATTGAAATTACGATGAAAGAAAAGGAATTACTTTAAGATACATCCCATTTCATTTTTTTCCTAATTTTTAGAATTATTGTAGTTTCACTCGCGTTGATTTAGCTTTGCTCGGGTAATCGTTCCTAGTGGATGATAATATGCTAGTCGTCTTTCTACCCCTTCTATTGAGGCATATGCCGGTTTCTCTTTGTCTGTCTTATTTTTTTTACTGGTAATTGGGGTTTCTGAGTTTGGTTGGTCAACACTATACTTATACTGTGTGTTGTGTATTGGGTACTCTAATGAATAGATTAGTAATCTTACGTGATATATTGCAAGTTCAATAGTTACTCTAGTGGTTAGAGTAATTTGTAACGATCAAGACGTCTTAGAATTGAATTTTACTTATATCAAAATAACTCTCAAATTATAAAAAAAGGACATACAACCATCAAATATGGAAACTATCTTGATTTAAAAAACTATGTACTTAATTGTGATGTCCCTAATATATGTTGTAGACTTTGGAGTGAATTTTAATATTTTTCAATATGAAAATAAGATACAATTTCAGTAAATCAAATGAAATCATATAATATTCAATCAAGTCTACGAATAAATAATATAAATCCAAATAATACATAAATTATACGTAGATTGTAGAAGAATATTAATATATCAAATATTCTTAATTAGTAAAAAGTTTAAATATCAATCACCAATATATAGTAATTCAAAATTTATTAAATATAATCTAATATTCATTTTTAATTTTCTATTAACAACTCAAATCATATAACTTTAAAGTTATTTTTAAAAAAATAATCAAAAAAAAGTCTCATTTATATAGTTTCAGATTTTTTAATTCTGTAACAGATAATGTTATCGTCACTTTTAAAACCCTAAAATTATCCTTCACATATATTTCACACACAATAATATAGGAATATATTAGCCAGACTATATATTCTACTAGATCCTCTTGTTCAATCCCCACCTAATCATTATTTCACTATAGCCATAATCTTCTCTTCTTTTTTGTGTATTATGTATTGTCCCAATATTTTTTGTCACATAATATATTCAATATTCAATTTATAGATCCTTGGTAATTATATTCCAAATCAAAAATTATATGAATAAGACACACAAAAGGTTAGATTATAAATATTTTTTAATAATTCAATTACTTTTTAGTTTTTCCTTGTGGATAGTTTTATTAGTGCCCTTTTGTGACATTTGCTCTTATTAAATATCTAAAATTATATTGTGCTGTTTTTTTTGTTTTGCATCATATTGTTTAATTATGGTCAATTCACATTAATATTTGATTTGATCAGTATAGAAGATTATATTACATTAATGTAAAAGGTACATATTTAACCCATGAGTAAATGTTTATTGTAAATATATACTCAAATTATTAATTATAAATTAGAAGTTAATTCAACACCGTTTCATAATATACTATTTTAATTGTTGCAAATATAATATTAATTTTTACTTGTGATTTGTATATAGTTAGAAGTTGGGTACATAGTCTTTTGAATTTTTTTGTATTATTTCATAGTAGAGGTGTTTATTTTAGTAGTATTCAATTATCTTGGGTTAACGATTTATGAGGGATAGATAGTCATTTTTATATACATTTGTTTGTACTAATAAAAGTAGTTTTCCAAGATAAATTGTGCAATTGTGATACTTGTTTTCAAGTCAAAATTAAAGTTAAGGAAATGAACCTTTAGCTTTAACAATATTTTTATTTTTTTAACCTATATTGTATATTTTACATACTTGAAATAATATACTAACCATACAGAGGTTTGAAGTAGACATTGAGATGCACGTGGTAGTTAAAATAATTCCAGTCATAATAATGTGTTTGTTTCTCGAGTGTCAATGATACAAAACATTTCTAATTACATTATTCGTTTGTGTTTTTGTAGTTGCTGTCATGTGTATACTAAGATACTTTGAATGATTTTTTAGGGTTTTTCACAACAATAACTCAATACGGAAAAAAAAAACAAATAGATATGGTGGCGCATGATGATTTTGAAGGTGGTGGAGGTGATAGAGATGATGATCAGAAGTGGAGGTGTAAAGAAAGGAAGACTAATTAGGGATGCAAAGAGAAATCCATGAATGGTTTCCCTCAATGTGAGAAGCATTCTTTAGCTAGAAAGCTTTATTACGAAAGGTCTAAGAAGAGGAAGCTGGAAACTTAGAAGATCAAACATCACACCTAAATATCTTGGTGGCTGATGGTGGTGTAATTTCTAAAATTTCATAGTCTTCGAGTAATCAATCAACATTTACCACTTCTGTCTCCTTCGGTGGTGTAATTGCCAGCTAACATAAAGCATTATCTACCATTTTTTCTTATGAAGATTTTAGTAACGATTGGGAGAACAAGATTGCAGGTGATAATCAGATGTATGGTGAAAAGGTAAATACTAAGAATAGAATAAAGAGAGGTAGATTAAGTAGTGGAGAAGAAGTTAGCAATGTGAATGTAATTGTAAATCAAAGGTAAATATTATAGTGAACCTATACCTTGTTTGCAGGTGATTTATCTTCTATTTATGTAGATGGAAAACCTTTGAGTTAAAATGATGTCAATTCCTTTCAATAACCTAAACAAATTGTAATGAATAATCTAATTTAGAGAGAAATAAAACACTAAATTAAAAGACAAAAACTTTAAAGACCAAAACAAAACAAAACTTCATTGGTTGATTTCTATTTTTTTCATGTACATGAATTCCTTATAGATGTATAGAATAACTGTTATAGATAATAACATTTGTATTCTATTTACTTAATATATATTTACTAATTATTCTTAAATATTAATTCTAGTATTCATAACATTGCCTCCTTCTTGAAATTAAACATTTCCCTCAAGGTTCTAAACTTGATAAGTTTGTATCAAAGAAACTAGAATATATATCTGGAGGTACGTCTATAACAATCGAAGTAGAGTAATTATAATCACTTTTTGAATCTAAGAGAAACCATTAATGGATCTGAGTTAGTTGGTGGACCTGGGAACTAGACCAAAGAGAGTTGTCTTTCATTGGTTTCATCAATTTTGACTCTTGGACCCATGTTTTGAAACCAAGTATGCAATTTACCATCCATATAAAAAGAACATATGAGAAGACGTTGATCACTAGAAAACCGCTGGTAATCAAACAAACGTTTTGCTTTGAAAATCCTACCAGATGGATCACTACATGCGAAATGCATAAAATATAAACGCATCCGGATTTCGTGGACATCCATTGAATACGGGTTAGATAATCTAGGCAGAGTTGGTGGTGTAACCGCTGTGACTGGAACGATAGGAGGATGTTTAACTTACGGCGAATCGGAAGGCCCAATAAAGCGATCCGATTTCCTCTCAAGTTTTCTTACAAGAGAAGCAATTTTAGTGACACCCCCTTGTAGTTGCTAGTACCCTTCCAGAAGAAATATCTTGTTCTATTTGTTACAATTATAATAACACTTTGTGGAAGACAGAAAACCTCACACCAATAACTGTAAAACTACTTAAAAAATATTTGATTAATTGTATCCTATCACCAAAATAAAACCATTTAGAAGTACAACTTCATATTTTAGATGACCATTCGTTGAGAAGTGCGGCACAATCCTTGATACTTAATCTTATTATATATGATTCAATCTCAAGTGCGTTTTATGTTAAAAATTCTTACTATATTATGTTTTACACTTGAGTTGCATTCTCCATAAAAATATTTCGTTTAGCATCACCAGAACTTAAACCAGACATCTTTAGGAACATAACTCTTTTGAATGTGCATGCATATTAATAATCATAAAGTAATTGATTTTAATTTTCTACATTTTGGATGTCATTGAACCTAACTTTCCATATTACTTTGAGTACATAGCGCCTGTGTGAGCACTACTATGCAAATAACAAACATATATGGTGAAAGGATATCACATTTTCTCAATCCTTGGGTCCCAGCGAAATATCCATGAAGACATCATTTGTTCAAAATTGAGTGTGATCGATAGTCATACACATCTTAATTCAATAAAAAAATTGTATAGCAAACCTCATTGCTATTAATGTTTTGATACCGAATTTCCAACTAAGTGAATCATAAAGCCTTCACAATATCAAGTTTTAATATCCATCTATAAATATACTTGACAGTGGATATTGGGACAATACATTATACACAAAAAAGATGAGAAGATTATGGCTATATATAGTGAAATAATGATTAGATGGGGACTGAACAAGAGGCGGGCTAATATATTTCTATATTATTGTGTGTGAAATATATGTGAAGGATGATTTTAGGGTTTTGACAACAAAAGAGACCAGTATATATGGTGGCTCGTGTTAGAGTTTTGATAAGAGTTTTGATTATTAAATAATTACAAAATTCAAAACTACATAAATTAGACTTTTTTTGATTTTTTTTTAAAATAACTTTAAAGATATATGATTTGAGTTATTATTAGAAAATTAAAAATTAACATTAAATTAATTTTTTAATAAATTTTGAATTTGTATATATTGGTGATTGATATTTAACCTTTTTACTAATTATAATATTTGATATACTAAATATTCTTTGATAATCTATGTATAATTTATGTATTATTTGAAATTATACTATTTATTCGTCAAATCTTAAATCTCATAATTGTCCTACTATGCATATATCTATAATGAAATAAAATATATACAAAAAAACTAATTGACTAATAATTTATGCTATGAAATTTCACAAATGGATAGTTACCAAAAATATAGAATCAAGTTGCTAAAGTTTTGTATATATATATATATATATATATATATATATATATATATATATATATATATATATATATATATATATATATAGGGTTGTCACTATTAGTGATTCTAGTTAATGATTTTTTTGTCAAAATTAAATAATAATGTTATTTAATGTCATCTCCCGACCTTCCTTGTTAAAATACATTGTCATAGACGATGTCGAGGTAGTTGTTTGAAGAAAAAAATATCGTCACAAATTTGATAAACACACATAAGTTATAAATTATCCATGACACACAAAGTTTTATTAGGGTTTGATTTTTTTTGAGCTAGTAGGGTTCGATTGCAAGAATAAAAAAAATCAAATGATACCACTATGGACATGGGTGGATCTAGGATTTTATGTTGGTGGAAGGGTGCAAGTTATCCGTGCCAAGTATAAGTCATTTGATAATGCGGAAAATGCACATAGTTGTTTAACATAAAGGGGTTTGTTATGTCATTTCAGGGGGGTTCGCATCGGCAAATTATTAGTCTTAAATTGGTTTATCATACAAGGTTTCATTATGGGTAGTCAACTAGCGTCATCGCCAGATTAATTGTAAGAAAACTTTAGAACAAACTGGATCGCTTTATTAGGCCTTTTGATTCGCCACAAGTTAATCCTCCTCCAATTGTTATAATTTATGCATTTCGAAGGTAGTGGCCATCTGGTTGGATTTTCAAAGCAAAATGTTTGTTTGATTACGAGCGGATTTCTAGTGATCAACGTCTTCTCATATGTTCATTTCATATGGATGGTAAAGTGCATCCTTGGTTTCAAAACATGATGTCCAAGAGTCAGAATTGATGAAACTGATGAAAGACAACTCTCTTTAGTCGGGTTCCTAGGTCCACCAACTAACTCAGTTTTATCAAGATCAGAATCCATTCTGCCTTCTCCATAAATGAAACACACTGTTTCGTATAACATTCTTCGTTCATCTCTAATTTAAATGCAAGTACAGAGTGAAAAAAATTCTATGCTACAATTTTTTAACGGTACGTGGTTGGGTATCGTTGTAAATAAAGGCCTCAATTGTTTCTCTTAGATTCAGAAAGTGATAATAATTACTCTACTTCGATGGCTATAGACGTACCTCCAGATATATATTCTAGTTTTGTATGATACAGATTTATCAAGTTTAGAACCTTGAGGACAATGTTTAATTTAAAGAAGGAGACAATATTATGAATGCTAGAATTAACATTTAAGAATAATTAGTTAATATAGATTAAGTTAATAGAATACAACTGTTATTATCTATAACAGTTATTCTATACATCTATAAGTAATTCATGTACATGAAAAAATTAGGAATCAACCAATGAAGTTTTATTTTGGTCTTTAAAGTTTTTATTTTTTATTTTATTATTTTATTTCTCTTTAAATTAGATTATTCATTACAATTTGTTTAGGTTATTAAAAGGATTTGACATCGTTTCCACTCAAAGGTTTTCCATCTACATAAATAGAAGATAAATCACCTACAAACAAGATATAGATTCAGTATAATATTTACCTTTGATTTACAATTACATTCACATTACTGACTTCTTCTCCCCTACTTAATCGACCTCTCTTTATTCTATTCCTAGTATTTACCTTTTCACCATACATCCGCTTTTCAACAACAATTATGTTCTCCCAACCGTTATCTTCATAAGCAAAAATGGTATATGATGCTTGATGTTAACCGAAGGCAATAGAAGTGGGAAATGTTGATTAATTACTCAAGAGACTCTGTAATTGCAGATATTCCACAACCAGAAGCCCCCGAGATAGCTATGTGTGAAGTTTGACCTTTTAAGTTTCCAGCTTCCTCTTCTTAGACCTTTCGTAATAAAGCTTTCTAGCTAAAGAATGCTTCTCACATCAAGGAAAACCATTCATGGCTTTCTCTTTGCATCTCCAATTGGTCTTCCTTTCTTTACACCTCCACTTCTGATCATCATCTCCATCACCTCCACCGCCTTCAAGATCATCACGCGCCACCATATCCATTTGTTTTGTTTTCTGTATTGGGTTATTGTTTTGAAAACCCCTAAAAAATTATTCATACCATGATAGCACCTACAAAAACACAAACAAATAATGTAATTAGAAATGTTTTGTATCATTTACACTCGTGAAACAAACGCATTACTTTGACTAGAAATTTTTTAACTTCCACGTGCATCTTAATGTCTACTTCAAACCTCTATAGAATTAATTAATATATTGTCTAAAGTATGTAAAATATACAATATAGGTAAACAAAATAAAAAAGATTGTTAAAGCTAAAGGTTCATTTCCTTAACTGTAATTTTGACTTGAAAACAAGTATCACAATTGCACAATTTAGATTCGAAAACTACTTTTATTAATACAGTATAGAAAAATGACCATTTATCCCTCAGGTATTGTCAACCCAAGAAAATTGAATACTACTAAAATAAACACCTCCACTATGAAAAAATACAGAAAAATCCACAAATACCCAACTTCTAACTATATACAAATCACAAGTAAAAATTAATATTATATTTGCACCAATTGAAGTAGTATATTATGAAACAATGTTGAATTAACTTCTAATTTCTAATTATAATTTGAGTATATGTTTACAATAACCATTTACTCATGTGTTAACTATATACTCTCTACTTTAATGTTATATAATCTTCTACATTGATCAAATCAATTATTGATGTAAATTTACCATAACTAACAATATGACTCACAAAAAAACACAATAAAATTTTAGATATTTAACTTATAAGAGCATATGTAATATAATGGAAGATACAAAAGGGCATTATCAAAACTATCGATAAGGAAGAACTACGAAGTAATTGAATTATTAAAAAATATCAATAATCTAACCTTTTATGAGTCTTATTTATATGACTCTTGATTTGAAATGTAATGACCAACGATCTATAGATTGAATATTGAATTTATTACTTGACAGTGGATATTGGGACAATACATAATACACAAAAAAGATGATAAAATTATTGTCACAGTAAAATAATGATTAGGTGGGGATTGAACAAGAGGAGTGGGTAGAATATATAGGTTGGCTAATATATTCCTATATTATTGTGTGTGAAATATATGTTAAGGATGACTTTAGGGTTTTGACAGCAAAAGAGACCATTATATATGGTGACGCATGTTAGGGTTTTGATAAACACAGTGAGTGACCGATAACATTATCTGTTACACAATTAAAAAATAGAAATTATATAAATGAGACCTTTTTTTAATTATTTTTTAAAAATAATTTTAAAGTTATATGATTTTAATTAATAAAATAAAATTAGAAATTAACATTAAATTTTAATAAATTTTGAATTACTATATATTAGTGATTGATATTTAAATTTTTACTAATTAAGAATATTTGATATTCTAAATATTCTTCTATAATCTACTATAATTTATGTATTATTTGAAATTATATTTTTTATTCTTTATATCTTAAATTTCATAATTGCCCTACTATGCCTATATCTATAATGAAATAAAATATATACAAAAAAGAGACCATCATAAGTATGATTATAGGATTTTGACAGCAAAAGAGACCATTACATATGGTGGTGCAAGTTAGGGTTTTGATAATAAGAGTGACCGATAACATTATCTGTTACATAATTAAAAAATTCAAAACTATATAAATAGGACTTTTTTTGATGATTTTTGTAAAAATAACTTTAATGTTATATGATTTGAGTTATTAATAGAAAATTAAAAATTATCATTAAATTAAATTCTATCAAATTTTAATTACTATATATTGGTGATTGATATTTAAACTTTTTACTAATTACGAATATTTGATATACTCAATATTCTTCTATAATCTACGTATAATTTATGTATTATTTGAAATTATATTTTTTATTCGTTAAATCTTAAATCTCATAATTGTCCTACTATGCGTACATCTATAATGAAACAAAATATATACAAAAAAGAGACTATCATAAGTATGATTGTAGGGTTTTGATAGCAAAAGAGACCAATATATATGGTGGCGCGTGTTAGGGATTGATAATAAGAGTGACCGATAACATTATCTGTTACATTATTAAAAAATTCAAAATTATACAAAAGAGACTTTTTTTGATTATTATTTAAAAATAACTTTAAAGTTATATGATTTGAGTTATTAATTGAAAATTAAAAATTAACATTAAATTAAATTTTAATAAATTTTGAATTAGTATATATTGGTGATTGATATTTAACTTTTAACTAATTAAGAATATTTGATATACTAAATATTCTTCAATAATCTACGTATAATTTATGTATTATTTGAAATTATATTATTTATTCGTTAAATCTTAAATCTCATAATTGTCCTGCTATGCGTATATCTATAATGAAATAAAATATATACAAAAAAAACTAATTGACTAATCATTTATGCTACGGAATTTCACAATGGATAGTTACCAAATATATATATATATATGGGGTTGCCATTATTTGTGATGCTAGTTAGTGATTTTTTTGGTCAAAATTAAATAATAATATTATTTAATGTCATCTCCCAACCTTCGTTGCTAAAATACATTGTCAAAGACGATGTCGCGGTAGTTGATTGAACAAAAAAACATCCTCACAAATTTGATAACCACGCATAACTTATAAATTTTCCAGAACACACAAAGTTTTATGAGGGTTTAATGTATAAGGCATTTGATAATGCGCAAAATGCACATCGTTGTTTATCATATAGGGTTTATTATGGCATTGTCAGGGGTTTCGCATCGGCAAAAGATTAGGCTGAAATTGGTTTATCATAAAAGGTTTCATTATAGGTAGTCGCCTAGCATCATCGTTGGTTTCAGATTAATTGATAGAAAAAAGTCTTAAAGATAGATTGTGTTTATAGCATTAGAGCAACTAATTTGAATGTTTAACTTGTCATTAATATCACTTAGTAATTAATTTATAAAATGTGGTTTAGTTGTAACGATTATGCTCGGTTATTGCAAAAAATGAATTTGGGTTCTATAAAATAGGACCTAGTGTTTCGTGAAACACTCCTGGAACATTATGGGACATGCCATAAATGAAGCTCTAATGAGTTTATTTACTGATAATACTTTTCGCGAAGAGTTAAATATGGTTGATATTACGTTGGTTCCAAAGATGAAAACCCCAATATTGGCCAAAGACTATGAACCAATTATTTGTTGTAATGAGATATACAAGATAATCACAAATATATTTTCAAACAGATTAAAAAGGGTGCTACAATCTATTATCTCAAATAGTTAATAAGCTTTTTTATGGAAGAAGCATATTTGAGAAAATACTTGATGCACAAGATATAGTAAAGGGTTACAGAAGATTAAGAATATCTTATAGGTGGATACTATAACTTGATATAGGAAGGATTTATGATTCACTTAACTTGGAATCTGTTACCGAAACACTAATAGCAATGAGGTTTCCTAAATAATTTATTTATTGAATTAAGATATGTATAACTACCAATCAAACTCAATTTTCATCAAATGTAAGTCATCACAGAAATTTCCTTGGGACCTAAGGATTGAAACAATGTGATACTCTATTACGTACCATAAATATTTGTTATTTTCATATCAATGCTCACACATATTCTAAGTACTCAAATTAAGTTTCAATGACTTCCAAAATATAGGAAAATTAATATCAATCAGATACGCATATTCAAAAGAGTTCAAAGATGTTCATAAAGGTGTCTGGTATGAATTTTGATGATTCTAAAAGAAATATCTTTCCATGGAGAATGGAACTCAAGTGAAAAACATAATATAGTGAGAATTTTTAGCATAAAAGATTTGAATTTACCTAATAAATACTTAAGATTTAATCATATAACATAAGATTACGCTTCAAGTTGTGCCCCACTTCTCAGCAAATTGACATCTAGAATGTGAAGTTGGACTTCCAAATGGTTGACTTTTGGTGATAAGCTACATTTCATTCAATATCCTATAAGTAGATTAATATTTTATTAGTGTGAATTTTTCTCTCTTTCACAAAGTGTGATCAAAATGTTAACAAGTAGAATAAGATATTTCTTGTGGAAGGGTACAAACAACTAAAAGGGGATGAATAAATAGCAACAGATTATGTATGATTACCAAAAATAAATGAGGCTTGGGATATATTTTCAAAAAAAACAAAGTCATATTCAAAAAATGTTGCGCCGGTTGCTTCTCAAAAAAAAATCAATTTAATCTAACTGGTTGGGTGAAATCTTACTTAAAAGGAAGTAATTTTGGAAAGGATTCCTCATGGTGATGAAGAAAAGTTATCAAGGTGAGACCTTTTGCCTATCAGTTCGTATAACATTTTCAAGATAATGGAAAATAAAAGGTTATATAAACATATAAGTGTTTATCATTATGCCAGGTGGGTATCTAGTTATCTATGGTCATCATGTATGGTGGTCTGAACAATGTAATGAATAGGAAGATCTTCAGCAATGGCTAAATTATTATACTATTAAGTAATTGTTGTAGACGGATACACTTGATTCTTGTAAAAGTTAAATGATGATTCATGTCTTTCAAGTAAAAATAAATTTGGCTTTGAACTGTGCGATCCATCTGAGGACCCATGTCTTGCTTTATAATTTCGAATTCATCTATTGTGCCAAATTAGATGGTTAATTGAAAATTAAGACTAAATTTGCAATTCATGTACTATAAGTCAAAGCAACATGGGAGAGTACAAGTTCATTTAAGGGCGAATATGGTGTTGGTGTTTTTTTAAATAGCCAGAAAACATATTTTTTTGGAAACTACAGTGTACACATTATAGATCAAAAGTAATTGAAGAATATATGATGTGATATATAAGTTCGATAAATATATCACCATGGAAATAGATTTAAACTTTAGAGATCATGGAGGTTCATTGAGAGAAACACTCAAAAAATGTGAAACCCATTATTTCTGTAAAAAGGAATGGGGTTGCCTCGTATACCTCAAAATTGACATCCTTACCGAGTGAGTGGAAACTGAGATGTTAAACAATAACTATTATTTGTTTAAAAATACTGGTAGGATCAAACTAATATAAATGATTTGGTGTTACAATCGCTTTATCTCAAAAACTTAATAAGTTTTTATTCATGGAAAAGCATATCTAAGAATATACTTATTACAGAAGATATAGTAAAGGGTTACAGAATACTAAGAATGTCTCATGGATGGATACTAAAACTTGATATTATGAAAGGCTTTATGATTCACTTAGTTGGGAATTCAGTGTCAAAACATTAATAGCAATGAGGTTTTCTATACAATTTGTTTATTTTAAGATGTGTATGACTACCGATCACACTCAATTATGATCAAATGAAGTCTTCATGGATATTTCCATGGGACCCAAGGATTGAGACAATGTGATACTCTATCACCTAAAAAATCTGAACTAAGCAAAAACGCGACACCTTCAAGAGACCCACCTCTTCGTTCACCAGCTGCTTTTAATATCTCGATACTTAAAGCTGCTATAACATGATGAGGTACGTTTGATAATAAATAGGCTGCAATTTTAAGTTGACTACTTGAAGTAGCGGCCGTTAAAGCTAAACAAAGCTCCTCATCTCTACAACCTCGTTTAACAAACCATTGTACTACTTCTATACATCCTCGTTCAGACGCTCATATTAATGGTCTTAGAAAAGATCCATTTGTTTTGTTTTCTGTATTGGGTTATTGTTGTGAAAAACCCTAAAAAATTATTCATATAGCACCTACAAAAACACAAATAAATAATGTAATTAGAAATGTTTTGTATCATTTACACTCGAGAAACAAACGCATTACTTTGACTAGAAAATTTTTAACTACCACGTGCATCTTAATGTCTACTTCAAACCTTTGTAGAATTAATTAATATATTGTCTAAAGTATGTAAAATATACAATATAGGTAAACAAAATAAAAAAGATTATTAAAGCTAAAGGTTCATTTCCTTAACTGTAATTTTGACTTGAAAACAAGTATCACAATTGCTCAATTTAGATTCAAAAACTACTTTTATTAATACAGTATAGAAAAATGACCATTTATCCCTCAAGAATCTTTAACCCAAGATAATTAATTACTACTAAAATAAACACCTCCACTATGAAAAAATACAGAAAAATCCACAAATACCCAACTTCTAACTATATTCAAATCACAAGTAAACATTAATATTATATTTACACCAATTGAAGTAGTATAATTGAAGTAGTATATTATGAAACAATGTTGAATTAACTTCTAATTTCTAATTATAATTTGAGTATATGTTTACAATAACCATTTACTCATGTTTTAACTATGTACTCTCTACTTTAATGTTATATAATCTTCTACATTGATCAAATCAAATATTGATGTAAATTCACCATAACTAACAATATGACGCATAAAAAAACACAATAAAATTTTAGATATTTAATTAATAAGAGCATATGTCATATAATGGACGATACAAAAGGGCATTATCAAAACTATCACAAGGAAGAACTACGTAGTAATTGAATTATTAAAAAATATCAATAATCTAACCTTTTATGAGTCTTATTTATATGACTCTTGATTTGAAATGTAATGAGCAACGATCTATAGATTGAATATTGAATTTATTACTTGACAGTGGATATTGGGACAATACATAATACACAAAAAAGATGATAAAATTATTGCCACAGTAAAATAATGATTAGGTGGGGATTGAACAAGAGGAGTGGGTAGAATATAAAGGCTGACTAATATATTCCTATATTATTGTGTGTGAAATATGTGTGAAGGATGACTTTAGGGTTTTGACAGCAAAAGAGACCATTATATATGGTGGCGCATGTTAGGTTTTGATAAACACAGTGAGTGACAGATAACATTATCTGTTACATAATTAAAAAAATTAAATTATATAAATGAGACCCTTTTTTAATTATTTTTTAAAAATAACTTTAAAATTATATGATTTGAATTAATAATATAAAATAAGAAATTAACATTAAATTTTAATAAATTTTGAATTACTATATATTGGTGATTGATATTTAAACTTTTTACTAATTAAGAATATTTGATATACTAAACATTCTTCTATAATCTAAGATAATTTATGTATTATTTGAAATTATATTTTTTATTCTTTATATCTTAAATTTCATAATTGTCCTACTATGCGTATATCTATAATGAAATAAAATATATACAAAAAAAGATCATCATAAGTATGATTATAGGATTTTGACAGCAAAAGAGACCATTACATATGGTGGTGCAAGTTAGGGTTTTGATAATAAGAGTGACCGATAACATTATCTCTTACATAATTAAAAAATTCAAAACTATATAAATAGGACTTCTTTTTATTATTTTTGTAAAAATAACTTTAATGTTATATGATTTGAGTTATTAATAGAAAATTAAAAATTATCATTAAATTAAATTCTATCAAATTTTAATTACTATATATTGGTGATTGATATTTAAACTTTTTACTAATTACAAATATTTGATATACTAAGTATTCTTCTATAATCTACGTATAATTTATGTATTATTTGAAATTATAATTTTTATTCGTTAAATCTTAAATCTCATAATTGTCCTACTATGCGTACATCTATAATGAAACAAAATATATACAAAAAAGAGACTATCATAAGTATGATTATAGGGTTTTGATAGCAAAAGATACCAATATATATGGTGGCGCGTGTTAGGGATTGATAATAAGAGTGACCGATAACATTATCTGTTACATTATTAAAAAATTCAAAAGTATACAAAAGAGACTTTTTTTGATTATTATTTAAAAATAACTTTAAAGTTATATGATTTGAGTTATTAATAGAAAATTAAAAATTAACATTAAATTAAATTTTAATAAATTTTGAATTACTATATATTGGTGATTGATATTTAACTTTTAACTAATTAAGAATATTTGATATACTAAATATTCTTCAATAATCTACGTATAATTTATGTATTATTTGAAATTATATTATTTATTCGTTAAATCTTAAATCTCATAATTGTCCTGCTATGCGTATATCTATAATGAAATAAAATATATACAAAAAAAACTAATTGACTAATCATTTATGCTACGGAATTTCACAATGGATAGTTACCAAATATATATATATATATGGGGTTGCCATTATTTGTGATGCTAGTTAGTGATTTTTTTGGTCAAAATTAAATAATAATATTATTTAATGTCATCTCCCAACCTTCGTTGCTAAAATACATTGTCAAAGACGATGTCGCGGTAGTTGATTGAACAAAAAAACATCCTCACAAATTTGATAACCACGCATAACTTATAAATTTTCCAGAACACACAAAGTTTTATGAGGGTTTAATGTATAAGGCATTTGATAATGCGCAAAATGCACATCGTTGTTTATCATATAGGGTTTATTATGGCATTGTCAGGGGTTTCGCATCGGCAAAAGATTAGGCTGAAATTGGTTTATCATAAAAGGTTTCATTATAGGTAGTCGCCTAGCATCATCGTTGGTTTCAGATAAATTGTTAGAAAAAAGTCTTAAAGATAGATTGTGTTTATAGCATTAGAGCAACTAATTTGAATATTTAACTTGTCATTAATATCACTTAGTAATTAATTTATAAAATGTGGTTTAGTTGTAACGATTATGCTCGGTTATTGCAAAAAATGAATTTGGGTTCTATAAAATAGGACCTAGTGTGTCGTTGAAACACTCCTGGAACATTATGGGACATGCCATAAATGAAGCTCTAATGAGTTTATTTACTGATAATACTTTTCCCGAAGAGTTAAATATGGTTGATATTACGTTGGTTCCAAAGATGAAAACCCCAATATTGGCCAAAGAATATGAACCAATTATTTGTTATAATGAGATATACAAGATAATCACAAATATATTTTCAAACAGATTAAAAAGGGTGCTACAATCTATTATCTCAAATAGTTAATAAGCTTTTTTATGGAAGAAGCATATTTGAGAAAATACTTGATGCACAAGATATAGTAAAGGTTTACAGAAGATTAAGAATATCTTATAGGTGGATACTATAACTTGATATAGGAAGGATTTATGATTCACTTAACTTGGAATCTGTTACCGAAACACTAATAGCAATGAGGTTTCCTAAATAATTTATGTATTGAATTAAGATATGTATAACTACCAGTCAAACTCAATTTTCATCAAATGTAAGTCATCACAGAAATTTCCTTGGGACCTAAGGATTGAGACAATGTGATACTCTATTACGTACCATAAATGTTTGTTATTTTCATATCAATGCTCACACATATTCTAAGTTCTCAAATTAAGTTTCAATGACTTCCAAAATATAGGAAAATTAATATCAATCAGATACGCATATTCAAAAGAGCTCAAAGATGTTCATAAAGGTGTCTGGTATGAATTTTGATGATGCTAAAAGAAATATCTTTCCATGGAGAATGGAACTCAAGTGAAAAACATAATATAGTGAGAATTTTTAACATAAAAGATTTGGATTTACCTAATAAATACTTAAGATTTAATCATATAACATAAGATTACGCTTCAAGTTGTGCCCCACTTCTCAGCAAATTGACATCTAGAATGTGAAGTTGGACTTCCAAATGGTTGACTTTTGGTGATAAGCTACATTTCATTCAATATCCTATAAGTAGATTAATATTTTATTAGTGTGAATTTTTCTCTCTTTCACAAAGTGTGATCAAAATGTTAACAAGTAGAATAAGATATTTCTTGTGGAAGGGTACAAACAACTAAAAGGGGATGAATAAATAGCAACAGATTATGTATGATTACCAAAAATAAATGAGGCTTGGGATATATTTTCAAAAAAAAACAAAGTCATTTTCAAAAAATGTTGGGCCTGTTGCTTCTCAAAAAAAAATCAATTTAATCTAACTGGTTGGGTGAAATCTTACTTAAAAGGAAGTAATTTTGGAAAGGATTCCTCATGGTGATGAAGAAAAGTTATCAAGGTGAGACCTTTTGCCTATCAGTTCGTATAACATTTTCAAGATAATGGAAAATAAAAGGTTATATAAACATATAAGTGTTTATCATTATGCCAGGTGGGTATCTAGTTATCTATGGTCATCATGTATGGTGGTCTGAACAATGTAACGAATAGGAAGATCTTCAGCAATGGCTAAATTATTATACTATTAAGTAATTGTTGTAGACGGATACACTTGATTCTTGTAAAAGTTAAATGATGATTCATGTCTTTCAAGTAAAAATAAATTTGGCTTTGAACTGTGCGATCCATCTGAGGACCATGTCTTGCTTTATAATTTCGAATTCATCTATTGTGCCAAATTAGATGGTTAATTGAAAATTAAGACTAAATTTGCAATTCATGTACTATAAGTCAAAGCAATATGGGAGAGTACAAGTTCATTTAAGGGCAAATATGGTGTTGGTGTTTTTTCAAATAGCCAGAAAACATATTTTTTTGGAAACTACAGTGTACACATTATAGATCAAAAGTAATTGAAGAATATATGATGTGATATATACGTTCGATAAATATATCACCATGGAAATAGATTTAAACTTTAGAGATCATGGAGGTTCATTGAGAGAAACACTCAAAAAATGTGAAACCCATTATTTCTGTAAAAAGGAATGGGGTTGCCTCGTATACCTCAAAATTGACATCCTTACCGAGTGAGTGGAAACTGAGATGTTAAACAATAACTATTATTTTTTTATTAAAAATACTGGTAGGATCAAAATAATAAAAATGATTTGGTGTTACAATCGCTTTATCTCAAAAACTTAATAAGTTTTTATTCATGGAAAAGCATATCTAAGAATATACTTATTACAAAAGATATAGTAAAGGGTTACAGAATACTAAGAATGTCTCATGGATGGATACTAAAACTTGATATTATGAAAGGCTTTATGATTCACTTAGTTGGGAATTCAGTGTCAAAACATTAATAGCAATGAGGTTTCCTATACAATTTGTTTATTGAATTAAGATGTGTATGACTACCGATCACACTCAATTATGATCAAATGAAGTCTTCATGGATATTTCCGTGGGACCCAAGGATTGAGACAATGTGATACTCTATCACCTAAAAAATCTGAACTAAGCAAAAACGCGACACCTTCAAGAGACCCACCTCTTCGTTCACCAGCTGCTTTTAATATCTCGATACTTAAAGCTGCTATAACATGATGAGGTACGTTTGATAATAAATAGGCTGCAATTTTAAGTTGACTACTTGAAGTAGCGGCCGTTAAAGCTAAACAAAGCTCCTCATCTCTACAACCTCGTTTAACAAACCATTGTACTACTTCTATACATCCTCGTTCAGACGCTCATATTAATGGTCTTAGAAAAGATCCATTTGTTTTGTTTTCTGTATTGGGTTATTGTTGTGAAAAACCCTAAAAAAGTATTCATATAGCACCTACAAAAACACAAATAAATAATGTAATTAGAAATGTTTTGTATCATTTACACTCGAGAAACAAACGCATTACTTTGACTAGAAAATTTTTAACTACCACGTGCATCTTAATGTCTACTTCAAACCTTTGTAGAATTAATTAATATATTGTCTAAAGTATGTAAAATATACAATATAGGTAAACAAAATAAAAAAGATTATTAAAGCTAAAGGTTCATTTCCTTAACTGTAATTTTGACTTGAAAACAAGTATCACAATTGCTCAATTTAGATTCAAAAACTACTTTTATTAATACAGTATAGAAAAATGACCATTTATCCCTCAAGAATCTTTAACCCAAGATAATTAATTACTACTAAAATAAACACCTCCACTATGAAAAAATACAGAAAAATCCACAAATACCCAACTTCTAACTATATTCAAATCACAAGTAAACATTAATATTATATTTGCACCAATTGAAGTAGTATATTATGAAACAATGTTGAATTAACTTCTAATTTCTAATTATAATTTGAGTATATGTTTACAATAACCATTTACTCATGTTTTAACTATGTACTCTCTACTTTAATGTTATATAATCTTCTACATTGATCAAATCAAATATTGATGTAAATTCACCATAACTAACAATATGACGCATAAAAAAACACAATAAAATTTTAGATATTTAATTAATAAGAGCATATGTCATATAATGGACGATACAAAAGGGCATTATCAAAACTATCACAAGGAAGAACTACGTAGTAATTGAATTATTAAAAAATATCAATAATCTAACCTTTTATGAGTCTTATTTATATGACTCTTGATTTGAAATGTAATGAGCAACGATCTATAGATTGAATATTGAATTTATTACTTGACAGTGGATATTGGGACAATACATAATACACAAAAAAGATGATAAAATTATTGCCACAGTAAAATAATGATTAGGTGGGGATTGAACAAGAGGAGTGGGTAGAATATATAGGCTGACTAATATATTCCTATATTATTGTGTGTGAAATATGTGTGAAGGATGACTTTAGGGTTTTGACAGCAAAAGAGACCATTATATATGGTGGCGCATGTTAGGGTTTTGATAAACACAGTGAGTGACCGATAACATTATCTGTTACATAATTAAAAAAATTAAATTATATAAATGAGACCCTTTTTTAATTATTTTTTAAAAATAATTTTAAAGTTATGTTATTTGAATTAATATCTTAAAATAAGAAATTAACATTAAATTTTAATAAATTTTGAATTACTATATATTGGTGATTGATATTTAAATTTTTACTAATTAAGAATATTTGATATTCTAAATATTCTTCTATAATCTACTATAATTTATGTATTATTTGAAATTATATTTTTTATTCTTTATATCTTAAATTTCATAATTGCCCTACTATGCCTATATCTATAATGAAATAAAATATATACAAAAAAGAGACCATCATAAGTATGATTATAGGATTTTGACAGCAAAAGAGACCATTACATATGGTGGTGCAAGTTAGGGTTTTGATAATAAGAGTGACCGATAACATTATCTGTTACATAATTAAAAAATTCAAAACTATATAAATAGGACTTTTTTTGATGATTTTTGTAAAAATAACTTTAATGTTATATGATTTGAGTTATTAATAGAAAATTAAAAATTATCATTAAATTAAATTCTATCAAATTTTAATTACTATATATTGGTGATTGATATTTAAACTTTTTACTAATTACGAATATTTGATATACTCAATATTCTTCTATAATCTACGTATAATTTATGTATTATTTGAAATTATATTTTTTATTCGTTAAATCTTAAATCTCATAATTGTCCTACTATGCGTACATCTATAATGAAACAAAATATATACAAAAAAGAGACTATCATAAGTATGATTGTAGGGTTTTGATAGCAAAAGAGACCAATATATATGGTGGCGCGTGTTAGGGATTGATAATAAGAGTGACCGATAACATTATCTGTTACATTATTAAAAAATTCAAAATTATACAAAAGAGACTTTTTTTGATTATTATTTAAAAATAACTTTAAAGTTATATGATTTGAGTTATTAATTGAAAATTAAAAATTAACATTAAATTAAATTTTAATAAATTTTGAATTAGTATATATTGGTGATTGATATTTAACTTTTAACTAATTAAGAATATTTGATATACTAAATATTCTTCAATAATCTACGTATAATTTATGTATTATTTGAAATTATATTATTTATTCGTTAAATCTTAAATCTCATAATTGTCCTGCTATGCGTATATCTATAATGAAATAAAATATATACAAAAAAAACTAATTGACTAATCATTTATGCTACGGAATTTCACAATGGATAGTTACCAAATATATATATATATATGGGGTTGCCATTATTTGTGATGCTAGTTAGTGATTTTTTTGGTCAAAATTAAATAATAATATTATTTAATGTCATCTCCCAACCTTCGTTGCTAAAATACATTGTCAAAGACGATGTCGCGGTAGTTGATTGAACAAAAAAACATCCTCACAAATTTGATAACCACGCATAACTTATAAATTTTCCAGAACACACAAAGTTTTATGAGGGTTTAATGTATAAGGCATTTGATAATGCGCAAAATGCACATCGTTGTTTATCATATAGGGTTTATTATGGCATTGTCAGGGGTTTCGCATCGGCAAAAGATTAGGCTGAAATTGGTTTATCATAAAAGGTTTCATTATAGGTAGTCGCCTAGCATCATCGTTGGTTTCAGATTAATTGATAGAAAAAAGTCTTAAAGATAGATTGTGTTTATAGCATTAGAGCAACTAATTTGAATGTTTAACTTGTCATTAATATCACTTAGTAATTAATTTATAAAATGTGGTTTAGTTGTAACGATTATGCTCGGTTATTGCAAAAAATGAATTTGGGTTCTATAAAATAGGACCTAGTGTTTCGTGAAACACTCCTGGAACATTATGGGACATGCCATAAATGAAGCTCTAATGAGTTTATTTACTGATAATACTTTTCGCGAAGAGTTAAATATGGTTGATATTACGTTGGTTCCAAAGATGAAAACCCCAATATTGGCCAAAGACTATGAACCAATTATTTGTTGTAATGAGATATACAAGATAATCACAAATATATTTTCAAACAGATTAAAAAGGGTGCTACAATCTATTATCTCAAATAGTTAATAAGCTTTTTTATGGAAGAAGCATATTTGAGAAAATACTTGATACACAAGATATAGTAAAGGGTTACAGAAGATTAAGAATATCTTATAGGTGGATACTATAACTTGATATAGGAAGGATTTATGATTCACTTAACTTGGAATCTGTTACCGAAACACTAATAGCAATGAGGTTTCCTAAATAATTTATTTATTGAATTAAGATATGTATAACTACCAATCAAACTCAATTTTCATCAAATGTAAGTCATCACAGAAATTTCCTTGGGACCTAAGGATTGAAACAATGTGATACTCTATTACGTACCATAAATGTTTGTTATTTTCATATCAATGCTCACACATATTCTAAGTACTCAAATTAAGTTTCAATGACTTCCAAAATATAGGAAAATTAAGATCAATCAGATACGCATATTCAAAAGAGTTCAAAGATGTTCACAAAGGTGTCTGGTATGAATGTTGATGATACTAAAAGAAATATCTTTTCATGGAGAATGGAACTCAAGTGTAAAACATAATATAGTGAGAATTTTTAACATAAAAGATTTGGATTTACCTAATAAATACTTAAGATTTAATCATATAACATAAGATTACGCTTCAAGGATTGTGCCCCAATTCTCAACAAATTGACATCTAGAATGTGAAGTTGGACTTCCAAATGGTTGACTTTTGGTGATAAGCTACATTTCATTCAATATCCTATAAGTAGATTAATATTTTATTAGTGTGAATTTTTCTCTCTTTCACAAAATGTGATCAAAATGTTAACAAGTAGAATAAGATATTTCTTGTGGAAGGGTACAAACAACTAAAAAGGGATGAATAAATAGCAACGGATTATGTATGATTACTAAAAATAAATGAGGCTTGGGATATATTTTCAAAAAAAAACAAAGTCATTTTCAAAAAATGTTAGGCCTGTTGCTTCTCAAAAAAATCAATTTAATCTAACTAGTTGGGTGAAATATTACTTAAAAGGAAGTAATTTTGGAAAGGATTCCTCATGGTGATGAAGAAAAGTTATCAAGGTGAGACCTTTTGCCTATCAGTTCGTATAACATTTTCAAGATAATGGAAAATAAAAGGTTATATAAACATATAAGTGTTTATTATTATGCCGGGTGGGTATCTAGTTATCTATGGTCATCATGTATGGTGGTCTGAACAATGTAATGAATAGGAAGATCTTCAGCAATGGCTAAATTATTATACTATTAAGTAATTGTTGTAGACGGATACACTTGATTCTTGTAAAAGCTTAATGATGATTCATGTCTTTCAAGTAAAAATAAATTTGGCTTTGAACTGTGCGATCCAGCTGAGGACCCATGTCTTGCTTTATAATTTCGAATTCATCTATTGTGCCAATTGAAAATTAAGACTAAATTTGCAATTCATGTACTATAAGTCAAAACAATATGGGAGAGTACAGGTTCATTTAAGGGCGAATATGGTGTTGGTGTTTTTTCAAATAGCCAGAAAACATATTTTTTTAGAAACTACAGTGTACACATTATAGATCAAAAGTAATTGAAGAATATATGATGTGATATATACGTTCGATAAATATATCACCATGGAAATAGATTTAAACTTTAGAGATCATGGAGGTTCATTGAGAGAGACACTCAAAAAATGTGAAACCCATTATTTCTGTAAAAAGGAATGGGGTTGCCTCGTATACCTCAAAATTGACATCCTTACTGAGTGAGTGGAAACTGAGATGTTAAACAATAAGTATTATTTGTTTAAAAATACTGGTAGGATCAAATTAATATAAATTATTTGGTGCTACAATCGCTTTATCTCAAATAATTAATAAGTTTTTATTCATGGAAAAAGCATATCTAAGAATATACTTGTTACAGAAGATATAGTAAAGGGTTACAGAATACTAAGAATGTCTCATGGATGGATACTAAAACTTGATATTATGAAAGGCTTTATGATTCACTTAGTGGGGAATTTAGTATCAAAACATTAATAGCAATGAGGTTTCCTATACAATTTGTTTATTGAATTAAGATGTGTATGACTACCGATCACACTCAATTTTGATCAAATGAAGTCTTCATGGATATTTCCGTGGGACCCAAGGATTGATACAATGTGATACTCTATCACCATATATGTTTGTTATTTGCATATAGTGCTCACACAGACGCTATGTACTCAAAGTAATATGGAATGTTAGATTCAATGACATCTAGAATGTAGAAAATTAATATCATCGCGATTGGGTCCCCTAAAAAATCTGAACTAAGCAAAAACGCGACACCTTCAAGAGATCCACCTCTTCGTTCACTAGCTGCTTTTAATATCTCGGTACTTAAAGCTGCTATAACATAATGAGGTACGTTTGATAATAAATAGGCTGCAATTTTAAGTTGACTACTTGAAGTAGCGGCCGTTAAAGCTGAACAAAGCTCCTCATCTCTACAACCTCGTTTAACAAACCATTGTACTACTTCTATACATCCTCGTTTAGACGCTCATATTAATGGTCTTGGAAAAGATCCATTTGTTTTGTTTTCTGTATTGGGTTATTGTTGTGAAAAACCCTAAAAAATTATTCATACACATGATAGCACCTACAAAAACACAAATAAATAATGTAATTAGAAATGTTTTGTATCATTTACACTCGAGAAACAAACGCATTACTTTGACTAGAAAATTTTTAACTACCACGTGCATCTTAATGTCTACTTCAAACCTTTGTAGAATTAATTAATATATTGTATAAAGTATGTAAAATATACAATATAGGTAAACAAAATAAAAAAGATTATTAAAGCTAAAGGTTCATTTCCTTAACTGTAATTTTGACTTGAAAACAAGTATCACAATTGCTCAATTTAGATTCAAAAACTACTTTTATTAATACAGTATAGAAAAATGACCATTTATCCCTCAAGAATCTTTAACCCAAGATAATTAATTACTACTAAAATAAACACCTCCACTATGAAAAAATACAGAAAAATCCACAAATACCCAACTTCTAACTATATTCAAATCACAAGTAAAAATTAATATTATATTTGCACCAATTGAAGTAGTATATTATGAAACAATATTGAATTAACTTCTAATTTTTAATTATAATTTGAGTATATGTTTACAATAACCATTTACTCATGTGTTAACTATATACTCTCTACTTTAATGTTATATAATCTTCTACATTAATCAAATCAAATATTGATGTAAATTCACCATAACTAACAATATGACGCATAAAAAAACACAATAAAATTTTAGATATTTAATTAATAAGAGCATATGTCATATAATGGAAGATACAAAAGGGCATTATCAAAACTATCGACAAGGAAGAACTACGAAGTAATTGAATTATCAAAAAATATCAATAATCTAACCTTTTACGAGTCTTATTTATATGACTCTTGATTTGAAATGTAATGAGCAACTATCTATAGATTGAATAGTGAATTTATTACTTGACCGTGGATATTGGGACAATACATAATACACAAAAAAGATGATAAAATTATTGCCACAGTAAAATAATGATTAGGTGGGGATTGAACAAGAGGAGTGGGTAGAATATATAGGCTGGCTAATATATTCCTATATTATTGTGTGTGAAATATATGTGAAGGAGACTTTAGGGTTTTGACAGCAAAAGAGACCATTATATATGGTGACGCGTGTTAGGGTTTTGATAAACACAGTGAGTGACCGATAACATTGTCTGTTACATAATTAAAAAAATTGAAATTATATAAATGAGAACTTTTTTTAATTATTTTTTAAAAATAATTTTAAAGTATTATGATTTGAATTAATAATATAAAATCAGAAATTAACATTAAATTTTAATAAATTTTGAATTACTATATATTGGTGATTGATATTTAAACTTTTTACTAATTAAGAATATTTGATATACTAAATATTCTTCTATAATCTACGTATAATTTATGTATTATTTGAAATTATATTTTTTATTCTTTATATCTTAAATTTCATAATTGTCCTACTATGCGTATATCTATAATGAAATAAGATATATATAAAAAAGAGACCATCATAAGTATGATTATGGGGTTTTGACAGCAAAAGAGACCATTACATATGGTGGTGCAAGTTAGGGTTTTGATAATAATAGTGACCGATAACATTATCTGTTACATAATTAAAAAATTCAAAACTATATAAATAGGACTTTTTTTTGATTATTTGTGTAAAAATAACTTTAAAGTTATATGATTTGTGTTATTAGTAGAAAATTAAAAATTATCATTAAATTAAATTCTATTAAATTTTAATTACTATATATTGGTGATTGATATTTAAACTTTTTACTAATTACGAATATTTGATATACTAAATATTTTTCTATAATCTACGTATAATTTATGTATTATTTGAAATTATATTTTTTATTCGTTAAATCTTAAATCTCATAATGTTCCTACTATGCGTACATCTATAATGAAACAAAATATATACAAAAAAAAGACTATCATAAGTATGATTATAGGGTTTTGATAGCAAAAGAGACCAATATATATGGTGGCGCGTGTTAGGGATTGATAATAAGAGTGACCGATAACATTATATGTTACATAATTAAAAAATTCAAAATTATATAAAAGAGACTTTTTTTTATTATTATTTAAAAAATAACTTTAAAGTTATATAATTTGATTTATTAATAGAAAATTAAAAATTAACATTAAATTAAATTTTAATAAATTTTGAATTACTATATATTGGTGATTGATATTTAACTTTTTACTAATTAAGAATATTTGATATACTAAATATTCTTCTATAATCCACGTATAATTTATGTATTATTTTTGAAATTATATTATTTATTCGTGAAATCTTAAATCTCATAATTGTCCTGCTATGCGTATATCTATAATGAAATAAAATATATACAAAAAATACTAATTGACTAATCATTTATGCTACGGAATTTCATAATGGATAGTTACCAAATATATATATATATTTATTTATATATATAGGGTTATCTTTGATGACCCCAAACTCAATTTTTCACCTACTTAAAGATTACTTGCAAAATATATAATATTAATAGGCTCAAACAATTCACAATTCCTCCGCTAAATAACTAAAATAAATCTTAATTCCCAACTGGTAATAGAAAGAAAAGAAGAGTTCTAGCTATTTTACCGGATTGGCTATGGAATTTATGATGATTTGATACCTTGCACTTGCAATCTCCAACCTTCAAAGTACCAAAGCTATTGATGAAATTTGTGTCTCTTATATTGTTGAAAGTGGCACAATAGTGGGATTGGTGATTTATTTGAGATGGGTATTTAATATCTATGATGTTGGAGAGGTTTAAATGATGTAATTTAAGCTTTGGTGAAGAAATTTTTGGATTAAAACTTGGATTTCTTGGTGTTTTTGGAAAGATTTGAGACTGATTATGTGTTTGGATGATGTTTAGAGAGATGATTTGATGATATTTTGGTGTTTTGATGGTGGAATTTGAGTGTTTTTGGATCCTTGGTTCGTTATCAATGGTGTTTCATGTGTTGGAGGCCAAAGGAGAGGGAAAAATAAGGTTTTCTTAAGCTTTGTCAATTTTTCCCCGAGACCACGACCGGCATTCCGGTCAGATGACCGGCTAGCCAGTCGCGAACTTTAGGCTCGAAAGATCTCCTGATTCGGACACCCGAGTGCAAAGATATCGCTTGCCGAACTTTTCTCTGATTGTGTCCAATTTTTTTTTTTAACCTAAACGCAACACTTCTTACGTCATTGCTGACGCAGTGTGATGTCTCCTCATTTGTGATAGATTTATATTAAGATGAGACATCATTTTTAGTGTTTTAGAAGTCAATAATGTCGATTTTCTTGAGTTTTATTGCACTTTCCTGTTTTGTGTCTTGATTTGTAGAAATAATGTTTTTAGAGCATATTGGGTTTAATTGTTTATTTAGTGTGTAGCTTTAAAGATAATTATGGAGTTTAATTAGAGTCCAAGTCAAAGACAACAACTTATGGAAGGAGATATGCATGGTAATTGGAGATAAGGAAAGAATTGCTAAAAAGATGGAAAAGGAAAAGCTGCCTAAATCTGGGATTCTGCAAAGATAGGCGTTTTTACCTAATAAAGAGGCCGAATTTGGTAGATTACTCCTAAAGGGCGTAGGAAATTCTGTTGCGATTCTTTTGGTATCTTGTGGAGCAAAATCGGACCAATAATAAAGAAGTTATGACCAAAACAACGCAGCAGTGTTTATCTTTATTTCCATACGAATTTGAGTTGGGCTAGAAGTCCATTACCTTAACTCTTCCTCAAGAAAACGAATTAGGTCTTCTAAACACCTATAAATACACCCTTATATCACTTGTAAATCATCCTTGCCTCATAGTAATTAGTTCTTAAGGTTTTATTCTTCCAGTTTATTGTAGAGAGCAAGATGATATCTTTTATTATTTCTTTTAGTTTATTTCCTTCAGGTATGAACTAAACTTCCCATAGCTTGGGTTTTGCATATGTATAATCTATGAATTCTAATTCTTCTATCTAAGTTTCTTTGGGAATTATATGTTTTAATCTGATATTAGCTTCTTACTTTATATTTGCTTATGTGTTTTGATTTATTGTCTTTCCTAGAATTGATCACTTTAGGATTGTTTTAAGAGTAGTTAGATGTTCTCCTTGACAGGGTGTTTAACTATTGAACCACCACATAATGTCTAGTGTCGATAGCAGTTCTGACAAAACATACTTCTAACTAGATAGTCATTAAGGTTTGTTTTAACCACAGTATCACCAAGACTTGCAGTATTTGCTTAGGGCCTTAGTGGCGTTTGATAACCCTATTTTAAATCACTTCTTGGTTGTGACGTAGCCCCCTTAGTCGCTCTCAAGGTCTAAGGTAGTGGAATTTAGAATCCTGACTAAGTATTACCAAGAGCTAGTATTCTCCCTTATGAACTAGATCTATAGATAGAATTAGAAGGATTAGTGCATACTAGCAAAACCTAAGCTATACTTCTCATCTCATATTCTTAATCTTTTACTTTATTGTCTTTATTTTCTTAGTTTTAATTTAGTTTTAATTCATAAATTCGAAAAACCAAATATTTATTTACTGTCTTCTAGTTATTTACTTTTACTCGTTATCTGTTCCTACGCGTTTAACACACTTAAGTCCCTGAGAACGAACTCTACTTATCATTAAAACTTGCATACGTCCTGTAATACTTGCAGTACTGTGCCTGTCTAGGGTGAGAGTGCATAGTTTTCCATACTTAATTTGATCTTATTTTTATCACACCCTAGGCGACACCAAGTTTTTGGCGCCGCTGCCGGGGACTTGTGTCTCGTTAGCGTGTGGGTTATCTATTTCGAGTTTTAGTTTTTAATTAGTTTTTACTTTTCAGTTTTAGTTTAGTTTTAGTTTTTATTTTTCCAGATTTACGCTTGTGGTTTGCTTTAGTCTTTTTCAGGTTTCACAGTGTTTAATTCTTGGCCTCCCTTACCGGAGCCTGAGAGGAGCTTCAGAGCTTATAACAAACGAATTCGTGAGAAAAGAGCCTTGAGAAGAACTATGGCAGACATTCAAGACAATGATCCGGAGTTAGTTTACTTTGCACCAGGAGGACCTCCTGCGTTTGTTCCACCTGGTGTACAACTGCCAGTAGGAGAAGGTAATGGGCAGAATAATCAACAAAACCGAGTTGAACAAGATCTACCTGGCCTTAACATACCATTCCATGTTCAACCCATCGGTTACCGCCCTCCTGAGATTCCGAATATCAAATTTAGACCCGATCCGGGTATGCTTAGTCAATTTCAAAGTTTCGGACTATATACTGGTACTGCAATTCAAGATCCGGTAAAAGCGATTCAGAAGTTCATGCAGATTTGTGATGCCTACATTACTCCGGGCATTACACGCGAGCAACTGTATTGTCATATGTTTTCGTTTTTCTTGACCGGAAGAGCTAGCGATTGGCTAGAAAGACAACCACATGGAACCATTCACTCTTGGAGAGAGCTTCAAGCCGCATTCTTTAACCGATTTTATCCGAAGAGCATGAGACTTAAAGATCAAACCGAGCTTGCAAGATTTTCTCAAGAAGATGGAGAAACAGTGGGAGAAGCATGGACAAGGTTTCAACAAAAATTAGCTAGATGTCCGCTCCATGGCTATACACCTGCTCTACAACTTGCTATATTCTATGAAGGTCTTGATGACAAGGGTAGAGACAAGGTGGATAACATTGGAAAGGGTAATTTTGTGTCCATGAATCACAATGAAGCTTCCGAGGTGTTAGAAAATATTATGGAACAAGAAAGAAGTTGGCCTTCAACGCGAGCTTCTGCAGCAAAGACCCGAGGAACGCTTCGTTTAGATGCAGAAACTGCGAATTCGGCTCAAATATCCTCTTTAGAAAATCAAATCAAGGAGCTGAAAATCGCGATGGAGAAGAATTTAGCTGCTACAAAGGTAGTTCAAGAGGCACAAGGTTGTCAACAATGTGGAGTTAACGATCATTCATGGGAAGAGTGCGAATCAAATCCGCAATCTGTTTACTTCATATCCAACCGATGGGGCAACCGCAACCATCCGGGTATGCAGTATTCAAATCCACAAGGGGCCGCTAATCCTAGTCAATATCAATCGCGACCCCAGAACAACTCTTACCAACAGAGAGGTCAGTACCAAAACCAATATCAGAATCGACCTGCTCCTCCACAACAACCTGCTCAAGACACCTATACCGATACCTTAGATCAAAAAGCTTTACCTCAGTATCCGCAAGAAGGATCTATGGACAATACACAGATAGTACAAGCTCTAGAACGTTTGAACACAACTGTAAACGCTCAAGAGGAAAAAGTCCGAGGACACGATGCCATACTTCAGATGCTAAATACTCAATTAGCCCAAATAAACAAGCATCTAACAGAACAAAAGGAAGTAAAGGCAATCGAAGGAGGTGAAAACAATGTTGGGTTCGAAGCTTGCAAGGCTATATGCCTCGAAATCGAAAAAGAAAAGGAGGAAGCACCACATGCTGCCATTAGTGCCGTGGAAGTTCCCAGTATTGAAGAAGAACCAACCGAGTCTAACCCCGAGGAATCAGACTGTCTAGAAGTTTATCATCTGGAAAGCGATGAAGAGAGAGACGAGTTCATAGAGCTACTGAGAAAGGTGCAAGAGGAGATGCGATCGATGGTAGAGTATGCAGCGGAGTTAGCGAGAGAGAAAGAGGAAGAAGCCTCAAAAGAAGAATCGAAAGATGAAGTGGCACCTGCTGTGCTAGAAGAGAAAGAAGAAGAGAAGGTGGAATCGCCACCTAGTGTCCAACCAGTATCATCAAATATTCCTGATACAAATCCTAAAGATGACACTATTCTCAAGACATTTGTAGAGGCGTACCAACCTGAAAATATCAACGCCCAAATGCTTGAGATTGCGAAGAGAGGACTTACACCGCAACAAGTTTTTACGCAAGTTATTCCTGAGAAAGAGGCGAGTGTAGAGATCCCAAGAGAGAACCTGAGGGTTTCAAGAAGAAGTGAGAAAGAGCTACCTACTAAGCTTAAAGATCCGGGAAGTTTCAACCTCCCTATTCAATTACATGGTAGGCTCAAAGTGAAAGCAATGTACGATGTGGGTTCTGGTGTGAATCTTATGCCTAAGTCCGTGTTCGAGAGACTTGGACTTCAGAAATCAGAGAAAACTCCAGTGAAGTTGCAGTTTGCTGACAACTCAGTGAAGAGGACGTGGGGAACAGTGGAGGACGTCTTAGTCCGTGCAGGTAATATCGCCATCCCTACTGACTTTGTTATTCTTGAGTTTGATGCAGATAAGCAGGTTCCGATCATACTTGGACGGCCTTTCATGGCCACAAGTCAAAGTGTGATCAACTTCCAAGATGGGACCATCACCCTTCATGCTAAAAATGTATCCGAGACCTTCTATGTCTTGGGTAAAAAACCAAGGAAGTTGGATCCCACCGTGCCTATCATCCACAGCCTTTCACATCACAAAGTCCCTCCTGAGGAGATCCACTTAAAACCTGTGGATACTGAGCCAAACATTGAGTTTGGGGTTGGCCATGAAGTCCTATGGAAAGCCCACAAACGCGAGAACAGGCCACGAAGTTTCAAAGACTCGTGGATGGGACCATTCATTGTCACTAAGGTCGTTTCAGCCAAGGTGATAGAAATTCGCCCCAAAACTGGGGTCAAGCGCAGATTAGTTGACGTTCATAGCCTTACTCGTTGTTGGGGAGGCTATATTCGCAAATCTTGACAGAGGTAACACGTCTAACTTTGAAAGACGTTAAACAAAAGTGCTGTTCGGGAGACAACCCGAAGTTTTTTTTATGTTTTCATGTCTTTTACATTCTTAGTTTAAGTTTATTTTAGTTGTTTTTAGTTGATAATGCATATTTGAGAAAGGTATTAGTGTTTTTGGTGTGTAGGAATCGGAGAAATCAAGTTAGGGAACGCGAGGAAAATTTTTGGAGCGCAAGAAAGCACCCCGCGGACTACCCTCACGGACTACCCCATGGTCCGCAGGGATGGTCCGCAAGGTCAAAACCCGTACCACGGGTTGCTACCGCGGGTTTAGGTCAGAAACACGAAAAAATTCCACGGACTACCCCGCGGTGCACCGTGCCATGGTCCGCGCCCCAGAAACCCGTACCACGGGTTGACTACCACGGGTATTTTGACGGAGCAGCTACAGAAGCCGCGGTGTACCCCGCGGTACACCGGACCCTAGTCCGCGAGCCAAAAAACCCGTACCACGGGGTCCTACCACGGGTTTAGGTCAGTGAGCAAAAATTTTCGAGCATCAGATGTCACGGACTACCACGCGGTGCACCCCATGGTCCGCAGGGGTAGTCCGCAGCGCCGCCAGAGGAGAGAGAAAGTTACGGGATTGAGTTATAAAGGAGGTATTGGCTATTATTCCGAATTTATTAAACCTTAACCCTCTCTTTCTACTGCACAACTCTCCTAACTCCATTGAAGCTCATCAAAACCTTCACCAATCACCAAAACACTACCCAATCATCAAGGAAAACACATCAAACCTTCTCTCCACATCATTACAAGAGAGAATCAAGCTACCAATCATCACCAAATTCATTCAAATTGAAGAATCAAAGAGCCAAATTTCACAAATTCATCACACAATTTCTAAAAATCCTAGCCTACCCATTACAAATCATCCTCACCCACACAAAGATTCATCACCAATTCACCCATCCTAGGACAAATCAAGCTTGTTCATCCATTAATTCAAGAGTTTAATTTTAAAGGGTTGCTAAAGCTTTGAGTTGGGGGTTAATTGAAGATGACTAATAGAACATCAATCTTATCTAGCAAGAGGGAGGTGAAGAGTAACAAGGGATTGGATTTAAACAAGAAGAAATCAATTGACAAAGGAGCTAGTTCTGAATCAAAGGGTAAAGATAAATTGAAGAGTGGGAAACCTTCGTATGATAGTAATGGTAAAAAGCTTTATTTTTATGCAAAGGAAAGAACACAACCTCAACAAAATCCTATACCTATAGAGAGAGTGGATACTTCAAATTCCTTGAAGATTTCTGCAGAGAAACAATTAGAAGAACTACCATTTGCCTATGAGAAAGTATTCAAGGAAGAAATTAGAGATGGAGATTACAAGAGATTCTTTGAGCTTGGTGAGAAGTTGGGTTGGTCTACGTTCATGGTAAGCCGTTCTGAATTATGTCCTGAATTAGTTTTGGAGTTCTATCTAGGCCTCTTTAGCCGAGATAGTGATTGTGTTCCGATTAGAGGAAAGTTAGTTCCTTTCACAGTTGAGGAGATTAGGAACCACTTCAAGTTTAAGAAACTGAAAGGTTTTTGCAAATTTGAGGAAGCAGTTGCTAAACGAAAAATCTTTGATAAGGAATTACTTTTTGAGCATGTTTTAGACAAAGAGAAAGTGCAATTACATACGGGAGAATTGAAGGCACCTTGGCCTTACAAATATCTTCAAGCAGATGCTAGAATTTGGCATAATTTCCTTATCCCTAATGTCTTTGGAAACACACGAACTTTGGAGGTGACTATGAAGAACGCGCTACTGTTGGACTGTATTTTGAGAGGAGAAGAAGTTGATGTGGCACAGTTGATCTATGAGGAGGTGATACGATTCTCGGTCTCTCCTAAATCGGTTTATAACGTTAAATTTCCAACTATGATCACGTGTCTTGTGCGAAAAGCGAATGTAGTATTGGGTGAAGAAGAGAAACTCGAGTTTAAGACGAGTTATATTGATAATGCTTGGATCAAAGAAAGCCTTCGAAGAGCGGGTTCTACTCAAGTCTCGAAGGAAGAAAAGGAGCAATCTTGGCAAGAGAAGATGGAGGAGCGTTTAACGAAATTTGAAGCAGCTCAAACTTCCTTAGTCAATGATGTGGCACAAATCAATGCAAATCAAGTGCACATCATGAAACTCCTTGAGCAATTAACGAGAGGTCCAGCAATTCCAATCTTGGATGTCAATGATGCGAGGCAATAAGCCTCGAGAGTATGTTCTCTTTCTTCCTTACCATTTCTGTAAATATGTCTATCTGCTAATTTTAATTTCTGTTTTCGAGTCTTTTTCGAGTCGTGGGGACACGGCTCATTTTTGAGTTGGGGGTGTGGGGATTCGTTGTCTCTCATCTCCATTTGTCTGTTTTTTTGGGTGAAATTAAAATTTTTGATGCATGGGAATTAGATGTAGAGTGTGTTTAATAACTTGAAAGCATAAGCTCAGTAGATTGATGATAGTAAGTGATATGTTTATGAGCTATGTATTTGTATGCTCTGAGTATTTGCAGGAAAACACACGTTGATAGTAAAGAAAGATTAGTGAGCAATGCGATAGAAAGTATGTTCGATCTCAGGGAACCTTGAGAAGTGTGTAGGCCGTGAGATCCAAGCTAGTTGAAAAACCATTTGATGAAAGTGCTAAAGGTAAGAAATTTCCTGAATTACATAGTGTAGAAAGTGATCAAGGCGGTTCTTTCATATTTTGAAGCCTTTGAAGCCTTTTTATACCTTCTCACCTTGTGATTTTTGAGTTTAAAAGTTATATCCTTCTTAGCCCCTTCTAGCCTTTCTAAAGCCTTTTTATTGAAACACATTATAAGCCATATCCTTTAGATTTTAGGACTTTTCCATATGACCCGCACTCGAATCGCGATGCTTAGACAGTTGTTTTAGAGCTTGAGTTTGGGGTGGTGGGTCCACCATTATGGGAGTTATTATGTTGGGATTTTTTGAGCTTATTAATTGTGCTTTGTGCTTTATATTGAGGATGTTTCACAACATTGTATTGTAACCCTTTGCCGGGGTAATAGTGAATGAAAAAGAAGCTTCGAGCTAATTTTGCCAACAAGGGCATTAAAAGAGAAAATATATATATGAGAAAATTAGCATGATATCTCAACATTAAAAGAGAGTCATAGCTATAGAAAAGAGAATTGATTTGAAAAGAAAAGAAAATATATATATTCGGACCGGCAAAGTGGATTTTTATGTGAACATCTTAAGCTTTAATTGGGTTATTGGGGATGCTAAATTGCGCATCAAGGAATTCATTGGGTTGAGTGAGAAACGTATATGAGAGTAACTCAAGCTCTAGGGCAATTAGTTGATGGCTAGTGAGGAGAGAGCCAAAAGCTCACTCCAAATTATCCAAATATACTATCACACCGTCCCTAAGCCTACATTACAACCTTAAAGACCTTGTGATTCTTTGCTATGTAATTGAGAAGTGATTGAGCCATTAGAGATTAGTTAAGTGGATCATTGGATACTAGTAAGGTTTGATGAACAATCTATAGCTCTCAAGGGGAACTGAGTAAAGTCCCAATCCTTCTTACATTGCGAAACTAATCTGATCTTGAATTCAAGCCGTGTTGACTGTGGATATGAGAAGTGTACAGGTATGTAGTTTACAAATATTATTGCATGAAATTTTCTGAGTTATGTGCCTTAGGTTTATTCTATATATTCTGCTATTTTTTTCCCTTGTGTTGAGAATTTTATAAGTGTGTATTTCTAGACTTCCCTATGTTTTTATCTTTTATTGTATCGGGACGATACAACTTTGAGTTGGGGGTCTTGATGTCTCCTCATTTGTGATAGATTTATATTAAGATGAGACATCATTTTTAGTGTTTTAGAAGTCAATAATGTCGATTTTCTTGAGTTTTATTGCACTTTCCTGTTTTGTGTCTTGATTTGTAGAAATAATGTTTTTAGAGCATATTGGGTTTAATTGTTTATTTAGTGTGTAGCTTTAAAGATAATTATGGAGTTTAATTAGAGTCCAAGTCAAAGACAACAACTTATGGAAGGAGATATGCATGGTAATTGGAGATAAGGAAAGAATTGCTAAAAAGATGGAAAAGGAAAAGCTGCCTAAATCTGGGATTCTGCAAAGATAGGCGTTTTTACCTAATAAAGAGGCCGAATTTGGTAGATTACTCCTAAAGGGCGTAGGAAATTCTGTTGCGATTCTTTTGGTATCTTGTGGAGCAAAATCGGACCAATAATAAAGAAGTTATGACCAAAACAACGCAGCAGTGTTTATCTTTATTTCCATACGAATTTGAGTTGGGCTAGAAGTCCATTACCTTAACTCTTCCTCAAGAAAACGAATTAGGTCTTCTAAACACCTATAAATACACCCTTATATCACTTGTAAATCATCCTTGCCTCATAGTAATTAGTTCTTAAGGTTTTATTCTTCCAGTTTATTGTAGAGAGCAAGATGATATCTTTTATTATTTCTTTTAGTTTATTTCCTTCAGGTATGAACTAAACTTCCCATAGCTTGGGTTTTGCATATGTATAATCTATGAATTCTAATTCTTCTATCTAAGTTTCTTTGGGAATTATATGTTTTAATCTGATATTAGCTTCTTACTTTATATTTGCTTATGTGTTTTGATTTATTGTCTTTCCTAGAATTGATCACTTTAGGATTGTTTTAAGAGTAGTTAGATGTTCTCCTTGACAGGGTGTTTAACTATTGAACCACCACATAATGTCTAGTGTCGATAGCAGTTCTGACAAAACATACTTCTAACTAGATAGTCATTAAGGTTTGTTTTAACCACAGTATCACCAAGACTTGCAGTATTTGCTTAGGGCCTTAGTGGCGTTTGATAACCCTATTTTAAATCACTTCTTGGTTGTGACGTAGCCCCCTTAGTCGCTCTCAAGGTCTAAGGTAGTGGAATTTAGAATCCTGACTAAGTATTACCAAGAGCTAGTATTCTCCCTTATGAACTAGATCTATAGATAGAATTAGAAGGATTAGTGCATACTAGCAAAACCTAAGCTATACTTCTCATCTCATATTCTTAATCTTTTACTTTATTGTCTTTATTTTCTTAGTTTTAATTTAGTTTTAATTCATAAATTCGAAAAACCAAATATTTATTTACTGTCTTCTAGTTATTTACTTTTACTCGTTATCTGTTCCTACGCGTTTAACACACTTAAGTCCCTGAGAACGAACTCTACTTATCATTAAAACTTGCATACGTCCTGTAATACTTGCAGTACTGTGCCTGTCTAGGGTGAGAGTGCATAGTTTTCCATACTTAATTTGATCTTATTTTTATCACACCCTAGGCGACACCACAGTGATCAGAGAGTTGGGAATTCGCTCGCGGATTCGCCAACTTCGCTGGACGCAAAGGGTTGCGTATTCGCAGAAAATTTCTATCTTATTTTTTCGATTTCTCCTTGCTTACACCTCGGATTTTTACAAACCTTATACTCATTTTTATTGATAATTACGCTCCCGATCCATTGGACTACTCAGATTTCCCATTGGAGTTACCATTTTTTTCAGAATTCGGTTTTCTTCATTTTCGCACCATGAATTGCGTCTCTTTACGCACAGGTCAGAAACTTTAGGCTATGTATCAGAACTTTTGGACTCCACCATTGAATAAATCTCGAAAAAATAAGTGGTTTAGGCTCAAGAAAAAGTTAGTTCCGACCTCCGAGCCTCAAGTTATGATCTTCCGAAGTTGCTGATAACCTAACTACCCCAAACTCATGACCTTTACTCCTGTAATCATCAAAAACACCAACCTTTCTCATTTCTTACAAATAAACACTAAATCAATAACCATTAGTCTAGTTTACACTAAGACTTTAAAAGACATGAAAGCAATTTAAAACATGGGTTGTCTCCCAAGAAGCACTTTTGTTTATTACGTCTTTAAGTTCGACGCGTTACCTTCCATGAAGATGGTAATGAGGCCTTTACGGTGTTACTCCGCTTAAACTCACCTCTTCCTTGATGTAAAAGCTTAAGAACCTTCCCCCTTAGAATATCATTCAATCGATCTCTAAAAGGGGGTGGGTAAGTACTTCGTTTCGCCTTCTTATTTTCACGACGAAACTCATTTTCCACCACATTAGAGTAGATAACCGTTCTCAACGGTATAAGCTTATTTTTATTCCTCGTTTTAATCTCGTATTCATCTTTAAAATGTGGTGGGTAGGTGCTTCTCCTTGCCGCTTTACTCTCACGGTGTGGCACCTTGCTTGTATAGCACATATTGATCATTTTGGGTAAAGGAGGTGATTCTTCAGCTCTATTTTCATTCAAGATTCTTGGTGGAGATGGTAATTGGTAAACTTTTTGTGGCGGAGATTCAACTTCTATTTTATTTTGAACTTTTACTTCTTCAATTGACCCCCCAACCACTTCGATTCATCTTCGCTTTCAACCCATTCTTCCACTATTACCTCATCATATTTTTTCTGAAATCTCTCTAGTCTCGATCACCTCTTCTTCCTTTTTTCGTTCTATACCTTGATCATGTGCACGCACCATAGGAATAGCAATTTCTGTTTCAATTTCTAGGATTTTCGTTGCTATTCCTTCTTCCACCATGCTAACAAGATTTTCAACCACATGGTGGTCTCCATTTATAATTTGCACGATGGTCATTTCATTATCAATAATATCTTCTTTCAACACCTCCTCCTCAACTGTTTTCCCGATTTATGTAAGCATTTCATCTAGCATATTTTGCATTCTTTTCAAGCTGGAATTAGTCTCCTATGTTGACTTCAGTCCTTGTTCATATAAGCGCTCGAGTTCTTTAAGTGATCTATTTAATTCGGAACTTTGTGTTGAAGGTGGAGGTTGTTGAATGTCTTCAATCAACTGGTTGCTCCATCCTTGATATTGCTGATAGTGATGAGATGGATAATGTTGATTATTCTCAACCCAATGGTGGTTCCATACTTGTTCTTGTTGATAGTGATATGGTGTTTGTTGTTGATTATTCCCGATCCATTGATTGTTCCATCTTTACTCTTGCGGGTATTGATAAGGTTGTTGGTAAGAATTAATACCCCATTGTTGTTGTCCTGAAGAGTCTTCCCAATAGTCAAATGGACCAGGATTTGGGTAATGTTCTCTATAGATCTTTAGTTAAATTTCTTGATCATTACCTGAATAAAATAACCTGAAAAGAAAACAAAACAAAAACAAAGCGTAAAACTGAAAATAAAAATGCAACTAATCACTAAAGGATAAACACCGTGATCACACCCTACCGTCCCCGGCAGCGCCGCCAAAAACTTGGTGGTCCTTTGTGTGTTCTAAAATAAATGCAAAAAGTAAAGAGAACCACAACCGCAAGTGTACGGTTGTCCCAAGTAATAATAGTGATAAACAGATTCGTTCTCAGGGACGGATTGGTTGACTCTAATGCTTATCCGATAGTGATTAATTGCACGTAAAGCAAGTAAATGATTTTAAGATTGGTTGTTTGTTTTTCTAATAACTAAGACAATTAATTAAAAGACTAAAGTAATGCAAATAAAGACTAGACGCAAGAAAATAAAGTGTTTACGCAAGATGAGAAGGTAGTACTTGAGAGACGCAAGGATTTCACCTAATTATCATTCATTTCATACATTGTTTAAGGGACAAATTTGTAAATTTGTACTGGTCGGGATTCTATAATCTCCTTACCCCCGTCAGGGTGGACTAAGGAGCAACTCTCAAGTGCTACAAACCTCGTCAGGGTGATTATAGTCCACTCTTAAGTGATTAAGTTTAAATTACCCAATTGGCCATAGGATTAATTACGCTCATCAGAGTCAAATAATTTCTATCCTACATTCATTAACTAGTTCCGTATCTAAACCCCCCGTCAAGGTGATCCAATCGCCACTAATTGGAATAGCCTAGATACTAAGTCCTATTATTGATTGATCAGGTCAAAAATAGTAAATAAAGTGCAAATTAAAGAAAAATACAATTTACCCAATTTAATTTAAATAATAATTATCCCAAATCCAAACATATGAAACGAAATCAAATTGAGATTAACCCATTATGCGTTCTCAAGCACTAATTAAGTTTAGCTCATAATTATTGAAAAGATAAAAACTAAAGAAATAATTGGGTTCATAATGTTTTACAGAATAAAATAAAAGAACCTAATTATGGAGTTGAATTGGCTGAGAATCGGAGATATAGACAGTCTCCAGCTCTTGCTTCTTCTTTTCCTTGTTTCTGCTTCTTCTCTGGACGCTCTCTTCTAAGGATGAATTAAATTGAAGAATAAAATGAGAGGTACTGAATAATGAGGTCAAAAGCTCCTTTTATAAGCTCAAATTCGGAATGGGCTTTTAGTTAGGGATTAAGTGAATAATAAAAAGTCCAAGTCCACTAATCAAGCCCAAATCCCGTAACTGCTGCACCACCTCCACTAAAACAGCTCTAGCCGATTCGTTATAACTCCGATTGACCTCAAATCACTTGATAAATTTCCGCAACTCGATAAGGAACATAATCTCTTCAAAGGTCAGCGGCTAAATCAACTCGTAAGTGCCTCGAAATCAGCAATCTTTGGACTGTTTCCAGATTTGCAGCTTCAAAATCTAATTCTTTTTGGGATTTATCTTCAAGCTTTGACTCCATATCACGATCTTTGACTTTATTCTCGTGTTCCTCTCCTAGCTAATATTCAAAACCTACAAACTTTTCACTAAAATACACAAGATTACGCGCAAAAGTTTAATAAATCAAAAATACTAGAATTAAAAGAGGAAAATCGGATTATTGCATATTTAGCCCAAAAGTCTATCAAATTAATCAAATAAACACCAAAAATGATGTCTCCCAAGGGCATAAAATTAGAACATTTAGGGAGACATCACTCGGCGAAAGAGTCCAAGATAGAACTCATTTACTCAATACTCAATTTTAAATACGTCATCGTGAATGTCTTCCAACCCAATCTTTCTCCTTTCTCAAGGAATCTCTTTTATTCACCTTTTCCAACTTCTCCGCAAATTTTAAATCATTTTTGAGTGAAAAAGAATGCATGATTCTTTTTATTAGATCTAATAGGTCCCTAGGAATTTTTCTTTTTTTGGGTATAGGCACTTTGATTTGGAGAGGTTGTGGTGTCTTCTCTTTTGAAATTACAATAGCTTGAGTATTCGAATCCACCATAATCAGTTCCTCTCTAATCAAAGAACTACAATTTTCTTCTTATCTCTACTCACATAAACCTCATGTGGTTTCCTCTTGTTCTCACCCAATTTCTTACTTGGATTCTTCTTCATCTCTCTCACGTGAGCAAGTGTCGATATACTTCGCGTCATCTTTCTTAACCTCCAACTCAAAGTTTTAACACTTCGGAATTACCCATGATATGGTTGGATTAGGTATTATATAGATTGTTCAAGATGTAGAGAAGGTGTTTCTCTATGTGGATATGAAGGATTTGTATTAGTGTGAGAAGTAACTAAAGAATTTAGGAAAAAGGATTTTGAAATTTTTTGGATTTGCATCTTGATTCCTAATGTATTTGGAATTATTTGGTTGTTTAATTTTTAATAAGAATGATGTAGGGATAAATTTGGATGTGAAATTTTAGTTATTTGGGTGTATTTTCATGGTGATTGAAGGTCTGGGTTAAGTTTCAATGGAGTTTGGGTGCTTGGGGAAGAAGAATGATGCTAGTGTTTAGGTTTAATGTGTAAATGAAGAACACATAGCCTCTTTCTCGCTAGAATTTGGGTCGCGGCGCGTTGTACCATTCCCAGGTCTTTAGGCTTCTTACCTTGTTGACTGTGGACCTTGCATGTCGACTTTATACTTGCTCAGTGGTGCACCGCCCGTTGGTTGTGGTGTATCGCTTGATCCCTCAAAAACTCTGACCAGTTTGATCGTGCTCTACCTGTTGTGACGCTATGTCGCGCAGCGATATACCACCCATAGGGCATGGTATACGCGCGACCTCTTCAAGCCTTCTGACCAATTACACCATGTCACTAGACTCCCCATAGTTAGTACACCACAGATATGGCATGGTATACCACGCGAGCAATGTAAGCACTGACTTATTGACTCATGGCATCTAAGTCATGACGGTGGGGGATTATGCGGTATACCCCCCCCCCCCCCCCGTAAGACGTTGTATACCACTCGACCTGATGGTGAGCATGGACTTTACATTTCTTTCACCCCAAAATTAATTCTCAACTTACTTGCACATCAAAAAGACTCTATACCATTCTCATTAACTATAATATATATTATAACAAAAATTAAACTTACTAATAAACACTAAAGAACATAAAATTAAATTACTAAAGCATTAAAAAAAAAGGGTTGTCTCCCAAGATGCACTTTTGTTTAACGTTGTTAAAGTTTGATGTGTTGCCTTAAGATCATCTCTTTCTCACATAACCTTCCCAAAAATGAGTAAGGTTATCAACATCTACCCAGCGAATTTTACATCCCTTAGACTTCACTTCAACCAACTTCTTGGAAATAACTCTATGGACTGTGAATGGTCCATTCCAAGAAGTCTTTTTCTTGTGGGATCTTTGTGGGGGATCTGGAGCTTTCACTGCAACCTCGTCGCCTACCTTAAACTCTTCCTCTTCTATGGGTTCTCTCAGAACCTTCTCAACACCTTCCAATATCCTCTTCAAGTAGGCAAGGGTAGGCTTCCCTTTACGGTTCGGAGAGCTTTATTAGGTGGTTTCCTTCTTAGTTCTCTCTCCTGTGGACTTAAGGTCGCCACAACCCTATTCAGATCTTTATTTACCTTATTAATGGTGTTCAGGTGGAAACAATCTTCCGTAGACTCGGGGAATTTATAGCTTTGAACATATTGAATTTATTATCATCATCTTGCACTCACATGATCAGGTAACCATTCTCTACATCAATAAAAGTACGCCCTATGGCTAATAATGTTCGCCCCAATATGATTGGAACATTCTTATCTGCGTCGTAGTCAAGAATAATGAAATCACAAGGAATTATAAAATTGCATGCCTTGACGAGCACGTCCTTAATTTGTCCTTCATGTTGGGAGAGTGTCTTATCCGCCATTTGTAAGATCGTGGTGGTACGTCTCGTATCTATAATCCTTAAATTCTCAAATAATGACCTAGGCATGAGATTGATACTCACACCTAAGTTGCATAAATCTCTCCCAGCCCACTCTTTACCAATGTATATAGGATTGTTAAAACTCCCGGGATCTTTAAAGTACGGAGGCAACTTGCCTTAAGAAATCGCATTGCACTCCTCCGAAAACCATCATCTCTCCCTCCAAGTACTTGTGTTTTTTGAAAAAAAAAAATCCTTCATAAATTTTAAATACTTTGTCATGTTTTGCATGGCTTCCACAAATAGAAAGTTGATTTATAATTTCCTCACCATGTCCATGAACTTCTTGTGCTCTTTGTCACATGTGATGGAAACGGTGGAGGAGGATGAGGGTCTTTCATAACTAACTCTTTCTTCTCGTGAGTCATAGTTTTCTCAACATATTCATTAATTGTTATCGGCTCAATTAACTCTTCAACGACTTCTTCTACCTCTTTCTTAACCTCTTTTTCAACCACTTAGGGAGGGGGTAGTTGCTTCCCACTCCTTAGTTCAACCACTTTACAATCTTCATATATTACGAGGATTCTCAGTATTCCTTTGAAGTTGATCTTGAGGTCATATGTTGACGGCATTAGCAATTTGAGAGACTAGATTCTAAAGAGTTTTCAATGTAGCGAAATATGAGTTCAAGGTTTCCTCTATTTTGTTGACTTTTCACTATATGTCATCATAAATTTGTTCAAAATCATATCTAAATTATTAGTGGTGATCATACCTTCTTGTGGATGAGAAAGGAGTGCCTTCTGAGCAAGGCTATTGGCATAAGCATCATACACGAGAGGTTGTAGAGCTTGAACACCATCGCTTAGACCTCCTTGATAATGATTTTGCGACCTAGCTTGATAATTGTTTCCTTGGGATCAAGGTTGATAATTTCCTTGATTGATCTCCCCATTAGGATTAGACCATTGTAGGCCTGGATTATTTCTATTTTGATGAACATAGCCTTGACCACCCGACTGATGGTTCCATCAATTAGATATCAAATATACAAATTGCATATTATTAAGACACTTTTCCACATGATCAATTTCCCAATAACAAGGACAAATTTCAGGCTACTACACTATATTAACATTTGATTTATAGTTGCTTGATTTTGTTCTCTAAAACGGATATCTCATCATTCAAGGCGGTTTCCATATATAAATTTAAAGTACCTCGTTCCGAAACACGAATCAGTTCTCTTGAAGGTTGCCAACTCATCTTATTCTTCATAACACATAGTGTATCGTCTTTTTCTTTGAAGGTTACATCCAAAATTCTATAAAACATACCTAATCTAAACTCTGGTGTGTATCCATGTAGTGGACACTTCTTCAAACATGATTGGAAGCGAATCCAAATTGCTCCCAATGTCTCTCTTTGCTCTTGGTGAAATCCCGCAAAATCTAATTGACCACTAAAACGTATGATATGATATCACTAGAAGCTTCCAAATTTTATGTGTCATTTTCCACTTGCTCACACATATATACTATATTTCACTTAAACTACATATTATGGTGTTTAGTGCCTTGTTGTTCCTCGTGATCTTTACTTTATCATCCTCTTAGAGCTATCCATGCGTTTTGATAGTATTTGTGGTATTATTCTAGTATGGGATGAATGGACCGGTTTGACTGATTGAACATAAGTGATAATTAAAAACCTTCAACTATATTTCTATTATATTCTTCTAGTGAAAATAAATGGTGTATGTAAACAGCAGAGGTCTATGAGTACTTGTACCTTTCAATTGGTTAGATTCCATGTTATAGTGCTTAAGATTCGGTTAAACACAATCAATATTATAGTTAGGCCCAGTAAATAATTTTGGAAGGGGGATGAATGTGGAATTAAAATGAATCTGACGCAATAAACTCAATTGACTCTATCTAATAATACATTTGGCAAGGGTTCTAAATAGATTTATTATAGGTATACAAGAGATATGATGTGTGAATGAAACCCTTAGTGACACACTTAGTGTATTTACTCAATGAAAGAATACTGGCGATTAATAGAGGAAACAATAGACTAAGTACTAAGCATAAAAGAGTATTTCTATGAATAAAATAAATTATTGAGGCAATAGAACCAACAATTGGCATGCACAAAATTAGAGTGATAAGGTAGAGAAGACAAAAAATATGATTTATAGGGGTTTGACTCCCATAAGCTTAGTCCACCACCTATGGTTCATGTGAGAGCATAAACTTTTACAGCCTATTAGAAATCACCTTTGAAGGAAACATCTAATGTTATCCCCAATACTAGTTAGTTGAGTGTATAATTTACACTCACGAAATCACTTCCCAAGCTCGTAAAACCGTCAACTTGTTTATCACCACACAAGTACGAGTATACAATCTATACTTACAATATACCACTTCACATTCTGTGAAGCCTTCAAACTTTGTGTCTACACCAAACAAGCTCTAAATTACTGTTTTCTAGTATATGGAAGATCATACTTCTTTACTAGACTAAGAGTAAACCTAGGTTGTACGATTAAGCCTAAGCTACCTTGCCTAATCACTATACAATTTTATAAGTAGATAAATACAAGTGTTTGGGCTAAAATACAAAGCCATTTAGATATACGAACTATGGATTGCTTTAGGACTCTTTATAAAAACAAGATTTGACAAGTTTCAAATTTGGTATAGGATAGAGCAACTTTTGGGAGTCTTCAAAACTTCTATTTATAGGAAAAATCTCTCAACTGATATATCCATGTGTTAGTTCCTCATTGGTATTCTGCATCTCTCCTACTTTGATGGAAAATTGTTCTTTGTTCTTCAAACGACTCTAAAATTCATACACCAACAAATCTAATTACGTAGTTTTTGTATGTTACCTTTTCACTGATCGGGTGCCTGCCTTCTTCTCCCACGGTATCCACTAGAGTCGAGTCTTCAAATCCGATGATTAGCGGATCGGGTACCCGGTGCCTTCACTCATAGATCTGGTCTTTAACTTTATTAGATCTTCACTGGATGCTCTTCGGTTGTTCAAAATTTTTAGTATGGAGGTCTGATATCTCTTTCTTCTTAGCGTCTTTCGGCTAGTGCATTTCGGCAGTTCGATATCTTCCAACTCAGAGGTATGATGCCTCTGTTCTTGATTTTTCCCGCATGGATTGCGGTAGTCCAGTCTTTGGTCCGGACTTTGTCTCATCCTTTTCCGTTAAAAGTGTTCTTCTTCGACGGTCCGATCATCAATATATTCGAGGGTTCGATGACCATATTTCTTCATCAACTCAATATCTATATGAACTTGCAAAACTTATACACAATACGACACTCTAGTAAGATCAAAGTGTTAAATACTTAATATTTTGTCAATAATCTCATCTCTCAAAATACGGCCTTTAGGCCAACAAAATCCATGATAAGTAAGGTCATGCTTCAAATTCAATAGTAAACTCATCTTAAATCTTTCTCTACCATGTATGGTTACTATGTTTATTTTTTTGCGCAATGTAATACGTGCATAGATCATTCGTCTAACATGTCCAAACCATCATAAACATTTACTCTCGAGTCATCTTTAATTAAATTAATCCTTGATTTATCTCATATAACCTTATTTTTAATTTTATCATTTTGAATATCCCTCTAATGCATCTTTTTTTATCTCGGTATCAACTACTAACAGATATAGATTAGGTCGTGGGAATGTAGTACTACATCCCATCAGGGGTCGGTGTGGGGATGGGTTGGGGTAGGCTGTAACCTATCCTCATCCCGAGATGTATTGTAAATTTGTCTAAAAAAATTAGCGGAAAACATTTTAAATAAAATTCAATTGCTTATCCCGTCTATATATTAACCCCCCATGCCTAAATATTAGTTTTCTTAGTCTAAATATTACACTTTTAGCTCACCTTAACCTTAAAATTAACCCCAAATCATTTTTCATACCACTACTCCAAAACTCATTAATAACTCAAACTTCTAACCTCCCCAGGATACATTCCTTGACCCACCATCCTTCCCATTAAAATTAAGAGTAATGCTGAGTATCGCCCCAAAAGTGATCACTCAAGTATCATTTATGATGTGTATCCTGGGTGGTTCAATCATATAAGAGAGAAAAAAATAGTCAGGAAAGAGAAACAGTATGATTGGACCATGCATAATACATATCATAGGTGATATTTGGGTGATCACTTTTTGGGTGATACCCAGCATTACTCTAAAATTAAACTTTGAGATTATTACCTAAGGGGTCTTGAAGACACCACCCCGAGACCTAACAAGACCGGCTTCATACCCTCTTCTTACTAAAGGCCACAAACTAATTTTAATACTATAAGCCAAAAAACCAATTACTTTTTTACCCCTTTTTTATTTTTTATTTCTCTATATATACTATTTATTACCAAATGAAAATTAAAACCTAAAATTGCTCCCTCCCTCCTCTCTCATCAGCGACCTTCTTCTACTCTCTCATCAGCGACCGCCGCTCCGTTCGTGAAGCAAGTTGTTAATGGAGCTCGTTCACCGGAGCACAATCCAAGGTTGCTCGTTCTGCTACTCCGGCGGCCGCCAAGCCTAAGGTTGCTGCTAGAAGGAAGCCCCGGTTAAGGCAAAATCCAAGGCTTCATCCCAGTTGCAGCGTTCGTGCTCTACTGTCGCGCCGGAGCTCCGAGTTGCAGCGGTTCGAGATCTACACTCGCCTGGAGTTTATTCGCCTGGATTTTCACGGCTTCTCACCTTTGTTGCGAACTGAAGACGGCAAATGAGAAGAAAGGTGCCTCGCCGGAGATGCGAACGAGAAGAAGAAGGATGCGAACGTGAACATTCCGGCTAATCAGTCAGCTCCTTGGTTGCTTCCATCTCCGTCACGTGAGTTTAGATCTAAGATGTTGTAGCAATTGTTGTGTTAAGAAATCTCGTTGACTTCGATTGATGTTGTTGTAAGCTGGTGGTTTATTCACGATGGGTTGAGCTTCGATTGATGTTGATGGTGGATTGGGCGTGGTTGAGATTGACTGGGGAGGTCGGTGGTTGTTATTCGGACCACACTAAACAATGTAGCAAAACTCCATAAAGCTCTGAACAATGTTAAGAAATTTCGTTGACTTCTTGTGATGCTCGGTAAAGACCAAGTTGAGGCAGCTTTTTTTTCGTTATCTTTTGATGAGTTCAACCATTGTATTCTTTTTTTTCTTCTTTTTTTATTTAGTTGTATTGTTTTAATTGATTTTTGTTTTGTATTCAATATAATTAGTGTTTCTTATATAAATTATTGAGCATAGTATAATTACATAATTAAATTACTCTGTAAAGTTACTAATCATTCGGCATGCTCAGTAAAGTTACTAAGCAAATGAGCAGACTTAGTAAAGCCACTCAACAAAAAAATTTAAATACTCAGCGCAAAACTTTTTTCGGCGGTGGTTGGCGGTGATTGGTGGTTGTGGTCGGAGATGAAAATTATTGAGGAGGGAGAAAAAATGATAAAGGAGAAGAGAGATTAATGATAATAGAGGAAAGAAAAGAATCTGTTTTTTTTTTTTTTTCTTATATGCAATAGAATAGAAGAGTAGTAATGACAATTGACATCTTATTGGCTTTTAAAAAAAAAAGGAATTGACTAGTTCTTTTATAACACTACAATAATCTCTAAGACCTTGTGGATAATTGACCCTTAAACTTTTTAACTCTCAAATTTATTTATTTATTTTATCCTATAAGTAATGCATAATTCATGATTCACCCCAATCACCAACATCTTAAAGATACGTGTACTTCAGTTCCGAACATCAACTCATCCTTAATTCCTCGGTTATGTCGGAAAAGGAGTTGACTTAAGTAACATTAATTGAAAAGCAGCTAAACTATTCAAATTTCCAATAATGCTCCCCAAAAGAAGCAAACACATATAAATAAATATTTGATCATCATACCCTTCAGCTAATATTATGGAAAAAGTCCCCCCAATAACGAAGACTCTAAAAATCAAGGTGAAGCAAGCTTCATTGCTATGGCTTCAAGGCTTCAAAGAAGCTTGCTGTTTGCATCGCGTAATCATCTACTGCTTCAGGTAAAGCTCCCCCTTTTGATCAAAACTCTCCATTTATTATTACAATTTTAATTACCCTTTTCCTTTTTCAATTTTTCGCAATCTCACTTACATACTTTTTTTTCTTTTACGTAGATCAAAGCAACTAGCGATCCGTACTGGACAATGTTTTCTCTTGAATGGTTTCATTTTCTTGGGCAGGTATGAGTTCTATTTGTTGGTTTAATTGCACGGTTGGTCCTTTAGTCGTGAGAAATGCCAATGATTCTCTTGTGTTTCATAAAGTACTAGCTATACCCTTGAATTTAAGTACCACTGGTCATAGAAGTGATATTCTGATGAGGAAACTTAACACCTATAAATTAATGTTGTAATTCTATTCCTGCTAATTTTTAAATTACTTATATTTAGTCTTATGCATAATACAGGGTCCAAATGTGCAATTTATCCTTCTTTATCCATGATTCTTGTCTTGTATGCAAATCAATTTCTAAATGTATTTAAGTTTACATGTTTCTCAAATAGCGAAAAATGAGATTTTCAATAGTCAATTAATAAAAAAAAACTCTCTTTTGCAGTATCTATCTCCTAAGATCGGTCATAGACCCCACATTACAATGGATATTACCTGATCAGTCCCCGTATGATAATTTATTATCAGAAGAATCTTCCTCCTTAAAACGTATCTTGCGATTTTACTCCTTATTACGTGGTGGCCTCATTCAACTCTTCTATGTAAGTGATCAACTCATAGACTTGCATAAATCGAAATTTTGTAATAATTAGCTGAAATAATAATGTGTCACAGGTATTTTGGTTCTACCCCTTATACATTTTCAGTCTTATTCTTAGCAATATCTGGTATGGTGATATAGCAAAATATGGTTTCTTCACAATTGTTAAAGAAATATCTGATAATGACAAAAAGGAGTCTACAGATAAATCAAGTAGCCTCGAGGGGTGAGATATATCTTACTTTTTAGTTAGGACAACCTTAAAAAAGATCCAAATTTATCGTTTTAATTTATATAATCTTTGTTTGAGAACAGAGTTATGATTGAAATTGCTGAACAGGTGTATTCAATCCTACTATTGAGTTTCTTCTTCCTAGAGGTAACTTAACTTATTCTCTTTAGTTGTAAAAAAATTGTCATGACTTAATTTACTAATGAGAAGTTATATAGGTTTATCTTACAGGCTTTATACCATATATTGGTAAAGTACTGAATTTTCTTCTTCTCTCATGGATGTATGCATATTATTGTTTCGAGTAAGTAATTAGTTTTCATCTTCTTGTTTTTTACCTGCATCTAAATACTCACTTAGCTTTCGAATTTTTTTAGGTACAAATGGAATTTTTCTGGACTGAGTTTGGATAAAAGACTCGATTTTTTCGAATCCAACTGGGCATTTTTTGCTGGTTTTGGTATGCGTGTATTCATACTGTATTTTCGTAATCGGAAAATCGAGGTTTTTTATTGTTGTATTATATTGTAGGAAACCCTTGTGTGCTGGCAATATTCTTTTTCTCTCCCTTAGTTAGCTATGGGGTTATGGCGATACTTTTTCCTCTGGTAAGTTTATTATACTTTTTGCTCATTATTTAGAAAAAATTGATATTAATTATTTGTTTTTTTTTCTAGTTTGTTTTGACTGCAACAGGTTCAGAAGCGGATAAAATCATGTCTTTACCGAGAAAAAGTTGGAAATGTGTAGGAATGGGAAGGGTTCCTATATTTTTTGCAGCTGATTATTTATCGTAAGTCATGGACTATTTTAATTTTATGTCTTGGGTTTTATAGTTTTAATTTATCCCTTTGTTTTCTTGTTTTGTAAGGATGAAAGCATTGTCTCTTTTTCCGGTGGAACATAGTCGTGAAGGGAAAGGTATCAAGACACTCTAAGAACTGGAAATAACTTGCAAGAATGGAATATTTGTGTGTTTCGAGAACTTATTTTAGAAGTGTACATAGATAGATTGTATTATGAACTACTAGCATGGTAGTGTACGGTTCTTGCAAATGGTAAAAAGTTCACAAGTGTTGTCACTAAAGGTGAAAAAAAAAACGGTAGTGTTTATGTGGACTGTGTAAATTGACAAGTAAATGAATTAGACGTGTGGTGTTTGTGAAAAAGGGACAAAAGAGTTACAAAAGTAAAATTAGATATTAAGGTGACCCTTGAAAACACTTGAGACAAAAAGATGGAGTAGATCATTTTACTGTCAATCTTTTGATATTAGGGTAACGTTATTTCAATTCTATTATTGACCACTTGTTATGATTCTCTAGATGGATTGTTGAGTGGGAAAGTAACCCATTACTTTATTTCTTTTTTGTTTATCATTGAAACACTTCATTGCCTAAAAGAAAACCCATACAAACAAGACCGATACTAGATCTTGATACGGCGTTCCTCAAATGAAACTAAGAAGATTACCAGGATAAAAAGTCTAATTTGTACTCCCTCCGTCCACAAATGTTTGTCATACCTTTTTTTTCACATAGATTAAGAAAAGCAATTAATGCCTTCTACTTTTACTAAATTACCATCAACCAACTATTTAATGATTAAGAAAAGAAATTAATGCCTTCTACTTTTTGAAAATTAAATAAGGATAAACTTGGTAGAACATGTAAAAAAGTTTCTTGATATTTTAAAATGACAATCTTTTGTGGACATCCATTTTAGAAATTGTGACAAAAACATTTGTAGACGGAGGGAGTAGTAGAGAAAAACGCTTCAGCAGATCTCCAACGGATATTGATAACTTTATTTTCGATCTTGGGAATATGATCAAATATCATCTTCCAACAGATAAATGACGAGTTTTAGATGTCAAGGGCTTAATATTTCATCTAAATTTAAGTGGATTTTGAACACCCAAAATAATGTCTAAGAAGTTCGATTCAATCATTGTCGAATCTAGGTGGCATACTCTTACATGGAGTTACGAGTTTTTTTAAGTTTAACACTTTTTTTATAAATAATTGGTGATTTAGTAAAGAAAGAAAAGTAATTTCAGATTTGGCACAAGGGTAGGTATCCCGAACACCGCCTTCAGGCAAAATTGTATTTTTGTTAAGGGCGGTGATTGAATGACCGCCCTTATAAGATACTTTATTGAAAACAGTCACATCTTAAATTATCCATATAATTAACAATTAAAAAAAACAAAACAAAAACTAATAAACACGTGCGCGTCCGTGAAATTTTTTTAAAATCGTCATAACTAAATTTTAAAAAAATCAAAAAAATCAAAAAAAATTATATTTGGATAAATCAAATTAATATTTACGTCTATGATTTTTTTCGAAATTTTCTGAATTTTTTGATTTTTTTTTAATTTTTTTTTTCGCAAACACGAAATTTCATGTTTATTTCACGGTTTAAAACATGGAATTCCATGTGTAAAACATGAAAATCCGTGTCTGCGAAAAAAAAAATCAAAAAAATCAAAAAAAATCAAAAAAATTCATAGACGTAAATATAATTTGCTTTATTCAAAAATACAAATTTTTTAATTTTCTGATTTTTTTTGAATTAGTTATGACGATTTTAAAAAAAATTCACGGACGCGCGCGTATGATGGAATTAGTAGTAGTAGGTGGTGGTGGTGGTGGTGGTTGTAGTGGTGGTTATGGTGGATGTAGTGGTGGTTACATACATGGTGGTTGTGGTGGTGGTTGTTGTGGTGGTGGTGGTGGTGGTAGTGGTGGTGGTGGTGGTGGTGGTGGTGGTGGAGAAAGAAGTACCTTATTATTTGTTTAATATTTAAAAATTAATATTGTATTAAAATAAAATAATATATTTAATAATAAGGGTAGTAAAGGTAGTAAAGGTATGGAAAATATAAAGGGGATGTTTTCTATAAATAATTACTTCATTAGGCATTTTTTTATAAAATAAATTATTGAAGGCATAAAAAAACAATTAGAAAGCTTAATGAGGATGTTATCAACAATAACCTCTTAAAAAAAACTCTGGAGTTACATCAAACTTTCTTGCTAATATTACCTCTATTCCATAATAATTGATTCTTTAGAGTTTTTCACGTATATTAAAAAACTTTAAAATAGAAATATTTTAATATGTCCCTAATTATTAGAAAGAAAAAATTAAATATTTAGTTGATGAGATATTTTTAAAAAGAGAGTAAAAAAAAGGTCATTTATTATGTATTGTAACTTTGAATGCGACACATATTGTGGAATAATTTTTTTTTTTTTTTTTGGCTAAAGAAACTAGAGATTATTACCCAAAGGGTCTTGAAGACACCACGTCAAGACCCGACAACTCTTCTTACTTAAGGGCACAAACTAAATTTAACACTATAGTCCAAAATTTCAATTACCTTTTTACTCTTTTTTGTTTTTTATACTACTTTTTATCAGAAATATTTTAAAACCCTACCTCTCTCCTCTCTCCTCTCTCCTCTCTCCTCTCTCCTCTCTTGTATTATTCCCGTAACCCACCTTTTCTCTCTTGTTTATTCATTTTTTCCCACGAAAACTCCATAACTTCGAAGCTTCATTTGTGTTTTTGAAAATCTGTTTGAGGAAACCATTCCTCTCTTTATCTCTCTTTATTGATCCGTTTACAAGGTTGATAGTTGTTGAAGCTCGCTGTGATGTTCTTCTTTGAGATCCGTTCGAACTATTCTGGTCTAGTGAGAAGACGTTGGTCGAGATCCAGGAGAAGATGCCGGCCGAGATCCAGTTCGTAGGTCGCCTCTTGCCACCGGTCGAGATCCAAATCCACCTTTGCTAAATACAGTGATGAATTTTGCATCGAGCATGAGATTTGTTTGGTTTTTGTCATCGATGACATCATCCATTACAGCTATTAAGAGTAGGTTGTGTATAGTTGGTTATGTTATGGTGCTGTGGTGGTATTTCGTCAAACTGGAGCGGCTTCGTTCTGACGAAAAAAAAAGAGCAGGTTCTGTTATTGAATTTTGCAATGCAAAATGAAGAATATCACAATGAAAAAATGGGACCACGTGATTTGTGGTTCAATAGCAATTTTGCTTTTTTTACTTGCTGAGTATGACATTCGAATATTTTTTTTTTGTTTTTACTCAACATTTTTTTTTTTTTTTGCTTTTGTTGACTAACAGTACATCAACAAATTTTCCTTTTCTATTTCTTTTGTTATCTAGCGTGTAGTTTTTTTTGTTGTTGAGTATAGAATGCTTTTTGTTTCTTTTTAATTTAAACGAGCATGCTCAGTAAAGCGGCTCAACAAAAAAATTCGAATAATCAGCAAAAAATTTCGATACTCGGTACTTTTTCCATGCTCAGTACTTTTTCCATGCTCAATACTTTTTCCATGTTCAGTACTTTATGCTCAGTACTTTATCCGGTGGTGGTCGGTGGTCGGTGGTCGGAGCTGGAAAATTTATTGATAGTTAATGAAGGAGGAGAGAGAAAAATTACAAGAGGAAGGTGTTAAATTCGTGAAAACCTTTTTGTTTGTATTATGCTCTTACATATGGACTTACAAGAGGAAGGTGTTATATGACAATACACCATTGAAAGAAGGGGTTATTGATAATTCCACGCGCTCTCTCTTGGGTGAATGGTCTAGCCTTTAGCCCTATCCGTTTACCTCATGAATTTGTGTAGTCAGTTATTTCTTTCAAACTAGATACACCTATCTCTGATGTATTGGACTCGCATGTTATCTAGTGTGATGTGTCATTTTTCTCCCCGCTTGGAGCTTCTAGCATTAGTACATTATGTAAAAGTCATGATGGCTCTATCCGAGCAAGTGCGAGCACAAAGGTTGGTGTACAACATCTTTGAAAAATAAGGTGACGACCGGTCTTGAAACTTGTCATATTGTGAAAAGTTTAAACCTTATTCTCTTTCTGAAGATTAGATTGTTTAGAAGTTATTCTAGACATTAAGGATCTGGTTAAGGGTAGATGGAACATTCATCCATTTTTTGCTAAAAGTTCTAGATATTTTAGATGTAGAGGGAGGTTCAGGCAACTTTCTTTTTTGAAGAATGAAGTGACAGATTTCATAACTAGGCGAGTTAGATATTTAACGTTCTTCTCCAACCTATTTCTTATTACTGTAATGATCTCATTCCCTTTTTTAGGGAGGCGTTCTTGGGCACTCATATATGTTGAATATTTTCTTGGCTTTCGCTCTTGTTTGTAGTTTTCGTCTGGAATTCTTTAGGGTTTGCCAAAAAAATCCATATATGCAATTCTATGATAATCAACAAAAATTTAACACATAAAGTTTAATCATTTGAATCTATTCATGGCAATATAAATCAGATGCAAAAACGGAATATGTTGTAAAAAATACGAGAATAAACAAAGATCATGTAGAGGAGAAGGGAGGGGCTTTGCCAAGCCCTCTCTTGGGAAAAGATGGTTCCAATGCCTCCTACATAGGGGGGTTTGGTATGTACCTTTGTACATCTTATCTTGATCTGATTAATATAATTTGCCTTGACAATTTATCTTAATCCTTAAGTTATTTTTCTTGTGCGGCGGGAGGGGTGTGAGAGAGAAAAGGGGTTCATTATATCGTATTTTATGATATTTTTCTTGTTATTCAATTTATAGGATTTGAATATTACACTAACTTGATTACAATAATGATCGTGCTTTACGTATGTCTTTAATGTCTACTCAGACCCCTTGGATCATTACCACGAAAGGCTAGAAATCACATAGTTTGATAGTGTTCAATCACGTAATATGGTCTATGAATTTGTGTCTCAATTCAATTCAGTTTCCATAATGTTGGCATATTTCCCTTTCTTGTATATTTTTATGTGATAAATATTTGTGTGATTAACTTGCTCTAAAAATCATTACCTTTTTCTGTCACATGTATAAAATATCATTTATTTTATTACATATCATCCATACAATACAACTAGCTAAAATTTACATTTTATCCCTTTGATCTTTTAAACACGTTTTTTGTTATATATTTTTGTATGTTAATTGTCTCTAGATGGTATCGACTAATATTGTTATATTTTATCATATTTTAAACATTTCATATGTTAGAATCAAGAGCTTCCAAACATCATTACTTACGTAAAAAATATATTTTTCATTTAGTATTAGATTTTTACTTTTTGGTTTATAATGTGGTTAATAAAAAGGCTTTAGAAAGGCTAGAAGGGGCTAAGAAGGATATATAAAATAAATTTGCACAGCAAGCTAAAAGACAACAAGGGGCTTATGAAAGAACCACTTTAATCACTTTCTAAACTATGCAATTTCTTTATTCTCTTACCTTTAGCACGTTCATCAAATGGGTTTATCAACTAGCTTGGATCTCACGGCCTACACACCGCTCATGACTCCCTGAGATCGAACATACTTTCTATCGCATTGCTAACTAATCTTTTATCTACTATTAGTGTGTGTTTTCCTGCAAATACTCAAAGCATACACAATAAAACAACTCATAAAAATACTACTTTCAAATTGCTGGAATATATATAGTTGGAATTCAAATCGTTGGATTTCAGATACTTCAGTTCGTTGGGGTTCATATAGATCTATTGGAGTTCCGATCGTTGGACTATCCTTGTCTTTATTTATAAAAAAAACGCGTATTCATTATTGGCTCTTTGAAATTTGAAACTTCCACACTTCAAGTGTTGAGAACTTTTTATGTCTATCGAGTGTAGTTAGCTGCATACGTGTCTTAGCTTATAAATACATGGATTATATGTGTTCAAAGTTGCTTAACTATTGTACCAAAACTCCTTGGTCATCCGCCTTATTTCATAACCTCTTTTCTATGGAACCCTTTATGTTGGTCAGCCTCTTGTTTGAAATTAAAATAAATTTAGAAAAATCTTTGACGCTTCAACAGTTAACTCGCAAATTTGGAAATTTGAAGCCTTCTCACTCGCACGCGTCTTTGGCTCTTTTCTTCTTATTCGCTTGGTGTGGCAAAACAAAATATGGTCCTTTGTGTTGATATGTACCATGTTGAAATCTTAATTGTGTCGAGATTTTTTGTTGGTGGTGGATTTATTGTCGCTTTTGGACTCTTTTGTAAGAGACTATTAAGAGTCAAGGACATATACGACCTATAAATTATGCCCCAATATCATCTCGTGTTACTACTTGTTTGACTTGTGATAATAAGGTGGGGTGTTAGGAACCCCACTTGACATTTATTCAGTATTGGTATTGATCTTAAATTTTTTAGATACCAACCATTACCATTTTCATTAATGCTACTTTTGGAGGATGGGTGATAACTATCTCGCTACGATTTGTGGATGTCGACTTGAACGACTTTTGCCTATAATGGTGTTCCTTCTAATATTTTTTGATATTTGGTCCTCCCAATTATTGTTGTTGTTTCTTTCCAAAATTGTTAAAATAGATTACAATTTGTTGGAGGATTGATGTTTGATCTTTTTTGGGTTTCCTTGTAATTTTATTTTCTTTGTATGTCTTGTTCCGTTGTCTATTCCTCTGTCGCCCCCTCCCCCCCCTTTTTGTATTTCTCTTTATTAAATATTTATTACACTTTTGAAAGAAAAATTAAAGAGTATCTTGTCATTTAAAGTATTCTCTTGTATGCAAGGTCAATGTCGTTTTCTAGCGTAACTATATAGAGTTATACACTTGAAGTTATTAGAATCGGTACCTCTATCGGTCTAGCTTACCCGTCGGTATTAACAATCCTACTGGATGTCAAAGTAGTGATTGATAAAGCATTTTTTGCTATGTTCAATGGATTCAGAGGATGATGAATCGAGTTTGCAATTGATTGGTAAAACGTGTTATTTCTATCTTCATTTTTTATCGTGTCACCCGTTTAGACCCATTTTACTTTTTTATGATATCGTATTTCGAGTTACGATGAACAATTACTCCTTTTTTACTTATGATATGTATATTTTCTTAGAAAAAATAATAATGAAAAACAAATTCCATTCTCACCATCAATTTCCAAGTACACCTCAGTTCATCAATGTTACACACGTACACCATATCCAAGAACATGTACTTGTAATAATCACCAATTCTTTATTGGTTTTGGAACTATAATTTCACTTTTTCTTGTCACGTTCCACTTTTGTACTCATCTTCTTATCTCCATTTGATAAAATGTAGTGACTGGTATGTAAAAGCATTCAGCATTTCCAGTTTTGTCTATATTATCTCGACCTAAAACCTTACCTTTGTAGTACCCAAAATGCTTGAAAAGCACCCAATATTTATGGAATAATGGAAAGGCACCAAATTTTATGAAATAATTGAAAAAATATTGAAATATATAAAATATAAATAAATACATAATAAAATCTAAACCATTCAAACAATCTCTCAGACGTTTACTTACTTATGTATAAATAAATTTTAAATAGACCAAAATAATCAAAGAAAACCCCATTCAAGTAACCAAAATAAATATCAATCCTACACACTCATATCACTATTAATGAATTACATTCAAATCTTCAAATCCAACAAAAAAACTGAAAAGAAATTGATAAAACTAAAATTGACAACATCCAACTAAAAAGTCTTATATTCTTGTCCATTAATCATTTCCCAACATTTAATACGCCATCAACCACCATTCAACTTCTAAATCTGCAAAAATATAGCCATTTGCATTATTAATTTACAAATATATCCTAGTTTTCAAATTTAACAACAGATGTACCTTTATGAGACGGACAAAGATACATTTGACAACTTTGTAAAAGGACTAATAATGCAATTAACCCATAATTAAATTGGTAAAAATGAGGTTGAATTTACCTACCATATATCACTGAGAATTATTTGGATCATCTTCTCCGCTATCATCAGTAGCTTGAGTCTGGTGTTGTTCATGATTTTGATGATGGTGTTCAAAGGAATTCATATTTAAACCACCATCACCATCCCCTCCACCACCACCACCACCACCACTTCTCGCATAAGCATTTAGAGCGGCTAACATTCCCAAATTTGATTCCGTCCCTCCCAAACAAAGATTCTGAGATGGTTGTTGTTGTTGCTGCTGCATAATCATAGACCCCAATTGCAACTGACTCGCTGGAACATTAAAATGCCCTTGAATATTAAACCTTGGCATGAAATGAAGTGGTGTCTGTGTACCCCACTCAGCAGGGCTGGTGGTGGAAGCAGCCGGAGAACTGCCTCCGCCGGTGGTAACAGGGAGCATCCAAAACGTATTTCCAGTAGCCCCACTTGTCGGAGCTACTGCCCACATAGCTGGCACCATATTTGAATGATGTTGACGAAATCCGGCCGCCGTAACAGTACCAGAATCTTGATTTTCCGGCAGTTCGCCACCGCTTTTAAATGACTTATTCGAAGGTGAATTAGGAGCTGTTGATGATGACCCTTCTCCTTGATGATGATCATCTTTGAATAAATCTTCTCTATATCTCTTCCTGTGATAATTCTCTGGAGATTCTTGATTATTATTATTATTATTATCTCCGGCACCACCAATTATTGCAATAGCTTCAGGAATTTGATGGTTTGGCGATAACATATGAGGTTGTTGTTGTGGTTGGTGAAAACCCAACATCTGAGAAAAGCTAGTGGTTTGAATTTGTTCTTCATAAGGATGATGATTATGATATGGAGCTAAAGCTAAAGCATTATGAAAAGACGATTTTGACAACGGAGCTGATAAGGTTGAGCCTCCACCGCTACGGAGGGGTATGTTAAGTGTGGAGAAGTTCGCCGGAATAGTTCCGGTACCCGTGGCGGCAATTATAGCTGGTTCAGATTGTTGTAATAACCATTCAATCGTTTCACCTTCTGATTTGTGACCTAATTCTTTTGTGAGTTGGAATACTCTAGCTGCACAAACAGCCGGCATTCTTATCCGCCGTCCTCTGCCTTCAACTTTTGTGTGACGGTCCTTTGTTTGTTTTTTCACCACCAGTGCTTGTTGTGGTTTTTTGGACGGGTCAGTTAAAGTTTCAGATCTGATGGTGGCTATTGCTAGAGAAGCATCGACTGGTGGTGGAGGAGGGGTGGAGGAGGTGGAAGCAGTAGTGGTTGAGGGTGTGGAAGGTGAAATAGCTGATGATACACTACCACGACCACCATTATCGCCGCCTGTAAAAGCAGAAGCATGGATGGAAGTGATGAATGGAGGTGATCGGAGTGTTTGGTGGTGGTGGGGTAATACAGTGGTGGTGAAGTGATTAGGTTGTGGATTAGGCTCTTGTTTAGGATTGTTTTGTTGTAAATTTGTAATTTCCATTTTCTCAGTTTGTGGGGTAACAGAAAGTAAAAAACAATTATATGTGGGTTCAACTGCAAAATCTTTTCTTTATCATCTCAATCTCTAGAGAGAGAAAGATATGAAGAAAAAAACTTCTTGAGTTCGACAATGAGTATGTTTGTGTGGGGTTTTCGCTATCTTATTGACTCTTTGTCTTTTCCACTCCGAGAGAAAGAGTGTAGGAAGAAAATATAAGAAGGTTACTTTACACTTCTAGTGTAAATTTATATATGGTATACATAGTTCAATAAAAAAAAAAAAAAATTTAAAAAAAAAAGTGACGAAATCGTAATATACAACGGTCATAATTTTTGAATGTTTAATTAAAATAGATATTTATGCGAGTATGATAAGTTCAATAAAAAAAGACATTTACATTTTAAATATGACGGTATCGTAATATACAACGGTCATAATTTTAAAATAACGGTTATAATTTTGAATTAATTGGATAACATCTATAGGAGCGTTTGTTCATTTAGTTATTTTTAAATTATACAACAACTACAATTTTTTTTTTTTTTTGCATATATGAGAGGCTTAAAGCCGTTAAGAAAAGGAAATTACAAGATACACATGTTCAATGCGATTCAAGCACAACCCTTGCAATTGCGCATTCATTCTTATCTCTAGTTATTAAATTACAAATAAAATCAGGAGGGTCCAAAAAGACTAAGGGTTGGGAGTATAGCTTCGCTCCTACCTTTGCTAACATATCCGCGCAATGGTTTGCTTCTTTAAAAATGTGGCTCACTTCTAAACTCGGATGATCTCTCAATAAAGAGCAACATTCACTTATGATTGAAACATAGGCACTTCCTAAACTCCTACCGCCCTTCACTAGCTCATGGAGTTTCCTCGAGTCCCCCTCAATGTGAGTCCTTGAGCTCCCACCGCCCTTCACTACCGCATGGAGCTCCTTCGAATCTATTTCAATACATAAGTCTTTATAACCCTTATTAATGGTCCACTTTAATCCAAAATGTAACGCAAATATCTCGGACATAAGTGGTGAGACAGCTAGGCACGGGCCATAAAAACCCGCGATGCATGATCCATATTTATCACGAATTAAACCTCCTATCCCAGCCAGTCTTTTATCACAATAAAAACTTCCATCAATATTGAGCTTTAAACCTCCGCGTGGTTTAGCCCAATTAATCATGATGTCTGAATTATCGAAGTAACTCGTAGCGATTAGATTTTTGACGCAATGACTATAATTTTTTAAATGACGACCGAGAAACATTTACAAAAGTGTTTGCTCTTTACTTATAATTTTTGAAATAACGATTTAGAAACAACTATAGAAAATAATTTGTAGTGATTGTATTTTTTTGACGCAATAACTATAATTTTTTAAATAACAATTGAAAAATATTTATAAAAATGTTTGATCTTTAGTCACGTTCAAATCATACAAGAAGTATAATTTTTTAATTAATAATAATATTTTAAATAATGATAAAGAAATAACTTATAATGGTTATAATTTTTATGTGAATTTTGACATAACAATCAGGAAACATCTACAAAAATGTTTGCTTTTTTTATCACATGCTCAAATTATAAAACAGTTACGATCATTAATTCTACAATTACAAATTCTTAAACCATTATTATCTAAAAAGACTACAAAAATAATACCTCATCATCTTACTTAAAAGTTTTTATCTGTTTTTTTGCTCTGCAAAGTGAGAAACCCTAAAATAAAATAAAATAAATGTTGCAACATCGATGACCGTGCCACCTCCTGGCCTGGACGGCGGCCCCCCTGCCGCCTGAAACTTAGGACAATCCGCCACTAAATGATAGAGACACCTCTATGGCCGAGAGAGAAGAGGATAAATTTTTGGCACTCTACACGGCGATGGAGGTTGCACGACAAAGCAAGAGACAAATATCCATGACACCTATTGAAGCTCTTATGGTTGCTTCTACTACTATCTCCTCAAAGGGATGGAACTCGACAACAATCCAGGCTAATGTTCCAGCGCTAGGAGCACTGAATAAAACAGGTACTACTTTGCATAGCAATAATAACCCTAAACCTAAGCTAGGTGGATGGAAGAGTCTAGCAACCAGAAATAACACGGTAATTCCGGTAATCAGTGATGTGGCGGAGAGTAAAACAAACATTGTAGTAGGGGAGGAAGAAACTACGGAAATTGAGGAATTAATTGAGGATGATATGGAACCTGAAGGTGACTATATTCCAACAAATTTCTGGACTCGGAAGGAGATTTAAAAGAGTATTTGGTTGTGGAGAAATACAGAGGTAATGAGGCTATTAGGACGCGAGGTTGGATTTACTTATCTTTCCACTAAGTTACGCCAAAGTTGGAACCCAGTCTAACAACTAGAACTGGTAGATGTGGGTCATGGGTATTATATGGTGAAATTTGCAGAAAGGGAGGATTATAACTTCTCACTCTTTGAAGGCCCGTGGATGGTTCTTGATCATTATCTTGTTGTAAGAGAATGGGCGCCAAAATTCAACGCGGTGACTAATTCAATTACAACAACCACTGCTTGGGTAAGAGTCTCAAACAGTGTTCTAAAAGGCGCCTAGGGGACTAGGCGTTTTCTTGCTAGGCGGTTTTAATTTTTATTTAAATATTTGTTTGAGATTATATGATTTTTAAAATAGATTTATATAATCTTTTGTGTTAAAAAATAGATTTTTTTTAAATGGATTTTTATTATTATTTTAGCTTCTAGGCGTCCGCCTGGAGGCCGCTTGGACCATTTTTTGTAAATTAGACTACCTTCTAGCGCCTAGACGGCCGCCTAGGCGGATTTTTAGAACACTGGTCTCAATTGTGGGTATGCACAATTATATTTCCCCGAATATTGAGGAAGATTGGTGATAAATTTGGGCGTACTATAAAGATTGATCTGCTAACAAAGGGAGGAATTCGAGGTAATTATGCGTGTTTGGCTATAGAAATTGATTTAGATAAGCTGTTAGAACCGAAAGTGCGTATTAGATGGACGTTTTTAAAGTTGAGTATGAGGGGTTGCACCTCATTTGTTTCGGGTGTGGCAAGTTTGGTCACCAAAAGGAAAGTTGCCCTCGAAATGCACCTAGAAACCTGGGTACAAATGGAGTGGCGACTAGTGTGAGGCCACCCAAGGGTGGGGGTGATAGTTCCTTGCCGAAGGAGAAATATGAAGAGTGTATGACGGTCCGAAGGAGTAACCGAGATTGTTGGGTGATAGTACAAAATAGTAAAAAATAAAATATAACTAGAAACGTTATAAATTTCTGAACAAAAAATAAATAAAAAGTAAACGTTGATAAATAATGAAGCATAAAACCTAAAGCTCATCTCTTTCACACTCGCATTCATTAAAAAAACAAGTAAACGGTGAAAAACAATGAAACATAAAACCTAAAACTCATATCTTTCATATTCGCATTGAACAAAAAAAAAGTTATTGTTGAAAACAATGAAACATAAAACCTAAAACTCATCCCTTCAATAGTAAAAAATAATTTTTTACCTCCATCTGGATTCTTCAATGGTTAAACGCTTTGTCAAATTTTGTGTTACCTTTTAAATTGTACTTCACAAAGATTTTATATTTTTCCCATGTTAGGGAGGTGGAAGAATTAATTAGGAGATTGAACTCTATATGGCCAGAACGATTATCAGAAATAACCAAAAAGTTGAATTTATTCATCGACATCAAAACTGTCCAATTCATTTAATTTTGTTAGTATGCCAATTTCCAATCAGTTGTAATTTTATGATTTTTTATGTTCGGTGAATATAAAAAAACCGAGTTTTGTGTATTCTTGTAATATACAAAAACACAAAGAAGGAGAAAAAGCACTAGTATGTGTTTCAGGAATACACAAATCTGGAACACATAAAATCAAGTTTTGTGTGATCCAGAAGTACACAAAACTGTGCTTTATGTGTTCCAAAAATACACTAATCTAAGTTTTGTGCATTACAAGGATTCACAAAATTGGAACACATGAAACTAAGTTCCGTGTGCTCTAGGATTACACTGAGTTTCGTGTGTTCCCGTAACAATCAAAATCACATATAAGGAGAAAAAATGACTAGTATAATAGTGTATGTCATTTTGTGCGTTCCAGTGCTACACAAAAGTCATGTTTATGTATTACTTAAACCCGTAAAAACATGACCCTAAAGATGGTAAAAAAAAGTAACTAAAATAAACTAAGATGATTTTTATGAGAGTATAAAACCAGAAAGCTCTAAATCCTAACCCTAATCCCTACACCGGTAGCCCCTAACCTTAGAAAAACTAAACGCTAAAAATGCCTAAAACCTAAACCCTAAACATAAAAACACTAATCCTAAAAACACTAAACTCTAAAACCATAAACCTAAAAACACTAAATCCTAAAACCATAAACCCTAAAAAGCACTAAACCCTAAATCCTAAAAGGAGAAAAATGATAATGTCTATTATTTTGTGTGTTCCATGAATACACGAAACTAGTACACACAAATTTGAGTTTTGTGTTACAAGAATACACAAAATTGAGTTTGGTGTATACTTGTAACATACAAAATCACAAGAGGAGAAAAAGACTACTGTGATGGAGTATGTCATTTTATGTATTTAAGTACTACACAAAACTAGTTTTTGTGTATTACTAGAACACATCACAAAGAATAAGAAAAAAGACTAATATGATGTGTCGTTATTTGTTTACATGAATACACAGAACAAAAAATACATAAAGTCATATAAAAGGGCCGAATTAAAAAGATGTATAACAAAGTAAATGATGTATATGACGATTAACATAGTGAATAAATTTTGTTGCACAACCAGAATGGACAAGTTCAGGGCTGGTTATTTTATTTTTGTTTATTACATCATTACACGAAACTGACGATTTTTTGTGATGGTGAAGGTGATGGTGGTCGACGGAAAATAAAGGAGGTGGTGGTGGTTGGTGGAGAATGCATGAGGTCAACGACAACGACGAATGCATGAGATGGTAGTGGTGGTTAGTGTCGATGGTCAAATTTTAAAATAAAAATTAAATTAAATTAAAAAGTTATATAATAAAAAATTAAAATTAAATTAAAGATAATCATAATATAAAATGAATTTTTTATATTAAATGAAAAATATTTGTTTAATTTGTAATTAAATAAGAAATAGAAACTCTTTTTTATTAATTAGCATAAAAATATAAATTTATTATTATATAGATATTATTCTTAATTTTAACTGTAATTGTTTCTCATTGGATATAGTTAAAATTGGTTGTAAATAAAAGATACGGTAAAAATTTATGAAACTAATATAAACTATAAAATTAACTAATAATGGCCAAAGAGATTTTACTCCGAACTTTTACTTCTGAAGTTCCGATCTTAGAACAAAAAAAGAAGTTTTGATCATCAAAACTTTAGATAGTGGCGGATAGACACAGGTAAGCATCACATAAAGCATCTAATGCAATAAGAGAGACAGCTCATCCCAACTCAACCCCACTTTGTTGTTATTCTATTCTATCTTTCTTCTCATTTATTTGTTGTTACTCGTCAAGAAGGGGATGTAGATCGAATGACGAATTTGTCCTTTTAATTGTTAAAAGATGAATTAATTCATTCACCTATATATCATCTTTTATATAAAGATTTTAAATATCAAATATTTTTTTCTTTTAAATAATTATTATTTTCTTTTTCCTTTGTTTAATGTCCCATTAGATAACACATAGGAGATTATAAATGGGCGAACAAAAAGAATGATATATAGCAATGCTTTAAAAAATATTGTCCCAAAAAAAGTTAAAAGATAGAAGTATAAAGTTAATGGTTTGACGTATCCACTGGAAACAATGGGATAAATTGACGCTTCATAAACTAATTGGGGGTCTTGGATTTCGTGACATCAAAAGAGCTAACACCGCTCTACTGGCAAAACAGGCCTGGAGGATTTATCAATCACAAAACTCTTTGGTTTTCAAACTGCTCAAAGGTATCTATTTCCCTCACCAAGATTTTATGCAGGTCAAGCTAAAACAGAGTAGATCCTGGTCATGGGCAAGCCTCTTAGAAGGTAGAGATTTGATCAAGTCACATGGCCTTATGCAAATTGGAAATGGTACCTCAACACGCATTTGGGAGGACAGATGGCTTATATCCGGAATAATCAAGGACAAGCCGATAACATCAAATGTTGAAAAGGTCAATCAATTAATACACACATCTGAAAGAACATGGAACTGGGAAATGATCGATGCGAATATCCTCGATCCAGTTACAGAGGAAATTTACCGGACACCGCTTTTATTACTTCAATCACAAGACAAGCTCATTTGGCCTTACACAAAAAATGGAGATTACTCAACTAAATCGGGATACTCTACTCTTATGAAAGAATATCTGCAAAACACACCTCAAACTTCTGCTCAAGCAGAAATGTCATCATCATCACTATGGAACAAAATATGGAAATCAAATGTGCCTTCAAAAGTCCGTAACTTGATGTGGAAAGTTTGCTGGGACATACTACCTACTAAGCGAAACTTATATAATCGGAAATGCACGGAGGATGACTCTTGTCCTTGGTGTGGGAAACCAGAAACTTGTCCTCATCTTTTACTTTCATGTGATTTTTGTAAACAGATTTGGGCAGGATCAGCAATGCAAATACGTATACCGGAAGACGAAATCATGAATATTGGTACTTGGATACTTACTATTTCCGACAGAAATTCACAATGGACCTGGGACAATAAGATTCTAACATCCTATATTTTCTCCTTTTGTGGAACATATGGAAACAAAAGACGAAATGTCTTTATGATACAGGGTCTCCTAGTATACAAACGGTTTTACATCTTACACATGTTTCTATGTTTGACCTTTTTGGACAGGATTGGACGATGAGTCAGAATACTCCCCCATCACCCACGGCTCCTCCTCCACAACAAGATACATCTCGGGACATTCCACAAGATACGCAGATTCTTTACACTTGTGATGTTTCCTTCAAAGATAAAGCGGCTCAAAGCGGGATTGGCATCGTCCGTAGGGACATTGACACTGGCTCTAGACAGGTTTTTTCGGCACCTATTTGGACAGACTCGGCTTTGGAAGCGGAGATGTCCGCGGTTCTTGAGACCACAAAAATAGCATCCAGAGAAACGTCTCAAAAGATTACTATCTGTTCAGACAACCTTGAAGTCATTCAAGGTATCTCCAAGTTGTCAGCAGCCTGGTGGAAAATCAGACCATCACTTCAGCTTGTGCAGCGGATCGCCAAAAGACACGGACATCTGTCTTTTCGGCACGTTCCCCGAAGTCAGAATGGATGGGCTGATAAAGCCGCGCGTATTGCTAGGCAACGGCTTGTCGAGAGGTCTCTCAACGCCTCTCTGACACGAGATTTTTGGAAACTGGGTATCGGCTAATTGGATACCCAACCTTTACTTTCCGTTTGACCAAAAAAAAAAAAATCCTACAACTTTCTGATTTAAATCCTAGTTAGAAAAAAAATTATATTAAAGTCCCAATTTTAATTTTCTGGTTTGAATTTTTACCTTTTTATCCTTGTTCGTCATGGGTACGGACCCGTACCCTTCACATTTTTTTATTTGATTCGCTCATTCATTTTTTGTCAAGCTTTTCATGGTTATATGAGTTGGCCCCATCAATAGAAAACACCAGTGCGGGCTGGCCCAGTATTGCACAAAGATGGAATTCAACAAAAAAACATAATTGGGTTGTGGTGGGGGCAAAGGTGTGATAAAATAATAGATAAATAAAGATAATAATAAAGAGTCACACACCCTTGAGAACCACGGAACTCACTGCAAGTATCACAGATCGTTTGCAAGTTTTAATGATAAGTCAAGTTCGTTCGCAGGGATTGTATCCGTTAGATCTACTTATATTTAACAAGCGTAGATGAATTTAGATGTTTTAAATAAAAATATAAAAAGATAAAATAACAATCTAATGCAAATAAATAAAGAGAACAAATAAACAAAAAAAATAACTAAATATGAATGTAAGTCAAATAGATTAGGATTACTACGTCTATTACTAAATTGTTATTCTAACCTGTCACATTAAGCATTATATATTAACCAGGATTCTAAATTCTACCTAGCCTTTTCTAGACTTAGGATCAACCTCTCCACTACTAGGGATTCCTAAGTAATGATTGGTGATTAAATCAAACCTTAATGGCTATCTAGTTAATACTAGACGATTATGTGGTGTTGTCAATAACTAAAATTAATCCTAAGATTGATCAGATCTATGGAAATAAGTCAAAACACATAATAACAATATACGCCAAGCTTAATCAATTAAAATAACAAATAGTATTTAAAGACAAAATAATAATCCAACAATTAAAAGTAAACTTACAGAATAAAAGCTTAGAAATATGTTTGAGAAAAGATCTATAGCTAATTACTCTAAATATAGAGAAGGTGAGATGTAGAAGAGGAGTTGTCAGTCTCCAATCTTCTTCTTCTTGTCTTCCTCTACAGGTCAGCTTGCTTCTTGAATGAATAGCTTGATTCTAAGGATGAATATTAATTATAAAGGACTAAGCTATTGTTTGAAACTAAGCAAATATAAGTAAAGACTAAGCCTATACTTTGCAATTGAGCAAGGACATGTTTACAATGGTATAAGGGTGTATTTATAGGTGTCTTGGAAGCCCTAATTCGTTTTCTTGAAGGAGAAGTAAGTAGTGGACTCCAAGCCCAACTATAATTCGTATGGAAATAAAGATAAACACTGCTGGACCGTTTTGAGCATATCTTCTTCGTTATTGGTCAGTTTGAGCTCCATAAGATACCAAAAGAATCGCAACAGAATTATCTTGACCTTTTAGAAGGAAATCACCAGATTCGGCCTATTTCTTAGGTAAAAACGCATATCTTTGGACGTATATGCAGAATCCCAGATTTAGGCAGCTTTTCCTTTTCCATCTTTTTAGCTTTTATTTCCTTATCTCCAATTACCATGCTAATCTCTTTCCATAAGTTGTTGTCTTTGACTTGGACTCTAATTAAGCTCCATAATTATCTTTAAAGCTTCACACTAAATAAATAATTAAACCAAATATGCTCTAAAAATATTATTTTACTAAATCAAGACTCAAAATAGGAAAGTGTAGCATTTCTCAAGAAAATCGACTATAATGACTTCCTAAATCACTAAAAATGATGTCTCATCCTTATATAAATCTATCACAAATGAGGAGACATCAGGTTGTACCCATGTCCACAAAAATTGCAACTCAACCCATTATTGGGTTGTACCCAGTAGGAACAAAACACACAACATAATCATAGAAAACCTTTTGGATCAACTATATTCAATAACAACATAGTGCAAACAATTTACTCACCATATTGGGCTAGCCCCATTACCAACAAAACCTATCTGGGGCTGGCCCCATCAGATCCTAATAACAACTAGGGGTGGCCCCATCAGATCCTAATAACATACCGGGGCTGGCCCCATAAGGTTCGACCCTAATAAAAAAAATGCAAATCTGCTAATAGATCCACGAACGGCGATGGCAGGGGTGACACCGGCGGGCAGGGGTGGCGATGGCGGAGGGGTTTCTTGAGAGGAGGTACAGAGATGGGGGATGAGGATGAAGGTGAAGGTGGTGCGAATGGTCTCGGCGGTGGAGTGTGGAGGGGAGGATGGTGCTGATGATGGAGGGGAGATTGGTTCTATAGATTGGTGTTGAAGATAGAGGGGAGTGTGATGGCTGGGGGTCTGATTTGGTGGTGATAGAAGATAAAGGGACGGTGATGGTGACGGATCTGGTGCACAGCGGTGGATCTGGAAGGTGAGCAGCAGAGAGGGAAATGTCAGAGCCTCAGAGGGGATTTTGTTGGTGGTGTTGCTGTGACGGGGGGTGTGGGTTTCGTTTCTTCAGAGAGACGCGAAAGAGCGGAGAGGAGAGGAGGGGATGGATTTTTGGATCTGCTTATTGGGTTTGGTGTTTTAGTTGGGTAGGTTTATCAGTGTTAAGAGGGCTTGGGAGTATTTTAGATTTTTCGTACTTCCTAACTGGGTTTCAACTAGTGTTTAGGTAGTGGGATTTAAAATAAAAATCCACCCCTCATTGGACCTTAAAAACTAAATACCTCAATTTTTTCGTGCAAAGTCAACGAAACCATGCCACCCTTGGCTTTAGAATAGCCCCGCCCACTGTAGCTACTAACTTACTTAGTAGAGGCTTCTTTTTAAACATAATACTATTTATATAAAAAATTAGCAAATAAGCATTCATATAAAAATAATCTGAAATTTGGCACTCTGTCTTTGTAGTTAAATTACTGTCTTTTTTAAAGGAAAGGCAGTGGTTTGACCGTGACTTTCCATAAAGGTGGTGGTTTGATCATGGGTGGAGTGTTAAATTTCAAATTATTTTCATATGGATGCTTATTTGCTATTTTTTTTTTCTAATGAATATGTCGTGTTTAAAAAAAAAAACTCAAAGTTAGTAGACTAAATTGTTGCCTTAAGTTGTAAGTTATGGTAAGTTATTGGTAGGTTATTAGACTGATGCACCATCTTACACAATTAATTTAAAAATCCATCTAATTGCGTAAGGTCATTATTTTTTAAAAAGGGTCATTCTTAGATCATCAAAACATATGTTATATCAAATCAACCACAAGATGTATGTACAACTTATCTTCTGACTTGATTATGGGAATGCATGTGTATCAAAATTCATCTCTTATTATCTTCCATTAACATTATTCCTTATTAATTTGATGAGATTTATGTTCTGATCTAACAATTATCACTCTAAAAAAATTAACGACTTTAAATACATGTAGAATCTTTTTGTTTTTGGTTTTTTTTTTTTTTGTTCAAATTTTTTTTGTTTTTGGTGAAAAGTATGTAAAGATGGATTGTTCTTTAACCTCTTTTTTTTTGGACAATGTATTGTTCATATTTACCATTTATTCTCTTTGTTGTAAAAATTGGTGTTCATTAATGTCATTTGCTTAAATAAAGTTTTATATATTTGGATAAGAAATACAGCTTGTACCAAATGAAGATATAACAACTAATTTAAGCTTGATCTTTAATTTTTTTTTTTTTATCTGTTGTCTAAACCCTTGAAGATTACTTCATCCGATTCCTATCATGTCAAAATAGTATCTTTAACTAGAAATCTAGAATTATCTAAGAATGGAAGGTTAAGTCATATATTGTCAATTAAATAAAAAAGAATCCAAACTTAAAAGAGTTTTTAAGTTGCATAAATCATAGTATCACTTTCATTATGAAATTTAAAAACAAAAGTATATCCAAAAGTCAGCAACATCAATCATCCAAGCAATTCCACCTGGACCCACTTCTCCATTAAATTTAGATAATTTATATAATAGAGAAACCACTTATTTAACTATGAAAAAGAATTCAAATAAACCCAACCCACATCCTCATCGTTTTCTTTTTGTCAAACATCCTCATCGTTAATCACCTTGCCAGTATTCAATTCAATATTATATAATATATAATCTTGTCTAAAGAAAGAATGAAATCTTAACACTTTCTCTCTGGCAATTATACTTGTTGCTTAAAATTTGGAGCATATTATATTCTTTTTCTGTTATGTTCTCTCCAATTTTTACCTTTTCTTTCTTTCTATACATAAACTAACCAAGGATATATATGGATATAATAGCGTATTTTTCTTCTAAATTAAATTATTTACAATATTATTTAAAGGGTGTCGTAAGTTTCTTGGTTGTACCGAATTGTAGGGCAAAATAGATTCTTGTGGTTTCAGGTTAAATAAACCCTATAATATAGAAATAAATAATAAACGTCATATGCTTTAAGTAAAGATAAATATCTCTTTTCATTGAAGAAAAAGAAGACAAATCTCTTCCGTTCAAAATAGGAAAAAGACTTGATGGACACCTATCGGATTCAATTTTATTTCTTAAAATTTTGGTACTTATTTATCAAAGTTTAAAAACTTGGGTATTAACGAAAAACATAACATATTCGTCACGTGACACTTAACGTCAAAAGTCACGGTAAATACTAAGGAAGACAAAATAAAAACTTGATTACTTGTTTGTCACTTTTGAAACCTTAAACACCTGGTTGTCAATTTTAAAACTCTGGGTATCCACAGGAGTATTTTCCCTTCAAAATAAGGTAAGGTTTCGTGTAACATTATTATTGTATAGATATTTTATTAATTATGACAACATTATTTTATTATGTCCAATTTTGGTCATATTTTTAAGGGTGAATTCCTATAAGGTCTTGGAAACTATCTTAGTGCCCCAAAAGTAACATTCTAATCCTCTTTTTTCGAAAGAGGTCTCTAAGATGCCCATTGTTATGAATACTCTTATAGTGTATATAAGACAAAAAAATCCATCTCTCTCCCCCATTACCATTTTTCTCTCTCTTCCATAACCATTAATCTCCTTCTGCCTTTATCATTTTTCTCTCTCCTCCTTCATTAAGTTCAATAATTTTCAGTTCCGAAAACAACCACCGATCAACGCTGATCACTGCCGACCATCGCCGAAAAAAGTACTAAGTCTCAGAAAAAGTGTTGAGTATCGATTTTTTTTATTGAGTACCTTTGATGTGTATGCTCGTATGCTCAGAAACTTTACTGAGTATGCTCGTATGCTCAGTAACTTTACCGAGTATTTGAGAATTTTATTGAGTATTAGGTCAAAACGGATGAGTTTTCATATCCCTATATGCGAATAAGCTAAAATTAATTATTTATATAATTCAAATCTTCTAATACATTTAAAGTAAAAAAATAAAAAATGAATATACACTATACACTACTTTAACTAACTAGTGGCTAAAAAAAGGAAATAAACAAAATGTTATGCTGAGTAATGAGTACGGCAAAGGAAATTGACAAAAAAAAGTGAAGCTTCATCTTCCAGCAAGCCGCCTCTGACTTGCAACAAGAAAAAGAAAAGGGAAAAAAGAAAAAAGAAAAAAAGAAATTAAAAAGTACACAAAAGGAAATATAAAACAGAAAAAGAACATCGCATATATACACACTCATCTTCTCCGGCGAGGATCACTACCAAAAGTGAGCTCCATTCTGCCTTCGTGAAAAACCATTGGAAAAGTCATACCTCGCCAGATCTGTCCACACCACCTCGCCAGATATAGCGCACCAAGAAAGTCATCGCACTTGATCCAGAAAACAGAAAAAAGAGTCGCACCAGAAAAGTCAGACCTCACCGAACGGAGCTCGCAACAGATCCAACATCAACTCGCACCATCATCGCACCAAAAACCCACCATGGTTTCCTCGAAAAGATTTGCAAAAACACGAATGTTGGAGAATTATTATATAAGGACCATATTGCAATATCTCAAGTCCAAAAGAGTTGCAGCGTTGAATGGCTTGTATTGTTATATTCGGTATATGGCTACTTATTTTTTTCCAAAAAAGAACGCCAACTTTGGGATTTAATATTCATATGACTTGTGCTCAAGTCAAGAAGATAAATCTGCTGCATGGGATTAATTCACCTCATTTGAGTGCTTCTATTTTTAATAAAATTGAAGCCGACTAGTGTACCAGATCTGCGAATGAAAGGAGGAGATGAAGCCATGTTCTCCTATATGCGAATAAGCTTCAATTTTAAGGAGTTTTCATGGCAAAAAGTGGAATGAGTGAGAGAGAGAAAAGGTGGATTACGAAAATAATAAAAGAGAGGAGAGAGGAGAGATGTATGGTTTTAAAATAATTTTGATAATAAATAGTACATATAGGAAATAAAAAAATGGGGTAAGAAATAAATTAGGATTTTAGAATATAGTGTTAATTTTTGTTTGTGGCCTCTTGTAAGAAAAGAAGGCGAGTCCGGTCTTGTTGGGTCTTAGGGGGTGTCTTCAAGACCCTTTGGATAATTTTCTCATTTTTTAACTAGGTGATTATTCTAAAAGGTCCACATCCCAACAAACTTTCTTCACAAGGTCCAGCCCACTTCACTAACAATTCAAGTCCATAATACCCTTCACTAGGCTATGCGACACAATTCATTGGTGTGTACAACATAATTTGGAGGGATTTCATCACATGAATTACTGGGCTAGACAACTTAATTTGGTGGGCTAGAATGTCATGAATCCGACGAATTGTTGGACTAGACAACATAATTTGGTGGGAAATTGAAAATTCAGAACCCATGATGTATAATTCATTTATTGGGTTGTGTTTATTAATTTGGTGGACCCACTATTAAAGCCCGTTAAAAATCCATCTCCATTTTCAGTCCATCTATTAGACAAAATTGCACACTAACAGTCTACGGCTATTCTCACCACATCACTTCTCAAACGGTAAAAGGTTTCCAACTATCATAAAATGGCAATTGTAAGATTTGTATAAAAATATAATAAACATCGTGAATGTACTAATATCGTATGAAGCTTGCATTAAAGATTATTCTTTTACCTTACTTTGGATTCTTCAATTGTTAATGGCGTAACAAAGCCCAGTTGATGATGGTGGAGAATGGTGAGTGGAAAGAGATTTCTTTTTTGTTTTTGTGCAGGTTAGCAATAGTGAGTGGGAAGAGATTTCTTTTTTGTTTTTGTGCAGTAGAGCGGCTTGGAAAGGTTAGTAGGAAGAGATCCTTTTTTTTGTTTTCATTTGAAGTGAGAGAAGAGATAGTTTTAGGTTTTAAATTTTATTGTTTTTTAACCTTTTCTTTTTAACTTGTTGTATATACATTTCTTAATCTTAAAATGTTATTATTTTATTATATAAGGTTATATTATGTATATTATAAGTTTAAAATAATATTTTAGACCTTATTCCTCCAAACTTTTGAACTGGTCTTCTTAAGACATGATTTGTTAGGTTATGGATCTAATTAGAAATAGGGTGATTAATTTAAAAGGTCCACAAGCCAAACAAACTCTCTTAATAAGGTCCAGCCCACTTTACTGACAATTTAGGTCTATAATACCTTCATTGGGCTACAACCGCGACACAATTCGGCTACGACATACTATTTCACTGGGTTGTGCGATACAGTTCATTGGGTTATGACACAATAATTCACTGCGTTACGACATAATAATTCATTAAGCTTGTGTGAGACAATTCAATGGGTTGTGTCAAATATATATTCACTGCAAAACAATTTCTTTAGAATTTCAATAGTAAAAAATGATTTTTTTTACCTTAATGTGGGTTCTTCAATTGTTGATGGCGAAGCTGGGTTGATGATGATGGTGGAGAATGATACCCGAATGGTGGGGGTTTTCTTTTGTAGGAGAGCAGCTTGGTTGGAAGGTGAATGGAAAGAGATTTTTTTTCTGGTTCGGATGTGAGTGTATATAGATAAGTTTTAGGTTTTATGTTACATTATTTTTAATGATTTTTTTCTTCTTTTCATTTTTTGTTTAGAACTTTTCTAACGTTTCTTGTTAATATACTTTTTTGTTTTCTTATCTTAAACTATATTATTTTATTTTGTAAAGTTATATTAGGTATAAAATAAGTTAAAATAATATTTTGAACCTTATTCATCCAAACTCTTAGGCTAAACTTCTTAAAGTATGATTTGTTGGGTTATGGACCTAATTAGTATTTTTAATAAACAGTCGCTACCCCCTAGTATGTGCCTTAGAAATAATCTCTTGTAATTATTATTATTTTTTGTTAATTCTGACTAAATTAAAAAATAAAATGATCAATTTTATGTGTTATATTTATAAAGTCTATGATTTAGCCCATATTGCAAATACAGTCATTACAAAAATAACATATTGCATGATTAATTTACCAATTCCGGTCACAATTAGTCAAAATTAATAATATTGAAATATGTGATCAAAATTGATAGAAACATGTAAAAAACAGTTTTGTTTATTTGGGCTTTACTTTCCAAAACAACGGTGTTATATTTTCTAGTTTTGTAAGTAATTTTTTTAATGTATTATTTATATTTTTAAATATTTAATTCTCTATATAATTTTTTTGATAATTAACGTATTTGGTTTTTTTTTTACCTTTTATAAGTCAATGACTAGGAATTAAAATTACGCAAATTATTTATCCAAAAGATAAAATAAAAAGCCTATTCCTAAAAAGATAAGTTGGAATAAATATCCTATCAATTACTATCAATAGAAACATAGACTACATGATCAACTCAACCGTTTGAATCCACTTAAAGCATGCATACTCTCACATAGACAAACAAACACACATAATACACACACTTAGACCGTTCACCTCTCTTTGCAAAATCACACGACACGCCCGCAGGTTCTCTGAAAAACATATCAACAAACACGGTGAATCACACACTAACCCACACAGTTCACACGCAACAATGATTAAGCAGTGATTCCGAGCAAAACACTTTATAAAATCACACAAAACAGTAAATCGAAGGTTAAATTTACTATTTTTAAAACTTTAGTAAATATATTCATATGCTAAAGTATTTGAGTGATTATATGTGAAAATGGGTTGGTAATCATATGTGAACATCTGTATTTGTTGATTTATGCAAAAACGTAGTTAATCTTTGTTGATTTTTGGTATATATTCAAATTATAATTAAAATTAGGGTTCCAAAAAATTATTAATTTGAGTTGTATACATATTTGTAGAGTTGTTGTGTTTAAGAGTAAAAGTTTTAGCGATCAATGTTTAAAAGTGTTAGTAACATTAAATTCCTTGTTTTGAACACTAGGAAATCAAGTGCAGATTATCCGTTTAATTTAATGTATATGTATGTGTAATTTATCTATCTTTGTTTTTTTTGCTTTAAGGTAGATTGATTAAGTGTTTGGTTTCTCTGGAACAGTTTGGGAACTGCACCAAACAGGAAATTTCCTTTTTGGAATAGTTCTGAAGCTGCACCAAACAAGAAATTCCATGTTTGGTACACTTTTAGGTTGTTAATTCTTCATTCTTCAATGTTTAATCAATTAATTTGAATAATTTGAGTATAAATATAATCATTGTATATATGCCGGTAAACTAGAAAACAAATGGAAAGACAAAAGAAACACGAATTAAGAACAAGTAAACATCACGACAAAAGAAAGGGCAAGGAGAAGGCGAAAAAAATTAGGACACCTTGAAATTCAAATAAGAAAGCCTTTACAAATTAATAATTACTAAAAATATGAAGAACGAGCACATAAACCTATGCAAGGAAACCCTATTTTACAAATAAATGAAGACCATGTTCAAGTCGAAGGACCAAGACCTCACTAGAAGAAATGGTGATATTATGAATCAACAACTAATAAGGTGTTTCGATAAAAAAACAGGAAGGTTTCAGATTTGCGCAAAGAGTTCTAAAGTTGAAAAGAGATAAAGTAGATGTCATTTTGGCAAATTCATTGTGGAGATGAAGTTTTTCACAAAATACCACTAGAGGAAGTCAGTGAGATAACCAAATGGAATCATTGCCATTTTTTTTATATAAAAAGAGTATCAAAAAGATTGGTAAAGGAATCAATTCATGGGGTATTACAAGAACCTGAACTAGATGAATCATAGGCGATGATGAAGACGCAAAGGAAGAAGTGAGATTGATGATTAAAAAGCATAAAAAAAGTTTTATGATTCTCAAGATAATGTTTATAATGAGATCAACATTCATCTAATTCACTTTAGGGTGTGTTATAAAAAGAACAAGGATTCAAGGCTAATAGAATACAAAATACATAGGCTGAAGGACTTCGACAGGGCAAAGAGAATAATCTACATGTTGATGGAGTTTGTTACTTTGATGCACGATACAAACTCGACAAAAGTAATCTATGTATCTTTTATAATTGTTAAAATTATACCCATATTTTATTATACGATTAGTTATGATCTCTTGATTGTAAGCTAATTTAAACGTTGTTGTCCTGAATATTCAATTCAAACTCCTCCTGAGGTGTAGCTTAAAAGCTAGCTAATGGAATTAATAATTTAAACAAAAAGTTAAAAAAACGTAATTCAACAATATATATATATATATATCCGAAATTTCATAACATAATTCTCAAATAATAAGTAAGGGTTCTTACATATGCATCCCTAGCTAATTAAATTTTTATTTCATGCTAAGAATATTATCAAATAAAATAATTTTTTAAAAACATTATGAAGAGTTTAAGAAAAGAATGATTATAATGGAAAGAATTGATGTTGTTTTGCTTCCTAACTTACTCTCCTTGGCTCTTTCTTACTCCTAAGTAAATGAAAGTAAAAAGTGATGGATAAAACTTAAAAAATAATTTTAATACTAAGAAATTTGGAGTTCTCATTGTTGGGCCCATATAATGGGTCAAATGTGTCAAATTATGGTATGTGGACTCCTTTGTTGAAATTGGATAACTCACGTTGTGTTGGAAAAATGACCATAACTTCTACGTCTCAACTCATAATTGTATTATGCTTCTTTTGAAGCGAACTAGATTTTAAGTGCTAAATTGTGGTAAACGGGAAAGCTCTAATTCTTCTCTAACTGTTCGTGACACTTCTTCTAAGTTGACGATGTTTTGATGATCTTTGTGCTTGAGATTCTATCGAATCTTTTGACTCTTTGACTTATCTTGGTCTCTAACTACTTCTATTGTGTTTCCTTTAGCTCCCCGACTCCTTAGCTTAGTCTTTGCTCCTCAGATTCTCCACGTTTCAATGAGTTGCACAATTAACACAAAAATACCTTAATCAATTCTACAATGTGTAATGTCTTAAAGGTTAGCTAAGAACTCAAAATATGCCTAATCAAGGGATAAATCCAAACTTTAAATTTCAAAACTCCCCAAAATGATATCTTGTATGTATCAAAATATTTGACGAAATACGAGACATCACTAGCTAAGTCGGGACCGAGTTCTCATCTGTGTTGACGCTGACTCAAGTAGTTATCCCATGCCCCAAATCAACCATATTATTTGACCTACAAGGTACGTTTAGGTTCAACAGGCCTACCAAGTGTTGGATTAAGCATTCCACTGAACACCTTAGGTGTCACTAATAAATCTTGCTTAAGACTTACATCAACAACTCTATGTGCATCCAATATTGCCCAAGCACTAGCCAAGAGGGACCTTGATTCATCTACTATAATATTAGTATCCGTAGAGCTTTCCTCAACAAATGGGAGGGGCATATCCAAATCTCCTAAGCTACTGTTTTTAGTAAACCTATAGGCTCATTTAATGTTTTTGCATGCTTGAGTACTAACCGATTGTGGGGAAGTTGTTCGAGCTGCACTGCCACTATTTTTCCAGCCTTAAATTCCATTCTTTTACCCATATTTTAGCAACTAAGCCTCAGGATGAATGGATGTTTCTATCGAGCTCCTAAAATGGTCACCGCCTTAGACAATGATGTCCTCCATCACACGAAAATCATCAACTCTAGTCAATCCCGATAGGGTCTCCATTCCATCAACCACACCCTCCTTATAGCAAGCCAATGGTAATCCTTTAGAATCTATCTCTAACGATTCATAGAGTATCGAGAGACTATCCATAGTATGTGAGATGTGTAGCTTTGGGTTTACCCCTTCCGTAAGGTCATCAGAGACTGGCGATATTTTAGCAGCGATTTCAAGGAGGTATAACGAGAGATCTTCTAGGTCTAAATTGTTGGGAGAAGAGCCTCGAAATTTGTGTTGCATAACAAAAGTAATCATCCCTAAACAAGTCAAAAAGAAATATTTGATACGACATAGAGAACGAAGAAGAAATGCACCAAAACACTAGGTTTTAGGAGAATTTCTCGCTTTAACCTTTCTCACAATAGTTGTTTTTTATCACATGTTTAAGAGATAAGGGTTATCACGAGCGTAAAATATAAGTGAGTTTAACCTAAAATACAATCCAACCAAAAAAAACCTAGATTACTAATATATATCTTTAATGAGATTTAAATCTTTCGTCACCATCCTTATTTTCTACTGGTTCGTAATTTTAAATCTCTAAAGCGATGAAAGAATACCTACCTTAGGCTAACTCCAACAACTACTTAATTCTTAGTTAAAATTGGGAGTCAAACTACTATATTTATTCAAATATGTATTCTCTATAACAACTTTATTTCGACAGATTTTCAATTTTAATCTCCCAATCTTAAAGTTCTATTTTTAAAATTTATTTGAATAGTTTTCTTATTTCAAATAATTAATGTTTTATGAAATTTATTTATTTTTATATCTTACAAGAATAGTAAAAAGTATATTTTATATTTATATTATAAATGTAATCATTTTTGTAAATATTTATAATTTGTAGAAATATATAATAGGTAGGAATCCTAATTTTATTGACGCAGATTAAACCGTAAATGAAAGTATTCAAACTCCCAATTTTAATTCTAGTCTTTTACCAAAAGAAAAAATAACGCCGGATATATACCTAGTGTTTCAAAATTTGACAAATAAATGTCCAAGTTTGTAAAAAATACAAATAAATACCCAAATTTTCGTTTTATGTCTTCCTTTAGTACCCACTATTACTTTTGACGTTAACTAACACGTGGCGATTGCGTGGCGATTCTGTTAGTACCAAAGGTTTTCAAACTATGATAAATAAGTGCCCAAGTTTATACACGTGTTTGTCTAATAAATATAAAGAAAATACTAAATTATCCCTAAAACAACGGATATTTACAAAAAATAAAAGTCACATGGCAGTTAAGGTCAAAAGTAACGGTGGATACTAACGGAAGAGAAAAAAATGTAAACTTAGGTATTTAGTTGTCAATTTAAAAGTTTAGGCACTTATTTGTCCAAATTCTATAACGTAAGATATCCACAAAAGAATTTTCCAATACCGAAATTAGAAATCTATTAGACTCAGCCTTATACACCGTAAAATCCTAATGCCCGATCTTTTTTTTCTCTCTTTATTTTAGCGGTTCGCATCAATCCTTTTTTTAGGTAGGTGATCTAGGCCAATTTGCACGCACTACGAGTAATCCCACGGAGATATACACACCTCCCCATGTATATTTGCAAGTAAATCAAAACTAGGTTACCCATGTTTAAGAAGAGATTCGAACCTTGTACCTCTCACTTCACACCCGTTAGAAAGTGGATTCTCATCAATCCTTTTCCAATTAACAATCCTTTTCCAATTAACAATATTTACTCAATAGTCAAACTCAAAAAACATAAAAAAAATCCAAACTAATGGTATGCACGGTCAAATAAGGCCCAATAAAGGGGTAACTTTGTGTTTTAAATCTCACCCTAACCAACCCCATAACTAGTCCAACTAAAGGGGTATTGTACCAATATACCCCCAAGCCCTTCCCCACATTGAAAAACAAAAATCCCATACACAAACCCCATTAAGAACCGATGAAACCCCCCACCCACATTCTCAGTCTCTCTCTCTCTCTCTCTCTCTCTCTCTCTCTCTCTCTCTCTCTCTCTCTCTCTCTCTCTCTCTCTCTCTCTCTCTCTCTCTCTCTCTCTCTCTCTCTCTCTCTCTCTCTCTCTCTCTCTCTCTCTCTCTCTCTCAAACCACTCAACTTCATCACCCCATCGCCATTAACATTACCTACTAACCACCAACAACACCCCTCCCACCTCCGCCTTCATCACCGAGACATCACATCACCGCCCCCCAACCCACCTTCCCACTGACGAGCTGCAAAGACCCACCCCTACCAACACCGAAACATCACCAACCCCAACCCACCACCGCCTTCATCACCAACAACACCACCGTCAGATCTGCGCCTCCCTCCATAAACACCATCATCATCTCGGAGAAGACCACCACCACCCGTGAAGACTTGGATCTACAGAAAAGAAACCCGCACCAGGCAGGCCCGAAGCCCAACGCCGTGAAGGACCGCCGATGCTGCTCTCTTTGACCAACGAAACCACCCCCCTTCGTTCGATATCCACCATCCACCAACCCTGCTGCCAAGATGTTCGAGATCCACCGTCCACCAACCCTGCTGACGCCTCTGAGATGCAGAACGCCGTCGCCGAGATGCAGAAGACCGACGCCGCCTCCATCGAACACCATTCTCCTCCGTCGCACTAAAGCGCTCTTAGAACCACCAGTTCGTGGAGTAATGGATCTTCACTGTTAGTGGGGTAATGGATCTTCACTGCTCCTCCACCACCGAGACCCACCACCCCGACCCTCCTTGTTCTCTGTCTAATCCCACCACCACCACCGAGTAGCGAAGATGCAGATCCAGTTGGTGGATTATTTATTTATTTTACTAAATTGCGAAATGGGCCCAGCCATATATAGTTGATATTTTTCAGCTGGGCTAGCCCTATATAGATGTAGGTATTTTTTGGTTGTAATGGGTACAACCCAAGCCTCATATAGATGTATCATGGGCCAGCCCCATATAGGGTATTTGTGTAGCATGAGCCAGCCCCATATAGACGTAGTTTACAATTTTTGAATTTTTTGATTTACTTCATTATTGGGCCAACCCCATGTAAGGTATTTGTGCAGTACAAACTTAATAAAAATAATCCACTTTGTATATTTAAAGTTATTCTTAGTGGGTACATCCTAGAAAAAGTTTGAAGGATGTGGGTCTGGCCCCATGTGACTATAAAACATAAAAGACTTAGTAAAAAAAACTTAAAAAACCCATTACAAAAAAATGTCTTGGGTCTGTACCTGTCACATTATAATTTAGTTAACGATAAAACTCAGATTGGATCCGTATCCAATAAGAACAGAGATAAATAAGTAAAATATCCAACCAGACAATTAAAGTTGAGATTTAAAAGATAATATTTTCCAACTAAGAATTTAGTCAAAAAGTTTTTAGATTTTGAGATCTAATTTATAATTTCCTCCTTGTGAAAGAAAACTTACACTATTATTGGTCAATGCATTGTGTACTGAGTACAAATTATACCCTAGGTAGGCGTTAATTTAATTGTGTGCGTATTTTCATTTCTTTCTGTTCCCTTTACTTTATCAACGACCAAATAAAAAAACATTTACTACCTCCATTCCATAATAATTGACTCTTTAGAGTTTTTCACACTTATTAAGAAACCTAAAAAGTAGGTAAAATTTAGTTTAAAATTACAAGCATATCCCTAATGATTAGAGAGAGAAAATCAAATACTAGTTGGTATAATATTTTAAAAAGAGGGTAAAATAGGAAAGACATCATTTATTTTGCTTTGGAACTTTAAAAGTGACATATGTTGTGGAATATGGTTTTTTGGCTAAAGAGTCAATTATTATGGAATGGAGGTAGTACTTTTTAACCATCTTTGTCAACAAAGTATAAATAGTTAGGGTAAATAATTAAAGAGAAAAAGCTGCAATTTAGATGGATGTCATCCAAAAGGAACAAAAAGCTGCAATTTTGCCCTAGCTTTTCAATAAGAGCCAATTGTTGATTGATGCCTATTAAAAAACTTATTTAGAAAAAGGTGCCTAGGAAAAAATATTTATTGAAAACAGCCCCCTTATAATTAACAATTAAAAATAAGAAAAAAACTAATAAACACACGCGCGCGTCCGTGAAATTTTTTTAAAATCGTCATAACTAGTTCAAAAAAAATCAAAAAAATCAAAAAAATAAAAAAAAATTATATTTGGATAAATCAAATTAATATTTACGTCTATGATTTTTTTCGGAATTTTCTGAATTTTTCGATTTTTTTTTATTTTTTTAATTTTTTTTTTCGCAGAATGTTTAAAACATGGAATTTCATGTTTATTTCACGGTTTAAAACATGGAATTCCATGTTTAAAACATGGAATTCCGTGTCTGCGAAAAAAAAATTAAAAAAATTCGAAAAAATTCAAAAAATTCAAAAAAAATCAAAAAAATTCATAGACGTAAATATTAATTAGATTTATTCAAAAATATTTTTTTTTTAATTTTCTGATTTTTTTTGAATTAGTTATGACGATTTTAAAAAAATTTCACGGACGCGCGCATGTGATGGAATTAATAAAGGTATAGAAAATATAAAGGGGATGTTTTCTATAAATAATTATTTCATTAGGCATTTTTTTATAAATAAGATTATTGAAGGCATAAAAAAACAATTAGAGAGTTTAAGGAGGATGTTTTCAACAATAACCCCTTTCAACAATTATATTTCAGATCCATTATTTAAAGCAGATCCTAACCGTGTATTTTATTTCAACCGGATTTCTCCTTTTTAATTCATTTACTCCATTTAGGGCGGTAAACAAGCTAAGCCGAGACGAACACTAGATGTACAAGCTTGTTTGTTTATTTTCTCGAGCCAAGTCGAGCCGAGCTCATATTTAAACGAACCGGGCCGAGCCAGACTCAAATTTAAACGAGCCGAGCCCGAGCTTCCAATGATCCAAATCAGAATTGTTAGAAACTGTTTGTTTAACTTACAGAACAATCTTTTTTAGTTGTTTTTTATGGTTGAAATGAGACTTTCATGAACGGTTGGTATTTTATGGAGTGTGTGGTATGGAAATATGAAACATAACATTAATGAAAAAATAATTGTCTAAAGAAATTAAAGATATCAAATTTGATATTGAATGTTTAATAATATATTTATAAGTAGATAATATATTAATTTATAATTTATAATTTATAATTATAAACGAGCTCACGAGTCGAGCTCGAGCAGGCTCGTTTACTTATCGAGTTTAAAATGAAGCTTGAGCTTGTTTATATTCGAGCCGATCTCGAACGAGCTTTTCTTCGAGCCGAACTCGAACTGCTCGCGAGCGGCTTGGTTCATTTACAGCCCTAACTCCATCCAATCCAATAATAGATGCTTTATTTTAAAAAATGTAAACCATGTCATTAGACTCTATGCGGTATAAAAAATTGATATATATATTTAAAATAGTTAAAATATAATTTACATTTCTCTCTATCTAATTTTATTTGTTCACTTTCTAATACACTAAATTTAAAAATCAAATTTAATGACAATTTTTTTTCTTTTTTTTAATAGGATAGAGTTATTTATTACAATATAGGATCTCTCACCTATTTAATTAAGATAATATCAGAAAAATAAAAAATAAAAAATCTTGTTATTGTAAAATGAATAAATAATACTTGATACTTTTTTTTTTATAAAGTTGGATAGAAAGAGTATAACAAGACTTAATATATACTACCTCAATTTGCACATATTAAGCAACCTAAAATGTAGAAAGAAATTAGTTTAAAATGATCAATATATCCCTAATTATAAGAGAGAGAAAATTAAATATTTAGTTGATCAAAGAATTAAAAAAAAGAAAAAGTAAAATAGGAAAAAAAATTATTTATTATGCATTGTAACTTTAATTATGACATATATTATGGAATAATTTTTTTTAGCTTAAAAAACTATTATTATAGAATGGAGGTAGTATACTCACTTTATTCTATAAATAATATCCACTTATTAAAAATAATGTTCTAAAAATCTTATCTATTTAAAATATCTAGATACTTTTTATTTACTTTTTCCACTATTATCATTATTAAAATATCAAAATTTATTGTTTTAATACATATTTAAAATATCAAGACACTTTATAAAAAATATTTTTATAATAGTTAATGTAATTATTATATTTTTTAATATATATAAAAAGTTAAGTAAATATTATTTATGAAACAAAGTGGATTTCAAATATGTTATAGGATACATATCAATATTTTTTTATGGCTAGAATTCACTAGATAAAGAACAGATGAAACCATCCAAGAATTACTTAGCCACGTGTCACTAATAAAATCTCACTTGCTTTCGTTCCGGTGGAGTTACACTTTTTTTTCCTAATAAACTACACTTATTTAAGGTCTAAAATCAACAGAAATAAAAATTAAATGCATATCAAATTATACTTTCATTACATCCGAAGTTTACAACATACTTTGAACACTAATCCTGAAGGGACCATAATAGAGAGATAATGTCGACTCCTAATGTGGGGATTGAACGATTCTCGTGAAGACAAGTATGCTTTTGCCTATAGTTAGCTTTTGTATATTATACGTTTAGGTGTATATTTCTAAATTTACTGTTTTTTGAGTCTTTTTTAGTCGTGGAAACATGACTCATATTTAAGTTGGGGGTGATGTACTCGTTTTCCTCATCCTCGTTTCACATGTTTTAATTACATTCAGAAAAATTGAAAAAATATTAATGTAAGTAAGAATTAGAGGTTCAACTAGTAATTTTTATTGAACATGGGTGGCTCGAAAAAACTTTAAAATCTACAATATATTCCCTACAATTTATTTAAATTATATGTAAGTCCATAGGGATTAAAATCTTCTCTATTAAGTTAGAGGGTAATGACCCACCTAGAGGCCCGGCCATATATCAGACTGTAATAGTAAAGGTAAACTGTGTTTGGTTATAGTTTAAATTAATGAGTCTAGATATCTTTTTATTTAATTGGTTATTTCTTTAATGAACTGGGAAACAGATTGTTTAGAAGAGGGGTAAGAGCACTCCCCGAACGGCAGAGAAGGCTAAGGCAAAGCATGGTGGAGTAGTGACAATAGTGTCTTTTTGGATGACGGAACGTGGAACCCCGTTGGTGATACGATACACCATGTGATCTGATATAGGAAACGTCATTCAAGATCATATCCCAAATATTATCTCATTTGGAATCGCATCTCAGAGACCAAAAATAATTTGGTCTGGGCTCACCTTGAAGTAAGGTTTGTTTTTAACTTATGTTTGTTAGATTAAATTTTTTGATTAATTTTCCATTATTTTTTGTAGCAATATTTTTTAGTGTAAAATAAGAGAAACGTTCTGAAATGGAGAAACATAAAGCAACACGTCCACCATGTGGTATTAGATATAGTGATCAAAAGAGGATATGTGTAGGGGTTGGCTTTTGACAAGTCAAAATCTAAAGGATATGAGTCTAGATGAATTCGAGTTAATATTGCAAATGCGGGACAGTAAAGAGTTTTAGGTAAAAAATTATTGAATATTTTTTTGCTATTTTATATATCTATAAAATAAAATTAATTTAAATAGGCGAGATCGGTTGTGGGGGAAAGAATAGAGATAAGCAAGGACTTGGTAGTGGTCATGGCTCGTCCACCCTTACAACCCGTCACCGGTTATTGGAGGTAATGTTTATCGTATTGTTTCATCATTACTTTGCAAAATATTAATTTCGTATAATTAACTCGTGATTTGTTATTTTATAGGATCATGAGGTGGAAAGGCGTGAGTTTCAACCAGAGACATGGGCCCCTGACGCTCTTACACCTACACCATCAGCTCAGAGGCTGAAAAAGAAACACAAGATAACTGATGAATACAAAAAAATATGCAAAAGAAGACGAGAGATTAGAGGGATGAGCGCTTCCATCAGTGCGATGTAAGTTAGAATATTATGTGCAATTGAGTAATTACAATATTTTTTATTGACAATTTTTTTTACTTACTCGTGAGTTGAGATCGAGGATTAATCAGGCTTTTGAGTCTTTAGGTGACATCTGTGGGTCCTCATTCACACCGACACAGTCATTGCCCAAGGAAAATCATACCTGGACTGTGATCAAGGTGTCACGAGAACATATGCGTCCCACCCGAAACGTGTTGAAACCTGGAATTGGACCATTTATTCCAACCCAAAGCCAGAGGCAGACGCAACGTAGATCTAGGGCCTGTATATGATCATGGCTTCGAGATGGATGATCGATACCTTCCCGCAGATAGTTCTGCTGTGAATGATTATGCCGCACTACTACCATAGCCGGAGCCCGAATCAGGAATCGACTGGTACTACGGCAACCACCCCGATTCTCCTGGTCTTTACTCAAGAGAACTATTTGCATCTGGTTGGACAATTCAATCAGCAAATGTTACAGCAGGGTAAGACACTGTTAGATATCATCCCAACCGGTCCATCCCCACCGAGTCATCCGCATTCGAGTAATCAACGCATAGGAGTATCACTTTCAGGTCGTTCAAGAGTCAGAGATGAGAATGACGATGACGCGGCCCAGTCTCCCGATAAAACCCCCTCCCAGGCTCCCACTGACTGTATTAATATCCAAACTTTTATTCAACCTGTATTCCGTTATATTCAAACTTTATCATATATTCATATGTTATTCAGGTTACTATTAGATTTATAATTATTTTTATTTTAAAATTTTGTATTTTAATTTAATTTTTTAATGTGTAATGAACTTTTATTTTACTGGAACTTTTATTATAATCTTTTTATAAATTAAATATTTTTTATTTATTTTATTTTATACTTTTAGCAAGCGACATGATGGTTGCTATTGATTATATGGATTTAACGACTACCAAGAGGTCGGTAGTGTGTTAAACCCTTTGACGACCACCATGCATGGTGGTCATTAAAGGGTTAGGACAACTAGCGACTACCCAGTGGTCGCTTATCAAGTCAATTTTTGCCGACCAATGGAGTCACCGTTGAATGTACACAATTGGTAAAAAATTGACTTGATAAGCGACCATGGGTAGTTGCTAGTTGTCCTAACCCTTTAATGACCACCATGCATGGTGGTCGTCAAAGGGTTAGGACAACTAGCGACTACCCAGTGATCGATTATCAAGTCAATTTTTGCCGACTAATAGAGTCACCGCTGAATGTACACAATTGGTAGAATTAAAAGGTGGACGTTAAAAGATGTCTTTAACGACCACGCAGTAGCGATCAAGTTTTAGCAACTACAAATAAACACTAATACGTCAACCAGTCTCTTGAAAGGTCACTAGAGTCAAAACAAGTACCATTGAAAAGTGTGACAAAACCATTTTTAGTTTTTTAATGCAAAAATACTTCATGTTAGGGACTGCACAATTGTTGAGATGTTTGAAGAGTTTAATGAAGAGATAAGGGTTTATAATAATGAAGAGATTAAGAATTAGGAGGGAGTGGATGAGGAATAATGAGGATGATATGTGTTGTACGATACAGATAATGTACTTTTACTAAAAGTAAAAATAGCGTTCCAAGAATAATAACATAGGTATGAAATTAAACATTAGTTAATGGGTCAACATATCATCAATCTAATTAATTTCGTACAAATATATGCTATTGTAAGTGAGATCTAACTGGACTCCATGACCACATGCAGTTCGTGTGTTGCCTTGTGTTGGATTGAAGCCAGATTTTTTTTTCTGCTAAATGCTACAGAAAAGTACATACATGAGGGCTTACGAGACTATAATTTATCAAATCAATGGGCCATAATATATGGCCTGTTACAAGTGAACCAGCTGTGGGAACACCAAAAAAGAGCTTTATAGGGCACGTACGGTAATTCAAATTACATGAACATTAAAATACTAATTTAAATTACTAGTGCACAATTTACGTGTATACCGTTTTCTCATTACTTTATAGCTCCTAATATAGATTAGTTCTGCATCCTTCGATGTACCACGGAAATTTAGCGTCTTTTGTGAGGATCTTATCATCACTTTGGTACCAAGCAAATTGAAACTCAATAAATTCCAATTCCACAATTGTCCAAGAAATGTTTGCAATTCCACTTCCTTGAGTTGTCCTCCTCTTTTAGGATTTTCAAAGTCTCAGTTGTGTCTAGAGGATCTTCTGTGTCACATATCTAAGAGAAAATGATGAAAACAAATTAGTAAGAAACTTATGCGAAACAAATTTTGTAAGACAGTTTTGAGAGAAGTATCAAATCACCTCTATATGAATACACTTTAAGTTTGGGGAGTTTCTCATCAAGCAAAGGATAATTGCCAGCTCATACCATTTCATGTAACGTTATACTATAACGCTTAATATGTTTAAGGAACACTGAAGTAGTAGCCTGAAGCCTTTCTCCGGACTCCACCTACATTCAAGGACTGAAAGTACATAATTGTTGAATTAACTTCTCAAGATTGTAGTTAAATCAAACCTAATTCCTCACAAGAATATTACCTTCAAAAGCGAATAATGAAACTCTAGGTTCTTAAGAATATTAGCTTCAAGCACATTGCTTTTTAATCCTTAGTAGAAAGATTTTATAAGCATCCCGATATTGATAAACTGACCGAAGCAAGAAGTGGAGCTTTTTATAAAACTAATTTTATTAGTAGGACCTTCAAACTTGAATATTCTCAGGTTAAGAACATGAAACATATAAACTCAAGATCATTATTAACTTCACACAGCTCCAACGTAATCAAGTTATCATATCCGTTGAAGGCAGGTGTAGTCTGAATCACGCAAGATCAAAGACTCAAATGCTTCAACTAGTATGTCAAAAATGATAATGGTAATATGTAGCGAACATTTAATGGAATCTCAAGTGTAAGATCCTCGATACCGTTCCGTATAAGGAAAAGGATGAGGCTGTCAATTTCAGGATAAGAATCCAATTTATAAGTACCAGAGAGGGTGAACTTTTTGATCGGTCCTTTGTGAAGCAACAGAAGCTGAAATAAAATTAATGTGATTATAGCTGAAGGTTTTAAGATGAATTTACAGTGTCTTATCAAGTAATCAGATGTGGAACTTTAATTAGTCCAACAATACCTCCGTTTCCTTGACAAAATAATAGTCCTTATTATCAGGAAGATTTCTGTAATAATTTCTGTAACATCATCATGAAGATTACTTATGATCTCAGAAGGTTGAGCCAAGACTTAGACAAGCGTCATCTCTTGATCATTATTCCTTCTTTTATCTGCAATGACATTAGCCACAACATTTAAAACAATCATAAGAATTTTGTTAGAATTCTGTTAGATTATATAAATATACTCTTAAAAATTAACCCTTCTCTTTTTCTCTCTCTATACAGTCGAAATCCTAGGATTAATCTCCACGCATCTTCGTCGTCTTATCATCTCACATACGGTGGTATTTTTTTGGAAGCTTTTTTGACGGAGCCCTTCCTAAACTATAAGAAAAAAGAAATTTATTTATATATATTTGACTCGTTTCATTATTAACACATTCATTATACGCAATCCAATTCTAATTTTTCATTTTTAATCTTTAAAAATAAAAACTTCAGCTTATTTGTACAAAGAAGAAAGTAAAAAGGAGAATAAAAAAAAAATTACGAACTGTTTTATGTTTACTTTAAAATATGTGGATTATTACTTATATAATTTACATTAATATTTTAATAATAACTATATACTTATTTTCTTTCAAGTCATTTTTTTATGAAATGTTAAAAAAATTCAAGATCCAAGATCTGTTGTTTCTTAAACCCCTTAACATTTTAAAGCTTCTCTATTTTAGGTTTCTAGATTCGCCACTATTTGCATAACATAATCAACGTTGTCAACGTCGATATCATCATTGATATGACCGTGTTTCTCTGAATTCATCATCATCGTTATTGTAATGAAACTCAAGTCGCCGTCTTTGAAATTTGAAACATCCATCTTATCTTTCTTTGAGAAATACTCACCTCTAATTTGTTGTTCTTAAAAAAGGTTACAAGAATAGTTATGGATCCATAAAAATTAACCGAAGGGGATACTTTATTACTAATGTTTGTTAAACCGTTTATTTGTAAACGTAACTTCGGTTGTTGAGGCACGGTATCCGTTAGTGTTTCACTTCTAATACAACTAGAAGTGTCACAATTTCCAATTTCAAGACAAGCTGAAATTTTGAATTCAAATATGGTCAAATTACTTATTTTTGTAATTTGTCTTTTGGATTATTATAATTATCATCATGAATCTTGTGTTAATACATGTTTAATTACTCTATATTTTGATAATATTGTTTGTTGATTTTCAATTGTTTGTTATTATTTTTTTTATTATTTTGTTTTATGCAACGACGTTGGGGTAATATTGCGCTTAAATGAATTTTGAGATTCGTTATCTTAGTGAACTTCTAGTTGATTTTTTTACAACTTATTTGGATTTTTTAATTTGAATTTGAATCGCATTATGTAAAGCTAATTTTGGGTTTCTCCAACTTTATTGTCTATCGTAACTATTAAATGGTTGATTAATATTTGTTCATGTAAAATTTTATCACATGTAACTATTAAATGGTTGATTAATATTTGTTCATGTAAAATTTTATCACATGTAACTTATTATTGATTTAATTCACATTTCTCTTCAATATTAATAATTGTTAACATTTACTTTGTTTGCAAATTCACCGTCATTCATGAAAACTTATGCATTTTCTATTATATCGATGTTGAATGGGAACCCGGCTCTCGTCCAATTTATTTGTAAGTTGGTCTGTAAAGTGTATAGTGTTAATATTCTTTTTTTATTCGTGTACAATACATAAGATTGTCGTCTCTTCGAGATAACCCTAACTTCTGTGATTTGAAGTTAATCATTAAGGTATGTGGTGTCAAAACCACCTACCTCATCAATGTTGACAAGGTTGAGCTGCACAAATTTTTTCAAAAACGATGGTACAAATTTTAAGTTGCACATGATGTCAACTCTGATATAAATATATAAATATCGTATGATAAAAAACTTCTCACCAATTGCATATTACGCTATGCAACAAGGGGAAGAATTGCTTACATTTCAGATGAAGACACGAACGAAGATGTTTGGACCAGTGTTGCTAGTCCCTTAATTATTGCAGATGACGATGTATAAGAAACGGTAGGTGCAGTCGTCGTACAGCCCCATAAGGATGATGGGATACGAAGATAGTTATGACCTTTTGATTGGAAATTCCAATTAGGACCATCGTCAATTTCTGTATAAGTTTTAACATTATACATTCATTCCATAAGTTTTTGTTAGTTTTAAACTGAAGCATCTTACTAGCGTAATCTTATGTTTATGGCTTTGAAGAATATTAAAAAAGAATTTGCAAAGCCCACCACTCTTTATACCTAGGAATATGTAATTTAAGGGCATGAAAAAATCAAATCTAGTGCACACAATAGTGTGTGGTCGTGGGTGGAAGTGCAAGCTAAAAGATGGGTGGTCGTAAGTGGTAAAGGAAATAAATATGCAGTGCAATAAAAAATTAAGTTACCAAAGGTCTATTCTGAGATGAAGGAGATGGACTTCTAGAGGTATAAATCTGGATTAATCCGTTGATTATTTTGGATGATACTTTTCTGGTGTTGTTTTTATTATTTATGTGGTGTATTATAATATTATTAGTTAGTTAGTGGTGTTGGATTGATTCAACTTTACTATAATGGTTTTTTTATTTGCTTAATACAACCATAGTCAAAGGTTGTGTTTGAAGAAATTATGAGTGTTTTAATAATTATTTTGGATTATGTACTCATTTGTTTATTTTTCAGGTGTTCTTATGGTGATATTTTGGATAAATGTAATAGATTGTATGTTAATACTTATTCATTTGAGTGGTGTAATAGGATATTCAGTTTTCTTTTGATTGGCATATCATTATGTAATCATTGATTAGTTATGAATTCTCAAATAAGTTTTTCATTCCTTATAACCAATATATGTAATCATATAATAGATTATTTTGTATTGAACTTGCATGTTTCTACAATTTAGTCTTGTTACGTATCCCTTTAACCGTATTACTAAGTTAGTTATTCTGTACTTTGTGAATTACATGTTATGAAATGTGTGTACATATATAACCATATGTGTACTCATATAGGCCATAAACGCACTATTTTAGGCATGAACGGGGTAGGTATCAAGGGAATTTTTGTTTAAAAAAGCTTGACGTTTGTACCTCTAAATTGTCTCCTTCTCAATGTAGCCACCATAGTAGTGTTTGAGGGTTTTCACACACACACACACACACACACACACTATATGCATTTAACCCAATGTTTGGTCCATGATCTCCACCTTTTTCTATATGATCATCTTTGCAATGGTCGAAGGGCCAACCCAGGTGGCTTACCAATCAATGGTATTCCCTTTTGGCACATGCGGCTTGTAAACCACTTTATTGCCTACTTTAAATTTCATCTTATCTCTCTTCCTTTAGTTCAACAACCGAAAGTATCATGTTAAACTCTTACCTATCAAATTGTCCATGAAAAGGCGTGTGACATATTTTCCCAAGATGATGAACAGTTCACCACCTACGCTAAATTTCAACATACCCCCTCCAATACCGTTCATTAAATTATGGTGGCAAGGAAATGACGCCCTAATATTATAAAAACTATGTGTTTTGTGTCTCAATCCAATATTGTGAAGTTGGAAGGGATTACCAAATCTCCCACCATCACATGTACATCTTCAATGATACTCCAAGGGTAAGCCAAAGTGATATCCCCTATTTATAAGACAAAGGAAATGGTTTTTTCCTCAAATGTATCGAGTTATTAAATACACTCTTCGGTATGAGGTTTATACTTGCACCCAAATCACACAGAGAATTTCCCAAGAACTTGCTTCCAGTGACTATCAGGAGACTGATACTTCTAGTAACTTTCAACTTAGGGGGAAATTTTTGGTAGTTTCTTCTTAGATAAACCTCATTAAATAACTTGAGATATTTTGCATGCTTTGAATCTCATATATAATCAAAATTATAACCTTAATATACCTAATCCTCTCGACAAACTTCTGATATTTTCCATTATTTTCCTTATCAATGCATCTTGACATATACGGTGGTGGTGGCTGCTTAATCAGCTTATTATTAATAATTTGCTCTTGCACCCTAGGTTCTTTATTTGGTTTCTCAACTATCTCTCCTATATTATCGGATTTCCTATCTACAACGATCTCTTCAACCATTGGTTATGCCACCTCTTTTCTAGGTTTATATTCTTTCTTCTTGGGTGAAACATCTCTTTCTTTATCATATCTCTTCAAAGATAAAATAATGGTGATGGACTTTCAATTTTCAATTCCATTGTCACTACCTTATCTTTTTTATGTTGGATAATCTTCATAGGCTTCGTGTCCACCTTAACACTAAGGAGATGTCCTTAGGGGAAATGATGGATATCATGGGTGATTGTCACAACATCAAACTCAAGTCTTCTTAAATTCTCTATATGTTGATGTCCTTGTGAAATATTTTTTATATGGTTTGGAAAACTTTAAATATATATACATATGTATATATATACATGAGTCATCAATGCACTTTTACCTTATATTTGGTCACGTTTGTGTATTTCTTATCCAAATTTGTCAATATTGTATTTGGTATATCATATGTAATTTTCATGTATTTTGGGATCATTTTAGGTAAAATGGTCTACAAAAGGCGATGAATGCCAAATAGACCCGAAATTCGAGTTGTTAAGTTGAGCTCAAAGTAAGAAAATGGAAGAATTGGCTTAGGAAAGAAATTTCCAAAGAGTTCGTACCAAATCAAGCACTAACTAAAGATAAACACTTCATAAGGAGCAAAAATGGAGCATCCATAGCTTCCATGTTAACTAGCCTCATCATGGTGAGGCATGAATCCTAAGGAAGCTGGATTCGAGGATCATTAATATATCTTCCTCCATTCAACCTAATAGAATTTTACCACACAATTTTAATTTTGCTGGTTAATCATTAATATATCTCCGTCCATTCACTTTAATTTTGCTGGTTAATCATTGATCTTCTTTTTACTATTTTACCATCCTCGATCTCCCATCATATTTTCCCCATTTTACACATTATTTTCCACAACTTAAGTTAAAACCTCTTATTACGAATATCCACCATTTAGATTTGTTCTTTGTAGATCAATACTCGTGATTACGAGTTATACTACTTGTGACCATGTATATTTGTATATATCTAATTGGTACACGTTGGTTGTTGAGTCAACACCATTTTATATAGCACACACGGGTCCAACACATGCAAATCCAAAATTGCATTTGTTCATTCGTCTTTTCAATGATTGTACTAATAAGTGTCTTCAAAAAATCCTTATGATACATTGGATTGGTATTCGCGGGATGAGTCATCAATGATTTTTGTCCCCAATGATTCTACATAAGAATCTTGTTGTGGATGCTACTGATGAGAAGTTGCGGCTCCACTCGGGTTATCCTATTAAAAATCAGAGAGATTAATAAGGAGAGAGACATAAATTATTGGATAATTTAAGATACATATAATTGTGATATTTGGGTGATGTGATAAAAGATATCAAACGTTACTCTTATAAGAAAAGGAATATGAGATTATTTTATCACTCTCCTTATTTCGAATTACTTGAATTTCTAAGAAAAATCGATATACTTGAGTTTTTATGAGAGAACAAAATCATGAAGATAAAAAATTTAATTTATTTTTGGCTAATTTTAAGCGGGAAAAAAACATCTCAAGTGATTACGAGTTATACTACTTGTGACCATGTATATTTGTATATATCTCATTGGTACACGTTGGTTGTTGAGTCATCACTATTTTATATAGCACACACGGGTCCAACACATGCAAATCCAAAATTGCATTTGTCCATTCGTCTTTTCAAGGATTGTACTAATAAGTGTCTTCAAAAACTCCTTAAGATACATTGGATTGGTATTCGAGGGATGAGTCATCAATGCTTTTTGTCCCCAATGATTCTACATAAGAATCTTGTTGTGGATGTTACTGGTGAGAAGTTGCGGCTCCACTCGGGTTATCCTATTGAAAATCAGAGAGATTAATAAGGAGAGAGACATAAATTATTGGATAGTTTAAGTTACATATAATTGTGATATTTGGGTGATGTGATAAAAGATATCCAACATTACTCTTATAAGAAAATGAATATGAGATTATTTATCACTCTCCTTATTTCGATTTACTTGAATTTCTAAGAAAAATCGATATACTTGAGTTTTTATGAGAGAACAAAATCATGAAGATAAAAGTTTTAAATTATTTTTGGCTAATTTTAAGTGGGGAAAAAAATGACTCACGCCCAGTGGGACTCGAACCCACAATCGCTTGATTAGAAGTCAAGCGCCTTATCCATTAGGCCATGGGCGCTTTTTAGTCACATACAAGCACCTCGTCCTATTTAACATGATCGACTCATCATATCGAGCCTTCAAGCAACTTTATATGCAATATGAATATTGTTGTATCGATCATTCAAACAAGAAACCCATATGGATTAGCACTCTTATTATAACAATTAAGATTACGTGAGCGGTTAAGTCATGAACATAATTACATATCTAAAGGAAGAAGTTCAAGACACCACTAGACCCACATTTGCCCTGAGGAAGCAGTTGAGCAGGCTCAAATGGAAATAGTTACCCAGTAACCACTCACGATTATTTTACAAATTGTCATGGTTGTATATTGTTGAGGTATAAAGCCTAATATACTATTGTTGGGGTAGTTTATTCATATCTATCTTTTTAACTATGACCTTTTTTTAACACTTTTACATATTTACCTCACAAAATTCTTTATAAGGGTTCCATCATAAACCTCTATTTACTTAAGTGTTAGGGTGGCATCACGTGTGATAATCCTGAGGTTATAATCTTCTTTTTCTTTTTGATAGGCATGTGGTTGTAGTTTTTTGATAGGTCAAAGGAGTAATCCAGTAGTGATGTGGTTCCATATTAATTTAGTATTTTGGAGAAGACGGTTTTATTTTCCTATTAGTTTGGTATAATTTGAGGGAATGTAACAAATCTTAAAAATGATGAGGGAGTTACCACATGCAGGGGCGGAGGCACGTGAAAGGTAGGGGAGCCATGGCTCCCCCTGATTATTTAAAAAAAAAAAAATCCTTTGTTAAAAAAAAAAAATTAATAATGTGCTATTTTATCCTTAAATTTTTTAAAAATATTTATTTGGCCCCCCCTAAATTTTTAAAACATTCATTTGGCCCCCTTTAAATTTACAAAACATTCATTTGATTCCCTAAATTTTCAGAATCTTTATTTAATTCTCTAATTTTTAAAATTTAATTTATTAAACTTATAATTATTTTATTTTTTTCAATAAAATATATGTTATTTTGTATTAAATAAAGAATAATCAGTTACAAACAATAGTATTAGGACTTATAGTGCAGTTTTATCTAATATAAAGATTTATTTTAAAAAAATTCATAATATATTGACCTACGATGCAAATAAGTTCAAAAAAAAAATTTCGGGGGCGTTACCCCCGAACCCCCTTGCCCCCCCCCCTACTAAAAATTCCTGGCTCCGCCCCTGACCACATGGATATTGATATTGGATTAGAGGTAGGATCCTAAAATTTATTATAATCGATAGAAAAACCATGAGCATGGACAAGTATCCCAGCTCCTTCTACACCTTGCCTAAAGTCATTAGTGCAAACAACAAATGTTCATCTTGTTCCTTCTCAACTACCAGATTCAATTCTATTGATATAAAATCATAACACAACTAGTCCTTAATTAAAATGAAAGGGAGAGGTGTAAGAAAGAAGTCACGTACATATATCCAAACAAAAAAAAAACGGTGCTTAAAAACTTCTTTTTTCTTTGATGATTTTTCATGCAAGCTTTCTCACTATTTCTTCTTCAGCACAGACGGTTTTGCTCTGCTTTTGAAATTGTTCTTTTGTGCTTGATGTGTGTTATAGTGCAATTAGTGGAAAAGGAAAAAATAGTATCAGGTGAAACATTGTACGTGTACGAGATTATAACTTTCGTTTTTTTTCTTTCCTATTATTCCTTGTTTTTCAAAAATAGATTTTAATATAATGATATTTATATGTATAAATAAGTAGGGACGTCAACGGATCAAATATCCTCAAAAAATGGCATAACCATATCCACATTCATTAAGAAAAATGATAACCAAATCCGCATCCATTAACCATCAGATTTTAGAATTATGTACCAAATCCGCATCCACGGCGGATTCGGATTATCCGCGATTAATCCGCATCCGTGATTGTTCAATAGGATTTAAATTAAAATATCTTATAAAGTATTTTAAAACTATAAAATTAGCTACTTAATTATTAGGTGACTATATATGGGTATTAGACAATATAATAATAAACTAAATAAAATCAATTAGGTGATTTATGTATGGAATAATTTTATTTGGTCGATATTATGTATGATTTTTGTATATATAGAATATCTTTATATATAATACAAATATTTTATTTTTATTTCTTATATTTTATTCGGATTTTGGATGATCCATCGGATTATTATAAAAAACCAAATTATCCACCGGTTACCTTAACCAAACCCTCTTGGATACACCATCGGTTCCACTAGAAGATTTTTATCGGATCTAATATCAATTGGTAACGGTTAATATTCTAACATTGTCATCCCTATTAATAAGGTCTCGTTTTATACATTTATAGGTGATTCATACATCTATTAAATTGTCAATCAAATAAAAAAACAAATAGATTAATAATTTATGTCTATCTAAATTATGACACGTCATTGATATATTGAATGATATATATCATTACTTTATTAAAATTTAGGAAGGAAAACTATTCCATATATCAAATTCAATTCTTAATCCCCAATAAAACGGAAAAAAAAATCTTAGGGTCTGTTTGGATTGAAAGATTGGAAAGAAGGGAAAGGAATAGAAATGAATTTTTATTTTTTACCTTGTTTGTATTAGAAAACTTTATAAAAGAAAAGAAATGGAATCATTCCAAAAATCACTCCTGTAACCTTATATATAATCACTCCAAATTGGAGTCAAATGGAGAGAAATGAATTTTATTAAAAATTAGAGACTAAAATTAATCTTTTATTTTCTTTCCTTTTGTATTTTTTCAATCCAAACAATAAATATCCAAAATCATTTACGAAATCTTCTTTTATAAAAATTTCTAATCCAAACACAAAAATTCATTTCTTTTCTTTTATAATTTTTCTTTTCTTTTCCTTTATTACTTTTTTCCCTCCCAAATACAAACAGACCCTTAATCCCCAGATCCGCCCACGAATGTAACTTAAAAATTACTAGTCTTACCTTAATGAATAAACATTCTTCCTAGTATAAAAGGGGGAATTACTTTATACAGCCCAAAACCAACCCACTTCCTATTTTAAACCCCCAACCCAACTAGCCCCAAACTAGTCCAACTAGATGGGGGATTGTACCAAAATACCCTCAAACCCTTCCCCACACCGAAACACAAAAATTCCACCCCCCAAACCCATTAATGGAACAAATCACGCTTCCCTCCCCTCCATTCTGCTCTCTCTCTCTCTCTCTCTCTCTCTCTCTCTCTCTCTCTGTGATATGGCCACCGAACCGCCCCCCACCCGCCTTTCCGTTCCTCTCTCTAGAAAGGTCGTTGTTCTCACCACCATCACCAGTACTCACCAGATCTCACCTTCCACCTTCGCCGCCTCACCCACACCAGAAAACTCTGATCTCCATCATCAACAGAACGAGATCTCGGCTTCACAGCGAGATCTCACCTTGACACCATCACCGCTGCCCTATTTCTCACTGAAGCCGACACCATCACCGTGGTCTCACCTTCCAGGCGTCGTGGACCTTCGTGTTTCCTCTTCCCTTTCCTCTGCTCCGTCGTCTTCTCCAGCGCAAGAGGCGGCGCCGTCGTTCGCGCAGAAGATCTCACAGTCGGCTCCATTCTGCACTAGTAAACAGAGGCGACGAAGAAGCCCTAGCCCTTCGCCGTTCCTGCTCACAAAAATCGACGAAGATCACCGTCGTTCCGTTCTACACCAATAAACCGACCCTGCTGCTGCACCTCTTCACCTTCTCGCCGCCTCGCTGCACTGTATCATCAATCAGCGGCGTTCCAGATCTAGTTCCAGTTCGTGGCCCATTCCAGTTCGTGGCCCATTCCAGGTCAATTTCGTCGTTCATCTCACCACATGGGGCCAGCCCGCGCTCGAAACCGCCACCATCTCGATCCAGTCCTCCATCAGCGCCCATCTCCTCCATCCAGTTCATGGTTCTGGTCTTTTCCTACTATTATGCGTAATGGGGCCAGTCCCATATGTTGGCAATTTTGGCCCCATACGTTGACAATTTTGATTTTTTTTATTTACTTCATTATTGGGCCAGACCCATACAGTTGTGTTTAAATTGTGATTGGAATTTTTGATTTTCTTTGTTATTGGGCCAGCTCAAGTTGTATATTTTGGTGGTAACGAGTACAACCTATATATTGTTTATTTTATTTGTTCATGTTGGACACAACCCATATACCTATAAAAGACTTAATAAAACAAAGACTATCTAAAATACATTGCAAAATAACGTGTTGGGTACAGTCAAAAAAGAATTTGAATGATATGGGTTTGGCTCCATATCTTTGGATTTAATAAAAAAGACAAAAAAAACATTGTAAAAATATATTGGGTCTGTACTTATTACGTCATAGTGTAGTCCGTGATAGTAATCTTTATAGGTCCGTACCCATAACAAAGAGAGGTAAGAAGGAAAAGTTTCAAACCAGCAAGTTAGAACTAGGATTTGAAAAAGAATTTTTTTTAACTAAGATTTTAATTAAAAAGTTTGTAAAATTTGGAATTTAATTTGTATTTTCCTCATTATAAAAAAACAGAAGTTTGGATAGATTTTGGTTCCCGGGAGTTTCGGCTTAAATTTCATTTACGTCAACACTTTACAGCTTAATGTCAAAGGACTGAAAATCTTGCTTGTAATAAATCAAAAGTCAGACATATTCTAATGTACAGTTGTTAAAAGAGATGCATGTTTTTCACTGTCTGAAATCAACTTTGTAAAAGTGGTTTGCTTATTGTCTAATAATTCTGATAATTGTATCAGACCCCCTTTTTATATCCTAAAATTAACTTTCTCATCCCACACTAAATAATAAAGGATAAAAGGAAAACAACTTTGTAAAAAGTCTTTTGATATAAACCTTGGTTAAGTTGTATGATAGGTTACTCAAGTTGTATGTTGCTGGGTCCAACGTAAATTACAAATTAAATTAAATTGACTGAACTAATACGTGTAAATTACAAATTAAACATATGCGAAGATAGTCGGATTTCGATGTAATGGTTTGCTAATTACATATGCATACAGTTAAAAGTTTACCGACCATAAAGAATAACAATTACTATTATAAACTGCATCAGAATCCTTTTGTATCACCAAATTACCTTTTTTCAACCACGAGAATCTAGCGAACAGAATAAAGTTACAAAAAAGTGGGTCAATAAACAGCTAAGGTAGCATTCTTTTGATTCATGCCTCGTCAGACACTTTTGCCACCCTTCACTTTTTCCAAAAACTTTCATTTGCCCCCTCTACTTTTGCTTTTGCTTTTCTCTACCTTTATATATTAAGATTCACTTCTTTTTTTGAGTTTAAAATTACTCATTTCAATGAAGCCTACACAAACTTTGTTCTCCACGATCAAAAACTATTCTCATGCTTGTATTAGACCTATATATACTTATAAACAGAAATATTCGTTTCAAACTTTGATCAACTATAATATACTGATCATTACGATGAGCAAATTATAAAGTCTTAAACTAGCAAGAATTAGAGTCACATGCCATACTTTATGGTGGATCCAAAAATTTATCATTAGAAGGGTAAGAACAATAAGAGGTTTCGGATATCGGTCAAAAGAAATAGAGTAATTTTTATTTGGGGTGGGTTAAAAGTGTATTTAAATAAATAAGAGGGTTAATATTATTTCGATTTGGTTAGGCTATGGTATATTTTACTTAAAGTTTTTTCTTTAAAATATGACTACCGGACCAGGATAGATTGCAACTCACCCCAACCCATCCCACATTCGCAATCGGCCACACAGATCTTGTGGTCAATCTAACTATATAGTATTAGCTGGTGTTGGCCCACCTTTAATAGACAAGAAAAAGAAATCTATCGGGATTAGTATTCTTCTATAAATATTTCAAAATTTGGAGAGCGTGGTGGCGGCGATGAATGAGTATCTGGTATCTAAAGGTCGAGCACCCGACCGATCAGCCGACGACCTCCATTACTGCCAGTTCTGCTCCCAGAACTTAGCCTAGAGGATGTGAGTAAGGTAATCACATGGTTAAGAAAGATGGTGTGGCCTAAGGTGTGATAAAAAGATGATATAATTTAGATGCAAATAAACACCTTAAGCTAACACGGTACTGCAAGTATTACAGGACGTATGCAAGTTTTAATGATAAGAAGATTCGTTCCTCGGAGACTGACGAAAGTTAGAGAAAACTTATGCAAATTATCAAGTGCAGATATAAAAGATTGAAAGATAATACGCAAAGAAAGAAAAGGAAAATAGATTTTTATTTGGTTTTTATAAAGAAAACTAAACTACTAAATAAAAGACAGGAAATAAAAGATATGAATTTCGAAATAACTAATTAAAACTAAGAAGACAATAAAATAAATATGAAGAATGTGAGATGAGAGATATAGCTTAGGTTTTACTAGTATGCATTAATCCTTCTAATTCTATCTATTAGATCTAGTTTATAAGGGAGAATATTAGCTCTTGGTATACTTAGTCAGGATTCTAAATTCCCATATCTTAGACCTTGAGAGCGACTAAGGGGGCTACGACACAACCAAGACGTGGTTACACTCTTAGAGTTATCAAGCGCTACCAAGGCTCTAAGCAAACGCAACAATCAATTGGTGATATGGTGATTAAAACAAACCCTAATGACTATCTAGTTAGAATTATGTTTTGTCAGAACTAATATCGACACTAGACATTATGTGGTGGTTCAATAGTTAAACACCCAGTTACGGTGACCATCTAACTACTATTAAAACAATCCTATACTCGTGCACTAGCAAGGAAAACAATCATTAAATCAAAACACATAATCAAATATAAAGGTAAGTAGCTAATATCAAATTAAAACATATAATTCCCAAAGAAACTTAGATGGAAGAATTAGAATTCGTAGTTTATACATGATGCAAAACCTAAGCTAATAGAATTAATTCATTCAAAGAAAAGAAGAGAAAAGAATTACAAAATAAGAGGTTGAAGGAGACATGATTGATGCACGGCTCCTTCCAGACTTCTTCTCTTATGTTGCAGCTTTCTCTTGGCCTTAAGGTCTGGCCAAGGATGATTTAAGAGTGTTAATAGGCTGTATTTATAGTGTATAGGTTGACCTAATTCGTTTCTTGGAGGAAAGGCCAAGTAATAGACTCCAAGCCCAACTCAAATTCGTAAGGAAATAAAGATAAACACTGTTGGACCGTTTTGAGCATATCTTCTTCGTTATTGGTCGGTTTGAGCTCCATAATATACCAAAAGAAGCGTCACAGAATTATCTATGTCCCTATTAAAGGAATCTTCCAAAATCGGCTTCCTTGTAGGAGTAATTACAACTTCTTTAGGCGTGTGCTGCAGAATCTCAGATTTAGGCAGCTTTTCCTTTTCCTAATTGAACTCTGTTTCCTTCTATCTCCAATTACCATGCATATCTCTTTCCATATCTTGTAGTCTTTGACTTGGACTCTAGTCAATCTCCATAATTATCTTTAAAGCTTCACACTAAATAAACAATTAAACCCAATATGCTCTAAAAATATTATGTTACTAAATCAAGATTCAAAATAGGAAAGTGCACTAAATTAAGCTCAAATCAACCTATAAACTAATAAATAAGCCTAAAATGATGTCTCAGAAGTATATTATATTATCACAAATGAGGAGACATCAAAAGAGCGAGCTGCCGAATGTCTATCCACTTTCGTTCCCGGTACTACTGAGGACCCTCCTTCCGACATCCCTCCTACCGGTCCTAATCCTCTCGATCGTAATCACAGAAGGATCGAAGACGATAATAAAGAAGATCTTAACGCTCCTTAGTTTTTATCCATTTTTATCGGTATTCGTTACGAGTTACGACTTTGATTCAAAACTTTACCAGTGTTTTCAATAATTTTATTTATTTGTATTTTTTATCACAATTTATAAAAATAATTGCTATTTTTATTTTTCAAAAGTTCATTCTATACAATTTTTATTATTTTGGTTTGTTATTAAAAAGAAATATAAAATTTAAAATGTGCAAATAAAATATAAATTAAATTTAAAAAATTTGCTTTAGAAAAATATCATTGCCGACGACTTTGTGTCATCGAAATGAGCTTGACATTAGAGACGACATAGGTCCTCACTAACGACATATATCAATTTAGACAAAAATATCGTCGCAAATCATTAGAGACGAAAGATGTTGTCTCTAATGACCAAACTCATTTCCGACAACAAAAGTTTGTCGGTATTGATAGTTAACATTTGTGATGACATGTTTTGTCTCTAATGACACTTGAGCAATACCGGCGACTTTCTACGAAACGTCTCTAATAGGTATATTTCCCCACAAAATTTTAACGACGAATCATTTGCAATAACATGTCGTTGAAAATGATAAATCGCTATCATTAGCGACGACCTGCACGGTTATTAAAGACGACAAAAGTCGTATCTAATGACATATAATGTAGTACTGTGGCGTGGTTTTGACGGATGTCGACATCCCAGTTGTCGCACAATATGATCCTACATAAAAAAATTAAATAAAATTTATTATTCGCCCGGCCAACTACCCCCATTAGTAACGAAATGTTGGTCGTGCTCGACAGTAAAGTCTGTTGTAATTTTTATTCATTAATCATATTAAAATTATTATTATAAAAAATAATGTAGGAGAATCAATTTATAACATTCTTTTATTGTGTATATAGAAGATTTTTGTAAGTGGTTAAATTATAATTTGTTAAGTATATAATAAATATTTCAACCATTTTACCGTAATAAAAATATGATGTAAGATCGATGGTTGTTTTAGTGGTTAAAGTACTTTACAATGATCAAAAGTTTTTGGGATTGAATCTTATTAAAATCAAAGTAGATATGAATTCAAAGTAACTCTCAGATATATTAAAAATCAATTTAGTGTATCATTAGAATTGTTTAAAACCCTAATTATATAAATACAATTTTTTTAATATATTAGAAAGCCACTTTGAAATCGAAGTTAGTTTGGCTCGATTCGAACAATGTACCTGTTAGAAGAAGAAATAAGACTTTGTCCAGTTAAACTAACTCAATTAGTTATTCAAATAATTTCTAATTTATTAAGATTTATCACTTTTTAGCTTTAAATAAAAAATGATTCTAATTATTCAGTATATATATATATATATATATATAAATTTATATATATTGAGAGAGTAAAATAGAAAAGGGTGGGGCAGAGCCAGGGTGGGCGAGATAGTTGGTGGTCGTAGATCAATTAATGCAGGTGTAATTAGGGATGACAGCAGTTCGATTTTTCGTAAAAATATTAAAAACCATAACCATAACCATTTATTAAAAACCATAACCGAATGGTTTTAACTATCAGTTACACTTTTTAAAACCATAACCGCATCCTTCGGTTTTGGTTTTTAAAACAGTTTTCCTGTTTTTAACCATAACCAAATGATAATTTTATGAGATAATGACACTAGGGGTCTTGACCACACCCCCCTCTTCGAGTTAGCACCCCCACCTAGAGCCTCTTCTTACTAAAGACCTCAGCAACTTTTTAACACATGAACCCCAAAACCCCAATTACTAGACTACCCCTCTTTTGTTTTTTCTATACCTATATATACTAATTATTTCCATTTCTAATTTCATTCCCGTTCTAAATCAGAAATCAATACCTCACCTCCTCTCTCCTCTCTCACCTCCTCTCTCCTCTCTCCTCTCAACAACCACCGACACCACCTATGGCCACAACCACCACCGATATGCACCACCACCATAACACGAAGCACGAAGCAGCGAAGACGGCGAGCTCCATGGACTCCGTTCGTGGTCTTCTTCAGCAACACCACTGCATCTCCACAGCAACCACGAGCTCTTCTTCTCCAACACCTCCGGCGAGCTCTTCTTCTGCATCGTTCAAGCTTCACCATGGCTGCTAGGGTTCCGCCATGGCTGCTAGGGTTCGGGATCTGAAGCTTCAAGCACACCACCAATTTGCAGCAACGAAGCCGATCGAAGCCATGGCTGCACACGGCGAGATCTGTTCGAACCTCCATCAAAGCCGTTCGAACCAAGCTTCATCACCGATTTGCAGCAACGAAGCCGTTCGAAGCCATAGCTGCTCACGGCGAGATCTGTTCGAACCTCCACCAAAGCCGTTCGAACCGCTGCTCACTGCGACTGCTCACGGCGAGATTTGTTCGAACCTCCACCAAAGCCGTTCGCTCTTCTTCTGCATCGTCAGCGGTTGTGGTTGTGGTATGGTGGTGGTCTTGTTATGGTGGTGGTGGCGCCGATTTGGGAAGAAGCTTTGAGCTTCTTCTTTTTTTTAGTAGGTTGACCAGATCTAGATCTGGTCAAACCAGATTGTATTTTTTTTTATTGTGTAATAATACAATTTTTTGAATAATTGAATAATACTCACTATTTTTATTGTAGCTCATTGTTTTTTTAAATTACTCTCTAATTGCTTAAAATACTCACCAATTTTTTTTAGAGTACTCCGACTTTTTTATAGAGTTTTCATTTAATTCGTTAGAGTATTTGTTAAATTCCTTTAATTCTCGGAGTACTCAGCAAATTCTCGGAGTACTCTATGTTTTTCTCGGAGTACTCTATGTTTTTCTCGGAGTACTCTATGTTTTTCTCAGAGTACTCTATGTTTTTTCCGGTGACCAGTGACTGGTGGTCGGAGGTCGGTGGTAGAGGTCGGTGGTCGGAGGTCGGTGGTAGGTGGTTGGAGGTCGGAGGTAGGTGGGTAGTGGTAGGTAAAGGAGAGAGAAACAGTGACATCACACTTCTTGTCTTTTAGTGATAGTAAGGGTAGGAAAGACTATTGTCAAAACTGAGGTCCCTAAGAATAACAACTTTCAAGACACTACTCTATAGAGAAAAAATAGTGCTCCTAAGACCCTATATATAATTCACCCTAATTTTATAAATGTTAATTTTCATAAAATAAGACAACACATATAAGAAAAATCTTCAAGGTATATAAAAAAATTATGTTGATTGATTAAAGGGTGATTTACTCATGAGGTCCGTAACCCACCAATTTCGGTCGAAAAGGTTCGAACCAAACAAATGTCCAAAATACCCTTTTCTAAACAAATCATTCCACAAAAATATATTTACTTTACATAATCAAAATATTATATATTTAAAACATTTTCAAATTACATAAAACCGACAATTACAATTTTTCATGTTCTAAAACTAAACTATTCCATAATTTTTTATATTTTGTAAGAATTGTCAAACCTGCATCTGCAAAAAAATAAGAAAAATCAATTTGAGAACATGGGCTAAAACCATAGGTTGACAGTGCAAAAACAATGGGTTTTGACACTGCAAAATCGTGGGTTGACATTGCAAAAAAAAAATGGTTTGACAATACAAAAGTAATGGGTTGACAGTACAAAAATAATGAGGTGATGGTACAAAACAGTGGGTAAGACTAAAGAGATTTCTATTTGTTTTTTTTCAGTGCGAATATAAGTGATGGGTTTCTTTTTTCTTTTTTCATACATGTGAGGTTTTTAAAGCCAAAAACAATTACATATCAAAGCCCTAATCGGCCTCTAACACTACTCTAGGATATGTGCATCCGCTCTTATCCCGTGTAATGCAACGCCAAAGATATTCCGGTGGATCTTCATGAGCTCTCGGATATGCCCTATACTCGGCCCCTTTCCTTGCCAATAAATCCGCACACGAATTCGCTTCCCGATAGATGTGACTTATCTCAAACCCGGGATTACTACTCATGAACTCTATGAATTCACGTTCAAGTACACAAGACCAATTACCCTAGCTACCACCGCCCTTCACTAGCGCGTGAACCTCCCTCGAATCGGTCTCGATGTAAGCCTCATTCACCCCTCGATCCATCAACCATCTCAACCCGAAATGCAAGGCTAACAACTCAGATTTATAGGGAGAGTCCACCACGCAAGTTCCCGAAAAAACAAGCCATAAACGACCTTCCTCCAATTCCGGCTTCCCTTTTTAACCCATTAAAACTACCGTCCACATTTAATTTATTACGCCCTACCGGTTTGCTCCATTTTATCAAAATGCTCCTCGCCGAATGAATCACACAGCCATCTTTTTCTTTACCCCGAGTTTTAAGTTTCATTGTAATTCAACATTGACTTTTTCTTTTTCTTTTGTCTTGCTAAAAGTGAAGAGATTAATTTTTAATTTTATGTTTCATTGTTTTTAATGTCTACTTTTACATTTTTTTTAGTTTACCATTTATAATTTCAATATATATAAAGTTATGTTTATTTTATTTGTTATAATTTAGGGGTATAAATGGTAAATCATCAAAAATATGGACTTTTTAAGAGTGTGAAAAAATTTTGGACTTAGTTGGGGTTTGGTTTTGTGTATATGGACCTAATAAGCTAACAACTCTTGATTAAATGACATATTTATTATTTAGTTTGTATAATCTAGTATTTAGATTTTGGTTTTAAAACTTCAGTATACTATTTTACTTTAATTATTATAAAATTTAAACGGTTCCCAATTATTCGGTTTTATTTTTATATAAAATCATAACCTAATGATTGTAACAATAGTTATATAATTTAGTTGTTAATCACTTCTTTTATTATTGATATTAGTTTTTAACCATAACTATTATCATTCCTAAGTGTAGTGGGTTAATGGAGTAAAGATGGGAATATCTATAAGGTGAGGCGGTTCGATTAAGGAAGTTAGAGGGGAGGGGTGATATTGTGTGTTTTACATGTATTTTTACTTTGACTTAGTTATTTTGATTTTTCTGAAATTCGATACAAAAACTTTTTGATTATTCTAGAATATATTTTTATTAAATGTGGAGTACAATAACTATTAGATTAACTGAGATTTTTTACAGGGTTTACCATCCTCTTTAAAAACATCTTTGACTTAGTTTATAAATTAATTTCTTTTCATATATTGTCCACACGTGCAATATGGTTTTGTTAACGAAATATAAGAATCGTGGTATGTCACATCACATATCTATCACTATAATAGGGGTTTCAAACAAATTCTCACCAGTTTGAAACTACTATATAAACGAAGAAGATAAGGATCAAGATATTAAGGTGAGAAGTGTAAAAGATGAATGAGTTTAGCTATGAAGAACTTGAAGCATCAACAAACAACTTCGCAAATTCACATGTCATAGGCAAAGGAAGCCATGGAAAGGTATACAAATGTACTCTCAAAGATGGAAAACATGTAGCAATAAAGAAGCAATCTTTAGGTCTTCAAAAACTTCAAGACAACTCAAAACTTGAAAATGAAGTAAGTATTCTATCAACCCTGCCTCAAAATAATCCATATCTTATTAACTTTCATGGAGTAAGCCATGATTCTTCTATGGTTAAACTCTTGGTTTTGGAGTATATGCCAAATGGAACACTCTATGAATTGCTTCATTCTAGCTCTCCACCTCCATTTCCATGGATAAAACGTGTTCAAATCATTCTCCAAATAGCCAGGGCAATACAAACCCTACACGAATCCAAACCTTCCATAATCCATAGAGATATCAAATCAGCGAATGTGTTATTCGATTCAAATTGGAACGCAAAGTTATCTGATTTTGGGCTTGCAATCAGAATGGATAATATGATTGATCGACCTGCGGGCACAATGGGGTATTTGGATCCTTGTTACACAAAACCAAGTAGATTAAGCACGAAAACTGATATATTTAGCTTTGGAGTTTTGTTTTTTGAGATAATTTCATCGCGAAAATGTATTGACGTTTCTAAAACGCCCGCTTCGGTCGTGGAATGGGCAATGGGCTTAATCGAAAAGGATCGACCCGCAATTGAGGTTTGTGACAAGAGAATTCATATACCAAGATTCATGGTGGGCACGTTAAGACATTTGGTAAACATTGCTGCACGTTGTGTGTCTTCGGACATAGAAAATCGTCCATGTATAGCAGAAATCGTGATGGAAATGGAGAAATATAGTATAATAGTTGAGCCTGTTAAAATATTGCCTCTGTGGATGAATCTTTTATCAAGCTTTGTTCTTATGAAAAAGCATAGAAATTTGAGGAAAAAACAACGGAAGAATGTTTCAAACCTTAATGATCATGTTGAGATTATTCCAAGGAAGAAGGAAATGTTGGTGAGTCAACTAACCAAAGGGACCATGGAGATCTCTCACTAGAGACGGTAGAGACGGTATGGCTCACAAAGTTATTATCTTCATCACGTAAAAAGATTAATATAATTTTTTTATTACTTCATTTCGTAAACTGTTGTATCAAAAGAATGTTTAAATCGTATTCAGGCTGAGTAATATCATTGGTCCAGTTGTTTAATTCTAGTTTCAATAAAGCAACAAAAATATACTTGTCCTGTTTGAGGGGATAATTGGGTGGCGGGACTAATGGTGTAGTTAAGACGTCGCATGAATCGAATTGGGATTTTATATTTGGAAGACCAAAACAAAAAATCTCAAAAAAATTGAGAAACCGAAGTTTATTAATGAGTAATGGAGTAATGATATATACCATCCAAATATACGATCCATGACGTGGTATGAATTGGTTGGTTAAAATTTTTTAGACAATTTATTTTCTTGATTTATGAAAAGATATGACCCTAAATTTTATATTGTAAGATTTTATGAAAAGATATGACCCCAAATTTTATATTGTAAGATTTCAATTTAATACTAGATAGTCTAATATTTACATTGCGTAAATTTTTTTTTTTTAATACATGAGAGAGCTACTTTGGACTCGGAGTCATTTTGACTCCAATGAGATTCGATCCCAGGACCTCTCGGTCTCTGCGGAGTAACCTAACCACTAGGCCAACTATCAATCTCATCATTGCGTAAATTATTATTAATTAAATATATATTATTAGATTAATAAGTTAATTATTTTTTAAATTTAACATTGAAATATATGTATTATTATTCTTAGTATAGAATATTTGGATAAAAGAAATATCTACGTTTATAAGATGAGTCCTTCCCTGATGATCGGGTTCATGTATTTTGCGTTACTATTAGACAAAATATACCTTGTGTTATTTTAAACAAAAAGAATCAAATGTAATAAATATATACCACAGGACCAATGGTGCAAATTATTGTTGTGATTTTAGTCAGTCATGAACGCAGGTCGGGTGGGCGATGAATCAATCGGGTAGTTCCAAGACATATAGTACAAAAGGTGGTCAACCTGCTACAAATGCATGCATGCCAAACTCAAGATTCCAAAGTAGGTAGGAATGCATTATGCCAATATTATATAAATATATCAAAGGGTGAAGCTCCGTAATACCTTTTATCTTTGACCAAAGTGCAGTAAGTATCTGTCCTATATTTTTACAATTGTCATAAAATGTTTTTTAATGAATTTTTTTTGTCACTATTAGCCTCTCTTTCTATTTTCTGCTAGTTGACTGTTAGTCAAGGCCATTTGACACCACGTCAGTGCCACCTCTCCGCCACGTCTGCTCCACCTAGACATTAGATCATCAACAATTACATGTCAAGAAAAAGATTAAAAATAGAAGAAGAAGAAGGATGATTAAAAAAAGAATTAAAAAATGATTTGAAAATAAAATATGACATGTAATTGTTGATGAGCTAACACCTAGGTGAAGCAGACGTGGCGGTGAGGTGGCACTAACATGGCGTCAGATGGGCTTGACTAACGGTCAACTAACAAAAAATGGAAAAAAAGACTAATGGTGACACCTTTTTTTATTAAAGGGCGCTTTGTGACAATTTTAAAGATATAAGGCGGCTAATGTACTTTGGCCAAAGTTAAAGAGCATCACGGAGGCTTCACCCTATATCAAAATAAGTAAAAAAAATAGATAATTTTTTTTATCTAAAATCGCTTGATAATAGGTGATATTGATAATTAAAAAAAATTCTCCGATATAAAATTTGATACGTTAGTTTTATTAAATAAGATATTTGTTTTTACTTTTTTTTTGTTAAAAATAAAATTATCGGGTTCTTATCCAAATGTTTTACATTGTGACAGAAACGACATCTAGCAACCTGGATTGTGGTCACTAGATGGCAGTTTGTCGATCACTACACCGTCTGTTTATCCTCTGCGACTGATTGTGGTCGGTATTAAATTGATAATACCTAGTCTACTACGATACAAGAAAAGTTGATTGTCGTTAAAAAATGACTTGCAATATCGACCGCTCCATAACCTTTTCACTAACCACGATGTCGGTCAATAAATGTCCTTTGTATCGACCAAACATTTACCGACCACATATTCGGTCGGTAGTTATTTTTAATTAAAAGTAGTATTTAACTAGCAACCCCATTGGAATTCCGCTACAAGCGATTCCAGAAAAGTAATACTCAATTAATTTCTATTTTTTTACACCTGATAAAACACACCTTATACAATCTATTAGATAATCACACAGTTGTAAACAAGAGTCGTTCACCACTTATATATGAGAGACTAGTCTGTTTTGGGTCCGTACTTCTCAAGGTCTATAATGTCATAATCACTATCGATGTACATGGTCGGGTGGCCATCGACATTATCAACGTCAGCTGCGTACTCATCGCAAGTATCGTCAGACTTTTTCTCATCATCTCTGGTAGTAAGATTGTGCTCTAATCTCTCTTGATTGACTTTGATGTCTTCTACGTTACTCAAGCGTAACATATCTATCTCAGTGTTGTCATTTAAATGAGTATAGTTATCGCTTCTAAAGCATTAAGTGTGGAATCGACATCCCATAAGTCTGCACTCCATCTATGATAAATTTTCACTTTCCAAGCAACTTTTGATGCACTATGTCATGCACTAAATTATCAATGTAGAATGCCTTATTTGCTTGAGTGGCTAGAATGTATGGTTCATCTTTGTACCAAAATGAACTAGTGTCAATTTTGATCACGTCGTGTTCTTCTAGGCAATCTTCCTTTTTCACGTCAATGTTATACCACTTTCACTCAAACATTGTAATTGAATACTTTTTCCCAAACTCTACTCTAAAGACGTTAATCAATTCACCCAATCAACTAATTCCCTCATCAAAACAAATGCCTCATTTTGTTAAATGGAAGGTAAAAATTTCTCATTTTCTAATTTTTTTTATCATTTTCATCTTTTTTTAAGTTTATGATAACTTTCTTTCACTTTATAATTATCATTTTTGCAAATTCATAACACATGTGATTCATACATTCAAACAGTGTTAGTATTTTTTGATGTTGAAAGATATTAAGTTGGGTATAACTCTTCTAAAAAAATTGTTTTTCTATGTTTTATTTTCATTATTAATGCATATATATTTATCTTTTAAGTATGCTTCTCTAACCTAGGTACCTGAATTGTTAGTTTAGCTTTAAGGAAAATTGATTTCAGCAAACATATTTATCATGAAATAATTTATAAAGAAGAGAATTGATAATGATAAGGTATACATCATGATCCTCTTCTCTTGTCAATATTTTATTTTTTTATATATGTTTTAGCGAAAACATAATAACATGCGTTTTTTTCTTGGATGGGTAAAAGGAAAACGTACAAACCAAAGAAACCTACAAATTAACCTATGCCTAACTTCGAGAACCGATTCAAAATTTTGTCCGTGTTGACGTCGAGTTCAGATGCCCCGTGTCTGGCTTCTTTCGCTAGAAAATCGGCTCCAGTGTTGAATCGTCGTGGTATGTGTTTGAAATAAACTGGTCCGGATCCCCGGGCAAGTTGACGGATGTGATTTACCCACGGTCTAAGCTCCCATCTAGCTACCGACACTTGTTAGATACCTCGAATAAGATCGAGGTTTCAGAGAAAATCGTTTTCTCTTTATTCGGCCATTTCCGTGCAATATCGAGAGCAGTAACAATTGCTTGAGCCTCCCCTATGGTACTGTTATTGCACGCCGCCGTGGTTTGGTGTCTGATTCGCGACCCATCGGCTTTGTTGTGTTGCAGAATACCAATTCTAGTGTGGAGGTATGGTTGTATGAAGGATGCGTCACAAGAAAACGCAATTTCAGTATTGAACTCAAGATCTGTATTGATAGTCGCCAAGTCACTGCGTTGTACGGGGTGATCGTCGCCCTTTTCAAACCAGTTGTTCCCAAAGTGTTTGTGGATGTTAACCGTCGTGAGTCGGATTATCTCTGTAGAGTCAACCTCGCAATTTGAGTGTCTGCTTCGCATCTTTGCTTTCCAGATATTCCAGATCGTAAGTAACAGGTACGAAATGACAACTTCTTTCTTCCATCCTCCCTCAGTATAGGTCTTTACCATATTTAGAAACCAAGTTCCCAAATCGTGTTCTGCTGATTCGATGTGAATCTGCAGTGCCGATCCAACCCATATGCGTTTAGATAGCTCGCAAGTTAGAAGCAGGTGTTCAATTGTTTCATGCTCCGCACAACACCCTCGACAGTTACTTTGTACGTCGCATTTATGTTTTTCGAGATTTTTGCCTGTCGGGATAGCATTATTACAAGCTTTCCAAGAAAAAATTCTAACCTTTGTCGGGACGTTTGACCGCCAGATTGTCTTCCAGAGTACTCAGTCGGGATGTCGGCTGATTCTTGTGGTGTCTCATAAATCGCATGATCTGTAAGGACTTTGTAGCCAGTTTTCGTCACGTAGTCTCCGTGTGTTGCGTAAGGCCAAATGAATTTGTCGGTGGCATCGGTCGGGAAAACCTTCTCTCTAAGTATTACTGGAATGTTAGGACTAGGAAATAACTCATTTAATAGCTCTGTGTTCCAATTTGTAGTGTCCTTGATCCATAGCTCATTCAGATGTTCAGGTGTGCATCCGTCTGGTCGTTCGAGTTTCCATGGAGAATCTAACCATTTATCTGTCCAAATATTGATCGATTTTCCATTCCCTGTCTGATATTTCCCATATTGTTTTAACATATCTCTACCCTCAATTAAACTTGCCCATGACCATGTTCGAAACTGTCTTAACTTAACTTCGAGAAAAGTAGTTTTCAGAAAGTAAATACCTTTTAGGAGGCGTGCTGCCAGAATATCTGGGTTGTTGAGAATTCGCCATGCTTGCGAAGCGAGTAAAGCTGTATTCATTCGTTTAAAATCTTTAAAACCCATTGCCCCCGATAAGTTTACTCATCGCTAATTTTTTCCAAGCCAGCCAATGTATTCATAATTTGTCGCCGGAGTTCCACCAAAAGTTCGAGATTGCTGAAATTAATTTGTTACCGAAAGTAATCGGGAAGGAGAAAATCGACATGGTATACGAGGGTAATAACATGCGTTATATATATTGCACAATTAACCATATATTCCCAACTAACCCGAAACAAACACCATAAAAGAATATTACGGAATACTAGTATTGTTTTATTTTTGGGTGCATATGGTGAGTACTGAGTTATTGACTATCTACTAACCGTCGTCCAAAAAAAAAAAAAAAGACTATCTACTACCAAAAGAAATTGAAAAATATTGTCACTTTCACATTATCCACTGATAAATTATTTTATATAAGATTGTGATATATTTATCAAAGACTTGAATCAATAAAGTGGCAGAATGATTAGGGAATAAAGTTAGAGTAGTGATTATAATATTACAAATATATCTATATAATTGAAAATCAAGTGGACTTAGGTAGAACGAATATAAGAAAGTAACGAATATTGGTTTGAACTTTGAGACCATACCAAACGCATGGAAACTTTTCTTCAACTAATTGAGCTTAGCGGAAAAACATACTGAAACACAATATGGTTTTTAATTATCAGCGATATTCTTAATGTTCATTAATGAATATAAAAGAGTATGGGTCATTTGCAGAGTGGTTTTATGCATAAAAAATGAAACAAAAATCTTTGGATCTTGTTGGAATGGATACTATAGGGGTTTTGTTAGTACTAAAAGCTAAAATATTTCAAATGAATAAGGATAAATGTTTGAAAGCTACACAAGTAGCAATTTTCGATTGGATTGCCACCACCATTTTCTATCTGGACCACACTACCGTCACCACCAGTCACCTACCGTTATCGGCCTATGGCATTGAAGACATTGTTGGTGGCTGGTAGGGTGTGATAAAATAATGATAATAAAAGATAAGAACTGTCACCCTAACCAATCACGTTAGTCATTGCAAGTCTCAAAGATTGTATGCAAGTTTTAATAGGAAGTAAGATTCGTTCTCAAGAACTTAGGGCTCGTTCGGAAGTGCTTATTTTAGAGTAAAAAAAAATGTTGGAATTAATAAATAATAGACAATTTTTTTTATTAATTCATTCATGCTCTTAGAAAAAGTGGAAATGATTTTGTGTGTCCAATTAGTCACACATTATAATTGGAAAATAAAAACCATTGGAATTATTTGGTTTCAAAAAATTCTTTATTCTTGATGAAGGATTAATGGTTTTTTATATATTAGTTGTTATGGTAGTTACAAAAACTTGATAAAGAAAAAAAACGGCTAGCATTAATGAGTATTGAAGAGGCATTTATGTGACGGTTTTTTTTTTCTTTGTCTCATCATTTTCGCTATAAATAGTGACTTTGTCACTTGTATTATTCTAGAGAGAAGAGAAAAAATGTAATTCTAGAGAGAATGGAAAACTTATTCTAGAGGGAATAGGAAAATAATTTTAGGGAGAAAGAATATTATTCTAGAGAGAAAGAAAAATTATTCTAAAGAGAATAGAATATTATTCTCGAAATTCAGAAAAATGAAACACTCCATTCTCAATGATTAGTCAAATCATTTTGACATAGAGATAAGAGTAGAAGAGGGATACGATTGTTGGAGATACCGGTACTCCCGGAATATCTTTTTCAACGATGCACGTTTTGTGTATTCGTATCTAGAATATTATTATTTTTTGAATATTTCCATGTAAGTTCTTTTCCCATTTCTTGTAATAGTTGTTGTATTACGGTTTATGGGATACCTTTATATTCCATTTTTCCATTGTATTGTAATAGTTGTAGTATTACATTTTTTCTTTATATTTTTATATGAGAACAATTTTTACTGTATCGGTGATATTGTTAGTGTTTTACCAACAAAAAAACGCTTTTAAAATAAAATTCAAAATTTAAAAAAAAAATATTAATTTTTTTTTGAAATCTAAAATCATTTTAAGTGTTTTTTTCAAGAAGCACTAATTTGGTGCTTCTCATAAAAGTGTTTTCCAGGATAAAAAAACTCTTAAAATGGTAAAAATACTTTTAAGTGTTTTTCCAAAAAAGCACTTCCAAACAGGCACTTAGTGTGTTAGAAGTTTGAATTAGAAGAAAGCGTAGTAAAGAATAGTTCGTGGAATAAAAAGACAGTAAAATGTAATATTTAATTAGATACGAATTAAAGAACACGAGGTTTTAACAGGAATACCTCTTGAACAGCGAAATTGAATCGGTTGAGAATTTGATAATCTTGCGGCCGTGGATCTTCTTACTAGAAGAGGGACCTCTATTTCCACAACCTAAGAGCCTTACTAGAATATTCTATGTAAAAGATCGCCGCTAAAAGTAATTTTCCTATATTATGTATAAGTGATCGGCGCAAAATCACTAACACACGACAAACGTAAAGGAATTAGTTATATTTCCAACTCCAAACCACCATTAGGGTGACATATTAGGGTACTAAGGTCAATCTATATTTGATCAGGATATAGAAAGCTAAATTAATTAATTTATAAGCAGCTATAATTAATAACCCAATTCAATTATACATAAAGTGTTCCCAAATAACATAAATAATCATCAAAATAGTATTCAAGGTTCATACATAATTGCAAACTCATGCTGAAGTAAATTAGTTCATACTAAAAGCAATAAAATCAAAGGATAAAAGGATTAGAATCATGTTTATGACAAGAACTAATACATTTTACTCGAATGATTATGGAATGGTGTAGAAATGGGGTAGTAAGGCTCCAACTTCTATCTTCTCTACTCCAGGTGTTTTCCCTCTCTCCTTGTTAAATAAAACTCTTCTCTAACGATTGGTAACCCTTTATAAATGGTTAAAAATGTTTTTAGTGTTGTTTTCCCCTTTTAGATGACCCAAGTCAACCCAAAAATCTTTTACTAAAGGAGTGGACTGGTTCGAGCCGCAGAAGCTGTAACTTTAATAACTTCTTTATAATACTCTAAATCATAAACCGTCAACTCTCATTCGCTCCTAACTTCACGTACTACCATTAAAACAAAGGGATCTCTCAAAATCGTCATCAATTGCAAGTGGTGACTCTATCTTGTTGATTTCCAAAGTGAGCTGGAAAATTCTCCCGCTTTCTAAAAGTAGCTTTTTGATCCTTTAACTCCTTGACATGGGTTCAACCTTACTTTCTTAACTCCGTATCCTTGTATTGATATCTCATATCATCCAAGTATTTAACAACTGCACACTCGACACACAAATTATGCATAAATAGTTCTAAAAGTAACGAATATCATATATCAAATTATAGGGAATGATCCCTCAAATAAGTACAAATTATTCCTAAAAATGTGTCTCATGACTAGATTAATCTATAACATAAAAGGAGACATCAATGTCTCATAGGGTAATTAACCTTCTCCATCCTAGTTTGAAAATCCTTAATTGTTAATTAGGCATTGTTTTGATTAGTGTCCTAATCATACCCCTAGGACTTTACAAGTGGTATCAGAGTCTAACTCTACGTGAATAGTTTAACCGTTTGTAAAGTTAACGATTTCCTAATTTAACCATTTTTGCCAAAATCTATTGTTTTTCTTTCTTTGTGTGCAAGTTGAAATCTCTAAGATTGGGAGGTGTTGATTTTTAGTCTTTGAAGAATCCCAATTTAAAGGTAGACGATGCTGAAATATTGAGTTGAATTGGAATGATCACTTATGAGATAAACCAAAATAAGATTATAGTAAGAAAAATAGATACATACCAAACATTATACGGGTTATGAATGATATTTTTTTGGATGATTCAACCTTATTCATTTGAACATTGATCCGCTTCATTTTATATAGGGTTAATGCTCAATAAATTCTTGCAACTTTATTAACTATTTCCTAAAAGACATTGTCTTTTTTAAAGAACAGTGAGCTATGGAAAACTTTCCAAAATTCAAAATCTGAGTTATAGGAAGTTTCCCATAACTCAAAATTGGAGTTTTGGAAAGTTTTCCATAACTCAAACGACTTTATAGGAAAGAATACGTGGCCTTTTATGGGCAAAAAATGATGATTGGGGTGAAAGGAAATTAATTCTAACTTTAAGTGTTTCTTGGGCATTAATCCTTTTAAATATTCTGTTGAGCAAATTCCGTTACCTATGGTCAAAAAACATATTTTAGCCAAACGTTTCAAAAGTCATATTTTTAGGCTAAACGTATTTTTTTTTTTTTTTTTTGTCAAAAGGCTAAACGTATTCAAAACACCCATTTTTAGGCCATTTCATTAAATTCGTGAGATGTTTTATTGATTCTAAGGGTAATTTAGGCATTTCAAATAGATTATATGTTTATTTGGCCGCATCACAAATTAGGAACTCTATTTAAAGTGTCCAAATTGTCTTTAAAATCTATGAAATATCTCACGAAATTAGTGAAATATTTTAAAAATAGACGTTTTGAATACGTTTGATCTAAAAATATGATTTTTGAAATATTTGGCCTAATTTTTTTTTTTTTGTTACATAGGAGAGCCACTTTAGACTCGGAGTCATTGACTCGGTTCGGACCTGCACCACTAGATTGGTAGACCAAGGCCCTGGCCAGTGAGCTAATTCCTAAAAATGTTTTTAGACCATAAATAATGACCTAAGAATGAGATTTTCTCTATTCTGTTTGCAAAAAGAAAAAGTAAACCGTAAGGAACGTGTTTTCATTGAACCGGGTCGCATCAATCAGCACTCAACCGGTCTGGAAGAAAGAAAGACATGCAAACATATCGATTCAGCAGCGAGCTAGTTTTCAACTTCACTCGAAATTCTGTACCAACATATATATTTCGTAAAATTAAATAAAAAATCACAAACCAAAACCCTAGCCCTAATTTCCTTTTGATTTAGGAGAATATCTCATTGAAATCGAACCGGAAAAATGGAGACGCATATGGCGCACAATTTATACGAAAGACGCCCTATAACCAAGTCTAACGCTCCCGCCGTCAAATGGGTTAAACAATGGTAATCAAACCTTCACACACATACATATATATGTATATGAATGTATATGATTGATTTTTTTTTTCGTATATTTGCTTTCGTTATTTCATAGTAATCGATTAACGTCGTTTGAGCTGGGAATCGTGTTGATTAGTGCTCTCGTGGCAGTATTTATACTCGATTGAGAATTAATTGATTAATTTTTGGTGTATGATAAATGCGCTGGATATAGTGTTCTTGTTGTTCTTATTTAACATTGTAAATCACTCTTCCACTGGTATAAATTTGCTAGTTTTTGGAATAAAATTGGGCCTAAATTGTTAAATCACGAATCATATCATGAATGTAAATAATATGTTTTTATACGATTAAAATAAAACATCATCACAAGATGTATTTAAAATATTAAATTTGATGAATCATAATAAATCATACAAACACATTCATGTAAATGTAGTATTCACATACCAATTCAAATCGTTTTGCTCATGAACCAAAATGAATTGTAAGATGTGTATTCGCTAATTGAACGATTTTGACAACTATCTGTTAAAGCACCTGGGTATATTTGACTATTTAGCATAACACAGGGACCTTAATGATATTTCACTGTTTTTATTTCTATAGGGTGCCACAAGATCTTGTAGCAAGTGGTGGAAAATGCCGTATCATGAAATGGGTTAATGGTTAGTATTTCAAAATATATTATTAACTTAATAATTTATTCGCTTTATCTATTATCATTAGAAGCCACAGTGAAGGCTATGAAAGAGAAACAAGAGCCTGAAGTACCAGAGCCCGAGCCCGAACCCGAACCAACAACTGAAGTTCTCTTCCTATGTAGTTACGAAGGCTGTGGAAAAACATTTTTCGATGTTGGAGCTTTAAGGAAACATTCTAACATACATGGAGAAAGACAATTTATATGTCATTATAATAATTGTGGAAAGGTACTGTACTGTATGTATATTCATTTTTTTTCCGATATCCTATAAAATTTATCGTTTATTACAGAAATTTTTCGATAGTTCGAAGCTAAAACGACACTTTTTAATACACACTGGAGCTCGAGATTTCGTTTGCCCACATGAAGGATGTGGAAAGGTAATTAATTATTTTTTTAACGGATTTCAAAGTAATAATTTGATTTTTAATTTATATATATAAACATACACAGGCATTTTCGTTAGATTTTAATCTGAGATCACATATGAAAACACATTCGCAAGAGAATTATCATATTTGTCCGTTTCAAGAATGTGGTAAACGATTTGCACATGAATACAAGCTCAAGAATCACATTTCATCTCATCATGAAAAGGTTTTAGTTATTTATATCCTTTCCTTATATAGGAAACTAATTTTTTTTCTGTTTTTTCGATTTTTTTTAATAGAGTATGCCTGAGACACCGAAGTATAATATCCAGACAATTGAAAAGCCGGTGAAAACTCCGAAACAATCAACTGTAGCTTATGCATCTCCATCGATTGATCGTCCATATGCATGTCCATACATGGGATGTGGAAAAACATACATACATGAGTATAAGTTGAATCTTCATTTAAGAAGAGAACATCCTGGGCATTTTCCTGATGAGAATGTGAAAAACGAGGAAGCGATTCAGAAACAGAGTAGTAGGGGTAATAAGGTAAATGTGAAATTTGTGGCTCCGAAGGTTGTACCGAGTAATATACAGAGTAAACAGAGGAAAATTGTGCATGTTTCGCCGAGTAATGTGAATGTAGGGAAGAAAGCATGGCGGGTCCCGGAAGAGAGATTTGAGGAAGAAGATAGTGAAGAAACTGAAGAGGAAAGGGAGAATGTGAATGTTGTTGATGATGAGGATGATGATGAATTGACTGAGTATGAGGATTAGGATTTGGTTGGAGAATTTTGTAAGGAGTATATGGATTTATATGAATGTTAATGTGTGGGAAAAGTCTTGTTTGTCCTTTGCTTTATGGCAGATATGTTAGATGTACATGTTTTGAGGCTATAGATGGTTTTGATATTGCTGGAATTGTTGGACAAACACTTGATTCTATGCATTCTTTTGGTCTTTTTATTGATGTTTTTGAATTTTATTTGTGTTCAGCCTTTGAACTTTTGCCTTGGGTCTAAAGGGGGAGGGAATAACTACTATTTACATGGAGCAGCTACATAATTTGTGACGACAAACATGCTACCTTATTGTTAATAAATTAGTGGGCAAGACCAATGTCAAGCAGGTCACTATACTCTAAAGAAAATATAGAATTACGTGTATTATACTTAAAATAAGGTAACATATATAACAAAAATATTGAACAAGTCTGATCATAAAATGCTAAGTTTTGAATTCAAAAACTTGGAGTTATAATATTACATTTGTTTTTCTTTTTTAATACATGAGAGTGGCTCGGAGTAAATGACTCCAATAAGATTCGATCCCAGGACCTCTTGATCTCTGCGGAGTAACCTAACTGATCTCAATATAACATTTGTTTAACTAGAAAAGACATGTCTTTCCTTGGATATTCTAAGACTTGGATATTCTAAGAAATTCGGTTAAAACTGTTAGCTATAAATTGATAAAAGGAGGTCAACTAATATCTAATTTTAAGATTTTGGATGAAAACTTTAATTTGAAACCTTTATTTTAACAAACATCATTTGTTCAAGTCGGATGCGGAAGGTTTGAAAAATAATATCAATAGTTTAGAAAGTTTGAGTTTTTTTTTGGGAAAATGACCCAAAAAATCAAAATAATATTATTTTCAGCCCAATAACATCAATGACAAAATTTCTGCCCAATAACATCATTAACTAAATTTTGTCCTTGATGGGAATCGTCCTTGACGGGAATCGTCCTTGACGGGAATCGTCCTTGATGGGAATTGTCCTTGACGGGAATCGTCCTTGATGGGAATCGTCCTTGACGGGAATCGTCCTTGACGGGTAAACATGTAATCTTATAATAGTAAGTTAATGGATGATTCTTTGGGGCAAGTATAATATTATTTTGATTTTTTGGGTCATTGACCCTTTTTTTTTTCTTATCAAAAAAAATTTGAGTTAAAATAGTTTGAATTCTTGAAAAAGTTTGACACAATATTCTTTTTGGTATGTGAATCTTTTCACTTATAAGGTACTCTATTAAAAAGATATTTAAACTATTTTTAATACAACACTCTTTTCTTACTTAAAATAAAAAATTGGATTTATTTTAAATTTACATTTATTAAAAATTTATATAAAACTAACTTATATAATAACATACTAGAGTTTTACGGTATGTCTTACAAGTATATATTATTTTCTAAAATTATTGTGCATATTTAAATTTATAATAAGAAAAATTAACATATATAAATTAGCGTCGAATTAAAAAATAATAATTTATATCAAAAAAATAAATTTTACAAAATTATTTATATTTTTCATCGAAAAACGTTATTAGAATCTGTTATTCATCAAAAAGAAAATGTTAATTTATTTTTCAGCCAACTACCCACAAATTAACATAATGCTAAAACTATAATTTATTTGCCGATTAAGATAACTTAATAATTTTGCCCCAATTTGTTATTATTTACCCTCAAATTCACACGTGGGCGTAAAATGCTATCCTGCTCTATTGTTACATAGCAATAGAAGCCTGCTTGTGCAGCTTCGCCGACGCTTTTTCGCCTTCTCTTCACTTTGGACAGGAGCGCGGGTTAGTCTTCCGCAAATTCCGTGTAGGTACACGGAAAGGATCTTGCGCCACGTGGTAGCGGATCGATGACATGGCGAAATCTGGTCCAGCCATTTTATAATATTATTTAATTAGTTTGCCAAAAGACCATTACACCTCTCTGCATGTAATGAGTATGTATGGTCATGTAAGTGAATAGTGTATTTAATCTTTTTTTATTCGTCTGAATAGTAAATATATCATTATTTTATTAATTTTTTTGTTCCGACACTATTCTATAATGGCGGCGGGCGTGCATTTTTTTGTTCCAAAAAACACGCGCGGCTTAATTTTTGTTCCTCAATGTCAACGGTCCGTCCAAAAATAATAAAAAAAAGAAATACACGTGTCAAGCTGTCATTAAATTGCAATATTTTAATACGTCACATCGAAGCAAGTGGATCGGCATTTTTTAATTAAATTGTTAGTGTATTTTTCTGTTCACAAGATATGTAGATGTAGTGATTTTTTTTGTTCCATTGCTTGTTAATTTTTTTGTTTTGTCGTTTAGTGAAGATTTTTAAAATGTACACGTGTCAAGTTTTGAGAGTTTTGAATTAGATGGATATAGTGCATTTTTTTCTTTAGGATGAGGTTATTTTATACGTAATTAGGTTCCGATCGGGTCGGATTAAACATTTATGTTTTTTTTGCGAATTAAAATTGCATTTATTGATCGTGGTGTTGTCGATTTTTTTTTAAATTTTTTTAGTTAGTAAGTATATTAAATATGAAGGGATATGTATATATTAGGTTAATTGTGTAATTAAAAAATGTATATATTAGTAGTGGTGTGGTGTTGTTGTAATTTGTGTTCCTTTTTCTAGTTAGTAATGATAGTAATGTTGACGGGATGTTGACGGGATGGGTGATTGTGATATGGTAGGTAGATAATTTAGTGGATCTTGAGTGACCTTTCAACCACCGAAGAGTTGTCTTAGTAAGCGATGGAGGTAGATTTTGCCTATAAAAGGAAGAGTTGTGAGGGGTTAGGGAAAACCATCCAAAGTTGTTGTATCACTTGAAGTTTCGAGATTATCAAAGTGTAGGAGTTTTGAATCGGTTGAGAAATCAGCAAGAAGAATGTCTTCAAATGGTTAGTAGTTGCATTTAATTTATTATTTTTTAGTGTTGAAGTATCGTCTTTATTATATTATAGTTTTTGAGCTTTTAAATATTTTAAATAAATAGTAGATCGATAATATTTACGTCTCAAAGTAGTTACAACATATTTTCAAATAAGTAATCTTTTAAGAGTAGGTCCTTATCCGTCTTAAAGGTGTCCTAAATTGTATACTGTAAATCTATAACCCTATGCAACAAACCTCATAACTTTATCAGTAATTAGTATACCCCAACATAGTAGCCGTAAACCTAAGTCTCTAGGCTTTTCGAATATGACCGAGACCTCGAAGCATGAAACTTACCCATTAAACCTGTATCTATATCGTAATCGTTAGTCTCTATATTTGTACATTAAATATGTGTTACAGTTGTTTCGATTTTTGATTTTATGTAATATGTATATTAATACGTTGATTTGTTGAGAAATTTATTTTATTAAACCTATTCCCTTAACCCTAAACCCGAAAGCTATATCTTAAACCCTAATAAATAATCCTTTTTTTATATTATAATTTATATTAATAAATTCCGTTACTATCGACTAAACTTGACATATGTATTAAGCATTTCTTAAATTTAATAAAAAAATAGTTTATAGAAGGTTATGTAATAAAAAATCGTTGAAAAATTCATGTTGCCGTATAAAATTTATATATTGTTGATATATTTGATATTTTTTTCCTTTATTAAAATTTATATCAAACAACGTCAATATTTCTTCTTAAAGTTACCGTATTAGTTAGTTAAATAGGAAAATCAACATAATGTAATGGTTTTAAATAAATCCGTAATTATTTTTTTCCATCCTAGACATTAAATAATTTTTTTTTTCATTTAGTTTATGAAAAAATTAGATTTATTAAGTCAAAATTAATAATAACATCATAAACGGATTTACAGATGTATTTTAATCGGTAGTCTTCCATGTTGTTTTTTATAATTTAAAGAGATATCTAGATCTAGGCCATTAAAATAATGCCTTCATTTTTATATTTCTATGCATACGTCTTCACTTATTTCTAATTTTCTAATTATACAAATTTGCTATATTTTCGAATTTTATATTCTATCATGCAAACCCTAGTACTTGCGTCCTAATCCTGTACTAATTGTAGGCCTTGCAGGTAGCAGTTCCGTAAACGTTGTTGCCGAACCGATTGGAGATGACGTGGTAACATCTCTGACCCATGAAGATGTGATGAGGAGGCGGTTCAATAACGAGGAAGAAGCGTACGTGTTCTATAACACTTATGCTCGTGCAATCGGGTTTAGTGTTCGGAATGATCAGTTGGACAGGGCGGCGGGCAAGGGTAGCGAGGTTGTTGGTAGGCTGTTCCTTTGTTCGTGTGCTGGCTTTCGTCTAAAACAGTATCTCGATTTGAAAGAAAGAGTTCGAGGTCACAGGGCAGAGACAAGGTGTGGCTGTAAGGCTCGTCTACAGATTAAATACGAGAAATATTTTGGATGCTTTGTTTTGATTCGATTTGTATCTGAGCACAATCACGATTTATCTCCAACAACTAGATGTCACTACCTGAGGTCCCACAAGCGTATTGACAAAGGCCATCTTGATCAAGCCAAGTTGTTGAGAGATTCGGGTGTTCCTACAACTAAGATAATTGACGTGTTTGTTAGAGAGGCGGGGTCGTATCAAAACGTGGGTTTCGTGAGGAAAGACCTCTACAACGCTCTAGGTAGGATTAGGTCGGACGAGATTAGCGAGGGGGATGTTAACGTGACACTAGCGTACCTGCAAGGTCGTTGCGAGACGGATCCGTTGTTTGTTTTTAAATACACGTTAGACGACGAGAACCATTTGGAAAGGTTGTTCTTTTGCAATGGGAGGTCCAGGAGAGAGTTTGCACTTTACGGAGACGTCCTCGTTTTTTACGCCACCTATAAGACCAACGCCTATTGTTTCCCGCTTGTTGTGTTGGCCGGGGTCATGTATCTCCATCGATTGATCGTCCGTATGCATGTCCATACATGGGATGTGGAAAAACATACATACATGAGTATAAGTTGAATCTTCATTTAAGAAGAGAACATCCTGGGCCTTTTCCTGATGAGAATGCGAAAAACGAGGAAGCGATTCAGAAACAGAGTAGTAGGGGTAATAAGGTAAATGTGAAATTTGTGGCTCCGAAGGTTGTACCGAGTATACAGAGTAAACAGAGGAAAAGTGTGCATGTTTCGCCGGGTAATGTGAATGTGGGGAAGAAAGCATGGCGGGTCCCAGAGGAGAGATTTGAGGAAGAAGATAGTGAAGAAACTGAAGAGGAAAGGGATAATGTGAATGTTGTTGATGATGATGATGATGAATTGACTGAGTATGAGGATTAGGATTTGGTATATGGAATTATATGAATGTTAATGTGTGGGAAAAGTCTTGTTTGTCCTTACTTTATAACAGATATTTTAGATGTACATGTTTTGAGGCTAGATAGTTTGATATTAGTTGGGATAAAATGATATTGGAATTGTTGGAGAAACACTTGATTCTAGGCATTTTTTTGGTCGTTTTATTAATGTTTTTGAATGTTCTTCGTGTTCACTGTGGAGAATTTTGTAGTCTTAAACTTTTGCCCTGGGTAAGTGAAGGGGATTTTTTTTTTTGTTCGAAAAAAAGGGAAGGAATAACTCTACTATTTACTCGGAACAAAAACTCAAGCTTACATAATTTGTGACAACAAACACACGAACTTTCTTTAAATTTTCTTAATAAATTCGCTGGTAATAAGAAACTATATTTAAAATTCTTTAAGGTCCAACCTATAATTATGAGGGTCCTAAAAATAGGTTAGACACTATTTACAAAAAAAAGTTTGACCCAGTATTTTCTTTTAGTATGTGAAAGGTATTTGTAAGATTTTTAAACTTTTTCTTATTATAATACCTTATTCTTAATTAAAATAAAAATTAGATTTATTCTAAATTTACATATATTAAATACTTATATAAAACTAATATAATATCATATTAGAATTTCGCTGTATATCTTACAAAATATATATATATATATATATATATATATATATATATATATATATACTAGGTATTAACCCGTGCCTGAAGGCACTCTAACAATATTAATTTTAAAAAATAAATATAACACGGGGTAAACAAACTATTTTTGAAATAAAAATAAACTAAAAAATAGTTAACCAAGCATAGGATGAATTTTGCACAAACAACTACATAACATATAAATTGATCAACCAAAATATACTCGTATGTAATAAAAAATAAAAATCTCAAATAATTGAGATGACAACCAGAAGCAAAGGAAAAATGAGTATACAAAGTAGAAGATTGTTGACGTTATTAATTGAAAAACGTGCTCCCTTGAAAAGGTGTTTTGTTTGTAGCGAGCAGTTTGGTCTTATACTGTATTTTTGGATTAATTTGTAGTAAATATCCATTCGCGCAACTGCTGAAGATGGTCTAAACCCTAAACCTTCGAACAAAAATAAATAAAGTTAAACCCTAAACTCATAATAGAAATGGAAGAAGAGAAAAAGAATAAGTTCTTGACAAATTACACCAACTATCAAATTAAGGTAAAATTTACACATCATTATGTAGGATAGTTTAGTTAGTATATAAATTCCTTATTAGTTATAATTTCTGGAGGGTTTCTTATTTTTCCCAATTTGATTTGCTCTGTTGTTTTATTAATATTATAATTTAGGCGAGTAAATGCATTAATGATGTAACTGGTCATACACTGTAGCAACTTTATTTTTATGATAGGCCCCATCCGTTCCCATTGCTCAAAGGTAACCAAATCGTTTGTGTATATGATGTATTTGATCTGATTATTTTCTGAAATTGCATATATGTTACAATTGCTTTAAGCAAAATTATTACTCATACCTATGAAACACAGGGACACAGAAACTACTTAGTTTAAGCTCCATAAGTTTAATAGCCTTAGCTGACATAATTTATTATATAACTATTACAAAATTCAGAAAATATTTAGTCAATTTATACTACCATGTGTAGAAGAAGAGTTCAAAATTGACATAAATTTGAAAGATTCTTTGGAGATTAGTCCTTACATTCATATTGCTACAATAGACCAGAAAAATACATTAATCGTAAAATAGAGGTGTTGATAGTGGAGAACGTTCTGCAAGCAGAGATCACAATTAGTAAGTTACATTCACAAACAACATGAATGTTTAACTAAGAAACATACATACATGGTGATAATATAAGTATCCACCACCTACTCCAAATCTTAAATCATAAAAATGTGTTTGTTTTTGCATTTCAACATATCTGAACCTTGGCAATTGAAGTTGTGTTTCATTTCCTACATTTCTGATGATACTGGACGATTTTTGAATAAAATTCAACCAGTCTTGTATCATGATACTAGACCTCCACCTCCTCTAGAAGATGAAGAAGAAGATGGTCTTCTAACTCCATCACCACTTGAATTATTTATTCATGTTCCTCCTCTATATGCTGCTGCTTCTTGCACCAGGACCATCTTGCTGCAAATTTCTCAGCTACCCCCAATACCAATTACAAAACTAATTCAATTTTTAAATTTTATAACATAATTAAATGCCTTTCTTACCCTTTATTTGAGTGCTATTGGTCGAGCTTTATTACTTCACTTTTCTGGGATTCCATCTCTAGTACCAGGAGGTGTCAACAGCCTGAAACACAAAACCATAACACTTATATCTCTATTTTATAAATTTACCCAACTATTAACTTTGCTATAAACAACACTTGTATCTCTATTTTATAAATTTACCCAACTAATGCACAACACCTTGTACAGGAGAGCGGCTTGGTGGGAGGTGTCCTATGAAGAGATTTCTTTTTGTTTTTCCGTTCCTGCAAAACTATTCAAAAAATGCAGTATATGACAAAATTACTCACTCCAATAGTCCAGTAAATCATGAGACTCACAAAACTTACAACCTGTGAAGAGATTTCTTTATATTTTTTTGAAAAACTAAGGAAATGAACATAATCGTTTAAGAATTTTATTCAGGTTAAACCAAATCATTCCAACCTTTAGGTTCTTTTCAATTTAAATTAAGAATATGTATTTCATTAATTTTTTCAGCATTTAATTGTGAACTAAATTTATTATACTGGAGAATCGCGTGATGGGATGAATCTTAATTTATTTAATTAGCGTAATTCAATTTGGAATTAGTTTCTAATTTAATTTGAGTTGAGTATTTCATATTGATTATTATTTTGTACTTAATTACTATCAATGAATTAGCTAATCAAAGATATGTCATATTAATTGGACTATTCACTAGTGACGGTGATCATCCGGAAAGAGGTTTAACTACTTAACTAAATAATGAACGCATGATATTCGTCATTGATCCTGACCGGCTTGACTAACCGCGTAGCCAATTGGGGAGTCAAAAAATGAAAAATGAAACTAGTTTCCGGAAGAGGATCTAGTGGAAGAAGGATAGTTCTTATAGTAGTCGGTGACAAGTCAAGTCCTTTCAGCTAGAAGACAAACTCCCACCAATTACGCACCAGAAGACAAGCGTCTGCCAATTACGCACTAGTCAACTGTTACAGAACTTGGTCAACACGTGAATGTATCAAGTCAACATAGTGTCCAGATTCATTGTTGGAAATTAAAACGTGTAACATATGAGTCAACCAAAACTGTCAGTCAATTAAGGACCAATTATGGAGGCAATCAAGGTAATTAATTGGGACGTTTCTGCAAAGCCTCTCCTCACCTACTCCTCAATAAATACAACTCTTCCCCTCCTTGTCTTACTTACGAAACACACCAGAAAAGAACAAAAATTCTACCTCTCTTCTCTTTGAAAAACTATAGTCGTAGAGCCTTTCTCTGTTAGAGATACCGGTACGCTCTTTTTAACGCCAGATTACCGTGTAATTGTGTTGTTCTTTTCTAATTCCGTGTAAGTGGTTTATTATTTGTAATTCGTAATTCCATTTTTTGTAATAGTTAGTTTACTTAAATCGGAACATTGTTTTTCTGGAATACCATTTCTTTTTTTTTGAAAACCGGAGACTTCCAATTTTACTCACACGTTCGAACCGTGTCCATGACACCGAGTTCAAAATTGCCTCTCTCATGTAAAAAAAAGGGATCCTCGAAACCCGTTGTGTGTAAAATATAAATAAAATGGACATATGTTACACAGGATGATTAACCACATGTTATTGATAAACCAAGTGCACCAATAAGAAGTCTTGAGTTCGAAAACTACTATTAACAAATTTTGTAATATCCTTTTTTGAAGATTTTCAAAGTGTAATCAATATACTATTAACTCATATTTAATTTGAAGATTTTGAATAAAATTTTAATGTAAAACCTTTATTTTGATAAATATAATTTGTTCAACTAAGATGTGGAATGTTTGAAAAATGATATCCATAACTTAGAAAGTTAGAATTAAAAAGTTTGATTTTTCAAGACGTTTGATCCAATGTTTACTTATAACGTATGTGAATAATAATTAAACTTTTTCTTATTATAACACCTCATTTAATTAGAATAGAGATTTATTTTAAATTTACATGTATAAAAAACTTATATGAAACTTATATTATTATTTAAATGAGGGTGATTTCCTTATAGAGTCCACAGGTAATCAGTGATTGCCCATCAGGTCCAGCCTATCGCAAATGACAGACTTGCCCCTAGTTACCCATTAATTGGAGATTTGTTACCAAAACTAAAACACTAAAATCATGCAATCAGTTAAAAATTAAAACAAAGAAATTAAAACAAACAAAAATCGCTAAAATCATGCAATCAATCAAATCAATAACCCAGAAAAATTACAATCAGTAACTAATAAAATTCTAATGCATCAACTGATGAAAAACTTGAAACTTTTGTTCAAATGGACGATGGTGGGTTGTCCACTAAACTCGGTGGTGTGAATGTTGAGTTCGGTGGGTTAGCCTTTAGTGCTGTCGTCTATTGGTAGTGGGTTATGTGTATGATATTGATGGGTTGCATTTTAAAACTAATGGTTTACGGTGGGTTATTAGCTTTGCTTTGATGGGTTCTCTGTAAAAATCGATGGTGTACATCTGCATCACAGCGACAGCCATTCATCCCCATCGTCTTCGTCCTCTCAACTTCGTCTTTCTCCTCAAATGCGAAGCTTCAAACGTTAATGGATCCAGATCGGTTGAGCTTCGAACCAGCGGTGCTGTTCTTCTCCAGTTGAGCTTTGAACCAGCGGCACTATTCTTCTTCTTCTTCTGCTGCTGAATGGTGCCGATGAGAATAGGGGTTGCAATGTTCGCGCAGCAATGGTGGCGCTGTGGTGGTTCCTTCGAAGCTCTCCTCCTTGGGCGCCGATTTGGAGACACGAAGAGACCTGCAAATCTGGTATCCTTCGAGCGTGACCTTGGTGCTGCCATTGTTGCTGCTTCGAAGAAGAAGAGACAGACCATGGCGGCGCTGTGGTGGTTAACTGCTGCAGATAGCGAGTGTGTCTGCAATCTTCATGGTTGCTCGTCGAACAAGGAGGCTGCTCCGATCTCCGTGGAGGTGTTTTGGTGGTGGTGGTGTTTTGGTGGTGGTGGTGTTTTGGTGGTGGTGGTGTATGAGAATGGATTTGTTAAATTATTGATTGAGTTTCCCGTAATAAAAGCAATATTTAAGGGATTTAAATCAATTAGCTAATAATGTGGAGTTGGTTACATGAGAGAATCAAGGGAGTCAAATATATGATCTGATCTTGTAAAGGGGCAACGATGGTATATGGAAAAATCAGCTGGACCTGAATGGGAAGGAATAGTGGGTTGGACCTATTAGGGATGAGTAGTTGGGTTGGTGGACTTAATTGGCTAAAAACTCTTTAAATGACTATACATATTTAATTTTAGTTTACAATAAAGAAAGAATATTATTAATGTATATAAATTAGTGTCGCATCAAGAAAATTATAATTTATACCAAAAAATAAAATTCACAAAATTGTTTATATTATTCATTGAAAAAAATATATTAGAATTTGTTAATTTATTTTAGAGCAAATTATCCAAAAAAAATTAACATAATGCCACTTATTTACTTAAAAAATAAAACTACATTTTATATAAAGATAATTTGAAAATATTGCTCCTACAAGAGAGAGAGAGAGAGAGAGAGAGAGAGAGAGAGAGAGAGAGAGAGGGAGGGAGGGAGGTAGGGAGGGAGGGAGGGAGGGAGGGAGGGAGGGAGAGAGAGAGAGGGAGGGAGAGAGAGAGGGAGGGAGGGAGGGAGGGAGGGAGGGAGGGAGGGAGAGAGAGAGAGAGAGAGAGAGAGAGAGAGAGAGAGAGAGAGAGAGAGAGAGAGAGAGAGAGAGAGAGAGAGAGAGAGAGAGAGAGAGAGAGAGAGCATATTGATTACACACATTACATACATATCGAAACAAACAAAAACGATTTTAACTTTCTTTTCTCCATAAACCACTAAAAATTCAAAAACAAAATCGTTGTGAATAATCTCAATTTACTACAAAAAATACACACGCTGGGAGCAAAAATAGAAGAAAAACTGAGAGCAAAAGTGGGAGAAAGAATGGCAGCGAAAAACAAAGAAACGATGAACTATCAAACAAAAAACATAGATCTGAAGCAAACAATAGTGAAACAAAGGTATACTAAACGATTTTGAAGCATTTTATTTTGATTTACCGTATATGATAGTATTGATAATGATTATGTGTATGTGAATAATAGCTTGCGAAAATGTAATTTTATCGATATATTCAATGTATTTTGATATATGTGAACTGAAAAGTATATAATTCTTGCAAAACTGAAAACTAGGGTTCCAAACATGTATGGAAAGTGTGACGCATGTATGAATTGTACAGTTGATTTGCTTAACTGTGAAGTTGATTGTATATTTGCTTAAAAACTGTGTTCAGAACAACATATTCACTGTTTTGGACCTTTACCAAACAGAGAATTCCCTATTTTAAACACAGGACATACAAAAAATATGTATTTGGTGCTTTGTAATAGGGTCTTCTGCTATTTAAAATGTATATGTATGTGTATATTATGTAATTTTGTGGATAATTCCCGCAAAACTGGAATTTATGCATATACAAACTGAAAAGTTGTTTTGTTTAACAGTGAATTTGATTGTAATATTGACTTAAAACATGTGTTTAGAACAAGGTATTCACTGTTTTGAAACATTCCCAAATAGAGAATTCCATGTTTTAAAATCTGGACACAAAATATTGGTAATTGGTGGTTTGTAATAAGGAATTTCCTTATTCAAATGAATATGAATATGTACATTATGTGATTTTAATGTATTAAGGTTCAAATAGATAAGTTAAGTGTATATTAGGATTTGGTGGTTTGAGACTAAACAATTTGTTGGAAAAAAAATAATATTCGTTAAAAATTAAAACAGTGGATTCATTGTTTGAAAAACATTGAATTTATTGTTTGGAAACTGATACAGGGGGATCAAATGTTTGGTGTAGTTTTAGACATATATATACACTCACTGAAATTACTAGAATGACATGATTGTACCAACTACTAACAACAATGTGTATATGCAATAAACAAATTACAAAACTAAGTAAAAGTTTTATCAAGACGCATATAAAGCAAAATTTGGAAGGAATCCACAAGCTAATGAAAAACTGAACATATGCAGAAAAGTGACATATTGAGATGTGAAAACACGTCTTTCGTTGAAATTCTTAAGAACACATACATGTTAAAATATGAAGATTTCACATGAAAGAAAGGAGATATAAACCCAACAAATAATCGAGTGTTATGATAAAAAATAGGAAGGTGTTGTCTCTCTTTTTGTTATAAATAAATGCCCTTATGAGACACCATTATAGGTAAAAATTAGACTTAGTTAGTTTATTTATAAGCATATTTTTCTATATTGCACTTTCTTCATTTGTAATTATTGATACTTTTAGAGCTTTTGTGTGTTAATTTGCTTGTTTAGTATGAAATTCTTAGGTATATGGATGCTAGGAGGCATTAAGATGAAGAGAAGAAGTGAATTTTGATGTCCAAAAGCAAAAGAAAGTGTCAAAAGAGAGAAAGATATAACTTTAGTGAAGGAGGAAGAGCATTCGAAACGGAAAAATCGTCACACTTCTAGCCCTTCCTAAGACAAAATGATGCAGATCAGACCTAGTGGTTCAAATGAAAAAGATACACCTCTGAGTTAGCAAAATTTGAGAATTGGAATCAGGTGATTTGGACTTATGATGCAAAAGTTATACATGTTTTACTAAAGTGTGTACATCCGATACTAAAATAATTAAATGGACTTATGCCTTAATCATTTAATTAAGTCTACTAGGGCCCAATCCGTTTTTATACTCTATATAAGACTTCCTAAGCCTCAGAAATCAAGACGCTTAATTTTATATCATATTTCTGAGAGAGAGAGAGAGAGAGAGAGAGAGAGAGAGAGAGAGAGAGAGAGAGAGAGAGAGAGAGAGAGAGAGAGAATGCAGGAGACTTGGAAGCGAAGAGGCAGAAGCTGATGAAGACTTTCTTCCTCAAACAACAACCAAATCATTCCAACCTTTAGGTTCTTTTCAATTTAAATTAGGAAAATGTATTTCATTTATTTTATTCCTTTTCTGCATTTAATTATGAACTAAATTTATTATACTTGAGAATCGCGTGATGGGATGAATCTTAATTTTTTTTTTGGGCGCAATCTTAATTTATTTAATTAGCGTAATTCAATTTGGGATTAGTTTCTAATTTAATTTGAGTTGAGTATTTTATTTTGATTATTATTTTGTACTTAATTAATATCACTGAATTAGCTAATCAGAGATATGTCATAGTAATTGGATTATTCACTAGTGACGGTGTTCATCCGGAAAGAGGTTTAATTTCTGAACTAAATAATAAACGCATGATATTCGTCATTGATCCTGACGGATTTGACTAACCGCGTAGCCAATTGGGGAGTTTGGAGAGTCAAAAAATGAAAAATGAAACTAGTTTTAGGAAGAGGCTCTAGTGGAAGAAGGTTACTTCTTATAGTAGTCGGTGGCAAGTCAAGTCATTTCAGCTAGAAGACAAACGCCTACCAATTACGCACCAGAAGACAAGCGTCCGCCAATTACGAACTAGTCAGCTGTTACAGAAGTTGGCAACACGGGAATGTATCAAGTCAACATAGTGTCCAGATTCATTGCTGGAAATTAAAACGTGTAACATATGACAACCAAAACCGTCAGTCAATTAAGGATCAATAATGGAGACAATCAAGGTTATTAATTGGGACGTCTTACTTACGAAACACACCATAAAAGAACAAAAATTCTACCTCTCTCCTCTCTGAAAAACTAAAGTCGTAGAGCCTCTGTTAGAGATACTAGTACGCTGGAAAATCTTTTTAACGCTAGATTACCGTGTAATTGTGTTGTTCTTCTCTAATTCCATGTAGGTGGTTTATTATTTGTAATTTGTAAATTCCATTTTTTGTAATAGTTTTTTTTTTATCGGCAAATCAAACTATTTATTAAATGAAGAGCAAACTGTCAAAACATTACAACTTTTACTCAATTATTATGAGCAAACACCTAAACACCTATCCATAAGCTATTACAACTTTCATGAATGAAATAGAGACATTACAATAATTTTTAAATAAAAAGAGAAATAATGCCTAACTATTACATAAATCTTCAATAACTTTCTTCACTTTGCTATTCTTGAACCTTCTCTCCTTAAGTTTAACAGCCATATATGTTATAATTTTGTTGTAAAGTCTTTCTTCATTAGCTGCATATTCTCCATGCTCACGCCTATTTCTTTCATTCCATACAAAATAAATGTAAGTAGTTACGCAAACCCCAATAACATTAATAACTTCCAAACTAGCTCCAACTTTTAATTTCACTAACAGGTCCTCCACATTACTAATATTTGTGTTAAAGCCACAAACTGCTAATAATCGGCTAAGTATAGCATTTGAAAATTTACAGTTAACAAACACATGCTCATTACTTTCATCTTCCTTTTCACATAACAGACAAATAGGATTAATATTCAATCCCCACTCCAACATCCTATCTTTAGTAGGAAGCCTGCTCATTGCCACTTGCCAAGAGACAAATGAACACCTTGGAATACAAGCTTTTGCCCATACAATATCAAACCACTCAACCTGAGACTCATGTACTGAGATTTTCATAAGAGTTTTCTTAAAGGAAAACTTGTTTTTTATACTCTCAGTCCAGATAATCTTATCATTAGCATCATTGAGTATAATTCCTTGTATTTTAGGGACAATTTGCGCAATATTAGGTGGTATTCTCCACCTTCCTCTACCAAAACAGTCCTTCACTTTTTTATTGCAGCTAATATTAGCCTCATCTATTTTAACCCCTAAAATTTCTTGAATATCCATTTTATCCACCCATTTGTCCCACATGATGTAAGTCAGTTCACCATTTCCCACTTCATGATATATAAGGTCAAAGGCAAACTTTCTTACCTTTAACATCTGTTTCCACATCCAAGAGTGATACTGCTTTTGACTAATACTCCAGATGCATCTGTTTTTTAGAATGTTTACATTAACCCATTTACTCCATAGGTTTTGTTCATGAGAATAAAACCTCCAAAAGTTATATAATAAACAAACTCTATTCAGATATTCAATATTAGGTATATTGAGCCCTCCTTCTTCTTTTGGACTGCAAATTTTAGCCCAAGATAGTCTCGCACCATGGGCATTATTACTAGAGCCCCAAAGAAACATTGATAATTTTTTATTTAATTTATAAATAACTTGTTTAGGAAGCAAGAATACTCTGCTCCAAAACAATATTTTACTTATAAGTACAACCCTTATTAACTCAACTCTACCTGCATAGGAGAGCATTTTAGAGCTCCATTGCATAATACTTTGCCAAATCCTCTCAATTAAAACATTCCCATCTGATACACTCATTTTTTTTAGAGTTTAAAGGAATGCCCAAGTATCTAACAGGCAAACTTCCAATTTTAATGTTAAGGATCTGAGAAATCTCCCTTTTACTTTTCTCATTTACTCCCCCACTAAAATATAATTCATTTTTAGTGAAATTTATGTTTAATCCAGAGCATCTAGAGAATAAATTCAGGGCCTCCTTCACCACACCAGCAGATCCACTATTGCTTTTCATAAATATTAAAACATCATCAGCAAATACTAGGTGATTCAGGTTAATTTCCTTATATTTTTTATGAAATGTAAATTTTTTGTTCTGAGCAACCTTATGAAATAACATAGAGAACACCTCCATACATATTGCAAACAAATAAGGTGAGAGAGGATCTCCCTGCCTCAATCCTCTCTTCCCTTAAAAAAAACCACAAGAATCTCCATTTATACATATAGAGTAGTAAGGGGTACTTATACACATATGTATCCAATTTATAAATTTTTCAGGAAACTTTAAGGCATGAAGAGTATTAATTAAAAACTGCCAATTTACACTATCATATGCTTTTTGCAAGTCCAAGTTAATGGTACAAGAAGAGTTAATAGATTTCTTCTCATAGCCAGTAACAATTTCTTGCGCAACAAGAATATTATCACTTATATTCCTCCCACTAACATAGGCACCTTGATTCAAAGATATTATGGAACTCATCACTTTCTTTAGCCTATTCATAATAACTCTAGAAATGGTTTTATATGTAATATTAGTGCATGATATAGGCCTGAACTTTCTCACACAGGATGGATTCTTTTCTTTAGGAATCAAAACAATATTTGTCGCATTAATTTGTTTAAGGATTTTACCTGATTCAAAGGTTTGTTTGATAGCTGAGCAGAAGCTATCACCAATTATGTCCCATGATTGTTTAAAAAAGCAAGCAGTGAAACCATCAGGCCCTGGGCTTTTCGCATCTCCCATAGCAAACAAAGAATCTTTTATTTCTTTATCTGTTATGGGGGCAATCAAGCCATCTACAAGATTTTCAGGGACTGCTTTATTTAATATAGTTTTAATAGTATCCACTGAACATAATTCTTGGTTGCATTCCTCCATACCAAGTAAAGACTTATAATAGCTCACAAATTCATTTTTGATCTCTTCTTGCTCAGTTAAAATCCTTCCATCATCACAAGTGATAGTAGAGACAAAATTCTTTGCAACCCTCCCTTTAATCATTCTGTAATAATAAGCAGAACTAATATCATAGTCATTAATAAATAAGACTCTAGATTTTTGTTTTAGAACCTCATGATGAGTAATTACAGATACCTCTAGTTGTTTAATAAGGATTTTCTCCTCATATATATCAGTATCACTAGCAATACCTTTCATTATTCTTACTTGCACAACCTCAAGCTGAGATTTTAAGTTTTCAATATCTTCAGAATTCCTTCTAAAATATTTGTTGTTAAACTTTTTAAGCTCACTTTTAACCAATCTCAACTTCATACAAAGCTGAAACATCATATTGCCATTAATCTCTGTATCCCACATATTCTTAATAATATCTTTAAACCTCTCATGCTTAGTCCATATGTTGAAAAATTTAAAGGAGCAAGGCCTAGCTTTTTCCTTTTCATCAATAAGTATCTTTATTGCACAGTGATCAGAAGTAGAGGGAGGCACAATAATAGCATTTGATTGATATGTGTTCATCCATTTAGTATTGACAAACACTCTATCAATCTTACTTGCACGCAATTGCCCTCTATCATTCTTATTTGTCCATGTGAAGTATTGACCTGCATATTGGTGTTCATATAAATTAGCATCCTCAATACAGTTTGCTAAAAAAATAGAGCTAGTAGGAACAGTATCAAAATTCAATCTATCCTCAATTTTAAGAATCTCATTGAAATCACCAGTATAGCATATACACTGATCCTCATAATCATTACTCAAATTAACTATATCATTCCATAAAACTTTTCTTTCATCATCATCATTACTCGCATACACATATCCCACATAGAAAGAAATATTTGATTGTAATATTTTGACTTTAATAAACATAATCTGAGAAGTTTCAAACACCCTTAGCACCTCTACATAGTTTTTGTCCCACATTATCCAAATCCTTCCACTATCACATTTATTATAGTTGTGAATCATTTCCAAGTGAGAGAAATGATCACTTATTATCCTTAAGCTATTATGAACCCTTACTTTTGTTTCAAGGAGTCCAATAAGCTTAATTTTATTACTAATCACAAAATCTTTAACATCCAACTGTCTAAGAAGGCCATTAAACCCTCTTACATTCCATGAAGCTATACTCATATATTAGGTGGTCTAGTAACTTCTCCTTCCCCACCATTATTAATGAATTTCAAAACATCCTTATCAATATCATTAACCACAGTTTCCTGTAGCTTTTCATATGAGTTAGAGCAAGATACTCTATTGGATGATTGATCATACTGTTTTCTGTCCTGAGACTTACTCCCCACTATTTGCCATTCTTTATCATTAACTTTTCCTTTCCCTTTATCCCTCTTTTCATTAATACCAGCTTTTGGAACCCACACTTTAGTTATATTATTGCATTTGTTTTCTAAGTGCCCAATTTTATTGCACTTAGTACATATCTTAGGCTTCCAATCATACACAACATTAACAATTTGAAGCTCCTCTAACCCAATATCAACATACAATTCATCAGGTAACTCTTTCTTAGTATCAATTTCCACACAAACTCTCGCATAACCCAATCTAGTCATAGATTCAGTCATACTATCCATCTGTAATGGCTTTCCAATACCACTTGCCATATAACCTAAGCCTTTCTTAGTCCACATAACCATAGGTATGTTGACTAATTTAGCCCAAATTGGGATTTTTGATACATCAAGTTTCTCAAACTGCATACCTACCTTCCAAGGTCTTAATAGCAGAGGTGAGCCATTAATATGCCACATCTGCTCTAAAACTTTAGCATAAATCTGTTCATTCTCAAATTTAAAGATAAACGTACCATTACTACTAGATTTAACATCAATCTTACCAAATTTTGACCATTGAAACTTAACAAAATTAACAACATTATGGAACAACGGTGGAGTGACAAGAAATTGACCGATTAAACAATTTTCCCACTGAGCATAGCCTCATTAAGAACATCCTTATCAGGAGTTATGATTCTTTTACCTTCCTTACGCATCGGGACATGATACTCCAGATTCAGCGCTGGATTATCATTTTTACCGAATAACTTTGACCATTCTTTAGATTTCGGTGCTACCTCAGTTTGATTTTCATCAATCTGGGCAACTAATACCGAAACCTCACCTTGGGTAACCGATTTACGTGATTCGTCCTCCTCACTATATGAATCCTTATTATTAGGGCTCATCGGAGGAGTGACCACGCTACCTTCACTTTGGGGCGAGAACATCATCTTTGTAATATCAGTGTATTTGGTTTTAGTTCTCGATTTGGTATTTGTACCGCTAACTCGGTTTGAGTTTATCATTTTAGTCATTACCGATCCGAGATTCAACCTAGAAAGAGAAAATCGAAAGGAAAAAGGTCGGGAAAGAGATGAAAGGATAAGAAATGGGTGGGCTAGGGTTTTTTTAAGACTGGTGCTAAGAAAAATCAGATGAATGTTAGATCCCAGATTTGGGAAATAACACTCAATCTGAGTAAAAGAAAAGCAAAAAACGTAAGAAAAAAGGGTTTAGTGGTTCGGGTAGTGGATCTTTAGGATGGAATAATATTAGAGGCTAAGAATGAATTGAGAGAGAAATTTTCATGGTTGACTCTCATTTGACCAGCTTCCCTTATTTAATATTGTGATCCCCTATTTTTTGTAATAGTTAGTTTACTTAAATCGGAACATTGTTTTTTTGGAATACCATTTTTTTTTTTTTTTGAAAACCGGTGACTTCCAATTTTACTCACATGTTCGAACCGTGTCAATGACACCGAGTCCAAAATTGGCTCTCTCAAGTAAAAAAAAAAAAAAAAATCCTCGAACTCCGTTGTGTAAAATTAAAATAAAATGGACGTATGTTGCACAGGAGTAACCACGTGTGATTGATAAACCAAGTGCACCAATAAGAAGCCCTTCTGCTCGCACGCTATTATTCTCTCTTATGGAATCCACGTAGGATAAATTGCATCAGCATTTAGCATCATTGTCCAAACTAAAAAGCATATAGCACACCTTTCAGCAGCAACGACGACTACGACGGCGGCGATTCACCACCACTCCACGGCCTAAAAATGGCTGCGTTTCAGGGGATTAATCTACAATGCCCTTCCGCTTCCATTTTCTCATCCATCTCTTCAGTAACTACTAATTCCTCGGTGAAATTTACCGTGTCGTGTTCCTCTCTCGCGTCACCGGTCACCGTGCAAAATGAAAACGCCGATAGAGCATCCTCCGAGCGTACCGAAATACGTCTCGGTTTGCCTAGTAAAGGTCGAATGGCCTCCGACACACTCGACCTTCTTAAGGTACCAGTTCATTAATTCGAGTTTTTTTGCTCGTTTATTTTCATTTTTCAGTGAGTAAAGAAAAAAACTAATGCATTTTGTTATACATCATATTGATTCTATAATTACCTAAAAATTTCATCTGTAATGTAACCATTGGTCCCTATGTTATGTAAAATATAATATGGCGATGTGTTTCAAGAAATAGTGTATTGTTCATGTATAATACAAGAGTATATTTGCTATTTTTTAAAACACAAAGGATATATTTGGCTATTTCAAATCACGCAGGGACCAATGATGTGATTACTGATTACCCGGAGTTTAAATTTCACATTCTTATAAATTCAAAATCTAAATCCTTCTGTTATTTGCATTTTTGAAGGATTGTCAATTATCAGTGAAGCAAGTTAATCCAAGGCAGTACGTGGCAGAAATTCCTCAGGTACACGGCATTTCTGATGAATTTTATCTATTTATTTGCTTCTAAAATCGTACTAGTGATTTTTGTATTGGTGATTTTCATATTAGGGGCTTCAGTTTTCAAATGTATAATGTCTATGTATATGTTTGGTTCCTGATACATAATTATGTTTTCTAAAATGTTTAGATTTCAAATTTAGAAGTCTGGTTTCAACGGCCAAAGGACGTTGTAAGAAAGTTAGTATCCGGAGATCTTGATCTTGGTATTGTTGGTCTGGATACAGTTCGTGAACATGGCCAGGTACATTAAATTATCCTAATTTTAATTTTTCTTTTAATTAGTGACAGATTATTTATTTCAATCTCTTTTTTCAGGGAAACGAAGATCTCATCATAGTTCATGACGCTCTTGAGTACGGAGATTGTCACCTCTCTTTAGCCGTAAGTCATTTTCTCTTTTCACTTCATAAATTTACTGCACTTAATATAAATATTTACTCTTGTTTTAATAGATACCGAAATATGGTATTTTCGAAAATATAAACTCGTTAAAGGAGTTAGCAGAAATGCCACATTGGACATCTGAAAGACCTCTCAGAATCGCTACTGGTTTCACATTTGTATGTATTACTTTATTCTTAGATTCTTTTTTTTTACGTTTTGGATTTAAATTATATATATACAAATATTGCAGCTGGGTCCTAAATTTCTGAAAGAGAATGGATTGAACCACGTCACTTTCTCAGCTGCTGATGGGGCACTCGAGGCAGCTCCAGCTGTAAGACTTTTCAAACTATTTTCATTACTTTATTTTTCTTATTAAATTAATTTCTAAATTAATGATAAAGATGGGGATAGCTGATGCGATTGTGGATCTAGTGAGTAGTGGGACCACATTACGAGAAAATAATTTAAAAGAAATACAAGGCGGAATTGTCTTGGAAAGTCAGGTAAATAATCATGGTTATACTTAACTTATAGTTACTTTTTTAACATTTAATATATGTTTGCATAGGCTGTATTTGTTGCAAGTAGAAAGTCATTAACACAGAGAAAGGGTGTACTTGATATTACACACGAAATGCTCGAGAGATTAGAAGCTCATTTAAGGGCTAGTGGGCAATTTACTGTAACTGCTAATATGAGGGGTAGTAGTGCAAAGGAAGTAGCTGATAGAATACTTGGTCAAACTTCATTATCCGGGTTACAGGTAAAAAGAATGTTTATTTCGGACATGCAAGAATGTTCTGGAATGATTTTTTGTATTTATATGTGTAGGGCCCAACTATAAGTCCAGTGTTTTGTAAACGAGATGGGAAGGTTTCTGCTGATTATTATGCGATAGTTATGTGTGTACCAAAGAAAGAACTGTATAAGTCAGTTCAGCAGCTTCGTGCGGTAAGATATTTATCCCTTTTGTTAATTCTGTTAAGTCAACTGTTAGTCAACTACCATGTTACAGCCACGTCATTTACTAAGACAAGGGTGATTTAGATATTTTTGTTTATTGTTTGGTACAGATTGGAGGGAGTGGTGTGTTGGTATCACCTTACACGTACATCTTTGATGAAGAACCACCAAGATGGCGCCAACTACTTGCAGAACTTGGGCTTTAATTATACAGACTATGTGGGGTCCACCTCTCACACGTCGGTTTTATATTGCAGCCAAGTTTGAAGTGTATTCTCTTATTATGAGAAATGGTTTGGATTTCTTTCTTTTGCATATCAAGAGAGGACCAAAAGAGGTTATCTCTGCAAAAACTTGGTATAGCATTGAACTCATATTTGAATATTTATGTGCTTTACTTTACCTTCTTGTATTATTACTTTTTACACTGTAATGTTGTAACATGCGATAATGATGATAATTTTGTATTGTTATCTTGACAATTTTTTTTTAATGGATCGAAATTTGAAATTTGGGGTAACATAAAAGTGTAAGTAACACATAAGCAACATCTTAAGCCATATGTTTTTTAACCCTTACAATACAAGAATAACACAAGAATACAAGCACCAAAATGCAAATCTGGATCGGTCCACCTGAAATTTTCAATGATCGATACAAGAATATGAGCTTTTGGCCTCAAAATGCAAAATCTTATTCCTTTTTCATCCATCCCAAGCTGAAATTGATAAAGGTATGATCCAATTACCATGTAAAACTTGACCCATCTAATAATTCTAATTTTTTTGACTATCTATAAATACACATAAAATTTGGTTCATTTAGTTATTAACGCTTTTATCTTTGTTACCTATAAATACATTGTGTTATATAAATTATTTGTTAACTTGTTCAGTGAAGACAATTACAATTTAACTCTCACATGTAATCAATTTATAAAGAAATCTTGACCCTTCTGGCCTTTTGTTAGGAGAATTAAACTATGATCTAGTGTACTCGCCCTCTCAAACCCTCAAATACCTCATATTGACCCCTATTCCCCTGAACACTACCTTCTGTAGCCTTTTTATTCTCCTCCCCTGAAAAAACTTCCTTATATGTTCTGTTACCACTCTCTTTTGCATCAATTATTACTGTCCACCTCGTATCATATGTTACATTCAATGGCTTTGAAGAGACAAGTGTATCAACATCTGCAGCAATCAGGTGTAGAGTAGAATACGCATAATTGGCTGCTTTCCAATTACCTTCCTCGGGCTGAGTATGAGATGGAGGTCCGTGAATTTCCCCAATTTGGTCTCCCTTTGCGATTCTCTTACCCTGATCCTCCACCGGTGAAAGGTCATCACAATCAATATATGTAATGACCTCTTAGGAAGTGTTTCGTTAAAAACTAAAGTTTAGTAGCAAGCTTAGAGAGGCATCTAATACAAGAAATTGTATAAAACCTCCTTCAACTCTTTTATCAGACCTTGACCAAAAAAAGAAACTCTTTTATCAGCAAAATATATGCTTCTTTTTGCGTTGGGAAGTATTTGCATTTGAGGGTGTTGAAATTTTAAAAAGATTGATTGTGAAAGTTCATCAGTTAAATACAATATTTATTAGAACAAAATGGTGCATAACACATAAGATTTACATATGATGCCTAAGCATTGAGATGGCACGATGTCGACTTGGGTTTAGAATCCTTAAATCTTTTTATTTTCACCGGTTAATACAATCAATCAACAAGTGAAGAGCAATAATTCTACACCAAAAATACATTCAAGTATTGTTAAAAAATGGTTAATCTCAAGTCTCTCCACAATATGCAAGAAACTCGAGTTTGATCTTCTTCAAGGCCGCAACAACTTCTTTCATGTTGATTCTCTCATTGGGATCTTCGACCGAGCAAGACAAAGCCAACTTTAAAATAGATGACAAACACTTCAACTTTTCATTCAAGTACGGTTCATCTGGCCTTATTAAGTTGGCGTCCACGACATCGATAACAGAATGGGGAGTAGAATTATTTACCCATCTCTTTAGACTCAAATCACCATCAAACATTTCACTCATGGGATTTGTTCTTGTAAAAACTTCCATCATCATTATACCGAAACTATAAATATCACATCTTCTTGACACTGTACCTTCTAATCCATACTCTACAATCAATTGAATTTTGAAATTTCTTCAATATAAAAGAAATATGTAAACGAGATTTAAGAGGTTAAATTGTTGTGTAGAAAATATAAATTACCTGGTGCAATATAACCCATTGTCGCTAGAGTAATAGTGTGGCTGATACTTTCTTCTTCACCTAACATCTTCGTAATTCCAAAATCACTCACGTGGGCCACCATATTTTCGTCAAGGAGGACATTACTAGGCTTCAAGTCACAGTGAACCAAGGGTGAAGAATAACCGTGGTGGAGATATTCCACTGCAGATGCTATGTCTATCATAATATTCAGTCTTTGCGTAGCATTCAAAAAGTAGTTGTGAGAATACAACCACTTTTCAAGACTCCCATTGGGCATGTACTCAAGTACCAAGGCTTTAAAGTCCTCAACGCAACAACTACTTATGACTTTGGTGAGATTTCGATGACGAAGATTACGCAATATTTCACACTCAGTTTCAAAGCTCCTAAATGCATCTTCCAATTGCAAATTAAAAACTTTTACAGCCACATAAACTCCATCTTTAAGAACTCCTCTATAAACTGATCCAAAACTTCCCCATCCAAGTAAATTACTTTCACTATACCTATCTGTTGCATCGAGAAGTTCATAATAAGAAATTCTTTCCACTCTTTTCTGGGAGAATGATTCCGATCCTTTTGAAACCTTATCATTCCTTCGACATCTCATCACTATAAATATGAAAACCATCACAAATATTGACATTGTAATTCCCAGTGGGATGATTATACGTAGAAGTTTCCCTTTTGTCCACTTTCTTTTATTAGAACTAACACGACATGATGGTACTTGAAACCTTGAATCACCACACAGTGCATCGTTAAATACAAAAGACTGGCTTGTGAAGTTTATGAAAGGACCATTAGATGGGATTTCTCCTTCTAAATTATTGAAGGAAACGTTGAAATTTGTGAGAGATTTTAGAGACTCCAAAGACTTTGGGATTAACCCTGAAAGATTGTTATGGGACAGGTCCAAGTCTACCAAACTAATAATTTTACCTAGTATATCTGGGATAGATCCTTGTAATCTGTTATATTCCAAATAAAGATATTGTAAATTTGATAGACGTACAAATGTGCTAGGAATCTTACCTGAAAATTGATTCATCGACAAATCTATATTTATTGCCGCATTTAGATTTCCAATCTCGGGAGGTAAATAACCGTTTAAGGAATTTGAGGAGAAATCTACACTAATGATATCTTTAAGGTTCCAAATGGTATGAGGTATAATAGCTAAACCACTATTGCTAAAGTTAATAGACCTTAAAGAAGCAAATGTGCCAAGACAATCAGGAATCAGGCCCAAGTTATAATTGTCGCTTAAGTCTACTTCATAAAGACTGTCTAGTTCACAAAGAGTGTTTAGAGTTGACCCATTTATATTGTTGCTCCCTAGATATAAACCTTGTATAGCCTTCATGGTAGGTGGAATTTGTCCAGTCAAGTAATTATTAGATAATTCTAATGTAATTAACTTACTTGAATTTCCAATCTGACTTGGCATTCTTCCCTTAATTTTGCAGTCATTTGCATAAAATTTCTCTAAAGAAGAAAGATTCCCAATGGAAACTGGGAAGCTTCCATTTAAAGGATTTTCAGCAACATGCAATAGTTTTAAATTTTGACACCTTGTCAAGGAAGTGATAAATTGCAAACCTGGAGATGTGAGATTGTTTTTGTACAGAAGTAGAACTTCAAGCAGGCTAAGATCTCCAAGGAAGGTTGGAATTTCTCCAACAAATTCATTCATTTGAAGCATTATGATTCGGAGTTTGGTTGAATTTGAGAGAAAGCTGGGAATAACTCCCTCAAGGTTATTATTGTAAAGATCGAGTTCTTCGAGACTTGGAAGAGTGTAAACCATATTTGATGGAAGAGTGCCTGAAAGTTGATTGTTGGAAAGATAAAGCAATCTCAGATTTGACATGTTGAATATATCCATTGGTATCAAACCAGTTATACTGTTATTAGAGAAATTGATTTCATCCAATTTGTAAAGATTGTTAATTTGTTTTGATATTGTACCTGGATAAAAAGAAAAAAAAAATAGAATGATTAGACTTGAACTTAAGACCTCTAATTATAATGCCTACACAGTATGTCTTACCTTCCAGGTCATTAGATTCAAAGTCTATATCCTCTAACGTTGAGATGTTGAACAAAACTGGTGGTATAGACCCTATAAGCTGGTTTCGTGGCATGGATAAACTCTTTAGCTTATGAAGATTTCCAAACTCCTGTGGGATTACACCTGCCATATTGTAAGGAAAACAACACAACAATTAATAATAACTTCCTAATTATATGCTTTCGCTTGCTTAGTTCACATATATAGGCAACAAACAATCAATCGAAAAATTCTACCTTTAGAAAATCCATTGCTGCCCAGTACTAATTTCTCGAGATTCACTAACTTTCCAATTTGTGTAGGTATGACTCCACTAAATTTGTTATATGACAATGACAATACTTGAAGTGCTGAGCAATTTGATATCGTCACTGGTAATTGACCACCTAATTCATTCACAGATAGAGAAAGATAATAAAGATGTGGAAGATTAATGATACTCCCTACCTACACCAACGAAAAAGTCTTGCCACCACAAAATCTGTTAATAATATGAAAATTGCAATATCTATTTCACTGTTCCTTACTATCATATGGGAAAGTATCTTATCACCATTTACTACAATCTGGACTACGCTACTCAAGAAATATTCAAAGAAAATGACATTTTACCAAACAAAAGAAAAAGAAAAATACTTCAACTTCTTCACGTAAAACTATTAAAGAATAATGGACTAATCATGGTTGAAGTAGAAATAATTAGTAATCAATCTAGCTATGGAGATGATGCAAACCGATATGGTTCATGATACTTCGAGCAGTGCAAAATGATTACTCCTTTGATTGGTCAAAATTCCGAAATTATTGGAAGCTAAATGTTTTTGGCTATGTCAAAGTGAAATGTCAAGATATAAATAGTGATTATATCAGCAGGCGGCAGTAGCTTGATTTCTAAGACGTGTGAGATGGCGGAAACCATGTGATTATATGATGAGCTGGTACATCGGTATTGGATGATGTAATTTTTTATTATCTGTGGCGACTGTTACCTCCTTGAGACATTTTCAGGGATGTTAGCATTTGCGTGGATTGGATGGTAAATTATTGTGATTCATAACCTAGGTTCTGTACATTAAAGTCTGAAAATACCCAGTGGACAATTAAGGCAAAAAACAAAACTTGTTCGGTTTATTAAGAGAAGAGCTTTTTTTTAGTTTGTGTTTGGTTTTGTATATTAATCTACCGTGTTAGGGCTCGTTTGGAAGGGCTTATTTTAGAGTAAAAAAGCGTTTTTAGAATAAAATTTTAAATTTGAAAAAATTATTAAAAATTATTTTGAAATCTAAAATTATTTTAAGTGCTTTTTTCAAGAATCACCAATTTGGTGCTTTTTAGAAAAGTGATTTCATGATAAAAAAAACTCTTAAAATGCTAGAAGTACTTTTAAGTGCTTTTCCAAAAAAACACTTCCAAACGGGCACTTAGAATGCACTCATTTTCAAAGTTATAGTATGTAATAATACGTTCAAGTTTATTTTTCTATCTTTTCAAACCGGGATATCCAATAATCTTATTTAATTAGTACTCCCTCCGTTCCACTTAAATTGTCCACTTACTAAAATTAATGTTCCAAATATATTGTCCACTTAGGAGTTCAAGACACATTTTTTACTACTTTTTCCATTATTACCCTTATTAAAATATTAAAATTTATATTTCCAATACATATTTAAGATATCAAGATACTTTATTAGGGGTATTTTTGTAAAGGTAAATGCATTTATTATGTTTCTTAATATATGTGAAAAGCTAAGTGGACAAATATAATGGAACGGAGGGAGTACACTTTTTCTTAAAAACTTTTTTCAATAATACTTTTATTTATATTTAATACATTTAGATGATAACCGGAGGCCCTACACGGCCACTTCTCCGGCATTAATACAAAGCAGGCTTTGAAAGAAGTCCTATTCTTGTAGGTGAATCGCTATATGGAACAGGATCTTCCCTTGTTTTCCATCAAATTTAGCTAATCAATCAACACAATAATTTGGTTTGAAACACATGTGTGAATCAATCTTGATTACCAACGTCTCATAATTACGTTTCTTAGCCATGTGCAATCTGAAATGAAATGTAAAAACTCTGCAACCCGTGGCACAAACCCGCAAACGCTCGCAAGTACAAACCATTAACGTCTCGGAAAATAACCCCACACCTGTTCTTAGTGGTCTTAGTGGCTGAGACCAAAGACAATTCACTTACAATTTCACCTCCAAATTTTGTTTATAAAATAGGAATATTTTTGTAAAAACGATGGATACTAAATATTTTTTTAATTTACTTGTATTAATACAAATAATCCTGGACTAAGGATATATCCTTTACTCATTTTTTTATATGTGTGTCTGGGCCAGCTTACTCGCACCACGACTATTTCCATAAGAGATATACACGCCTCCTCATGCATATTCTCACTTAATCAGAACTAGGTTACCCTTGTTCAGAAAGGGGACTCGAACCTTGTACCTCCTGTTTTGCCCCCTTTAAGGGCTCAAGAAATAATAAGGTTAAGGAGATTCGAACCCTGTACCTCCTAGATGAGAGACAATATCATGGCCATTAAACTAGCCCTAATGGTTTCCTTTACTCAGTTTATCAAAGTTGTTTGGGCAATTTGCAGTATTATCCATAACTAGGTAAACATGCCCAAAGACCAAAACATTTCGGGAGTTCAAATATATTATTTTTACTATCATGGTGGTTTGAATATTAGATCTTATGAAAGAAAACATACAACATAACCACTAAACTAACAACTTTTATATAATTATTTAAATCGTATATATACACACAAATAATACATTTAGATGATCGAGATCCTTTAAAAACGTCATAAAATTGAAGGCTCTATGTGAACACGTCTTTAGCTTTAATATAGGGCCGACCCTGCCAAAGTGATCATAATTTTCAATAAAATATTATTATTTTTATAAGAATTGCGAATGCGAAAGAGAAATAAAGAGATTAGAATTGGGAAAATTGAATACAACAACTTCTAAGTTTTCTCTAATTTATAAATGCAAGCGTGTGGGTCTTGAAGTGTTGTGGGGGTGTACAATGAACAATGGGCATGAACCGCTGTTGACTTAGACTTAGTAAACTCCACTTGCAGAGATGTTAATTAATTGATGAGAAAAATATAAAAGGAGTCAACAGCGGTTATACGATAAATATCATAAATTCGGTGAATTACCAATAACGATAACCATAGATAAATTTGGTGAATTGCCAACAACGATAACCATAGGTATGTACCTTTTGAAGCGAACATGATGGATTAGATGATATAATTTGATAGGTTGTTGTAAATTAAAATTCAACATACATGAATAAAATACATGAATAATTTATTTAATGGGGTGTGTTTATTAATTTGGCGAGTTATTTCGATACATTTGTGAATTATTTAAAACATTAAAATGAGGTAATACTTCGATTCATTTTAACTAAAAAAGTCATGTAATCGATTCAAACAAATCTTATTTATTTGTACACCGAAATGAATTACATACATGTATCGAACGATAATGGTTGGAATGTGGAAAAATACTTTTTTGTGAGTATATTTTTTGAGTTGTTGTGTTTGATTCGTAATTGTTTAATAAATAGCTAATTGATGATATAATTGCTCCATAAAATCCGACGATATCATTATGGTAACGATTTACTTGTATTAGATATGACTAACCGGATGAAATTAGGGACACCTCAATGTCCGCCTGCTTTAATTTAAAAAGGTATTGTAAGATATTATACCAACTAAATAATATTTCGGATTTTATTATACAAACTATTTAGCTAAAATTTCTGGAACATGATTTTTTAAGTTACAAACCTTATTAGCAATTATTTTAAATTTTATTATTTAGGTTGAAGAAAATACTTATTTATCAAAAATATAAAATTTAAATATATAATAATTCAAAAGAATAATATATATATATATATATATATATATATATATAAAAGTAAAAGTTATCTTAAAATTTTACAATACTATGTTAATTTTATATAGATTTCAATAAGAGGTAAATTTGGATAAATCTTAACTTTTATTACAAAAAACCGAAGAAATCATTTTTCTTATAATAATTAGTGAAACGAATCTAATTACTTAAGAAAATACTTCAACTTTATCCTCAATTTTTTTTTTCTTTAACTCAATTCTTTTAGGTGATCATTGCTTCTATTTTAAAACATTTTTCATATTAATTTTTAGTATATAGATTTTTCATATTAAAATAATATTTTTAATTAAAATTTTATTCAAATTTTTTAAATTATTAATATCGCTTTTAAATCATTAATATACTGTTTTCTTCCCCATATCTTTTTACAGTCAATCCATATGGGAGATGTTCATGGAAACAAAAGCTTTACACAATAGTATATTCAAGGTTTTATGACTTATGTTCAACTATACAGAAGTATTAGTACTAAGCTATTCAGACGGTTCAAGTTCGAACCGTGTCAATGACACCGAATCTAAAAAATGATTTTTCGATATAACAAAAGAATTATTTAAAATTTATAAAAAACTAACCATAATATCAGAATTATACCATTACTCTAGTCCTGCATTTCTCAAATGACAAAAAGACTTGATATTAATATATTAGGTCTCTCATTTGAACAAAAAAAAAATATATATTAGGTCTCTCTGCGCCCAAAAAAATATATATATATATTAGGTCTCTCCCAACTCTTCCAACTTTCTAGAATCTTCACATGATTTGGATTATGCAACTTTTCTTTTTTGTGTTTTTTTTTTCTTTTGTGATATTATGAGTGCCCAAGCAAGCTTTCGCGCACCAAGTAAATTCTCTTAAAATTCACCAACTCATGAAACCTCATGAATATTTGCAAGGAAATGAGATGCAACCTTAACATTAAAAAAGAATTCCGAATATAACCCAAATAACAGTTATATTCTTGATCTTTTACTTAGATGTGTATATATAGTTTTTGACGAGTGGAGATTGTTTCTTCAATTCCGGTTTACCTTCTTTCTTTTGTTTGTTTAGTAAACTACACATGCTTAGTTTTCTTTTATTGTAAAGGTTGAAGTAATATCCTTAATCCAATCTCCATAACACATATAAGTGACATATATGTTTGTAATCATTACAATACAAGAATAATTACTACAAGAATTTGATGATCTATATAAGAATACAAGCTTTTGACCTCAAAATGCAAAACCATATTCCCTTGTCATTCATCCAAGCCCCTAAACAATGTAACTCATTAACTTGTATCACCTGCTTTAATACATCAGCGTGTATCTTAAATTGTTCAAAACTGCACAGACTCTTTACAAAAGTTGAACTGCTGCAATGGCTGGAATTTTTTCTCGCAATTTCTGAGACACAGCTACTCTAACAGTAATAACACGTGAAGCTGGTCCAGTAATTCGTACCTTCACTATTGGATCCTCTATTTCCACTAATTCCAAAGTTCCACCTGCTGCCTCAACTAGGTAAGGTCTCATTTCTTCAAGCACCTAAATGGAAATATGTTAAAAGGACTAAACATGATAAGGAGATAAATAGGTTATTTTACCTTCTCTATGTTTTCCTCGTTCATCTCAAGCCCAGTTTCTTCATCAACAACTGATTCGACTGCAACTATTTGAGGGATCTTTTCCATTAATCGACGTTCAATGCCTAGTTTCATAGTTGTGACAGAACTGGGACAAGATCCACACGCTCCTTGAAGCTTTACTCTGACGATATTCCCATCAATTTCATGTATTGCTACATTTCCCCCATCTGAGATCAAATATGGACGAATTTCATCAAGTACGCTCTCCACATTTTCTTCCGTGAGTGGCAATTCGATAAAAGGAACTTGAGTTGCCACAGCTTTAGGAACTGCATTGTTAATGAAATTGCTTAAGTTTTAAACAAGAAATCGATTGCATCATACAATTTAATAAGATCTTTAATTCACTTTCATCATTTTAGGCCTAAGTGCACCGAAATTATAGGAAACGGTAGTAAATAAAGAAAAAGCTGACCTCGCCGTCGTGAATTACGAACAGACTGCCGTGTCACCGGATTATAACACCTGGGAACCAATTTGGAGCTACATGCCTGCAAACAACCTTCAAAATGGAAAATAAAAGAAGACGAATTAAAAAATAAAAAAATAAGCAAATAATATTTACCTTGATAGGCTGAGGGGAAAGGGAGACGGTGGCAGAGGAGGGAGGGCAAGAAGCGTAGGGTTCTGTGATTCGGTGGGGTCCACAGGTGTGTGAATGTGTTGTTGTATAATTTAACGCCATAGTCGCTTGAATTTTAGAGGTTTTTGTTCTTAAATAATCTTTAAATTAAATGGTAAACTATGGTTTTACCTGAACTACAGGTGATAGACGTAATTGAGCATCAAAAATATTTAAATTAAAATTAAACATCGAGTTTTTACCAATAATTACACAACTAACTGAATAGTAATACATTATTCTTTTTATACTTAAATATCTTCGGATTGTGGAAAATAATCATACCAATCTCTTTAAAATTTAAAATAAAGGTTTAAAATTAATCTAGAGGTTATGTGACATCTAATGGGTTAGTAAATAGAGGATAATACAATTTGAGGCCCAATTTTGGGCAACTTTCTTTTTTAAATCCCAGTTACAAAAAATTCTTTTTTAAGTCCTAAATCTAACTATCTGGTTTGGGTTTTGACATTTTTGCCCCTGTTCTTGCTGGGTACGGACCCAATACGTTTCTTTATTTTCACTTTTTTTACTTTAGTTTTTTATTATATAGTTCTACTAATACGGGGCTGGCCCAATATAGTACAAAACTCAAACGGGTCTGTACCCATTAAGAGTAAAAGAAACAGTTTTTAAATTTGGTAGGCTTGGATAAATATATCCATGTAGTTCAAAACAATACATTAATACTTAAATTTTATTACACAAAGAACTATATTGTGCCAGCCCCATTACCTACAACCCAACTACATGGGGCTGGACCCAATAAGAATTACAGTAAAACAAAAAAACAAAAAAAACAAATACTCCTATCATGGGCTGGCCCCATCACATTACAACTAATTGGGTCTAGACCCATAAGGAATTACACAAACGAAAAAACATATGGCCCGTATTAGGGGCTGGCCCATCACCCAACCATATCAATCTGGGTCCAGCCCCATTAACCATTACATTAAAAAAAAATGGATCTGATGCACCGACGAGAAGGCAACGCCGGAACTGGCCCCATCGACATTGGACGGCGTGGTGGCGTTGATGAAGCTTTGAGATCTCGGCAGGTGATGAAGGTGATGAAGACGTCGATTGGCTGAGCACGACGTCGAGAGAGACTCGATCGTGAAGACGGTGGTTTCGCTGGCTTCCATGGCGGCGCTGGACTCGACGGTAGCAGCAGGTGGAGGGGTGGTCTGAACAGGCGTTGAGATGGAGGGAGGGTGCGTCGGAGCTCAGCAATTACGGTGATGAAGTGATGACGGCGGCGATGGTGGTGTTGCTGTGATGAAGCTCTGAGAGAAGGGATGGGCTCAGATCTGACAGGAAGCTTTGAGAGGGGGTGGAACGGGGGCTGCGATGGTGGTGTTGCTGTGATGGTGGTGTTGCTGTGATGGTGGTGTTGCTGGATCAGTGTTGGTGGTGGTGTAGCAGCGGCAGTGGTGGGTGGTGGATCTGCAGCAGCAGCAGTGGTGTTGGTGGATCCGCAAAGATGAAGGAGGAGAGGGAGGGGGTATGCAGTGGTGGGGGGATGATTCAGGTGGTGGCCATGGTGATGTTCATGGTGGGGGGCGGTGGTTGGGATAGGTTAGAGAGAGAATAGAGGGAAGAGAGAGGGAGATAGCTGAGGGAATGAGAGAGAGAGGGGTGGGGGGATCCGGTTGTATAATGGGTTTGGGGGGTGGGATTTTGGGTTTCCACTGTATGCATAGAGGGTGGGGGTATAGTTGTACATTAACCCCTATTAGTTGGACTAGTTACTAGGGGATTGGGGTGGGAATTAAAAAAGAATTTGGGATGGGGTTGGGCCTTATAAAGTAAGTTCCCCCAGTAAATATCATGCTCAAATCGTTTTGAGCATGATATTTACTATTAAGTGTGTTAACTTAAGTGAGTTAACAAATCAGTTAGTCCTTCCAAGATGCCTATTAACACAAGAAATGTTAAAAATTTCGAATGACATCTACCTATCGCGATCTTTAGCCTATTACTCTAATCGCTTAACTAGACAATACCAAACGTCTCTAAAGTCTACCTAATATACAAATCCGTAGCTCTCATTCTTTTTCCAACAACCGTCCCTCATAGAGTGCTATTAAATTTGTATATATCAAGAATACACTCATCCATGCATCATTTTATCTCGTTTTAATCCTCCCTCTCCTCCACATCTATGACTCGGATCTACGCTTTCATTATATTCAACTTTCATCCTTGCTGAGTGTAAAGACTGAGTTACCCGATGTTACATTCCAATAGTAATATTTTTCTTAAATAAAGATATAGTTGTTGAATATCTCATTTTACATAAATTTAATAAGGCTGAAGAAAATATAAGCAATCAAACGTGTTACTAGATAAGGTACCACATGCACAAGGAAGGCAAGATTCTCTCTAAATTTTAACTTGAAGAAATATTGCATCATCTAGTGAATTTGTTTCACAATAACTTCACCTAAAAGGAGTCATCGAGTGATAAATTTTCGTTGTTGATATAAGATCCATGGAGAAATCTTTATGCTATCTCCATTAGACAAAGAAGAACCTCCGAGAGTACACGCACTCTTCATGTCTAGTTAAGAAAGACGGACTCGAAACCATTGGGACTAGCTCAATGGCCAGGATGCCTGTCTCTCATCTAGGAGATACACGGTTCGAATCCCCCTTGCTATTTCTTGAGCCCTTAAAGGGGGCAAGCAAGAGGTGCAAGGTTCGAGTCCCCTCCCTGAACATGGGTAACCTGTTCTGATTAAATGGGAGTATGCATGAGGAGGCGTGTATATTTCCTATGGGAATAGTCGTGGTGCGCGTAAGCTGGCCCGGACACCCATACATCTAAAAAAAAAAAAAAGACGGACTCGATGAAGAGAAATCAATTTCAAAAGTTGTTGATCTTATCAAGGACAGAAAGTGATTTAGAATAAATGTATTCTTAAAATCAGAAAAAAATTAAACACTACATCTACTATAATAGAAGGAAGAAAATATTTTTAGGGATAACATTTTTTCTATTGTTAAAGGATTTACCTCATTTGGTTATAAACTAGTTGTTGTGGCGCGTCTTGATTATGATTTACACTAGATGGAGGTAGATACTATATTTCTCAATGGAGAATAAATAATGGTAAATTTATTGGGACAATATTTAGGATATGATGTTAGAGACCAAGAAAATACAGTGTGTAGATTGAAAAAGCCAAATCTATGGTCTTAAACAAGCCCAAGACAATTATTTTTTAGATTCATCAATCATTTCAATTAGTAGTTTTTGAAATTATATGTTAAGATTATTTTATATACATATCAAAAACTCCACAAGAAAAGTTTGTGAATTTATCTCTTTTTGTAGATGATATCCTACAAGTTAGGAATGACATGTGATTTGTCAAAATTAAGGAGTTGTTACCTTTCAAAAAATTTGTTGATGTGAAAGGTATGAGAAATGTGAGATCTATTCTTGATGTTCTGATTCATAAAGAATGTTTAAATTTCCGTTGTCCCTATCTCAAGAATTATACATCAAGAAGACGTGTGAACTCTTTTACATGACAGAGTCTAATGTCATTTACACTCCAAATAGCTGAGAGCATAAGCTCTAATCTTCTTATATGTCCTAGTACTCTCTCAAAGAAACCGGAGAAGTTAAAAAAATACCATATTATTAATTACAGTATCAATAATAGTATTATGCATGTCATGATGTATACTAGGTCATGCATTTTGTTATGCTTTGGGTTTACATCCATTTGTCAATGATGTTTACTAGACTAGACACTGGTTATGTCGTTGGTTTAGCTAGTCCATTTTAAATAGAATTATGGGCATGAGCATTGAAAAGGTAAAATAATAGCAATGAAATGCCTTATAAAGAATATGGCACATGTTATGTGCTTTCAAGGATAAAATTTATACCTTAAGTATATCCTTATGTTAATTAGTTTAACGATATGGATGAATATAAATATCTCTAGGTCGTGTATTCTTGCTAAAAGATTGTGTTATATCCATGGAGTAGCAAGAAACAAGCCTATATTGCTTATCTATTATGAATGGTGAATTTATGGCTTACTCAGCTAAAATTTAAAAGATTTGTTTGGTTTAAAAGTTCGCTTGTACTTTTTATGATTTTCAAATGATATTGGAGGTCTATTTATGAAATAATGTGATATAGAAATGGCAATGCCTTGTGTGATGGGCACATAGTATTACTGATAAATCAAACATATTGATATTAAGTGCATCATTATAAGAGACATTAATGCACATAAGAATATGAATTTGTAGTAAACACACACAGGTGATATTCTTGTGAATATATTTTTGGAACTGATTGCAAGTTATGTAATTTTGGATCGTGTGGGCTCTCTGATATAATGTATACTGAAAATAATGTGAAATACTATATTTTCATTATTAAGTGATAATATATATGTGTATGGATAAGTATGTTAGATAGACTATGATTGGCCTTCTCATACATGCAATCACCTTTGGCATTAGAGGATGCGCAAGGATGAGACTAACTCATGTAAAAGAGTAACCTTTTATGTAAATAAGAGAGTTACAAAAATTGCCTTAACAGATGTTAAGATGAAATCACAAAATAGAGAGAAACATGTTAATATTAATTAGTGATCGAAGTAGATCTCCACTATCTACTTAGTATATAGAACCAGATATGAAATTCTTAATTGATTTCAGAGAGGGTCGATTAATTTAATAATTCGTTTTAGACAACGAGGAATGTCTAATTCTATATATTTCAATTCACTATCGGCATGTATTTAACTGATGGGTTATTTTATCATATAATTTGAATAGTGGGTTGTTTTTATCATCTTTGACTGATATACTAATGTTTCTTACTTATAATCATGTGTAGTTATAATCAAATTATGCAATTTATAAACTATTGTTTGTTGATAGAATAAGTTGATCGTGCTTTCATATAAAGACGTAAACATTTAGAATATACTTTCTATAGGTTAATTAATGTATTTTGAATGTGTTTGATACATAACTTGCTGGTTAGTATATTGTGTATTGTCAACTGCATATATATATATATATATGTGTGTGTGTGTGTGTGTGTGTGTGTGTGTGTGTTTTTGATGCATTATATACTTATAGTGATTTAAGAAAATTATATATGATAAAAAGACAGTAGATATTCTATAATATTATATTAATTTTTTATATAATTTTTTGATATATAAATTTAAAACAAATCAAACTTTTATTTTAAGTAACAAGAAAATGTCATATTAAAGATTAATATAATTTTTCTTTATCACTCCAATAGTGAAAAACAAATGATAAAAAAAAAATTAGAATTATTCTCAATAAATTTTCATGAGAATCAAATATTTTACCGAATTAATTTTTATTATATTTCTCAACTAAATAAAATTTCTTTCAAAAATTTGTGTGACAATCTTAATTTTTTGTGTTATTATTTTTAAAAGATAATTTAAAATTTTTGCTCAAGAATTTCAAATCTCGTTATAGATTGATGGTACTTCATCCTACATAGAACATTCATAAGTATAGTTAAAAGGCAAAGGTAATGTATTTAGCACGTCTTCTAACATGATCCTACATAAGCTAGTAAATTAAATTAAAGAAAAGTCAATATTAACTAATTTTGTAATGACTATATTTTATTAAAGAAAGTTTTGGAGAAAAAAGGCCAAAGTCACTTGGTAATAAGGTACACCTTTACATGGAACCATTATCTTCTAATTCTCCTATAGTTAATACTTGTATTAAGAATATAATTCGTAGTATTTACTTCATTAGTGAATCTTGTAATCCTTCTTTCTCCTTTGTTACGAGAAGAAGCAATGTAATAGCGGACTGGCTAACCAAAAACTCGTCATTTGACATTAGTTTTGAGTTAGGTAGAGGGACTATATCATCCAGATTAGCTGAATTAATCAAAGCAAAATCCCCGAGTGTGGGGATAGGCTAAATTTTGTTTGTTTCTCGGTATTAATAGAAAGTTGTCGGGAAAAAAAAGGTACATCGTTACAAAGCGAAACATTATAAAACTTTAACAAACTTCATATATGTAACTTTTCAGTAATGTCTTCAAAAAGATACACTGGATAACTTTTTTTGGGGTCAATTATCAGACAACTTTTGAAATGTTTGTGTCAGATAAGAGAGAAAGAAAGAAATTGAGTAGATTTGAGAAATGATATTATTAAACTGATTAGGATCCATGTTACGAGAATCAGTTAGGTTAGCTCAACTGGACAGAGTCTTGCTATTTTTTCAGCACTTAAAGGGGAGGTTCATGGTTCGAATCTCCTCCATAACGGGTGTAAAGTAAGAGGTACAAGGCTCGAACCCCTCCATGAACTTGGGTAACCTAGTTCTGATTTACCATGAGAATATATATGGGGATGCATGTTTATCTTCGTGGGATTAGTCGGGTGCGCGCAAGTTAGCCTGGATCACCCATGTAACAAAAATAAATTAAAATAAATAAGTCCATGTTACGAGTGATATTTGGGAGATACCAGCATAATTATAATTTCTTCATATTAATAATAAAAGTAATGCTGGATATCACTCCAAATCACATCACCTTTTTATCGCTTCTTATGTAGACCAGTTACAAAGGAGAGAGAAAATGATAAATCAAGAAAAATAAATTATATGATTGATCAATTTAAAATTCACCTAGGAAACAATAAAAATGTGATATAATTTGAAGTGATATTTAGCATTACTCTAATAATAAATTGTATAATATAAAATGTCATAATTCAGTTCGGGAAAAAAATTATTGATTAATTAAATTAAGAGCCAATTATGGAACACAACCATTAAAAAGGTTAATTATTAAAAACAATCTTAAATAATTTTTTTTATTAAAAACAACATTTGACAAAATACCTTTATTTGATAATTTTAATTACTTTTTTTTTCCATTATAAGGGAGATCCTAGAGGATCATGAATAATTTTTTTTAATTAGTTTATTATCTACTCTTCTGTATAAAAATTATCATTTAAATTTAACTTACCCCATCTACCTCCGGTCACCACACTCTTCGGCTATTTTTTTAAATATTTGGACAGTGGTACCCCCGGTCACCGCTGCCGCCACCACCACCACCAACTCTGACCAGCTTTTCTTTTTGGCCAGCAATTCTCCGTCCACCACCGCCGATGCCACCACCACCAACTTTAGTCGTTTTTGTTTTCGACTAGCAACACCTACGACCACTGTTGCCGCCACCACCACCAACTCCTTCCATCCAGTTTCCATACACCACCAACCCGTCCAGTGTTTTCCAATCAAATCTCCAGCCAGTTGTTCACATACATGAAATTTCATATTTTGAACAGGGAATTTCATGTCTACAAAATTGCTGGCCAAATGAAATGTCTGGAGTTGGTGACGACGACAATCGTTTCCGGATGTGGTAGAGGTGGTCGGATTTAAAAAAAAAACTTATCGGTGATGGTGGTATTGGCAATACTCGGTGGTCAGAGGTGCTTCTAGCTAAAAATGACAGAAGTTGGTGGTGGTGGCAGTGGCGGTGGTGGTGGTGGTCGGAGTTGGTGTGTGGCTCATTATTTGTTTAATATACAAAAAACAATATTATATTAAAGATAAATTTGTATAATTAAAATTAAGGTAGTTTAAGTATAATATGTATCAGCTATTTGATAATTGTTTTGTTTAATGAGGAGATTTATATTAAAAAGTCTTAATAAAAAAATTATTTTTTCTAATTAGATCTCCAGCCAACTGTTCGCAGATATGAAATTTCATGTTTCAAACATTGGATTTTATGTTTTAGACATGAAATTCATGTATGCGGAATCGCTAAAAAAGTCCAGAGTTGGTGACGAGAACAATGGTTTCTAGAAGTGGTGGAAGCAGTCGAATTTTTAAAAAAGAAAAACTGGTCAATGTTGATGGTGTCGGCGGAAGTGGTGGCCGGAGGTTATTCTGTCCAAAAAATGGCCGAATTTGGTGGTTGTGGCGAAGGTGAGATTCGTCAGAGTTGGGGCTGGTGCCACATTAATTGTTTAAAAACAAATAAATATTATATTAAAGATAATATAGTATAATCGAAATCTATATAGTTTAGGTATAAAACGATATGTGATATGTATGTAATACTTTATGATTATTTGGTTTAAAAGGAGATTTTAATTAATAATCTTATTGGAAATAATTTTTTAATAATTAAAAGATTTAATTATGATACTTTTGATGAATACCCCTTAAATTGATAGACATTAAAACCATTAGCATAAATGGCATTTTGAGCATATCTTTTTTGTCGGAAAAGACTTTATATTGATAAAGTAAATACAATACCCTATCTACAAAAAAGATAATGGAGAAAATAACAAAGAGTTACAAAACCTATATCATCATAGTCTGGTCTATATCAGCCGTAGTAGTCTTTCAAGGTGATCTGCCATTCACGAACGAGGCCCTTGAGGCCATCATATCCTCCGTGCTTGTTAAATGTTCGCATTGTCGTCGAAAATCAAACACAAAACTCTAGCCATTATTACCTTTAGACCTATGACATTCATCCCTAACCATATCAATACTAAGAGTCTTCCAACCCAAAACTTCATGAGCGTTCGATTCCCTCAATGCATATTTGATCCCTGTGATTGAATCAAATAGAACGGAGAAAGGGCTCATGAAGTTTTATTTTGGATGACTCTGAATCCTGTGATTAAAACAAATATAACGGAATTCCATTTCACTAATATTTCTATTTAGTAGGATAAAAATCTTGTTTTCAACTAAATGTTATATAAAAGATCTTTTTTTGTTCTAAGGGAGGTCCAAAGACCGTGGTAATGGAACACTAATTAAGCCACAACATTATCTATCAAGCCCGAATTATAAATCTGCCTCGATGTTCACTAGCAAGATCAATCTCGTGTGAGTAATATCTATATCTTGTGTGGTGGGGTAATATATGTGGAATACACATGGATCTGGGACAATCACAAATGTGCCAACCAGTCAAGAAACTTATTATCTTTCATGTATATACCCGTGATCACATAAGACAAATTTCTTCCATAATGGCTCGAACTTCTCAATCCATCATGCACCTAGACTCCTTGCTCACGCCTCTTGCGCTATTGCATATATAGCATCTCTAGAGTCCACTTATACACAACGATCCTTGATTCCAACCTCCTCTGCCAATTTAAGATCCTCATATAGATCAATCAATTTCACAATCACCTACGAGTTATTGTTGATTCTCATAGAGAAACCATGACCTCGATCTCCCTTTGTATCTATATTCACACCTACAAGCTATCTAACTAAGAACATGTTATTACAACTACCATCCGTCTCAAACCTGAATCCTCTATTAGGCTTACACCACACAATAATCTCAACAAAACCTTCTCGATGTGAGACCTTACTCAAAGACCTTTCTCATGCTCGTGTGTATTTTATGGCATGATGTTGGATTTCTGGATTATCGCGAACCCACTTGGCCATTACTTTTAAATATATATATGTATTCCTCTCCGTCCACAAGACCCATATCAAGGCTCCAAAGAGCACATTACAAGGCAAAACAACATAACACCAATTGCCAAATTCGTGTTTATTCCACCAATCAATTGTCTTCATATCCAGGGAAGATATTAATCAGAACTCCTTGGTGTGGACTGATATTGCTGTCCATTGGAGTATTCTCTTTCTCCATGATCGAAAACCTTGATTTGGAATTTTCTACCACTAAAAACTGTTCTAAAAAACCCTATAGTATTATTTCTGGTGATCCTCATTTGTTGCATGTCACTCACATGTCATTGTTTCCAGCTATGGCACCGCTGATGAGCCAAAAAATTTGTTGCTGCAGTAGGTTATTTGCAATTTCAGGTCCCTATTTGCAAACACGGCCCTTGAATTGATTGCTTTTGTGTTTGAGTATATTCAATTCGCACCTGTTGAGACATATTAGAAGAATCATTGTCCATGATCACAACACCAACCAAATTGTCACTATCCCCCTCATCTTAATGAATCAACAACTTCTCAAGCGAGTCGCGGTATTCATCCATATTCCATTCCAAATTACCAGTTATGGTTTATTTATTCCTCCAGAGGATGTAAGATACCTCCTTCCCAATAAGCTCCCGAACCACGTTAACTTTTACGCAATCCCTACACAAATTGATTGTGTTTTCCGCACCTACACCACACCAGGACAAACGTTCGGGACCACCATTCCTCATTTGATTAAATTGGCTCTAGTCACCAACCTATCATGAGTCGCTCGCCAAACTAGTTACTCTAGTTTTTTGTTACATTTTATTCTGTAATTTACAAACATATAGTATATATAACATATTTTATGATATATACTTATTCTTTGTTATTAACAAACATTAAAAAAGAACTAAAATATATCAATGATGCATAAATGAAGGGAAAAAATAGGATATTTTGAAATTTAACAGTGACCAATAGTGCAATTTTACCCTAATTTTTATATGAAACTAATCCTCCATTTACACTTAAAGGCTCTTCCAGGCTCTTACAAATCAAGAAAAAAGAATCAAACTATCTCTTTAAATAAGTCAAATATTTCTACCTTAAGTATTACAGGTTGCATTGTTTTTTCAATATGATGCTGCTAGGCCAAGCATCAATACAACATATACAACATATATTTTATTAGATACATATATATATTCATGACATGATTAATATTTAAGCAGATATATTATAATTTAGTTTTTCTCTTTTATACTGATGTTTACAATTACATTGATATCAAATGGTTTAGAAGCATGGAAACTGTTTGGAAGATATAAAGAAAGGGCCTAACCACTGTGGTAAAAAAGGGCAAAAAAGAAAAAAAATGAGGTTATTCTTGATAACATCCTCATTAAACTATCTAATTGTTCTTTTATGCCTTCAATAATCTATTTTATAAAAAAATGCCTAATGAAGTAAATATTTATAGAAAACATCCCCTTTATATTTTCTATGCTTTTACTACCCTTATTATTAAATATATTATTTTATTTTAATACAATATTAATTTTTAAATATTAAACAAATAATAGGGTACTTCTTTCTCCACCACCACCACCACCATGTATGTAACCACCACTACATCCACCACAATCACCACCACCACCACCTACTACTACTAATTCCATCGCAAGCGCGTCTGTGTTTTTTTTTTAAAATCGTCATAACAAATTCAAAAAAGATCAGAAAATTAAAAAAATTGTATTTTTGAATAAAGCAAATTAATATTTACGTCTATGAATTTTTTTAATTTTTTTTGAATTTTTTGATTTTTTTTAATTTTTTTTTCGCAGATGTTTTAAACCGTGAAATAAACATGAAATTCCATGTTTCATGTTTTAAACATGGAATTCCATGTTTAAAACATGAAATTTCGTGTCTGCGAATTTTTTTTAAAAAAAATCAAAAAAATCAAAAAATTCAGAAAATTCCGAAAAAAATCATAGACGTAAATATTAAATATAATTTTTTTTTTTTTTTTTTTTTGAATTAGTTATGACGATTTTAAAAAAAATTCACGGACGCGCGCGTGAGTTTATTAGTATTTTTCTTATTTTTTAATTGTTAATTATAAGGGTAATTTGGGATGGGGCTGTTTTCAATAAATATTTTCTTCTAGGCACCTTTTTCTAAATAAGTTTTTCAATAGGGATCAATCAACAATTGGCTCAAAAAAAATATATGATTCTTTTATGGAGAAATAAATGACGAATGTAGTGAGAAGAATTTTAAAACTAACATGAGGAGTTTTGGGCATTAATTTTTTTTTAATATATCTAATTTTTATATTTGTTATTTTTTTTTTTGCATACATATGAGACTTTAAAAGCCGAAGTTGACGAAATACAATCAACTAAATCCCTCACCGAGGGTCTAATACTAGTCTAGGCACCATACAACCACTCCTATCCCTAGTAATAAAACGCCATAAAAAATCAGGCGGATCCTCTAAGCTACGAGGCTCGCCACTCGATTCTGCTCCACTTTTTGCTAACTTGTCAGCGCACGTGTTTGCTTCTCGATAGATCCATGCTACTTCAAAACCCGGATTAGCCCTCAACATATCACAACATTCACTTCCTATATAGTAATTCCAACTCGTAGAACTATCACCGCCCTTCACTAGCGCGTGAAGTTCTCTAGAGTCGGTTTCAACATATAATTCAGTGATGCCACGATTCAAAGTCCACTTCAATCCAAAGTGCATAGCTAAAATTTCAGAGATGGTCGGAGATTCCACATTTGTTATTTTTCTGGTCTTATGTATGGATGGAATAATATGCGACATTAACTATTACGTAAATTATTGTAATCAATAATGCTATGCACTCAATAACCTATCAATTAGTTTTATGCTGTGTTTTCATATTATTTCATCTAATGGAATAAAAGAATTGTTAATTGGATAAATCTTTTGTGTGGAAAGAAAAGGAAAAGGAAAAGTACCCCTAATCTCAAATCTTTTGACACCCTTAAATTCTTATAAAGACGTGGCCAATTCCAATTAGTATTAGATTAATGATTTGCCAACAATACACACATATATAATATACCTATGTAATTACAAAACACACCGTCACATACTAGACTACTAGAGGATCTCAGATCCCTTCTTCTTGTTGTCTAGCTCAATCTATAATCATGGCAAAACGATCTTCCTCGTCGTCTCCTCTCCGCGGCGGCGCCACCCTTTTTTACCTAATCGCCACCCTCTCAATCCTTTCTCTTTTCCTCTCCTTCACCTCCGGTTACGTCTCCGCCTCCACCACTCCCGATTTCGAAGGCTTTGACGCCGAAGAAGGTGACGAAGACCCATCATCTTTCTCCGATGATCTCCCTTCTCATCCCCCTCTCCGACCCACCACCCTCACTCAATCTGACCCTCATCTCACCCCCACCTCCACACCCACCCCTGACACCACCCCCACCTCCTCCTCTCCACCTTCCGATTCGCTATCCTCGTTTGAATACTGGGATGAAGATGAATTCGAAGGTGTTCCTGAACAATCACCCTCAGAAACCCCTGAAATTACATTTCCTGACCCTGCTCTTGAAACCACAACTACCCCTGCTCCGAACACAGATTCAGAAGAATTACCTACTACACCAAAAGGGATTCGTGACTTCACTATCGAGATCGTTTGTGTATCGTTTCTAATCATGTTCGCAATCAATTACTTCACGGGTAAAAGAGAAAACGAGAATCTAGCATTATCATGGGCAATGAAATTCGGGGGGAAAGACTCAATCTTTGAAAAGAATTTCAGTCTTTTAGGCGTAGGAGAAGGCGATGACTCACCCTTGTTGCTAAAAGAAGGGCAAACCGTGTTCAAATTCTACGCCTCTGGGAGAAGATTTTGCTCAGGGTTAATGGCTACATTGGATTTAAAAAGTAGGCATGATTTGATTGCGAGACTATACAACAGTGTAGTTCCATGTAAGGATGAGATTATGTTCGAGGTTTCCATGAACGATGATGCAATGGATCATGTGGTTTTTGCTCTGGCTAGGAAGAAATTAGCAAAGGGAATGCATAAAGAGATGAGGGATTTGCAGAGGTTTGGTAGTTTAGTAACACCACCAACTGGCCGGAAGTGGGTGGCTGATGAGTTGACTGTGGTGGCTGAGTCTAAGGAAGTTGCTGGTGATATGATTACTGAGGGTGTGCTTGATCAGGTAATGCACTTCATGTTTGATTATTATTATTCTGATTATTTGTTAATTTTGTTGAGTTTTTTGTTTTGTATTTATGTATATTGTGTTTTTTCTTGATTGTTTCAATTAGCTCGTATAACCTAGCATTTCTTATATTTTATCGTAGATTAAACTAAAAGTGATAATTTGTGATAAATTTGCGAAATGAGCTCTTGATACGTGTCTATATTGGTATACATAATAACTTATAAGTGTCTTATAAGCCATTTTATTGTGGTAAATTACATTAATAATATGGATTTAACTATTCAATCTTTATTATATATAACTACATATAAGCTCGTTGTGTATCATTTTTTATGCTCACATACACGTTTATGTAAATATTTTCATGTTAAAGTAACTTAGGGAGTGGAATGACTGTTATACCCCTGTCCTTAAATTATGTACTTGTTTTCAGGTATTTGGTGACAAAGCATTTTCGCAATTAGGAAAATATTTCATCTCAATGCACTTCTCAGATCAACTATATGCCCCGAACAAGAAAATGCTTCTCTTCAAATTTGCTCTCCCAGATGCAAAAAACATGGGAGATATGACACGATTAGTCGCCCTTATACCATATTACATCGATTTAATCGGACGGTACAAAGTTAGCGCACATGTAAGTTAAATTAATCATTATTACAAGGATTCAAAAGCACGAAGAAAATAAATCATATAAATTTAAGTTCTTTTTTTATATATACAGGCTAGGGTTAAAACTGATGCAGCTAGATTGAAGGTAGCTCAAGAGAATCATAGAGAGTTTTTAAATGCAAGACAAGAAGATTTAAAGAAAAAGAAAGCTGAACAAAGGAAACAAGTTGAGGAAGCAAGTGCAAAGTTAAGTGCTGAAGCACTTAGCAAAAGAGAGGCAAAAGAACGTGCACGCCAAATGAAGAAGGGTATGCCTAAGATTAAGATGACTCGTGGTCATTAAATTGATTGATTAAATGGTGTATTTTGTGATTTAATCATACACTTGAATTGGAAAAGAAGTGTTATGATTATGAATGCCTTCACAGTTGTGTAATTTTAGTGATTTATTGTAGTCTTGGAAATGATAGAGGCTGCCCGATGCAAAACAATTTTGTAGCTTTCGGGGAATGTTTATCAAAATATTATTAGACAAAAGAATTTTTATTTAGTTGTTTTTTTTTTTAGACTGTTGTGTAATGTTATATTTGCAATGGCTGACAAATTGATGGTTCGGATCCAATAAGATAATGTTTATTACTCATCTACCTCATTTGAATGTTAAATGAGGTAGCTGGATATTGATGATTTAAGGAATTACATTCCAAAACAGTTTATACTTGTGTTGATTGATTGTGCATATATCTCCATCTTTTTGAAAATTCTCAGTTCATGGAGGATTTGAAGCCACAGGTGCTTAAACTGCAGTGGTAGATAATGCAAAGAAGACATGTTGAAGGGTCAAATAAGGACCTTATCTTGTAAACTTTTGCCAAAATATAAGCATTGGTCTTTATTTCGACATTTGTGCTGTTACACCAAAAATAAAAGCCTGTCGAAAATTTAATTAAACTATGTACTTACATGATCATTTAACACATAATGTTTGAAGCAATTTACAAGTTTTTCTTTTGTCAAAGAATTCCAAGTTCAATTAAGTATAGTTTTTTAGACCATTTTTAGGCATTTTGGGTTATATGTTACGTAAATATAGGCAAATATACTCACGTGATTCAAGAAAAAGCAATAGACCACTACGTAATATATTAATGTTGAATATCTCTACCCATGTTTTAAAAAAATACAAAGCAAGCCCACATAATTTTAAAAAAGTCCAAAAACACCCAACCCTTTAACATAATTAGATATGGAATATGAAATATGATGCAAATGTATACATCAAGAAGAAATACTCATTCAACATAATTTCACAAGTTTAAATAAAAAACTAATTTGAGAAACAGCACCTGCACAAACCTTCCACTCTATATTAGAGAAGAAAGATAAAACAAAACAAGTAAAAATAACTCTAAATATCATCATCATCAGCATCTCTATCATTCCTTGATTACAAAAAACAATATCTCAACAAGTCTACTTTACCACAATTCTTTTCTTTTACATCCTCGGGGAAAACAAAAACAAAAAAACATTCTACTAGTCTCTTTCTCTTCACTTCCCCCACTTTTTAAAACAGCTTTTACATAACCATTCTTCTCAAATCTTAATCACATTTAATATTCCTGTAAATCCTCCTCACAAACAAATTCGATCCTAAATACCCAACCGCACCTGAAAAGTCAACAAATAAGTCAAAAACCCAAACACTAATTTAAATATATTATTTAAATTAAAACACTCACCACATAAAATTCCAAGGCCAAGACAAAACATCAAAGTATACCCAAAGTAGAAGCTAGTTTGAAAAAAACCAGACATCTTAGTTTTAACAGAGTAATAATATATGGAGTATAGATACACATATATAGCAGTTGAAGCAGCCGAGAAAAAACTTGTCCATTGCCAATGATAATTCTCCGCATTTAACAAGAAATAAGTCCCCACTATTGTTACACAAACCGTCACTATTACTAAAATCACAAACACCAATAACATAAACCCATACACATAATACACCTACAAAAACAAAAACAAAAAAAGTCAGAAAAGGAAAAGAAAAAGAAAAACACGTAAAATAAATACATACCTTATAGTTCCAGAAGGAAGTGAAAACGAAATACATTTCGATGAAAATACTACCGAAAGGTAATAAACCACCCATCATTGATACTACTGAAGGTGTAAGATACCATTTTTTCTCGGGAATGGGTCGTGGAATTGTTTTTACACGACACGGATTATTGGGGGCCCCACTCCAGTTACGTCCCACAACTGTACCGAGTAGAGCTAAAGGAAATGAAATAAATCCCCATATTACGAAAACTATCACCATTGTACCAAACGGTATTGCCGCTAATGATCCGTAAAATATCGCGACTGTGTTTAACGCGAAACCTATCGCGAAACATAGAAATGGAAATAGCGACGCTGATAGAATCATCGATTTTATCCAACTTTTACCTACATAAAAACTTACCTTTAGTAAAAAGTCAAATGGGTCCCACAAATATTTTATACGTACCGCCATGGCGAGAGTACATTCCTCCACTAACGTAACCGGATATGAATGAAGTGAGAGCGTAACATACTATAAAAGTTGTAACTATTGCACCTCGTCTGAACAAAACGTAACAAAATATTAAAAACGGAAATTTTCTCAAATAAAAGATTTATTTATTTATTTATTTATTTATATATTTATACCCGACATAAAGCATTCCAACTATAGCGAGTAATATAACGAGGAGAACAAGTAAAGCTAACTGGGCCCCGGTACCAACTACTGAAGAAAGTAAGACTAAATTACGGGGAGGGCGAAAAACATCTCCGTGAACTAATTTCCAACCTGATTCTTCGCTTACATCACGTTCCTGTAAATAAATTTCAAAGTTAGGTAAAAAAATTAATGTAAAAAAAAGTGTTACTTACTAGGGTTTCGATATCATCATCTTCGCGAGCGTATTTAGCATAATCGTTACGTAAAGTACGCATTAAAATCATGGAAACTAGACCGGTTAAGAAAATAACCATCATAAAGGAGTTGAATATTGAGAACCAATGTATCTGTTGAAAAAAAAAAGAAAATTCATTTAGATTTTATTGGATGAAGGGTGGAAGGGTAAAATGGTAAATTTTATACCTGATGTTCGAAAAAGGGGTAATCGAGGTAAATATCAAAGCGACGAGCGAATGTGATGTTAGTTGGAATCCATTTAACGGAATATGTAAGGTCGAGTACTTTTCCAACTTCTAATGGTTTTGGATTTTCTTGTGTGAGATTTACGTGAATAATCTGTTGAAATATGAGGTTGGTTAATATAATTACGTGAAAAATAGAGGAGTTTATGAGAGTTTTCGAATTTGCAGACCTGGTCCTTGTTGTATTTGATGGTTATGCTTTTATGTGTATAGATTACGTGCTTGTTATCATTGTTTCTATCATTATGTAGCTCACCAACAAAACCTTTATAAATTATAATTGTTAAGCAAGAAAGAATATTAAAAGATTGATAAAACTGAAAATAGTAAAGAATACATACCCCATAAAGGAAGATCATCTGAAATTAATGGAAAAAAAGAGTTAGATTAGTGGAAAAAAAGTAGAGTATGTTAAGTATTGAGTGAGTAAACATACCAATGAAGAATTCGAACCAATAATTGTTTTCTATAGCATGTTTGAAGTGTTTGACCTTTGATTCATCAAGTTCAAGCTCACAGATGGTACTTTTATCGACATTTTCTGTGAAAAACACGGATTATTATTATTACTAATACGAAAAATTCTTCATTAAAGAGTTAAAGAGAGATATAAATACTTTGAAACTTGATGTCAATTTGGCTATCGATAAGTTCATTTCCGCCTAAAACTTCACCAAGACCGCCCCATTTATGAGCGGCATTACCACCCACGTGACAAAATGGAAGGCTGTTATAATTGTAAGTTTCTTGTGGATTGTTATATGGGCCCACTTTATTTACCCATAAGGTCACTGTGTCATCAGATTGGTACTGCAAGCGAAATTACAAGAATGTTAGTACACGCGCTAATATGCGCAATTAATGTAGAAATCAAATAGATAATGTAACATAGCGACAAATCAAGCAATTACAACTGAATTTCGTTAAAAGGAATATCTTTGAAGTGCATGATTGTATACCAATAAGATCTAAGCTGTAATCACTAGCCTGGAACAACTACACAGTCTTCAAAAAAATAACTCAACATTTTACATCGTCAAATAGTTGTTAATGTATTAGTTACTGAATTAAAGCGTAATTCACAGTAATGAAAACTCAATTATGTACAACACAGCACAATTCACAGTAGCTAACAAGCTAACATATGGTATGGATAAGCGTAGATATATATATAACATAAAAAACAAAGAAAAACAAAATTACAGATCTAATATTCCAATTAATTAAAAAATGAAGATCTGAGAATAGTAATTCAAATGCCAGCTGAAATTAGGGTTTTTCTCGAAGTTCATACCTTATGATCGGACTCGGAAGCGAGCACCGCCGGAGAAACGACGAGGAAGGCGGCGAGGAGAGACAGAAGATGGAGGGATCGTACGGTGGGCAACATCGGCGATGACGTGGATCTGAACGGTAGATAAATCACGCGCCGAGTGAGAAGGTTATGAGTTGAAAAGTCTCCGGGGGTTTTATACTATCTGTGATTTATTAGAATATTAATTTTTATTTCTTTTTTTTATTAATTTCGCTTTTCTAGATTTGTGTCCCTTTATGTTCAAAATAATTATTCTTCGTCAACGTTAGTATAAAAATTGTGTTGTACGATGAGTGACTCCGAATTGAAAATGTAGTACTCATTGTAAATTTGAACTTGAAAAGAAAATTATTGATACATTGATATATTTTGATATTTTGCGTAGGATTGTAATTCTAAAGTATACAAAATCAACATGATGTTAATGGTGTTTGGATTAGTGGCTTTAGCATGAAGATTTATAATGATTCCCCAGTTATTGTGGAGCTAATAGTACTATGCGAAGGTTTAAAAATGGTACGATTGAGTTTTCAAGAGGTGATCGTTGAGTTAGATTCAAGAGAGGCAGTCGATTTAGTTCAAAGTGCAGTAGATGGTAGAGGGCCTGGGGCACAGTGGATTAGACAAATCCGTTTGATACTTGATGAAAATAGGGGTTTTAACATGAGGAGCATCTATAGGGAGTCTAACAATTGTGCGGATTGGTTGGCGAAAACAAGTTGGAAAAATAGAGATGAGTTCGAGCTTCTTGGGGATCCTCCGGATGGCATCTGGAGCCTTCTCACTAAGGGCCGTATGGGATGTAAGATGCCGCGAGCAATCTATAATCCCGAGTTATTTAATGATGTAATAGAATAGTGTAATCTTGTTCTCATAATATGATCAAGTGGATCTCCGATGTAATAAAAAAAACATGATGTTAAAAACGTTTATGAAATCAAAATCAAAATAAGGATTGATAAGATTACGAGAACATTATTTTTTTATATATGATGTATTCTGAATTATATAAATGGAAACAGTTTGAATAGACATTTGAGGAGAAAAAATATATTCAGAGACGAACACATGGACAAAGTCGCGGGTAAAACTGGAAATACATTTTAGTTGATAGAACATATTACACGATCAAACTCATTCTCAATAGGTATAATCGATAATCATATATTATATACAAACACAATACATCCAAAATAACTTGTTAACAAACCCGTCATGCACAAAAAAGGAGGCACTTTTAGTTACTCGACATCGAGCCTTTTAGTGTCTCAAACCCTCGGGATATTAACTTAGGCGTAGGCGGCAACTAAATGACATACTTATCACGAGAATGTCGGGACGGTTATAAATAATCCACCGCCAACTTTTGTGGATAAAATACAAGGACGGTTGTAGGCAACTCTCGTGTTAAAGTGCTAGCACGTGTACATAATTACTATATCCACTATTCTACAAATAATAACATTTTTTTTATAATATTTGCTCTCTTCATTATTATTTTCTCTCACAACTAAGTATTTTCAAGAGAATTTATATACTTCGATACTTATTTGATCATCAGAGGACCATTAGGAATGTAAATTTGTTTGTTTTTTTAAACTTAATTATTGCATTAAAGTACCCTCAAGTGAACATGAAGGATTAACAAAATTGAAACCATAAGAAAAAAGGTAATTTCTGCTTTCTCTGTAGCAATACGGAGTTCCCCTATTGCATGTATATGGTAAAACTTGACAAGACACAGATACGATTGGTCAAAAAATAGTGATTTATTTCCTATTAAATTCGTATATGTATTAGCTCCCATCGATCTTGGAATTTGTTGTATTAAATTTTATGGACTTGATCTCCATTGTACTAAAAAGACCCCAACAGTTTTAGAATATGATATGCAATTAATAGTATTTTGTGCGTGTTATTATTTCTTTTTGAGCCAATTGTTGATTGATGCCTATTAAAAAACTTATTTAGAAAAAGTTGCCTAGAAAAAAATATTTATTGAAAACAGCCCCCTTATAATTAACAATTAAAAAATAAGAAAAAAACTAATAAACACGCGCGCGTCCGTAAAATTTTTTTAAAATCGTCATAACTAATTCAAAAAAAATCAAAAAAATCAAAAAAATCAAAAAAAATTATATTTGGATAAATCAAATTAATAATTACGTCTATGATTTTTTTCGGAATTTTCTGAATTTTTTGATTTTTTTTTATTTTTTTAATTTTTTTTTTCGCAGACACGAAATTCCATGTTTAAAACATGGAATTTCATGTTTGAAACATGGAATTTCATGTTTATTTCACGGTTTAAAACATGGAATTCCATGTTTAAAACATGGAATTCCGTTCCTGCGAAAAAAAATTAAAAAAATTCGAAAAAATTAAAAAAATTCAAAAAAAATCAAAAAAATTCATAGACGTAAATATTAATTAGATTTATTCAAAATTTTTTTTTTTTTAATTTTCTGATTTTTTTTGAATTAGTTATGACGATTTTAAAAAAATTTCACGGACGCGCGCATGTGATGAAATTAATAAAGGTATAGAAAATATAAAGGGGATGTTTTCTATAAATAATTATTTCATTAGGCATTTTTTTATAAATAAGATTATTGAAGGCATAAAAAAACAATTAGAGAGTTTAAGGAGGATGTTTTCAACAATAACCCCTTTCTTTTTTCCTTGATTGTCAGTTTTAACAAATATTTTCAACAAATGAACATTTTTCAATCAAAATCAGATTAAGGCATTAGGTCCAAGCCTAGTGGCCAAACAAGTATAGAAATCCTCTCTCCACCATACTCACTAGTGACAGAAATGTGAAAAGGATTTTGTTTACCTAATTCCGATTTCGGGAAAATTATTATGGAAACTCGAATTTGTTGTGTCTAGAGAAGGTTGAGACCGAGCATTGATATCCTCTAATCTAAATTCTTGTAGACAATAGTCAATAGAGATTTGGTTTCCATCTGGTCGAAGTCTTGGACTGAGTCAAGAGTCATCTTCATAATTAAAAATAGGTCAATCTATGATGTGTTCTCAAACTCATCTCTCATGAAATTACCTTCTTATTTATTATGTCATGACTAAAGAAAGTGCGAAAAAATGTTAGTGATTCATCTTTCCCACGAGAACCTTATATGGACTCTACTCGGTAATGGTATTTATTGTGTCATATTTGGGTATGATGTAACATTAAATTTCTTATCCAAAAGGCTTGATTCGTCCACGCAAACTTTTGGATCTTACGGTATACCTTCTTCTATATATAAGTCGATTTGGATATCCCGGACGCTAATATGTTGTAAGTTTCTCTAGAAAATCATGTACAACTACCCCCCGACTAAAGGTGTGTGCGGGGCGGTTTGGGGTAAAAAAGACTCAATCCACAAATCACTCGTTCTTGTATGGGTCTTGAAAAATTAGACATACACCCGCCCATTACATTATATAAACCATTAAGCTTTGGGTATGCCTGACTTTAGGTGAATTGTGTGTGACTTGAATTGATATACGAGACATATTTGTATCTGGATTCACTAGTTGTCAATTTTATATTACAAATAAATTTTCTTACAAAAGATACAATTTAGGATACTCATATACACTTAATATGATATTTGATTTTGATAAATATATATATATATATTAATATTTTACATAAATAAATCTTAAACTCAAGAAAACTAGAAATCGTATTATGATAGAATACGAAATTAGTCTTTTAGACAAAATATTAATGAAAGATCAAATTTTTTAAAGAGAATAAGAGAAAATGTAGAGTGAGAAGAAAATTATTCCTAGTATTTATTCAAATAAAATAAGCAACATGATTTATGTTTTTTTATACCAAAAGGGCAACCGAGTATGCGGGTCTGCGAGTTTCAACTTTAAAATCTGCAACCTGCATAAAAGAGTTTTATTTAAAATGTAAACTGCAACTTGCCTGATAGAGTATGAAAGTCACACCACAATCAACCTCGGGATAACACTTAGCCCGTGGATATAAACAGAACCATAACACACTAACATATATGTATATGTGTAGGCAGTAAAGGAGAAGAGATTGGAGTAGTAATTAGATGATGATGAGTGTTAATAGCATCGTGTATTGCTCCCGATAACAATTGAGAAGCTTTATCATAGCTCTCCCAAGGATTTGGAGGAAGATATAGGGATCTTCTAGCTTCTCCAAACCATCCTGAAACCATACACTGAGTTAGGACCATAGGGAGGTGCGCTCCCGATGACATATTAAAACTCAACATTAGAATTATTGCTATCAGGGAGTACTTAAAACGAGTAGCTATGGCGACTTAAGTCGAGTATATAATAATCACATCCATTTTAGAGAAATAAAGAGATTTTTTAGGGAGTACTCATAGTTTGTTTATCTTGCTGGAAAGAGGGGTACTCATAGGTGTCGAATGGGCACACGGGACACTATTGCTAGACGCTGTATAACTAGGGCACATGATAAGACAAAAGCGACCCCTTTTGCTTGAAGTGATATTTATATAATGCACTGCTTTGGCCTTCATATGACTCGATGGATCTACCCAAAGAAAAGCTTTGGCAATTCTCTCATTCATCATTCGAGAAACCGCTCGGTTCCTTCAGATTGTATGCGTACACCATAAGCTCAGATCGTCAGGGCCTCTTCGGGTTAGACCAAGTATTAGAGTTATATTTTGACTTATCGATACCCCTTTGAATTGGTGAGATCAAGATCTTTTCCTTGTATGTGATAAAAAACAATTCACCGGCTGATGTGAGGTTGAAATGTTGTGTTGGGTTTTTCCGAGATACCTCTCATCAAGTGCTATGTTGATCTTGTAGTGACAAGGTTGATTGTCAAGTTTATATCCGTCTTACGTATTATTTCCTCTAACTGCTAACAATATATTTTAGGAGTGCACCTCTAGAAGGGTGTCAGTATTAGGGATTTGTTGGCACACAAGCCTTGTTGCAAATGTAATTTTTAATTGCTTGAATACTTTCAATCTCAGTATCGATACATAGTTTCCAAACTTATGTTAAACTTTTAATCCTCTCTCTCTCTCTCTCTCTCTCTCTCTCTCTCTCTCTCTCTCTCTCTCTCTCTCTCTCTCTCTCTCTCTCTCTCTCTCTCTCTCTCTCTCTCTCTCTCTCTCTCGGTACTGCCCATGCTATGTCGTACTTAAAGATAATTTTGATTGTCGAGTCTATTTGGTCTTATTAATAACTCTAATTGTTGAGACTTTGTCAAACTTATGAATAACTCAGGTTGCCGAGGTTACGTCAAACTTACGAATAACTCTGATGGTCGAGGTTACGTCATAATTACGAATAACGACATGTACTTGTGTTATTTTTTATTTTTATGAATGAATTTTATTTCTCCATCTGTTGAAGTTAAGTTTCTATCCTCGAAAGGAGTCCATGTTTTATTTCCTTAATGCGAACACTTATTATAACTCTCGACTGATTTGTGTATCTTTTCTCTGATGTCATACCTTTTTCCAAAAGTGTTTCCTTCTTTCATGTATGGTAAAGCGTATACATGTGGTACATAACGATCGAAGCGTGTAATTCTAGGAAGGATACCAAACGCTTACTTATATACACACACATACACACACACACATATATATAATGACACTCATATTATACAAAAATATCCCTATTTCCAAGACAAAATATTACTTATTATAGTATATCTTGATGAAAATATAAATAAATATTAAATTTATATATTGATAATATTAAAAAAAAGTTGAAAATAAATAAATTATATTATAAAATAGTAAATAATATTGGATATCAATTGCTTCAAAGCAAAATTGTGGAGAATAATTATTATTTTCTATCCAAAATTATTTGGCCATCTTTTTAAAGGAAAGTGTTTAATATTCCTTTTGACAAATTTTATTTGTTCATGAATATTAATCACTTTCCTTTAAAAAAAGATGGACAAATGATTTTGGAGATTATGTGTCCGTTTGGGATTACTTTTCAAAATAATCACTTAAAGTGATTTTATATCCATAGCAATATTTTAGACTCTTAAAATCACTTTTTGGAAAAGCACTAGATTAGTGATTATTAAAATAATCACTTAAAGTGATTTTAGATGTCAAAATATTTTTTAATATTTTTTACAAATAATTTAATTTTAATCAAAAAGCGCTTTTAGCTCCAAAATAATCAGTCCCAAACGGGCTCTATGACCCTAGGGGTTTTGAAAATACTTCATATTTTTAGTCTTAACCCCACTTTCCATTTCTTCTCACTAAATACCTCGAATCGAATCTTACACTAAAATCTAAAAAACCAATTACTTTTATACCCCTTTTGTTTTTATTTCTCTCTCTATATATATATATATTTTCTTATCAGAAATTATTTATTATTTCTCTCTCTAAATACCTCCATCCTCTCTTTACTCTCTCTATTGCCACCACCGACCTACCTAAACCACCACACCAACAATGGCTACCCAACCCTGTTTTCTATTGGTGCCAAGTGAAGACCAAAAAGAAACTTGCACAAAGAAAACAAGGCATAACTGCTCCCTGCTCGAATGGACTTCACTCAACTCTGAGCAGATCTGGTTCATTCGTGAAGCTTTGTTAAAGGAGCCTTGAACTCGCCGGACCTGCTTCTCCTTGGCATCAGTTGCTAGAACAGAAGGGATTCACCTGCAGCTCCAGCACTCCGGCGAACAAGTGAGCGAAGGAAGCAACTCAAGACGACCACCACCACCGCAAAACAATACCACCACCATTGTTTGCTTGGTTTCCTCCGTGAGCATGAAGCTGCGAGTAAGAACACTTACTATTTTGCTTGAACCAGATCAGCTTCTTCATACAACCATGGTGAAGGCTTGGTGACGGCTAGATCTGGCGAACGAGATCGTCTTCTTCATACAGCAACACATCTCAGCCTCTTCATCACCTCAACAATGGAGGCGAGCCATACTCCAATATGCTCTAGCAGTGTGGCAGTACGACGTTTTGGTGGTGTGGCGACTAACATGATCCAATACAACAACATATCTTCGCCTCTTCATCACCTCAACACTGGAGGCAAACTTTGGCGGTGAGTGGGTAACGACGAGGGACCAGAAGTCGCGGCAATAAGCTTGTTCGAAGACCGTCAAACGTGATTTTTTTTGTTCAGATCTGGTCAAACCAGATCCACGCACTTGCTTTTTTTATTTTTTTCTTTTTGGGTTGTCAGATTTGACAAGATAAGTATTTAGTTTTTGATTTTTTTCTAGTGTAATAAATTTGAATTATAATAAAATATAGAGTTTTTTTTATAATACTCATTAATTCTTATGTATACTCATCAATTTATATGGAGTACTCATCCGTCTTTTATAGAGTACTCATCAACTTGTACAAAGTACTCATCAACTTGTACATAGTACTCATCAACTTTTACAGAGTACTCACCAAAATTTACAGAGTACTCATCAATTTTCTTGTGGTCGGAGGTCGGTGGTCAGAGGTGGTGGCCGGTGGTCGGAGGTAGTTGGGTAGTAAAGAGAGATGAACAATAACATCAGTTTTTTTTGTATTTTAGTGTTAGTAAGGGTATTTTAGTATTTGGTCATCATTGAGGTCCCTTGAAAGAATTAAGATTTATTTCTCTCCTTATAGAGAATAAACTTTGTCTCTAAGACCCTATCTCTCATTCACCATAATTTTGGATACAAAATAATAATTTTTTCTCCACGATTTCGCTTTGGAGTAATTATCAAATAAATCTCACTTATAATTTATCACTTAAGCCCTAAGTAAGATTACAACACTACTTCACTTACATTCTCAAAGGTATAAACATAATAGACCCTAAAAGTAGGATTTATCTAAAACAATTGTTATCAATTTTGCAGTTTCATACACACACATATATCATCAAAGTTTGAAGTTTTAGAATTATTGAAATTTTTAATCAAAATTTATGTTTGTCAAATTTATTTATATAGTCATCTTATTTTTCGATCCAATAATTTTTTTATTCGGCTGTGCCCCTCTTTTCAATACCTCAGAATGATGATTTAGACATTGATTGGGGTCAACTTCTCATTTAATTTTTGTTCTTGGAAGTTTGAAGTACAATTTAAATAATTTCTTTTAGGACCTATGAGACTAACTAAAAATCTAACCTGGTTTATGATGGATGTTATTTTTAGTAGTATAATCTCATAGTTCTAGTAGTCCAACCTAATTTGATGAGTACAATTATCCTATTTTATCATAGTATAAGCTGCATCTTAGGAGTAGAGACATCCTATTTCTAATGGTATAGACCACATATCAGTAATATAAACTTTATCTAGTAATACAAACTAGGGGGAGCACGAGTTAGTTTTATCACGAGTTAGAGATTTGAGTAACTTGTTGGTAAGGTACCCGGGTTCGTAAACAGACTTGGTAAACCCTTGGGTAATTTTTATCAAAGTTAAAAACCGGGTTGGCATCTTTAATCACCGGTTGGGTAAAGAATGTGTGTTTTAAAAAAATCAGACCTAACGTTAATTTTTTTGAATCCTATCTTTACATGGTAAAACCAAAAGTCATATTTTTACCCTCTTGGGATGGGCCTTCATACCTTCGGGCATCGGGTGGGGTCCGAGCTTCAAAATTTACCCTTCTCTGCCCAACCCTAATACAAACCTCCTCCTACTAATATAGATATTTATTCAAGAGTAATGATATTTATCACCCTTTTTTGGTTCACCCTTGTATAACCCCTTATGTGTCACCTTATATGACACTAAATCAAATAAAAAGAATAAAAAGTAATTAGGAAAGAGAAACACTCTAATTGGTGTTTAAAACTTCCACATAGTATGTGATATAAAGGTGAACAAAAAACGAGTGATAAATATCATTACTCTTTATTCAAATAGTATAAATCCCCTATCTCATCGTACAAATTTAATTGTATACCTATTTTAGTAGTATAAATTTATAATTTTGATTGTTAATGATTTAAATAAAGAGTAATGTTGGATATCACCCCAAATTGCATCGCCTCCTAAGTGGATTTTAAATGAACCAATCATGTGATTTATCTCTCCCGATTTATCATTTTCTCTCTCTTTTATGATTGGTCCACATAAGGGGTGATATAAAGACGCTACAATTTGGGTTGATATCTAGCATTACTCTTAAATAAAAGGTTGTATTATTAAAGGAATATAAATTTTATCAAATATTTATTTATTTAAATATATATGATTTAATGTAAGGTGTCTTTTGTCTTTTGAGTGATGAGTAATGAATGCTGAATGAACATATGAATATAACTTATTTTGTTAAAAGACATAGTCTGGATGATGTAGACTTAAGGGGTGTTTATGCAATTAATGAGATCTTAATCTGATTCATTAAGAGACTGGATCAACAAGAGTGTTTGTTTATCCTGATCAAATTAGATTTGTATAGCTTTTAACTGATCTGTTGTATTAAGATTTTGAACTAATGTGTCGTTTGTTTTCTAAACGATGATTACTTAATCCTGATTGAACATTTGAATAGAACTTATCCTGTTAGGATGCAATGTCTGAATGAATTAAATTTAGTTTGAAATCTTAACGAAACAGACCAATTAAGAGACATTTAGATCTGAATTGGTCATAAAAAACGAAATGTTTTGGTGATCCAATGCCTTAACAAACCATATTAAGATCTCGTGCAAACAAACTGCTAAGTTTGATTCATTCAGACACACTCTCTTAATAGAACACGTTCTACTCAACTATTATTCAGTATTTAGTACTTATTATTTAAAAAATCAAACGACAACTTAGGTGTCGTTTGTTTTTTTAAGTAATAAGTGCTGAATGCTGAATGAACGGCTGAATAGAACTTATTTTGTTAAGAGCCAGTGTCTGAATGATTCAGACTTAGGTGTCGTTTGTTTTTTAAGTAATAAGTGCTGAATGCTGAATGAACATCTGAATAGAACTTATTCTGTTAAGAGGCAGTGTCTGAATGATTCAAACTTAGTTTGAAATCTTAATGAAACAGACCCATTAAGAGGCATTCAGATCTGAATTGGACAGGAAAAACAAACAGTCTTATTGATCCAGTGTCTTAATGAACCAGATTAAGACCTCATTAAGTGCAAACAAACACCCCCTTAGTTTAAAATCTTAATGAAACAGACCAGTTAAGAGTCATTCAGATCTGAATTGGTCAGAAAAACAAACAGTCTAATTGATCCAGTGTCTTAATGAATCAGATTCAGATCTCATTAAGTGCAAACAAACACCCCTTAGTTTAAAATCTTAATTGAACAACTTGTTAAAAGTCATTCAGATCTGAATTGGCTAAAAAACATATTATTTTATTAATTTAGTATCTTAATCAATCAAATTAAAATGTTATTACGCAAACAAACATCGCTAAGAAGTTTATTTGTACTAACTAATTTGATTTTGATTTCGATTTCAAATATGAAATAGAAAAGAAAGCTGTCCTTAGTTTTTTTTTTGGGTCGGTGAAGCTTGTCTATTGTTAAAATTCTATTTCTAGGAAAGTGCAACAAGATATCTTAAAGAATTTTCCTTTTATTTCTCTCGTTTAGAAGATATATATAGATATTATTAATACCATAATAATAAATACCATTCTTTTTTCGTCAATAATATATGCCATTAGAATTCTCTCTTTTCTCCCTTTCACATGCACACACCCTAATACCCAGTAGTGCTTATATCGTTCACATTCTTCAATCCTAGTAATTTATTTTTCATTTTCTCTCAAAACCCATCTCAATTTTACTTTAATTTCTTCATAACCATCTAAAGATCGCACCTTTTCCTCAATTTCCCCAAATTTGTAGAAACCCTAAATTTCCAATTTTATCCAAATCAAATCTTTTTATTTTCTTCTATTTAACTCAGTACCATTTCGATTTTTCCTATAGCTAGAGACTTTGCTCGTAAGAATTGAGATAATCTGCACTTTGAATATCGAAAACTTTCATAATAAATTTTGTTTTTTGGTTAAATCTTCACAACCCTTCAAAAGATTGCAACTTTGATTCAATAATTAAGGTTTCGTATTAGATTGTCTTGTTACTTAAGAGAAAACGAAGGTAAAAAATGGAAAAATACGAGCTTGTGAAGGATATAGGAGCTGGAAATTTTGGTGTAGCTAGGCTTATGAGGAATAAGGAGACAAAGGAGTTAGTTGCCATGAAATACATCGAAAGAGGCCACAAGGTATGCAATTATTTTAGTGTTAGCATGTCCAAACACCCTTTATTAATTACTTAATTGATCAAGTATAACTCCATTTTATATCTTCGATTGGATTTTTCTGTAATTGGATTAACTTGTGACTGAATCGGATGTTTTTGGGATGTAGATCGATGAGAATGTGGCTCGAGAGATCATTAATCATAAATCACTTCGACACCCAAACATAATTAGATTCAAAGAGGTGTGTTTATTTTTTAGTTTATTTTTGTTTGATTTTAACTCTCGATTTAATGATTTTGTTTAAATTTTGGGTCAAATAGGTGGTTTTGACTCCAACCCATCTCGCCATTGTTATGGAATATGCTGCAGGTGGTGAGCTTTTCGAGCGCATTTGCAATGCTGGTAGATTTAGTGAAGATGAGGTATTAATTATATATATATATATATATATATTTTTTTTTTTAGTTTTTACTTTCTTTCTGATTAGTTCTGATTCTCCATTTTCAGGCTAGATACTTCTTTCAACAGCTCATATCTGGAGTTAGTTACTGTCACAACATGGTAAAAAAAAATTAATTATATAATATTAATATTTTAGACACCATATATTATTATATTCTAACAATTTGTATAATTTTTCAGCAAATTTGTCATCGTGATTTGAAACTTGAGAATACCCTTCTCGATGGAAGCCCTGCACCTCGCTTGAAAATCTGTGACTTTGGTTACTCAAAAGTATAAGAAATTTAAATTAATTTAACAGAAATTAATATTTTAATTTTTTAATATTTTGTTTAGTCATCTCTGCTTCATTCAAGACCAAAATCAACTGTGGGTACTCCAGCTTATATTGCTCCTGAAGTTCTAGGTAGAAGAGAATATGATGGCAAGGTATATTATGATATATTAGCTATTAAATTTTAATGTCATATATACCCTTTAACTTTATTTACTGTGTATAGATGGCTGATGTATGGTCTTGTGGTGTAACACTTTATGTTATGCTTGTTGGAGCTTACCCTTTTGAAGATCAAGCTGATCCAAAGAATTTCAGGAAAACTATTCAAGTATGTTTCTTTAATTAATTTTTTTTTTTATCAAAGTTGTTGATATTAATCTGTTTTATGACTGTTTTTGTAGCGTATTATGGCTGTTCAGTACAAGATTCCTGATTATGTGCACATTTCTCAAGATTGTAGACACCTTCTTTCTCGTATCTTTGTTGCACATCCAGCTAGGGTATGTATGTAATTTGGAAAAATATTGTCTGAAAATATTAATTATGTTTTGTTTTTTACAGAGGATTACGATTAAAGATATTAGACAACATCCATGGTTTTTGAAAAACTTGCCACGAGAACTAGCTGAGGTGGCACAAGCAGCTTATTATAAAAAGGAAAATCCGACATTTTCTCTTCAAAGTGAGGAGGAGATAATGAAAATAGTGGAGGCGGCAAAAGCTCCACCAGCAGCTTCCCGGAGTATAAGTGGTTTTGGGTGGGGAGATGAGGCTGAGGAGGAGGAAGGAGAAGCTGAGGTGGAGGAGGAAGAAGAAGATGATGGTGAAGATGAATATGAGAAGCAAGTTAAAGCTGCACATGCTAGTGGAGAAGTTCATTTGTCTGATAATTTGTCTAATGAAAATTAGGTTCTTTAGTATTTTGAGATTTATGAGTTTTATGAGGTGTGTGTGTTTAAGAAGTCTTGTATATGTTTTGGATTATGGATTATGGATTTGGTTTGTGAGATATTTGGTATGCAAGAGTTTTTTATGGTGGTGAAAGTTGAAAGTGTTGGTATGATTTTAGTTTTTGTTTTGTTGTTCCAAGGAATGTGGTTGTGCCCTTTGTTAGTGGTACTGTAATCTGATTGAGATGGTATCTGTGTAAGTTTATAAGGGTTTGATTAAGTAATATTGTGAAGATTTTTGTGTTTCATTGTTGGTACATGGTACTAATGTATCAAAGACATAACGTGCCATTTTATTTTGAGAATGAGATGATGTATATCAATGTATCTTTGCTCCTTTGGTGAACAATTGGATTCGAGGCCTTTATATCGAGATAATTTATTATTCATTTGTTTAAAAATCGATCATGTGGGATCGTCAATTACACAACCAAATGGTTTAAATATGTAACATTTATGATCTTCCTTAAATTGTTGGATAGAGATAAGGAGTTTCACAAGAGATGTAACAAGATTAAAATTTCATTTCAGTGTATCTCCATTTTAGGGGGTTTAAATATGTAATACGAGTATGAGAAATAGATAGGCCATTTCCGTTGCCAACCATAATAGATCCACGAACAAAATAGTTGCTTATCAGTGACCATGGATTCGTTGGCGAGTCATCGTATGTGTCGCATCGGTCTAAGTAACAATTAGTATTTGTGAAGTTTGCATGGTAGCGCAACATCTGTTAGCCTTGTGATATATATGACCACATAAAAATAGATCATAAAAGCGTTATTTGATGTAGGATGTTAACCTCTATGACCAGGTCCATTGCCGCATGTACCACATGCTCCACAAGACGAGATGAGCGGTCAAATTGATACGAGCATGATGTAGGTGTAGAGTACTTGGGTTGAGTAGTGTGTTGTGGGTCGAAGACATTGCATTAGGCTAATCTCGTAATACCTTCCCACACATTACGTGCTTGTATATTGATATATTTATAACAATGTACAATGACTTTGACTATAAGATAACTCTTCTTACAACGAATGAAAATCTTTCACTAAGAATCCGCTTGAGGAATTTTTTTTAGTAAAAATATACACTAGCTCACCCGATCATAAATGTCACCCTGTCCCAAAGTAAATATAAGTCTTTTAACCAATTCCAAACTAGAAAATAATCCTAAATTATATTTTAGGCAATGTCACAAACCCTGTACCTCTCAGCCTTTTGCATAATATTTTGAATCCGTCCAAGCCAACCCCCATATGGTAACATTATCTCATAGATAAAATTTAACACAATTAGGTTCAAGAATAAAAGAAAACCGAAACTCTACACAACTTTTCCAATTCACAGAGAAATATTGGAAAAAAATAAAAGAATTACAGAGAAATATTCATATTAAAAGAGTAAATATTTATATAATTTTTTTTTTAGAGTAACCTTAGGCTAGTAGTAAACTTATTTCAGTCATTTCTAATTTCTGGTGGAATTCAAGTAAAAGGGATATGATATATTAGATGGCTTGGGAGAAATTAACAATAGGTAAGCTTATTGGAGAGCTTGGATTTAAAGATTTTAAAAGAATGAATACAACTCTATTAGCTGCACAAGCCTGGAAGATTATGAATGATACGAAAACATTGGCTGCAAGACTGTTAAAAGGGATATATTTTCACAATAATTAATTTTTGAAAGTCAAACTTAGACAAAGTAGAACTTGAAATTGGACAAGTATTATGGAAGAAAGAGACTTTATCAAGAAACATGGGATATATCAAATTAGAAATGATGAGGACATCAATATTTGGAATGACAAATAGTTAGAAACCGAGTGGAAGTTGGAAAAACCTAAAGGTTGTGATCTTGAAAAGGTTAGTCACTTAATTTCCCTAACACTAAATCTTGGAATCTGAAAACCCATGATAATATTTTCCCCCAAACCCATCATCCTTTCTATTACTAGGTTACATATTTTTGACTCTGATTATAAAAATAGATTTATTTGGCCCTTCTCTAAAGGTGGAGAGTATAATACCAAGACATGATATAAGAAACTCACAAAAGAGTAGGTCATTAATCAACCTCAATCTATCAAGGAACCTGAGAAGTTTAATTCAAAAATTTGGAAAATCATTTGAAATTCAAATATACCAAAAAAGATAAAGATTTTTGTAAGACTTGTAATAATGTGATTGCTACGGAAAAGAATTTAGATAATAAAATATGCTCGGATTCATATGATATGAATGTATTTGGTGTCTAAACTCGTCTAATACAGTGGAACATCTCCTATTTTGTTGGTACATCTGTAAAGAAATCTCGGCAGGTACGTCACTACAGGTTAAAATAGAATAATGAAATATAATTAAGCTCTCGAATTGGATAATGATAACAGTAGATGTTTACTCGAATGGAGGATGAGACAAGAAAGTTGTAGTTGATTACATTATGATTTGTATTTGGAATACCTGGAAAGCAAAATTGAAAGCTCTCCATGAGAACATAAAAATTGAAGGGGGTAATATTATATATAATACTAACAAACTTATGAAGGAGTTATATGAGATTGGTTAGAGGAAAATAAGTAATACTAGTGGTCTATTTCATAATCTAAGAGAGGAAGAACAAAGCGCCTCTAAGGAGAATGATATAGATATCACACTAAAATGTGATGTTTCCTTCAAATATAAGTACGAGCCGACCTGAGATCGTACTAATTCAGAGAAGATTAGGGAATTTTGAGAGCATCAGATGGGACACTAAATGTGAGTCAGTCTTGGAAGGGGAAGCAATGACAGTTCTGAAGGCGGTGGAAAAATGTGAAGATTTCCCTTTTGAAAGGAAGCTCAACTTTTCAAATAACCTTGAATTAATTCAAGATATTAGGCATGTGTTAGCTGTGAACTAGAGAATCCAACTGATCATCAAAAGGATCATCACTAAGGCTGTTGAGTTTGACCCTATTTCGTTTGATGTAATAGAAACTTCAACAACCAAGCGGATAAACTCGCCAAGGAGGCTAGGCCAAGGCAGAGTCCTACTCTCTTAACAACTATTCAGTTTTTGAACTAGCTAGTAGTTTTGGAAGGACAAGTATTAGTTAGCAATCCCGCCTTTGATAGGGACGGAGCCACGTTATACAAATTGGGAGCCACGTTCTCCCAAAATTTTCAAAAACATTTCTTTAACCTTGTAAAAGAAAATCAATTTATTTTATAAGAGTTTGGCCCCCTCAAATTTTTTCATAATTTATTACTAGTCCCTTAAATATTAATTTCTAGTTCCTGATTGTAGAGAATTAAAGTTTGAAACTTTTCTTTCAAAATGAGCATAAATTTTATGTGTTGTAAATCTGAAAAAGAAGAAAACCAAAGATTATTTATAATTAGATTATAATTTAGGATTTAACTATTGTTTATAAGATCATTAATATCAAAAGTAATGTATTTATAATAATTAATATTATGAAAAATTATCCAGGAATATTATATTGAATATAAATTTGGAAATAGAATTTAGAAAAGGAATTCAAGAATAAGTTTAAAAAATGAAAATCAAAAAAGAAATCAGATTGTAAATTAAAAATCCTAATCTTTTATTTTCAATTTCAACTCTTCTCCTATTTTTTTTTCGAAAATTAAAAAATGGAAACATAATATTTTTATTTTTATTTGGATTTTTCGGATCAAGTCGATCGAAATTGGAACTTTTGGATCCAATTTCCACCGTAGTCGTGAATTTCGTAAGGGAACATATACAACACTACAACAGTACAATACAATAAGTTAATGATGACACAACGAAATGGAATACAGTCTGGTATAGAACTATCATTTACCCCATACGTCCCCCACCACTATGTGTAATCTCTCCACTATATTTACACCCAGTACTAACACACTTCACCAAGTGTCTCAAACCTAAGCCATGAAGCCCTCTTCTCCAATACAATGCCTTCTTCTCTCACTAGCCATTCTGTTTCCCTCACTAATAGTTGTTGTTCAAGCTGGTCATCTTCACCAATCAGACTTACAAGTCTTCCATATCTATAGCCCTTCTTCTCCATTGAAACCATCAAACCACCTCTCATGGGAGGACACCGTGCTACAAATGCAGTCTAAGGATGAATCTAGGATCCAATTCTTGTTGTCTAGCCTTGTTGCTGCAAAATCTGTTGCCCCTATTGGCTCTGGTACGTAAATCACTGCGAAAATTCTTTAAATTTACATGCATGATGGTCTTGAGATAGTTTTTAATGCATGTGTTGGCTCTAGAATTAGGATATGCTCGCTTATTTAAATAGAAATTTCTATGTATGTTTGACTTGCTATTGTTGTTGAATTTCTGGATCCGTTATTGTGAACATGCAGGTAGGCAGGTTTTGCAAAGCCCGAGTTACATAGTGAAGGGTGAGTTTGGAACACCGAGTCAGACACTTCTTGTGGCTTTGGATAATAGTAACGATGCTGCTTGGATACCATGTAGTGGCTGTGTTGGATGTTCTCCTACTGTGTTTGATCCTTCTAAGTCTTCTACTTTCACCAACCTTTCATGTGGAGCTGCACAATGCACTCAGGTATTTGTTTCTTTTAATCAATTCTTAATTAATTATATGTGTTTTTCAAGGTTAATTATTTGGTAAATATAGTTAGAAATCTTATTAAAATCCTTTGAGGGGATTAGACATAATTGGCATGATCAATCATTATGGACTCTCATGAACCATCCCCAGAAATTATATGGCAGATCCGCATACTGAAGTGGTCCTTGGAGCATTTCTAGAGATTTGACATAATAGAGGGAGTATTATGGCAAAATAACAGTAAATTTTTTGGAAAAAAGTGACCTTCTTGGAGATAAGATAGATACTTTAGTTAGTGATGTTTTCTGAAATAGGGGAAAACTTTTTGTAAAATATCAAAATAATGCTTTAAAAATGCAAAATCTTCTTTTGTAAAATACAAGAATACTTTTAGCAAATTTATATATATATATTTTTATATTTCATTACATATTTTAGTTTATAAAAATATTTTTTACAATTCTGTTTTGATTAAACAAATTTTATTTCAATGTTAAAAAATTATATTATAAAAACTAAATTTAATTAATCATATTTTATTTTAATGTTAAAAAAATTTGATTAATTAAAATTTATTTAAATAAAAGTTAAAGTTATTATACGAAAATAATAAAAATCTAATTTAAATAATAATACTAATTTTTTTTAGTAGGCGTAGATTGTTTTTTTTTGTTGAATAGCTTTTGTCAAGTGAATAGTATTTTTTTATTAATGGAAAAAAATGTAAGAGGTTTGCATTTTACAATATCATATCATCATTAAAGAGATTTTTTTTTGCAAAGTCATTTTTTTGCAAAATTTTGGAGACGAGGCAATCGCTTGAGATGCTCTTTATGTCTTTTTTTTTTGAGTACATGAGAGAGCTACTTTGGGCTCGGAGTTATTTTAACTCCAATGAGATTCGATTCCAGGACCTCTTGATCTCTGCGGAGTAGCCTAACCACTAGGCCAACTATCTATCTCTTGCTCTTTATGTCTTAGTCCTCCCTATTTCTTTTTTTTGTCGGATAAATATTACTCAAAATATCGAAAATATATTATACAAATGTGTTGGCCATGTATATTTTCTGGGAAAAATATTACGCCATACTTTGCCATTCAATTTATACGTGGTAATTTATTTTTCTATCCAAAAAATAAAATAAAATTTACACATATGTTCACCTGCGAATTTAACCCTGGCCCCGGGTACAAAGAGAATTTACCCGGTATTTGTAAGAATCAAATATTAGTAAAAAATGTATTACCTCCCGAGCCTATTATCCTTTTTTTTTGGGTCGGGTAAACGGTTGTATTAAAATATCAAAACTGTACACTATACATGGGTGTTACCTACCTAGGCTCGAAAGCTTAAGGTAGCAACAAGGAATATAAAAACAACTACCTCATACTATACTAATAGAAGCTAGTATTCCACTCACATCCAAAAACGAATGCCGAGGGAACAAGGAAAATAAGATTGAATAAACACACCATTTAATTTCCTTGGTTACTATTTCTCTAGTCTTGGAAGAGCCTATCATGGCTAGGTGATTTCTCGCCGTCCAAATACAATACACGGTAGCTCCAAAACCCACTTTCCAAGCCTTTCTTCTCCAATTCTCTCTAGCTTTTAATTTTTTAAGCCATTTCAAAACACTTAGAATAGTGTTCATTTCCTTGTCTAGTCCAAGCCACATTTTTATATCATCCCATATAGTCTTAGCAAAAGAGCATTCAAAAAATAAATGCCTATTCGATTCAAAATCTTCCTTACACAAATCACAAAGTGGATCAAGTTCCATGTAAGTAATCCTATTCTTAGTTTTAAGTCTTTCTTTTAATGCCATCCATACTATGATTGCATGTTTCGGAAATACACTCGAATCCCACACAATATTTACCCAAGGTTTAATAAAAGTTTTGCGACGAAATAAATCATAAGGGAAATTATATACATCATAAAACTCTATTATATTTACCTCATATGTTGATCGGGGCGCCTTAACGGAAGCAAACCATAAAACTAATATTTCTTTTCTTCCTTCTTCACCTAGTGACCCATGTATAATTTCTTTTAGCTCCCAAATATTTTTCAAAAGAGCCTATTATCCTTATCCAGACTAAATATTAAGTTTAATTCACCCGCTAAATTCCTACCTCCCCCGTGCCCCACACACATAGTTCCAAAGTCGATGAAAAGTCTGACATTTTATTTTATCAGTAACTGGAAAATGACAATCCGATTCAAAATATAAGGGGTCACTTAACACATTTATTTAGATACGTTAAAAAGTACACCTTTCTGTTTCTTTTGGTTGTCTGTGAAGTTGTACAGTAAACTTAACCCGTGAACTAAATCACAAGTCTTACTAAGTCTGATAAGTCAAGACCAAAAAGCAACGAGGAAATCTAAAGGATAGACCAAATTTATTTATATAGTATTGCTACTGTTCTTTTTCTTTTGGTCGGACTATAGTTACTGTTTTGACTTACAAAACAAAGGTTCAGCCACATTGACATCTTTCCAATTTAGGTGGGTTTTATTATCACTTACAAGTTCGATCACTATATTGTTATACATGTTGACGTTTTAATATAATCCTCCATCAATGCTTAATTTTCATCCAAACTCACGAACTTAAGAAGGTATACAAGTAATTTGGGAATATAGATCTAGAAAATCAAAATACCTTAGAAACACCCTTGATCAACACATCCACATCAAGAGAAACGATACATTTATATTTGTTTTTTTGATTGAGGACTAAAATTACGTATGACTATTTTAATAAAATAAATTAATTTTCAACTAAAACATTCATACGTTTACCATACTTTGTGAGGGGTCATAACTAATACTCGTATAAATAACATGATTTTGGCCTTTATCATTCAGGTGCCTAACAGGGGCTGCGCTGATGACCGTTCTTGTGCTTACAATTTCACTTATGGAAGCTCCTCTATACAAGCAAAACTATCACAAGATACCTTAAAACTAGCCAAAGACTCAATCCCAAGCTTCACTTTCGGCTGTGTCAAAGCGACCTCTGGAAGTCCTTCACCACCACAAGGTCTACTTGGCCTTGGTCGTGGACCACTATCACTTTTATCCCAAACCGATAGTCTATACAAGTCAACATTCTCCTATTGTTTACCTAGCTTTAAGTCAACCAATTTTGCCGGTTCACTTAGATTAGGACCTATTGGTCAGCCTAAGAAGATCAAGACTACTCCATTGCTAAAGAATTCAAGAAGATCATCTCTTTATTATGTGAAACTAGTCGGAATCAAAGTTGGGAAAAAACTTGTAAACATCCCTCCAAGTGCTCTTGATTTCAATCCCACCACTGGTGCAGGGACAATCTTTGATTCCGGTAAGTTACTTCAAAATCATGGTCCGGGTAGACTATAAATGGCATAAAGTTAACTTTAACCTCACAAATTAAATGTCACATCTATGCTAATGTATGCTTCTTAATTAATTAATTAATCCAGGCACATCATTCACAAGCCTTGTGAAACCAGCCTACATAGCAGTAAGAGATGAATTCAGAACTCAAATGGGAAATACCACCATTGTCACTTCTCTTGGTGGTTTTGATACATGTTACGTTGTCCCGATCACAATTCCGTCGATTACTTTTCTTTTTGATGGCATGCAAGTCGCATTACCGCTAGACAACTTCTTGATTCGTAGCAGTGCAGGTAACACGGCATGCTTGGCCATGGCTGCGGCGCCTGATAATGTTAACTCTGTGCTCAATGTCATCGCAAACATGCAACAACAGAATCATAGGATTCTTTTTGACATTCCTAATTCAAGGATCGGTGTGTCTCGTCAGTTCTGCTCTTAATTAAGTGTTGTTATTAAATTGTTTGTTCAAGTCATTGGGTATTGATTTTACTTTTTGTACTTCACTGCTAGTTTGCTATCATTTGAAGTGAAGAGTTGTTAAAGATTGATTTGATGAATAAATTTCTATAGTTTGCCAGTGTCACTAGTCATCTTTATCTCATGTGATGCAGATATACACTAGGATACCAAACTTTCAAGACACTATTTTGTTTCCTGATTTTATATTATCAAAGTACAAAACACATTAAATCTACCTATATGTTTCCTAGACACTTATCTAATATCCCTAAATAAAAATTAAAAACTCCTAAACTAAAGTTGGTTATACCTATATATACGACAAACTCTAGTACTAACAAGAAGTGTTTTAAAGAGTTGCCTACGTATTTAAAAACTCCTAAACTAAATTTGGTTATACCTATATACGACAAACTCTAGTACTAACAAGAAGTGTTTTAAAGAGTTTCCTACGTGCGGAATTTAAAAGTTAGAAGTGCTAATGGAAAGAGCAAGTTAAGAGTTCTAATTCAATTATGAAGACATTGCTACGGATTCTACCTTCGCCCGAGGATATTTATCCTTGCCAAAGACTAGCAATAATTTCGCAAAAGACAACGATCGATCTTTCCTTAGTATATGTTCTCGTTAAAGATTTCTCACAAAAGATTTCTCGTAGAAGATCCTCATTGGCGAGAACTCTGGCGTATCATCGCGAGTTGCACGTGACATCCTCGAGAACAATGTCCTCGCTGATGAAAGCCTTATTCGCGAGGGAAAATGTCATCGCAAATGACATTTTCATCCACTAGAACATTTTTCCTCGCGAATAACTTATTTGCAAAGACTCACTTTTTTTTGCGAGGACATTGTCCTCGCAAGTTTTTTTTTTATATTTGTTTTTAATTATTTTTTATTAATGTTTAATTTATGTATTAATTTTATATTTTGTAATTTTTTTATTATTTATTAAGTAGACATAAATAAAAACCCAAGAAACTCCCAAAATAAAATAAAAGCGATCGTAATATTTTATTTACAAACCCGTAAAAGTTAAAAAAGTCGATAATAAAATCAAACATAAAATCAAGTCAAATATTACAATTATATCAAGGTCGATTCAAATCTTCGTCTTCATCTTCGAGTTTTAATCGGCGGGGTTGGCTGGCTGAATGACCTGTAGGAGGAGGACCCGAAGGACCGGTAGTAGGAGTAGCGGAATGACCAGTGGGAGGCACGTAAGTAGATAACACATGTTCTGCTCTTATATGATTAACAAAGAAGGGATACATTCAACCGATCTTTGAGGCTATGGCTCGTGTGTTGGGTGGCAGCCATGGAGCTCGTGGATCGAGATCTTTCGTCCTCCATAATGTATGGATCCCTGCCAACCGATATAAGATATTTGTTGATGGCCCCCATCACCCCATAAAATTTCTAGACCATCTAATCGGATGGATGATCAATAGCACTCATCGAATGTTTGGCCTAAGGAGGCGCTCCAACTCCGGGTCCTTTCACACATACCTTGGTGGGCCGCATCCTTTACCACTTCCACCAGATCCTTTTGCTTGGGGAACGGTTTAGATGATGGCAAGCCAGGCTGAGTCTAAGATTCATTGACTCTGTCACGCATGATGGCTCTCAGTGCGTTGTGTATAACGGTGAAAATCGGCCGGATCAGACCGGAAAAGAGTTTGTTCAGAAATTTCTATTTTTTTTCGGAAGAGCAAAATTCAATCCAATTCCAACCAAAAAAAAACCAGAATTCAAAAATTTCATTCCGATTTCTAAACACTCAGAAATTTTCAGAATTTCGGATTTTTCAAAAATTCTATTATATTAGTTTAAATCTTTTTTGGAAATCTTTGGTACATTTGTTTTCATAAATTTAAGAAATTTCGCATTTTATATCCGTTACTATTCATAAAAGTTAAGACATGTTAAATTTTTAAAGTTAAAAAAAGAATAAAATAAAAATATTCAAGTGAAACTTTTAAGCATGAAAAACATTATTCTAAGTTTCCATGTAAACTTTAATATGATGTAAATTATTGAGTTATATTGTTAAAACTGAAATTACAACATTACTAAATCTTTAAATACTCAAATCTTCCTTAGGTAAGATTCATCATCTGAAATTTAATGATTCGAGACTCTTATTTTAAATGATTTACTAGTAAAAACTTCAATTTCCTACAATAAAACCTAAACACCTACCTGCAAAATAAACAGATAGTGGTACATAATACAATACATAATTTTTTAAAAATAGTATAAATTACATCACAAAATTCTAAAGTATGATATATATTATAGCATGGAATTATTTTTCACACACGATAATGGCTAAATGTACCAATCATCGAGAAATCTTTCACTAGCGGGGAAGACTTGCGTGCAATATCCTATAAAAAACTAAATTAGATTTATATTATCACAGAATATTGAATTTATTGATAAAGTAAAAAGCATTAAAATATATATTCCACAAGGAATTTAATTATTATAAACCTTTCAGTTGATACGACCTGGAAGAGAAAAAGTTTCCAACTTATAAAGTTTTGGCCCCAAAATTTTAGGTTTAGAGTTTGTTTTATGATTTTTTAAATTTTTACCTATATATATATATATACTAGGTATAACCCGTTCTGAAGACACTACGAAAATTAAAAATTCTGCTAATAATTCATAAATCATGCTTAATATGCAACAAAACTTACATTTGAGCCAATAACTGAAGGAAACACGTTAGTATAAGCATGAACATTAACAAAATTAAGATTATTATACCTATTGAATATGAAAGCAACACAATAATACACATAGTCGGCACAAATCTAATAAAATTCTCAGGTCATCAAATACAAATGAATTTAAAATCGGTGTATAGTTTATCAAACATCTAGACAATATTTTAAAAAACAAAAAAATCAAAATGTAACAGAACTGAAATGTGTGAACCGTACACCGTCGAGTTTTTAATATCAATTACATAGATCTCATAACTCTAGAAAATGTAGTTGTGTCAAAATACACATATATTGATAAGTCTGAACGACAACCTATCAATTTGAAAAGCATAAATAATTAGTAAATAATTTTAATAACGATAAACATTAGTTAATTTGTGAGAATATTTACCATGTTATTCAAATTCAATATAGCCAACCGTTTCCCATTTATCTAGTTCTCGTCCATGACCATCTTCCAGTTCTACAAATATGCACACGATTAACTATTATTCTAAGACAATGAACTTGCATTACATGAAAAATAAAATTGACATAAGAGTTTGTATAATCTTACTTGTTGATATCGTAAGCGATACAATTCCTCCTCGTCTCTTACGGCTACGATCATATTTTTTGTACGAAGGTATTGTAGCTACAGATGAACACAATGATATATTACAGATACAATATACACCGTGAACTATGTAATAGGTATAAGATATATTCACTTACAACATCAATGAGTTCTTGGTATCTCTGCAAAATTGTGTTGCCATTACCATGAGGAATTAGCCCTAAAATATACCATGTATATGAAGATACGACAAAATATACACATTTTTTATTTTTAGTAGAGTATAGAGAATGTCACGTATCTGAAAGTACTTAGACAAAAGTTAATTTAAAAAGTAAAAAAAAAGTTAGTATACGCATGGAAGGCACTGGCAAAATAAAACATATTAAAGAGTAAAATACAATATGCAAACGGGTACCAGTGGAGTCTTTATCTTATATTATATATTGAATTATAGATTATAGTAAGATATTGATATTTGTAGGCTGTATTTTTAGATTAATATAATTCTTAAATAATCGTAGGTTGTATTTTAGATTAGAGAATATACCTTGTACCTTAGAGGTACTAGGGAAAAAATTAATTTAAAAAATCATGATTATATTTGAGAGAGAGAGAGAGAGAGAGAGAGAGAGAGAGAGAGAGAGAGAGAGAGAGAGAGAGAGAGAGAGAGAGAGAGAGAGAGAGAGAGAGAGAGAGAGAGAGAGAGAGAGGTCCACCATCGTTGCCTACTTCATCGATTCGCCACCACCGAGTTTGAGAGAGAGGTTAAACGAGTCACATACGCACCCCCAGAACCTCTGTTGATACTTTGGACAATGAGATTTAAGCGTATCTTTCTCCTTTACTATATTATCATACTTAACTCGTTAGACTGTTTAATTGTTAAAACACTAATTCTTAGACTCTTATGTAAACATTAAAAACCCTTGATCATGATAAATTCCTATACATTAGGTCTCATGTAAACACATATAATCATGCTTACTTTGTAATACTAACACCTTATAACCTTAAAAAAAGGCAAATGCTAACACTTAGCAACACACTTTAATACACAAAAGTTTACTACAATCAGTTTGCAAATAAAAATGTGTCCTTGTGTTGTGCAAAATTAAGAAACTATACTTGTGTACCTCAAACAAAGAAAATATACTCATCATATATTAAAACCTTGCACCATTAGTCCAATGACAATATACAAAAAATCAAAGTTTTTACTATGGTTGTAATCAATGAACATTCGAATATACGTAATGAAATGTAGTGAGCATGTAGAATTTCTTAGGCAATTTACGCTTTTGGACCCGTAAGTTGTTGAATTGCATATTAACCAACAACTTCACCAATACTCTTTGGTCGTCTGATATTCTAGTAGGAACCTTTAAAACACGTCAAACAATTAAGCAACAAAAGGAATTGTGCCACCCCAGGACCTCATGAATGCTTCTCACGACTGCCAAAATAATTAAAAGGAAATGTTTATTTGGGTGCTATAGAAGTTTCAGACTTAGAGTATTTTAAAATCCCTAAAATAAGATTCAGATAATAATTTCATAATTGTTCAAGAAAACATAATACAAATCTCGTTAATTCTATCAAAAGCTTTCAACTAATTTGGGAGTAGAGCATCAGAAACTTACATGTGAATCATCTCTCTTTCCAATTCTATTTCCAAAGTCAATGTTGACCATCCCAGTGTAAGGTTTTAATTTGATTTCCTTTTTATGGCACAACATAATCTTGATTAATCTAGAGAAATTAAATAATAGATGATTATTTAATAGACCCTCTTTCACCCTTCCTCTTCTCTCTTTTGATAGAAGCTCTTATTAGTCTTATAGAAAATTCATGTGATAGTGGACAAATTTAAGGTATCCAGATCACCAGAAATTGTCCGGAAATCTCTCATCTTTTATTTGTTGACGATTCACTTTTCTTTCTTACGATCGAAAAAACAAATATTGCGACTTTTAATAATTATCTTGCAGACTATTGTGAAGGTTCGGGACAACAAATGAATTACCATAAGTCAACTATTTATTTCAGTCCGGATACTCCAGAGGCATTGAGAAATCAAGTTTCAGAAGACATTCACATGGTAGAAATGGAGGACCTAAGGAAATATTTGGGTATACCGTTATGCCACAAAAGATCTAAAGTAGAAGCCCTAGATGGATATCAAAGAAATTATTTGCAAAAATAGAAGAATGAAAAGCGAAACTACTATCAGACGGAGGGCAGAAGTACTAATTAAAGCAGTTCTACAAGCAGTCCGCGTTTACACAATGTCAATCTTCTCATATCCGGTAACTTTTTGCCAGAAACTTGTATTAGCTATTGCCAATTTCTGGTGGAGCTCAGGGGAAAAGAACCGTATTCACTGGTTGGCATGGGAAAAATTGACAATAAGAAAGCTTCTAGGCGGACTTGGATTTAAAGACCTTAAAATAATGAATACAACACTTTTAGGAGCGCAGGCATGGAGGATTTTTCAACACCCAAATACATTGGCAACCCGTCTTTTAAAAGGTATCTACTATCCTAACTCTGATTTTATGAAAGTAAAACTTAGACAAAGTAGAACTTGGAGCTGGGCTAGCATTATAGAAGGACGAGATTTCATTAAACAACAAGGCGTTTTCCAAATTGGAAACGAACAGACCACGAATATTTGGAATGATAAATGGATCGAAAGCTCATGGAAACTTGAAAAACCAGAATCCTGTTCTCTTCAAATGGTAAATGAACTTTGGACACAGAATACTAAAGAATGGAATCGGAAGATTCTAGACGAAATCTTTCCACAACCAATAATTCCCAAAATAACAAAGATATGGATACTTGATTATGAACAAGAAGATCGTTTTATTTGGCCTCATTCCAAAGAAGGCACCTACTCAACAAAAACGGGATATAAAGTACTTACGGAGATAACGACCTTACTAGAACCACAAACAACATCAAGCATGGATAATATTAAACCCAAACTGTGAAAAACTATATGGGATGCTAACATTCCAAAGAAAATTCACCTATTCAACTGGAAAGCATGTAACCAAGCGATCCCATCAGGCGAAACTCTCCTCACAAGGAAATGCACGGACTCCTTAACTTGTATATGGTGTCAAACAGAAACAGAAACAGAAACAATTGAACATCTACTACTACAATGTAACATCAATAAAAAAATTTGGGCGGCTTTGACTCTACAAATTTATATACAACAAGATAAAATCAAGAACCTTGGCGACTGGATACTGGAAGTGATAGAAACGCACAGTTCTGGAGGTTGGGAAAAGAAAATTGTGACAAATTATATACTTATCATCATGTAGAACATATGGAAAGCAAAAATGAAAGCTATACATGAAAACACAAGACTAGATGTCGATCACATCATTCAAGTAACAAATAATCTTATGAGAGAACTATACGGGAATGAATGGACCACAAAGAATCTCCATACGAATAATTGTTTACTTATCCCGAAACCGCAAGATTCTGTTTTTCAACACACGGAAGGCATTATATACTCATGTGATGCATCTTTTACTACTAAATAAGAACATACAAGAATAGGAATCGCAGTCCCAGACAGGCGAACGGGAGAGATAATAGTAAATTTCAAAACTGTTAGGTGCAATACAATATTGGAAGGCGAAGCGCTTGCAATGCTGGAAGCCGTTCAAATAGCTACCAGAAATAAGGACAACTCGAAGGCGATAATTTCGAATAACCTTGAATTAATACAAGGTATCAACCAAGTGCCAACGATAAGATGAACCATTCAACCAATCCTTCGCCTTATTAGGCAGAGAACGTAAGAAGCAGGATCGGTATCCTTTCGGCATATACCGCGAAGGATGAACAGTCTTGCGAAACACGTTAAGCACAGGGCCAATTTACAAGGCGACGAAATTTCTACGGTAACCGGAAATTCAGTCGTATAGAAGTGGGATAAGATCGAGGAGTTATTGGTATTTCTTTACTTTGTCAAAAGAAAAAAAAAAGAATTGCACTAAAATCATCCACCCGTTCCTTTTTTGTCGATATATTGAGGTTTTCATAATATATTAAAGAAATATTGGATTAGGAGTTATTCAATTCTAATAAATTTTGAACTCAGCCTTTAATCACCAAGTTCTTATAAAGTGTGATAGAAAAACAAAAAAGTCAACCGGAAGCCCTTGAATGAAACGTGTGCGCACGCTTTCTTGCCAAGTGAGCACTTTTCTGCCTCATCTTCTTAATTTGAACGGTGTCCAAGTCTAGCTTCAATTGGATTATAAGTTTTTGACCAAAACAAAAATTGGATTTTAAGTTGGAGTACCTTCTTATCTCCTTTTGATAAATTGTATTTTTAACAGGCCCGAGGGCGAATTTTCAGGGAAGAAACAAAAAACTAGAACAATCACCAAGATATGAGATGACAATCATAATACTTTTAAAGTAATTTCTTATTCGGAGAAATTTGAATAAGTAAGTGTTCGTTTGGAAGTGTTTTTTTGAAAAAGCACTTAAAAGTGTTTTTACTATTTCAATAGTTTTTTTAATTTTGAAAAGCACTTTTATGAGAAGCACCAAATAGGTTTTCTTAAAAAAAAAGTACTTAAAATAATTTAGATTTCAAAATTATTTTTAATAATTTTTTAAAATTTTGAATTTTATTCTAAAAACGTTTTTTACTCTAAAATAAGCATTTCCAAACAGGCTCTAAATTATCTTTTTATGTAGAGATTTTAAAAATTAATTAAACTATTTAATTAATTTTTTTAATATATAAGATAAAACATAAAAGAAGATATAGAAATAAAACAAAAGAAAAGTAATGCTGGATATTATCCTAAATTGTATCACCTTTTATTATTTTTTAGGTGGATTTTAAATAGATCAATCATATAATTGAGTGGTATATATCATTTTTTTATTTTTATAATTGGTTCACATCGAAGGCGATATAAAAAGACGATGCAATATAGAGTAATATCCAACATTATTTAACACAAAAGGATGATATATAGAAATGTGCAATTTGAATATGGTGAGGGAAGCGAGAGAGGAGGTTCCCTTTCAATATTTTTAACATATTGATAAGAAGTGGACCAAAAGTTACAATATGGCTTCATCTTCTATTATATTTTTCCATTATCTTCATATCTTCAATATAATTCATTCTTTTTAAAGAATAGTTAATTATTTTGATTCGAAATTAGTTTAAAATCAAGCAAGAGATTGATCACCGCATAAATACTTTAATTACTAAAATAATTATCATTATCGATGAATTTCTTCAATATGTTCATGTAATTGCAAACATGCTTCAAACCATTCCTTCACTTAAAAGCAATTGCTTATTGAAAATTCTTTAATTATATAATAGGACAATTATATATTTTGACTATCATATATAACTAAAACAATATCCCACTAAATTAATAGAAGACACGATTATTTGTTAGTTGTCAAGATAAAAGTCTTTCTTAAATATCATTAACGACTGTCTTAAATAATCAACATTCACTTACTTATTAAACACATCACTAACGTAAACCATTTACTAATAATAGAAATATAAATTGCATGTATAAATAAAGGGTAAAGCCTTCGGGAAGCCCCTTATCTTTCCCCAAAGTGCGCGATCCGCCCCCGATCTTCATTTTTACCCTTTCTGGCCCTCCATCTCAATACTTTGTGACGCCGTTAGCCCTTTTTTTGATTTTCTGTTACTTGACCGTTAGTCAACGCCACTTGGCGCCAGGTCATTGCCACATAAGCTTCACGTCACTACCACCTAAGCATTAGGTCTCAGCAATTCCATGTCATTTTTTTTAATCATTATATATATTTTTTTAATTCATTATTCTTCTTCAAATCAAATCAAAGAAACCAAAATTACCAAATCACTCGTTTATTCTTCTTCTTCTTCAAGATCAAAGAAACCAAAGTTAACAAACCACTTGCATTTCATTCTCCACCATCATCACCTTCCCACGCAAGCCGCTCCCTGAACAATGAAACCGCCACCACTCATCACTTCTCCACCATCATCAACGGGCTTGGATACGCCATCAACAATTGAAGATTAAGGTAAAAAATCAAATCTTTTCACACTCACCTTCCCACACCAATCCGCTCTCTGCACAAGCAAACCGCCACCACTCGGGACCTTTCTCCACCATCATCAGTACGGGCTTGGAGAAGAACCCAAATTAAGGTAAAATTGAATAATTTATTGAGTAATAGAATACATTATTAAGATTTGTTTGTGTACTTTCCTTTAAAATACGAGAGTGGTTTCGATAACATTATCTTCAATTATGCATATTTAATCCTGATATATCTACAGAACAATATTTCGAAGAAAGAGTATGTCCAATTGGTAATATCAAAAGGTGCAGAAGCATTTCAGAGAGAGGAATACTGGGTTGCAATTAATTGGTACATTAGGGTAAGAATTGCACTTAATAATTAGTATATTATTAACTATTATTGATTAATGGATGATTAATAATATTGTAGGCGGAAGGGGCAGATACATATAATGCGACAATATACTCTAATAAGTGTATTTGCTTTGCTCGTATGAATAGAAAATTTGGGGCTTTAAATGATGCTAGGAAATGTGTTCAATTAAGGCCAAAATGGGCAAAAACACACTGTTTTATCGGAAAATGTTGAGAAGTGGTTCATCTTCTTCTTCTTCTCCTTCTGAGAGCTCTTCTAAGAAGCTCTCTAATGGTCTTAAGAGGAAAAATTGTGAGAACATAGTAGTTACTGAAAGTGGTGATTTAAATAAAAGAATTGATAAAGAATTTAGAGAGAGAGTTGAAAAGAAACCAGAGATGAGTTATAGCTTTGTGGAGAAAAGAAAAGATAGTAATAATACCAGAGGATGTTTGGAGGACACAGATGGTCAGTAATTCTTTTATATCCTCCTATAATTAATGTATTTTCTATTAATGTTATATTTTAAATAAGTTTGGTTTATTGCAGTTCCACAATGGGATGATGTAAAATTGCCTAAGAATGGAGTTTTTGAAGAATCAACGGTACTCAAAGTAGTCTCACAATTGGTTATGTTGTTGATGAATGGTGAGTTTTTCTGATTTTGATAGAAATATAATATTTCTTCTGAGGTGTTTTGATTTAAATATATATATATTTAATGTTTGCATGGATGAAGAATATGATAGGGGAAAGCGAAAGAAGGTTAGAACAAACAAAGTGGAGTTTGGTGGACCAAATCTATTCCAAGAAATTGCGACCAAAAAAGCCAAAAGAAAGGGAGCAAAGCTAAAGTCCAACTCAAGAAATGAACAGTTTAGGATATAACATGCCTTCAATTTATTGGCGTATTGCTATTGAATTTTGTGCAGTTATTACATCTGAGCTTGAGAGAGTTTAGCAGAGTTTTACTAGACATGAGTTTTGAGTTTGAATCCTCTTTTTCCATATCCTCTAAATTTTTTACCTCTTTTTTTAAGTTAAGTTTTGTTGATGTGTGAGACGAGTGAGAGAGTTTGTGTTGTTGAGTTGTCTTTTTTGTTTCAGTAATGTATTAACTTTCTTAAACAGAGAAGATCTCATCTGTATTGAAAATTATGAATGTTATACTATTATGAATATTTGTTGGGTATTATTTACCAAAATTTTGTGCAAGAAATTCTTTTTTCTTTTTGTTGTTCTAAAACTTGTAGTGCAAGGGGTCCCCTTGTCTATGATATCATTTTATCGGAAAACGTTGAGAAGTGGATTATGAAAACTGAACCTAAACCTTTTATAGTCCCCCAACAGAGAAGATATCATTTTAGAGCCTAAGAACATTCAAAATGTGTGCTACATATGAGGATGTAGAATGCAAACAATATTTTAAAACTATATTCAGTAAACTAAACCCAACTAAATTAATTTTACATTTAAGTAGTAAATTTCAATAGAAAATCAAGGATAAAAGTAATGTATAAATTACCAAATACATTACATAGTGTCAAATATTAATATAAATCTACTTCATTGTAAGTAAGAAGAGAAAAAAAGACGATGAAGAGTCTACAAGCAGCAAATTAATCATCAATCAACATCACTTCTTCATGCCCTATTCACTTCTTCCGAGCTCTTTGTGATATTTAATCCAATCAACTCGCTCTCCTATCAGATCTTCCAGTTCAATCACAATCTTCGATTCACATACCCATACCCATATCCTTTTCTTTTTCCTTTCCTTTCTCATGAACATGACTTAAAATCTTCTTAACACTTTTGTACAGAGGTTTCATTGAATCGTCTGGAGTTACCAAGTTCTCAACTTGTTCTTGTTCAATCTCTGCAACTTGATTGTTTTCAACTTCCCTTTTCTCCTTCTAGTAAAGCTTGGGTCACAATCATCAAAAAAATTTGCTGCTTATTATTCCTAATATGCATCTTTGTGTTGATCGTTTTCAACTCTTTCTCTGAATTTTCTAGCTGTCTCTTCAACAATACGATTTCTTCGCTCAACATTTTTTGCTCATTAATCAAATTCTCAAGGTTTTGCTGCTTTTCAAGAGTAGTTGTTTGTGATATTGAATCTTCTTGACTCTTAGCTTGCGAAACCACCCCTCGAGAACTTCCAGCTCTTTTATATTTTTCAAGCAATTAATTTCCCCCTTTCGAAACCACTCATTCTGATACTCCCATTTATCCCAACTAATCTTTTTGAAGCCCTATGACAATACAAATTATAAAAGAGTCTACTGAGTCTGAGAATGAATGAAATACAGAGAAAATGAAGATTACTTACATAAGTGTTGAGTTGGCAAACAAAGCTTGCGAAATTATTGTGTCTGAAATATTTATTCATAATTTCAGCAACATTTTCTATTACTCAATAAATTATTCAATTTTACCTTAATTTGGGTTCTTCTCCAAGCCCGTACTGATGATGGTGGAGAAAGGTCCCGAGTGGTGGCGGTTTGCTTATGCAGAGAGCGGATTGGTGTGGGAAGGTGAGTGTGAAAAGATTTGATTTTTTACCTTAATCTTCAATTGTTGATGGCGTATCCAAGCCCGTTGATGATGGTGGAGAAGTGATGAGTGGTGGCGGTTTCATTGTTCAGGGAGCGGCTTGCGTGGGAAGGTGATGATGGTGGAGAATGAAATGCAAGTGGTTTGTTAACTTTGGTTTCTTTGATCTTGAAGAAGAAGAAGAATAAACGAGTGATTTGGTAATTTTGGTTTCTTTGATTTGATTTGAAGAAGAATAATGAATTAAAAAAATATATATAATGATTAAAAAAAATGACATGGAATTGCTTAGACCTAATGCTTAAGTGGCAGTGACGTGAAGCTTATGTGGCAATGACCTGGCGCCAAGTGGCGTTGACTAACGGTCAAGTAACAGAAAATCAAAAAAAGGGCTAACGGCGTCACAAAGTATTGAGATGGAGGGTCAGAAAGGGTAAAAATGAAGATCGGGGGCGGATCGCGCACTTTGGGGAAAGATAAGGGGCTTCCCGAAGGCTTTACCCATAAATAAATATCTAGTACATAAAACGAAAGTGTAAGATGTATATATCCGAGGTAGACAAAAGCATTAAAAGCCCGTCACGATGATGAAGACTTCTGAATAGTGCACATTAAAGAAAAATTAAGAAAGGGAAAGAAAAAAGTGAACGTACGAGGACTTATGAACGTGGAGATTAATGTCCGTCACGAGTCTATCGACGGTGGATTAGCCACGACAATTCTAGTATAAAGCCAACGTGGCACAATCCAAATCCACATAACCTTGTTTGATCATGTCTATATCTTTACTGAGGAATTTATTGTCTCTTTGTCTTTGAGCCCTCCCTAGCTAGCAAACATTTTCTTCTTCGTCAAATATAGACGTTTTTGCATGCATGCATGTCAAGTGTCAACTAATATATATCTACTTATCTTCTAGTACGTACAAACAAAATTTCTATATATAGTCATGATCGGTGATATATGTGCCTAGAATTTTCAAGTATCCAAAATTACATATTATATTGCTGAGTAGTGTAGGAATTAACTTGTGAATCAATACCCAGGCTACCGAGATGGGAAGAGCACCGTGTTGTGAGAAAATTGGTATGAAGAGAGGGAGATGGACAGCAGAAGAAGATGAAATCTTGACAAAATATATTCAAGCTAATGGAGAAGGCTCTTGGAAATCATTACCAAAAAATGCAGGTAAAAATCAAACATTGTCACTAAGTACTAATATGAGTTTCCACGAAATTAAACTATACATGTATTTTGAATATATATTATAGATCTTTTTGTTTGGTGTTTGATTAATTGGTATTGAATGTTTGAAGGTTTACAACGTTGTGGAAAGAGTTGCAGATTAAGATGGATCAATTACTTAAGATCTGACTTAAAGAGAGGCAATATTACTTCTCAAGAGGAAGAAATCATCATCAAGTTGCACTCCACTTTGGGTAATAAGTAAGTCAACAAATCTAGTTAATAACTTAATATACTGATTATATATTCTTAATATGTAATGTGGAAATAGCAAAATGGACAAATATTATGAATCATAGATAGTACCACTTAACTATATTTCTTAGACATTAATGCTAAGGAATTATCTAACTTAATTAGTAAATGAGTTATTCAAGTAATCTTAATCCTTCCTATTCGAGTAGTACCATTACTCCTATAAGTTGGAAAATCAACGGTTTAGAATGTTGTAGGACAACATAGACAGTACTCCTATATATTAAATGTGTATGGTTCCTTCTTAGTGTACTACTATATTAGATATTTAATGTCAACGGTGTAACTATTAATTGTGTATTATAGGTGGTCCGTCATTGCTGGATATTTACCTGGTAGAACAGACAATGAGATAAAGAATTACTGGAATTCTCATTTGAGCAGAAAACTTTACCTCTTTAGGAGACAAAATATTAATCATACCACTTTGCCAACAAATGTTACTAATGTGGAAGATTTGGCTGTCAAAAAGAGAAGAGGTGGTCGAACAAGCCGCGCAATGATGAAGAAAACCAAAGAGTATCGTTCGCAAATTGATCGAAAGTTATTAGACCACCAACCAAAGCCAAAAGAAAATAGCAAAATTTCAACTATACAACACGATACTATTTCGGTTAGTGATACCTCATGGTCAGAGGAATTTCTAGCAAATATTATTATGGATCCTTGTATAATGGATGATCTAATAGAATCTGTAGAGACTCCACTTGCTGGTGGTCAAGAGGTACCTGAAAGACAAGATAACGGGATATTAGAATTTGATGATATCTTAGTACCTGAGTTTGAATTTGATGGATATTCAAATGTTATTAATCATAATAAAAATTGTAATGAAACAATTATTGACAAGGAGGCTGATCATGTGACAATCCAAACTAATAATTTATGCAATTGGAGATCGAGTGAATATTCTAAGACCGATCCTTTCTCAAACCTCGTGTCTAACGAGAATTTCGTGCCTATTGCGAGTGGAGAGCAGCAAGCCTGTTTCTCGGGGTTCGATGATGGGAATATTGGTTGGAATTGGCTTGAGGAAGTTGCAATTGGTCGTGATGAAGGAGATGATATTTCTTCATGGCTATGGAATAGTGAATATTAGGAAGTAGAGTGTAATAGAGAGTAGGAGTTAAAATGGGTGCATAGAAGCAAAATGCAATAGTTGCTTGGCTTCTTTCTTAGGTTTTTTCTTTTTCCATCTATTGATTTACTAGTTTCTTTTCTTTCTTGTATTATGTCAATTATGTTGTAAATTATAAGCGTTTAGAAAAAAAAAAAAAAGTTTTATGTTGTAAATTATTAATAATAAGAATGATAAAAGTAACATACTAGAGATAAAAATACCTTGTTATTTTGAGTTTTGTCAAAATATTAATACTAATATTAAGTTATACTTTTGTCGGCAAGTCAATATGTTCTAGGCAAGCTTGTTAAATATTAGGGTAAAGCCCTCGTCTAGCCCCTTAACTATACCCAAAGTGCACGGGCCGCCCTTGATCTTCAAAATTACCTTTTTACGTCCCATATCTTCACCTTTTGTGACACCGTTAGCCCTTTTTCCATTTTTCTGTCAGTTGACCGTTAGTCAACGCCACTTGGCGCCACCTCACCGCCACCTCAGCGCCACCTCATCACCAACCGCCTTCGTCAGCATCGCCCCTATTTAAAAAAAAAATTGTTTGAAGGTTTGAAGGATTCAAACCTTCAACAATGGAGGATTCAAAAAAACAAAAAAAAAATTACATAATCAGCAATTTTGTTTAATCAAAAGCAGAAGAAATGAGGCCCATTAAACAATCGATTAAACAATCCAAACAATCTATTAAACAATCAACAAATCAAAAAATTGAACAAAACCAAGCTGAAACTCATGAACCGGAACCAGGACCATCTTCCCCATTTACTGTATAAATCGACCAAAGCTTCCTCACTATAACCATGAAGATTATAACCTGCGATTATAATATTCCATCTGGTAGTTTTCTCAGGCATTTCTTCGAACACAAATCTCGCATCGCACAGTAGTTTTCTTCCACATTTTCTATACATGTCGATTAAAGCACAAGAATGTAATTGTCTCCTGGAAATACCAATTCTAAACCCGCAGATGATCGAATCATCACAGTAGAAGACCTCCAAGAATTTTAAAGCATAATATGAATCAAAGGAAATTAACCCAATTTAGAAACGATTAAAAAAAGTAAAAATAGAAGAGTATAGATTCAAACCTTTTGGTGTTCCATTACTCTTATGAGATATTTAAGTTTATTTTGCTGTAACAATGGAACTTTTATGCTCAATTACTCTTATGAGATATTTAAGTTTATTTTGCTGTTGTTACTTAATTAGCGTAAGAGGATTTCTTTTGGTGTAGATGTACTTGGTTCTTTAGATGTTTATATTGACGACAAAAAGAGTTTAAGAACACCCATTAACGAATGCTCAGAAAATGTTTGAGAAGTTAAATACTGAAGGAATAAATATTGTTTGCAAAGTTAAAGTCAGGAGCTATAGTAGAAGAAGATATGTAATTTATGTGAAGAAAGGGGTTTATTATGAGAATATTGATATGAAGAAGAAGAAGACTAATATAATGATTGTTGGTGATGGAATTGGTAAAACTATTATTACTGGTGGAAGGAATTTCATGCAAGGATGGACTACTTTTCGTACAGCTACGGTTGGTAAGTATTTCATCATACTGATTTTTCCATCTGTATTTACTTTAAAGAGTAAGTACATATGCCAACCTCTTTCAAAAGTCACCTAAAGTTCAATACAGAGTTGGCAATTACAGTTTTTCTTATTGAAACGAAGGAACGAATTGAAGTTTATTTTGATTTTATCTAACTCTCCTGAACTGAGTAGAAGAAATGGTTTGGGTTTTATCTTTGTTTTAATTGATTGTTTAATGGGGTTGAGCATTTTTCGAGTTTTAATGAAGTGCAATTGAAGTTTTTTTTTTCTTCTCCATTGATGAAGGTTTGAAGCCTTCAAACTTTCAAATCTTCAAACATTTAAAAGTTTTTTTTTTAAGTTAGGGACGATGCTGACGAAGAAAGAGGCACTGAGTTGGCGCTGAGGTGGCGGTGAGGTGGCGCCAAGTGGCGTTGACTAACGGTCAACTGACAGAAAAACGGAAAAAGGGCTAACGGTGTCACAAAATGTGAAGATATAGGGCGTAAAAGGGTAATTTTGAAGATCAGGGGCGGCCCGTGCACTTTGGGTATAGATAAAGGGCCACAGGAGGGCTTTACCCTAAATATTATTGGCCTCATTCGGTCCAAATATTTTTGGTGAAAGCTACCATATATGACAGTGACACAAAGGTTAACCAGTGTCTAGAATAATTAGGAACAATAACATTTATAGGCACTTGACTAATTAATTAAGGAGTAGGTACAAAGAAGGAAAATAATAATATAAAATACAAGCCAACAAGAAACATGAAATAAATGTTCACGAATCATTGTCAAACAAAAGACAAGATCATCAACCTTTAGGGATATAGAATATAAGATGTTTCGACTCACTCCACAAAAGATGAAAAATAACAAATTTTATCCATAAAAACAATATAGACACTTTTGATATTTTGGAAACAAAAAAAATACTAAATTTAGCATAAACAACTTCATGAGATCTATGCCTAAAGGGTGAATATGTATTAATAATTTTGATATTATTGAATATAGAAGAATTTTGTTAGTCTGGAATCCACATAAAGTGAAATTTAATGTCATTGGAATTACTGTTCAAAAGTCATCTATTTTAAAGTTGTATATAAAGTAATTTTCATTAGTTTTCATACCTATTTCATCTATGGCCTAGATGATAAGATTAAAAGGAGAATTTTGTGGAAGGAATTTGAGGATCATGCATCTACTTTTGATGTCACTTAGCTTGTACTTGGTGACTATCATTGGATTAGAAGATCTACAATACTCGAGTCAATTCTTTACTTAGGATAATAATCACACCTTAGTAGGGTTGATCGTGCGATGTGAAATATGAGGCTCTACGCTTCTAATCATTATGTACATGCAAAATTTATACATAAATCAGTTGTTTCGGATCACTCACCTTGTATCGTATCCTTGTTTCTCCAAAATGTTACGAGAGTCGCCCTATTTCGTTTATTTAACACGTGGATGGATCATAAAGATTACTGAGAAGTTATTTCTAATGGGTGGAACAAAGATTGTGGTGTAGGTACATAATAATTCTTGGTTTGTAAGAAGTTTCAGAATTAAAGCCGAAATTGCAAAAATTAAATAGAGAGCATTTTCCTCGCATCTTCGAAAGATCTAAGAGAGCAAGAGAGAACTTGGAGGAAGCCGAAGTTCAATTCCAACTAAATATTGAAAATGATTCGGACCTTAAAGAGTTGGCTGAGATTCTAGAAAGATGCTATTAAGCTTGAGAAGGCCGAGATTAGTCTTCTCCAACAAAAGATAAAACTTGGATATAATTTAAAAAGTGATCGATGCACAAAACTTTCCCATGGTCTCATGAAAAGTAAACACGAAAAAAGTTTATTACGAATGTTTGTCTTCCAAATGGAGAAGTTACCACTTCTAGTGCCCAAGTCAAATATGCATTCTTGGAATATTATTCGAGGTAATTGGGGTTGAGAGTGGGGATGGAAAGTGTTAGATCATCAGTGGCGGACGAGCCCACCCTCAAATTCTAAAAAAATAATTAATATAGTCCATTTATCCATTTTAGGTTTTTAGCCCATTAAATTTTACTTATAAATTTATAACTTAATAACTTGTTTTACCTTCAATACAATTTTACACAAATCAAAATTATAACCAGTATCCAATTTATCATCTCTATCAGGTATTTTTTTAATTTTTTGTTAATTTTGTCAATATATTGTTAATTTTTTTATCAAGTTTTAATAATAATATAATAATAATAATAATAATAATTGGTTAATGTATATTTGTCATTAAACTTATTTCTTAATTGAAAAGAAACAATTAAAAGACATTAATCATTAAAATAATTTGACTTTTTCTATTTTACGTTTCCAATTTGAATTGTTTAATTAGTTTTAATGTTATTTTGTGTTCCAATTTGAATTGTACGATAGCCGACATAGCCTAGGTTACTTTTTCCTTTTTGTTTGATAGTTTAGAATTGTTTAATTAGTTTTAATGCTTTTTTTTTTTACAGTAGACATAGGTTTTTTCTTTTCTTTTTGTTTGATAGTTTAGCAGGTTACTAGTTTCCACCATTTAATTTTATCTTTAATTTTTTAAATTTTTATTAATATATTTCTTAATTTTTAATAATAAAATCAAATAGAATTGTATATATCGTATAAAAATAAGGGGTAATTAGAGAAAAATGCCTCCTTAATGAGGCTACTAATTTTTTTAAGCCTCTAACTTTTTTATTTTGAGATAAATGCCTTCTTAATTAAGTAATTAGAGAAAAACTCCCTTTAATTATTTCTTTTCCCTTTTTACCCAATATAAATACTACTTATTATAAACTAGGTAATTAATTCCCCAATTATTATCACACACTCACACACAATCCTCTCTATCTATTTTCTCTCTCTCTATTTCTCTCTCCTCTAACAACTTTATTCCATCTCACGCATCTCACTCACGCAGCTCCTCCATTAATAAGCTACGCGAAGCTCACGCAGCTCACTCACGAAGCTAACTCACAAATCTAACTCGGTTTTTTCTTCTTCTCTAAAGGTAAACTAACCTCTCTTCTACCTCTCACGCTCTCTATCTCTCTCGGCGCTTCTTTTTTTGAATTTTTGATTTCATTTTGTTGTTTTGCTGATTTGCAGGTTTTAGTTTTTATATATACGTATACATGTGTATGTATTCTATGTTTTTAAAGCATTTTCATTCACATTTTACAACTTGTACCAATTCTACTGTTTTGAAGCTTTTTCTCTTCTAATTGCTTGTTTTGTGTTGATTTTGTGTTTATATTCTTAGTTTTGTTCATATTTTGCTTTGATATTAGCAATTTTTTGTGTTTAAGCTCTTTTTGTTATGATAATGTGTTTACACTCTTCATTTCTTCATATTTTGCTTACTTTTCTGTAAATTCTGTGTTATATTCTTCATTTTGTTCAAATTTTGCTTCTATATTGCTAGATTCTGTGTTTAAACTGTTTTAATCGCAGTAGATTGTGTGTTTGAGTTGTAATTCTGTGAAGAGGTTTGTGCAGGCGCAGAATTCCATGTTTTAAACATGGAATTCCATGTTTTAAACATGGAATTCCATGTTTTATACAGTATGAAACTGTATGAAACATGGAATTCCATGTTTAAAACATGGAATTTTGCTGATTCACATTTTCATCCTACTTTGCAACTTGAAGCAATTCTACTGTTTTGAAGGTTTTTCTCTTCTAATTGCTTGTTTTGTTATAATTTTGTGTTTATATTCTTAGTTTTGTTCATATTTTGCTTTGATATTTGCAAAATTTTGTGTTTAAGCTCTTTTTGTTATGATAATGTGTTTACACTCTTCATTTCTTCATATTTAGCCTTTTTTTCTGTAAATTCTGTGTTATATTCTTCATTTTGTTCATATTTTGCTTCTACATTGCTAAATTCTGTGTTTAAACTGTTTTAATCGCAGTAGATTGTGTGTTTAAGCTGTAATTCTGTGAAGAGGTTTGTGCAGGCGCAGAATTCCATGTTTTAAACATGGAATTCCATGCTTTATACAGTATGAAACTGTATGAAACATGGAATTCCATGTTTAGGACATGAAATTCTGAGACTGCACAGAATTTTTTCCCTTTTATACTTCTTCCTTTGTTTGTGTTATTGTATTATACTACTTTAAGTCATGACTTGTTTTCTGCAGATGGTTATGGTTGTAGTAAAGTTCGGTTCTCAACGTTATATGCGTTCGTTTGATCTTTTCCGACTCTCGATTTTGTTTTCGATTACGTGTTTCCACGATCCCAAGTAGCATACATTTGGTGGTCACAAAGATTTGGTTCTAAAAAGCAACCGTTGGAGTCAACTAATCAGTCACGTCGGTCAATGCCAAAAATTGTCAAGTTGCTCTATGATTATTTTTTATGATCATTATATTCTTGTAACAGTTGTTTAATATTCACCGGTTTAACAATTTTTACAGTTTCTATTGTTATGTTTTGGATCTTTTTTGTTTTTATATTGTTTTGTGATTCATTTCTTTATAATTATTATCTTTCTGTATAGGTTTCGATTCGAGTAGCTTAAGTTGTTAGTGTGCAGGTTAGTAAATTTTCATGTTCAAACATGGAATTCCATGTTTTCAAACATGGAATTCCATGTTTTAGACATGGACTTTACAAGTCATTTTTATGTGTTGCGGATTTTGCCTGCCTTTTTGAGTTTTTTGTTGGTATCAAAACTGTTCTAATCAAATCTTTCACAATATGAAATACTAATCAATTTTTATTTCTAATCAAATTCTTCATAATACTTAATAAACTAACAAGTCATTTTAAACATTACAATCTAAAACATTCCAAAATAAGTACAATTAAATACAAAATACTCTTTTCAATACAGTAATAAAAACGTCAACACATTTATTAATATTCTTTTAGATAACTGATTCTTTGATCTTTGTTTTCGCTGAACTGCATATACACTCTTCAATGAACATAATCCACTGAGGGGTTGCTCATCACTTAGAAAAGCTAATAGTTCTTCCTTTTCACTGCTTGTATCTTATCATCTTCTTGTTCATCAGTAAATCTTCTTCTTGGAGGCATTTTTACTTGTATTTACACAAACTCCAACCACAAGAAACAAATTAGTAGTCTTGACTTGATAACTTTTCTTCTTGGAGCCATTTTCACCTGTTTTTACACAAACTTTAAGCACAAGAAAACATATTAGTAGCCTGAATTGAGTTAATTCCATGTTTAATACAGTTATCAAAACATGGAATTTCATGTTTAATACAATTATCAAAATATGGAATTTCATGTTTTGATAAATGTATTAAACATGGAATTCCATGTTTAATACAGTTACTAACAACATTCTGCAGAATTCTATATTATACAGTAATTACACTATAAGGTCCCTAAACTACACATTTTATCTTAATACAGTTATCAACACATGGAATTTAATGATTTGATAACTGTATTAAACATGGAATTCCATGTTTAATACAGTTATCAAATCATTAAATTCCATATTATGCAGTAATTACACTATAAGGTCCCTAAACTACACATTCTGTCTATAATACAATTTTCAAAACATGTAATTTCATGATTTGATAACTGTATTAAACATGGAATTCCATGTTTAATACAGTTACGAAAAATATTATGCAGAATTCTACATTATGCAATACTTACACTGTAAGGTCCCTAAATTACACAATTTGTCCTTGTTTATCTATATTTTACAGTATTGCATCAAATTTTTCGAAATAATTGCAATATAGGTCCCTGTTTTACAGACTAGTCATGTTTAATCACTCTAATCTTATTTTCGTTCATATTAATCACAGTATTCAATCATATTCATAAAAAAATCCCATTATAAACCCTAGAAACTACCAAAATCGTTATTTAGTATCATTATTTTCCTTGAATCAAACATAAATCAGTACAAAATCATACAAAACCACACAATAAACACTTACAAATAAAAAATCAATCTAAAAAAGTTACAATAACCATAAAAATTGGGTTATAGTGACTTACTTTTGTATTTTTTCTGATTTTGTAAGGTGAAACTTCGTTGTTATTGCTCTCCTACACTCTAGGGCTTGATTTTTGCTGTTTTCCGGCGCTTTTTTTGGTTCGCCGTCGATCTCTTCTTTCGCTCAGCATTGATGTGTTTTGTGTGTGTGAGATATCCGTTTGTTTAGTGTGTTATTTTGTTTTTCTTTTTCTTTTCTATTCGTTATTATTGTTTTTTTTAATTGTTAATTAGGGGTAGTTTTGGGAGAGGCTGTTTTCTCTAAAATGTTTTATTAGAGGCACCTTTTTTTAAATAACTTATTTAATAGGCATTTACCTCTAATTGGCTCTAAAAATAATACTAGATTATAAAATAGTATAAAACAGTTTTTTAATAATTTTTAATTTTTTATATTAATTTAAAAAATTATGAACTTGAATTATTATGTTTGAGTATTAATTAATTAGGTTTTACAACATTCTAATTAATTAATTTTGTTTTTTAATTTTGTAAAGGAGTTACGAAAAAGTATATCAAGAGAAAATCAGAAGTTTTGGAAGAAAATGCTCAATTTCAGTTTCATGACTCGAAAGACACACCTTCAGATCCTGGAAAAAGGTATAAAATTATAAATTATCATCCAAATGATCGAGATGAAGTTCGTAGAACATTTTTGACTAGGGGCGCTACACAACCTTGGAATCATAAATTTCCATTAACCTTATTCGGTAGGCAAAATAGGAAATTTAATTCTGATTGGTTCGGTAAGCATCCTTATTGGTTGGAATATAGTGTATCTAAAGATGTTGCGTATTGTCTATGTTGTTATCTTTTTAAATATGTTATTGGACATCAAGCGGGGTGATCATTTTGTTACTGAAGGATTCTTGAATTGGAAAATAGCTACAAAAACGTTTAGCGATCATGAAAGGTCCATTCCTCATAAAAAAGCCGTGAGTGATTGTCAAAATTTATTGAACTCGAAGCAACACATTGAGACAAATCTTTCAAAGATAACAAATAAAGAGAAAGCTGAATATAAGATTCGGTTAAATGCGTCAATTGAGGCCACTAGATATTTAACAATACAAGGATTGGCATTTCGTGGTCATGATGAGAGTGAAAGTTCCTCTAACAAAGGAAATTATAATGAACTTATAGGTACATTTGGTCAAATTAATCTAGATGTTAAACTAGTCACTTTAGAGAATGCTCCAGGAAATCATAAAATGGTAAGTCCAGAAATTCAAAAGGATATTGTGCGAGCATATGCTATAGAGATTACTAAAATTATTATGAGTGATCTAGGAGATGCACATTTTTGTCTTATGGTTGATGAGTCACGAGACATATCAATAAAAGAACAAATGGCTTTGGTGATACGGTATGTTAATAGAAAAGGTCATGTGATTGAGCGATTTTTGGGCGTTGAACATGTTAAAGATACCAGTGCTTTGACACTTAAAGCAACTATCGATGATGTTTTATGTAGAAATGGATTGAGTATCTCCAGATTACGAGGCCAGGGTTATGATGGAGCTAGTAATATGCGGGGTGAGTATAATGGTTTAAAAGCACTTATCTTGAAAGAAAATGCATGTGCATATTATATTCATTGTTTTGCCCATCAATTACAATTAGTTCTTGTAGCTATTACAAGAAAAAATGATCATGTTTGTGCTCTTATTGATTTTATTGGGAGAGTGTTAAATATTGTTGGATCATCTTGTAAAAGACGTGATATGCTTAGAGAGAAACAGTTTCAAAGGAAGATTGAGGCACTTGATATTGGGGAGATTTCAAGTGGAACTGGTTTGAATCACGAAACAAGTCTCAAACGTGCAGGTGATACTCGGTAGAGTTCTCATTACAATACTTTGTTGAGTTTGAGTAATATGTTTGGTGAAGTTGTTGAGGTGATTGAGCTCCTTGGAAAAGATGGATCAAATTCAACTAATCGAACAGATGCACAAGATATTATGGATAGACTTAAATCATTTGATTTTGCATTCACTCTTTTCTTGATGAAAAAAATATTAGCTATAGCGAATGAGTTGTCTCAAGCACTTCAAAGAAAAGATCAAGATATTGTGAATGCAATGACATTAGTTGAAGTAGCGAAATGCCAGTTTCAAACTTTGAGGGAGAATGGGTGGGATTCTTTACTTGAAAATATTTGTAAATTTTGTGAGAAGTACAAAGTTAGTGTTCTCGGAATGGATGACATGTATCATGCACGAGGAAGAAGTAGTAGACATCCTGAAGATGGAATAACAAATTTATGTCATTTTCAGGTTGATACTTTCTATGTTATTCTAGATATGCAACTAGCAGAGTTGAATGCTCGATTTTCTGATTCCACCATAGAGTTACTTTTGTGTGTTGCATGTCTTGATCCTTCTAACAATTTTTTTCATTTTGACAAAGTAAAATTAGTTAGCTTAGCTGAATACTATCCTCAAGATTTTGTCGACCGTGATATATGGGAGTTTAAAGATCAACTTGACACTTACATTGCCGATGTGAAATCTAGTAGTGAATTTTTTGATTTGAATGGAATCACAGGGCTTGCTCAAAAAATGGTAGAAAGTAGGAGAAATATTGTGTATCCACTGATTTACTTGCTTTTGACTTTAGCATTAACATTGCCGGTTGCTACTGCTTCTGTTGAGCGGGTATTTTCAGCTATGTGTATTGTCAAGACTAAATTACAGAATCGAATGAGTGACGAATGGTTGAATGATTCCTTGCTTATCTTTACTGAGAGAGACATTTGTAAGAAAATTGAGAATACCACTATCATGGATATTTTTCAGAAAATGAAAACTCGTAGAGTACAATTGTAATTTTTTTATCATTATATGATATTATTTAATCTATAGATTCATTTGTTTCATGTTATTTTTATTAAATACCCAATTTTTTTTCCGGGGCCGTTACCCCCGAACCCCCTTATTGTTTAAGCCCACCCTCATTTTTGTTTCTGGATTCGCCACTGTTGATCATAGTGTTTTCGAATGGAGGAACATTTTGATAGGATATTCAAGGGTTAGATTTAATTCATTTGAATATAGATGTCACCAATGAAGAAGTAAAAGAGACAATTTTCTGAATTGAAAATGATAAAGCGTCCGCCCCCGATGGTTTTTCCTCACTCTTCTTGAAAAAATCTTGGGATCTTATCAAGGATAATTACACAAGCCGTACGTGATTCTTTTTTCCAGTTTTTTACTTAAGCAATTAAATGTAACTATTATTACTCTCATTTTGAAGCACGAAAATTCGATAATTGTGGAGGATTATATGCCTATCATTTGCTGCAATTTTGTTTATAAAGCTGCTACCATGATACTTGCAGATCATATGAAGCCGTTTCATGAAGAGATAGTTGATAAACCACAAAATGCTTTTGTGTCCGGCAGATCGATGACCGAGAATTTTTATTTAATGCAAGAGCTTTTAAAGGGTTACAACAACAATAATAGCTCACCTAGATGTGCGATCAAGATTTATTTGTGCAAAACTTATTACTCGATTTCTTGGGATTTCATATGTGAGGTACTTAAAGGATTAAATTTTCCGGATTTGTATGTAAATTAAATCATGGAATGTGTCACCACGCCTTCATATTCAGTTGCTCTTGATGGAGAAGTTCATGGATTCTTCAAAGTAGAAAAAGGTTCAATACAAGGTGATGAACTCTCTCCTTATCTTTTTATTTTATGTCTTGAATATTTCTCGAGATTAGTGAAGAAGATCATAATTGTTGGTTCAAATATCATCCGAAGTGATAAAAACAAGACCACCCATCTCGCCTTCGCCGACGATCTTATACTTCTAGCCAAATGTGATTATAACTCGGTTAGAATTCTTATGAATTGTTTGGAAAAATTTAGCGAGTGTTCTAGTCTTTATTTAAATATTAATCAAATCAAATATTTATTATATGGGTATAAAAATAAGGCTGTGGATAATATTTTGGAAACTACTCAACTAGAAAAATGAGAGATGCTGTTTTATTATTTAGGTGTTCCACTTGGAGTTTCGGTCTTATTTTTTTAGAGACAATAAGCCCCTCATTGATAAGTTGGAAATTCTTGTTCGATCTTGGAATGCTCTTTCTCTCTCATATGCGGGTCATACTGATATTATTAGATCGGGTCTTCATGTGGTAGTATGCTTTTGTTTGTCTATCTTTCCGATTTATGTGGGACAAAATTGTGAGTATTTTTAGGAACTTCTACTGGGATGTAAAATATCCTCAAATAAAATGGAAAACAATTTCTTCACCTTAAGAGGAAGGAGGATTAAGCCTTGAATACCTTAAAGCTTGGAATAAAGCTTTGCTTATTAAGATGTTATAAAAATTTATGGCAAAAAAAGACTTTATATGGATAAAAGGGGTACATGTGGTGTATTTAAATAATATTGATTTTTGAGATTGTCAAGTAAAAAATTTAGATTTTCCTCTTTTAAAACAATTATGGAAGCTTAAAGAGGAAGTTGATATATTGGTAAGACGCGTAGGAGAAAAAAAGGTGTTGCATCATTGGTTATGTTATCCAAATGATCAAACCGTGGCTTGTGATCTAATAAGTTGTGAGTTTTTGTCTTTATTTAAATCACCGTATGATATTTTCTGCCACCGAGAATATTGTGTGATATTCTAGTGTTATTCCACAACATGCTATCATTGTCTGGATAGCAATACAAGATAGACTTCGTATGAAGGATAGGATAATTTATATGGAGTGGGACCCTCTTTTTGATAACGTGGTGAGAACTTTGAGTCTAGCAAACACCTTTTAATTGAGTGTGCCCTTGAAAAGAGTATTTTGGAGGATACAAAAAGATGGTTGGATATCGAGAAATAAATGAGCATTATCTTGAGTGCTCTAAAATGGACTAAGAGGATTAAAGCACTGGAAAATAGAAGGAGAAAGGTATGTGAATTGTTTTTGCCGCTACCATTTATCATATTTGGCGGATGAGAAATAATCGTGATATGGGAGGATCATTACCTTCTATCAAGTCATCGAAGATATTAAATTATGCACTTTATCTAGTTTATTCGTTTTGTACCCCCACCATGCCTTTATTATATCCCTTTTAAATTAGTATAACGAGTAGCTAGGCGCTACCTCAAGCTTTCGAGCCTAGGTAATTTCATTGTATAATGTACGGTTTATCCTTATTTTAATGAAACTGTTTACCCAACAAAAAATATGGAATCCACTGAACATTATTATACTGCATCCTATGAGTTTCTACCAATGTAGAAACACACATACGCGTTTGTTGAAACGAAAAACAACAGAATATATATTCTATTACAACGAGTAAAAAAAATCAAGAGACACAACCACGAACAAGCGCGTTGAAACCAAAACCACTATTGATAGGCCAATTTAAGTCCAACCATTCCAATTTCGAGCATAAACCTAAATATCACACCTCTTGGTTATATAGATTAGGTGACATAAGATTTGAAAAAACAAGCGTATTTGATTGATCTACATTAGGTATTCTCCATATTCCAAGTGTGTGCTCCAATATTTTTGGTATTAATGTTCATTCTTGTCTAGAAAAATATGATCAAATACACCGTACATAAACGGTTACTGGTGTTTGTTGGACTATATAGGACATGCTTAGAAACAGTTGAGCTAATTGATTCATTGTTAATCTATCTTGTACACTACTACTTACATTTCTTACAATTTATCCTTACTAGATTTTATCGCGGGAGTTGATGTGTCCAAATATTTGGGGTACTTTAACGGCTATTTAGGTTACTCTTTATTTATTTTACCTCGTTATTGTGCAGATTTGCAAGAATCATATATAAAAGTGGATTTATAACCCTTACTGTAGAAATGTTTTTACAAAGGTGGCAAAAAGATTAATTGGGTTGCATGGAATGACGTGTGTAAGCCAAAGAATTCGGGAGGGTTAGGATTTCGAGTAGCGGAGGATATTAACATTGCGCTTTTGGGTAAGTTAGGGTGGAAATTAATTCATAATGATTACACATTGTGGCATATAGTGACGAGACAAAAATATTTTAAGAGGATACCTCTTCAATATGTTGTGAAGCTGAGTGGTTTGCGTATGTGTCGAGCCATCGCAGAAGGTATTACCGTTTTGAGACTGCAATCCCGATGGATTGTGAGTAAGGGGTTGATGTGGCCTTTTGGTTAGATTGGTGGGTTGGCGAGTCTCCGCTTATTGATCGTGTAGTGAGCGAGGTGGATAATGAGGATTTATTGAAGAGTGTTAGTGAGTATGTGAGGCGAGATGGGACATGGGATTAGGAGACTTTTCAACACCTTCTCCCACCATTTGTACTTTTGGAAATAACTGCTATTGGTTTGGAGGGTGGAGGCGAAGACAAGGGTAGTCTCTCCTGGTTACATGAAATTCAAGGGATATATTCGGTCAAATCGGCGAGATGGGATAAGGTGTCTAGGGAGGAAAGTAGGGCGGATAAATGGGATAAGCTGTGGAAGGTGCAATGTCCACAAAGGACTTGGGTATTCTTGTGGCGAGCGGTGAGAGAACGTGTAGCTACACGGGGGAATCTAGCTCGGAGGGGGGGGGGGTTGATGTGTCCGAATCATGTGTGCTATGTGGCAATGGAGCGGAAAGTGCATTACACCTGTTTTGAGATTGTCCAAGGATCCAGGTGGTGTGGAAATTGATTAAGGGGGAGGTTATCAGTAGAGGGGCAAATGGTTCTGGAAGAAATACCCATGTTATGTGAAGGATTTCTAGTAGTGACGATCATGGTTTGGATAAACTAAGGGAGCTGTTTCAATTCACCTCAGATGATAGTATTTTAATTAATCAACAACAGGTTGTTAGTGTAATGCAGGCATGCAGATCAGCAGCGAAATCTCAGCTTTTGAGGACCAGGTCCGTAGCAGTCACTTCACCAGAAACATGGCTGAAAAAGGGGTTACAGGTGGGGATGGGGCGTCGAGCTGTTGTACCATGCACCAGCAGGTGGCCTCTTCGGAAGTGAAAGCTGTAGGGATGCGAGCGCATGTTTCTGCAGATGCAACGTTTGAGTTCAACGAGGTAGGGAGTCGGGCATGTTGGTTCAAGAACATTGTTGTTACCAAACTTTTTGCCGGTGTTTGCTGGAACGTTTTCTTTGGAGCACTCGTAGATGTTATTTGGAGTGAACGGAACCAGGTAGTTTTCAATTGGGGGAATTTCCTGAGTGGGCGAGTTATCTTGAACAAAGCAAAATTTCTAGCATCGAAATATAGGCAGGGCGTGGGGAAGACTTCCAGGTAGGGTGCATTCGTGTAGGTCAGGGGTCACGTTAATTGGCTGGAGTAAACCTAGTAGGGGATGGAAATTAAATACGGATGGTAGTTGTAATGTGTGGCGCCGAGAAGGTGCAGGCGGTGGCATAATTAGGGACTGTAATGGGGATTGGATTAGTGGTTTCAGCATGAAAGTGTATCATGATAATCCGGTAATGGTTGAATTAATGGCATTAAGTGAGGGCATTGTGGTAGTAAAATCGGATTCATGGGAGGCTATTGATGCAAATACACAAGCTGATAATGGCCGTGGTCTGGGGGCGTTGTGGATACAACATATTCGCTTGGTTCTGGCAAGAAACTCTGGCTTTGCATTGAAAGGTATTTATAGGGAGGCTAATATGTGCGCAGATTGGATGGCTAGAGCGGGCCTGAAGGGGCAAGATGGCGTGGTTACAGTCTTTGAGGATCCACCGGAAGGTATTTGGAGCCACATTACGAGAGATCGTATGGGTTGGAGAACACCAAGGGTGGTCTACAATCTGGAGTTGCTTACTGATATATTTGCTTAATCATCTTGGGTTATCCCATTGATCCTCTTGGATCTCTTCTGTAATAAACAAAAGGTGGCAAATTGCTGAAAGCTCCTGTTAATTTTTATAAAGTTTCTTAAACCTTCACTCAACAAATAATATACCAATTTATCCCCTCAAATAAACCATGTATTGCTGAATTTCCTCTCTGTCTATTTTTTTACGCAAATTAGGTTACATACGCCTATTATTTTTGATGGGGGTTATGTTTTATTTATTTTGTAACCTATAAAGTTACCCAAATAACCATAATTAAATAGTAAAGAATATTTTTTTTTGGAAAGTAGCCCATTCGCCCCCCATCCACCCACCCCACCCATCCCTATGTTGGAAATTAATGGAATAAAATAAATATAAAAAATAATAAAATATAGTAATCTTAACGTTAAAGAACCTGATGACATTATAGTAGCGTGGTTAAGTCCACTACCTTAAAAACAATTTGCGGTACAGTAGGGGTGCTAATCTATATTAACCGGTTGTTCTCAAGGTATGACTACTACTCTCTAGTTTAGAGTGCACTCTCTAAAGGAGAGTTAGAGTATTGATTGAATTTCCTAGAACTATCTTTTCAAATGCGAAAGAGTCATGAGGTGTGAGATTAAGAGAGCTCGAGTTATTCATCCCTCATATTTTTTGGTGTGGGTGTGAAATGAAAGATAAGTCTTGATATATATAGCCACTAAAGAGCATCTTCATCAAAGAATCTCCATAAATATATTAAACAAAGGAGTTACAACCTCATAAAGAAGGGGGTTACAAAACTCATGGATTTGATTGTCATTTATCCAATAATCCCTCACAAATGGTTAACAAAGATAAAGAAGAAGAAAACATGAGCTCTTGGGCAGGAAAGAGTTAAATTGTTCTTAATCACCAATGTCCAGTCAACAAAGATTGAGATTGATACGTAGTGAAATGAGGCAACAATCAAACCCGGTCACCAAAGTCTTTATTCAACTATGGCTCCCACAACACATACTTAACTCATGTTTCAAGAAAATTCTTTGCGATATTGTCTTTCCACGTATTTAGGAGAGCCATGCGTATACGTTCTTATGAATATTTTAAATAATCCAACTTATGTTTCTTATTAAGGCAACCCTACCTTTCATTCACAAAGGTAATTTTTCAAAAGCGATTACCCATAGTAGACTAACCCTCTTGGGATTTTGAAATTATTAAGAATTGTGTAGCTCAACTTCAATCTATGTCGATATATTCATCAAATCCGTTCACTAGGAACACACTTCTTAGTCTATGAATTCATCAAGTTTAAGACTCAACCTAAATGTATTCATCAAATCTATTCACCAGGGCCACCCCTCTTAGGATATGAATTCATCTAGTGTAGGACTCAGCCTTAATGTATTCATCAAATCCGTTCACTAGGACCACCCTCCTTAGTCTATGAATTAATTAAGTGTAAGACTCAACCTTAATGTATTCATCAAAACCGTTCACTAGAACCACCTCTCTTAGGCTATAAATTCATTAAGTGTAAGACTCAACCATAATGTATTCATCAAATCTGTTCACTAGGACCGTCCGTTTATACTATGAATTTATTAAGATTATAACTCAACCTTGATTAGTGTAGGTAAATTCCTCAAGTCCAATTTCACTAGGACACCTACTTCGGCTATGAATTTATTAAGAGTATAACTCAACCTTGACCTGTGTCGCTAAATTCATCAAGTCCTTTTCACTAAGACCGCCCACTTAGGTTATGAATTTATTAAGAGTATAACTCAACCTTAATCCGTGTCAGTAAATTCATCAAGTTCATTTTCACTATGACCACACACTTGGGCTATGAGTATATTAAGAGTAGAACTCGTCCTTAATGTACACTACGATGTAGGTATGTATAGGAATATAGTGCACTTAACCTCCTCTCATTCAGTTATAGGCTATAGCCCCATCCCCTTTGACCTCTCCAGAACCACTGTTCTAGGTAAGCCCTTCTTTTATGGAGAATCTCAAATTACTTAGTCTAGTATTGTATTTTCCTTTTGACGCATGAAGTCTCAATTAACTTAAAAAATCACTAGCTACTAATTAATTTTAATTTCCATAGAAAAAATCCTCAAACCTTAGGTATGATTTGACTTAACAGGTTTTATTTCACTATTAATGTCTTTTTACCAAAAATTGGCATCTATCGATTACATAATCTCATCAAATGTCTTAGGAATACTTTCCTCAATAAGGCATGATGCTACTATATACTAACTTAGCATATCTATGGGGAAATCCTCAATGATGAGTAGAGTGATAATGTTTGGTCCAAACAAGGCTCTATTCTACCCCTCTTACTCCATATGGGTTCATTATAAGGAATAATCTCATAACTAAGGGATGGAAACAAAGAGGGTGTACTCTCACTAGCATTAATATAAGTTTAAGAAGGTAAGTTATGACTACGAGACATAATAACAAAGAGGAAGCATTAATGTTAACTTTTGAAAGAAAACATATTCTCAAATATATTTATTCATCTATAGATTCATAGATAGAGGTTATCACATACGAATAAGAGTCCATATGAAACACTTTTCAATACAATATAATCTACATTTTTAGGTTCGATGTTGACTTTCTCAAAGTCGGGTAGGCAAACCTTGGCTAGATACCCCCACATTCTTAAGTATTTTTTGGGTAGGTAAAATACTTTTCTGTAATTTAAGGGCTTTATCTAGCCTCCTATGGGTTGAGTAACCTTTCCTTTTGCCAGTACTCCAACCATGACTGAGTTTCATATGTGTTTCTATCCTTACCAATCATCTCCTCGAACTCTTGAAAAATATCATAGTTGTAGCATAAGTGAATTAATTCTTTAGTGCCCAGAATTCATTTCCACCAAAAATTTATTTGATCATTACTGCAAGGATTTCCCCTTTTCTCCTGCCAAGTTTACGTTAATAAAAAATGCAACCATATATTATAATAATATTAGGATCATTTTCAAATAATTGGAAAATAATGTAATTAACTTGAATATAAAACAACAATATAATATTGTAAACTTAACGTTAAAGAACCCAACGACAGCGTTATAGTAGTATTGATAAATCCACTGCCTTAAACACAATTTGTGGTGTAACCAAAGTGCTAAACTATATACACTGGTTGCTTCCCAATATATTACTACTACTTCCATGTTTGGACTGCACTCTCTAAACGTGTGTTAGAGTATTGCTGAAACTGCCTATAACTATCTTTTCAAATACGAAGGAGTTTTAAGAAAGAGATTAAGAGAGATACATCTATTCGTTGCTCTCATGTTTCTTGGTGTGTGTTTGCAATGTGATGAGAAGGCTTTGTATATATAACCATCACCAATCTTTCTTCATTAAAACATCTCTATAAATGTATTAAATATGGGGGTTACCACCTTATAAAGATGGGGTAACACTTCATGAATAAAGAGCTACAAAACTCATGGTTTTGAATGACATTTCTTCTTCTTCTTCTTCTTCTTCTTCTTCTTCTTCTTCTTCTTCTTCTTCTTCTTCTTCTTCTTCTTCTTCTTCTTCTTCTTCTTCTTCTTCTTCTTCTCAAATTTAAGTTTATGTTTAATTTCACTTTGTGTGTATTATGTTTATATGTATATATATATTCTGCTAAAACTAGATACTACTAATTTTGGAAACTACCACTTTAAGATAAAAGCACTTCTATTACATATTGGAATGTGAAGTACGCCTTCTAAATTCCCCATTAGTACAAGAAGTCCAACTACACAATCCACTATATATCTCCCAACTGTTTCGAGATATACACAAATTATCTCCGCCACTAAATCATCCATTCCGTTCCTACCAAATGATATAAACAACCATCGCCTGAATAATTCTTAAGTGTTGGCAGTGTTACTGTGTTTTTTGATGGTATTGTTGATACAATCTTATCATAGTCATATAAATTTTTGATATTTAGAGAAATCACTGAGTAACTGGCAGTGCCAATAATGGTAGTGAATGGTGATACTCACTAAATTAGTGATCCATATATATTGCTTTTTTTTATTTTTTATTTTTATGTAATTTTTTTATTTTTTTTATTTGTTATTTTTATGTAATTTTATTTTTCTTAAAAAATATTTTAGTTTTAATTACTAACCACGTGTACCTAATCATAAAGTTTGTCACCACCCTATTTTTATTTTTCCCAACCATAACAAATTATGTCTCTATGTATATGATGATGAATATTTGCATCAAAATGTGGCGTCATTACTGATTAGTGACGACTGACGAATAGTACACGTGGCAATAGGACAAGTTGCCTTAGTTATCTTATCACTTCAGCCGATTGTGTTCATTAATATCAGTGTTGGCTGGGCAATTTCATGGCTTATATAGCTTATGAACAAGAGTGTGCTAATTGTCCTAGTTTGGCGTATCAGCTGGAATATACTGGGTGCAATCTAAAAGAATGATGGTTGCTTAAAACGAGGCGACTGCATCATAAGAATATTCTTTACTGTGAATTATACACAAGAAAGATCATGTATCAATGTTTAGTAGTGCTGTAGTTGTTATAATCTGATTCTGATCAACGGAAAGTCAAATTAAAAGAGACAAAATACATAGAAGAGATGGTTTTGATTGTTAATAAATGTATCACAACATATATAATACACTACATGGAGTGAGAGCTTTCAATATTTGGCTGTTAATTTCCCTAAAATACAGTACATAGTGTCAATAAAAACACACTTAGCCCAACAAGATAACAAAATATTCCAGATAGAGAAAAGAAAATTCATGGTAACCCAAATGGTTGGGTGCTTGAAGGAGGTTGACCTCCTCCACGATCACTTCTTCGGCCACTACCTCTACCTCGGCCATGGCTGCTATTCTTTTTCGCTTTTCCCTTCAACTTTTTTGCAGTATATTCATCTTCATCATCATCTTCCTCTTCTGACTTCCTTTTTTTTGTATACTTCCTTTTCTTTGGCTTTTCAGTCTGAATATCTGTCGGATTTAATTGCTGATCTTCTAAAGACTTAGATGTTGATTCAGGTTGGGTATCTGTTGATGGTAATGGAAATCTCAACCCTTGTGAATCTGAATTTGATGTCCCCAACGTTGTATCATCATTCTTCTTTCTCCAGTTTGGATTTAATTGTTTCTCAATCTTGCATAACACGTAATCCTTGAACTACACAATGTAAACCATCACATCTCAGTGATCATTAAACTTCCCACAAATCCAGAAAATTATTGTATCAAAAATAATTTATGATATAGAACTTTACGTTAACAAAACCTCCATAGGTAAACGATCATTTAGGTAATAAGCTTTGGTTAATCACAAAAAACAATTACTTAAATTTCAAGAGCTTAATAAGAAGCAAAATAAAGAAAAAGTAAACGTAATTATACGTACTTTTGCATGGAACACCGTAACAGGAGTGTACTCTTCCATGCGATAAAGATATTTCTGCATGATTATGGAGGAAGGGTAAGGCCAATACTCGAAGCTTCTAGTCCAACCGATAAGCGTAGTTCTTTGACCTTTTTGACCGTATACATTATTATTGAACTCTGTTGTCTTTTCCCAACTGCCCTTTTTTAGACCTCGAACTTGACCTCGGACTGTACGATCGATTATGATTTCCTGGCTGCTCCTGAACGGGTGCTCCTTCACATTATTCAACTTTGTGAAGACACAAACAACTCCTTTTTCTGCAGATTCTTGAAATAAATTATTGGGATCTGTCGTGTAAAGATCACATTCTTGGAAGTATGCGGGTAAATTTGGTACTGGTCCATTGGTGGCTCTTTCTATAGCCATCCGAACTAATTTTTCATCTGTGTAAGACGATACGGGATCATCCATTGATATCTCTGTTGATGCAGCTCTCTTTTCGTCTGTTGATGCAGCTCTCTTTTCGTCCTTCACACAGTTAGTATATGACTCTTCTTGATCAGCTTGTATTTTCTTGGAATGGATTAGCACAAGGGATTCTTTATAAGTATTCTAATAATCCTAAGAGTCTAATGAGTGTCTTCTATTATATATAGGTTGAGACGTAGAGTATGTACGTGCTCATTTAAAAACTTTATCTATTCGAACAAAAAGAAAAAAGCTTTATTAATTGTTATAATTTGGTAAATCTGTTAGAATTTAGAAGATAAATATAACAGGGATAATTATGATGAGTATCCAAACTTAACATTCCATCCTTTTAAATGAAAAAATCTTCTACAAAATTAATTTAGTTATCGATTCATATTTTATATTTCTAACCTAATCCTAATGTCTAAATTATATTACAATTTAGGAGGGGTGTATTCAAAGAAGAGTCTATGGGATTTTTTTGGATTCTAAAAGTAGTCCGGTATTCATTTAGGATTTTATAGAGTCTTTTAAAATCTTGAGGTATTCAATTAGGATTTTAAACAGTTCTTTTAAAATTTAGGTGTATTCAATTAGGATTTTAATAACTCCATCAAAATCATGAGATATTCAAAAATCTTAGGAATTTTAAAATGATTGGATTCCATTGGAGTTTTAGGCTTAAGAATAAATAGAATAGACTTTTAGAAATCCCTCCTACAGAGAAGAGATTTCAAAACAATTACACAGAAAAAGATCGACTAATATCAGACTAGTTTTCTTTCATTCCTTCATAATACATTTGAGTTTTTTTTTTACTGAGTTTTTTTAATTGCTAAGCCGTCTAAAAGGCTTGCGCATCTTGTATTTTTTAATTGTTTAATTGTTTGATAAGGATTATTTCATGTATTACATAGCTTTTTCAACGTTTCCTGGATTTAGTACGAATTTTTTTTTTTTTTATGTTATTAATTGACGGTGTTGATTAATTTTGGTTCATCAGTAATCTCGATCTTTGGAATGATATCATTGTTGTACATGTATATGGATTTTTGATATGATGACACCTTTTTGTATCCAGAAGTTTGCTTTTCAGGCTAGAAATATTGATGCAGATTCACATATTAATATTGATGCAGTTTCAAATATTCTATGCAGGTCCTGTATGTACTTTGTTTTCCAGGCTAGAAATATTTTTTGGAAAAAAAAATTGAATCTTTAAAATATAAGAGCAACCTATGCATTTGTATAATGTACTCATCAGTGTGTCATTTGTGCGAGAGTGTGGCACCAAAGTACATAGACTCAAATAATTTGATGTAATTTGAAACCTTATGGTAGAGGGTACATATCATTTTATTAACAAAGGGAATGCATTTTTTTCATTATTTCACTCTATGCTTCAGAGTAAAGCTTCAAATTTTTTTGTTGTTGATCAAATTATGTTCTGTTTTGTAAATACCTATGGGTTGTTGTTCTAATTATTCAAAGTAAAAGAAGTTCGAAAAAGATAGAATAAAAATAAAAATATTGATGTAATTATAATTAATAAGTTTAATTTTTTTTTAATAATACTCATATAAAATACTGTAAAATCTTATAAACTCTATGAAAAAATTTCGTCAGACTCTATAAAGATTTAAATAGAATCAAATAAACTCTATATAGAATTATAAGAATCCGTAGAGTTTATAACTCAATGGATTATAAAAATTCCAACAAAATCTTAAGAAATCTAATTTGAATACACCCCCTTAACTTCGTCCACCCTCCCTTTTTCACTTACAAGCGGTTATCTTACACTATTGCTAACACAAAATATATTAGAAAAATATAGAAAAGCGAAATCAAAACAATGAGAAAGATACCACCATGTTGCTCACCTATTCACGGAGACCTTATCCAAGTCGCATTATCCATGTGATCTTATTAGTGTCGTCAAACACCATTTCTGATAGACTCATATTAACGACCCATATATTTCTATTCCGTTCATAAAAAAATCCCGATCTACATCTCTCTAGCAGACCTATGAACATGTGACCACCACCTACAATCTCGATGTTGGATCGCGACTTACTGTAGCATTCCCGACACCGATAGTCGTGCGTAATTTCCAATTGATTGAATAGAATTTTAATAGATGGAGTATTGTTTCATGGATCTTAGACTTCGTAACTGGTGTGGGGAAATGACTCGAATAAAACTTATAAATCCTGGTCGGCGGTGGTAAGATCTGAATGACTATTATTCGTAACTACAAAACATGGCTATGGATCAAAGGGAGGCGTTCGCTCGATGACGCTTTGACGCGAGTGAAATAATCCCCCCACCCCCCCACAAGTGATGTAGGAATTAGTGAAATGCGAAACATATGAGTTGTGTGTGATAGAAGTAAGAGAGTACAGATGAGAAAGTAAGTTACGTATTGTGAAATGATCACTTATATTTATAGGTGAAGTGTTTGATCATATTCAACTTCTACTTAGGTCAGGATGCTTCCTGAAGTTTATCTCTTATCTTAACACATATGGTTGATATTTTTGGCTTATTTCAACCGAGTGATGAAGTATCACGAATTGGCCTTATCTTCACTCAATTGAGTTTATATCTTTATTTTTGACAAAATTCAAATTCTCGATTTAGGCAAGTATAATGATCTTTCGATTTCAAAGACTGAGTAGCCCTTGGGTCCAAGAAAATTAACGTGAATTTTATCCGTTGGAGATCAAATCGGACTTTCAAATTCTAGGAAACCGGAATTTAGCTTGCTTAAGAAATTCACTTGCCACATAAGGTATATCCGTAGGGGCCATTGGTACTATATACTACATTTTCAGCCAAAGACTCGCCTCTTTAATCTATAAACTTCATACCATGAAAGACCATCATCTAGAAGAGATCACAAGCCGAATACTTCATATATATATATCATTTATTTGAGAGTGTATCACTTAATCATAATATCCACTAAATAAAGAATTCAACTGATCATCAATGCATAGTAAACTCAAGAGAAGATGAATCAAGTATCATTGTCATATCTACTCAAAGTGGAGTATAAAAATCTTCATGCTCATATCTAGTCATTAGGATTCTTTTGTGCTTAATTTATATATCTATCATTCAAGGATTTATCTCTTTAACTATATTGATAATGAACGATTTTCAGAGGTTGAGGTAGAGCCTATAAAATTTTAACTGGAATTGTGGTTGAGCCGGTAAAAATCATGAGAGTTCAGTTGTGATTGAGCGCAGAAAAACCTCCTTGTATCAATTTCATTTTTCACCATTAAGAAGAATAAGAAGCTTAGTTTGGAGCTTAAAATCCTAAGGGTAATTCCTTAGGTGATGGACTGGACCTTCAGGAGTCGAACCAATATAAAACGTTTGTGTACCTTATATCCTTTAACTCTTTAAATGTCGTTTATGTTTGCATACTTAGAGTTATTATTAAACTGTAATCTTTCCCTTTGCATGATAACATAGCTTTCGATAATTTTCCTAAGTTAGTGTCTCAACCTTCTAAGTGTTGCCATCTTCGTCTAACAAACTCGTCTTTAATCATATTTCATAATCCTCTAGTGTTTGTTAAATAGTTTTGGTTAGATTTCTGTACCTAATAATTATCAAGAAATATTTTAATTAGGCATAATTAGATTAACGTCCTGTTTACCCCCTATAGGACAAACATGTGGTACTTGAGTCTAACTTTACGTGAATAGTTTAACAGTTCGTAGAAATAAAAAATTTGAAATCTAACCCTTTTTGTCCATATATTTTTGTTATCCTTCCTTATGTTTAATATCTTAATGCAAATATCTTTTGGTTGATCTCCTTTGTTTGAAGATGATAACGAACTTAGGTCTCGGAAGAGAAGAATGTAAATCTTCATTCAACCAATTGACTATGAGATATGGATCTTTACTACATATGAACCATACATTCCTTAAAACAATGAGTCCGTGTGAGAAATCGAAATGCCAGATGAGCTCACCTCACTTGATCATGAGAAGCTCAGAAAAATAAACAATGCCTTGCGCATACTCACTAGTTCATTAATTGTCGCGACATATAGACAAGTGAAGTATTGCAAATTGGGTCGTGAAATGTGTAATTCATAATTACACCTTATGAAGAGCCCAAAGTTGAGACAAAGTCAACCTCTTCCAAATCCGTGAAAGATGATAAGGGGAAAAAGAAAGGAGGTAAGTTCTAAGAAATATCCCCCGTTTCAGGTTGGAAGGAGACATTAAAAGATAAACCAAAGAGTTGGAATCTTGATTAGAGGACACTCAAACCATTTGCGGGGTAACAATTTTTTTATCCCTTTCTTGATCTTTTTTTGTTTATATCTTATCTATTTCTTTCCTATTTAGTTTTTTTATATCATTTTGTATCATTAATCTACTCTTAGTATTGTATGTAACATTTTTTTTATTTTATTAATGTAAAATTAGTTGGTGTGAAAATATTTTATCTTACCAGTTGGGGTTAGCTCAACTGGCTTGAGCCTTGGTTATTTTTCTAGGTGGTACAAGTTCGGACCGTGTCAATGACACCGAGTCCAAAAAGTGGCTCTTCCATGTAACAATTGTTTTTTAATTTTAAGTGGTTTCTATATCCTTTATACTACGTAGATCATCTTGTGAAAAAACTTTTTAATAATCATCTTTAAATGAATTTGAAATAACTTATGAAAATCTTTCTTAAAAAACTTTTATTGCTTTGTTTTCTTAAAACTCGAAAATTAATTGTTATTGGTATATCATTATTATTTCCTTGTTGAAAATTATATTCGATTTCCCTAATAAATATTCTTGTAAGCATATATCACCAAGACTTAATAGAGAAGTTGATTATCAAAATCAAAAGATGCACCTACGAATACAAATAAAGTGATTATCCACTACAATAACACCACAAGAAGGCTTTTCGAGACGTAAAATGATAAGATCAACGATGATAAAGCGTAGTGAGGTATTTTTATTTGTCTCGGTTATTTTCTTCGTATAATCATATCTTCTGTGTGTTTATTTTCCCGTGCTTTAAATTTAGTGTTTATAGGTATTTTTTATTTTTCATTCTCTTGCAAAAACTTTGGGACCGGTCTTTAAAAAGGTTTAAAAAGTTTAGGTATTTTTATGAAATTTATGGTATTTATTCTTTCAAATTGAACCCATTTGGCTTCCTGTATCTTGAAACCATCAAAACATTTTTTATTCACTCCACTATCCCATTCCAAAACAAACACACTATCTTCCTCTTCATTTTTAAATCCTTACCCTTTTATATCAAAACCTCATCTTTCAAAATCATCCATGGCTTCAATAACTAGTAACAGAACTTAAATGCACCAACCAAACCTTCATCTTCTAGAACTCGTAAGGTTACTAGATCCCCAAGGTAGTCAAAGACTTAGAGATGAAGAATCTAATGAGAAGGAGGAAGAATATTTTTTCTAATATAATCTATTCTAAAATAAGAAGGAGAAACTCTGGGAAAAATAGTTGATTAAGAGCACAAAGATTATTTATGGAAGACTGATTGATGAGCTTGACCTTAGTTAAATTTTTCCCTTGGTAAGATCCAGTTCTACACTTTTTATTCACAGTTCGAATTTCCTAATTTCATTAATTTATATTGTTTGAGTCCCCCACCTATAATCTCCTCGTCTTAGAGTTGTACAAAAATTCGAAATGCATTAGCGTCATCCAAATTTTTTCTAAGAAAGTGTTCGGGCATCCCATTACTATTAGTCCTAGATACCTTGCTGGAATCATTAAACTTAAGGATGATAAATATGATAAATTCATTGTAAATAGTTGGAGATTGAAAGCAGTAGAAAGCGATTTAGACGAAAAGGAGCTTGTTATTAATTTAACAAAATAAAAAAGGCTCTATGATCACGACACGCCTTAGAACTCAAATTCCTTCTCTCCCGTTATTAGAATTGCCCACAAAATCATAAATTTAGGGATTATTTGCCAAGGTAAACACGATAGTGTTATCTCACCCTTTGAGGCTATCCTATTGTTTCACACTCTTACAAAAAACCCAATAATCTTTGTTCCATAATTATTCCAAACATGTACTATCACTCCAACCCCACTTCATCCGTTCCATAAGATATTATCGTGAGTCATATATTTAAGAATTTAAAAAATGTTCTTGCCACCCAGATCTCCATTCTTTCAAATAGGGATGGAGAATGAGCATTTCCATCATAAATACGATAATATATTTTTCTACAAAAACGAGTACATCGACTATGAATTCGAGTTTGGCTTGAGTTTAGACAAGCCTTAATATTCAAGTTTGGGTTGGACTTGTAAATTTTTTTCCATGTCTGGGCTCGACTCGACTTGGTCCGTGTAGGACTTGTTTGAGGTTTGTTTGAGTATCATTAAAGGTTCGTTTATTTTTCTATGACATATATTATTATTTTTTGAGCACTTACCAAACTATTCACGAGTTTAACGAGTAAAGTTTATACAAGTTGAGTTTAGGTTGCTTTTTTTGTCAAAGTGCATTAATAATAAAACGAAATAAAAGTCAAAACAAGGAAAGGATAGTCTCAACCTATTCCACCAGGGATAGGGGAGTTAAACGGTAAATTAACGAACAGGTGGGGAGGGTTAGAAATCCAATTGCAAGGAAAAGTACCCAATAGCTTTTGCCTCGCAACCCAATCCGCAAACATATTATCTATTCTATGAATAAAATAGAAAGATACTACTCTATTACAACTCAACTCTTAATATCTAAGTAAAATACTCGAGTCGTTCATTTGGAGGAGCTTTAGGAAGTTTTAGCATCTCCACAACCATCTTGTTATCGCAAAGGATTCTAATGTCTTGGTGATGGAATTTGATCGCTGAGCTAAGACCATTGCGCACTCCTATAAGTTCTGCTTCTTCGGGGATGTAACAAGAAAAAGACCATGCATGACCATGATTTAGTTTATTATCTTTATCCACTAATATACTAGCAGAGGAGGCATTATAATCTTTTGTAAAACAAGCATCTGTAAACAAAACAATAGTATTTGAACTCATTTTCTTATCCCATGTTTCACTTTTTGTTTTACTACTCTTTATGATATGAGTAGATATAGTTTGTGCTTCACTTACCTGTAGCTTTTCTGATTCAGACTGGATATGAGTTGCCATATATGGTGATATTAATAGGTTAGCCTTAGAGATATTTTTATTACTATAGAAGTATTCATCATAGGCATTGAGGGACATTTTTAATACCTGTGTAGAGTCAGGGATAATACCTTCATATATATATATATATATATATATCATGCTTTCCATACATGCCAAATCAGGTTTACACTCAGTTCATACAGATTTCTTCCAGCTATATCATATTGTTTTTGCATCCTTTTCATTTCAGTAAACCAGATTCCAAAATCTTGCAGTAAAGTTTGAGTTGGATAACTTATATGGGTATATGAGCCATAAATCTCTAACCCATGAACAATTGAATACCAAATGCTCAATAGATTCTATCTCAGTACCACACACATTACATAAAGGAGTTGTAGCATATTTTCTTCTATATTTTAACTCTTCCGTAGGGAGTTTCGTTTTAAACATTTTCCATATAAATTTTTTTATCTTAGGGGGTACCTTTAGGCTCCATACATCCTTCCAAATTGACTTTGGGGTTGCGTAGGAGCCACTTGGTTGATCCACCTTAAGTAAGGAATCATTTTTAACTTCTATATCTTTCAGATAGCCATACATATCTTTAGAAGTGATCTCACCAGTCCTGGAATGATTCCAAAAGGCATTATCATCAGTAACAAAATAAGGGGTCATAATTTTCAATATTTTTCCTTCAGTTTCTGAATCAAACCATTTGGAGATCAAGTAATGATCCCATATATTTGAACCTTCATGGAAGAGATCAGATAGAGTAACAAGAGGACAATATTTAGGACATTTCATACTTTTAATTCCAGGAATCCAACTATGGTTCCATATATTAATCAATTTACCATTAACCAGGTGAGCTAGCTCATCTGGCCAGAGCCCTGTCTCTCAACTAATTGAGAAGATTTGTAATAGCTAGTCTAAAAAAAAAAAAAAACTTAATGTTTGAGCTTCATATGTAGTTCGATTTGCCGATAAAAAAAAAAATTCCAAGTTAAATCTTTCTTAAAACTGTTTTTACCTTCCATCAAACTTCTCCAACCCAAAGTTGGGTTGTAGCCCAGATTAGCTTCTAGAAAATGAGTTTTTTTAAAGTTAAAACCTTTCAATTGTTCTAGTTAACAAAGAAATAGGGTTGTTAAGAATTTTCTAGGCATTTCTAGCTAACAAAGCTATATTTTTCAATCTCATACCTTAAAAATCCCGTTCCCCTTTTATATTTATTAATGGTTATGTTATCCCATTTGATTCAGTGATTTCTTTTTGTATTTTCATTATTTCACCAAAAAGTAGTAATAAAGGAGTCAATTTTATCGCATATACTTTTAGGAATCAGAAAAGCTGACATAGTATAGGATGGAATAACACTTATAATCGCCTTTATAAGTGTTTCTTTACCAGCTTCTGAGAGAAAGATAGTATGCCATTTATCCAGTTTAGTATTAATGTATCTAACATCTAGTTTAGGGATTAACTTTGGATCTACACCTATTAGCTGGTAATCTAAGATATTACCCCAATTAGTTAATCTGTTCATTCTCAAAACATCTAGGATTGTATTTATTTTTTCAGGAGGAGGTATTTTTACAAAAAACTATACCACTTTTATTCAGGTGAATACATTTCCTCGAGGCATGGCTATATTCATCGAGAATTATATTATATTGTTCAACATCTTTCATTTCGGCTCTATGAAGAATAAACTATCATATGCAAAAAGTATGTGACTTAAGGATAAGTGTTGTTTATTCTTTTTTATCCCTCTTATAAAGTTATTGCTAATCTTATCATTCATAAGAGAGGTCAAGGCTTGAGTGATCAAACAAAATAAAAGGGTGATAGGGGATCCCTATGCCTTAGGCCTTTGGATGAGGTTTGGAGATGAATTTGATCACCATTCAAGAGTACACTATAGGTATCTAAGGTGACACAACCTATGATCCATTTAAACCAAGTGTTACAAAAGCCCATTCTCCACAAAGATTCAACTAAGATGTCCCATTCTACATTTTCATAAGCTTTAGCAATGTTAGATTTTATTTCCACATAATGAGTCTTAGTGTTTATTTTTCTTTTAAGGAAATGACTAACTTCATGAGCTAGTAGGATATTTTCAGTGATTTCCTTACTAGGGTGAAAGCACATTGAGTATCACTTATAATTATTGGCATATATTTCTGAAATCTTTTAACCAAAACTTTAGCCAAGATCTTATATATAACATTAGAGCAGCTAATATGTCTATAGTGAGCTATTCTTGCTGGTTTCTCAACCTTGAGTAATTAGGGTTTTATTTATTTCATAAAGGTCACTACCATTCCACAAGAAGTCAGATTTACATCTAAGTATATCAAAATTTAAAATATCCTAATGTTTTTCATAGAAGTAAACAGGGTATCCATTAGGGCCTGGAGCCCTTTCATTACCCATTTCCCACATGGCATTTTTAATCTCAGTTATATAACATGGTCAATGAGATCGTTGTTCATATCTTCGGTGATACAATTATCAAGAGAGTTAATCACTGAAGAGAATTCTCTATGCCCTTTAGTACTAAATATAGCATTGAAGTAGGATTTTATTTCATTTTCCATATCAGTTTTCTTTTCCAGCCAAATATTATTATCAGTAAGAATTCTAGTGATTTTATTCCTCTTTCTTCTACTCTTAGCTATAGAATAGAAGTAAGAGGTGTTTCTATCTCCTAGGGACAACCATTTAATTCTTTTGATTTTAATTTCCAGTAAGTTTCTTCATTTTTCCATCCCTGTTCCATCCTTCATTTTAAGTAGGTTGTTTAATAAACAAGTATAAATTTAAATTCTTAACTTTGCTTGTTTAATGAGTCAAACTCAAATAAACCCGTAAAGAACTCAAACCCAAACCCAAACCCTTGATGATAATATCAACTCTTTTAGAACTTCACCCTTAACCTTCAATACCAGCATCCCACTCCATATCGCACAAATTAAACAAATTACGTTGTTATTAGTGGAAGAGCTAAGCATTTAATAAGGGAGGCCATGGTCCCTTGACTATTCTAAAAACACTTTTTGACCATATATGTTTTTTATTTATCTTATCACTGGCCAGGGCCTTGGTTATCCACTCTAGTGGTGCAGGTTCGAACCGAGTCAATGACCCGAGTCAAAAGTGGCTTTCCTTTGTAACAAAAAAATTCAAAATTTTCACCTAGTTTTCTTTAACTTTTGAAATTTATTTTGTGTCTTAAATTTGTTTTATGTGTATGAATATTTCATTTTTCCTATAATAAAATATAGGTTATTTTGTATAATATAGAACACTATAGTGCACTTATTTTAAAAAAAATAATATGAAGTTTATAGTAGCTTTTTTCCATAATATAAAGATATAATGTGATTTTTACATTCTAGAGGGACCTACAATATAATTTTTGCATAAAATAGGGACCGCAGTTAACCTCTTAAATTTTTTTTTTGGGAATGTTACCTGAACTGAACCCCTATTCATCTGGTCGTTATACAGAGCAGAGTATAAGAGACGGAAAAAGTGAGCAATTTAGCGAACCAAGCATTCATAGTACTAGTAAAAACAATACAAATAGAGGAAATACCAGAATAGGAAACCGAAACAAAAAGCAAACGTGGAACAACAACAAGGAGCAAGATCAAAGGTTGGATTATGGCTTGATTCATATGTCCATTGGTTCAATTTGTGAATGTAAAGAATTGTTTTTGCATGAAATGTGACCTCATTACCGACCAGATGAATAGGGGACGTGGAAATAGGATGAGTTGCCTCACTTATCACCGAAGCAGATTTCGTTCAAAATTGACGACTTTCAGGATTATCAGTGCTGGAAGAAAAGTATAGAGTGTGCAAATTTTCCTAGTTTGGAGGTATTAGCTGGAAATATAAAGTGGGTAATCTAAAACATCATGATGATAAATGAGACTATTACATCATAACTTTATCGTGAATTCTATACAAGAAAGATTAAGTATCAATGTTAAGTAGTGCTGTAGTTGCTATAATCTGAACAATGAAATACAAACGAGACAAAAGATAGAAGAGATGGTTTTGATCATTAATAAATGTATCACAACATACATAATACACTACATGGAGGGAGAGCTTTCAGTGTTTGGCTCATAATTTCCCTAAAATACAGTACTCATTGTCAATTAAAACACATTTAGCCCAAAAAGATAACAATTTTTTTGCAGATAGAGAAGAGATTAATCATGATACCCCACGATCACTTTGATTGGGTGCTTGAAGCACTTTTCTTTCTCTTGGCCATGGCAGCTATTCTTTTTTCTCTTCTGTCTTCATTCTCTTTGATTCCGGAATATCTGTCGGATTTAATTGTTGTTGTTCTAAAGACTTAGATGTTGATTCAGGTTGTGTATCTGTTGATGGTAATGAAGATTTCAACCCTTGTGAATCTGAATTTGATGCCCCTAACGTTGTATCATCATTCTCCTTTCTCCATTTTGGATTTACCAGTTTTCCAATCTTGCATAACACGTACTCCGGGAACTACACAATGTAACCCATCATATCAATTAAGTAAATAATTTTACAACAATTTTAAGAAAGAAAAATAAAATAGTAATATACGTACTTTTGCAGTCCACAGTGGCATAGGAACGTGCTCTATCATGCGATAAAGATATTTCTGAGTGATTATGGGCGAAGGGTAAGGCGAATATTCCCATTTTCTAGTGTAACCTATAGGATCACCACTTTCATCGAGTACACTCTCTTTACAAGACGGCCCTGATACGGTTGCCCATATGCCCTTTAACGGTTGCTCTTTCTGCTTCCAAATAAAGTCTGACTTTGTGAAGACCAAAGCAATTCCTTTTTCTGCAGATTCTTCAAATAAATCCTTGGGGTCTGTCTCGTAAAGATTACACTCTTTGAAGTGTGAAGGTAAATTTCTTATACGTCCATAGTTGGCTCTTTGTCCAGCCAAGAGAATTAAGTTTTTTGGACCGTAAGCTGATTCGCGAGCTGTTGGTGCAGATCTCTTTTCGTTGTTCATATTTAGTATATGACTCTTCTTGATCAGCTTGTATTTTCTTGGAAGGAATTAGCACAAGGGATTATTGATATGTATTTTAATAACGCAAATACTCTTATGAATTAATTTGGTTGTCTTCTATTATATTTATAGGTAGGGAATTTGTAAGTGCTCGTTTAAAAACTATATCAATTCGAATAAAAAAAGCTTTATGGATTTTTATAATATGGTAAATATTAGTATGATAAATATTTGATAAACTTGATTCTATACTTATCTATTAAATTGTATTTGAATATTTAAAAGAAGATAAGATTGGATATTATATTTATCTATTAAATTGTATTTGAATATTTTAAAAAAGATAAATTAGAAAATAAGATAAATTTTCTATCCGTTTGGAAGTGCTTTTTTGGAGAAACACTTAAAAATACTTTTACCATTTTAATTTTTTTTTTACTTTGAAAAGCACTTTTATGAGAAGTACCAAATAGGTGCTTATTAAAATAAGCCCTTAAAATAATTTTAGATTTCAAAATTATTTTTAATAATTTTTTAAAATTTTGAATTTTATTCTAAATGTGTTTTTTTACTCTAAAATAAGCACTTCCAAACGGGCTCTTAGTTCATATATTCTAGTTAAAGTATTGTATATATCTATTAAATTTAAAAGGTACACAACCAAAATAACTTGTTTTAGCAGGTCCAACCAATTTCTATAATATTTAAACACGTTTAGCAGGCTTTGGACATACAGTTGGTGGGCTCTATACACACGTTATGGTGGGCTCTGACTACACATTTTGGTGGTCTTTGAGTAAGTAAACGCTGATAATGATAATAAATGATATATTATCATCTGTATCAGATGGATATATACCAACTATCACCAATGATGTTATTCCAACTCTTTTTCCTTCTATAAACAAAAGCAAAGTGACGTAAAAGGTTCACAACCCGTTGAATACATCTGCAATCAAAGTCGCCAAGAGGAAGAATAAGCCAAAACCAACGACCAAAAGGAAGAAGAAGCCACCACGAAAAGCCGCTAAGATGAAGAAGCCACCACAAAAATCCTAGTGACGGAAAAGGTTCAACCCATTGACTACATTTGCAATCAAGGTCGCCAAGATAAAGAAGAAGCCAAAACCAACGTTGAAAATTAAGATTCCGGTGATACCCGTTACCGAGAGCAACAACCCATTGTTAATGGTACGAGCCCACCTAGGCATTCAACTCGTTAAAAAGAAGCCGCCAAGACTAAGAAGAAGCCACCACAAAAGTCCAGGGACGGAAAAGGTTCACAACCCATTGACTGCATCTATGAACCAAATAATCATCTTTTATAAAACCAACAAATTTCATTACATACCCTTATTAAAACGGAGATTGATTGACTAATGAACACAAATGTTTGTGATTATAATTCTGGGCTATATAGTGACATCGTATAGTTAACGTGATGTTATAATCACTCCTTAAAATATTCTAAAACTGTTATGGTAAATATTTGACAAGATTCTGCCTTATTTTTAGAAATGCATTTTTTTGGTCGGCTAATGAAAGCTAATGATAGGGGTAGAATTGGGAGATCATGGTAACTAATAAATTGATTTGGACCTTATTAATACAAACTATTGAGCTGAACTTTTTAAAACTTGATTTGCTGGGATTAGGACCTTATTAGCTATTATCTTTAGAGATTATATTCTATTATTAGAAATATAACTTCTTTTGGCATTTTTTCTATATGGTATTAAAGGTTTAATAAAATAAAAAATTTGGGATTTTTTAAAGGCTGACTTTCATTGTCAGGCTTTGTTTTTCAAAAAAAAAAAAAAAACTTGTGCAAAATTTTCTAGCCTTCATTCCTAGTCAGTTATTGCAAGGTCTATACATGATGAGTTAATGTTTATCCAACGATTTAGGGATTTACAAAATATTCAATCATCATACAAATTGAATGGAAAAAAATATTTGTAGTAGTGTCAATTTTTTTCATCTTTTTAAAAGGTAAAAAAAATATTTCTCATCTTTTTGGAACATGCCAAAAAAAAGGAGATTCTCGTTTTGATGCATGTGATGAGGATGATTCTATACTTATGGCTTGATTATGGAACTCAATGACTCCTAATAGCAGTGTTCCAATTATGTTTTTAAAGACTTCAAAGGCTATTTGGGATGCATGAAACAAACTTACTCCATGTCGAAAGATGTAGCTCAAGTATACGAGGTAAAAATCAAGAGCAGTGCAACCAAACAAGGTAACATATGACAGTTTCATAATATGCTAATTTATTGCAGAATTTGTGGCAAGAACATGACAATTATTGAAGTATCGAAACAACAAATAGTGAAGATACAACTATCATAACAGACTTAATTAAAAAATATCGAGTTTATGATTTTTTGGTCGGCCTGAATACTGAATTTGATCAGGTTAGAATACAAGTTCTTGGAAAAGAAAAACATCTCTGAATGAGTTAATCTCTATAACTTGGGCTAAAGAAAGTAGGGGTGGGGTCATGCCGAAACCTCAAATATTGGAGGGCTCGGCCATGGTAGCTAAAGGGAGAAATAGACAAGATATAACTCTAGATCAAATGTCAACTCAAATAAATGGAAGAGCAGAAATATCAAAAGGTCCAAATCAAAATGAAAAAATATAGCCTATGTCCAAAAAAAATGGAAAATATAGTTTGTGGTGCACTTATTGCAAGAAAAATGACATACCAAAGAGAAATAAACTCCATAGAAAACCACCTAGCAAGAAATTGGGTTACAAAGGAGGACAACAAAATAATTATGGAGAAGTACCCTTGAGAACTGTTCAACCAAATAAAGTAAAATTTGAAGGGAAAGATGAATTTAACCAGGAGGAAATCGAAAAATTGAGAGCTTTGTTAAAACTCTTGAAAAACAAGTTTCAGGTAGTTGTTCATTGACACATTCTGCTACGCTTCCGATTCTCATTGGATTAACAATCTCATATAATTTTCTTTCAAACTCTTGGGTCATCGACTCAGGCGGCACTGACTATATGACTCTCTTAAACAAAAATATAGTACACAACTTCCATGCCCTAGTAGTAGGAAAAAATTTACATCAGATAGCTCATTAATTACAATATCAGGTTTAGAAGATGTTCAAATTAACACTTAATTGATGCATAAAAATGTGCTCCATGTTCTAAAAATTTCAACTAATCTTATTTATGTTCAAAGTCTCACCTGAGGTCTTAATTGTAACGTCATTTTTTTGCCCCACCCATTGTGTTTTTCAGGACCAGGATTCGGAAAAGTTGATTGGACATGCTAAGGAACAGGATGGGCTATACTTTCTTGAAACATCAAGTATTATCAAAGAGACATCTTCATCATTATTATTGTCTAACAAGTATCTATCCAATAAAGAAAAAATTCTACTTTATCAGCGTAGGTTAGGGCATCCTTCTTTAGAACTATTCAAAATTTATTTTCTTCTCTATTTCAAAACTTAGATTAACATTTTTATTGTGATGTGTGTGAAATTGGCGGAACATACACGTGTAAGATTTCCAGTTAGTAATAAAAGAGTTCAAGTGATTTCTCTTTAGTGCATAGTGATATATGGAGTCCTTCATGAGTACTCTATGTTTTAAGTGCACAATGGTTTGTGTCCTTTATTGAAGATTGTACTAGAATTTCTTGGATGTTTATTTTAAAATATAAATCTGATGTTAGTGTTATTCTTCCAAATTTCCGTACCATGATATAAATAAAAATCAGTTTGGGGTTAAATTAAAAGGTTTCGGTCAGATAATGCTAGGGATTATTTTAATCAAACATTGACTCCACGTTTTCAAAGGAAGGGATAATTCATGAGTCATTTTGTGTAAATAACCCACAACACAACGTGATAGCACATAGGAAAAATAAACATTTACTTGATACTACCCGTGCAATCCCTTTTCAGCACAAAATGGCTAAATCCTATTCGGGTGAAGCAGTAGTCACATCTGCCCCTATTATTAATAGATTGCCATCAAGAGTCTTAGATTTTCAAAGTCCTATGGAATTTTTTTTTGAGTTTTACCATACGTTATCTATTACCAATAATCTTATTCATATTCACCACCGTGGAAAATTAGATCCAAGGGCAGTAAGATGTGATTTTTGTAGGATATTTCTCAACTAAAAAAGGATATAAGTGTTATCATACCCTGTCCAAAATTTTTATGTTTCGCCTGATGTCACTTTTAATGAAAATGAATCGTATTTTACAATTTTTTATCTTCAAGAAGAGAAATTAACTATGGAAGATAAGGATAACACGAAGTAATTTTTAATTGATATTTCCTCACCAAGGTCTATACCTATTACCCCAGAAGGTATCCCTTTTCAAAAAAAGGTGAAAAATAGTGGACTAATAATAACGTGTGTGATCTTAGTAATAAGAGATTTGGTAAAGTGTATTCAAGGAAGAAAAGTATTGTACCCGTACTTGAACAAGTCCAAGAATTGAACCTAAAGACTAGAAATAAGGTAACTGTTCTTGATTCTAAAAAGTTCAAGAATCTAACCTGAAAATTTCTCACAACATAATTCATATCATGATTTGCCAATTGTTGTTAGGAAAAATACTAGAGAATGCACTAAAAAGCCACTATACCCTATATCGAATTTTGTGGCGTTTGAGCATTTCTCACCATCTCATAGAAACTTTATTATAAGTCATAACACCATTTCTATACCTAACATTGTATTCGAGGCTTTATCAAATAAAAATTGGAAACAAGCTATGTATATCAAAATGGAAACTCTAGAAAAGAATCAAACACTGGACTTGGTGAATTTACCTCCTAGAAAAAGCTTAGTAGGATGTAAATGATTAATCTCCTTAAAATATAATACATACGAATCATTGGAAAGATACAAAGCAAGGTTAGTAGAAAAAATTTATACTCAGACTTATGGTATAGATTATCAAGAAACGTTTTTCTCCTGTTGTGAAAATGAACATAATAAGAATTCTCTGACCATTGGCAGCTAATTATGGATGAAATTTGCAACAATTTGATGTAAAAAATGCCTTCATACATGGAGACATTTAAGAGGAAATATATATGGAGATTCCATCAGGATTTGCTAATAATCAAGCTGTAAATAGGGTGTGTAAATTGAAAAAAGCCTTGTATGATCGAAAACAATCTTTGAGAGCTTGGTTTGGAAGATTCTCAAAGGCAATAATAAGAGTCGCCATTCTTCTTGTATATGTCGACGATATGATTGTTACAGGAGATGATGAAAAAAGTCAGTTTTTGAAATATGTTTGGCAAAAGAGTTTGAGATTAAAGAGTTGAGAAGACTTAAATACTTCTTTGGAATTGAAGTTTCACATCCAAAACAAGGAATTTTCATTTCTCGGCAAAAATACATCACTGACCTTCTCAAAGACATGAATTTTTGGTCAAGTATACGTCTTTCTTTTGGAAGAGTAACAACCACTAATACTAACATATGGAGGATAATCCAAATATGTCAGTGTATGTGTATTGATTATAAGCTTAGCCACTGTAGTATAGCCTAATCTTATCAGCCTTATGATGGAATAATTAATATGAGTTTTTTATTTAACCATTGATCATACACATAGAGTTTATTTCTCCTTGTAACCATATATATGATCTCCTAAATATAATAGTGTCGGTGCAAGGCTAACCCTTACGCCCGATAATTTTTTTTCTATAGGTTAAAAAAGTTGGTTATTTAACAAAGTACTTATATTATAGTCTTTTTATGTTATCACAGTTTTAGGTTATGGTAGAGTTATACATTTTCCTTTGAAAATCTTGCATTTACACGGATGGAGAAACAAATTTTGATAAAACAACATCATGCACACAAATGGATAAAATGAAGGAAAGGGAAGCTTTTAATTAAGAACAATGCTAAATGCATATATATTTGTATAAAAAGGGAGAGAAGCCGGTTACCTGAACAATCTCAAGTAATACAATGTTGGTTTTGGAGAAATCAAGATTGTTCTAATCGACGGGCTTAGTTATTTTTTTTGGATAAGCTTTCAATTATGTCAACATAAACAAAGCAACCTAGCATCATTCATAGTCTTGTGTTTCCTTGGAGGCATCCACATTTTCCAAAACTTTGTTTTCTCCTCTTTGAGGCATTATATATTACATTATTTGAGTTCGATGGGAGTTTTTGTTATGCATTTTGAATTTTACCTGAATCCACCAACTTGTGTTCATGTATATCCAAAAGGAAAAAGTCTCATACAACTCTATTGAGCCTCATCCAAAGAGTCAAGGTCATGTCCAAATGAGACAATAGATCTTACTTGTTAAGATACATCCATAATGTAGACTTTGAACTTGCAAATAGTGTCATTATCTGTAATTTCTTCTCATATTTATTTTCAAGGACACCCCTGTCCTCGCTTGGCAGGAGGAAGGGTTGCGCCTAAGCCTATTCAGTCATGATACTGGACTCTTGGTGTAAGAAAATCTTTCCTTTCTTCTAAGTTGATGTTTTAATCATGATTTCAGAATGAAATTTTCTTTGTTATCTTGATTCTTGCGAGAGAAGATTTTTGAACAAGTGAAATTCCTTATACTTTTTATATAATAGTGAAATACAAATAAGCATGTTGGGAAGTAATAGGGTCATAAGGAAACATGGTCTCTACATATTTATCATTATGTATCTAAGGTAACGATTAGGGATGAAAAATGTTATGGTTTAAAAACAAAACCGATGAAAATGCAAACCGATTAAAAACCGATTATGCAACCATGGATTAATCCGTTAGGTTATGGTTTTAAAAAGTGTAACTAACGGTTAAATCTATTAGGTTTGGTTTCAGATAAAGAAAACTAAATAACGGAAAATACGTTTATTATCATTTGTATATTTTATAATAATATAGAAAAAAGTATTTTCATATCTCAGAACTAAAATCTAAATATTAAATTTAACAGAAAAGTAACAAATATGTTATTTAATTTATAAACAATATAACATTTTATATATTATAAGACTTTTCTTGTATTTGTGATAGTATTTTAAAAAATTTCAATATATTTATATAGTTATAGTTTGGTTATGGTTAAAATCCAAAAAACCGCTTGAAAAACCTAAACCAGATTATTCGGTTTTGGTTTTGGAAAGTAAATCTGACGGCTAAATATGTTAGGATTTGATTTTTGATAAATTAAATGGTTATGGACATGGTTTCGGATTTTTTCTGCAATTATCCAATCTGTTTCCATCCCTAATAACGATCATAGTATGAAGTTTAACAAAGCATATAGATTTATCTCCTCACGACCGAAAAATGGTTACCATTAATGACTCTGCCGCCTTTATGCTGCGTGTGCATGTGAGAAATTAGTCATGATTTGGGGGTCGTACTCCATGTATGGGTCATTACCACACACTTGTTGAATAGTCAAAGACATATAATCTTGGGATTTGCATCTCCAAATCAAGGGGTAATTCATAGAAATATTTGTGCCACCTCCTTTCAGTTATTGGGCATAAACCCTAGGTTTCACACCTTTTAGTCATACTGACCAAATCACATAAGTTTGTGGCAAACAAGAGCATCAAATAAATTCTACACACAATAATCTCCTCATTTCAACTAACTTCGCCAAGATTTCTCATATTCCTTCCATCACTTGTGTATGAAAAAGTATGATAAAATACACCTTACACAACATGGTCAAACCACAACATGGCTAGTATGCAGCCTACATAGCTACCATAACCGGTTTCACATTTGTAAGGTTGTTATCACTAAGAGGTTATTTGACAACTATTGGACTATATAAACTTTATTCCAAAAAAGTTGAAGTGAATGATTCGATCGTAATCTATCTCTTACGGTTCAAGTTAACTCTCTTACTACTTATTCTCACAATTTCAATCTGGAGGCTCCATCGCATACATTTATTGACTTGATCGCCTAGATTTATCGATAGTCTTACTCTTTGGTGGTTCCAACACATTTAATTTTTCATGCATGTAATTGTTGTTGTACATGGTCCATTTACTTGGTTTCGTATACACACCGTATATTAATGTGAAATATTTTATCTTCTCAAGCACAAATCGAGACCAACCAACTATACTCTCCACAATGCCACATGTAACCACTAGAATAATCCACATCCACAATGCCACATGTAATCACTAGAATAATCCACTCTTCACAATGCCACATGTAACCACCAGAATAATTCTTAACTGAAACCAAAACGATGGACGCAGTTGGTGAACATAGAACATTAATTGACATGACTTGTGAAAACCTACAAGCACGACAACAAGCATAGGAAATTTACATGCGAAATGGAAAGAGTAAAAAATAAATAAAGATTGTTTCTCCAACCTCTACTTCCATCAACCCACTCCATATCCCACACCCAGAATAAATTATATAGTTACTTAGATCTATCCCAATAAAAGATAGAAAAAAAAAGCAGCCATCGAACGAGAAAATAGAAACAGAACAATGTCTTGGCATTTTGGGTCAAGGCCCCCAAATTTCCTTGACCCCCCCTCCCCCCCCCCCCCCCAACTTGTAAAAAATATTTATTACAATATAATTATCTTTATTTATGTGAATATTTTTTTTCTATAATGAAGTATATGTGTATTTTTATATAATTTAGAGACTTAAAGTGCAATTTTTGCATTATATAGACCGATAAAATGCAAATTAAATATAAAATAAAAAATTAAAGGCAGTTGTCTGCGAACATACTTGGCTACCCAAATATAAAATCTTGGTTTCGTCCCTTAGTCTTATGAAACCCCGCTACTTAATCATACATAATACTAATGGAAACACTACAACGAATGTATCATCAGAAATGATATATATTGTGAGAACACTAAAATGGCCTCTAATAATATTAAAAACGGAAAAATTTATTGCGGCAACACCAAAATGGCCTTTAATTATATTATCAGCGGCAATTTTGTGTCTTTAGAGACGAATTTATTGCGAACAAATAGGGGCGACGTTTGCCGCTAATGCTCATTAGCGGCAAAATCGAAACTTTTTGTGGCAAACTTTTTTCTCGCTAAAATAAGTTTTATTGTAGTGAACTAATAATGTAGTAAAAATACCAGAATAGGACGACGGAAACAAAGAGCTAACGTGGAACAAAACCCAGCCAAAATAGGAAAATGAAACAAAGGAGGAAACTACAAATTGAGGCCCAACTAATACAAAACTTATTTTTTAAAGCCTAGTTAGAAAATAGTTCTAAGTAAGGCCTGGTTTCAAATTCTGGTTGGATTTTTTCCAATGTTACCCTTTTCCTTTCTTTTTTTCCAGAAATTCGTTTTTTTAATATTCTTATTCTTTACATTTAGCGAATGGGTCCGTACCTATAGGTACGGACCCATATTGGGTTTTCGTTTTTTATAGTTGTGTGAAATTTTTTTATAACGTCCAAATCGCTAAGGGCTGTACCAGAGTTCGTTATTTTTTTTATAAATTCATACTTATTAAGTCAAGATGTGTCTATTATACACTAGGGGCTATACCTAGGGATTGTACGGTGTATGAATAATTTTTTAAGTCCTTGTCCAAGTGTATATCCAATGAAAACCCTATACCATAGGGGTTGTACCCTTTAAAAAAAATTTAAGGCTTTTTCTTGAAAACCCTATACCATAGGGGTTGTACCCTTTACAAAAATTTAAGGCTTTTTCTTTTAAAAACTTGACAGAAATGGGTTGGACCATGGATTTAAAAAAATTGACTGAAATGGCTGGACCATGATAGGGGGGAGGGGGGGTTGGACCATGCTGGGCTGATCCAAGACTGATCAACATTTTTTACAAGGCTGGATCCATGGCCCAAAGGGGTGGACCACGGCCCAAAGGGACTGGAATGGTGTTGGTTTTCCTGCGCGAGATTAGGAGATGGTGGTGTTTTTCCTGCGGAGATGGAGGAGATGATGGTGGGGTTTTCTTGAACTGGACGAGAGTGTGGTGGGTGCTGGATCTGCAGCAGAGTGGTGCTGGTTCTGCAGCAGAGAGACTGGGCGTCGGAGACCTCTGCAGCAGCGCTGATCCAGATCTGCAGCAGCTCCGTGAGGTTCTCCAATGGTGGTGCAGCAACGCCGTCCAGATCTGGATCTAGAAGAAAACTGCCTGAGTTTTGCTGAGTGAAGATATTGCAGCCCATGCTACTGAATCAGCTGCTTTATTTTTGGTACCAACAATTAAGAATTGTTTTCCCCTACTTGTCGCATCAAAAACCAAATCACAAGCTTCTGATAAAAAACGGGCATTTTCTCTACCCCTTCTTACCCTGAAAAAGCAGGGACACCTTACGTTCTTGAACCGATAACCATCTTTCGGCTAACCTAGCCTCCTCCGTCCCTCGGGACCAACAAGGGGTAGTACATGAATATTCACCTGTTGTCCATCGACTACGCCTTTCGGCCTGATCTTAGGCCCTGACTCACCCTCCGTGGACGAACCATCGTGGCTTCTGTCGCGCGCGAGAAGGAGAGCTGGTGGTGCGGTTGTGTCTGTCACGCAAGAGAGAGAGTTGTGGTGGCGCGAGGTGGTGGCGCGAGGTGAGGTCGGAGTCGTACTTCGTGGTGGTGATAACGGATGCAGCGGTGGATCTGTTACAGGCTGGCGTGGTGGTGCTGGTACAGGCTGGCCAGCGAGAAGGAGGGCCACGGTAGGTTGGTGGTGCTGGCTTGGTAGTGCTGCGCGCTGCTGTGGTGGTTCACGGTGGAGCGGTGGAAGGCCAGCGAGAAGGAAGGGAAAGGCGCAGGGGAAGGGAGGCCGGGAAAGGTAGAAGGTGAGTAGGTGGGTGGTGGTGGCTGTGTCACAGTAGCAGGGGAGGGGTGAAGAAGAAGAGGGAGGCGGCTGTGTGGTTTCAGAGAGAAAGAGGTTTTGGGTCCAAACCCTATATGGGACTTTTGCTTTGGGTTAAATAATTTCAGTGTATATAAGAGGATTAGGGGTGGGTTTTTGGTCTTTTTGCTCCTTTTTAGTTAGAGTCTGATGGGTAGTTGAGCTTAGTTAGAGGTTGGGCCTTATTTTGTTAATTCTATGTTGTTGGGCCTTATTTTATAAATTCCCCTAAACAAAGAGCTAACTTGGAACAAAATCCAGCCAAAATAGGAAACAGATACAAAAAGCAAAGGTGGAACAACAACAACCCATGAGCAAGATCAAACATCATATTTTGGCTTGATTGATGATTAGAAGAGTGTCCGTTGGTTCAATTTGTGAATGTACAAATTGATGTGCATCAAAATGTGGTCTCATTAGTGAAAAGTGGCGAACAGAGGATGTGGCAATAGGACGAGTCGCCTCACTTTCACTTATCACCGTAGCAGATTGTGTTCACAATTGGAGACATTGAGGATTCTCAGTGTTTGAAGAACGAGTTGTTTGGGCATTTCTTGTCTTATTCAGCTTATATAGCAAATAGTTTACAAATTGTCCAAGTTTGGCGGTATCAGCTAAAAATATAAAGTGGGCAATCTAAGACTACGTGGCCATAGCATCATGATGATAAAGATTCGACTACATCATACAAATATTCTTTACCGTTAATTGTACAAAAGAAAAATGATGTATATATTGCTATTAGTTGCTATAATCTGATCGATGGAAAGTCAAAAGAAACAAAATGTATAGAAGAGATGGTTTTGATTGTTAATAAACGTATCTTTCGACCAAACAAAAAATAAAATTGTTAATAAATGTATCACAACCTATATAATATATAGTACGCTACATGGAGGGAGAGCTTTCACTCTTTGGCTCATAATTTCCCTAAAATACAGTACTCATTGTCAATTAAAACACATTTAGCCCAACAAGATAACAAAATAACAAATTTTTCCACATAGAGAAGAGAATATTCATGGTAACCCAAATGGTTGGGTGCTTGAAGGAGGTTGACCTCCTCCACGATCACTTCTTCGGCCTCTACCTCTACCTCGGCCATGGCTTTTATTCTTTTTTGCTTTTCCCTTCAACTTCTGTTTTCCAGTATATTCATCATCATCATCTTCCTCTTCTCCAGTATATTCATCATCATCTTCCTCTTCTTCAGTACTATATTCATCATCATCTTCCTCTTCTCCAGTACTCCTTGTCTTTGTATACTTCCTCTTCTTTGGCTTTTCAGTCTGTCCCTTAGGAATATCGCCGAGATCATCTAAAAACTTAAATTTTTGATTAGGGTTGGTATATTCATCATCATCATCATCATCATCATCATCATCTTCCTCTTCTGACTTCCTTTTCTTTGGCTTTTCAGTCTGCCCCTCCTGAATATCTGTCGGGACTAATCGCTGATCTTCTAAAGACTTAGATGTTGATTCAGGTTGTGTATCTGTTGATGGTAACGGAAATTTCCACCCTTGTGAATCTGAATTTGATGCCCCCAACGTTGTATCGTCATTCTCATTTGGTTTTAATTGTTTCTCAATCTTGCATAACACATACTCCGGGAACTACACAATGTAACCCATCATATTTCGATGATCATTAAACTTCTCAAAATTCCAGAATATGAATGTATCAAAAATAATTTATAATACAGAAATAGAACTTTACGTTAACAAAACTTTCATTTCTTGATCACAAAAAACAATTACTACTAAATATCAAGAGCTTAATAAGAAGCAAAATATAGACAAAGAAAACGTAATTATACATACATTTGCATGGAGCCCGGTGAGATCAGGAGTGTACTTTGTCATGCGATAAAGCTCTTTCTGAGTGACTTTGGAGGAATCGGAAGGCACATATTTGAAGCTTGTACTCCAACCGATAACCGTACCACTTTTATCGTATACATTGCGTCTGACTTGATCCCCAACTTCACGATCGATTATGATTTCCTTGTTGCTCTTTAACGGGTGCGCCTTTGTATTGGTAAGCTTTGTGAAGACATAAACAACTCCTTTTTCTTCAGATTCTTGAAATATATCTTTGGGTTCTGTCTCGCAAAGATTACACTCTTGGAAGTATGCGGGTAAATTTGGTATTGGTCCAATGGTGGCTCTTTCTATAGCCATGCGAACTAATTTTTCATCTGTGTAAATTGATTCAGGATCATCCATTGAAATCTCTGTTGATGCAGCTTTCTTTTCGTTGTTCATATTTAGTATATGACTCTTCTTGATCAGCTTGTATCTTCTTGGAAAGAATTAGCACAAAGGATTCTTGATAAGTATTATAATAACCGAAAGATTAAATGAATATTTTGGTTGTCGTCTTCTATTATATTTATAGGTAGAGTTTATAAGTGCTCGTTTAAAAATTTTATGAATTCGAATAAAAGTAAATCTGCTCTATGAATTGTTATAGTTTGATAAATTCTCAAACCTTAATGATCTAACACTTTATGGAAACAGATTTATTAGTCACTAATAATATAATAAATAATATTAACATATTAGTGTACAATATTTTTTTTTTTTTTGGTCTAACATACACACTAAGATACCCGTGTAACTGTGTAACTTAGCCGATCCCTAGTCTCGTAAAAGCAGCCCCCAGATTCAGGGGGTTCAGGTTCGGCGACGCCGATTGCCTAGCTAAACGCGCGGCTCGGTCAGCCAACCCATTCCATCTACGCGGAAGATGCTTAAAGCGAAGGGCTCCATGATCCTCCACCAATTTACGAATCCGCGTGACGAACGGCCGGACTTTCCACCATGCAGCTGGCAACGACTTGAGACCTTGAACAAAATCAAGGTTATCTGAACAGATGACGGTCTCAACACCAGGGTGTGCTAGGGAAAGTTTAGAAGCCTCCAAAACTGCTAAAGCTTCCCCCTCGGCTGCTGAATCTGTCCAGGTTGAGCTCGAAAACGTAAAACGCTGTCCGGTAAGAGTATTCCGCTGAACAATCCCGATACCACTAGGTTGATCAGCTGAAATAAAAGACGCATCGCATGTGTAGATAAAGATAGTATTATTCAAATCAGTATCGCTCAAAGGATTGGTAGCCGGTATCCTAGTAACAGGGGGGGCTGGAGATGGTTGAAAGTCCCAAGTGGTCCCAAACAGGTCTTTCATTGCTGCGTGTATAGTACGCACTACCTGTTGTGGGTGAATATTGAGTTGCTCATGGAGCATTTTCATTTTGGCTTTCCAGATGTTCCAAAGAGTCAGTTGTAGACATGCAGCTAACACGTTCTCCTCCCAGATAGAGTTGTCCATTGAGTCACAGATCTTGGTAAGCCAGTCTCCAATAGAATCAGGATCATCCTCTGGTATCCGTACCTGTATTGCTATACCGGCCCATACCTGTTTTGCAAAATTACAAGATAACAGCATATGTACCACCGTATCCGTCTGGTTCTCGCACCAGATGCAGTATTTGCTATCGCTACAACGTCTGTTATAAAGATTCTGCTTAGTAGGTAGTAGATTCCTGCACGCCTTCCAGTTAAAGGATCTGACTTTGTTAGGCACATTAGATTTCCAAATTTTATTCCACAGTTTTGGGTTATTAAGTTCCGCTTGGAGTGAGGTTTGTGCCGTTCCATTCATCGCAATTTGGGATAATAATTTGTAGCCTGTTTTCGTAGTATATGTACCAGATTTTGTAAAAGGCCAAATAAACGTGTCTTGACCTTCCGGTTCAAGGAGGGGAATCCTAGCCACCTCCCCATGGACAGGCTGGGGGAGGGTGCTATCAATTACTGCCCAGTCCCAACTATTCCCCTGAGGTGTCATCAATTGGTTGACCGTTTCAAGGTTAGTAGCAATTGGATGATCTCGAATGATACCTGACGGTAACCATTTGTGTTTCCAGATGTTGGTAGATTCTCCGTTTCCTATCTGTATGTGGCCATGCTCCACGAGGAGGTCTCTTCCTTCAATCAAGCTAGCCCATGACCACGTTCGACTTTGTCTCAATTTGATGTCCAAAAAAGTCCCGTTCGGGAAATAAATCCCTTTTAACACTTTAGAAACCAGAAGATTCGGCTTACTAAGGATTCTCCAGGCCTGAGCGGCTAGGAGTGCCCTGTTAGCCCTCTTGAGGTCTCTAAAACCCATACCCCCTACCACCTTAGCAGTAGTCATCTTTTCCCAGTCCAGCCAGTGAACTTTCCTTTTTTCCAGGGAGTTCCACCAGAACCTAGCAATGATAGACGAAAGTTTCCTGCAAAATCCAATAGGAAACGAGAAAATAGACATAGCATAACAAGGGATAGCCTGCAAAACGGCCTTGATAAGAATTTCTTTGCCCCCTTCCGAAAGTAGTTTAGCAATCCATCCTTGTGCTTTGTTAAAAACCCGCTCCACTATCCAGTTCAGAGTTTCCATGCGTGATCGCTTGTGACAAAGTGGAATACCAAGATATTTACCCAAATCCCTAGATTCCGTAATGTGAAGGGTTTCCCCCACCTGTTGACGTATGTCTTCAGGGGTTTGTGAACTGAAACATATTGTTGATTTGTGGTAGTTGATTTTCTGTCCTGAACACCGGCAGTATGTCTCAATACATTCCTGAAATTCCTGCAAGTCACCCCCATCTAAGGAAATAAAAAATAGAGAGTCATCTGCAAAAAGAAGGTGAGAAATAGTCGGACAATTCCGTGTTATCTGAATTCCAGTAATCCTTCCCTGTTCAACTTTAGTTTCCAAAAGAGTTATAAGTGATTCAGTAAGTAAAGCAAATAACAAGGGTGAAAGAGGGTCGCCTTGTCGTATTCCTTGGCCAGGTTTGAAGGGAGGTTGGCGTTCTCCATTAATATTAATTTGAAAGGTAACCGTAGATATACAGTTCCAGATCCATTGTACCCATTTGGGTGCAAAACCCAATTTCTCAAGTAAGAGACGGAGAAAATTCCACCTAACCTGATCATAAGCCTTTGCCATGTCAAGTTTAATGGCCGCAAAATTAGCTTTGTTCTTCAGTTTACGTTTCATAAAGAAAGAAACTTCTTGAGCAATGAGGATATTGTCCTGGATCGCCCGTCCTTTAATAAAAGCAGATTGGGTAGGAGAGGTAATATCGTTAATTAGCATTTGTAGCCTATTAGCCAATATCTTTGCAATCACCTTATATACAAAGTTCACGCATGATATTGGGCGATAGTCGCCCACCCCTATCTGACAGTCGCCTTTAGGTATTAAGGTAATAAGTGTTTCATTTAGAAGTGTTAACGGTGTATTATTGGTGAAGAAGTCAATCACAAGGTCAACCACATCAGGGCCAATAATGTCCCAATATTCCTGAAAGAATTTACCGTTCAGGCCATCAGGGCCTGGGGCTTTATTCGGGCTCATATCAAAGGCAGCTTCCCTGATCTCATTTTCATCTGGGATTTTTGTCAAAGTATCATTCATCTCAGTTGTCACCTTCGGAAGAATATCTCGTAAAGCTTCAGTAAGATCCGTTGGGTCCTGTTCGTGTAAAAGATTAGAGTAATAGGTATTAAAAAGGTTTTTTATTTCGTCCTCCTTTTGAATCCATTCCCCGTCTGGGTTCTGGATTCCCGCAATTCGATTACAATTACGCCTTTGAGCAGTAAGTGCAAAAAAGTATTTCGTGTTTTTATCACCATAATGAATCCACTGGTCTCTGGCTCTGTCTGACCAATAAATTTCCTCTCTTTTCCAGTACATTAAGAGTTGTTCCCGGATTAAAATTTCCTCCCCTTGTTGTTGAGGGGTATTTGGCGCATTAGTAGCCTGAATTAATTGTCTCTCTAATTCTTTGATCTTAGTCTTGTTATTAGGGAATGCGAGTTTTCCCCAAGTTGCCAAGGCGTTGGAAGTGGCCTCTCTTTTATGAATGATCACTTGGAGAGCAGAGTTGTCCACAGGAACGTTCCACGTATTATCAACAATCTCCCTACACTGGGGGTGAAGGTACCAGTTAGATTCAAAACGAAAGTATCTCATATGTCTTTTCCCTTTGCCATGGGGTAGCAGGATAATGGGAGAGTGATCAGATCCCACCGCAGGTGGGATGTACACTGTAGCATTAGGGAATTCATCAAGCCATTCCGTAGTCGCAAACACCTTATCAATTTTGGATTTGACAACATTCAACTCATCCTGTCTATTAGTCCAAGTGAAGAAACTACCATAGTTATGAACTTCAGTTAACATATTGTTAGAAATAAAAAGATTAAAATTTAAAATATATTGTTGATTAGGTGGAGAAGTACTGAGTCTTTGGTTGCTATTTGAAATATCATTGAAATCCCCCATTAAGATAATTGGTCCTGCGTGCCGTGATCTCCACTCTGTAATCGTGTTGTACACAACTTGTCGTTCAAGATAAACGTTAGGAGTGTGGACAAAAATATAATAATACGAATTCAAACTATCATTAATACTAGCAGTAATATAGTAGGGGCAAGAGTCCAAAATACAAACCGAGACTTTCGAGTCCCACATCAACAAAAACCCCCCAGAGTGATTCAAACTGCCCTGGGGGTTCACCACAAAATAATTGTCAAAATTTAAGTTCCTAACAAACAGTTTAGCATCTGAATCCAAAAGCATAGTTTCACAAAAGCACGCCACCGTTGGTTTGTACTCCCCAACCATGGCTTTCAAAACCTGGACTGTCAAGGGTGCCCTAATCCCTTGACAGTTCCAAAATATAGCAATCATTCTGGGTTCGCAGCCATCTCCGGGTGGCTGCTACCTCGTCTTCCTCTTCCTCCTCGCCTAGGCCTACCACGAATCCTTGCGCCTCCTCTTCCACGAGCCTTAGTCATAACCTCCTCCAACCCACTCTCCATAGCAGTTCCTACACCACCAGCATTAAACTCTCCAGCAGTAAACCTAGCTGTATCACCTAATCCAACTTTAGCCACAATACCCCCCTCAATCTCAGGTGTCTTATCCTCGTCTACTTCATTTTCTGTGTCCCCATTTTTCACGCCATAAAGTTCTGCAAAATCACTGTTACTCAAGTCCTTAGTACCCTTCGCCTTGTTTCCATCTTGAGCCCTTTCTGGTGTAGCATTCACAATCGCCTCGCTAAGTTCTAACCTTTCTTCCAAAGTTAACTGTCGTAATTTGGTTCCTTCAACACTATAAATATTAGACTGAGTCTTTTGCCTTTTGTTTTGAGTTGAAAATTGTCTTTTATACACCATTCTCCTTTTCTTAGCTGCAGCATTGCTTCCAAATTTAAACCTAGCAGTACTGTCCTCCTCAGATTCCGTTGTTTCAGTATTGGATGTCAAGTTCTGATACGTAGACTTGTTTGAAGTGTCCTTGGATTTCCGTTTGTTTTCTTCTGACTTACTCTTCTGCTCCTGTTCTTCATCACTAATAAACACCGTGCGAACCGCCTGTTGGGTAAAGTTACCTCTCCTAACTGCTTCCCCAATAACTTCATCTAACCCATTCCTAGTTCTGCCCCTATTATCTCCATCCATATCCACATCTCCACGAGTTACAGAAGTGTCATCAGTCTCTTCACGACGATTCGAGTTGTCCCTATCATTCCTTCTCTTAGAACGCTCCTCCCTCGCTCTGTCACCCTGTTGGTTAGAAGGAGCACCATCATTATCACGATCCCAATGAAAGACCTGGCCATGGGAGGTGAAGTTATCCCCCACTCGACGTCTAATACCAAACAAAGGATGAGTAAGAGTATCTTTAATGACGTTCTCCATATTCCATGTTATCAACCTGAGCTTAACCGAAGAAATACCGTCTTTATCGATAGGATCATCGCAGTTATCTCTTTTGTGACCTAGCTTACCACATTCAAAACAAAATAATCCAACATTTTCATATTTAAAGGTAACCCACCCCACACCATCCTCCTGCCGAAGATAAACACCAGGAGGGAGTGGGTCAAGCACACGAAAGGCAGCCCTAAACCTAAGAACGGGAACAATAGCATTATCATCCTCAGGAAAATCAATTTCTTCCAAATCAGTAAAGGTTCTAGTGATTTTCCTAATAGTCTTAATAGTGTTCTGAACATGCGCTAACCCTCCCACTTGGATCCAAGCAGCAGAGTAATTAGAAGTAGTAAAAGTACCATTAAACATACCACTACCTTTCGTAAAGCCAGCATGAAAACCAATCATATTACCTGGTCTAAGAGCCCAAAGTCTGTCTCGCTCGCGTTGATCATCAATCTCAAGCTTGAAGAAATTATTACTTACCTCAGATACGATCACGTTACCACGAACATGCCACCTATCAAATATCCAACGGCGAAATCCAGCAAGATTCACTCGTTCATCCCCCATGATACGAACCATAAGAACTCGCCCTTTATCAAAATTTTCCACTCTCCTTACTTTGATGTCAAGTTCGATAACCCCTATCTCCTCCTCTTCCATCGGGTCAAGGAAGGTTACCGGTAAAGCATGACGAGAATGTGTAGCCATTAAGGAAATAACGTACCAACGCAAAGAAGAAAGGTGAGAAACCAGAGTATAGAAAGTGCAAAGAGAACAAGAGAAGAAAAGATTAGTAGTACGAGAATGTAAGTAAAAAATGAGAAGTATGAACGTCGTTACCTTATATACTAAAAGTTGGACCATGGAAATGAAGCGGTGGTTGGGAAATTCGAGGAGAGCCAGTTGGACTACTACCGTATAATTAGTCTGGTTAGCAATTGATTTTATGTTCACGCGTGTCCCACTAATCCATGTGAACCGATAAACTCTCCTAGTAAATCCCAACTTATCATCATTAGCCCTGAGCCTAACCTTGCATGGTTGCCACCTAATCACCTTGTTATCCTCGTAAGCCCCTAACACTACCAATTTCCAATTAAAGTCTTGGCCCACCTTAACCGAAATCATAATCCATTCACATAAGCCCCAAAAAGAGCCCATATCATTCACAAGGCCCAATCTCATATAGCCCTTTAGTTGTAGCCTCTCAAAATTCATCTCCTCGTCGACCCCCACATCTCCACCGCCTCTAGCAAGCTCAGGTTGAGAGTGTTGATCAACTAGTGTCGCCATATTAATGGAGGGACTAACCCTTATGCACAAAGTACCATCAAATCCACCCCAATTCCAATCGGTTCTCCTCAACCAGATCTTCAATTCCAACCCGTAGTATTCTTTGTTCTTCACTGTGGTCCTCCGTGTAACAGTTTTCCGATGATCGGAGCAAAGCTCGTTGACGGAACTGTCCAACATCCCCGTCGCGTACCTCCTCGTCAGGAGGATTCTAACCATCTTATCACAACCTAAACGCCGTTGACAAATCCCGCCATCCGTCTGCCAACCACTCAAATCCTTATCCATCTCGTTCCCAAAATGTTTCCATACCCAAAACAACCTTCTTCCAAATCCCCTGGCCTGTTGCAAATCCGCTACCACAAAAACCCCAAAAACCAGAATAGAATAAAAGTTAAAACCAGATGGACTGTTAACCAGATCTAAAGGTACCCGTAGTAGTGAGGTATTCATCAAGTTGACCTCCGTTTGTGGATCTGAATGAGCCGAAACAACAGGTATGAGTGTATCCATAAAACCTTCAAAAAGTAGGAGAGAAGCGCTTCGAGTTCGCCATAAACCATCTGTAGATAGCCCCATCGTGTGTTAAATCAAAGTCGGAGCTTGAAATAATAGCCAATAGATTGAAGAAACCAAGACCACCGTTGAAAATTGAAGAAGAAGAAGAGATGAAAAAATCCAAAACCCTAGTCGTATCCTATTTCGCCTCTATCGCACCGAAGGAAGGTGTACTATGTGTGTTTTCTGACATTGTTATTAGTGTACAATAATATAGGAAAAAATGAAACAATCCTAGATATTAAAATTAATAATCCAATAAATTTCTAAAATATATAGAAAAAATCATCTCCAAATTATTTTAAAGTAAATTTAGATGTAAATTTTTCAGATAATGGAGTTACAGTAGCTTGTATAGTAAAAAAACTCAAATAGAAATTTTGTAATAAAAAAAGTGAAAATTTGGAGCAGAATCAGTCTTTGAGGCAGAAGATATGGACATTTTGAAAACGATTGAAATGGTTATGGACTACCTCTCGGGAAGCATAATTATCGAGAATAACGCGGAAAAGATCTTGCATCATCTTTCAACGAATCAGATTATTAATTGTCATTTAATTAACAATATTGTTTATAATATTTATGACTTTACTGAATTGTCAAACGCTAGTTATGCTACTATCCTATAAGCAAAAATTAAACAGTTGTCTGGGTTACTAAATAAGAGCTCTTAATCACTTTGTTTGACAATTAAAATTCTCACATTTCAATCCAATTAGTTAAGATTTTACTAAGTGATAATGAATTTAAAAGGGTAGACTAATTTGAAAAATTTTGAACTATTTATAACTAATATATTAATATGCTTTCGAACCGTAGAAGAAGAAGTGAATATTAGTATAAGAAAGTATTTTTTTCTTTTGGAAGAAGGTAATATAATAAGGGGCAATTTTGAAGAGTATATAAACTTAATTACCTTCCTTCTTTTAAAAGAAATATTCTACAAAACTAGAAGGATTGTGTTTTAATCTCCCTTAATCAATTTTGATGTATTCTCTATTATTCATGTGTAACCCATATATCTATGTGGTGTTATACACATCGGGTATAAGTATTGTTTATAAGCATTTTAAGTGTCGATTCGGTACCCCATAAATCTGCACTCAACCCATGATAATAGCTCACTTTCCAAACGACTTTCCACGTACCACGCCGCGATCCCTTAATGTGAACTAAATCATCAATATAGAACACCTTCTTTGATTGATTGACTAGAATGTACGGTTCCGCTTTGTAATAGAATGAACTAGGGTCGATTCAAGGTCACACCGTGTTCGTTTTGGAATTTTCAATTTTGCATCTGTGTTATACCACTTGCACTCAAACACCAATACTTAACATTATTGTACGAAACGTATCTCAAAGACGTGAATCAATTCACCGTACCAACTAACACCCTCGAACAACAAACATTGTAGTCCACATTGAATCGTTGTTCTTCTTTCTCATGCAAGACCGAGTTGACCCCATTAATGACACACAAATCAAATCTCCACACGAAAAAGTGTAGACCGTTAGCCGCCAGTTGGAATTTGCAGTTACAACTAGATCACCAACAGCCTACACGTTTATCACCTATCATTGGAAAAAAATTATTGAGGTTCACTATGTTGACAAGTATTTTGATCTTGAAATATGGTTTACCTTCTCTAAGAATCCGTTGTTGAATTATCTTCTTTATGTTTTTTCCACATCTACATGACCAGCTACTATCGTCTTGTGTACTCTGAAATACAATGACTTTTCATTATACGAGACATATGAATAAGAAAGTAACAATGATTTTATATACGTAAAGTGCTTACTTCATATAAAGTTGAATCTTCTCGCAACTTCATAGAATACGCCAAACAAGCGTATCCACGTTAGTATGTGGAAGATAAATGTTGGTTTCCACTGAGTGACTGGTGGTCCTTTGTGTGTTCTAAAAATAATGCAATAAATAATCGAACCACAACTGCAAGTGTACGGTTGTCCCAAGTAATATAGTTGATAAAACAGATTCGTTCCAAGGACGGGATGGTTGACTACAATGCTTATCTATTAATGATTGATGCACTTATGAAAGCAAATAAAGATAATATGTTTGTTTGGTTTTTGATATTAAAGCTACTAAATGAAAGACAATTAATAAAGTGTAAATAAAAGCTAAGACGCAAGTAAAATGAGTGAAAACGCAATATGAGATGTAGCACTTGAGAACGCAAGGATCCTCCCAATCCTATTTCCTAACTTATGTTGTTTAAGGGCTAAATTAGTCAATTACAATGGTCGGGATTCTAAATTCCTTATACCCCCGTCAGGGTGGACTATAAGGCGATCCTAAAGTGTCACTAGTCCCGTCAGGGTAAATATGATCCACCGTTGGATGTTTAAGTGTTATTACCTCATTGGCCCTAGGATTAGCTAAGCTCGTCAGAATCATTAACTTCTATCCTAGATTCAATAAATATTTCTGTACCTAAACCCTCCGTCAGGATGATCCAATTGCCACTAATTGGAATAGCCTAGATACTAACACCTGTTCTTAGTTAGCTACTCCAAAAACAGTAAAATAATCGCAATTTATTGAAAAGAGTAAAAACCCTAATTTAGTTTTAATTCAATAAAAACCCAAATTCAACATTCGTTAATTAATAAGATTGGGATTCACCCATTGTTTGTTCTCAAGCACTATCAATTGTTTAGCTCATATTAAAAAGAAATAATAAATTAAAAATAAAGGAATTCATAATTGATTACAAAATTAAAGATAAGAAAAACCTAATTTCCGGAATAGGAATGACTACGAACGGAGATATAGACCCTCTCCAGCTCTTGTAGCTTCTTCTTCTTCCTTCCGTTGACTTCTCTCTGGTGTTTAATCTTGTAGAATGTGAATTCTGTTGACACTCTCTTCTAAGGATTTGTAAATTGAAGAAAATATGAGAGGTGAGAAATAATGAGGTCAAAATCTCCTTTTATAAGGTTAAAAACGGATTAGGGCTTGGACCAGAAAATAAAACACTAATTAAATGTCCAAGCCCAATTTCTAAGCCCAAAATCCCGTAACTGCTGATACACTTTCACTAAAACGGATTTTCCCGATGCGTTATAACTCCGATTGACCTCATTCCAGTTGCTAAAGTTCCGTAACTCGATAAGGAATGATTTCTCTTCAAAGGTCAACAGCTAAATCATCGCTTAAGAACCTCGAAATCAGCAATCTATAGCCTGGAAAATGGATTTTCAGCTCTAAAAATAATATCTTCGGGATTTATCTTCGAGTTTTGACTCTATCTCTTGATCTTTGACTTTATCCTCGGATTCCTCTTCTAGCTAACATCTAAAACCTGTAAAATCTTCACTAAAAATACCAATATTACGCGCAAAAGCTTAATAAATCAAAAATGCTAGAAATAAAAGAGGAAAATCATATTATTGCATATTTAGTCCAAAAGTCTATCAAATTGATTAAATAAACACCAAAAATGATGTCTCCTAAGGGTCGAAAATAAGAACATTTAAGGAGACATCAAGACCCCCAACTCAAACCTTTGTCGTCCCGACAAAGCAAAACTAAAAAGAACAAGGGGTAGAAGTAAACGCAAGAACAAATAGAAGCTTAGCAAATAAACCTAAAGCAATTCTTAAGATGAATCTCATATAGCAAAACTTTAAGAACTAACATATACATACACTAATCTTGCAACATCAAACTTAAATAATCTCAATCATAAAATTAAAGTCGCAATGCTTGAAGGTTACACTTGTACTCATCTCTGTATGATGGCTATAGGGTGGTCATTAATCCTAACTCGCTTTGAACGCTCCACCTAGTGTATTCCCTATCAACAGAATTATAAATTCACTATGCACTTAGGAATCACGAGGTCTTTACGGTTTTAATATTGGCTTAAGGACGGTATGGATGTATATTTGGTAAATTTGAAGTGAGCTTTTGGCTCTCTCCTCACTTACCATCAACAATGTCCTCGAGCTTGAGTTTACGCTCAAAATTGTTCTCACTCACCCATTTGACGCGCTAATGTTGCGTCCCCAATGTCAACCCAAATACAACTAAGATGATTTCCAAAAATATTCCACTTTGCCGATTTATTTATTCTTTCTTTCTTTTTATTTTCTTTTTCATTTCTTTTCTCTTTTTTTTTTGTACAAGATACCCATGACCATCATTTTGATGTGAAAGGTCATGTCTCTTATAAATATTTTTCTTTTCTTTTTCTTTTTCTTTTTCAAATCTCGGCAAAGGGTTACAAACAATAATATCATCTACATTTTTGTGCCTCAATACAAACACATATAATCCCTTCCCAATTTATCTTCCCAAATGTGGTCCCACCACCCCAAACTCAAGCTCGAGACAAGTCTCAGGGTTGTGATTCAAGTGCGGGTCATTTGGTCATGCCTAATAATCTAAAGGATAATGGGCTTATATCGTGGCTACAAAAGAAAAGGCTTAAGGCTCAAAATTGGGCTAAGACGGATAAAATTATACTAAGGGATAGCAAGCTAAAAGGCTTCAAATGGCTAACAAAGAACTGCCCCTATCATTTTCCTAAGAACATAGCTTGTTTTTAGTTCATATCTAGGTGGGTTCTCTACTAATTAAGATTTCACGTTCTACACACCAAACATATTGCTTAAGTACAAGCTTACTTCATTTGCATTGTTCATTAATTCTTCCTATCAATTACCTATGTTCGCATGCAATTGTAAGTGCGTTCTATATCAATCCCTAAAGTCCACTATTTACTATCATAGATTCATCAAAAGTATGCTTAAAGGGACATTTAAAATCTTCTATAGTCAAACGCAACTCCGAAAATTATTTTATTGAAAGCAAATAAAACATGTAACACATAAAAACTGGGATGAGGCAACGAACCCCACCCCAAACTCAAAAATGAGTCGTGTCCCCACGACTCGAAAAGACTCAAAGCAATAAAATAATTTACACTAAATGAGAAAGGAAAGAAAACGTATCTGAACCAGCGCGAGGCTGGTGTCGGTGTTGCGTCCAAGTTGAGGTTTTGAATTCTTCTTCATCAATGGTTGCGTTTAAAGTGTTCTTCATCACCTCGAACTTCTTCAAATTTCCCACGTTTTCATTTATTACTTGCCCTCTAAGCATCATCTCCTCTATTAAGATCTTCCTCTCTTACCCAATTCTCTTTCTTCACCATGTTTTTCGTACCTTTTCCAACCTTCATGGTCTCCGATGACCCCAAACTCAAAGCTTCAAGACCCTTAAAAGGTTTGGATAAAATTGTGATTTTAGTGTTCTTGAAGGTTTGGGTTTGAATTATGTATTGTTTAGAGCTGGGTCATGGATATTTCAAGGTTTGGGATAGGTTTAATGGATAAATTTTAGCTTTGGTGAAAGAAAATTTTGGATTAAAGTGTGAATCTTTGGTATTCTGGGAGATTTATGGTTTGATTATGAACTTGGATGATGTTTAGAGGGAAGGATTGATGGTATGATGTTGTTTTGATGATGATTTTAGGAGTGGTTGGAGGCTAGGATTCGTCAATGAGAGGTAGGCTTGGTGACAGAAGCTAAAAATATAGGGTTTGAACCCTTAAAATCTTTTTTTTTTTTTTTACCTCTGACGCAAGCCTCTTGCGTCGTCGCTGACGCAGTGATCAGAATTTCCAGCTTCTTCGGCCGGCTAGCCGGCGGATACGCCGGCATGCCGGCGGATACGCGATGGCGCATTTCGAGACGCAGCAACCTTGCGTCGTCGCTGACGCAAGGACCAGAAACTCTTCCTCCAGTTGGCCGGCTAGCCGGCGGATTCGCCGGCATACCGGTGGATTTCTCGCTGGCGCGAATGGTGACGCAGCAATGCTGCGTTATCGCTGACGCAGTGGTCAGAGAGTTTGGGGATCTTCAGCGTTTTTGGCCGGTATGCCGGCGTATCCGCCGGCTAGCCGGTCAAACCTGCTGTTGACTCCATAATTTTCTGTTTTCTCATCGTTTTGACCCCAAACTCATGACCCTTTTACCCCTGCAATCATAAAAAACAACTACCCTTCCTCATTTCTTAAAAATAAACACTAAATTAACGAAAATCAAATGAATTTAAACTACGAATTCAAAAGACATGAAAGCAATTTAAAACATGGGTTGTCTCCCAAGAAGCACTTTTGTTTATTACGTCTTTAAGTTCGACGCGTTACCTTCCATGAAGATGGTATTGAGGCCCTTGCGGTGTTCCTCCGCTTAAACTCGCCTCTTCCTTGATGTAAAAGGTTAAGAACCTTCCCCCTTAGAATATTATTTAGTCGATCTCTGAAAGGAGGTGGGTAAGTACTTCGTTTCGCCTTCTTACTTTCATGACGAAACTCATTTTCCACCACATTGGAGTAGATAACCGTTCTCAACGGTATAAGCTTATTTTTATTCCTTGTTTCAATCTCAGATTCATCTTTAAAATGTGGTGGGTAGGTGCTTCTCCTTGCCTTTTTGCTCTCGCGGTGTGGCACCTTGCTTGTATAACACATATTAATCATTTGTGGTAGTCGAGGTGATTCTGATTTTTCATCTTTAATAATGATTCGTGGTAGAGATGGTGATTGGTGAACTTTTTGTGGCGGATATTCAATTTCTATTTTATCTTTAACCTTTAATTCTTCAATTGATTCTCTAACCATTTCATATTCATCTTCGCTTTCAACCCAATCTTCCACTATTACCTCATAATATTCTTTATTTTGATTTTCTATAACCTCGATCACCACCTCTTCTTGTTTGCGCTCTATATCTTGATCATGTGCACACACCATAGGAATAGCAATCTCTGTGTCAATTTCTATGATTTTCGTTGCTACTCCTTCCTCCATCATGCTAATAGAATTGTCAACCACATGGTGGTCTTCATTTATAACCGGCATGATGGTCATATCACTATCACTAATATCTTCCTTCAACACCTCCATCTCAACTACTTCTTCCAGTTGATCTCTTCCATCCCTCGGGGGAGTGGAATCTTCATAAGACATACTACCAGTTTCAACTAAGTTAGGAGGGTTGTTTCGGGCATCCATTTCATCTAAGCTCTGTTGTATGAGTGCATGGGTGGCTTTGAATTCCTCGTCTCTTTTCTTACGTTCTGGCTCTCCTGCCTGAAATTCCTCGAGTAGGCGATTGGCTTTTTCTAGTAGTATATCATGCTGATTTTGATGAGGTGGATACTGCTGAATGTTTTCAACCCAATGGTGGTTCCATACTTGTTCTTGTTGATAGTGATATGGCGTTTGTTGTTGATTACTTCCGATCCATTGATTGTTCCATCCTTGCTCTTGCGGGTATTGATAAGGTTGTTGGTAGAAGTTACTACCCCATTGTTGTTGTCCCGAAGAGTCTTCCCAATAGTCATATGGATCGGGATCTGGGTAATGTCCTCTATACATCTTTAATTAAATTTCTTGATCATTACCTGAATAAAGCACCTGTAAAAACAAAACAAAACAAACACAAGCGTAAAACTGAAAAATAAAAATAAATGCAACTATCACTAAAAGATAAACACCGTGGTCACACGCTACCGTCCCCGGCAGCGGCGCCAAAAACTTGGTGGTCCTTTGTGTGTTCTAAAAATAATGCAATAAATAATCGAACCACAACCGCAAGTGTACGGTTGTCCCAAGTAATATAGTTGATAAAACAGATTCGTTACAAGGACGGGATGGTTGACTACAATGCTTATCTATTAATGATTGATGCACTTATGAAAGCAAATAAAGATAATATGTTTGTTTGGTTTTTGATATTAAAGCTACTAAATGAAAGACAATTAATAAAGTGTAAATAAAAGCTAAGACGCAAGTAAAATGAGTGAAAACGCAATATGAGATGTAGCACTTGAGAACGCAAGGATCCTCCCAATCCTATTTCCTAACTTATGTTGTTTAAGGGCTAAATTAGTCAATTACAATGGTCGGGATTCTAAATTCCTTATACCCCCGTCAGGGTGGACTATAAGGCGATCCTAAAGTGTCACTAGTCCCGTCAGGGTAAATATGATCCACCGTTGGATGTTTAAGTGTTATTACCTCATTGGCCCTAGGATTAGCTAAGCTCGTCAGAATCATTAACTTCTATCCTAGATTCAATAAATATTTCTGTACCTAAACCCTCCGTCAGGATGATCCAATCGCCACTAATTGGAATAGCCTAGATACTAACACCTGTTCTTAGTTAGCTACTCCAAAAACAGTAAAATAATCGCAATTTATTGAAAAGAGTAAAAGCCCTAATTTAGTTTTAATTCAATAAAAACCCAAATTCAACATTCGTTAATTAATAAGATTGGGATTCACCCATTGTTTGTTCTCAAGCACTATCAATTGTTTAGCTCATATTAAAAAGAAATAATAAATTAAAAATAAAGGAATTCATAATTGATTACAAAATTAAAGATAAGAAAAACCTAATTTCCGGAATAGGAATGACTACGAACGGAGATATAGACCCTCTCCAGCTCTTGTAGCTTCTTCTTCTTCCTTCCGTTGACTTCTCTCTGGTGTTTAATCTTGTAGAATGTGAATTCTGTTGACACTCTCTTCTAAGGATTTGTAAATTGAAGAAAATATGAGAGGTGAGAAATAATGAGGTCAAAATCTCCTTTTATAAGGTTAAAAACGGATTAGGGCTTGGACCAGAAAATAAAACACTAATTAAATGTCCAAGCCCAATTTCTAAGCCCAAAATCCCGTAACTGCTGATACACCTTCACTAAAACGGATTTTCCCGATGCGTTATAACTCCGATTGACCTCATTCCAGTTGCTAAAGTTCCGTAACTCAATAAGGAATGATTTCTCTTCAAAGGTCAACAGCTAAATCATCGCTTAAGCACCTCGAAATCAGCAATCTATAGCCTGGAAAATGGATTTTCAGCTCTTAAAATAATATTTTCGGGATTTATCTTCGAGTTTTGACTCTATCTCTTGATCTTTGACTTTCTCCTCGGATTCCTCTTCTAGCTAACATCTAAAACCTGTAAAATCTTCACTAAAAATACCAATATTACGCGCAAAAGCTTAATAAATCAAAAATGCTAGAAATAAAAGAGGAAAATCATATTATTGCATATTTAGTCCAAAAGTCTATCAAATTGATTAAATAAACACAAAAAATGATGTCTCCTAAGGGTCGAAAATAAGAACATTTAAGGAGACATCAGTGACTGATGTCTCCCATTTTGTTCTAAATATATTCCATTATGAGACATCATTTTAGGTGAATATTAGACTTATTTGATAAATTTTTATGCTTATTTCGTTATATTGCATTTTCTCTCCTTGGAATTATGATATTTCATTTTTAGATCTTTTGTACTTTAATTTGTGTGTTTTTAGTATAAATTTCTTAGGTCCATGGATGCTTTGGAGCACCAATATAAGGAGGATAAGTGAGAATTAAAGTCGTAGATCAAGCGGAGGAGTCAAAAGCAAGAAAAGATTACCCGAAGAGTTGACTAAAAGTGATGAAAATCTAGAAAGTTGTCACTAATTACTGATTTCGAGCCACTTCAGCACCGATTCAAGCCTAGATCTGAAAAAGAAAGTTGTGCCTTTGAGTTAGGAAGATTTGAGGACTAGAATCAGGTGATTTGGATGTGAGACGCAAAAGTTACGCCCTATTTACTACAGGTTGTGCAACAATTACGGGATTCTTAAAGATGGACTTGAGTTCTTATATTTTGACTTATTATTCTTAAGTCAAAGTCAATCCGAATTAGAGCATTATAAATAGGCTTTTAGACCTTTTTACACACACTTCATTACAATTCATTCTACGCTTCATTATTTTCAAGTTAGAGCAAGAAGGCAGAGAAGAAAGCTAGAGTTGGAGGAATTCCATTCTCCCAACAACAACCAATCCAATCCTTAGGTTATTTATTTCTTTTCTGTAATTGAGAATGATGAATTCTTTTTAAATATTTTCAGTTTTTAATTCGAACATGAGCTAAATTTCTTAGTACTTGAGAATCACACTTTTGGGTTGAATCCCTAGTTTATGTAATTTCTGTTTTACGAATTTGAGATTTCATTATTTAATTTAAGTTGGGTAATTTTTACAGGATATTATTTTATGCTTATTTACTATTTCTGACCTAGCTAATTAGAAATAGGTATTAGTAATTGGGTTATTCACTTTAGTGGCGAAGTGATCATCTGACAGGGGGGTTTGATTACAGAAATTGGTAATATATGTGTGATGTCCGTTAGTGACCGACAGTCTTGACTAATCACATAGCCAAAGAGGTAAAGATCTTCACGTCCATAAGTAAACTTACTATCTCAGAGGGGTTTGTCTTACCGTAGGATAGCTCCTAGGTCCACCTGACAGGGGGCTAGGAGATATTAGAGTCCCGACTAGTATAAAATAACCGGCTTAGCCCTTAAACGAAAACATTAATTATATTAACTCAGGTGGATACGTTGCGAGACTCAAGTACATCTCGTATCTCTGCGTCTATATCTATTTACTTTCAGTATTTCATTTCAGTTAAGCATTTTAATATTTTATTTTATTCCATCCTTAGTTATAATACAAAACCAAACAAATACCCTTATATTTTACTTTTCTATTTTAGCTATTACATCTACTTAGTTGATTAATACCTGTGTTATAACTATCTGTCCCTGCGAACGAAACCCGATTATCGGAATATTACTAGGACAACCGTACACTTGCGGTCTGTCGATCCTCTATTTTTATTGCGTAATTGTATAACACCCTACGACCCACTAGTTACATTGACTTCTAAAAATTGATCTCTCTTTGTTTCCGCAATGGATCTGCATATCTACCCGGATCTTTAGCCTTGGTTCTTTTCTTTTTGAGACAATGTGATATGAAATTAAAAAATTCCTTAATTATGTACCCCTTGTACTTTCCACATTTTATATGTACTCCTTTAATTTCTTCAAATAACGATCGAAAGGCTACGTTCAAATATCTGAACGTGTTCACCAATTTGTGCTTCGTTGTACAAGTGTATGGCTAGATGAATAATGATAAAAAATTTAATGGAAATATCTTCTCAAGCCAGCTCATCAGAACAACAACAACTTCTATTTCCTTTCCCGGTTCATGCATACTCAAATTACGCTTACAAACCATACAAAAACGTTACACTACCATATAATGGCATCTCTAACCACTTTATGCTCATATAATCCTAGCACACTAGCAACAAAAAGGAACTGCAAAATTATGTGGCAATAGTGAAATTTCATTCTTATAATCTTTCAGGCATCACTTAAAACATTGTTTCTCAAACATGATGCAAAACCATTGGGAAAATTTTGGGTCTTCAACCATACTAGAATATCATGTCGCTTATCTACTCATCACAAACTTTGATTTTAGTGTTATCACCCTACCCCTTGCATTTGTAGACATCCATAACTCCTATCGAATGCCCAAGTCCTCCAAATCCTAATGTGCCTTCAAGTTGTCTTAATTAACTTTTCCATTAAGGCCCACTAGTGTAACATATAAGCTATCACATATATTATACTCACAATGAATAACATTAATGTAGTGTTTCAACAGGTTTTTCGATCAATATGGTAATTTGTAGAATATACTCTACTTATTCTTCTAGTTAAACAATTGAATACCCAATTTCTTTATTTCCTTACCACTGAAATCCTTGTTTTTTTAGAAACACACTGTCAACCCATCAAGTTGTGTTTTGACACTCATCAGGCTATACATCCTAGGAGGAGTTATATTCTCTCTCTTCACATAAAAATTTGTGTCTTTTTGTAAAGGATATGAAGTTAGTAACAATTGTCTTTGATTGAAATACATCATCCCTTTTTTAACACGAAGGGAAGACGCAGAATTCATGCATTTAGGATACACCTTGTAACCTTGACTGGATCAACCCGATTTCGATGGATAGTCGTTAACTGTATACACTACAAAACCACGCATAACAAATTCTTCTTGCTTATTTGCATCGTAAGTAGGAATATAAGTACTCCACAACATGTTCAACTCATCTATCATAGAACGAAATAATACATCCAAATATTTACCAGGACAACACAAACTAAGAATAAATAACATTAACATAAACATGGATTCTTTCATACCCAACCACATTGGGTGAGTTATTTGTGGTTAATATAACTGACGACATGTTATACATATTGTTTTGGATATAAATGGACAAAAATTATCGGTAGCGGATGTCTCGTCTTTTGTGATGTTTTTAAAGACTCAAGATATGGTATTTAGGATTTTTTATCATTAATGTGGGATTTATCCCTTTATTTTGTATGATTTGAGATTGTAGCTAATATTAATATATGTGTTTTTGAGAATTTTGAGATAATTTACGTGTTAAGTGTGTAGCTCCTATAAACATGGATGATACGAGACCCCAATATGAATACAAGAAGTCAAAGAGCTAAGGAGAAACCGAGTCAACTCGTAAAGGAGCCAAAAGGTCACTAGAAGATCAACAAAAGAATTTTGCAAAATGTTAACGTCAACTTTAGAATTTCATGATAAATCATTTGTGAGGGTTATGATCGTGCACTCTTATCTCAAAATATATTATGGATTCTATAGTGTATGAGAATAAATATTGTGCAAATCTGAATTGAACTGAGAGTCTATTTGCCTCTTTTGACTCACTTAAGTTGGCCTAACTTATTGTAGATGTTTTTTAGGTTATAAGTACCAGTTTAACCTAAAAAAAACTTAAAATCTATGATGTCTCCCTATTTGTGAGGAATTAATACTACTTGGAGACATCATTTTAGTTGTATTTATTAGTTTATAGGTCGATTTTCACATGATTTACTACACTTTCCTATTTTGAGTCTTGATTTAGTAAATTATTGTTTTTAGAGCATATTGGGTTTAATTATTTATTTAGTGTGAAGTTTTAAAGATAATTATGGAGATTAATTAGATTCCAAGTCAAAGACTAAGAGATATGGAAAGAGATAAACATGGAAATTGAAGATAAGGAAGTAAAAGCTAAAAATATGGAAAAGGAAAAGCTTCCTTAAATCTGAATTCCAACACCTACGACCACAAATCAGATCATATCTCAAAATCGGTGAGGAATCTGGAGAAATGGTCAAGAGCAAAGTTAAAGATCTTTTCGAGATGATGGATTTCGACTACTCATTCGCGTCAAACGGATGAGTATTGAAGCTGCTAGGACCAAAACAAAAACGGGATTGATTCCATGTTTTTGGGATACGAATTTGAGTTGGGCTAGGAGTCCAATATTTACCTTTTCCTTCAAGAAAACGATTAGGTCTTCCTATACACTATAAATACAACCTATTATCATTAGAAAAATCATCCTTGGCCAAATCTTAAGGTCAGGAAGAAGCTTACAACAAGAAGAGAAGTCTGGAAAGAGCTATGCATCAATTATGTCTCCTTCAACCTTCAATTCTGTAATTCTTTTCTTTTCTTTTCTTAGTATGAACTAATTTCTATTTAGCTTGAGTTTTAGCATATATGTATGAACCCTAGGTTTGGTTGACATCTATCTAATTTGGGAATTCTATGTTTTAAATTGAATTATTGTTTTTATTCTCTGTTTATGTGTTGGATTTATATTATGTGTTCTTTGCGGTGTACAACGTATAGGATTACCATCATAGTAATTAGGTAACCATTGACAACGGTATATCTAATTATAGGATTAGCTCATAACGTCTAGAATAAGATTTGATCTAACAATTCAGCCTAACTAGATAGTCATTATGGTTTAGTGTATTGCTATTTAATCAACTGCAGGAAAAGATTGTTAGGTTCTTATTGACACGGGTAAACCCTAAATTTATCTACCTAGCGCAATTGAATCCGACTATTGAAATACTACATAATTCACCCTTACATGTTTAGAACGGCAAAACTAGTGGGGATTACTTGCTAATTACTTAAGCTAAACTCTCATACTATCTTCTTTTCTTTTATTTATTTTCTGTCTTTTAATTTAGTAGTTTAGTTTTCTTATTTAAAAACCAAATAAATATTTATCTATCTCTTCTTCCTACTTGCGTATTATTTGCTCTAGCTTTCAATATCTGCACTTGAATATTTGCATAAGTTCTTCTTAACCTTCGTAGTCTCTGAGGAACGAATTCTACTTATTCATTAAAACTTGCATACGATCTTTATACTTGCAGAACCGTGCTCAGCTTAGGGTGTTTATTTGCACTTATTTTATACATTATTTTATCACACCTTAGGCGACACCAATCTATATAATAGAAAAAATGTTTGGAGCAAGGAGGAAAGCAAGAAGCAAAGCCTAAATACCTCATTTCATAACTTTTCTTCCATTGAATAATCATCCAAGCATGAACTGAACATATTTTAGCTTGATATTGCACAAGATTACACCCTAAATATGGTTTAAGATTATTTCCAACAAAAATTATCGTCTCCTTGGGCCCAAATAGTTTCGTGAACAGACTCTGTCATATAGGTATCATTCTTGAGAGAACTAACGATTGATTAATTTGAGTGTAAATGAGAATACGTCTGTTCATGAACCCTTTTTTATCTATCTTCCCAACAACAGTGGCATATGAAACGGAAAAAACATTGACTTTATAAACAACCTCTTGAAAGGAATGGGAGAGCGTCCCACAATGGAAAAAAGGTTTCTAATTCCTCCTCTCCGGCATGATTTTTTTCAATGGAGCTTAAAACCTAATGGAAAGGAGCATCTTATGAACATTTTTGTGAGGAGCTGATAGGACAGACTTTACTAGCTAGATTTGGTTGAAGCAACTAAGCTTTGTTTGAGTAAATAACGACGTTGAAGGGTGGTGTTTGGTTTGTAGAGAGATAATTTGGTTTAGTAAACAAGTAAATGATTAGATAAAATGATAAATCTACTAATAATATGGCAAAATTTTTGTCAATTGATTACATGATGACATCGGTGTATGATAGTTCTATTTATACTACTAATTCATAGACTAACACATTTTTCTATTTCCTCCTCATTACTCCCATTATCTCAAACGAATTGTCCTATATTTATGGACCCTCTACCAATACGATGGTATCGTGACTTCTTAGTGGGCCACGCCCGGTAATGGCCACGAGAAGATCATAGATAGTCCTTGTTCGGTATCTTTAAGCGTGTGGTGGAAGTTGTCGAGCGTCTTAATTCATATAGTCCTTTTATTCTTACCTTGGTATTTTCTAAGGTCTTACAATCTTCTTAGTCTTCTAGGAGGGTGGGTGGTGTATTGGAGACGTAAAGTGACACCTTTTACGTCCCAGACTTACGTGTTTAGTTTCTTCCTATAAAGTAACCCTATAAATCCTAATGTTCTTCCATTAGAAGAATATCAGATTTGATGTTGTTAGACCTGATTGGAAGGCTCATTGTTTTGTTGTCTTTTGTTGAGATGGCAAGGTGGACTTGGTATTCGATGACGCCACTAATACTTTGGATAATAACTTCACTCGATCCGTCCATTTTGGTGAAATGCTTTTAGCAGTCTGATTTTGTTTTGAAAAGTTTTGCTAACATTTCACTAGCGTTTTTCTCTTCATGACCTGATTTATGTACGTTTGAACATCACCAATCTCGCATTTCCAAGTTTTATCCTTTTCTTGAATGTATCGACAATTGCAACGATATACTTAGAGGACGCTGCTTATATATGACCCTCCGCCTTGGCTTGCTTCTTCACTTTTCTAGCGCTTAATATTATGACCCCCATTCCGATACTCCGAGGATTTTCTTGGCCATTTTTTATTTTTCTATAGAAGAAAAACGCTCAACATTAATGCTCCAGATTCCTAATGGTCTCTGAAGAAACTCCCACGTGAACAAAACTGCCAGACAAGGTCCCTTGATGATCTCCCCGAATAGCTTGCATACGTAGTTGTTACCGATTTATTTGGTTCAACAAAACTGCCAGCAATTAAAACTCTTGTCTAGTTGTATTGTTATAAAAGAAGGACCTTGTCATTTCATTTTACACAATACAACAACAAAACAACCAGTGAAGAAAAGCTCTTTCTTCTTTCTCTAATTGTTTATGAGTTTAAGCTAGAATAGTAGTAGTGTAATAATAGTAATATCTACCCATACAAAAAAAGATTCAAGGAAATAATTTGTAGTGTTCATGTTATTATTTTTTTACTTTTTTTTAGGTTGTTATATTTCGTATTTTTTTGTTCCGAAGCATAACATATAGATAGATATAACTTCCAAACTATTAAACAATTAGCCTACCCCTACATGCTTGTTATCATATCACACAATAGTAGCCAACTAGGGAGGAATACATGTATCCCAATTGTCAAACAATGTGCTTAGAAGTTCATGTTTGGCAACCCAATCGGCTGCCCCGATTCTACTCCTAGGGATAAGAGTAAAAGAAGGGTTTGATAACTCATCAAAAATGTTTACTTAATATTTTTAATAATATATTTGTAAATATCGGTGGTTCAATATGTACCACTTATCACCGAGCAGATTGTGGTCAAATTGACCACTTTTGGGTTTACCAGTGCTGAAAGATTTTATTTTCTTTTTGTTAAATGGGTTCCGGCTGAAAGAACAAGTTGTCTGGGAAGTTCTTGGATTATTAAGCTTATGAACAAGAAAAGTATTAGCGGTGTGTGCGAATTGTCCTAGTTTGATGGTGTCAGCTGGAAGTATTAGCAAAGTGTGTGCGAATTAACCTAGTTTGATGGTGTCGGCTGGAAGTATTAGCAAAGTGTGTGCGAATTGTCCTAGTTTAAGTGTTGGTAGGTTATTGTAATCTATAAATGCGAATCATTATAATGAAAGACATATTTTCACCGAAACTCAACAAAATATAAGCATTTTATTATTGAACTAACATAAGATCTTTTACATTTTCCCACTTTATTTGTTGTTTGTGATTTTTAATAAATGCTAAACTTTATTTTATTGAATCTAGTGTAAATAATTTAATTTATAGAATATTTAATAATAATGTAGATTGGTTAGCAAAACAAAGTGACAATTTATTTGATAATTATGCATCCTACCCTCCTCTATAAAATTGTTATTTTTTTTATAACTTTTTTTTTAATGTATGGGTGTCCGGGCCAGCTTACGCGCACCACGACTAATCCCATAGGAAATATACACGCCTCCTCATGCATACTCCCACTTAATCAGAACTAGGTTACCCATGTTCCGGGAGGGGACTCGAACCATGCATCCCTTGCTTACCCCTTTTAAAGGCTCAAGAAATAACACGGCTGAGGGGATTCGAACCCTGTACCTCCTAGTTGAGAGACAGGGTCCTGGCCACTGAGCTAGTCCCAGTGGTTTTTTTATTTATAACTTTTTTTTTTTCGATGTATGGGTGTCCGGGCCAGCTTACGCGTACCACGACTAATCCCATAGGAAATATACACGCCTCCTCATGCATACTCCCACTTAATCAGAACAAGGTTACCCATGTTCAGGGAGGAGACTCGAACCATGCACCCCTTGCTTACCCTCTTTAAGGGCTCAAGAAATAACACGGCTGAGGGGATTCGAACTCTGTACCTCCTAGTTGAGAGACAGGGTCCTGGCCACTGAGCTAGTCCCAGTGATTTTTTTTTTTTTTTTTTTTTTTTTTTTTTATAACTTGGTAATACAAGGAGATGCATAATGATTATCATAATAATATTCTTTACCGTAAATTCTACACAATTAATCTTGTATCAATATTTAGTAGTGTTGTATTGCTATAATCTGATCAATAAAAATACGAAAGAGACAAACTATATATAAAAGAGATGGTTTTTATCGTTAATAAATGTAACACAACATTTATACTATTTTCTCATTTGTATCGAAAAAAAAAGGAAAAAATGTATCACAACATATATAATACACTACATGCATGGAGGGAGAACTTTTAATCTTTGGCTCTTAATTTCCCTAAAATACAGTACACAGTGTCAATTAAAGCACACTTAGCCCAACAAGATAACAAAATTTCCCACATAGAGAAGAGAATCATAATTTGGTGCTTGGAGCACTTTTTTTTCTGGAAGGAGCTTGACCTCCTCCACGACCACTTCTTCGACCTCGACCTCTACCTCTACCTCGACCATGGCTGTTATTCTTTTTTGCTTTTCCCTTCGTCTTTTCTCCAGTATATTCATCATCATCATCATCATCATCTTCTTCCTCTTCTCCAGAACTATATTCATCATCATCAACATCTTCCTCTTCTCCAGTATCTTCATCATCAACTTCCTCTTCTCCAGTATCATCATCATCATCTTCCTCTTCTCCAGTATATTCAACATCATCTTCCTCTTCTAACTTTCTTTTCTTTGATATCTTAATCTGCCCCTCCGAAATATCTTTTTGACTTAAGAGCTGATTGGCAAAATCTTTTGAGAACTGAGATGGTGGTTTAGGTTGGGTATTTGTTGATGGCAATGGAAACATCAACTCTTGTGAATCTGAATTTGATGCACCCAACGTTGTATCGTCATTCTCCCTTCTCCAATTTGGATTTAATTGTTTCTCAATCTTGCATAACACGTAATCCTCGACCTACACAATGTAACTCATCGTATCTCAGTGATCATTTAACTTCCCAAAAATCCAGAAAATTAATGTATATCAAAAATAAATTCCTAAAGTCAAGAAAACTTCCATTTCTTAATTAAACGATCATTTAACTTACAAGCTTTTGTTGATCATAACAAACAATTACTTAGAAATTAAGAACTTAATAAGAAGCAAAATAAAGAGAAAAAAAACGTAATTATACGTACTGTAGCATTGAGGTCCTTCTGGTGAGTGTACTCTTCCATCAGATAAAGATATTTCTGAGTGCTTATGGAGGAAGCGTAAGGTCTATACTCGAAGCTTCTTTTCCAGCCGATAACCGCAGTTCTGTCACTGAATACATCTTTAACAAGGTCTGTTGATTTTACCCATTTGCCCTTCTCTTGACCTTGGACTTGACCTCGGACCGTACGATCGTAATCCCCCTCCTTGAGATTCAACTTTGTGAAGACACAAACAACTCCTTTTTCTGCAGATTCTTGAAATAAATTCTTGGGTTCTGTCGTGTAAAGATCACACACTTGGAAGCCTGAGGGTAAATTTGATGGTGGTCCATTGGCGGTTCTTTCTATAGCCAAGAGAACTAATTTTTCATCTGTGTAAGACGATACGGGATGATCCATTAATATCTCTGTTGATGCAGCTCTTTTTTCGTCCTTCGTAGTTAGTATATGACTCTAGTTGATCAGCTTGTATTTTCTTGGAAAGAACTAGCACAAAGGATTCTTGATAAGTATTTTAATAACCGAAAGAATCTAATGAGTTAATTTGGATTCTACTATATAAATAGGTAAGAGTGTATGACTCATGTCAGCCTCGTTCGAGGCCTCAATCTGATTGCATCAAAACAAAAACCTACCTTTAACTACTAAATATTCACAAAATTAAGATCTAAATTTTTATTACTATTTTATTTTTATCAAGTGGAATTTGTTATATCAGATTGGAATGTTTGTAGAAATAACAATTTTTTCATCTCATAAAATATCACGATTGAAAAAACAAATAACATAAAAACTATAAGTGGAGAAAAAAGAACAACTAATCAAACTAATTAAATTTCTTCGCAAAATTATTGAAACATCAAAATATATGATTAAATTTTTACGTGAAGTTATCAATAATTTTCTATGCAAAATTACCGAAAAACTTTACCTTGTAGGCATGGTAAAATTCAATTTTAAATCTTTTTAAATTAAGACATGGTAAAATTCAATTCCAAAATCATTTAATCACTGTAAATACCTTTATTACTAGAAGACTCTATCTATATATCATACTTAGTCATGTCATATTCTAGAATATGGGTTTCATGCTCATATTTTGAAAACCTAGAACATCAATTGCTACAACTTCTTCTAAAAACCTACAAACACGACAACAAAGCATACGAAATTCACATGCTATAATGGAAAGAGTAAAATACTATTACACGCATCATTATTAGCGAGGAACCTTTTAGCGATGACCTGCGGATTCTCGCTAAAGACACCCCCTTTAGCGAGGACAGTCTTTTGCGACGACTTAGTTGTCGCCTATAAGCTGCGGATAATTTACGCGACTAAAAATAATAAAAAAAAAGAAAGGAGTCGTTGGGTGTTCTCGCTAAAGGGTACTATCTCTAGCTACGACTTGGTAGTCCTTACTAAAGACGGTCTTTTGCGACGACTTTGTGGGTCTTTTAATGTCTTCGTTAAAGAGTTCGCCGTATTAAACACAGTCACTCGACAGTTAGCTATTAATGCGAGTAAAAACCCCAACTCAAAAAAACCCCTAAATTCTCCCAATTTTTTTCCCTAACTTCAAAAAAATTCAGATTAATCAATAACAAAGCTTTTCCGATTCATCTAGCTCTTTTTGGTCGAATTTTCAAGTAATTTTTTTCATCACTTTCTCCACAAAAAAGGTATTTTTCTTTATTTGTTTATATTGTATAATTGTTTTTATATATTTTATTATATAAGTGCAAGTAGTAGTGTTTATTGTTTTATGTGTGATATATTGTTAAGTTTTTGTTATATAATAATTATCTTAGAATTTTGTGTTATAATTTTAATTTGGTTATTGATTTATAATAATTTTAGGTGATATTTTACTAATAGAAAATTAATGTATGGATCTTTGTGAACAACTTAGATGTTTTTAGGGGTATCTTTATAATTGATTATGATTGTAGAGACTATAATGACAGTTTAATCAACTTTAGTGGTCTTTTTATAATTTTTTAAAACTTTAGAGGTAAAAGTAAAATTTTATTAAACTTTAGGTGCCTTAGTATATTTTTCTTAAATTTTAGGGGTTAAAGTGAAATTTAATAAAATTCAGGTGCTTTATTGTATTATTTAAATTGTAGTAAATGTGATATTTTAATAAACTTTAGCTGCCTTGGTATAATATTTAAAAACTTTAAAGGCCTTAAAGGAATTTTTATATAGTGTAAGGGTAAATTGTAATTTTATTAAACTTTAGGTGCCTTAGTGACTTTTACATAAAGTTTAGGGGTAAAATTAGAATTGTAATAAACTTTAGGTGCCTTAGTGAAATTTAATAAATTTTAGGGGTAAAAGTGATATTTTAATAAACTTTAGGGGTCGTAAAATGAATTTTTAGAAAATTTAGAGGCCTTGGAGGCATTTTTATATAGTGTAGGGGTAAAAGTGAAATTTTATTGAACTTTAGGTGCCTTAGTGACTTTTACGTAAAATCTAGGGGTAAAGTTGGAATTTTAATAAATTTTAGGTGCCTTAGTGACATTTAATAAACTTTAGGGGTATAATTGACATTTTAATAACTTTAGGTGTCTGTGTCTTAGTGACATTTAATAAACTTTAGGGGTATAATTGTCAATTTAATAAACTTTATAAAATATGGGGATTGTAGTAATTCTTTATAATCGTATGATCTAAGTAGTACTTAAATTAAACAATTTGAAATAATAATTAGTGTTTTAATTTACTTTAGAGAATGGACAGGAGTTGCATTAAATCAAAGAATAAGGTTACGAGGGAATATATCAAGGGTATAATACGGTTTCTTGAGTTTGCGTACAAGAAATTGGATCACGCTGATAAAATATTTTGTCCGTCTACTCATTGCTCTAATAATCGAAAGTTTACACCTGAAGTTGTTCAAGCGCATCTATTTCAGCGGGGTATTTGGCCATCGTATGAGGTTTGGACGAAACACGGGGAAGAATTAGTAATTCCCGTGGATCAACAAACAAAGATATTGTAGTGGGTAATGTAATTCATGATTTGGGACCCACGTTTGAAACTGGTGGGAAATCCGGTGACACCGAGATGCGTGACGAGAATGTCAATGGAAGTGGGCGTGGGTCTTTCGACGCGTTGTTCAAGGAAATGGAGACAGATTTGTACCACGGTTGTACTATGATGAATTATTTGGATTTCATAGCAAAGCTAATGCATGTGAAAGTGAAGAACAAGTGGACGAACACCTCGTTTATCAAACTTCTTCAGTTATTGGGTTGTGTTTTGCCTGAACCTCATAACTTACTAGATTCTTATGCTGATTGCAATAGAAAGTTGAAAAGTTTGTGCATGGGATACACAACGATCGACGTGTGTTTGAATGATTGTGCATTGTATTATAAAGAGAATGAGAATATTGAGAAATGTCCAGTTGTGGAGAATCAAGGTGGAACCTGAAGAAGGGGAAGAAAGTGTCGCATAAGAAGTTGCGTTATCTTTCGATTGCACCTAGGTTACAGAGAATGTATGCTTCGAGGCACACCGCGAAAGATATGATTTGGACCATACCGAAAAGAGTACCGACGAAGACATGCTGTGTCATCCCGTTGATGGTCATAGATGGAAAACATTTGACGAGTGGAATCCCGAGTTTTCTAGTGAACCGCGTAACGTACGCCTTGGTTTGGGATCGATGTGTTTTGTCCTCGCTAAAACTAAAGTCAAACGTCATCGCTAAAGAGTTGACAAGCAAAGGCGAGAACTTAGTCCTCGCAGTTGACCAAGTCTTTAGCAAAGACATTTCTGTCGCAAAAGACCTTATCTTTAGCAAGGACATGGTGTCCTCGCAAAAGATAGGTGTCTCACGCGATGACACAAGAAGTCGTTGCGAGATACTGTCTCTCGCGACGAAGCTTTAGCAAGGACCCGTCCTCACAAAAGACAAAACCAGTTTTTAGCGGGGACATTCACTGTTTTTAGCGAGAGTGACGGTCCTCGCTAAAGACAGAATCAATAGCCGTGAAAACAAAGAAACACAAAAAAACAAAGAAATATTTCTCCAAACCTCCACTTCCAGCACCCCACTCCATATCCTACACCCCAATTAAATTATCTTGAAATAATTTTTTACATTTAAAAATAATTAATAAGCTTACGACCTCCAAAATTTTATAACTTTTTTGTTGACCTCCCAACTTGTATATATTATTTATTATATAATATAATTAGTTTTATTTGTGTGAATATTTTTACTATAGTAAAGTATATGGGCATTTGTATATATAATTTAGAGGCCACAATTTATTCATTATATATTGACAGATAAAATGCAATTAAATCTAAAAATAGAAAAATTAGAGGCAGTTGTCCCTGAACACAGGGTCGGAGCCAGGATATTTGTTTGAGGAGGGCCAAGGGGGTTCGAGGGCAACATGCCGATTTTTTTTTTTTGTTAATTCACTATACGTCTCTATACTTTGCAAAAAATACGTAAAAGTCCATATATTTTAAATAAAATGCTTTAAAAGTCTCTATATTTTGTAAAACACTATATTATTGGTAGATCAATGATTGGTTTTATGGGCTTGTTAGACTGTGGTTAAGCAAATATGGTACTTAGCAGGTGTTTTATAAAGGAAATTTAGGAAGGTGAGATGATTTATGGGAAGGTTACAATATTTTGATTCTTTTTATAAAAAAAAAATTAAAGGTTATAATTTTTTTTTAAAACTCGGAGGTCCATGGCCACCCAACCTTGGCGGGCCTTGAACATACTTGGCTACACAAATGAAAAATTATGGTTTCTTCCCTAGCCTTATGTAACCCAAAGAGCCAAGCATGCATAGTAATAATGGCAATAATACATGTAGTAAAAATACCAGAATAGGAAACTGAAACAATGAGTTAACGTGGAACAAAACCCAGTCAGAATAGGAAACTAAAACAAAAAGCAAAGGTGGAACACCCCAGGAGCAACATCAAACATCATATTTTGGCTTGATTCATGATTAGAAGAATGTCCACTGGTTCAACTTGTGAATGTACAAATTGATGATGAATATTTGCATCAAAATGTGGTCTCATTAGTGAAAACTAGCGAACAGAGGATGTGGCAATAGGACTAGTTGCCCCATTTATCACCGCAACAGATTGTGTTCAAATCAGAGACATAGAGGATTATCAGTGTTTGAAGAACGAGTTGTTTGGGCATTTCAATTGTGCTTATTCGAGGGCTATTTGGGATGAGATAAAGTCTTGGCTAGGATAGGATAAAGAGATGCACACGCTTCTAAGTGCTTTGAAATGCCTTAAAAAGCTTAAAACTAGAGAAAATTAGAGAAGAAAAACATAGAGATTTGGATTTGGAGCTACCGTGTATTGTATTTTTGGAAAGCGAGAAATCACCTAGCAAGTGAATCTTCATTTAGAGAAACCATTACCAATAGTTTTTAAGTAGTGCATTTTTTCTATTTTATTTTCCTTGTTTCTTCATCATTCTTTTATGAATGATAGTAGAAAATTAGCTTATATTAATATGAATTAGTAAATTTCTGGATATCCTCTCTCCTAGGTTGAAACGCTTTGCCTTCTCTCTTCTCTTTAGTCCCTTAATCGCCGACAGATCTCATCGCAACTCCAAGAGGAAGACGCTTCATCTTCATCTTATCTCATACACACGCGGAAGCTCCCCTAATCTAGTCACTTCAGCCACCGAGAGTCATGGGTCTCGAATTTGACGGAAGAAAAAATACCAAAAAGGGAGTTGATGAATCCGAGAAATTGTTTGTAGATCAAGTATCTCGAGAGATAAAGCTACACAAACTGATGCAGATTAGAAGTGTAGGGAAGATTATTACTATAAGAAAGAAAATCGAAGAACAAATTAATAAATAGGTTAGGGTTTCGAAGCAGAAAAATAATACAGAGAAGAGGGATAATCATCATCATAAATCATTCACAATACAGGTTAGTATGAAGCTTTTTTCCTTTTGCCTATTATGGTTTCCGAATTATAAGTGCAGATGTTGGTTCGAACGAGAAGACATAATTAAGAACGAGAGAATAGGAGCGTGGGTTTGGAGAAGGAAGCTCTTGGTTAGAATACAAAAGAAGGCGTGATGTGGTGGTATTAGTCATAAACTAGCGAAGAAGTTTTCTACATCAAAAGCCGAAGCCGAGCATTCACATGGTTACTGGCGCTGCTGGTTTATATATAGTACTTACCTATGAGGTTTTCTATTTACCCAACTCTTACCTGCTCTTTTAGTCTTCTACATCTCTTATCTCTTTCACTAAAATTCTTACCTTTCTTATCAATGTTCTTGGTTTCGGTTTTTCTTTTGCTAAACTTTTAATCCTTGAAAAGTTTTCTTTAGTTCTTGAAAGGATTGGAGCAATGACTACGAAGAGACTAATCACTCTAAAGATGTTCATAACAAGAATCACCAGTTTCTATCTCTTTTTAAACAACTTACAATTGGTAGAAAAGGTGAGAATGATCAAAGGAATACAGGTAGTATCCAATAGTGGCAATTTATCCGCTAGTCAAAATAGCTTCTCTGAGATTCAGCGCATTAAGCGAAGAAATGCTACTAGGCCCAGTATTGCTGAAACTGATCTAGGAAGGAAGAAGTCAAAAATTACAAGAAGAATTCAAAAATTCAGAGTTGTGGACCCAATCAAAATTTTCTTGAACAATAGCAAATTCACCTTACTAGAGGATCAGAACGAAGACAAAGTACCAACCCACAAAACTAAGGAGGCCAAAAACAACATGAAAGACATTTCAAGAATGAAAGACGACTATGACTCACAATTCGAATTGGAGGAAGAAGAAGAAGGAAGTTTCGGAAAAAGTGAAAATTATTTTGGAAAAAATTATGAAGGAGGAGAAGAGGACAATGATATAAATATTAAAACAGATGCTGAAGAGGATGAGTCAGAACAGGGAGGAAAATGGAAAGGAGGCGGCTACTCCTCTAAAGCCACGAATTATAAATGACGACACTCTTTTGGAATGTCCAGGGAATACGAGCTTCCTTGACATTAACAAGAATTAGCTCGATATTGGCTCAATTTCGTCCAAGGGTGGTTGCGTTTTGCGAAACAATGTTAAGAGAAACTGATTCTCACGACATCGTTAGGCGTTTTGGTTATGAGAATTCCTTTTTTGTCGATCCCACTCGGAATGCTTTTCATTCTGGTGGGTTCATGGTTTTGTGGCACGCTCGAGTGCACTTAGTTGTTGTTTTTTCCAATTTGCATTTTGTTATAGTTAAGATTAATGAACTTTCATTTTCGTACTTCATGGTTTTCATACATGCACCAAATGATTTTAGCGATAGGAAAAAATATGGAATGATATATCACAATGGAGCAATGAAATTAGAGACCCTTGGATGATACTTGGGGACTTTAATGATATTCTCAATATCAACGAAAAGTCTAGCAAGAATCCAGCAAATCTTCACCATATTAACGAGTTCTTGAACTTTGCCTCTCATAATGCTTTATGTGAAATTAAATCTAATGGTTGTTTCTTTACATGGTCTAACAGGATGGAAGGTGATAAACACGTCAATACAAAAATAGACCGAGGACTTGCAACGTATGAATGGATCAACAAGTTCCCACGAGCTCAAGTGTACATTCCTCCGACTATTGGGTCGGATCACTCCTCCTTTTACTTCATCATGATATTAATATGAAAATAGGTTTTAAGTATTTTAAGTTTGAAACCCGATGGTTAGATAATGAAGAATGTAGCGAGATAGTAGATAAATGTTGGAAAAAAGTGAGTAATAACATTCCCATAAAAAATTTTATTAAAAAAAGAGAGAATACCAAAAAAGAGTTAGTTAAATGGCATATTAGAACATTTAAAAACCATGACATTACTATTAAAAATCTCTAAGAGAAACTAATCAAGCTTAACAACGAAGATAACAACCTTAATAACATTAATGAGGAAAGGATGATCAAAGATAAACTAAAAATAGAATACGAGAACGAAGAAAAATATTGGAGTGATAAGGCTAGACAAAATTGGCTAATGTTCGGGGACAAGAACACAATTTTTTTTCACTTAGCAACCATCCAAAGAAGGAAAATTAATAGAGTTACAAGAATCAAGGATAATAATGGCAGTTGGATAGAGGATAATAATGAAATTAAGGAATGTTTTCAGAAATACTATTGTGACTTATTTAAAGAGGTAGAGACCACGGACAATGATATGGAAAAAGCCACATAATTTATTAAACCTTGCATTACGGAAGAAATGAACAAAGAACTCACAATAAACCGAATCTAGAAGAAGTAGAGGCAGCGGTTACAGAATTGTCAGCTTCCAAAGCTCCTGGCCCTGACGGGCTGAATGGTAAGTTCTACAAAGAATTTTGGGATATTATTAAAGAAGACGTTTTGAAACTTATCTCAGATTTCTTTGATAATAATTGTTCTGTAGAAAAGATTAACGATACGCTGATAACACTAATCCCGAAAGAAATCATACAGGAAAATCTCGGAGATTTTAGACCAATCTCATGTGTTAATTTCATTTATAAGATAATTGATAAAATTCTTTCTAATAGACTTAGGAAGTATATGAATAACATTATAACCCTTACACAGTCAGCGTTTATAAAAGATAGGGCAATTCAAGATAATATCATTATTGCGCAAGAAATTTATTTTTTTATGAACAGGAAAAAGAAGAATAAGAAACATATGGCAGCAATAAAAATTGATATGGCAAAAGCTTATGACCAAGTACATTGTGAATTTATCCTTTTAGTACTTAATAAGCTGGGATTTTGTGAGAAATGGATAATATGGATTAAAAACTGTAATACCACGACTTCCTTTAGTATTAATCTTAATGGAGAAAGACTACACAAATTTGAAGCTGGTAGGGGAATTAGATAAGGAGACCCCCTGCCCCCGTACCTCTTTACCATCATGACATAATCTCTTATTAGTATTATTGACCATAATATTCAGGTAGGGAACATTAGTGGGATCCAAATCAATCGTAATTGCCCTACTATCTCACACCTTTTGTTTGCTGATGATTCGCTTTTCTTTATTAATATTGACGATAATGATTTAGAAACATTTAAACAATGTATGAGTACTTATTGTTTGGGATCTAGACAAAATATTAATCTCCATAAATCGGCGATATAATTTAGTAAAGAGACTTCAGTTGAGAAAAGAAATGAATCTGCTAATGTAATGCAAAATAATGAAACGGAAGACCTAGGATATTATTTGGGCATCTCTCTTTGTCATAAAAGGTCAAAGGTTGAATCTCTCGAATGGATCGCAAAGAAACTATTTAAAAACACAGAAGGCCAGAAAGCAAAACTACTGCCGGAAGGTGGCAAAGAAGTACTTATAAAGGCAGTTCTTCAAGCGATCCCCAATTATTATATGTCAATTTTTTCCTTCCCTGTAACTTTTTGTAATAGACTTATCTTAGCTATTTCTAATTTCTGGTGGAATGCAGGGGAAAAAGATAGAATACACTGGTTGGCTTGGGAAAAGATTGCGATAGGGAAACTTATTGGAGGATTGGGATTCAAGGATTTCAAGAAAATGAATACAGCCCTACTAGTTAAACAGGCCTGGAGAATACTACAAAGTAAAGATAATTTAGCAACGAAACTACTGAAAGGTATATACTTCCCCCGTACTAATTTTCTTGATTGTAAACTAAGGCAAAGCAGAACTTGGAGTTGGGCAAGCCTAATCGAGGGTAGAGATTTTCTGGTTAAACACGGAATATATATTATTGGAAACGGGGAAGATACAGACATTTGGAACAACAAGTGGATAGATACAATATGGAAAATTGAAAAACCAAAAAACTACGGATTAAATAAAGTGAAAGAGTTATTCATTAATGGTACAAAAAATTGGGACTCAGAGATACTCGATAATATTTTTCCCGAACCTATTATACCCATTATTAAAAAAATTGAGATACTTAATCTAGAGGAAAAGGATAAATTTATCTGGCCTTTATCAAAAGATGTACGTATGATACGGAATCAGGATACAAGAAACTTACTGAAGAACAGATTGAAAATAATCCTACAAATTCCAACACAATACAAAATCATAACTCCCCAATATGGAAACTTATATGGAATTCAAACGTCCCAAAGAAAATCAAACTCTTCTGTTGGAGGGCTATCAATAATGCACTCCCTACAAGATTAAATTTATATAAAAGGAAATGCGCTTCATCTACAAATTGTATATGGTGTAACGAAGAAGGAGAAACGGTGGAACATCTTTTGTTAAACTATAATATGTGCAAAGATATTTGGGCAGGAACATTTATCCAGATCAGAATTGAGGATCACTGTAAAGACTCACTGGAAGATTCGTTTATAAAAATAATCAAGAATTTTGAAGAAACAGGATGGGACGAGCAAGTTATTAGGGATATGATCATGATCAATCTCTGGACCATTTGGAAAGGGAAAATGAAAGGAATACATGAAAACTGCGCAGTAAATGGAAGAACTACGCGGGATCGACTGGAATAAAGTTAAAGGAATAAAGAAATCAAATTCTTTAGTCGAAGTGAATTTCCCATCCATAGAGAATACAACAGAACCTGAAATCTTATACTACTGCGATGCATCTTTCAGTAGTAAAGCTGAAACTACCGGTTCAGCAGTTGTAGAAGTCAATCCTCAGGAAAAATCAACAACAAACCACACCTTCATAATGGATTGCGACTCGGCTGTGGATGGAGAAGCGTTTGCAGTTCTTAAAGCAGTCGAACTGGGTAAACTAAAACCTCACACACGGAAGGTCGTGTTATCAGATAACCTTGAGGTTATTCAAGGTGTTAAGCAAGTGCCAGCAGCACGTTGGTCTATCAAACTCATCTTTCGTAGAATTATTCTCAACTGTGACGAGAACGGGCCTTAGTTTAACCATGTCAAGAGGAATCTCAACAAGTTGGCGGATAAACTTGTTAAGGAGGCTAGACACAGGGCAACGAAAGTTCGGAATAAGGCTATTAGTACTTTTCATTTAGCCGATTTATTTTGTAAACTTGGAATTGGTTAAGGAGTAATACATTTGCTTTTTGCACCCTTTTATTGTTAAAAAAAAAAAGAATATGAATTAGTCGTATTTATCTTTGTTGTTACTACCTTAGGCTTTGGAAGATAACTCTCTATGACTACGAGGCAATAGCATCGTGATGATAAAGAGTCGACGACTACATACAAATATTCTTTACCGTTAGTTGCTATAATCTGATCGATGGAAAGTCAAAAGAGACAAAATGTATAGAAGAGATGGTTTTGATTGTTAATAAATGTACCTATCGACTAAACAAAAAATAAAATTGTTAATAGATGTATCACAACCTATATAATATATAGTACGCTACATGGAGGGAGAGCTTACAATCTTTGGCTCTTAATTTCCCTAAAATACAGTACTCATTGTCAATTAAAACACACTTATCCCAACAAGATAACAAAATTTACCAGATAGAGAAAAGAATATTCATGGTAATCCAAATGGTTGGGTGCTTGAAGGAGGTTGACCTCCTCCACGATCACTTCTTCGGCCTCTACTTCTACCTCGGCCATGGCTGCTATTCTTTTTCGCTTTTCCCTTCAACTTTTCTCCAGTACTATATTCATCATCATCATCTTCCTCTTCCTCTTCTCCAGTACTATATTCATCATCATTTTCCTCTTCTCCAGTATCTTCATCATCATCTTCCTCTTCTGTTTTCCTTTTCTTTGGCTTTTCAGTCTGCCCCTCCTGAATATATGTCGGATTTAATTGCTCATCTTCTGAAGACTTAGATGTTGATTCAGGTTGGGTATCTGTTGATGGCAATGGAAATTTCAACCCTTCTGATTCTAAATTTGATGCCCAAAACGTTGTTTCATCATTCTTCCTTCTCCAGTTTGGATTTAATTGTTTCTCAATCTTGCATAGCACGTAATCCTTGAACTACACAATGTAACCCATCATATCTCAGTGATCATTAAACTTCTCAAAAATCCAGAATATGAATGTATCAAAAATAATTTATAATACAGTACAGAAATAGAACTTTACGTTAACAAAACTTCCATTTCTTAACTAAACGTTCATTTAGATAATAAGCTTTGGTTGATCACAAAAAACAATTAATTAAATTTCAAGAGCTTAATAAGAAGCAAAACATAGAAAAAGAAAACGTAATTATACATACTTCTGCATGAGGCGGCGTAAGAGGCGTGTACTCTGTCATGCGATAATAAAGCCCTTTCTGAGTGACTATGGAGAAATTAGAAGGCGAATATTAGAAGCTTCTAGTCCAACCGATAACCATATCATTTTTACAGTGTACATCGTTAGATAACTCTGTTGTTTCTTCCCATTTACCCTTCTTTAGAAGTGTGACTTGATCCCAAACTTCACGATCGATTTTGATTTCCTTGTTGCTCTTTAACGGGTGCGCCTTTGTATTGGTAAGCTTTGTGAAGACATAAACAACTCCTTTTTCTTCAGATTCTTGAAATAAATTCTTGGGTTCTGTCTCGTAAAGATCACACTCTTGGAAGTGTGCTGGTAAATTTGGTATTGGTCCATTGGTGGCTCTTTCTATAGCCATCCGAACTAATTTTTCATCTGTGTAAGATGATAGAGGATCATCCATTGGAATCTCTGTTGATGCAGCTCTCTTTTCGTCGTTCATATTTAATGTATTCTTGGAAAGAATTAGCACAAAGGATTCTTGATAAGTATTTTAATAACCCAAAGAGTAAATGAATATTTTGGTTGTCGTCTTCTATTATATTTAAAGGTAGAGTTTATTAGTGCTCGTTTAAAATCTTTATGCATTCGAATAAAAAAAAAATAAGATCTGCTTTATGAATTGTTATAATTTGATAAAGATTAGTATAAATTTTCAAACCCTAATAATCTAACACTTTATGGAAAAAGAGTTATCAGTCACTAATAATTTAATAAATAATATTAAAATACTAGTATATAATAATATATGAAAAAAATGAAACAATTCTAAATATTAAAAACAATAATCCGACAGAATTCTTAGGGCTGCAAACGAGCCGAGCCGAATATTAAATGTACAGGCTTGTTTGTTTAATTTCTCGAGCCGAGCTCAAATTTAAACGAGCCAGGCCGAGCCGAACTCAAATTTAAACGAGCCGAGCCCGAGCTTTCAGTGGTCCATATCAGAAATGTTAGAATTTGTTTTTTTAACTTATAGAACAATCTTTTTCAGAGTCAAGCACGAGTTGCTCATGAACAATTTGTTTTTTATGGTTAAAATGGTACTTTCATGAGTGTGTGGTATGAAAATATGAAACATAACATTAATGAAAAAATAAATGTATAAAGAAATTAAAAATATCCAGTTAGATATTAAAGATTTAATAATATATTTATAAGTAAATAATATATTAATTTATAATTCATAATTTTAAACGAGCTCACGAGTCGAGCTCGAGCAAGCTCGTTTACGTATCGAGTTTAAAATGGAGCTTGAGCTTGAGCTTGTTTACATTTGAGTTGATCTCGAACGAGCTTTTCTCCGAGTCGAGCTCGAGCTGCTCGCGAGCGGTTTGATTCATTTACAACCCTACAAATTCAAAAATAAAATTAAAAAAAAACATCGCCAAATTATTTTAAAATAAATTTAGATGCAAAATTTTCAAATAATTGAGCTACAGTAGCTTGTATAGTAAGAAACTTTAATAGAGATTTTGTAAGGGTTAATGTTCAATAAACCCTGCACTTTTTTTTAAAGAACAATGAGTTATGGAAAATTTTCAAAATTCAAAATCTGAGTTTTTATGAAATTTCCCATAACTCAAAATTAATTTGTTCTTATTATTTAATGATTAGATGAATAATTACTCGGGTAAACGTGCTATCTTTGAAAATCTTCTATTTGAAATAAAGCAGTGACTAATAATGCATTATATCTACCTGTTTTTGTCGTGAATGTAAAGTCTTAAAATCACTTTTTTCTACTGTATACATTTTTTGCTATGTATTTTTAGTAGTTTAGACTTGGTATTTTTAAGTAATGTATAATCATATTTTTATTGGTTAATAATTAAGATGGATTAGTGTACCAGTGAATTTGTGCTACTATTTGAAATTGTTGAAATTTTTCTATTATAAGAAAATCAGGGACCATTTGTGCAATAATTTTCATTTTATGTTGTGGAATTGATTGTAATTTGTGAAAAGAAAAGCATACTTAATAGCATTAATAAGTGACTAATTGTATGAGTTTATTGTTATGCATTGTTAATTTTTTTCCCATATTCTTTTTAGTCAAAATTGTTTCCTGTATGAGCTATGTATATATGAACCTAAAATGATATTATGCAAATTTTTTAAGAAAGAAGGACTAGTAGTATATATAATGAGAAAGCTGTTAAATATAATCACGATTACAAATCAATCTTACTTAATAACCATGATCCGAAGCTAGAAATGCAGCTAGATTTTCTCGAAACACAAAATGGAGAACGCTTAAAGCTTGAATGAAGCGATTGTAAAAAGGTCGAATAAATTTACTGTTTTTCCTCAATCGGGTATTGTCACAGAGAGGTTCACGGGCATGACAGAAATATTTCGAATCATTTGTGAGAATGGGGCGTTAAAAGCAAAGTGGAAAAGCACTCAAGTGGGTGGTTGATTTTTACTTTAAAATCATCTACTGATCGCGATAAAACTCTTGCAAATGGGCCGTATACCTTCGGAAGAACGTTATTACTTGATAAAATGCCGGATTTTTTCGACTGTCAAAACCATGAAATCAAGAAAGCTCCGACTTTGATAATTATTCGAAACCTTCCGGCGCAATTACGTAAAAGAGATGCTATATTAAAAAACGCGTCTCTTGTTGGTAAGCTACTCTATACTAACTCAAACATGTACTTGATTTCGATTTGCCGTGCGGAAATTCTTATTAAATCGTAATTGAGTACGAAAAATTACCTGTACAATGCGTTAAATATAAGGCGATCAGTAACGATTTTAAACGGTGTATGTACTATGATCAAGCGGAGAGTATTTCAGGTGATGTGCTGATTAATTCGAGCAAGGCAAATTGCTTTGAATATAGTAAATAACATTGCTAAGAAGCTGCACGATACCTCCGCAGGAACTAACTTGAAATATATTGTAACTAAGGGTTCCGTTTCCGCAATGAGTAAAGGATCAGATATGAGGTGTTTCGGAGAAGTTCGAATAATTTTGGGGCCGTGAATTTGGAGGATATAAACTTAAGGGCTACTTCTGCATATTCTGAAAATATAGTGGCTGAAATTGAGGCGGATACTTTACTTTCTGCTGCTTCGAATTTAATTAAGGGGGGCCGTGATATTTCAGATAAGTTAGTAAATGGTGTTGATCAGAAGAGTTCGGAAGCTACAGGGACTAATCAGCCCATCACAGTAAATATAGGAACTTTAACTGCTTATTTGTAAATTAATAGAATCTCAAGTGCTGATAAAAAATTATAGAGTACTATTTTGCAAAATAGTACTGTTGAAAAGTTTCAAAGGCAATTTCGGAAGTTCCTGAAAATTCAAGGGCCTTTATGAATTGTTCAAAAAAAATTCAGGGGTCAATTCGAATTTTAAAAAAAACTCAGGGGCCAACTCGATTTTACCTGAAACTCCTGGGGCATACTCGAAATTACCAGAAATTTCAAGGACCTGTTCAAAAATTTCAGAAACTAAAGGGACTTGTTCGCTTATTCAAGAACCTGCAGGGACCTATTTAAAAGCTTCTGATTCTTCAGGGGTTTTACTACAAACTTCTGAAAATAAGGGTGCGGATAATTTGCTTGAATTTAATATAGCAGCACCTGATTTGGGTATCAACAGTTCAAGGGCTTTGGGTGCAAATTCAAGTATTATTCCTCCTTCTATGATCTTTAAGGGTGCTGATTTTGATGCAAATAAATACGAAGTGAACTTTTTGAAAGCTAAAGCTGATGCAAATCTAGCTAATGAAGGCCCGAAAAAGCAGAGTATATATTCCGAAAGAGTATTTAGGCAAGAGCTTGTAATAGGCGAATTTTGTTCAAAAAAATACTAACTTGGAGCCTATTTCAAACCCGAATCATATCCGATTTAAATATGATTATACCCGGTTCATCGACGCCAACGATAGCTTGGGAAATTTAACATGAGACACCCCCACCTTTGATGATTAGTACAACCATAAATTCAAGGCATCGAAGTAAAATGCGAGATTATGCAACTTTGCTCACCAAAGGAAAAATACCGTTTGTGCTTTTTTTTTAGTCGGTTTGTATGCCATGCTTTGTGCTCTCATCTCCTCTTTATGGGGGTTAGTGGGTTTTTCTTTAATGTTCATTGATTTTATTTGTAAAATCTAGATGAGGATAGTACTACACTTAGTTTATTTCTATTAAGGTAGCATTTTTTATTGTACTGTCGCTTTTGAATGTCTTTTTAATATAATTATTCACCTGACCGAAAAAAGAAAAAGGAGTAGTAGTATAAACCTCGTGAGTAATAGTAAAAACCAGTGCATAATCGTAGAGACCCCAATTAATTAGTAATAAATTAGTGTGAATCCAGAATCTCCAGGAACTAAACTGCAATTTTTAACAAATATACCATTAACATCAATTTTAGCTGCAAGTTAGAGAATTAATCTTGTACTACTGAAGAATGTTTTCCAAGCGACTATATATATATATCAGTCAATGGTTCAAACAGATTGGATAGAAAATTGCTTCATAAGAGTCTGGGATAGCTAACATTTAGAAGTGACTGATAATGTTAATACATGTATTATTTAAATTTGAAAACTAAGCCGCCATTGAAATTTCCAGATAGCAACTAGTACACTGATTGTGTTTTACTAATTAATTGGTGTTTTTATTCTTAGGCACGGTCTTAATTCTTAGGTACGGATCTATACTACTATATACTACTTGTAACGGATAAATACTGTTAGTCTTTCTATTTGCATTAAAATTACATTATAGATCCCTATACTTGAGTTAACACTACAAGAAATAGTAGCATTAACGAGGAAGCTATTACGGCAACAACTAAAATGGCCTCTAATGATATTTTTAAAAATCAAAATGGCCTCTAATTATATTTTTAATGGTAATATTTGCCGCTGAAGATAAAGTTAATAGAGGCAAAAACAAATAATTTGCTACTAAAAGTATCTTTAGCGACGAACTAATAGGGACGACAAATAACGACTATTAGCGGCAAAATTAAGATTTTTAGTGTTAAATTTTTTGCCGCTAAAGATACTATTTCTTGTAGTGTAATCTCACTTTGGGTTACTACATTAAGTTTTGTGAGTTTATTATTTTTCATTTGTAAAAAGGGTATAAATAGCTTATACCGAAAACAACTCAACATAATATTAAACCTATTTAATTAGTCACTTATTAGTATTAGGGATTTTTCACACAGTACAATCCATTCCGCAAAAGAAAATTGAAAAAATAAAGATATATATTCATTTGGTAATTATCTCATTTCTTAATGCATCATCCAATTTTCCCTATAATAAAAATACTTATGCCATGTCCATAACTTTGGTGTGAGCTTTAATCGATCTGCCAACCATCTTAGTTTCAAGTTCAGGCTTAAGAACAGGAAAAAAATTTGGTCCTTGATTTCAGGCAACTAGATTGACAAGAAGAGAATTTTTCAGCTTCCCTTCTAAAATTTAACAAGTTCATAGTCTTGCTGTAAAAGGTCAACTTTCACGGCTTTCACAGCGTCCAATGATCTCCATTTTGGAGAAAACAACTAGAACATCGAATCCTCAACTAAACTAATTATGGAGATTTAGAAATCTACTCCACATACTATAATGGATTATCATTAACCCTTTGTAAAAATACTAACATTAATGTATGAGGAAACCCCACTATTAGATTGCAGTTAAAAGACAAAATTTCTGTGGCATACAATTTTGCACACCAATACAGAGAAAAATATCTATGGAATAGAAAATGATAGTTTTCACTCCATGACTAGGAAGTATAGAACTCGTAACTAATAGTATATACCCTTGCCTAGTAAATATAGAATCTGTAGAACCCGTAACTACTAGTACTAGTAAATAATATACCCGTGCACGTGTCCTGGCAGTAAAGAACCCGTGACTAGAAATTGAAGACTGGAAATAGATTAAGGACACAAACTGATGGTATTAAGAAAACGATGCTGGACACTGATGGTATGTATCTCTTGTTGAGAAGTTATCACAATAAAAATTATTACTGAAGCATAACACTTGGGAAATCTTCTCCCATCATAAGAATTCTCAAGGATTTCATTTTTGGATCTCTTGGAATCGAAATTTCCCCCAAAAAAGAATTCATAGTAACAAACCCTTTGTCCCCAACCAAGCAAATACAAAGAAACTAATACTAACAAGCTATAAAAATTTAACATTACAAAAGTTAAACTAGCATTTATACTTGGATATAATATATTTACATCATCAAAACCAGGGAATTTGCTCTTTGCCTTGCCTAAGAGATAGATAATACCAAAAGAGTTACATATATAACAAAAGACCATCAACTAATTAAGTTCTAATTATCACGAGTAGCAATCCTATCCATCATATTTGCTACCACCTCCTTTGAATCCCTGAGCAGTTTGATTCTTTGTTTAAGCCTGCTACGTTTCTCAGCCACTGCAGGTGCTTCTTCTAGCAAACGTTCGATCCCACCACCATTAGGTGCCATTAACTCAGCAATGATCTCGGACTCCAACTCCTTGTTTACCAGATTATTTATACTATAGAGGAGATGTAATGCCATGTTATCTACTAATCTCCGTAAAACAATCTTCCAGTAAACAGTCATTCTCATTTTTAAATCAAAAGCTTGCTGCACAATAACCAAATGACTACGGAGATGCCCAACTTCAGTTAAACCAAATTCCTCAAGCATAATCTGTGAAGGCTTCGTAACATTATTCATGATTTCCATAAATGCCCCCTGTTGAGCCATTAACTTATTATATGATGTAACATAACCAGGATTGCATGTATAATCGGTTAACTTCTCCATCTCAATGTTTTCCGAAACCCATTGAATTGCTTGGTCCATCTTCTTGGCTATAAGGTTCTGCGCAGCTCTTCTTGTTGAAGATTGAAGCTGTGGATAGCTTTCAGAATGATGCATCAAAATTGGAACAATTATCCTCTCAATATAAGTCCAAGCTTCTTCAACAAAGGCCACGGGGGCAGAAGATATAGCCTCCACCTTTTGCTGGAGTGCAGAGCGAAAAGCTGCACGAGGGAGAAAATTTGGTAAACTGATACCCTTTGTCTCCTCCAAAAGCTTTATCTCTTCAATCAAGAACTTGTCTTTTGGATCATACTTTAAACGTTTTGCCTGAAGCTGATTATTGTAATCGTGAAGCATTTCTGCTAACCTGGCTGTGCAATGCATCTCGATATCTTTCGGGTACTCATCAAACTCGCCTTTAACGAGTATTTTCTTCAAAGTCTCTTTAGAATTACTCAAAATACGGAAAAATGTTGTTGTAGCTTCAGCAACTGAGGACAGATTTTCAGGCAATTTTGTGAGTTCCACCAAGTAGGATGAGAGCTTTTCACTGATTGTTTTGATAATGTTAGGCAAGCATTTTGAAATAATGGTTGCTTGAATTTCAACTAGTTTTTTGGCCAGAGCTGGAATACCAACCATGGATTTACTTAGTTTAGATAATAAAGGATGAGATTCAAACAACCTCGCTTCCTCCATTCGAGCTATTTCATAAGATTCACTTCCAATTCGATTTCTTACACAAACATAGCCAAGACCAATATTAACATCATTATCAGTCACCTTTTTTAATAACCCTTCAGGGGCTTTATCAACCTTAGTAACTACAGCTAAGGTTCTCTCACCTGTTTTATCAACAGTTTGAGACATACTAATAGATTCACATACAGAAAAATCTTGTTCAGCAGATAAAACATTTAGTATAATACTTTCTATTGGCGTTATATACTCCATAATAGTAGCTGATACCTGTTGTTGAATATCTTTAGGCTGTCCATGAACAGCTACCCTTGTTATTCCAGGTAAATCAACCATGGTCAAGTTTGGAATTCCTTTCTTTTTGACCATTAGAGTGAGTGGAGTCTTAGCTATACCTTTACCAGTTCCTGCCATTTCATCAGTGGCAAGATTAATGGCAGATGAAACGTTCTTCTCGTCTGTCTCCACCTCCTTTCCATTATACTCCAAATAAAGCTTTGGTTCAGGATCATCATGAGTTTGTAACCTCATGATTAGAGGAACCCTAGTGCAAATTCCTTGTCCTCTAGGAAGGCTAATTCCAGCTAATGATTCAAGGACACTTGATTTCCCAGAACTTTGATCACCAACGACAACTATAGTGGGTAACTGAATACCCTCTTGCATTATTCTAAGATGACGAAGCTTATCTATGCAATCGAGAAGAGGGGCTATTTTCTTGTTATATGAAGACACTATCGGGACTGCATCTTTATTATCAAGGGAAGACTTATCTTCAATGGTGGTGGTGGTGGAAGATCTAGAGCTCGCCGTTTGGGTAGACATATTTTCTTTGGTTGTTTTACTATGTGTGTGGGGGTTTAAGTGTAGAAATGTGAAGATAAAGTGAAGGGAAGAAGGCTTTATCAATGTTCTAACTTGAGTAAATTCTGAGGTTGAATATATACTAGTGCTCTTGTCATTATAATGCTAGTTGATGATGATCAAAAATTAGAAAAGATAATGATAACCCTACTTGAATGAATTCCAAGAAAAAGGAATATGTGTCTAATTTAAACTGAGGTTAATTCAGTCCATTTAACATCTGTCAGTCACCGTTCAAAAAAATAAGCACTCTGTGAGACTGGCACTGTCAGTGTCTACAGCGAATTCATGTTCTGGTCATTTTGACGGCAAATTTTTCGTGGTTTTGTTTAGTATATATCTCTATTACTTAATGCTTATAATGCTCATCATCATTACGCTAGTAATATGGAAATGGTCATAGGACACGACCTAATTAAAAGTTATACTACCTTAGAAACACTCCTAAGCATATTGCAGAGGCATTCTAGAAGATCGATCGAATCCCAAATTATGAGCCTCTCCTTTTCCTTAAATGATGTATCGCGTTTAATTTATACACAATCCATAAATAAAAGTAACTTTTAAATAAAATTAAACATTATATTTTATCCTTAACAGTTTATGAGCCATTAATCAAAAAGATTAACTAAAAAACTTATTTGTGTGTAGGGGCCGATTATGGCTTCCCGTGTTTGAAAGGCGCGGTTGGCCGAAATGCAAGTCAGGCTCGACGAATTTCACGACAAGTGGTGGTTGTTATCTCAATTCGCGTTCTGTCGTGAATTTTCCCGTCAAGTGCTTGCGACTAAGTCAACCCTGATGCGCTCGAATCCTCTCTCATGAGGAGGCGTGCGTTACGACCGCGATCTCAGGTTAGACGAGATTATCCTCTAAGTTTAAGTATATCAATAAACGGAGAGGAATAGAAACTTATTTATTAAAAACATCATTTGACAAAAATATCATTGTATAATCTTTTTAATTATTCTATTATATCATAAAATTAAACCACCTATTACAATTTTCCACCATCTCCACCACCACTACAACCTCAACCACCACCACAACAACAACAACCACCACCACCACCTACTACTAATTCAATTACACGCGCGCGTTCGGGAATCTTTTTTTAAATCGTCATAACTAATTCTAAGAATATCATAAAAATAAAAAAATTGCATTTTTGGATGAGACAAATTAATATTTACGTCTATGATTTTTTTTCGCGGCATGAAATTTATTTTTTCAAACGGTAAATTTTATGTTTAGAACAGTGAATTTCCTGTTTGCGAAAAAAATCCAATGTTTCAAAAAATGAATTTCATTTTGCGAAAAAATTCTGAAAAAAAAACAAAAAAAATCTTAGACGTAAATATTGATTTGTTTTGTCCAAAATATAATTTTTTTATTTTTCTAATTTTTTTAGAATTAGTTATGACGATTAAAAAAAATCAGACGCGCGCTTGTGATGAAATTAGTAGTAGGTGGTGGTGATGGTGGTTATGGTTGTGGTTGTGGTGGTGGAGGAGGTGGTAGTGGCTGTAGCGGTGGTTAAATAATTGTTGGTGGTGGTGGTGTGGTAATGGTGGTGTAATTACTCTATTAATTTTTTTAATATTAAAAAATAAATATTGTATTAAAAATAAAATAATATATTTAACAATAAGAATAATAAAGATATAAAAAGATTGAAGATTTTCTATTAATAATTATTTTTCAATGGGATTTTTTTATAAAATAAATTATTGGTGGCTACGGAAGGTTTATTCGATCATGACTTTATAGGAATTTTTTAGACTTTACACATACATAGGTATTCAATTTAGATTCTACAAAATAAATTAAAATTACAAGGTATTCAATTAAGATTCTAAGAAATCCAATAAATCTAGAGGTATTAAAATAGGAATCTCTGAATCACTTCAAATCTATCAGTATTAAAAAATCATTAAATTTGTCAACTGAATGGATATTATAGGATTTTAGGGTTTGAGTTGATCGTGTGTATAAATAGAACATTTTTCTGAAATCTTTCTACAACCAAAGAGATTTCACAACTCCAAAGAAAGAAAACGATTCTCGCCAAAAAGGTAAAAAAAACCTCTTTCACTACTACTGTTCTTTGATTACTATTTTTTCCATTAAAAAAATTTATGCTTGTTTGATCTTTCTAATATTACTTTACTAAGATTTGATTAAAAAAATATAATTTATAATTTCTATGCTATATTGAAAATTACATATAATATTATGTAATTAATGTAATACTTGAACACAGGGACCATATATTCAATTTATCATAATATTAGAAAAATGTTTTTGAAGTTTCATTGTTTCTGTGTGTTTTTATTATTCTTCTGATCAGTGGGAACAAGCCAAGAATGTCTCTAGTGATTAGTGGCCATTATTTTTGAATAGTGTGGTGTTATATTGAACCCATTTGCATATTGATTTAGAAACTCTTGGGTCTGTTCTTAATATTACTAGTAATTGATTTTAAATTGAGGACTTCTAAAAATCTTAATTTTATGATCATGATCATGTATTTGATTGTGATGTTTGTGATATAAGCATGGATCTAATTCCTACCAACTGAAGTTCCTTCCACAAAACAATCTTGAGAGATAAAAAGCGGTCAACTATATTGACCGTGAGATAGAGGCTTTCAGGCATTAGATCAAATTTCTTGTGAACTTCTATTAGCCAATCCACAAGAATACTTCTCTTTTTGGAGTTGGTCTGTGGTTGTGCACTCAAGTAATTATAAACTCACCTATCTTTTTTTTGAGCTTGTATTCATTGTCTAAATACATCAATGTCCACTAATGGATCTTTCAGTTTCCTAGTTATACCACAAGCAGGTAGAAAAAATTATCTCTAGTTATAACAATTTTTTTTTGTTTAAACCATTATGAAGCAACCAAGACATCTTGTAAAAAAATATCGTCATTCTTGTGTCTTATCTTGAACAAATAATTGGATGGAACTTGAAATATAGCTGCCCCACAGGCCACATTTGATGATTTGTGATGTTAGACATGTTTTGGGTTCAACTTTTATGATAAGCTATATAAAAGACGTGGCATGTCTAATTATGTAGTGTATATATATATCCTATTATATTATAATCACCTCTATGTATTATAGGATTATAATAATATTTATGTTAATAGGATCATAATGGTCAATCTACAACAAGATGTCAAAAGAAAAACAAATTACGAACAGTGGTCCAAAGAAGAGAGTGATAATTTATTAAGCATCATGGTTGATGCCATCAATAACGGATGGCGTGATAATAATGGAAGTTTTAGCAAACGAATGGTAGAGAGAAAGATCCTTCATGATCTTAATACAAAACTTAAATGTCAAAAAACCTATAATTATCAAAGTCGATTGAAATGGTTAAAAAACTGTTGAAATTCTTTTTCGACCCTTATGCCTTTTAGTTTTGGCTTTGGGTATGATGCGAAAACAATGATGTTCACGGCTCATGATGAAGTATGGCAAAAATATTTTAAGTTAAATATGTCCTAGATTCTAGTTATAAAATTTACAAATATTACAAAAAGGATTGAACTAAATCCTTTTACTAGGTTCATTCAAAAGACTCTAACTTACGGTATGTTAAACATGAAGATTATGAATTTTTAGGAATTGATGTAGGGAACAATGTGGTTGTTGCAAAGAAGTCAATTAGATTGGGTAGTATTACCGATGCAAGAACATTAGGTGTTGAGAAAACTAGTAATGTGCGCATTGCCGACCTCTCTTTTGATTCAGATAGCAATATATTTGTATCTGGGGAAACTACCTACTAACTTTATATCACCTGTCCAATCTAGTATTTCGATTTTACTTTTAGAATTTCAATATATCTAATTCAACCTAAATTATTATAAAATTTGAAAATATATATGATAATAGACGGTTTTCGGTTTTGCGGTTTTATTTTTATCAAAAACCATAACCTAACAATTTCAATCATTGGTTACACTTTTCAAAACCATAACCTAATGGTTTTAACCACGGTTATATAATTCGGTTTTCAATCGGTTCGGTTATCATCGGTTTCGGTTTTTCATTAATAGTAACCATTGCCATCCCTACATATAACTCTAAAAATATTTTAGAAACCTTGTATATCATATTTTGAGATCAAATTAATAGTTACAAAATTATTCAAGATGAACCCATCTCGAGAAGAGAAGATCAGCCATTCTATACCATTTCAGCTCAATCTTTTAACGGATTTCCAGTAATTAGTATTAGTATTCCACATCAATTTTTGTATTTTATTCTTTAGTTTTGTTATTTTGAGTGTGAACTGAAACCATCATAATTTGAGGATTTCTATTATGTAAAAACCTTAGTTGACCATTTGATGATTTTAATATTATTTACATTTAATTGAATTGGAGTTTAAACTCTATGTATGAATTGATTATTAATTTCCTGCCTATATTTTAATTAAATATCAGTTTTTTCTTTTAACAATTATTTACTGGAGTGTTTAATTAGAGTTAATTAACTTGAGGGTTAATACCCATTAAACACCTGCCACCTTACACCTTTGACCATAAAAGGCACCTTGCTGCAAAATACAAAAATACCCTTGTCCCTTATTTGCTCTTCTTCAACAGCGCTGCCGGCCGATTCTCCCACTCACCACAAATTTGTTTTTCTTTAACAGCGCTATGGCCAACGATCTCTTCCACAAGTCTGTTGTTGCTATGTCTACAAATCATGTACATCACGAACGCACAAAGCATGTAGACATCGATTGTAAGATTACTCGAGAGAAGATTCAAGCTGGAGTAATAAAACTTTTCCACATTCCTTCAAATCTTCAAATTTTCTATTCAAAGCTAAGCAAGTACATTTTTGTACTTGTGGACTAAATGTTGAGTTCTGGGATAGATTCCCATTACTCAGAACTCGGAAAAGGCTAAGCAGTTCCACTTTTGTACTTGTGGACTAAATGTTGAGTTCTGGGATAGATTCCCATTACTCAGAACTCGGATTGTACTTGTGCAAGCCCACTTTTGTACTTGTGCAAGTGCACTTTTGGACTTGTGCAAGTGCACTTTTGGACTTGTGGCAAATGTTGAGTACTGGGATAAATTCCCAGAACTCACAAAACGCTAAGCAAGTACATTTTTGTACTTGTGGACTAAATATTGAGTTCTGGGATAGATTCCCATTACTCAGAACTCGGATTGTACTTGTGCAAGCCCACTTTTGTACTTGTGCAAGTGCACTTTTGGACTTGTGGCAAATGTTGAGTACTGGGATAAATTCCCAGAACTCAGAAAACGCTAAGCAAGTACATTTTTGTACTTGTGGACTAAATATTGAGTTCTGGGAGAGATTCCCATTACTCATTTGAATTGTTTTCTTCTTCTAGGTTTTTAACGTTAATCAATCAACTTATTCTATACAAACTTTCGCACAATTCAATCATAATTTCTTACTTTCCCAATACTCAAATATCATGTTTCAGTGGAGATGTCAATCTATCTTTGAATACAGCAAATGAATTGGATAAAAAGAAATAATGCAGGGACCAAAATGCAAATTGTTTCTTCTACATAAAAATTAGTTAGATTACAGCTATATCTAGTTAGACATGATTGTATATAAACTAGTTTTGTACATTGTAACTGTAACAAGAAATAAAACATCTCTTCTTCCTCTCTTATTCATTCTTCTTCTTATTCTTCTCTCTGTTTCTTTATTTTTCTTGCTAAATTCGTCACTAATGGGTGCTCTCATAATTCACAGTGTTTGTGTATATGCTGATGATTTAAACGAAAGAGAGAGAGCGGCTATCATAGTTATTTGTTTATGAACTCGTGGAGAGAGAGAGAGAGAGAGCGGCGGCGGTAGAAAGGGGTAGAATAGGATAAAAATTAAAAGAGGTGCCTTTTATGGGCAAAAGGAGAACGGCAGGGGTGAGAGGGCATTAAATTTGATTTGAGGTGTTTCTTGGGCATTAATCCTTAACTTGATTTGAAAATAATTTATTTAATCTAAAGATATGGTGTATATTTGTTGTAATATTTAGTAAATTGATTAGGTTTTTCTCCAGTTTCCTTAAGTATGTTAATAATTTAACTTGCCCGATTTCTTAGACTAAATCGTAGTAATTAGTGAAATTTTGTATTATATTAGAATAGTATTACATGTACTTTAATTATAAGTTGTTGTTACTCTGATTCATTCTTACTCGAATTCTCCCTAACTGAAACGTAATTACTTAATGGATATTATCATCCCTACATTGCAAAATAAAGAGAACAAGGAGGTATGTAATTACTCAACAGGATAGCATCATCCCTACATTGCAAAATAAAGTGAACAGGGAGGTAAGGGTGACAGTGAGTAGGCATAAGGTGGGAAGGGATAAGAAGACTTTTTCAAGACTAATAAATGGGGCTTCAAGCAAGCAATTTTCTAACCTCAGAGACTATTATGCAACAGTGATCACCTACAATCCAAGGAGCACACTTTTGGTGAGTATATATTCAAATTCAAGTCGTTCATATGTTTAGAGGCTAGTTGCGACAATTAAGGCTATGAGTGTAGGTTGGTTGGAGGGGTGTAGGACCATTATTGGTTTGGATGGGTATTTTAAAAAGACTGAATGTAATTGTTCTTGCTAAGAACAAGGAGACCTGGGCCTGGATTTTTAGAAGGGTTCATGCAGTTATTGAATATCTATATGAGCTTGGTCTAACCTACTCAACAGACATGCAGAAAGGGTTAGAAGAAGTGATTAATAACCAAGGGATTTTCCATAGCTATTGTGCAAGATATATATATTTCAGAATTTCAAGCCGAGGATCAGGGGTTTGGAGTTGTTGCATCTGTTCTGGAAAGCTGCTTCTACTTGTAAAGAGAATGATTATTATTTGCATATGGAAGAAATAAAGGCAAATTTGACGAGGATTGATGTAAAACTATGGTAGCCCATGTAAGTGATTTTTGCATTTCAAAGTTGTTGGGCGAAAGAGATAGTATTAGCCACACTATTTACCTTAGCGGCAATGGATTACATTGTTCTAGGTAAGGCTTTCAAGTTTTTTACTTGTAATCTACAGACAACATTTTAAATTTTTGATATGTGGTGTACTTCAATTGCAGTGTCAACAAAATCTGATGTTTATAGTTTTGGGATAAAATGATGAAAGTCCTTACAAGAGCAAAGCCGAGCAGTGCAATGTTTGCAGGAGATTTGAGCTTGAAGCGATGGGTAAGTAATTCTATGCCAAATGGAATTAGCGATGTTGCTGATGCCAACTTATTAAGGCTGAATAATCAACAATTTAGAGAAAAGATGAAGGGTTTATTATCCATCATGGAGTTGGCTTTGTCTTGTTCAAATGAATCTCCAAATGAGAGGAAAAAAATAAAAGATGTTTTTGCCACCCTTAAGAAGATCAAACTCAAATTACTAGCACATTATGGAGAGACCTGTATCTATAAATTCAGTTTTATTTTAACTTTATCAAATGTATTTTCAATTTAAAGCAATGTAATTGTTATTCAGCTTTAGCTGAAATGCATTTTGAAATTACAGTAATGCAATTGTTCTTCATTTTAATTTATTCCCCATTAATATTCAGGACTTCTGTGATCTGGACAATTAACAAAATTAACGAACCCTTTGTCAAATATAAGAAATTCTATACACCCTATGTCAACCTTGATTACAAAAAAGAGACTCACTATTCTCAACTGCATCAAGATATTGGCAATCCAGTAGATACATCATACATTAGCAACATGAATACAAAAGAGGGATCTGGATTGCAGAGTAGTTATTAATATTTGTAAGAAATGAAGCTACTGGATCGAATGCTGAAAATGTTTGTAATTAGATGAATGATTCATGTGAAATTGATAATATCGGGACCAATGATGCAATTTATAAAAATCCTATGATTTTTTTTCTGATATCATGGTGTCCGGGCCAGCTTTCGCGCACCACGACTAATCCCATTAAAAATATACACGCCTTCCCATGCATATTCTCAGGTTAATCAGAACTAGGTTACCCATGTTCAGGGAGGGAGGGGATTCGAACCCTGTACCTCCTATGATTCTTTTGTTGCATGTTGGTGATAACATTGCGCACCGAGCCACCGAGTTAAAATTATCAAGCACCGCAGCCATGATCAAGTATACGATGTTGCGTGCACAGCTGCGTATCAAGAAGTTATTCTGCTGGTAACGTGACTTGCACGCCACTGGAAATAAAAGTAACGGATGGAATTGTTTTGGGACAACGTAACTTGTATCAAAACCGCCAAAGGAAATGAAAATTGCAGTGTTTCCCATTTTCCCATTCGAGGGTTGTAGACTGGTTTCACAAGCTTGGAATGATGTGTGTGAACCAAGAAGCATATATTGGCATAGAATATGCCATTCAAAGTTTTCTCAAACCATGATTTTGAAGAACTATACCGAAAGAAAAGAATTGTACATGCACCAGTAGTGGCATTAAAATCAAAAGCACTCAGGAGGGATGTCAACAACATTGCTCCAACTAGGATATGACTAAAAAAGTTATACAAGTACGGGTACACTAAGAAACTACGAGGAAATTCAGAAAATATATTGTTCAAGCTATTTAGACAATATTTCTATATCTTCAATTCAATTCATGCACATTCCCTATTTACCAAGACAATATTTTTATATCTCAAGTCTTCCTTTTTTTCCTCTTGAATCTCAAGTCGTTCTTTTGTTTATACCCAATTCTATGAGAAAATAAGACAAATATTCAATTCTAACATCTCTCATTCACGTTGATGGCACTTCACTTAACTTGGAAGCTTATAAGATTGCGAGATGAAACTACACTAGAAGTTGTCAAATATATCATTGACACTGCAAATCCGCGAAGTTGTCAAATATATCATTGACACTGCAAATCAGCGCCTTGGCTGAGACCAAATAGTTATTTTCATAAGTCTAACATAGATGAATAAATCTAATTGATCCCTTAAGATTTGTAGCCAGTGAAGCTCTTCTTGTTATCCCTTTGAAATTTGAAACAAAACTTATTTGTTGTAGAGGTGCGGAGGATCCACTTCCTCAAATACCAGTGCAACCCGGGTGTTGAATTGTTTTTTGTCAGGTGTCTCCCAAGGTATAAACACTGCATCGGTGTGTTCCTTAATCGTGTACAATTTTATGCTCAGAAGTGTTTTGTATTGAACTAGAGTAATTACTATGTATTTTCGGATTTCTTAAACTTATGCAAAAATGAACTAGAGCTGCTTTATGTAGTGCAAAAATAGTACATTTGGACAATTAAGCAGCAACAATAATAAGGTTTAAATGTTTTCACTGGAGATCAAGCAGTAATGATAACAAGGAAGCAGGAACCAATATTTAAACTTGGCAACAAAAGGTATTTATTTTTATTCATCCTTCTCGGACGCAAAGTCGGTTAGGGATGTTGCACGTGTGGAGTTAAACCTCAATATCACACCCTGGTATGACTATTACTTTTGAATTTAGTTGTAAGATATTTGTTAAATTTTGAAAGTGGAAAGACAACTCCATCGATATAGGATAAAGATATTTCACAAGGTTCTAACAATAAGCAAAGAAAAAGTCAACAAGAGTGGCTCAGCTTTAGAGAAATGAACTCCAAAATGTAATCTCTGTCATTAGATTTCCTCTTTTCTTTAAGGAAAAGTCAACAATGGTGGCTTGGCTTTTCAAACATGAATTTCAACAATATAATGTGTCCCTTTAGATTTTCGGATGCGTTTGGGTCATGATGCATTTGATTTAGTAAGAGCTGTGATCTAGTTCACGGTTGAGTTTATGATTCCTGGAGGAAACTAGGATTTAAGGCCTCAAATTTAAAAAAAAAAAAAATTTAAGTTTAATTGAAAAAAAGTTCTATAAAAGACCTGCATCTCAAATTTTTTGGTTTGGTTTTTTACTCTCATACACTTTTTTGATTTGTCATTTGGTACATACACAATAGTTATTAGTTCAGTACATATACCCATGGGTGTGCCTTTGTTGAAAACTTGCTAGGTTACAATTCTTTTTGGGTACGTATTTATTTTTCAGTTGGGTACGTTTTTATTGTTGTTATAAAGTTGTGTTTTATATAATTGCATTATAAGTCACTACTAGTATTTGGGTATAAACAAATTTTGTTTTTGTCCATGTCAAATTCTTACGTATCCAATTCGAAAAATAGTAGGGGTGTACCCAAGTACCTCGTATCCAAGTAGAACAATAACTGGTGGGTATGTGCCCAAATCAAAGTATCTCCAGCAGTTGTGTCAAGGTCTAATGGATACGTACCGATAAAGATCCATACCCAAGTCAAAGAATAGAAAGTGTGGACCCAAGTGGGTATGTACCCAATTTGAACAACAACTTTGTGTGTATCCAGGTGGGTACGTACCTAGTCAGATCCATTGGGTACCCAATTAGATGTACCTCTCTAGCCGTTGTTCCAAACAGATTTTTACTTCAAAACAATAAAACATATATTTTATGTTAAAAAATGAAACGTGATCAAATCATCCTCATATTCGGGTTGGAACAAAAAACAAAAAGATCTCTTCACACTCGCATTGAAACAATAACAAAAAAGTTATCTCTTCACACTCATTAGGAACAAAAAAAGAAATAAAAAATTGTTCACACTCTCAATGGAACAAAAAACAAATATAAATTCTCTTCAGTCTTGCATTGGACCAAAATACAAAAACGAATAATCTCTTCACACTCTCAACATTGGAACAAAAACAAAAATGAATCTCTTCACACTCGCAGCAATCGGAACAAAAAACAAAACGAAATTTCTTCACACTCGCAGTCTTGGAAAAAAAAACAAAAAGAATCCCTTCACACTCACCATTGGAACAAAAAACAAAATAAATCTCATCACACTCACCAGGAGATTAGTCCATTAGGGACGGCGGTTTTCTTGTGCATGAGAGAGGCTTGTTGCGATGGTGAGAAGGTAATATCTTGTGCATGAGAGATGCTTGCAGCGGCAGTTTTCTTATGCAGGAAAGCGACGAAGGTGAGAGGGTCCAATAATGGCGGCAGTTTTCTTGTGTAGGAGAGTGGTGAAGGTGAAGAAGGTCCACTACTGGCGGCTGATTTCTTGTGCAGGAAACTAGCGAAGGTGAAGAAGGTCTCTAATGGCGGCAGTATTCTTGTGCCGAAGAGAAGAGAGAGAGAGAGAGAGAGAGAGAGAGAGAGAGAGAGAGAGAGAGAGAGAGAGGGGGGGGAAGAAAACATAAAACCTAATCTTTATTGGTTTTTTTGTTTTTGGTTTTTAGTTATCCACAGTGAAGAGAAAGGTAGGGAAGGTTTTTTATCTTTAAACACTATATAGCTGGGTTCTAACTAAGGTAATTGGGGGAGGCTTTTGCTAGTATTTGGACTATGTCTGTGGCCTTCAAAAATAGTTTCCCCTTACTCCTTAGGCCCCAAATTTTAATTCATGTTGCTAAAAATAATTATCCTTAAATTTTTTTTTTATCTTAGAAAATCAAAACACTAGTTAACCCTTTATACCCACTACAGACTACCGATAACAATTTAGCGAGGTGTGTGTGTTTTATAACTTATCATATTAAACGTAGGTGTCAAGTAACCAGTTGGGGTTAGCTCAACTGGATAGAGCATTGGTTTTCTTTCTAAGCAGTCCAGGTTTGAACCAAGTCAACGACTTCGAGTCCAAAGTGGCTCTCCAATGTATCAAAAAACATAGGTGTCAAGTGCATGTACCCTTTCCTTTAGTATCATTTTAATGTAATAAACTATATTCACTTGGTTTAAATAGATGAAAAGTGTATGAGAAGTTAAAATTATAAAATAGTATATTATAAAGACAGTTTATATATTGTACTAGGAGGATGAGGTTCAGAATCGGTATAACTCAGATTAAGAGATAGACAAAGGATTGGATTTTATCTTTAGTTTGGTATTAACGTTAGATATGGATAAGTTGAAAATTCCAATTGTTATCTTGATTTATGAGTTTGTAATATAAAAATACATCTTGAACATGTTTGATTTTACGAGAAATGTCGAGATTAATCTTAATCTTGGAGGTTCAAGAAAGGATTAAAAAATGGAAAAATATGGTCATTGGTTTTATTTTAAATATGTTCTAGTTGATCAAACAAATATTTCATTATACTCAAAAAAATATGATATTATTATTAAGTATGGTGTATATACGTGGTACATAGTGCATCACATGGGATTATCTCTATGGCTACTATTCCTGTACTTGGAGATGATAAGGTTATTAGCTAAAGTTCTTGTTTAATCAGGAAAGTGGAAATGTAGTCAGAGATTTGAGTCTCAGTGTTTAGTTGGTCTCTGCTGAAGTTGTAAAGAAAGTTGTTCAAGAATAGTTTAAGAAGATAACAAAGAAAACAAATAATGTAAACAAAGTGTTCCCGTCTAAATGAATCCATCAAGAAAGATAACAAAAAACATAGCAGTAGGAGTAAGATTTGCATATCTTATGAGGAACAAATAAGAAACTATTTTTTTTTTTTGAAGTTTCTATTTATGAGCTTATTATTGAAGAGATGGAAGTTGAATTAGTCGATTTAGCAACAATATCAAGTAAAATGGTATGCTAACTAGAATAGGTTTATTATCATCATTGGTGATGGGTGGGTTATTGAGTGTTATTTAGTTTGTAAAATTAGTTTGTGTTATTGAGTATGTAAAATTAATTTTACTGCAAAAATTTATTGGGTCTCCATTATTAAATGTTATATAATCAAATTATATTATGAGTTTAATATATGAATATGTGTGAAATATGATTCACAATTTTTTTTCAATATTTTAAATCGATAATTAGTTATGACAGTTGAAATGTGTCATTGTTACATATTTTTTAATACGATGTTAGTGTGAGAGATGTTAATAATTTATTTATTAATATGATGGTATTTGAATTTTTCGAAATACAATTTTTTGTATTTATAATATTTTGAATCGATAATTTTGTTATGACGACTGCATAAGTGTCAATGTTCCACATTTGTTAATAATGACACTTGTTTAGAGGCATCAATGGTTTGTTACTAATATAACGATCTCTAAACCGTCAAGAAAGTTATTTAATTGTGACGATTATGTTTAGCGTCATGATAGACAAACGATGACGGATTCATAGGTGATGCTCAGATGACGATTGCTGAACCGTCACGATTATCTACGATGACGATAAATAACATCATGAAAACCCATAAATAGCATCATTGTATACCCCTTTTTCTTGTAGTGTCTTTCTTGTATGGTGATACGCAAGTGTAGGTTTCACAGGTTTGTGAAGTGGTATATCGTAACAGGATATCTTCCACTTGGTTTACTCGTGTTGGTGACAACACAAGGGTTCCTTTGAATGTGTTTTTGAAAGGTGGTTGTAAAGGTTTACGCTCCCACCTTCAATAGACATAATGAAATCTAGTGGAGGAGTTTGAAATCATAAGGGTATATAGACCTTAGGTAGTGGACTAAGCCTACAGAGTCGGACTATCCTAAAATTGTTGCTTGTTTTATCTTTCTTAACTCATTACTTATATGCATGAAATATGTTGGCTATATTTCCTTTATAATTGATTTTATCTTTAAGCATAGACATTTGCATGATTAGTACTTATTGATTAACTTCTTTGATCATATGCTAGTATTCCCTTTATTTAATATTTACACTAGAAGTTTGATTAAATGTTTCACTCATGTATCATAACTCTTGTGTTATTATAGCCAATATATCTATATTCCCTCATAAGTGGATCTTTAGATAAAATAGATTATAATTATATATTAGTCCTATTCACCCATTTCTAGAACTATTTATTGAGTTTCATCCTACTTTTACTTAAAAACGCCCCCCCCCCCCCCCCCCCTAACCTAATAATTTATCCCATCACAATCAAAAATCTCGAAAATGGAATTAAATGGACTTGGAAAACTAATCCTACCGCTTTGACTTTGTTAACATAAAACCTATTTTGCCTGACTTATTGAACATAAAAAAATCTAAGGATTTGAGTGTTTAAGTGACACATTTTTTAAGTTATTTTTATTAGAATAATTTAATCGAGGCGCTCTTTTCTTAGAGTTTTCTTTAGGCCTCCAAAATAATATATTAGGACCAACCCTGCCATTTCTCTTAAAAACGAGTTCGATAAAAGATACATAAACTTAAAACCATTTTTTGTGGTAGTACTTTACTATGTGGGGTTTGACATTATCACATATGATTTCACTTTAAGTGTTATAGTTTCAATCATTTAAGTCATAAGTAATTCAAAGGTAGAATTGAAGTCATTATAATTGATTTGTTCACGACTACCCTTAGACCCTAAATAACCTAACTGGCACATATAATGTTATTTGCGTTATTTACTATTCTCAAATGTACGAGATAGGAGCCCGTGGAGGTGTTACCATTTTAATTAAAACCTACGAGCATATTGCTATAACTTTTTTATCACGTTTTATGTGTCAATCACATTATAAAATGAATTGATATCTCTTTCTTCATTTATTTTGCATCCCTTTTTATTTCATTAGACCTTATAATTGTAATATATGAGGAGATAAAAGAGTGAAATAAAAAGAGGGACAATTATCATTATTCAATAGAAAATAATATTCTACCGTTCAATATTTGTGCACAACGGGATTGGTTACGACATGTCTCAAGTTTTCCTTTTTGATTTCTCTAAATCTCAAGTCATTCTTTTGTTTGTACCCAAGTTAATGAGAAAATAAACACATATTCGATTTTGTCATTCTCAAGCAGGTTAATAGCATTTTTTTCTAATGTTGGATGCTTACATATATGATAGATGAAGACTACATTAGCAAAAGGATTTTTGTAATATGATAAGGGTGAATTACCTATGAGGTCTTGGAGACAACCTTAGTATCCTATAGAGAACATGTGGTTAGGTTTTTCTTTAAAGAGACGACCACCAATCTTATGGATGATCATATACTACAATACCCTCAAATAAAACAAAAATCACATAAAGACAAAAATCAAGTGGCATTACGCATGAATCCCCAAATTAGTGAGTCGTGAGTATCAACTCACTGAGTATCGATACTTTCCACCTTCGAACATAATCCATCGACCACCGCCAGTGCTGTCAAATATTTTTACTGAGTGCCCCCGGGAAAAGAATTGAGTGCTCAAAAAATTTATTGAGTGCCCTAAAAATTTGCTGAGTACTCGAATATTTTATTGAGTGCCAGGAGAATTCACTGAATATTGAAAAAATAATCATCTGAGTTTCAATGAATTCCCTAACTATGGTCTAGAAACACTGAGTATACGGTGACAACCTGTTGAATAAACTTGAAAATTAAAATAAAAAAGGCAACAAGAATCATAATTTTTATTCTGATAATAAAAAATTACATTTAAATATCATACAACATCCTACACTACAAAATTTCAAAAAAGAAAAAGAAAAAACAATACTCAGCAAAATCCTACACTACACTACATTTAGAAAAGAAAATCAAGTACTCATACAAAAGCTGACCATTGTCTCTTTGAAAGAAAAAGACAAAACAACACAGTTGGCCACTTAGCGAAAGAAAAGGAAAAAGACCGAAAAGATGTCAGAAGCCTTTGTCACAGGCAACACACTCATCCACTACATGTCCATATAAAAAGGAGCATGAAGAATATACATGAGGAGGCGTGTATATATCCTATGAGAATAGTCGTAGTGCACGAAAGCTGGCCCCGACACCCATATATCAAAAAAACAAGGAGCATGAAGGGGCACCACCACCGCGCAACACAGTTCTCTACTCTATGGTCGGAGAAGAAGGAGCACAAAGGAGCATCACCACCGTCAGATGTCGAACAACACCACTGTCAGATCTCCAACAACACCTCCATGGAAGATCGAATGAGCTCTTCTCTCGGCTTTTTCTTCTTCTCAGAAATGGCGGCGGAGCTTCATTCAAGGCTGTTGGGAAACATCGGTGATTCTATGTAGATCTGTTGCGACGGAGATGCTTCGACAGCTCGACTCTTCTTCGTTTTCGACAACTAGACTCTACTTCGACAACTCACCAGACCAAGACTCTTCTTCGACGAGGCCATTCTCTCGTGCTGCGATCCAGGCTTAGCGAGGAGAGAAAGAAGATGGAAGAAGTTTGGATCTTCCTGCTTCAGTGGTTGAGCTTCAATAACCTGAGTTGGTAGAAGCTACGTAAGGATACGAAGAAGGATAGACGATAGATGAAAGATGAGAGATGAGAGATGAGAGAATTGATATTTTAGGGTGTAAAAAAATCTGAATAAATTAGTATATATAGAAAAAAAAGAGTATAATAGGTCGAGAAAAGATCAAAAACTTTAGCATATAGTGTTAAATTTTATTTGTGGTTTTTAGTAAAAAGAATGGATTGAGTGAAGAATATGGATAGTAAAGGATAAAAAATAAGAATTTTTGTTTTGATTTAATTTTATTAGTTTTTATTAAATTTTTTATTTTATAAAAATGTATGGATTAGAACTTTTTTAATAGATTTAAAAAGTATTTTGGATTCGAAACTATTTTGATTTCTGTATCAATTAAAAACTCTTAGTAATTACAGAGTGTCTGAACCACCAAAACAACTATCCATCTTAGAATTGTGATGTTATAAACCTGATTAAAAGTCTCATTTATTTTTCACTTTTTATAAAAAGAAAAAGTCAAAAAACTTGTGTTTTAAAAAAATTTAGGGCCAACACCCCCCAAAATGCGTCAACTAACTTAGTTCCGCCCCTACTCATTTCAATATTTTCTTCCTCCCGAGGAAACTGAGCGATGGAAATTGAACGTACTGCGGAATGCTAGATGACCCACTTGAGTCTTGTTTTTTTTCTATATAAGACGATGGAAAATAATGAGGAATGAGATATATTATCTAAAATCATACCATTCAATGACGTGACGTGAATTGATTGGTTAACAATCGTTAATTAGATCAAGAAAATAAATCAATTAACGATTGTTAACCAACTAATTTACACTACATCGTTGAATGGTATATATCATTGATGTTAAATAATTGATGTCACAAGACAGGGACAAAAATAACAAGTTGTCAAACAAAGAGGCATAGGTCCACCTATAGTTAGTGGGTGGTCCAGTAGCGTATATCTCACACAAATCAGTAACAAACAATATAACCAAATAAAATCATAATCAATCTGTAGTTTTTGTTTCAAAGCAATTTACAAGTGCTTTGACACTCATGATCTGTTAGTCAACACTTCAAGACCCACACAACTTGCATAAACTATGCAGGACGATTCAAAATAAGTTATCACCATGGGAATTGTGTGTAGACAGACCCACACACAGTATTATTTCAAGAATTCGGGACATATTTATACCCCTTAAAACACAATGAATATGCAACAAAAACTAAACAACTAATGGATCTAACATATATTTACTCCCTTCCTCTTCTACTTTTTTTCATCATATGTAATTGCTCAACTACAACTTCTATCAGAAACATCACTACAGATCAAGCTTCTCTCCTTGCCATTAAATCCGCCATTATAGACCCAAACCATATTTTACACACTAACTGGTCAAACTCAACCTCGGTTTGTAACTGGGCCGGTGTCACTTGCAGTTTGCTCCACCACAGAGTCACGGCACTGAATATTTCAGGCATGAATCTAACAGGCTCACTTCCTCCGCAATTAGGAAATCTCTCATTTCTTGTATCCCTTGATCTGAGTTGGAACAATCTCCATGGGAATCTTCCGAATGAGTTGGTAAATTTGCATAGATTGCATGTTATGCAAATGAATTACAATAACTTTAGTGGAGAAATTCCAAATTGGTTGGGTTCTTTGTCAGAACTTCGAGAAATATCTTTTAGAAACAATAGTTTTACTGGTTTGATTCCTTATTCCATATCCAAATTGTCGAAGCTAACAAGCTTGGTTTTAGCATACAATTCTCTACACGGAAAGATTCCACAATGGATTGGGAATCTTCGTAACTTAAAGACTCTACACCTGCGATATAACCAACTTACAGGTTATATACCATCAGAAGTCTTCAACATCTCAACTCTGGAAGTCCTTCGAGTTGGAAACAACAGATTTAATGGGGATCTTCCTATTGATATGTGTCGTAATCTTCCACGTCTCAGTATTATTAGTTTTTCTGATAATGAGTTAGGTGGTCAGATACCACTAATATTGTCATTGTCAGTTAACAGATTTAGTGGAATCATACCTGCAGAAATTGGGAAATTAGTGAATCTCGAGGAGTTATACCTTGGTAGCAATGATTTTTCTACAGGTATACTCCACCAACTGATTGTTCGTTACCTATATACTCGGACTAAATTAAGCTAGCAAATCGAATCGTTATTTGCATTTTGTTTATTGTTAATTGTTGTTTTATATTTTGACAGGTGTAATTCCCAAAGAGTTTGGTGATCTTCGTAACCTAAAGTATTTGTACCTGGGAGAAGCACGTCTTATAGGTTCGATACCACCAGTCTTATTCAATATCTCAACATTACAAGAGATAGACCTTTCATCTAATGACTTGGAAGGTAAGTGAAACTCTCTAGGCTTTTCAATTAAAAAATCTCATGTTCAATGAGTAAGAGCATTTAATTCTTTAATTCTCTAATCATATAGGTGCAATACCAAAAGAAATTAGCAATCATCCCAAATTGGAGGGAATTTGGCTTGATAGTAACAACTTAAGTGGCTCGATACCAATAGGTATGTTCAACATGTCAAATCTGATATTGCTTTCACTTTTCACAAATCAACTTTCCGGCACTCTTCCATCAAATATGGGTTATGCTCTTCCAAATCTTGAAGAACTCCATCTTTATGATAATAAAGTTGAGGGACTTATTCCCAACTTTCTCTCAAATTCAACCAGTCTTCGAATGATACAACTTAACGGTAATAAATTTAGTGGAGAAATTCCAGACATTCTTGGAGATTTCAGTCTGCTTGAATATCTTGTTTTGAGCGATAACAATCTCACATCTCAAGGTCTGAAATTCATCACTTCATTGACAAGATGTCAATATTTAAGACAGTTGAGTATCTCTGGTAATCCTTTGAATGGAAGCTTTCCAGTTTCAATTGGGAATTTTTCCTCTTTAGAGAAAATTTTCGCAGTTGGCTGTAAAATCAAGGGAAGCATTCCAAGTGAGATTGGAAATTTGAGCAAATTAATTACGTTATCCCTATCTAGCAATCATTTGATAGGACATATTCCACCTAAAATGGAGGCTATCCAAGGTTTAAATCTAAGTCACAACAATGTAGATGGGTCTAATCTAAACACTCTATGTGAACTACAAAATCTTTATGTAATAGATTTGAGCTACAACAATATTTTGGGTCCAATTCCGAAATGCTTAGGTAAAGTTGCTTCTCTTAGGTCTATTTTCTTTAACAATAATGGTTTGACTTCTATACCTCCAAACATTTGGAACCTTAAGAGTCTCATTCGGATAAATTTCAGCTCAAATTCATTAGAAGGCTATTTACCTCCTGAGATTGGGACTCTAAACACGGCAACATTGATAGATTTATCTATGAATCAATTTTCGGGTGAGATTCCTTCCACATTTGTGGGTCTGTCAAGTTTAGAGAATCTTTATCTGGATCATAACAAATTAACAGGATCTATCCCAGTCATACTAGGTAAAATCATTACTTTGGTAGACTTGGACCTGTCCCATAACAATCTTTCAGGAACGATCCCAAAAACATTAGAGTCTCTACAATATCTCACAAGTTTCAACGTTTCATTCAATAATTTAGAAGGAGAAATTCCATCCAGTGGTCCTTTTGAAAACTTCACAAGTCAATCATTTGTATTTAACGGCCCATTGTGCGGTGATTCAAGGTTTCAAGTACCACCATGTCGAGTTAGTTCTACTAACAGAAATGGGTCAAAAAGGAAAATTCTACTTTTACTTATCCTACTAGGAATTGTAGTATTTTTCCTCGTGATGGTTTTTATATTTATAGTAATAAGATATCGAAGGAAGGATACGGTTCGTACGGAATCAGAGTCTTTTTCTATAAAAAGAGTGGAAAGAATTTCCTATTATGAACTCCTTGAAGCAACTGATGAGTTTAGTGAAAGCAATTTGCTTGGATCAGGTAGTTTTGGATCGGTTTATAGAGGGATTCTGAAAAATGGTGCTTATGTGGCTGTGAAAGTTTTTAATTTGCAATTGAAAGATGCATTCAAGAGTTTTGAAACTGAGTGTGAAGTATTGCGAACTCTTCGCCATCGAAATCTCACCAAAGTAATCAATAGTTGTTGCGTTGAGAACTTTAAAGCCTTGGTACTTGAGTACATGTCCAATGGGAGTCTTGAAAAGTGGTTGTATTCTTACAATAATTTTTTGAATTTTATGCAAAGGCTGAACATAATGATAGATATAGCAAGTGCAGTAGAGTATCTTCATAATGGTTATTCGTCCCCTTTGGTTCATTGTGACTTGAAGCCGAGTAATGTCCTTCTTGATGATGATATGATAGCTCATGTGAGTGATTTTGGCATTTCAAAGCTATTGGGTGAAGGAGAAAGTATTAGGCACACTGTTACTTTAGCAACAATGGGTTATATTGCACCAGGTAAAGTTTTAAAATTTTGCTTTTAATCCATAGACAACATTTTAGTTTCTTAATATATGGTGTACTTTTATTGAATGCAGAATATGGATTACAAGGAACAGTTTCAACAAGAAGTGATGTTTATAGTTTTGGAATTATGATGATGGAAGTTTTCACAAGAACAAAGCCCATGAGTGATAAGTTTGATGGAGATTTGAACTTAAGGAAATGGGTAAGTAATTCTATGCCACATGCCGTTAACGATATTGTGGATGTCAACTTAATAAGTCCAGACGAACAACACTTGAGTGTAAAGTTGAAGTGTTTATCATCTATTATTAATTTGGCTTTGTCTTGCTCGGTCGAAACTCCTAATGAGAGGATCAACATGAAAGATGTTATTAACACCTTAAACAAGATCAGACTCGAGTTTCTTTCACATTGCGGAGAGACTTGAGATTCTAAATTCTTTGTTATTTCCACAATACTTAAATGTATTTAACGTTTCAAGAACTGAAGTTGTTCTTCAGTGTTCTTGGAAATTAAATGTAAAAATTATGCAAATAAAAGGGTTTAAGGTCAAGAATCGTGTTCTTAATAGTTAGTGTCTGAAGTTTTGAATTGAATGCACTTGTTTATTTTAGGAAAAAAACTTGAGCTTGCCTATAAAAAACTCGATCAAACTCGTTTGGTTAAATTTACCAACCATACTCAAGCTAAAAAAAAAAAAGCTCTTGAACAAACTGATCAAGCTTTCGTGAGGTTTTGGAATTTCTATGTTATTCAATTCTAGGATTTATCTGTGTGGGTGTGGTTAGTTTGAGATCCTGAGGATGCATTAATGCTTTGCAAATGACAGAAGCAACTAACAGTGAATCAATTAGAATTTATTAGATGTAATCTACACGCAGCGACGGAGCCCGTCGATTTTGTTAGGGCGGCCACGGTTCAGTAGCAGTGGCCCCAAATTTCTTCTCCGTGACTTAATTGCATTATAGGTTCCTAAAATATGCAATAATTGCACCATAGGTCCCCATATTATGCAAAAATTGTATAATAAGTCCCTATGTTAATATTTTTGTGTTAATTGTGCCATAAAAATAAATCAAAGCCTTTAAAGATAATTAAAAAAACATTGGTGGCCAATTTAACATATTCAAAATTTCAGGGAAACCAAGATATCTATATAATGTTTTGTAAGGGTAAAAGTACTTTATTTAAAATCCATTGAGCAATCATACTTCGTTATCTTATATTTTTTCTGGATATAGCATGAAAATTGAGGGTTTTAGGATCATCAACTGTTCAAATTATAGATTCTTACTAAAATATTCTGGTAAGCAAATGGAGGAAATATGTATACTAGTTTGATGGTTACTTCATGAGAAAACATACACGTATACGTATCAACTTGGCATGCTATTTCGAAATGCCCCTACAAGAATTTTTTTTGGGGCTTAATTTGTATATATACGATACTGAATAGGGCTAAAAAATTCAATTTTTTTTATAAGGTGATTCTAGGACTGGACTCGTTGGACTGTTGTATTTTTTACTAATGTTTTTCCTTTAAATAAATTAATGTAAGTTTGTACTCCATCCAGGGATCTAAGGGGCTTCAGCCCCACCATCACTTCCCAGCCCATGCTTGTTGTGATGCTTGTAGTGAATGATAATGCACTCTTATAGATCATAGTATCTTAGTATGTGCCGAAGAATGTAGGAGTAGAAAAATTATCCAATTAACGTTTTACTAATAAATTATGAACTCATGGTTACATTTCTATATCGCAAGTCTTGAGGCAGTCGGTCCCAAGGTAAGTCGCTTTGGCCCCCCAAATTTTTGATGGCTTTGTTCTCATGTTGGAAGCTTACAAAATAGAGAGATGAAGACTAAATAGCCCACTTGTGTTGCTTTTTTGGTTTCTATTCAAGTCAAGTCAATGGAAAAGACTTATAATCACATAAAGAAACAACAAAAGAAATGGCCCACGAGCAAAGCAATTATTGAATGATCAAAGTACATCAATTGGCTGGTAAAATTTTGTTGGAGAAAACACTAAAACCCATTCCCTGTGGTGGGTCGAAAATATATGAAACTCTGAAAAAAATATTTAAAACTATTCATGTTGAGATTAGCAAAGGGTATCTTTGCTAACTTTCAAAATACAGAGGCCAGTATATTTGGCTATTTCGCATAAAACAGAGATCAATGGTGCATTTACCTGTATTTTTTCTTGTACTGTGTAAGTCCTTACCATTTGTTTCTGCAAGCATGATAAGTCAAGGCACACCGTTTTTTACGATGTTACAGTACTCACACTTCCTTTTTTACTGCGAGATAGTGAAACTTAGGAAGGAATGCTAGGTAACCCCACTTGAGACATTTTTTTGTTACTGATTAAGTTGACTTGTAATAATCAAAGTAAGTGGGCTAGCTAAGTGACAACCAATGATAACAAAATAAATCGTAATCTCATCAAAGTAGTCTAACTCAGAATTGATATCACAGAAAGGAGCAATAAGACAAATGCTTCTTAAGTGAAGACAACTCAGTATTTATATTTATTTGTATGTAATAAATTTTCATTCAAATAATTCGTATTTCGTATGCATCTCAAGTCAAGTCTACTCTAAGAGTATACAAGACGGCAAGACAAAATGACTAGTAATTAGTAATCACCATGGAAATTTTGTATAGACTATAGACCACACAATAGTAGTACTGCAAGAAATTATGACCTATTTATATTCCTCTTAAGCCACATAAAGGAATATTCAGCTGCAGAAATCAAACAAGAATATGTATCCAACATATTTCTACTTCCTTCCTCTTCTACTTCTATTCGTAATATCTAATTGCTCGGCTAGAATGTTTGTGAGAAACATCACCACTGACCAAGATTCTCTTTTAGCCATCAAATCCGCCACTACTATAGACCCATACCATATAATAAACACTAATTGGTCTACCACAACATCTGTTTGTGCTTGGGTCGGGGTCACTTGTGGTCTCCGCCATCATAGAGTCACTGCACTGAATATTTCAGGCATGAATCTAACTGGCACACTTCCACCCAAGTTGGGAAACCTCTCATTTCTTGAATCCCTTGACTTGAGCTGGAACAATTTCCATGGGAATATTCCGAATGAGTTGGGAAACTTGCATCGGTTGCATGTTATGCAAATGAGTTACAATAACTTAACTGGAGAAATTCCAGGCTGGTTGGGATTTTTGTCAGAGCTTCGAAGAATGTCTCTTGCGAATAACAGTTTTACAGGGCTAATTCCTTCTTCCATATTCAATTTATCGAAGCTAGAAGACTTGGTTTTAGGATCCAATTCTATACAAGGAATGATCCCACAAGGTATTACGAATCTTCGTAATTTGAAGATTCTAAACCTACAATTGAACCAGCTCACAGGCTCTGTACCATCAGAAATCTTTAACATATCATCTTTGGAAGTCATGTCTGTGGCATCTAACAAATTATATGGGGATCTTCCTATTGATATATGTCGTAATTCTCCACATCTTAATTTTCTTTCTCTGTCTTGGAATGAATTTGGTGGCTATATACCAATAACAATATCAAATTGCTCAGCACTTCAAATGTTGTCATTGTCAGCTAACAAATTTAGTGGAGTCATACCAGCAAAAATTGGAAAATTGGTGAATCTCAAGGTGTTATACCTCGGCATGAATGGGTATACTAAAGGTAGAATTCTCCAGCTTGACTAAGCAAGTTAATAGTTAAGGAGTTATTTCCATTTTGTTTACTGTTAATTGTTGTTCTGTGTTCATTACCAGGTTCAATCCCACAAGAATTTGGAAATCTTCATAACCTAAAGATATTATCCATAAAAGAAGCCCAGCTTATAGGTTTTATTCCACTTGCCTTATCCAACATCTCAACATTCGAACAGATAGATCTTAATTCTAATGACTTGGAAGGTAAAGAAAACTCTCTAGGCATTTCAATCAAAGATATCATTTTCAAATCTAACTATTCAGTTCTTTCTTTTATCCAGGTGAAATACCAAAACATATTAGCAATCTTCACAAATTGGAGGAAATCCATCTTGGTAATAACAGATTAAGTGGTTTGATACCAGTGGATATGTTCAACTTGTCACATTTGAGAGTGCTTTCACTTTTTACAAATCAACTTTTGGGCGCTTTTCCATCAACTGTGGGCTATACTCTTCCAAATGTTGAGCAGCTCCATATTTATGAGAATAATTTGGGGGGAGTTATTCCCAACTTTCTCTCAAATTCAACCAAACTTCGAATGATACAACTTTTTGGTAATGAATTTAATGGAGAAATTCCAGACTTCCTTGGAGATCTCAGGCTGCTTGAAATTTTAACTTTATCAGATAACAATCTCACATCTCAAGGTCTAAAATTCATTACTTCATTGGCAAGGTGTCGATACTTAAAAGCATTGCAAGTCTCTAGAAATCCTTTAAGTGGAAATCTTCCAATTTCCATTGGGAATTTTCTCTCTTTGGAGCTATTCAGTGCATCTCAATGCAGAATCAGTGGAAGCATTCCAAGTGAGATTGGAAATTTAAGCAAATTAATTAGATTAGACCTATCTAACAACTACTTGTCTGGTAAAATTTCCCCTAACATGAAGGCTATCCAAGGTTTAAATCTACGTGACAACAATATAGATGGGTCAACTCTAAACACTCTCTGTGAATTACAAAGCCTTTCTAAGATAGATTTTAGCCACAACAATATTTCAGGATCGATTCCCAACTGCTTAGGCCTACTTGGTTCTCTAAGGTACATTTTCTTTAGCAATAATGGTTTAACTTCTATGCCTTCTACCATTTGGAACCATAAAGATCTCCTTCAGATAGATTTCTCCTCAAATTCCTTACAAGGTTATTTACCTACTGAGATTGGAAATCTGAAAACGGCTATATATATAAATTTGTCGATGAATGAATTTTTAGGAGCCATTCCTAGGACCTTTGTGGGTCTATCAAACATAGAGTATCTTCATTTGGATCATAATAGACTAGAAGGATCTATAGTGGACATACTAGGTGAAATCATTAGTTTGGTAGATTTGGACCTATCCCATAACAAACTTTCAGGATCTATTCCAAAGTCCTTAGAATCTCTCAAATATCTCACAAGTTTTAATGTTTCTTTCAATAAATTAGAGGGAGAAATTCCATCTAATGGTCCCTTCAAAAACTTCACAAGCTGGTCTTTTATATATAACGATGCATTGTGCGGTGATTCAAGGTTTCAAGTACCGCCATGTCTAGTTAATTCTAAGTGGTCAAAAAGGAAACTTATACTCATTCCACTAGGATGTGCAATGTCTATACTTGTTATGTTGTTCATATTTGCATTGTGGAGATATCGAAGGAAGGATATGGTTTCTATGGAATCAGATTCCTTTCTTTTAAAAAGAGTGGCACGAATCTCATATTATGAACTTCTTGAAGCAACTGATAAGTTTAATCAAAGCAATTTGCTTGGATCCGGGAGTTTTGGATCTGTTTACAAAGGAATACTCAAAGATGGGACTTGTGTGGCTGTAAAGGTCTTTAATTTGCATCTGGAAGATGCATTCAAGAGTTTCGAAACTGAGTCTGAAGTATTGCGTAATCTTCGTCATCGAAATCTCACCAAAGTCATAAGTAGTTGTTGCATTGAGGACTTTAAAGCTTTGGTACTCGAGTACATGTCCAATGGAAGTCTTGAAAAGTGGTTATATTCTCACAACTATCTATTGAATCTTAAGCAAAGGCTAAATATTATGATAGATATAGCATCTGCACTGGAGTATCTCCATGAAGGTTATTTTTCCCCTTTGGTTCATTGTGACTTGAAGCCAAGTAACGTCCTTCTTGATGAAAATATGGTAGCTCATGTGAGTGATTTTGGCATTTCAAAGCTGTTAGGCGAAGGAGAAAGTATTAGCCACACTATTACCTTGGCGACAATGGGTTATATTGCACCAGGTAAAACTGTCAAGTTTTTTTATTTTTTAATTAGTAGATAACATTTAAATTTCTTAATATATGGTGTACTTCGATCAATTGCAGAGTATGGATTAGAAGGAACAGTGTCGACAAGATGTGATGTGTATAGTTTCGGAATTATGATGATGGAAGTGTTTACAAGAAGAAAGCCGAGCAGTGAATTGTTTACTGGAGATTTGAGCTTGAAGCGATGGGTAAGTAATTCATTGCCAAATGAAGTTAGAGAAGTTGTGGATGCCAACTTAATAAGACCAGATGAACAACACTTTAGAGAAAAGGTGAAGTGTATATTATCCATCATAGAATTGGCTTTATCTTGCTCAGCTGAATCTCCGAATGAGAGAATAAAAATGAAAGATGTTGTTGTCGCACTTAATAAGATCAAACTCAAGTTTCTTGCACATTTACCGACATAAATGTTATTTAGATTTCTCTTAAATGTATTTTCAATTTATAACAAAGCATTTGTTCTTGGTTTAATTTCTTTCCCGATAATATAAAGTTTGAGAGCCCCCAAAAAAACAAATATGTTCTCGAAAATTATCATGTAGCAACAGTAAAATTATGTTTGGGTGATCTGGGCTTGAATTGTTATGCATAGCAAAGCTGGAATAAATCCGACCCTTCATTATATCTTCGTCCACCTCACTACTCCTGTCCCTTAATAAAATTACAATGTGTCTTCCAGCATATTCATTAAGTGACAACATCTCATGCTCTCAAAGTTGAAGAAAAACAGTCTTTACCATTAATGTTGAGGGATGATTAGTTTTAAGTAACTTCCATTCAGGATGTTGTCTTAGTGATTAAGAAAAACTTACCCTACTCAATCACTCAAACAGCTCTATATCTCATAACCCACCTGTGGTCGTTCTTTTGTTTGTACCCAAGTCAATGGAATACATATACATTTTTATCATCTCCCATTTACGGTGATGGCACTTTCCCTTCAGTTGAACGCGTACATGATTGAGAGGGTGGAGACTACGTTAGGTAAAGGATTTGTCAAATAGATTCCTGATGTTGCAAGTCTGCACCTCGGTAGGGACCAGTTGTGCAACTTTTTGGAGTAGCACAGGGGTTCATTTGCAAACATTAAAAATATTTGGGTTGATATCAATGGTGCAATTAACCATTGTCATTACAGAAAAACCGATCAATCCATCAAACAATCTATTGAAATCAGAATGCAGGGACCAATGATGCAATTTACCCGCCTTTTCCTAAGGGAATTATAGGATGTAAAGAAAGGGCGTGTTAAAGTTATGCCAATTGGCTGTAAGAGGCAAGAGATCAGATGCGAATTTCTACAAAATCCTATGATTCTGTTGGTGCATATTGACGATAACATTGAGAACCGAGTTAAAGTTATCAGGCGCTGCAGCCATAGCCGAGCATGCGGTGATGCCTGCACGGCTGCGAATCAAGAAGTTGTCTGCCATTAAAAATAAAAGTAACAAAGGCGTAGTTTCACAAGGCTTCTAAATGATGTGCGTGGACCAAGAAGCATACATTAGCACAGATTACTCCATTGCAAGTCTAACTGGACCATGATTTTGAAGAAAAATACTGGTTTTAAAGATTTGACTTTGTGCCGCGGTGGAATTGAAATCAAAGCACTTGCAGGGATGTCAACAAATTTGCTACAGCTTTGATCAAGAATTGAAAAGTTAGGAAAGTAGCATTATATTAAGATATTATGAGGCAATTCAGAAAATTTATTGTTCTAGCTATTTAGACAAAATCTCTACATCTACAAATCAAATTATGCACATTGCCCTTTAATCAGGACAGTATCTTTAGATCAAAACTCTTCTATTTTTTGGTCTAAATCTCAAGTTGTTCTATTGTTTGTACCCAAGTCAATGAGGAAATAGAATACAATTTCAATTTTATCTCTCTCATTCACATTAATGGCACTTTCCAAAGAAATTGCAAGATGAAGCCTACATTAGGATTTGTCAAATATCCCGACACTGCAAATCAGCGCCTGGGCACGAGATCAAATAGATATTTTCTTAAGTCTCATATAACAGTCACGCTCTTAGGCTTGGATACGGTTGTAGGACCATGACATATATAAAAAATCTAATCAATTCTTTTAGATATCCGGTGAAGCTCTTCTTTTTATCCCTATAAAATTTGGATAAGATTAAAAAATATTCTTTAAGTAAATAATATACTGTAGTTGCAAAAATACACTGAAAACACAAACAAATAAACCACAAAAGCATGAAACTTATCAGTCCACTACCTACAAAGGGAATATGGGGTGCTTAATTACCTTTTCTTCCGTCGTCTTCCAAGACAGTGTCGGTCCTGATATATTTGAGGCCTAAAGCGAATTTCATAATAAAGCTCCTATATATATATATATATTAAAAATAATTTTATAAAAGAAAATCGAGAAACGTTTTTATGAAAAATTTATTTTAGTTCTAATGATGTGGAGGATCCACTACCTCCCAAAAGGAATATGGCGCGACCTAGGTGCTAAATTACCTTCTCATCCGTTGTCTTCCAAGACAAGGCCGGTCCTGATATATTTAGGTCTTAAAGTGAATTTCATAATAGAACCCTCATATATATACATTAAAAATTATTATAATAAGAAATCGAGAACCTTAAATATCTGAGAAGAAAATATATCATTTTACCAATAAGTTAACTTATAATTCATGTTATCAAATTTTTGAGAACATTGCTTTCTGGGCCTAATGCCTAGGACCGGTCCACTTCCAAGGTGTAACCACTATGTCCCTTAATCTTAATGAAATAGATCAGTTAATAAATATTCAGATTGAATTAGTCAGAAAAACAAACAGTTTAGTAATTCATTATCTTAAGATTAAGATATCAGTACAAATATATGCCATATTCTTAGTCTAAGAACCATCATTTTTGTATATCTTTCTCTTTTTTATTTTTTATAATTTTATATCACATATCTCGGGAAAGAAAAAGTATTTAGTGATCTCATACTCCACAAGACACAAGTTTTGACTAACTTTTCTTTTCGTTCAAATGCTTTGACTAACTAAGCCAAAAGAAAATGAGAATGAGGGAACGACCTAATTTAAAGTCTAAACGAATAAAGGAGTTGTATAATAAGCTCTAACATTCAAAATCATTAGAGTGTACAAAGACATATATGCAGTACATGTACATCAACCAACGAAAACCTCAAGTGCAATAAACTATCAATCTGATAAAGCAATCGAATATTTTTTTTGTACCTATTTTTCGTTCGGAAACATGTGTATTATAAATCGAAAAGAAAGCATTCAATATAAGGTTGAGAGACATAATATAAAAACAAATCAACTAATTCCCATTTTGTTTTCTATTGTAACAACTTGAGAAGTTGTACTAGGTTGTGGTGAGTCCTCATCAAATGCATGTACTCTTATCTTATCATCCATTTTTCAAACTGAACACATTTAAGAGTGGAAGTTTGAAGACAAGAAACACAAAATTGGTAGAACCAAGCCTTTTAGTCATTATATCAGCTAATTGTATATGATGAGTAGGGACATGATACAAGTATAAAAGCTTGGATTTAACCTGTTCTCGAACAAAGTGGAAGTCAACATCGATGTGCCTTGTTCATGTATGAAGAACAAGATCTGAAGCAGGTGCAATCGCTGAGAGATTGTCACACGCAACCAATTGAGTACAATTGGAATGTGTAAACTCTTACGAAGAAATGTAAACCACTTCAACTCTGCAGAAGCGTATGCTAAAGCACGATATTAAGTTTCAGTCGATGACGTGAAACTGTGGACTGTTTCTTGGAACCCCATGAGATAATATTGGACCCCAAGAAGACAAAATACCCTGTGCTTGAGCGGTGATCAATAGAGAAACTCTCCCAAACCGAATCTGAGTATGCTTTGAGAGTAGAGTCCGAAGCAACAAATTATAGTCCATAGTCAATAATACCTTTAATATAGCGCAACAACTTCTTTAAGGACTCAAAATATGCATTTGTAGGATGATGCATAGCTTGGCGTATCTGATTAACAGCAAATGATATATGGAGTCGAGAGATAGTAAGGTATTGACGTGCACCAGGTAAGCTTCTAAAAAAAGGATCTTCAAATGGAAGACGACCATGAGAAGATGTGATTGATTATTTATTTAACGTCGGAACTGGAGAAGATTTACAGACACTAAGGCCGACTCTTTTAAGTAGATTAAGAGTATAATTAGCTTGAGTGACAAGAAATTGATCTATAGAGCGAATAATTTCCAAACCCAAGGAATATGACAATTTCCCTAAGTCCTTCATCATAAAACGAGCTTTGAGTGCATGAATTATAGCAACAATAGATGATGAGTTTGCACTTGTGACTATAATATCATCCACGTAGACCAAGATGATTGTAAGCGAGTCATCTGAGCCACGTACAAACACAGAGGAGTCAGATAGACTAACCACAAACTCATGTGAAATTAGAAAAGAAGTTAGAAGCTGGTACCACGCTCTAGGGGCCTTCTTTAGCCCATATAATAATCGTTTGAGTTTATATACATGGTGAGGAAATGAAGGATCAACAAAGCAAGAAGGTTGCACCATATATACCTCTTCAGGCAAGGCGTGATGAAGAATTGCATTAGACACATCCAACTGCAAATTTCCCAACCATAAGAAGCTGCAAGAGATAAGATGACACGAACTATTTGATGTTTTACAATTGGGTTAAACGTCTCGTTATAATCACTCCCATATTCTTGCAAAAAACTACGTGCTACCAAGCGTGCTTTATAGCGAGCAATGGAGCCATTAGTGTGTCTTTTAATCTTAAATACCCACTTACACGTGATGGAGGTAAGACCATGTGGAGGAGGTACCAGCTCCCAAGTATGTTGCCCTAATAAAGCATTGAATTCATCAGATAGACTACCAATTCTCCTAAGAGTTTAAGTTGTTAGGAGGGGTCATCTTATACATTATATATGAGTTTTACATGCTCAATACGCCCCCTCACGTGCAAGCTAGATTCATATCATTTTTTTTTTGCATGTCTAGTCTTTACTACGTGAATTTTTAAAATGAGTGACGACGGCAAGACTCGAACATGCGACCTCTTTGGATCTTGGATCTGATACCATGATAGAAGTAGAGAATAAAGAGTAAGGGTCTGTTTGGGATTGCTTTTTAAAATAATCACTTGAAGTGATTTTAGATCGATAAGAATACTTTAGACCCTTAAAATCACTTTTAGGAAAAACACTAGATAAGTGATTATTAAAATAGTCACTTGAAGTGATTTTAGATGTCAAATTATTTTTACAAATATTTTAATTTTAATCAAAAAACGCTTTTAACACTAAGATAATCAATCCCAAGCGGGCACTAATTTTATAATCTTCTGAATGTTGTTTTACAAAGCATAGTGTGTATTTATAGTAAAGAATGTATAGCTACACTACAAATAGAATACACGCTTTATTCCTTTTGGCTAGTTTGTTTTCCTATTTTCTCTTCTATTGTAACAACTTGAGGATTTGTGTTATGCTGTAGAAATCGCTGCCTAGGCCCCGCCTATGCATAAACTTCCCACTCAGCCGCTTACGGCTAGTAAAAATTCTAGGCGGTTTTTCCTAGCGCCTTAGTCGCCGTTGAAGAGGCTCCTAGCCCGCCTAGGCGTCGATTAATGGCATAAAATGGTCGTACTTTCCTTTTTTAATTTTTTATTATCGAGAATTCTTGAATTGATATTATAACTCAAATTTTAGTATTTTTATATATACTATAATATTGTTAGATGAATTTTATGACCTAAATAGTTAAAAATTGTTATACTTACTACTTATATTTTACTAAATATACAAAATTTCACAGCAGAATTCATAACGTATAATCCAGCCTAGGCCCCGTGTAATCCCGCCTAGGCGCTAGGCCCTGGTCCACCGCCTAGGACGCGAAACCGAGATCTATAGCATAGTATGCATGCACTCCTATCTTATCAACTATTGTATAATGATTAAAGAGTACTTTTAATCTTAACCATCAACTTTAGAATTTTGAAACCATTTTCGACAAGTAATAAGTTTTTTTTTGGTTGGGTAAACTGTTATATTAATAAGAGATAAAAATTGTACAGTTTATAAGGAGTCAACTATCTAAGTCCAAAAGGTTAAAGTAACAACAAAATAAAAGTAACTATCTCATACAATTATATATTAATTTCCCACTATCATCCAAAAAGGAGTGATGAGAGAACAAGGAAAATAAAATGGAAAAAGTACACTACTTCACTTCCTTGATAACTGATTCTCGAGTAGTTGTTTCGCTTCTCATAGCAAGATAGTTTCTTGCACTACATACAAAATACAAGGTGGCTCCAACAGTTATCCTTCCTTCAAGACTTGTTCCTCTAATTTTCACAAGCCTTTAGTTTTTAAAACTATTTCAAAACATTTAAGAGAATATTCATCTCATTTTCAATACACAAATATTTACGTATCTTATCTCATATATCTTTCGCATAAGTGCATTTAAAAATAAGATACTTATCTGACTCAAAATGTTCAGCAAAATAAGTTTTTTGTAAAGCTATAGTCCTTTTATAAAATTTGGAAGTCCAAATTATATTACCGATTTTTTTAAATTTATTGATTAGAATCAGTTAAGATTTGAGTATCTACTCTGAAAGAACAATATGAAAAGTTAGTAAATATATAACTAAGAAAAATAAACATATATAATCCTATTTTTTTTTTATCAACCGTATCCTCCACTAGACTATAACCATATTAACCAATACCAAGTCTCGTAAATGTGTGAGGTAGACCCACACTCCCTATATATAACCCTATTACTAAAAACAAAGATAACATTCTTACATGTAGAAATATCTTAATAATATCTAATGAATAAAAGAAAATTAAAGTCGCAACATGGGGCATTATTTTAAGAGGAAACTTCGATTAACAGCCCAATTTCCATCCCAACCCCGATTTAAAGCCCAATTTGAATTTTGTTCTTTTTAAAGCCTAACCGGATGACACTCCCTTCGTCTATTACCTTTATACCCTTACTCTACAACTTACCATATGATTGTCTCTCTCATGCTTTATCTGACACACAGGCAACATAACATATATTTTAGAAAGATATTAATTCCATAATATTCTGTAATGCACACGGTCTCTCATACAGATAGTTCTCTCCCTCCTTCTTATTATGTTTGAAATTTGAAATCTGCAGAATTCATCCAAGATCATCAGCTGAGCAGGTATGTTTATCGTTGATCTTCTACGTTGTTACTATAGTATCGTTATTTGTTTACGATATAAAAGCAACTATTTCCTTATCTTAGTCATGTCATCTAACTTGATGCTGAATTCGTTACGATTATGATCATGATCTGTTATATATGCCGTTTTGTAGGGATGTAGTATGTATGTTTGATTGTGCACAACTAAAAGTTGTTGATGATTAAATATGGTTGTAATAAAAACATGCATGAGATATAGACATATTGGTACAGACAATCTAGTTGTTATGCAGCTGTGAATCTGACAGATCATCTCATACTAATAATGCTTCACAATATGTTTGTGTACCCTGTTATGATTTATTGTTATGTTTTACATGTCCACGTGTGTACTGCATTCATTTTGTAGGTTCAACATGTCCAGACGTAGTATACGTTAGACCATTATGTCCAGAACTGTACTGATACATGTCCTGACACGTAGCTAATAATGGCGCACAATATGTTTTTGTACCTGTTCTGATTTACTGTTATGTTTTACATGTCCACGTGTGTGTTTTATTCGTTGTGTAAGTTCAACATGTCCAGACGTAGTACGGTTTAGCCCACCGTGTCCAGACAGGTCAGTCTGCACTAATAATGGTGCAAAATATGTTTTTGTACATGAGATGCTTTATTCTTATGTTTTACATGTTCACGTGTGTATTACATTCATTCTATAGGTCCAACATGTCCACACATAGTATGGTCTAAACCATCACGTCCAGACATGTCCTGACACGTAGCTAATAATTGCGCACAATATGTTTTTGTACCTGTTCTGATTTATTGTTATGTTTACATGTCGTGTGTGTTATATGAGCTTGTGTACGTTCAACATGTCCAGACATAGTATGGGTTAGACCACCGTGTCCAGACATTTCAGCCTTTACTAATAAAGATGCACCATATGTTTTGGGAACCTGCGCTGCTTTATTGTTATGTTTTACATGTCCATTTGTGTATTACATACACTCCGTACGTTCGACATGGCCAGACATAGTATGGTTTACACCATCATGTCCAGACAGATAAGCTCATAATAATAATGGTGTACAATATGTTGGTGTACCTGTTATGATATATTTCTTTGTTTTACATGTCTACGTGTTTATGACGAACATTTTGTAGGTGCAACATGTCCCAGGTTGTTTGTATTTTCAAACATGGCGGCCAAAAATATATGACCCCTATGGTAAATCTGCCCTCCTTGGCCAAATGTCACGCATATGTCCTAACAAAATGGGGTTTTTTGAAGGACCTTGAGTTGACTTTACAGTATTCAGTTACTGGTCATGAACATTGTCATATTACCTCACAAGACGATTATACCACCCTTTTGTGGCTTTTATCACGTGACAGCCTTCATCAAGTTGAGTTCACTGTTAGTTTGAAACATCCGTTCAGCACAGGTGGAACTACTGCTACGAACAGTGCGCCCAACACCACTACACAACACACAAATGTTCCTGACGTTGCCGACCAACCCCCGGAGTTTTACACTCACCGCACGAAGGAGTTGCTTAGTGCCCGGTGGGGTAAATGTTTAGGTGAAGTGGGTTCATGTTTCCCACATGGTCATGCAGAGTTCCGATTTGCATTACGGAAGTATTCATGTGAGACTGGATATGGTTACACTCATTCACACAATCAAGGTACCAAGCTTGCTGCATATTGTGATAAACGCAACAATACTGGGTGCCAATGGTGGATTTATGCGACACCGTCTAAGGTTGATGGCAAAGTATATGTAAAGTCTTTCTACAACCATCATACTTGTGGAACTCCTACGCGGACTCTAAAGAATAAAAGGATGTCCTCAGGGCTTGTAAAAGATCTGATACTGGATGAGGCCAGGTCCAAGTCTGACCTCAAGGCGAAAGACATCATGCATCGGCTCAAGGATGCATATGGGTTTGTTATTTCTTACAAGTGTGCTTATGCTGCGTTACAGCAGGCGAAGGACGAATTGAATGGCGACGTTGGTGAGTCTTATAACACAATACAAGCGTACTTCGACAAGATGTCTATCCTTGACCCTAGTGGAGCGTACGTAGTTGACGTTGACCATGAGACATCAACGTTCGAGCGGGCTCATTTTGCATTTGGTGCGTGTTTAGATGGCTTCAAGTCATGCCGTCCCGTCGTGTTTTTGGATGGTACCTTTCTCAAGGCTAAATACAAGGGCACTTTACTTGTGGCGGTTGCTAAGGATGGGAACAACCGTAAGTATTACCGCCTTAATCTTTTCTTGCTTTTCGATGTGTTGCCACACTTTACATACATATTAGTACAGACGCCATTGCGTAAATAAATTAGTACAGCCTGCGTTGTACTGACGAACGTAATCTTACATGTCTTATGATTTCAGGTCTGGTCCCTATCGCCTTCTCAATTTGTCGGGCCGAGGACAATGAAAACTGGGAGGCTTTTCTCAGGTTTCTGCGGCCCTTGCTTTCAGAACGACCGCTTGTGTTCGTGTCTGATCGTTTACGTGGTATAATAAATGGCGTGCACAATGTTTTTCCTGGACACCATCACTCCTTCTGTTTGCGTCACATACATGCTAACCTTGAAGCAAGGTACTCTGGTGAAATGAAGGATGTAATGGTGTGCCTGTTTAATAGGGTCGCTTACGCTCCGACGTTTGAGTTGTTTGACCATCACATGGAGAAGTTCCTTCGTGTAGGTGGAACTGCCGCTACAGAATTCATGGACAATCTTCCTATTGAGAACTTTGCTGACGCTTACTTTGGTGCTCAACGTTATGGCGAGATGACTTCCAATGCGGTTGAGTCCCTTAACAGCTGGATGAATGATGTCCGTGACCTCCCTGTATCCGATCTTGTACACAAACTGCGCATCAAAACAATGACTTGGTTTTACGATCGCTCGGTAGAACTTTTAACATGGGAATCTACACTTACTCCTGTTCGGCAGGCTGAGCTTGATGAGAAATATCAGCTTTCTCGCCCTTGGTACGTATTTCAGTCAAGTACATCTGTTTTCGAAGTCCACAGCGATCCCAACATGTCTGTTAATATCGAAACTCGTGTATGTTCGTGCGGGAAGTGGCAATACAACGGATTCCCGTGTGAGCATGCGATTGCTGCGCTTGCAAAAGACAAACCCGACAACATTCTTGATTATGTTGAACACTACTTCACGACAAACACTGTTGCCAATGTATATGCGTCTAAAATCCCAGCTGTTTCAACATTTGGCAGCCCTGTGTCGAAGGCCTTAATTTCTGTTTCGCCCCCTATTGTGAAGATAGCTCCCGGTCGTCCAAAGCGGAAGAGGAGGGCTTCCATTTTTGAACTTAATCGGACTCCGTTCAGGTGTGGAAATTGCCATCTTTTGGGTTACCATAACAAGAGATCGTGTCCATCTCTCCCGTCGCTTTAGCAGTTTCTGTTACTACACACACCCTTTTACAGATTTGTATGTCGTGGCTTTTGGTAGGCTTGATGGCCGTAATGTATCGCAGTATTGTTTATGTTATTTACACTCTATGTTATTTTTTGACGTTCACATTATCATTGGGCCTATATTACTCTTTCCTCACTCCATTTGTACTGCACTGTAGACCCGACAGTGTAGGTATATACAGGACTGTATGGACAGTTGTGGATGTGCATCGACGTATATACGTCCACATATGTCAGATCCTTGTTCTTCGACACCAGCCACCCCCGTCCCATGACTGTATTCCATAGCACACAACGGAGGGTTGGTCTCCATCCACGTACACATTTGTATGTACATTGTCCTACATACGAATGTACACAAAAACCGTGCAGCTTACACAGTCGACAGATCCAATTAGTCTACTTCATTTACCATGCCCAATGAATACATTTAACAATTTCAGTAGTGTAAACCATACATATTATGTTCAGCATAAACCATCATTACATAACATCTGTCATAATCCATCATTACAAATAAGTTGTTATGTTTATTACGAAGTTAAACCTAAACTGACGGGTTGTACCCGTGTGCTGCAATCGCCTTCCGTACCGTTTCGGTTGCGTAGTCGCTCGTAATCATCATATTTACCACCGCCCTTCTGATTGACTTCATGTTCGCTGATGTATATGTCCCTTTTACCTGACCCCCTGTAAATATGTCCCTCATGCACAACATGATGTACACACCCGAGTCTGCCCAGCCATTGCTGCTTTGATGTTGTGTGCTTTTCACTACTGTGTACCGTTTATTTACTGTACTCGGTTTTTCTCCTGGCCAAAGTTCCCGTGCCAACTTCATGAATACTTCTTTTGCTAGCTTAGTTGCTGCTGAGCCCAATGTACTTTTTATCGTTCGATCCCCGCACCAGTAGTGTTTGAATGCTCCTTCACCGGCTTCCTTAGTATACACCAGGAGACTCCACATCGTTTCTCCATCAACCTTACTTTTTAAAGGTATGAGTACTACATCTGATGTGTTGCAAATTCCGTCTGTCAACGCCAATGCCATTTCTGCCTTCGCCCTCGTGTCATCTTTCCTTTCATACTGCATCATTACATATATTAAATTTGCAAATTTATTATGTGTCTATGTTAAGCAGTTTGCTAATTTACAGTGCCACTTACAAAAGCTACGGACGTCATGTATCTGATTGTCCGTTCTTCAGTTCCTTGTGTCCGCGCCCGCCATCCCTCTCGCCACATTCCCATCACCACATCCATGACCTATAAAGTAATGTGTTTATGTTAGTATTACACAGCAACTACTAAAGGACTACTCACTCGAATTTATGTGCACACAATACACCAACAGACATAAATATGTATGTAATGCCACATATGGACAAACGTGTACAGACAAATACGTATGCACACGTCTGTACGCTTGGTTATACCACACATACTAACATGCATGCTCTACTATCTGTACCTTCCATTTAACAGGCCCCTGGATAGCTATACCTAGTAGGTTATCCACGCTCACCTTTGTCCTCTCATATATACATACCGCAGACCCCCCTGAATATAACCGCCCGGTTATGCAAAGAAGTTTGTAATCCTCCTCATATGCCACATTCTGTTGTGGCACGACTATCTGCAAATCTACTTGTCCAGACTCCTCTTTTGATACACCAGTCCTTGACGTACTAACTTCGGCGCATTTTCGCGTTTGCTGCTTTGTTGTACCATCATTTATCATGTCTGCTTCAGCCATTACGTCTTTCATCAATCCCATCACACAGCTGCCCGCAACTGGGAAGCTACTTCCCACTGATCCCTTTTTCAGTTTGTTCGCAATAACTTCCCAACTTACCTTTCTCCCATCAATCTTTTCCTTGACACCCCATTCTACCTTTTCACATCCATCACCATATACGGAATCTGTCACCTCTACAAGCAACGACCCCGCTTGTGTCTGGCTTAAGCCGTGTTCCATCACCATCCTACTGTCGTCATCTATATTTGCTTGGACATGTACACATCTTGTTTGTTTGTTACCTGTCGCCCTTTCCATTGTCAGTCTTTTTTTAAGTGGTTTTTTCGTTTCAGCGATTTCTCCATCACCTTTCCTCTTTTGTCGGTTAGCTACATCTACACCGTCTTCTCCCGGCAGTTTCAGCTTGCAGTTGGATGTGCATACAGTTGTGTCTAGCCCCCGGCCACTTCTGTCTTGCATCAACTGTTCTTTCGTATCTGCTCGTTCGTCGCTTCGCCTACCACTCACTCCTATGCTCTTCATTTGTTGCAGTTCGGTCCGAAGTTTTCCATTTTCTGTGTTGTAGTATTCCACGAGAGATTTAAGCTGTTGTACCGTCTTCCGCTCTCTGTCAAGGCTTGCCTTCCACTGGTTTAGTTCTTCCTCACTTTGATCTGTAACCTTCTCTCCATCGCCGTTGACCTCCACACATCCCCCGACGCTGTATGTTTGTCGTTCATCGTTAGTTAACGCCAACTCTCCTGTTATAACCTACAAGATCACGTGCGGGATCACACACTCTCCTTCACAGTACAATGTCCACACAGTATCTTGCGTTTAAGTTGCATACCTGGCCACGTTGTACCGCATTCAGTATGCTAGCTTTGAAATCCGTAGGTGTGTCAACTAGAAGCCACTTAAATAGCCGGGGTACTTTACATGTCCCAACAGGCTGAATACCGGTACCTGTCACACGCTCGCAAAACCATGCCTGCAATTCAAAACCGTCAGGCATTATTGGGATACAATTGACTTAGAAATCATGTAGGTGCAAACTTACCAACAACATCAAGCAACAGGCCTGATCCAGCCCGTTCTCCCCGTCCATGATATTATCTGATATGTCTTTTGCCCAATTGTAGGTTCTCATTTCTGTCAGATTCTCCGAGTATGTCACATGCCACTGTTTGATTCTCGATGAGCCGGCTGGGTAGAAAATAGTTGTCAGTGCGAGAATATTCATGCATTTCACAAAAGTCTCCCTGTGGTCCGTGTCCTTGCCCGATAAACTATCCCGTATAACCTTCTTCACAACTTTTGTCGTTAACTTACCAGTTGTATATCCCGGGAAATGTTTCATGAACCATGTCGATGGTACTACAGATCCCGATGTGGCCCTTTTCCTTATTGGTCTACTACCACCTTCGACACCCAGTATCAATCGTACATCGTTTGCAGTCACTCGAATATTCACTCCCCCAATTACGAACTCCGAAGTACACGCCTGATATGTGTCTATAATATCCGATATTACGGATTCCTGTTTCGGTAGCCGTCCATTACATTCCAGGTCCTTTATTGCCAGGAAAATTGTATGAAAAGGCGAACTTCTCAACGTTTCCATATGTTTACGCGGGATTTTGTTTTCTCGAAACACATTGTACACGGACTGTAAGCTGCAACTGTATGTTCTTGACATTCTGCTACTCTGTTACACAGCCCAAGAAGTTATTTATAAGTAATATCTATCAATATCATTACACCGAGTGCTATACATAACCAAACTATGTCTTCTTACACATCAGATATTCATATCCTTAATTAAACAGTATATTTTGTACACTGAATATCAATACGATGCTACTCAAACATAAGACCCAATGACTCTTTGGTTATATAACTCTTCCACCATAAACTATACAGACAACCATTTACCCAATTAGCCATAATTAAACTATGTGCATACAACTCATGTTGTGTGGTGCTTATTATCTTGATTCAATGTTATATTCATATAGTGGTTCTTACCATTGTACGTCGGTGGCGGTGCTCTGCGTCACCCCGATCTGCAGGTTCTCCTTCTTAGGAACCCTTGTTTTACTCTCAACCCTATATATATTGAATGTAAGCGATACTCTTTAGGTTGGTGATTGAATGTAATGAGTTGTCGGCATTACTTTAGTGCTCACCTAACATCAACTCTCTCTCCGTTTTCAACAAAACACTTTTTATATAGTTTGCCCACGTGTTTTTTTTTTCTTTTTTTTTTCAGTTTACCCCTTTATCGCAATAAATAAATTCTCATATATCTCTCATCTGCCCAGATGAGTCGGTGTTGTCGACATAACGTACATGGACATACACACGCGTACGTCCACGTCCAGACACCCACATACGTACGCACTTTTTCTGTCACGCACCCATCTCCACATATTACGTAGAACATGTCCGGACTACTATGTACATACCTTGATGGATGTACTACACACAAGTGGATACCACGCTGAAAGATGTCCTAGCAAACTATTTACTTTGTTCTTCAATCAGTGAATCCATAGGTAATCGCCTCCCAAATCCTCCCGACTTCTTTATGCGGTAGACGTCGTAGCCATACTATATTGTACAGACGTAAGTGGTACATAACGTACTTTCCTGCAGGATCCTATACGCGCATCACAAACATAAATACAGCGGCATACATCTATCATTTGATCAGCTGACTCAGCGTGGTCCACGCAATGTACACGTGCATACACACTCGTACATACACGTCCAGACAACCACATTTACCAATTGATCAGCTGAATCAGCGTAGTCACCACACTACTTAGCACCTGTCCGGACTATTGCGCTCATACGCTTACGCATGTACTATATAAAAATAACTACCACGCTGAAATGTTTTTCGATCTGGGACTCCATAGGTAATCGTGTCCAAAATGCATCTGAATACTGTATGCCACAGATGTCGTAGACCATACTATATTGTACATACTGTTTAGTGCGTAACGTAATTTTCAGAAGGATCCTATACGCGTATCAAAAACATATCATGTTTTATAACAATCCAACATATCACTCCATAGTATTGAGTTCTGTGTCTAGCATATGCGTTATGGTACAATTTTTCAAACTAACGACAGACTATATGTCAAGCAGGACCAACAGACCAGTATTTGAATTTCATAGTGTTTCAGTCTAAGCTGTACAGGTTATAATATCTGACGAGCATTCGTTAATCAGCACATATAAAATAATATACCACTACAACAGACGAGCAGAAACTAATGATAATACCCTCTGTCATAAACTAGTTCAGGGTTTAGATTTTACAAAAACGAGTACTATCCTACTCTCAAAACATTACGATATCGGCCGTTTCATATTACAACATACAGTACATCATGTTACAGAATAGAGTAAGATACATGACGTCTAATACCAACAATGTTTCAACACTTATTCTCCTTACCCCCATTCCCCTTTGGCCGTTCATACATATTTGTCATGTACTTCGCGTCGCCCACTATCTGTGTACGGTACCCCTTCTTCATTAAGGTTTCTACAATCTCACGACGCATGCTCTTATATTCATACACATTGTACGAGCCTCTCACTGCGCCCCCCTTATAGGTGTCCTTTGCACATAGCAGTACATACACTCCGGAATCCATTACGGCCCCTTTATTCTGCAATGTGTTTGCCTCGTGGAAAGGATGAATTTTTTCCAACCCTTGATGTGTTTCCTCTGCGTACATCTCTTGGAATACGCTTTTCAGCAACATACTATACAACTTTCTTGCGTTCATTGCAGCTGTTGATGAGAACACATCCCCTTTCTCTTTAGTAAAGGTGCAGTAGTGGTAGAACGTACTGTCAAGTGTTTCATATATCAGGGTACTCCAGAATGTTGTCCCAGCCACTTTCGTTAGGATCGGTATCACCACACTCTTATAGTCAAGACTTGCTTTTTGTAAACATTCAATGACGTGCACTTGCTCCATATCGACTAACTCCTTGTTGTAATAGTACTGCAATCCCATATATAAATACATTGTTAGCACTATATATTGTGTTATCCACTTACCGAACCTATTCATAAAATTCATACTACCATCGAACGTGAAGTCAAATGCGTGCACACTTTCATTGTTGTATCAGTTGTTATTTGGTACATCTTATCACCATCCAATACCCAGGTGCTTAACATAGAATCCAATACCTTATATGAATAACAGACTTGTTAGACCAAAAATTATACAGTATGTAATGTAAAGTCTGGACATAACAGTACCTCCCATGACACGTCCAGCTGTCTGTTCACGTCCATCAAATGTTTTATGGTTAAATTAATGTTGTTACATATCGCCACCACTGTGCTCTCTGGTTGACTGTCGTGTATTCTCTTTAGTATGCTGGTATCATCATGTCGTGCAACGGTTGCTTTTGAAATCTCACGTCTGCCTGGTTTCTTTAATCTAGACACACACGCACTCCCGTGCCCTATTGAGGTACTAACTTCCACAACATCACGCACTGCTACTTTGCGCTTCAATGTCGAAACTCTACTACCTATACTAACCTTGTTCTTTAACGCAGCCTTCATCATCAAGTCCCGTCTGTTAACCAACCTAGCGGATAATACAGATAACGGCACATTATCATCGTCACTTGTTACGCCAGTCCCACTTTTATGGGTTGATCCGTTATCCTGTCCCAACATTACCCCCATGTCGCATACACCAGCAGTTGTACTTCTCCCACAGTCGGTACCAATTTTTTGTACCTCGACATTACCACGTACACCTGAGTTGACCGTTGTCACGTCCGCTACCACGCAAGGGACACCGGACTCACTTACCACAGATACAATTCCTGTCAGACCATATTGTCCGGACACAACAGCGTTCATCCGTTTACCATCCCCTTTGGTGAACACTGGCAACAGATTCGTTCGTCTTGATACTTGATTATCATCATCAATCTCAAGCTTCACCTTCAGTACATCCATCTTTTTCCTCTCATATACCTTGACTGTCTGCTCTGTTTTCCTCAATTCGACCACATTTACTCGATCACCAAACGCTGACTGTTTTTGTGCGTGTGCACCTTCTGGTGTGACAACACCCAGATCAAATGTTGGTAAACCCCCACTACACGTCCTGGCTACACCCACACCTGCTGTATTAACCACCTCAGACCGCTCGAGTCCTGTACCTCCTTCAACCCCCGTTACCCCTGACCCTTCACCAACATTGACGTCTACGAAGACTGACATCAGGTTCATAGGCGTACATATTTTGTCTGGGTCGAATGTCTCACTCTTGACCTTCATACCTTCTACTTCCTTCAATTCCCCAACATGTCGATTGTCTGTATGATCAAAACATCTGAACACTTTTTCGGGTGTCACCCCTTCATCAACTTCAACATGTGATCGTAGTGATGCAACCGGAAGCTCATCAAGCCCGCTTACGTAAACTGCATCATCTCCCATTATCACAGTTCGAGCTTCTAATACAGGCAGCATTTGACTATCTAGAGTCCTTGCCGAAGAACCAAATCTTAAAACATCCATCTCCATACCGTTACTAATAGTATTCTTGTCGAGATTAGCAATTTCGTAAACACTGATCACCTTATTTAACCTAGCACATTCCTGTTCGAGAGCAATGTTACGCTTTGTCAACGATTCCACCTCCCTCGTCAGCGTTTCCGTAGCAGACTTATCATGGGACATCACATCCTTCAGATTATGTACTTCACTTCTTACGGCTAGTCGTATCATGTCCAAGTGGTAACTGCTGCCGATCAAATTTGGTGTTTCGGGAACTACATCATCCCAAACATCTTGATCAACAGTGTGGCTTGGCATACGCTGTGCTGGCTGGACAATACAGTCTGAATCATCATCTGATGAGCTTACATAGTGTATATTTCCACACAATACAGGTGCATACGTATCTATGTTTTCTCCACCACAGGCGTCTGCTTTGCATACTTTATTTATCGAAGCGTCGACGTTGTCATCGATTAGATACAAAGCCTCGAAACCGCTGAGCTGTAGGTCACCTGAAAAAACCTGCACAGCCCTGTATTAACCATTGCTTGTTGAACGTATTTCATATGTACTCAACACACTAACCGTTTCCTTTGTGATCCTTTCAAGTATGTTCCGTCTGAACAATGTTGGACATTCACTAATACACCACTTGAACAGCCTTGGTATCGCATCCGCCCTTGTTGCCACCACACCACTGTTTGTTATACGTTCGTAAAACCACGGCTGGATAGATATAACAACCAAAACGGTTAACCACCAAATTCATATATGATGTACGTTTTTTTCATTCAGAAAAGGTACTTACTATTAGTAATATGCAACAGCCCTTACCACGGGCCTTAACAGGCCGCATCATGAAATCTGCTATGTGGCTTGACCAATCATACTCCCTTAATTTTGAAATGTCCTCGGACACACGCACATGCCATTGTCTAATCCTTCCGTAGCTTGCGGGGTAAAAAATAGTCGCTAGTGCAAGCATATGCATTAGCCTGACGAAGTTGCCATATCCATCTTTACACTGCGGAGAAGAAACAATGCTGTGTAGCATCTCTTCCACATTTTGTTGAAGCAACCCTTCCACTGCAACCCCCTTGAAAGTCCGAACAAACCACGGGGTTGCTCCACCGGCTTCCTTATCAGTTGTTGGGACTGGCTCGCTCCCCCCTTCAACCCCCATTATCAAACTAACATCTCTGCTTGTCACCTTCATTGCTACGCCACCAATAATATACGCCCTTCTCTGATCGTCATAGGTAGATACTATATCCCTTACAAGCATGTCTGAGTGTTCCCATTCTTCTGCGTAGTCGCGCACATCATATAGTTTACGAAACAGCCCATAGAAGGGTGATGCAGCACACGCATCAATGTGGGCCGGTGTGACGTTTGGATCTCGCAGCACTCCAAAGACACTACTTAGCGTACACCGTTGTCCAGCCATTTTCCAATTCCCTACAAAACAAATATCAATTCCACTTCGTTTTTCAATGGCTTTTTACTGTACTACATAGCATGAAAAGATATATTCGTTGGTAAACGTAGTTGCACTAATTAACCTAGGTCCGGCTTACTACGCAATCATATAAAGAAACATGCTAGTACAACACATACAGTACAGACTGTACAGCCGAGTAGTTGTATTCGTGCTGTGTATGGTCGTATATTGAGTGGTCGCGGGTACGGCAAACGGATGTACAGCCGCATACGTACAGACCATACCGCGTAAACATACTTATATTTCCGACATTCCAGCAATCACACAGTCCCATATCCTTTACATATATACACAAAAAATTATTTTTCATTACTTTTCGAAAACGTCACTCATAAAAACATATGCATCCAGCTAACTTGTCTAAGTAATCTTACATACGATACTCCCTATATGAAGATTATGCTAATGTTCTGTCACTCATGATATGCTGCCTGTATTACTCGATGGTACCTACACACAATGTTTATGTAAATGATGACGAAGTTTACCTTATGTTGACGTCTGTATCGCTGCAGTCACTATACTCCGTCTGCAGGCACTTCTGTTGGACACACAAAGCTTCTGCGTGATTTTATCTTTCTATGAGTTCACTGTCGAAATGTTTTGTTCTTGTAGAGCAACGTTATAGGTAGTGAAGGTTACGAATCCTTATTTATAGTGAGCTAATTGAACTGTTCTGACAGTGTGGTGGTTATGTTTTTTTAATAGCCCTACTATTTTGTCTTCTTTTCATTGAGTAACAATCACCACATACTGATGCCTCCATACTCTACTACCGGTACGCCTTGGTTCATACGTCTATGTACAGACACTTGTATTTGCCAAGACAATCTACTTCAACCAGTAACGCTAAAACATTAAGGTTATGCGGATCACGTTTTTTGACATCATATTAGTTTATTTTAGCCTTCAGTATCTAAACCACGTACTAATTATCAGATTCATAGATACATACCCAATATATGATTCATTACCATTTTACGTACGCTTCTGATGAAGCTTAGATACCTACTAATTGTCAAGCTTTTGTGTACAGGCATAATTGTAATAGTCGTTTGTCAAAACCCCCAGATATACAAGGTGTTCAACTCTCGCCGCATCATGTGTTAATATGTCTAGAAATATTTAGCCAGACAGATATGTATAGACATTTATTGTATTCTCAAATTCGCTTACTCATTAACTACTACCACACTCTAATGTCAGTTGTAAAGTTGGGGCGAAGATGGCCATCATCTTCTCCACGAGCCTAATTAAAGAAACAGACTCTTATAACCACACCCCGTGAATGAGTTAGACACTTTGCTCTCTAAACATAATGTCTATACAGACATGTACAACCTAACATGTCCCTACTTTGTCCACATACATTACTATCTATGTTGCTTATAGTCTTTCCCAACAAGATATGGCTCAAAAATCTACATATATAATCAAGTAATTTGTTCTGCGTTTGACTTATAATTAAACATGATAATTAAATATAATCAAGTGATGGTTTCATGACAAAACATAATGTGACTCCAGTACAGTACTCATAACCACATTGCAATGTTTCAAAATAACAAAACCAAAACTAATTCAAACAAAAACAACGTCAACCTTTCTTTTTTCTTATACGAAACCTTACATCTATCTTTTCTTAATAGCTTTCACCACAACGTCCGTGGTGTGCCTGTCAGTCATCAAGCTCTTCACGATGTAGCTTCTCATATCACGGAACTCTTTTATCTTATATGTGCCTGTTACTGGTTTACCAGTAAAATACTCATTCATACATAGTATGATGTATATACCAGAATCTTCCCATGACCTTGCTTTGTAATTCAGCTTTGACTTATTCTTCAAATAAAGGGGCTTATCCATGCCTGCAGCATCTCCTTTAAACGCGTTCCGTATAAGCTTCCTCACGCATTTCCTTGCCTTCTGCTCAGCAGCCTTCGCCAGGTCGTTTGGCTCGTTCGTCTCCTTCAATGATTTGAAATGTTCGAAGGTGCGGCGTTGTTTGTCATACACTACCAAGCTCCAGCATGTTCTTTGTTCTACCTTCGTGCTCAGGGGAAGCAACACATATCTATTTTTTCGGAACAGTTCTTCACATATTTCATATACCGGCCCTAATGATTCATTGGAATCTTCCTCCCGCTTGTGCTGCACATACAAACTTACCCGTTTATTTACCAATCCATATGACAACATAGTCAGAATTAAACGTAAGAAACTACTTACAAATGTTCGGCTTTCCAAATAGTCACACCAGTTCTCCCCTAGTTTTGATACGCAGACTTCATGCCACCCTCGCATTACAACTTCGACAACCTGAGGAAAGATAATGTTTAGTAAGGGGTGTGTTGGTTTCAACAACTCACATTTGTTTGCAGTCTGTCCAAACTGATCATCAGTGTTGTACAGACTACCCTATACAAGTCAGCCGGTCCATACACATTTGTACAGACAGATATGTTCAAGCGTTTAAGATCATTACCTGCCATTTGACTCTTTCCTGTCCAGCTACCATAAGACAGTGATCTACACTAACAGTCAGACCATCTACACTCCAAACTGGTGTACTTCCAGAGAACCGGGACTTTATCCCTACCAACACCTCCAAGTCCTCATCTCGTGCCACATTTTCCTTCTCCTGTTGCTTACCTTCCTCCATCTCGCTATCTTTATCCTTCAATTTCAGATTATGTCCCACAATTGCATCCTCTCTGACCCTGTTACCCGTACCAGCATCTTTATTCTCAACCAGACCATAACTCACACAACTGCTTTCCTTAACCGGTTTAGTTTTTGATATAGCACCAGCCATAGTCTTTTTTAATTTCACACTTTCTTCCCCTACTAAAACACTTGCTTCACCCGCTGCCAAATTATCTTTTCTCGAATACTTCGCAGTCTTTTGTTTTTCCAGTCTCCCTTCCACCAATCCGGTCAACTCTTTTCGTGGCAGTTCCACACCGGCAGCCACTTTTGTCAATCCTTCATCCACAGAATCCTTTGATATGATAGTATCTTTTACACTCATTTTTTCGCTGTTAACCCCTTCCATTTCACCACTCAGAGGTCTGTTCTCTCTGTCTAATATATCCGCCCCTTTCAGAGTCCCTTCACCGTCAATCGCCTTATCTTTTATAGCAGTAGCTGAATCATGTTCTTCTACCACATACTCTTCCACACGCGCATCCACCATTTTATCTGCCATCTTTACAACTTCGTCCACTATAACATGCTCGGCACCATCATTACCCTGCTGTATGTCACCGGCCATGCTACAAGTTGCGTCTGTAATACCAACTTCAACAACCAGGTTCTCACAGTTATTACCGACCTCTCGTCCCGGTACCTCAGATACTATGGCGTTAGTCTCAACTTCTCTGTCGTTGTTGGTTTCACCATCCTCAATTAGGTCATCCTCGTTTTGAGTACTCTCACCGCCATCCACCGACAGGGGCCTGAATTTCCGACGTTTCGGAGTCTGGCCTGTGATGAATTCCTCACCAATTGTCTTCTTCCTTTTCTCTCTGTCAGCGACTTTCACACGCTCCACCATAGAACTACGCTTTTTCTCTCCAAATCCGTTCGCGGAGGAGCCAGACATCTTCTTCACCAGCTGATTTAGCGGGACTTCCTCGTCCTCACTGTTTATTAAATCTTCACATCCTTCAGTTACTGCCCCGCTCTGATCCACAGCAGTTTCAATTACATACTCAGCCTGCTCAGTTCTGTCTTTCGTAAACCCATCACCCACTTCCACACAACCCTTCGGACTATGTGACCCTTCAATGTTCGCTCCAACCTTATCAGTAATAGTGTCTGTGTCCATACATTTTATCCCAGACAAAGCACATGGTTCAATCCCAAGGTGTTCTTCAACTATTTTATTTACTAACTGTGTCAACGGCACCTCATAGTCTTCGCTCTCCATTTCATGGTTCCCCGTATCGGCTTCGTTTTCGCTATCCAACATACCCTTTCCCGCATTGCACTCTTCATCGTCTGGCCCATCGTTAATCCACAAGTTCGTATCCAACCCACCACTTTCTGATGTCCGGTTTCCCGACAGCATTTTGGTTCCCCTACCCACACTGACGTTCTCTTCGACACCCATTTTATCAGATAAAACTGCTTCCTCTCTCCGTACTTCCGTATCAACACCACCAGGTACAGTTGAACTACCCTCATTTGCGTAGACATTATTACCCCCACTACTATGACCAACCATTACATTCCCATCCTCTCGCCCACCTATCTGTTTCCCCGTAGCCTCTTTAGTGCCTTTCACACTAATAATAGATATCTCGTCCCTTAGACGCCTATTTTCTCTGTCCAACTCTTCAACCTTCTTCCTCAGTTCAGCACTCTCCTTCCTTTCCTTTTCTAACTCTTCCTTAAAACTTGAACACAAAGCTGTTGTCGACTCACCAGCATCATCATTCGGCACATTCACTGCACTAACTTCAACAGTTCGCCTTGTGAAAGTGCTCAAATCCAGGCACAAAGCTTCAACTTCTGCGCTACTAGGTTCGAGATCGAATGTCCGGACCTGTCACCACGGACAAATTGATTTGTTACGTATGCATTTGTTCAAATATTCTTAATTATCAGCTGTTCAGCTTACCCTTTTACTCCTTATTCTGCCTAGAACTTCCGCACGGAAATGGACGGGTGGTGATACATTAATCCACTTAAACAACCTTGGGATGGCATCGCCCACAGCTGGTTTCATCCCCGACCTTCTAACATGCTCACAAAACCAGGGCTGCCATTAAACAAAAAATTAACATTAGACCTCACTCCGAAAAAGATAGATACATTTCAATATTCAATACTTACCAACAACATTATGCAGCATCCGGTGACTTCTCCGACAGGTGCTTGCATTAAATATGCGGCAATGTGATCTGCCCAGTTGTACTCCTTCATCTTTTCGGTGTCCTCTGCTATATACACATGCCATTGCACAGCTCTGGCAGAGGTCGTTGGGTAAAATAGGGTTGAAAGTGCCAGAATATTCATCAACTTGATAAAGGTACGGACGTATTCAGGCTTCTTCTTCTTCGCAATACACTTGCTTATAGTTGTCTTTATAACCTTCATCTCAAGCCTCCCCGTGGTCGTGTTTGGGAAATGTTTCCTAAACCACCTCGACGGTTCAAACTCCCCTTTTTTGTATTTCGGAACTCTCAAACTACCTCCTTCAACACCCATGATTAAACGCACATCATTTCCTGTTATCCTTAGTTCCTCTCCTCCTAGAATAAAAGCACCTTTTGCCCGATCGTATGTACTCAGTATGTCGCAAATATGACTTTCATGCTTCGATATACTTCGATCCCCTTCCATATTGTACAAGCCTAAGAACAACTGGTAGAAAGGTGAGCATTTAAGTTCCTCCATGAATCTTCTTGGCACCTTGTTGTCCGAAAAGACGGTTGCTAGTGTCTGAAGTGTTCCCTTGTGGATCCTCATATCCCTGCCATACAACACCGAAACACATAAATGATCATTTCTTTATTACAATCATGCCTGTACTCAACAGTCTGTTCACTAAAGTACATACTTTAGGTACATATTTTAAAATACACGAGAATCTAACTGACTGATCTAGTGTTCATGTGCATTCATACTACAATTTCCAATTATTAGTACAGACACAACCGCATGTTTTAAGTTATTTTTACATATCAATGACACTCAATGGGTTGCTAAACTTTTTGTACACCAGCACATATGTACATACACCCGTTGCAAAATTAGACCTACATTCGTAACCAACCCACACTATATTGACACCCCGATCTTTAATCAAACCCCAAGTGACGAACAAACATCACATATTTACATACAAACAGGTTTTCATACATTACTATGTGAATAATGGTCTGTACTAACTGGGTGACTCTAGGGTTCTATTAGTCATACGAATGTATAGACACCTTTGTCTAGACAAATCACCTAACAGCCACATACGTCCTTCCAAGTTGCACCTCAAGGAGTACGAGCATCCTAAACACATACTATAAACATTTTCCGTCTTACCTTATTATAGATCTTGAGTTTTTGATTTGCAATTGCTGGGACAAATGATCGTCTTCTTTGTTGTCTCTCGTCTACACGGTCTGGTAGAGAGGGTTTAGTCTCTTTCCACAGTGAGGTTTCACACGAACAAAACCAATACCTATATTATGAGCATGTTTTGTTCAAATATTTCTCACTGTATGGGTCTACCAAAAGTCAGAACGATTGGACTTCCCCACGTGACTAGAGAGAGAACGTTAACATGAGGGCTTTTTAGTCTTTACACATACAACCTTTACACTAAAACCGACCGGATACCTATTAGGCTTTATAACGGAACTATCATAGTTATGGGGCTGTAGAATAATATTCCCCCTTATTTTAACGGGAACACAAGCTTTTACTAAGGTGGCATTTTAACGTTGTCTAGAAGGTTACAAGTTACAACCATTACATCATACTAAGGTGTACACATGTTGTCACTTTTTTTTTATTTAATAAACTAAAATATGATTTTCGTCACGTGGTCCCCTACAAAAAACCCCATTGCTTTTTAATAGACCTGCATTGCAGACGATCCCCCCACTTTGACACAACATAGCGTTTATAGAATTTGACTAAAATCACAGCCTCGTCACCAAGAACTCTCCAATCAAAATACGTCCAGATTCATCCCCCTTCGAATCTACCCGTCTTCGTCAAAAACACGCATTGATACATACACATTATTCATACATCATATCTTTATACATATAAATAACGTATATACAATATCTACAGCACATCTTATTATTCTCTCACCACCTAGGGTTTTCATTTTCATTTCCCAAATAAGTTTATGGAAAATTGTTCTTCATCAATTTCACACCTTGCGTTGCTCCACCACAACGGCCGCCGCGATTCCTGTTGCAACTGTTACCCCCTCCGCCGCTACTGTTGTGGTTGTTGTTGTTGTTGTTAATAACTCTTGCAAAAGGATAAAAAGTCAACATTTTTCGGTTTCATATCGTTGTTAGGGTTTGATTTTCAGTTCAATTCAGCTTAATTGTGTTTATCATTTTGGTGTTTGGTGAATTCTTCATGGATTTATCGCATTCGCAGACGAATAAGTTTACGTTAGGTTTTCTATCGCACGCTTCTGCAGCTCCCACGAACGTGACGAGGACGACAACGAATCGAGCTCAGATCGCCGATGATTCAATTTCATTCCAGATCGATTCACGGATCCGAGATGCTGCTCATCCAGTTCCGTCAATTCCGTTACAGCTGATGGATCAGCAAAAGCAGGAAGAGAGTGGAAATGATAACGGAAACATTAGGAACGGAGAAGAGGATGACGAAGAGAAGGAGGTAGAGGAGTTCAGAATTCTAGGCCATTCTATGTGCTTTAAACGTAAACGTGAGTGTGATTCATCCTCTTCTTCAACCAATATCAAGAGTTACCGAGTCAATAATAATGATCTTGAATCACGAAGAAATGCCGTTAGAGCTTGGGGAAACCAGAGCCTCCGAGTAGCTGATCCTGATATATTCGAGGTTATGGAGAAGGAGAAACAAAGACAATTCAAAGGACTTGAATTGATCGCTTCAGAGAACTTCGTGTGCAAAGCAGTAATGGAAGCTTTAGGAAGCTTTTTAACCAATAAATACTCAGAAGGTATGCCTGGTGCAAGGTACTACGGTGGAAATCAATACATAGATGAGATAGAAATTCTTTGTTGTGAAAGAGCATTAACTGCTTTTGGACTTGACCCTGAAAGCTGGGGTGTAAATGTACAGCCATACTCATGTACATCAGCTAATTTCGCTGTTTACACTGGGTTATTACTACCTGGTGATCGAATTATGGGATTAGACACACCATCTGGTGGAAATACTAGTCATGGATATTATTTACCCAATGGTAGAAAAGTTTCAGGAGCTTCGATTTTCTTCGAGAGTTTATCTTATAAAGTAAATCCACAAACTGGTTACATAGATTTCGATAAGCTTGAGGAAAGGGCTATGGATTTTCGCCCCAAGATTCTTATTTGTGGAGGAAGTTCATATCCTCGTGAATGGGATTATGCTAAGTTTCGACAAATCGCAGATAAATGTGGAGCTGTTTTGTTATGTGACATGGCTCAGATTAGTGGTCTTATTGCTGCTAAGGTAAAGTGCTCTCTTCTCTTTTACTACTCTTCGAATTACCGTATATTAGTATATTTTGACAAGAATGTAAAAGTGTGAATTGTTTTCTTATTACAGGAATGTATTAGCCCATTTGATTACTGTGACATTGTTACCTCAACAACACATAAAAGTCTTCGAGGTCCAAGGGGAGGTATAATATTCTTCCGAAAAGGTCCAAAACCGAGAAAGCGAAACGCGCTTTTAAATCAAAACGATACAGTTGACAAGTACGATTTCGAGGATAAAATAAATTTCGCTGTTTTCCCGGCCTTACAAGGTGGGCCCCACAACAATCACATAGCAGCATTAGCAATAGCATTGAAACAAGTGGCTACTCGTGAATACAAAACTTATATGCAACAAGTGAAGAAAAACGCTCAAGCTTTAGCTTCTGCTTTATTAAAAAGAAATTGCAGATTAGTTACTGGTGGTACAGATAATCATTTAATCCTTTGGGATCTTAGACCTCTTGGTTTAACAGGTATTGCATTATTTTTCTTCTCAATAATTATATTTTGATATGAATTTTGTAATTTATTTTTGTGTTTAACACAGGAAAGCATTTTGAGAAGGTATGTGAATTATGTCATATTACGTTGAATAAAGTTACGATCTTCGATGATAATGGAACAATAACACCAGGAGGTGTAAGAGTTGGTAAGTAATAAAAGTTTTACATAATTTTCTTTTGGATTTTCTTTTTTTTTTATAACTAAAAGTTTGTGAATAATATGTTTATTACAGGTACTCCTGCTATGACTTCAAGAGGGTGTTTAGAGCAAGATTTTGAAATAATAGCGGATTTTCTTCTGACAGCTGCACAGATTGCAAGTTCAGTGTTGAGAGAACGTGGAAAAGCATTTCTTAAGGGACTTGAAAACAATAAAGACATTCTTGAACTTACTACACGAATTGAAAATTTTGCATCACAGTTTGCAATGCCTGGATTTGATTGATCGATGAGTTATACTGTACATTGTTAAGAAATGAATGATGGTTTTTTTGATATTGTTGTTGGAGGTATCGAAAATATTATTAGTAAAACTCTTTTTATAAAATAGGTGGTATGAGAGGCAGTTTGGGTATAAGTGAGAGGAAATACTTGAAGTTGGTTTAATTTTTTGGGTCCATTTTGGATGATTTAAATGGGTGCATATTATCTCGTACAGGTTGTTCTTTGTTTAAGCTTTGTAACAGAATCATGATATACATTGATCGAATAGCAACATCTTTTCTCATTTTTTGTTTGTTGGTATTTGCTGAAAATTAGAGTTTGTTTCTTCTTCTAGTGTGTGTGGCCTGAAGTCGATATCATTGGTGAGTGTGAAAATGGTATGTTAACTGGTATATTGTGTTGCTATTAATGATTATATTTTCAAGCAAAGAAATAAATAAAAACTTCCTCATAGTGGTCCACTATGAACCCTTTCATTTGAATGAAATTTAGCATGCCTCTTTATAATCTTGGTTCCTAAGTATAGGGAATAATGAGTAACCAGACTCTAAAGAGTCTTCTCTAAATTTGGGGTGGGCTAAACTTTGTAATCGTTTCTTATTATTTATATTATTATATTATTATGCATTTGAACAAAAAAGAAAGTGAATGTTCTTGATAATGCTGGCGAGTTCACTCAAAGTAGTGTTTGTTTTGAGTAATTTATTAAATTACTGAGTTTTTTTTTTTTAAATCAGAGTTTTTTTTAAATTGCTTAATATTAACACAAAATCACTGATAGGTCTAGAAGGTTTGAATTTGATTTACACAAGGGTTCGGAGTAGGATAAGGCCTTGAAAATTTTTAAATCTTAAATTCAAATGATAATCGATAGGGTAAAGTCCTATTCATAGGGTTGTAAATGAATCAAACCGCTCGTAAGCAGCTCCAGCTCGGTTCGGAGAAAGCTCATTCGAGATTGGATTGAATATAAACAAGCTCAAGCTCTATTTTAAGCTCGATAAGTAAACGAGCATATTCGAGCTCGGTTCGTGAGCTCGTTTAAAATTATGAATTATAAATTAATATATTATCAATTTGTAACTATATTATTAAACCTTCAATATCAAATTGGGTATTTTAAATTTTTTAGATATTTATTTTTTCATTAATGCTATGTTTCCACATACTCAGGAAAGTCCCATTTCAACCATAAAAACAAATTGTTCATGAGCAACTCGTGTTCGACTCTGTAAAAGATTGTTCTTCAAGCCAGACAAACAAATTCTAACATTTTTGGTTTAGATTACTGGAGGCTTGGGCTCGACTCATTTAAATTTGAGCTCGGTTAGACCAGTCTCGTTTAATTTGAGCTCGACTAGGTTCGAGAAATTAAACAAACAAGTCTACACATTCGACTCGATTCATCTTTCTACCTATGAAGACCCCCTTATCTTATGTACGTATTACCCCTAACACCCCTATGCATCAAAGTAAGCCTTTAGGTATGGTATAAAGTGGGCTAAGGTGATTTATACCATTTTTTGGGCCGCGTTTATTACCCAACAAATCAGTGGTACCATTACCATAATATTTGCTCAGCCCAACTCTACACTATCGCTTTACAAGAACTCCATCTTTGACTCATTGCGCATCACCCTTATCTTGAAGTTGTTAGTATGACAACAGATCAGTTAGTAGGACAAATCTTGACAACCAAAAAAGAAAAAAGTTTGTATGACAAAATGACAATAGGTCGGAAGAGGTTTAAAAGGGTTCACTAGTCACTAGACCATAAAATTGCGTCTAAAAACAATCTAAACCATAAAATGAAAAAGTCAGTACACCATATTGACTAAAAAGGAAAAAAACAAAAGTCACAAAATTCTTTAATAAGATATTTCTTCTATTGTTACTAAACAATTGATTAGAATGTCTAGGATTATCACTTCCTTTGAAATACTTGTTATTGATATATTACTGTATTTTAATTGTTAGAAATCTCCTCTTTTTTTTTTTTTCAAATGCATAATAATATATAGATAGTAAAAAAGGTTACAAGGTTTAGCCCATCCCGAAGAGTTCGGCTTCATTACAAATCAATGTAGCTAACTGAGGAGGGATACAAACACCCCAATTACCAAACAGAGTGCTAAGAAGCTCCTGTTTGGCAATCCAGTCAGCTGTCCCATTTCTACTTCTAGATACAAAAGAAAAAGAAGGAGATGATAATTCAGCAAAATAATAAATATTACAAACTGAATTTTTAATTGAATGACTCAACACCGGTAATCCTGACGAAAGAGACTTCATAATAGTGGCTGAGTCATTCTCTATAATCACGCTTCCAAAAGGATAATTTGAAGCCATCTCTGTAGCTTTCAAGATCCCTGTGGCCTCTGCCTCTAACACCGAATCTGCCGCAATCTTCCAACTATTACCTGCTACAAATTCCCCATTAGAGTTCCTAACTAAACATGCTATTGCAGCTCCCTTATCGGAAAAAGCTGCATCACAATTAATTTTAAATTTATTAGGTGGAGGTTTTTTCCACTTATCTTTGAATTTTTGATTATGTGGAATATTATTATTAATATTTATTCCAATATTATTAATGTTATTAACTTCCCCTAACTTATCAAGAAAAATTAAATCGTTAGGGTTTGAAATTTTATAATATTCTTTCCAATTCTCTGTAGCTTTTCTAACTGTATTCAAAGGTTCACATTTTTTTCCATTATAGATAAAATTATTCCTATCCTTCCATATATGCCACATTATAATGCATATAAGTTCAAAAATCCTATCATGATTATCAAATTTTTTAATAATGTTTTGTACATGATTTATAATCCAAAGTTCTACACTTATAGTAGTATCATTATCAGTTTTTAAATTCAAAGGACTAGTAAACCATACACTTTTTGCCCAAGGGCATCTGAAAAGCATATGTTCCACTGTTTCAATATTATTATCACAAATTTTACAAATGTTATCTTTTGCACATTTCCTTTTAAAAAGGTTTTCTCCTGTAGATAAAAGGTTTCTTATAGCTCTCCACATAAAATTTCTTATTTTTGTTTGGGTTTCCATTTTCCAAATAAGTTTCCAAATGTTTTTATCCCTAGTATTAGAAGATGTAGGGTTATTTATATTTTTAATATTTTGGAGAATAGTTTCATCCTCTTTTAGTTTATGATAAGTTTCCTTAACTGTATAAGTGCCATCTTTACAGTAATCTATACTAATTTGATCTTTACATAGAAATTTAGGTATTACCATTCTTTCTATTTTTTCTTTGATTTCCTTGGGGTAAATAAAGTTTAAGAGTTCAGTATCCAAAGATTTATCCTCTTTAATAAGTTGGTTAACCCAAAGTAGGTTAGAATTTTTTGGTTGGATAGGTAGTTTAATGTCACATATCCAATTATGTTTATACATATTAATATTCTTTCCATCACCTAATTTCCATTTAATATTATTCTTAAATGTATCTCTACCTATTAGTAAGCTTCTCCATCCCCATGAGGGTGAGCTTCCAATTTTAGCTTCAAGGAAACTACAATTTTTAAAATATTTTCCTTTAAGGAGTCTATAAAGAAGAGAATCTTCTTTATTTATTAGGTTCCAAGCTTGTTTTCCTAATAGAGCTTTATTCATTAGGTGTAGATCTCTGAATCCTAACCCACCTTCAAATTTTGATCTAGTGAGTATATCCCAATTAGCCCAATGTATTCTTTTTTTTCCTTTATCTCCCCACCAGAATTGGGCAATAATTGAATGGATTTTATTTACAATGTTCTTTGGAAAAATAAAGTTTGACATTATATAGTTAGGCAAACTTTGGATGACTGCTTTAATTAAGATTTCTTTACCCCCTTCTGAAAGGAAAAGGGTTTTCCAGTTTTCAAACTTTTGTAGGATTCTATCTATTAAAAATTGTAGATCTTTTGATTTATTCCTACTCCATTCAGTTGGAAGTCCTAAGTAATCACCTAGGTTGTTAGTTCTTCTCATATTCAATCTTTTAGCCATTACATTTTAGATAAAGGTTGGTGTATTAGGGCTAAAAATGACCCCACACTTATTAAAATTAAGGCATAAGCCAGTAGCATTTTTATATTTGTTCATAATGTCATTGAAAGATTGTAATTCAATGTTATCAGCATTAAGGAAGAAAAGACTATCATCAGCAAAGAGTAGATGAGTGATAGCTGGGCAGTTATTTCCTATATTGAATCCTTTAAGAAGGTAGTTTTCTTTTTTTCCTGTAATTAAATCATTTAGAGTTTGAGATATAAGGCAAAAGATAAGGGGTGAAAGAGGATCCCCTTGTCTTATTCCTCTGGTGGGTTTTTGTACTTGGTGAACTTCACCATTAATTAATATTGAGTAGGAGACAGAGGTGATACATATCATAAGTTTCCTAACCCAATCTACATTAAAACCAATCTTAATAAGGAGATCATGTAGAAAATCCCATTCTATATACTCATAGGCTTTTTTAATATCTGCTTTAACAGCAACCATATATTTTTTGGTTTTCTTTCTTCTTTTAATATGGGTAATTACCTCATGTGCAATCATAGTATTTTCCTGTATCATTCTATTAGGAATGAATGCACTTTGATGCTCTCCAACTAGGGAATTCATAAAAGGTTGTAATCTATTAACCAATATTCTTGCTATAATCTTATAAATAAAGTTAGAGCCACTAATTGGTCTATAGTGTTTAATATTTGTAGGTTTATTAATTTTAGGAATTAAAGTAATAAGAGTTTGATTTAAGTCAGATAAGTCACCCTTATTATTCCAGAAATTATTTATTACTCTCATGATATCAAGTTTAATTATATCCCAGTAAGTTCTGAAGAATATTCCATTATATCCATCAGGACCTGGTGCTTTATTAGGTCCTAATTCCCAAGTTGCTTTTTTAACTTCTTCTTCACTGATGTGTTTATTTAAATTATCTGCTGATCTTTCATCAATTTTACTAGATATAAGATTAATAGTACTAGTATAATCTCTTTTCCCTACAGTTGTAAATATATTATTGAAATAATTGGTAATTTCCATGCTTATTTCATGTTTATTATCAAGCCATGCACAATTTTCATTAGTGATATTAGTTATCTTATTTCTGCTTCTTCTTTCTTTAGTACAAGCATGATAATATTTTGTATTTTTTTCACCTTTTTTAAGCCAAATGTTTCTTGATCTTTCTTTCCAGAAACTTTCCTCTCTATTCCAAGTTTCTTCTAGTTCTTTGGTTATACAATTGTATTCGTCCCAGTTGAAATTGGGATTGTTAGTATTAGATATAATTTCTAATTTTTTTATAAGCTTCTCTATTTGGATTTTATTATTTCCAAACTTTCTTCTATTCCAATCTCTTAATGCTTGACTGCATTTTTTAAGTTTATGATTAATAACTGCATTAGGGTTTCCCCTTAGAGAGCTATAATCTTTCCATACATTTTTAACAATGTTTAAACAATCAGTTTCTGTTGTCCAAAAGCTTTCAAAATAAAATCTCTTTTTATTTTTCTTATTTGTTTTATCATGGTGTAGAATCAAGGGGCAGTGATCTGATCCAATGGCAGGTACAGTTGCTACCCAAGCATTAGGAAATAGCTTATCCCATTCAGAGTTATGGATAGCTCTGTCAAAGATAGCTTTTATAAGCTTTTTATTAGCTCTTTTGTTTGTCCATGTAAATCTACAACCATAAGAGGTTGTTTCCTCCAAATTGTGGAGGTTTATAAATTTATTAAAATATTTAATAGACTTTTTGTGGCATACATTACCCCCTAATTTTTCCTTAAGAAATCTAATACAATTGAAATCACCTATTAGAGTCCAAGGAGAATTCTGGGGTTTTAAATTATTTAAGAAATTAAAAGAAATTTCTTTATCAATATCATATGGGTTTAAATAAACATATGTATAAAATATAGGGGTCATATTATAACCCTCTATTTTAGTGTGTATAAAATTAGCCGAAGCTTTTATAACTTTAATTTTCAATTCATTTTTCACTATTATTGCGAGACCTCCTCTCGCTCCAATGGGATCAACAGTTTTAATCAAAACCATATCTAATATATTAGCAATATTATCAAGTTTTTTGAAATTATTTTTGGTTTCGGAAAGAAACACTACCTCTGGCCGGTGTTTGGTGCAGAGGTCCCGGAGTGCCTGGACTGTCAAGGGATTGCCGACTCCTTGACAGTTCCAGGCTATGTGAATCATTGAAGGAGATGGGGTTGATTAGGAACAACCCCAGAAGACCTTCCTTTCATATAAAAAATTACGTTCATATACTCAATAGACCCTATCTTATGGGCTTTACGCAAAATTAAATTGTCAAAAGTAAAGATTAAAGGAAACAACTTATGAGCTTTCCACCAATTTCCATTAACAATTATAAATGCTGAGAAAAAACAATTATTAATAAACTGTTTTCCATTCATCACAGCAATTTTTGTAACGGCTTGTTCTTCACCTAATACTGCTTGTTTTGTTTTATTAAATACTAAAACATTTGAAATAATTGATATCGGAGATACAGAAAATACATGTTGAAGGGAAGCCAATTCTGAAACGGGCCTGTCACTCCGGATCCAAGCTGTTGACCGGATCTTAATTTCAGTTGACCGGATCTGCTGAGATGGGATCGGTTTCATGAATGTTACTGGTTCTGGAAGTATGCTGGTGGGATCCCAACAATGAGTCTGCCAGTAATAGGTGAAGGATACCGGCTTCGAACTCACATTGCCGACGGCGAAGATCGGCTCGGATTGACAGAAAGAAAGGGTCCAAAGGGCATGCTTCTCCAATGGGCCTGTTGGGTTTTTTGAGGTTAGGTTTTGGGTCTGGTTGTTGGGCCCTGTAAATAGGCGTGAAAAATGTTGTGGGAAACTTGATATCCAGTACCGCCTATGAGAAGAGGTGGCCGGAGGTTCAAGTTTCTGGAGAGGCATCTTTGGAATGTTGTTGGAGTTTTGAAGGTGGGGGAGGATTCTGATGGCTGGGAAGGTTGGTGAAAGGGTGTGCTGCAGAGGGAAACGTGGTGAGTTTTCAAGGGTGGAGAGGGGCTGTGGATCTGGCCGGAGAATGGGGATCTGTGGTGGTTGGGAGGTTTTGGGAAGTTGTGCCTGAGAGCACAGATATCTAAGACCAAATAAGTGCTAGAAATCTCCTCCAAAAGAATATGACCGAAACTTAATAAGTTTCTTAGAAAAAAAAGGAGAAAAAAATCTTCTCATTTCATTCTATTCAGAAAATGTTAAATATTTATAAAATAATGTTAGGTATCATTTAAAAAATGATTATCTATCATTATAATTTGTATCTTAAATGATCCAATAAGTAAGAAAAAGAAAAAATAATAGCTTAGAAAAAAACACAGTATAATTAAAGCAAATAAATACACACCACAAATGACAAATGATATTTAGTGATCACTTTTAAGTAATACCTCACCTTACTCATATTGTTAACTTCATTATTCTATTTATTATTTATACTCATCTCGTTCATTAAACAGTCACCCCTCGAATCATATCCTCTAACTTATTTCTGTCACAAAGAAAAACTGAAAAAATAATTAGATGAGGCTTGGTTCCATAAAGGGCAATTAAGCATCAAAGAATTGACTTGGCAACTCCATTAGCAGCCAAATGTTTCGCAAAACTCACTTTTACTCTACTCCTACTTGGTTGCTTCTTCATCTCTAAAACATATTACTATTTTAAACCCACTTAACATAATTAAACAAATCTTGGTGTATCTTAATTTAATTCGATTGCACGTCACGCTGGCTTTTCCCCTTTCCAAAATTTCGTTCCATCTCACCCCTTTTTAGCTAGGCGGTATGTAATAATTTAATAATCCATCATCGCTGACTTACGTATCAGAATTTGATTACACAATTATTAGATAGAACTTAGAAGAATACAGATGCGCAATAAATAACGTGCCTCAAGTATTCTTTGTACAACACTAACAACTATTTTATACATTATTTTAACTCAAATAAAATTTGATCCGATTATCATTTAATTCCTAGAAAATACTCTAACCACCAAACGAAATATCAACCCGCCCATACTTGTAATAACAAGATCACGGAGCTTCGTTCAACTCATCAAGGACTTGTTCGTAATTTCACCTGAGCATATCCCCATCGGGTAACTTGAGCCCACTCAATGCCGGAGATATACTAAACGTATTCCAATCACCGCCACTTATAAACGAAGAATGACCAAGAGGTGTTGGCCTATCCGGTATAGTAGGAATCTCAATATCCCCTTCAAGTAAACTCAAAGCCTCCAAAATAGTAGGCCTTAAAGCCACCATAACATGAGCACATAAAATCCCCACTAACACAAACCTCTCCATTATCCCCTTCGGATTCTCCCTTCCAGAATCCTCGTTTTCCTCATCTCTCAACAACGAACCATCGAGAACCGAACTAATTTTCCCCGCTTTAACCATCGACCAAACCCAATCCGTGATTAAAAAACCATTAGTGGACCCCGAAGTAAAATCAAGCGCTTTTCTACCACACATAATCTCCAAAACCACTACTCCAAAGCTATACACATCGCTTTTCCCTGTCAACTGTCCGTAAAGAGCATACTCCGGCGCTAAATACCCGTGGGTCCCGGCTACTCTAGTTGTTAAATGAGATTGACCCTCTTGACTTTGCTTAGCCAACCCGAAATCCGCTACTCTAGCGCGCATATCCGCATCTAAAAGTATATTCGTCGCTTTAATATCTCGATGATAAATCCCTGGCTTTACACCATAGTGTAAATAAGCTAACCCTTTCGCTACATCCAAGATTATGTTCTTCCTTTGTGGCCATGTTAATGATTTGTTTCGGTTTATAAACAAATGATCGTCGAGATTCCCGTTAGGCATGTAATCGTATACAAGATATCTTTGACTTTCTTCAAATTTATCGTCGTCTTTTACACAACACCCTCTTAACGGGACAAGATTTCGATGCCTTAAGTTACTAATAATCTCAACTTCATTTCGAAATTCATCATTACCCTCGAAATCCGACTCTAAAACCCTCTTAACCGCAACTATAGTGCCATCATTCAAAATACCTTTATGAACAATCCCAAATCCACCTCTTCCTATGAAGTTTCGAGGTGAAAAGTTTTCAGTAGCCTTCTCTAGCTCTTGAATTTTAAACCATATCGCGCCTGTATTAGGCCTTATTCTCGGCCTAGATTCGGATTCTTCTATCCCGAATCCACGGTTTTGCTTCTTTCTCCATTTCTTATCCCACCAAAAGTATAAACCGAGTAAAATCAACATCCCTAAGACGGCAAAACCAGCTCCGATTAACCCAAAAACTAAACTCGATCGATGTTTTTTACTTGAACTCTTTTCGGAAAGTATTGACATACCAAATATACATTTAATTGCACCATCGCTCTTCGGACCATATTGATTAACTATTCCAGCAGCATATAAAATGGCGAAATAAAAACAAACAGTGGAATGAGATTTATTACCATCGAGAACAATTAAATCTGTCTGAACCTTAAAACCAGCAGCAACACAAGCATCACAAGATGTGAGATCAGTGAATTTAGAGTTGCAAGAACTATCCAAAGCTGTAACATCACCAAGTTTATCAACCCAGTCTTGTTTAGACTCTATAGAAGCGCAAACATTCTTTGAAATCACGAATTGAAAAGGGTCGAAACACATAGAGGTGAGCTCAGACGATAGAGATAAAGAACTAAGCTTTTCTTGGAATTCATGGATGCAAGAAACGGAGGTATTTAAATCTGGTAATTGGAAAAAGGAAGTTTCTTTAAGGTGTTGTGAAAGTGCTATACCGTATAAGGAAAGAAGTGTTTGGCAACACCGAGGTTTGTTAATGGGGGAATTATTCAGTAATTGACACTCGGAAGTGTTCCATTTGATCATCGAAACATAGTTTAGATCCATAGGACATGTTGCAGATGTTGTAATAAAAGTAGCGAACAATAATAAGATGAGGAATCTAGACTCCATGACCGAATCTTGGTTTGTTTTAAGAATACTTAAACTATGTTTTATTGTGATATAGTATTACTAAAAAGTGCAGGAGCCATGGGATATTGGGATTACAAGCTTTTTCACTCTATAAAATTGTTGGACATCTAGATACCGGTGGTGACCAAAAGGGTGGGCCCGGGATATAGTGAATTTGTCTTATATTTTTTAATACGTAAGTATAGAGTTAAAAGAAATATGAATTCCTAGATATATCTCAAAAGGGTAAAGTCCTCGTATGGCCCTCTATCTATACCCAAAGTGCACGGGCCGCCCCTGATCTTCAAAATTACCCTTTTACGCCCCATATCTTCATCTTTTGTGACACCGTTAGCCCTTTTTTCATTTTTCTGTCAGTTGACCGTAGATCAACGCCACATGGCGCCACGTCAGTGCCACATCAGCGCCAACTCACCGCCTCTGTCTTCGTCAGCATCGTCCCTAACTTTAAAAAAAAAAAAAAAAAACCTTTGAAGATTTGAAGGTTTGAATGCTTCAAACCTTCAACAATGGAGGAAAATAAAAAAAAAAATGGTAAGCTTCCCATCAGATTATAACACCACGATCCATATAATTATAACTTTCGTACTAATATATTTAACGAATATATATAACTTTCTGATCCGTAAACAATTTTATTTGTTCTACACACTAATTAAAATAGAAATTGCCGATTGTTCTACACTCTAATTAAAATAGAAATTGCTGCAAACCAGGTATTTAAACCTCCATTGTAGTCTCTTGCACACTTCCTAATCATTGCAAATCAGGTGTTAAAATTTCCATCTTAGTCTGTTGTACATTTTCTTGCACTATCCACAAGACCTTCTGATATTGAAATCAGAAGAAAAGAGACCACGTTTGATTTCCTCAAAATCTTCATAGTCCATCTGTCTCCCCTTTTGTCTTTCTGTTTCCTCTCTCATTATTCTTACTATAATTAAAAAGAAACACACACATCAATACACACATTAGTCACGCACACTACATTCATCTTTGTACTGCTGCTTTATGGCTTTTAGCTATAATTTCTTCATTTCAAGTTAAAACTAAATTAACTGTTTTCGAATGCTCAAGAAACTCGGCATTGCCTGCAAATTAGTAAAATGCTATCATTTGGGTATTATTCATATTTTCTATGATTTTTTTTAATTAAATTGTCTAAATTATGCATATGAAAATTGAAAGAATAAAATTGTATGCTTATTCGGTAAAGAGATTCTACAAGGAATCAAAGGTTGAATAGAGATATACTAAAACATGAGACAAAGTGTTATCAACGGTTTTTTTTTTTTAAAAGTTAAGGACGATGCTGACGAAGACAGAGGCGGTGAGGTGGCGTTGAGGTGGCGGTGACATGGCGCCAAGTGGCGTTGACTAACGGTCAACTAACAGAAAAATGAAAAAAGGGCTAACGGTGTCACAAAAGGTGAAGATAAAGGGCGTAAAAGGGTAATTTTGAAGATCAGGGGCGGTCCGTGCACTTTGGGTATAGATAGAGGGCCACGGGAGGTCTTTACCCATCTCAAAAATTATAACCATTTATGTCTAAAATTTGATCAAAGTAAATTATAATTTGATTGAAAAAATAAAAAAATTGATAAATTACATTACATCATATTATGGCTCATATATTAGATGGTACAAATTTAATGATATATAAAAACTCAACTAATTATCTTTTTTCTATATCTGTTATAGTAAATCATTATCAAAATATGAACACCGCTAAATGAAGTGCGATTCAATATTGTTACTTGAATCGTCCAACACCATCACATGAATCTGACATCATCACTGTCATCTGAATCACAAAAGGTTGTTCGGATGACAAATCAGACATGTAATTGTTATTTTTGGTGATAGATTTATGAGGTTATTGTTGATAACATCTTTATTAAACTCTCTAATTATTTTTTTATGCCTTCAATAATTTATTTTATAAAAAAATGCCTAATGAAGTAATTATTTATAGAAAACATCCCCTTTATATTTTTCATACCTTTATCCTTATTATTAAATATATTATTTTATTTTAATACAATATTAATTTTTAAATATTAAACAAATAATAGGGTACTTCTTTCTCCACCACCACCACCACAACAACAACCACCACCACAACCACCATGTATGTAACCACCACTACATCCACCACAACCATCACCACCTCCACCACCACCACCACCACCACCTACTACTACTAATTCCATCACACACGCGCATCCGTGAAATTCTTTTAAAATCGTCATAACTAATTCAAAAAAAATCAGAAAATTTAAAAATTTGTATTTTTTGATAAAGCAAATTAATATTTACGTTTATGAATTTTTTTGATTTTTTTTTTGAATTTTTAGAATTTTTTGAATTCCTTTTATTTTTGTCGCAAACACGAATTTTCATGTTTTAAACATGGAATTCCATGTTTTAAACATGAAATTCCATGTTTTAAACCGTGAAATAAACATGAAATTCCATGTCTGCAAAAAAAAATTTAAAAAAAAATTGTTAAAAAAAATTCTGAAAAAAAATCATAGACTTAAATATTAATTTGATTTATCCAAATATAATTTTCTATTTATTTATTTTTTTAGAATTAGTTATGACGATTTAAAAAAAAAAATCACGGACGCGCGCGTGTTAATTAGTTTTTGTTTTTTGTTTTTTTTAATTTCTTTTTCTTTTTTTCTAATTGTTAATTATAGGTGTAATTTGGGATGGGGCTGTTTTCAATAAAGTATCTTATTCAAGGTATTTTTATCTAAATAAGTTTTTTAATAGGTATCAATCAACAATTGGATCTAGATTTATTACAATTTGATTTTATATCATAGGTGTACGAGTTTCTTACATTTTTATAAGTTTTGAATTGGATTTGAGGGTTGTTTCGTAACATTTTTTTAATATATTAGTAAATCAAGCCAAATAAACAAAGGAACTTATCAAAGAGTTTGGCAATGAAAATGCAAAGGTGATCGCTACACTTATGATGAAATCCAAAACTTGATAAAGATGACGATGGCAAAAATATTTGTGAGTAAACATATTAAGGTATGATTGGTAGCTTACTTTATTTTAACGCCTCTAGACCCAATATTATGTTTTCCATTTGCTTATGTGCTAGATTCTATTTTTGTCTTAAAGAGCCGCATATTAGTTTCGTTAAAAGAATATATTGTTATATAAAAGGTACTCCTCATTTAGGACATTGACTTTTCTAACTTTTCATCCTTTTGAACTAGTTGGGTATTTCAAAGCGGAGTACATGATATGTAAAACTGATAGAAAGAGTACTAGTGGCACATGTAAATTTCTTGGTTCTTCTCTTGTATCTTGGTCATCTTGCAATAAAAATAGTGTTACATTATCTACCACCAAGGCAGAATATATGGTCATCGACAGTTGTGTGGCTCAAGTGTTGTGGATTAAACAAACTTGTTAGATTTTGGGTCGCTTTAAAAATATATGCATATCCGTTGTGATAGCACAAGCGCCATAAATCTCACCAAAAATCTCATCCAACACTCTAGGTACAAGCACATAGATATTTTTCACAACTCTTTTCGTGATTATACACAAAATGTGACATTGCTCATGATTCTGTTGATTCTAGCAACCAATTGATCGATATTTGAACCAAGACCTTCTACAATACCAATTTGAAAACTTTCATAGAGATTAGATATGCAAACTATTTGAACTGTCACCCACTCTACAAGATTATTATAAATAGTTTCTTACTTGTGTTATGTTTATATTAGTTATATGCTTACGTGTTTTTCGTACTCCTCTGCCCCCTTTTGATGTTGTTAATAGGACTGAAAGAAGATTCGCTTAAATAATTTAATGATATTTTAAAAGAAATTTTGTATGCATATTACATGAGAGAGTGTGGAATTTGGATGCTACATGCACTAACATGCTTTCTATATGAGTATATGCATTTGTTGTGGCAGATCTTACTTGGAAATATTCTTAAAATAATTTTGACATGTTTGGACTATATTAAAACATGTTTTGTCATCATAAAAACGGGAGAGTGTTGGACTATCACTATGTTAACTACTTTTTAGGATAAGCTAAACACGTTATAAACTCATATGTTTCTAAACTTGATGATGGTGGAGAATTCTCTATGTGTTGGAGGAGGATATGAAGGAGAGACGTTGAATAGGATTGGGGTGGGTGGGGTAAGTATGAAGGAAGATGGGTTTGAGGTTTCAATAAAAAAAAGGCAAAACAATCGAAATCACTCTTGTTGACATATCAAAATTGTCCACATGGTGCCTAGTTGGTGTCCACGTGACGCTACTAAATCATTGACTAACAGAAACTCAAAAAATGGCTAACGGTGTTGCAATTTTTGAAGATAGCAGATCAATTTAAGTTTTTTATAGATCAGTGATGTCAAAGACAAATTGGATCAAAGATAAAGGGTTTCTACAGGAGTTTACCATTAAATAAAGTAAATGACAAAAGTAATTTTCTTTATGGTGTCATTGATGGGGAAGTTTATATAAAATAACCTCTCAATTTTAAAGATGTCTTTTTTCCAACCATGTTTTAAATTTTTAAAACATATTTATATGGTTTGAACAAGACCCTTGAAGTTGGCATGGAAGATCAAACACTTTTTATTTTAAAAGATGGCTTTGAGAGGGATAAAATTAATTTCACATTATTCAAAATAAAAGATTTGAATGGTATTCTCTTGACGCAGTCCCTGTGGATTATAATGTATTTTGTGTGATTAGTGATCTTTTTTCGAGAATTTTACCAAGATCATAGATAATGAATTTGAAATTAACATGGGGAAGAGTTGCCATTTTTTTCTTGGAATTCAAATTTATAATAAAAAAACAAGTAACATTTGTGAATCAAGCAAAATAAACAAATAAACTTATCAAAAAGTTTGTACTTAAAAATACAAAAGAGATCTCTACAACCATGAGCACTCCCACAAAAATTTATAAATATGAAGATGGAAAAAATGTTTACGAGAAAAATATTGAGGCATAATTTGTAAAATAATTTATTTTACCGTCTCTAGATTCGATATTATATTTTCCGTTTTCTTATGTGTTGATTCCAAACTTCTCCTAAGAACTCACATCTTAGTGTCATTAAAAGAATCCTTTGATATTTAAAAGACAAACCTTCTTTTCCGGATTTTGGTACTCTAATATTTCATCCTTTGAACTAGTTGGGTATTCCGATGTGTACTATGTGAGGTGTAAATATAATATACAGAGTATTAGTGTCACATTCCAATTTCTTGGTTGTTCTCTTGTATCTTGGGCATCCCATGAGTAAAATAGTGTTGCTAAATGTACCGCTGAAGCGAAATATGTAGCTGCCAAAAATTGTGTGGCTCATTGTTATGGATGAAACAAACCTTCTTAAATCTTGGGTTGATGTGCCTATTTTTTGTGATAACACAAGTGTCATAAATCTCACCAAAAACTTCATCCAACACACTAGAAACAAACACATAGAGATGCTTCGCCACTTCATTTGTGATCATATGCAAAAAGGTGATATTTATCTTGAATTTTTTTATTCTAGGCACCAATTGAACGATATTGTCATCAAGACCCTTCTATAAGACCAATGTGAAAACATTTGCAGTGAACTAGTTATACATGTGCTTTGGATTTCCATTCACTTTACATATTTATGATAAATTGTTTCTTACTTGGTTTATAGTTATACTAATTATATGCTTTAGTGATTTCATACTCTCTAGCCTCTTTTTGATGGCGTTAATGGGAGAATTGAGGTTTGTTTAAATGATTTAGTATTATTTCAAAATAAAACTTGTACGAATCTTCCTTGTATGAGTAGAATGACATTTAGATGCCACATGTGCTACTACAATTTCTCTATAACTATATGCATTTTTTGTGTGTAGCTTAGTCTGCTATATGTTAAAGATTACTTTGACAAGTTTAGTTTCTTTCGAATCATGTTTTGCTATCGTCATAAAAATGGTAAATATTGTCCTATCACTATGTTAAGTATTTTTTATAATATGCTAAACATGATTTATGTACGTATACTTCTAATTAAACAGTCTATCTTTGAGTTGTAATTATAACTTACCATCACTAACATCTACACAAAAAAGATCAAAAGTAAGCAAAACTTGAAAATTATAAGCTCATGAAAGCAAAGAAAGAAATTATGTAGAAAATGTAGATAATGGGCTCGCGTGAATAAAACAAGGGCCGACCTCACGGCGCATGTGACCCCCCAAAAGAATCTCCTAGCGGACAATAAAGTTAGGAGAAATATTGAAGGAAAAACTTAGCAACAATGGGCACCCGTTAATCACAAGTACAATATCACAGGTACACGTCAAAGTAAAATATGATTAATGAAACATTTGGTGACCCTAACGTTAACATGCCATATCAGCTTAACAGGCACCTGACGGGATCAAAATCATTATAAGGTACATGTCAGCATTTAAAACAACACTATTAAGACCCGTTGGAAGGTTAGCCCTATTTAATTAACTCTCGTCCACTCTCTTCAATTACCTCTTCAAACATCATTAAAGTAGACATTTGATATGATTGAAGTGAAAAGAGATCTAATATTTTTTAACATTTTCAGAGATCCAATATATTATATGTTTAACCAAATTATCAAATCATTTACTTTGAATTTTTTTTTAATTCTTACTATATCATCCACTTTTTAAAAAAGATTTTATTTTTATTTTTTGAAAATCATTTGTAAAGGTAACTCTAAAACTATTAGAGTGGTAGATAAGTTTCTATAGCCACTTATTTATACATGGTATATTATCAGGGGCGGAGCCAGGATTTTTAGTTAGGGGGGGCTAAGGGGGTTCGGGGGCAACGGCCCCGAAAAAAATTATTTTACCGTATTTGCACGATAAGTCTACATATTATGCAAAAATTGCTAGATAGATCCTTATACAATGCTAAAATGCACTATAAATCCCTATATTGTGTAAAGATTGCTATATAAGTTCGGATATTATATTTTAAAATTAATCATTTGATAAATTTCTATTTTTTTATACAAAATAACATATATTTTGTTGTAAAAAACAAAAAATCCTATAAATAAAGTAATTTTAAGTCTAATCAAATAAATTTTAAAATTTAGGGGGCCAAATGAAATTTTTTAAAACATTTAAGAGTTAATTACAAAAAAAATTCATGAAAAAAAAATTAAAACGAACCAAGAAATTGAATATTTAATGGTATTTAACTTGTAATTATAGAATAGAATTAATCTCTAAATTTTAAGTTGTTAAGGAAGGCTAATTTTATTCTATAATTTTTTTTAGGTATATTTTTATCTATTTTTTTTAAAAAACAAGTTAAATTATAGTGGGCTTGGATAAGATGGGGTGGGCTGCAGCCCACCTCAGCCCACCCCTACATCCGCCCCTGTATATTATATAGATTATACTAGATTTTAAATTATACATGGTAAACTATATAGATTATACGAGATTTTAAAATATTAAGGTTTGATATAGGTTTAAATATGTAGATTTTGTTAATATTAAAGTTCAATATACATTTAAAATTTATGGGTACAGGTGGATGGGAATTGTACTGTTAAACGGGTCGAACGGGACATTTCAACCCTTAAAATAAAATCTTAGATTTGGGATTGCTATCTAGTTGGTGGTTCGCAAATTTTTGGCTTCATATGAAGAAAAATGGTGATAAAGGGACGAAATAAGATCAAAAGTTGATTACCTCAATACAATTTTCTCGGCAGCTATTGGCCAAAAGTTGATATCTTTTTGTGGAGTTTTTGCAAGGGGTTATTGTTGAAAACATCCTCCTTAAACTCTCTAATTGTTTTTTTATGCCTTCAATAATCTTATTTATAAAAAAATGCCTAATGAAATAATTATTTATAGAAAACATCCCCTTTATATTTTCTATACCTTTATTAATTCCATCACATGCGCGCGTCCGTGAAATTTTTTTAAAATCGTCATAACTAATTCAAAAAAAATCAGAAAATTAAAAAAAAAATATTTTTGAATAAATCTAATTAATATTTACGTCTATGAATTTTTTTGATTTTTTTTGAATTTTTTTGATTTTTTCGAATTTTTTTAATTTTTTTTTCGCAGACACGGAATTCCATGTTTTAAACATGGAATTCCATGTTTTAAACCGTGAAATAAACATGGAATTCCATGTTTTAAACATGAAATTCCATGTTTATTTCATGAAATTCCATGTTTCAAACATGGAATTTCGTGTCTGCGAAAAAAAAAATTAAAAAAATTAAAAAAAATCAAAAAATTCAGAAAGTTCCGAAAAAAATCATAGACGTAAATATTAATTTGATTTATCCAAATATAATTTTTTTTGATTTTTTTGATTTTTTTTGAATTAGTTATGACGATTTTAAAAAAATTTCACGGACGCGCGCGCGTGTTTATTAGTTTTTTTCTTATTTTTTATTTGTTAATTATAAGGGGGCTGTTTTCAATAAATATTTTTTTCTAGGCACCTTTTTCTAAATAAGTTTTTTAATAGGCATCAATCAACAATTGGCTCTTTTTGCAATATGGGTCCTTATGTTATATGCAAGATAATTAACTATATTTTAGTATATATTTCTTTTAAATAATATCTGCACTGTTGTGTATATTATCTATTTTCATAAATAATATAAGAATAATAGGTAGAATATTAAATCTGAAATTTGTCTTAAGAAAATCTCAAAAGTAAAATAAAATAAAAATTAATTGCTTGATACATCAACTAGTACAATACTGCACCGAATATCACCAAACACATACGTTTAAAACTTGCTCTTCAGTTTGGGGTTCGTAATATAGCATTCCTTGCTCCTCAACTGATCTGTCAAGTATTCTTTGGTCCCGAACTTATTTATGATATTATGTACCTCATCGACTCACTATTCTTTTTTTGTCAACCCTCATGAAAAGGATTAAGCTCTTATTTGACATGATCCATATAGTAGCAACCGGGACGACAATATATTTGCTACTTTAATTCATAGTTCCATATAATAATTTTGCATAATAGAGGGATCAATGGCCAAATTTATCTTTTATCCATCACCATTAAAGTTAAATAAAATAAACTGAATTTTCTTGCCGTATGAATGTAAAATATAAGCAGGATCAATTGTAATACGGCTCTCGGTTGCTTCTTTTCTCCTTCAGTTGTCAAACTCATTGTATTGTAATTACTAAGTTATGAAAGTGACATTTCATTTATTTCAACATTGGTAACCTTAGATGTTCAGAATCAAGAGAATAAAGATGTCATGATACTTTTTGTTTCATTGATCGTCGGTCCCAGATAACAAAAATAACAAAAAGAAACAAAGAGAGAAATGTGCATAAGACCATCTCCAACAGATGCGGCAAATGAAAAAAAATTGAAAAAAATACCGTATTAGAGCAAATTGCCACTCTAAATCATGGGACCTATAAAATAGACACGGTATATCCTTTCCAATATATATGCGCTATTCTCATTGCATCTCTCTTCATACGGTATAAGCTTTTCTTTTATTTTTTTATTCTTTCATGAATTATGAATAAAATTAATACATTTTTTTTTCTTTTTAAAAAAATATAATACACTTAAATCAATCAATTATAATTTAAAAATTCTGAAAAATTATAAAAGTGATTAAATTAAGTTAAAATTGAGTTAGCTTTTTTTTCTTTTTTTGTATTATTTTAGAGTTATAAATAATAATATTATATATTATCTTTATATCAAATATATATTTTTTCATTTAAATTATCAAATTTTAAAAGAAAAGCATAAAGGCAAATATATAATAAAAGTAATTCATATATTTATATATAATTTAATATTTTATTCAAACAAAACTAAAATTAAATAATAATAAATTAAATATTACAAGACTTATATATTATTATTACTATTATTATTATATTATTTTTATTTTATAAAACATAAATAAAAATTATGAAATAGTAGATATGAAATAAAATTATGGAGTAACTGAAATAGTAAAACTGGAAATTGATGCGGTAAATTTATGAAGTAGATGTATTTTGATACGGTATAATGAAATATAGAGTAAAAAAATAGCGCATCGGCTGGAGATGGTCTAAGAAATACTAGTATGTATTTGTAATATTATATGCTCGAGTCAAGTAATTTTTTATCAATGTTTTTTTATCCGTGTAATGGTATATCTCTCTGGGTCTTCAATAATTAAAAAGAAAAATCACTATTTGATTTCTATAAAAATAACAAAGAAACAAATTTAGAAAAATAATATATATACATAAAATAAAATAAATTACAAGCAAAAAAAATTATGTGTAAAATATTTGCTAAAAGAAGCCTACTAAAAATATCTAATAATTAAATTAAGTTTTTAATAATTTATATTATAAAAAAATATATAATAAAATAATTATTTATACAAATACATTTCTCTATCTTTTTATAAATTTGATCATTATTAAATATATTATTTTATTTTTTATTACAATATTTATTTTTTAATATTAAACAAATAATAGGGCACTTCCCCACCATCACTACAACCATCACCACCACTACCACCACCATCACTACAGCCATCACCACCACCACCATAACCACCACTACCACTAACACCATCACTATGTATTTAACCACCATTATAACCACCACAACCACAACCACCACCTCCACCACCGCCACCACCACCCACTACTACTAATTTCGTCATACATGCACGTCCGTGAATTTTTTTTTTAAAAACCCGTCACAACTAATTCTAAAAAAATCAGAAAAATAAAAAATTTACATTTTTGGATAAAGCAAATTAATATTTACGTCTCTAATTTTTTTTTTAATTTTTTTTTTTTTTTGTAATTTTTTTCGCAAACATGAAGTTCACTGTTCGAAATAGTGAATTTGTTTTTCGCAAACATGAAATTCACTGTTCAAAACATTCTGCGAAACAAAATCAAAAAATTCAAAATTTAAAAAAAAATTAAAAAAATCATAGATATAAATATTAATTTGTTTAATCTAAAAATGCAATTTTTTTTATTTTTCTGATTTTTTTAGAATTAGTTATGACGATTTTAATAAAAACTCACGGACGCGCGCGTGTGTAATGAAATTGGTAGTAGTAGGTGGCGGTGGTTGTGGTTGTTGTGGTGGTGGTGGTGCTTGCTGCGGTGGTGTGGTGGTGGTTGTGGTTGTGGTAGTTGTTGTGGTGGTGATAGTAATAGGGTGGTGGTGGTGGATGTGGTGGTGGGGTGGTGGTGGTGGTGATGGGGTAGTGGTGGTGGGAAGTTGTAATAGGATGATTAATTTTAAATAATAAATAATTGAGTAATTAAAAAAATTATATAATGGTATCTTTGTCAAAGGATGATTTTAATAAAGAATCTTATTGAAGGATGTTTTTAGCAAATAAATTTTTTAATAGGCATTTATGGATTAATAGCTCTTATGTGTAAATATTGTGAGCATTTATGTATTCCATAAAAATATCATTGGAAAAAAAACATAAATATATTATTTTCTTTTTCTCCCTTTATGCTCCCCTAATCCTAAAATCTCAAGCCATCAACTTTCGCTCCTATCCATTACGGGTTGTCGTAGAAGGACACCTCTCTCCTTCCTTCCATGGTAACTTCCACCTTTCATTTTCTTTTCCTTTCTATTTCTTCTTCTTTCTCAATGGTTTATTAGATCTGACAGTTAACCCATCTATTTTTAAACCCTTTAGCATAAATTCCAATCAAATTTACAAGCAGAGTCAGATATCATTACCTTGTGTGGTTTATAAAGCACGAATTGGGAAAATCGTTTGCTACAAGATTTCCTCATAAGATCAATATTAATCCTCCTTATTTGGCTGGATAAGGGGCTCTCCCTAAATCCTCTTTCTTCATCATAGTGGTTATTCATCGCTAACGATCGGGTTTTCTTTTTACGGAACATAAAACTCCATTCTTCCTTACTTCTTTTGGTCTAGGTTGTTTGCTATACAATGGACAGTTAACTAAGGGTGTTGAGGATGGTGCTACTGAGTTTTGCCTCAATACAACAAATCTGTGGGCATCCTTGGTAAAAACTGGTAAGGTTATTTCTGATTGTTGGTTTCTACATTTGTGCTCATCCTTTTTAGTATATTTGGTCTAGGAATGCATGTTAGCTTTGTTCTTTGTTGGATTTTAGGATTTTGAGGATTCTTTGTATTGTCCTTTTTTAACTTTTTCTTAGTGTGTATTTCTCGAATCAAGGTCTCCTTGGCCCATACCAATTTGGAGTCTTTTATTCGCATCACATTTAGTTACTTAACTCTCTGTGATGAGATTGTCATTCTCAGGTCCATCAACTCCTCGATCCTTGCAAAGCTTAGTGTAGTTTTGTCCAACCTTGTTGACATTCAAATGATGGTAGATGATTTTTCTTTTGTTGAAATTCATTATCATAATAGATTGACTACCCATTCAATTTCAGGATCTATCTTGGCTATTAATGTGGCTCTTGGTTCTTGTCTCTGATCCAGCCATCTTTTTGGCTCCTTTGACTCATTTTTGGTGTGGAGATGTTACTTTGGTTTTAATGCTTGATAAAACCTTCAATAGTGATTACAAAGATACTTCTACTAGGTATTATCGTGTTATGCTTTAGGTTAACTTGCAGGGTATTTATCCCTTTTATGTTTTTAGCTTTTTCCTGTATTTGGAAAGGGTTGGTTTATTTGTTTTATTGTAGACTTGGTATATCAATTCACGTGTAATTTTTGTCATTAATGGAAGATCCTTTGACTAAAAAAATGTATTCCATAATTCTAATTGAAGGTATTGATCAAAATATCCTTTTAGTGTTGATTTGATCTTCCAAAACATATCTTTAATGTCAATTTGATCGTAAAGAATGAAGTTAGATTACTAAAATATGTTAGAACTGTTGGAACAAAAGGCCAGTCCATGATTGAGCAAGCCCAAATCCTAAGTCCGATTTCAATGGAAGGAACGATCATTTCTTTTAGTGTTAAAAAACAGTTATGGGCTATTACAAATAAGACAACCGTCTTTTTTATCGGTACGTTGAATACTCTCAGAAAATACGAACACTTAAAAAAAATATCACAATCTGATCTCTCCAATCAACAAAGAAAGAAGGGTATATAGCTTGTGGAACAAGATCCTTCTTCTCATAAAGAAATCGACGCTTGTGGTAGCGGCAAAGATGTGATAAAATAATGAATAATAAAGATAAGAAAGCACATACCTAATACCACTACGGCAAACTCAAGGCAAGTGCACAGATCGTTTGCAAGTTATAGTTGATAAATAAAATTTGTTCTCGGGAATTTATCGGTTAACTCAATCGTCTTTAGATAGAAAGTGTAGAAGAAATTACTTGTTTAAACTAAAAACATAAATAAAAGGAATATTTGTTTGGTTTGATAAAAACGAATTAAAAAGAAAATAGTATTAAACTAATGCAAATGAATATATTAAGAATGGAGATTAGAATTGATGTCTCCCTAAATGTTCTAATTCTATGCCCTTGGGAGACATCATTTTTGTGTTTATTCGTTTATTTTGATAGACTTTTGGGCTAAATATGCAATAATCCGATTTTCCTCTTTTATTTCTAGCATTTTTAATTTATTAAGCTTTTGCGCGTAATATTGTGTATTTTAGTGAAAAGTTTGTAGGTTTTGAATGTTAGCTAGAAGAGGAATCCGAGAATAAAGTCAAAGATCGTGATATGGAGTCAAAGCATGAAGAAAAATCCCGAAAGAATTGATATTTTAAAGCTACAAATCTGGAAAGTTGCCAAAGATTGCTGATTTCAAGCCACCTAAGAGTAGATTTAGTTGTGACTTGTGAAGATAAAACGTGCCCCATTGAGTTACGGAACTTTATCAACTGGAATTAGGTCAATCTGAGTTGAAACGAGTCGGTTAGAGCTGTTTTAGTGGAGGTGGTGCAGCAGTTACGGGATTTTGGGTTAAGATAATGAACTTGGGCCTTTATTATTTCATTTAAACTTTACCTAAAGGCCTAGTCCGAATTTTGGAGTATAAATAAGGGTTTTGACTTATATTTTTCACACAGTTCATTATTCACAAAGTCAGACAAGAAGAAAAGAAGCAGGAGCAAGGAAAAGAAGAAGCTTGGAGTTGGAGACTGTCTATATCTCCACGTTGTAGCCAATTCATCTTCCTAATTAGGTTTCTATTTTTCCTTTCTGTAAAACAACTATGAATTCCTTTTTATTTATTTTCTTAGTTTTTCCAATTATGAGCTAATTTCATTCAGTACTTGAGAACGCGTAATGGATTGAACCATGATTTATTTCATTCTGTGTTATGAATTTGGGATTATTTTAATTTAATTCAAATTGGGTATTCACTATTTTCCTTAATTTACATTTATTTACTATATTGAATTCGCGACTCAATATTAGGACTTAGTACGTAGGCTATTCCAATTAGTGGCGATTGGATCACCTTGACGGGGGATCTAGGTATGAAACTAATTAACGAAAGTAGGATATAAATTATATGACCTTGACAGGCTTGATTAATCTTACGGCCAATTGGGTAGTTAAACTTGAACCATTCAAAGGTGGACTATATTCACCATGACGGGGTTTGTAGCACCTAAAAGAGCTCCTTAATCCACCCTGACGGGGGTAAGGAGATAATTGAATCCCGACCAATAGTAATTACCGAATTTGTCCCTTAAACAATACATGGAATGATTAGATTTAGGTGAAATCCTAGCGTTTCTCGAGTACTACCTCTCATATCTTGCGTCTAGCTTTATATTTGCATTAATTTAGTCTTTTTAATTATTGTCTTAGTTATTAGAAAAACAACCAAACAAACTTATAATCATTTATCTGCTTTTTCGTGCAATTAAACACTACTTGATAAGCATTAGAGTCAACCAATCCGTCCCTGAGAACGATTATGTTATCACTATTATTACTTGGGACAACCGTACACTTGCGGTTGTGGTTCTCTTTACTTATTTCATTATTTTAGAACACACTAAGGACCACCAAGAATATAGCTTAGGTTTGCTAGTATGCACCTATCTTTCGAAATCAGTACACAAGGGTGAATTGAGTAGTATAAGTAGTTGTGATTCTATAATCCCTCTAACTTTGTCAGGGTAGCTTAGGAGGCAACCTCAATTCTACCAAGGGACATGGGTAAAGGGACCTTGTGCAGTGATTGGTGATGAAAATCTAAGCCTTATTGACTATCTAGTTAGGTAAGCCTTTCAGGATCACTATCGCACACTAAATGATTTAGTGTTATTTTCTATACTTAAATCCCCCGCCAGGGTGACAATCCAACTACTAAGGAGAACCCTAATGTGATCAAGGTTAAGGATAGAATAAAGTCAAACACAAAATACAATTATAAAGTAAAAGCTCAAATCATTAAATTCAACTCCTAAATAGCATATAATAGAAAGATAGAAATCGAGGGTTATACATATTGCAAGCCCAAGCTATGGGAAATTTAGTTCATACTAAAAGAAATAAAACTAAAGATAAAATACCTTGGAAGGTTACCCTAATAGTAGATTGGAAGGATGGAGAAGAAGAGTTTGTAACTCTCTAGCTTCTTGTCTTCCTCTACAAGTCACTTCCTTCTTCTTTATGATTTCTAAGTGTAATTATAATTAGGGACTGAGCAAGTACATGTTTCTAATAGCAAATACAAGTATATATAGGTGTAAGGACAAAATCTAGATCATGATCTAGGTTTTAGATTCCTAGTCCAAATCAAATACGTTTTCCTTAGAAAGTGGACTAATTGGCCCATAGAGTCTGTCATAACTCCTTCGTGACAGCTCCAAATCACTAAAACTAGTAAGAAATTTCTTGATATAAAATGGATCCCCAATTTATCTGTCGATTTTATGTAATATTGAAAATATTACATATTCCAAACCTGGCCAACAGCTTTTGGCAGCTTTTGCACTTTCCATAACAGCTTCTTCTACCTTTTTAACTCTTGATTTTGTCTTGGATATTCTTTCCTCAACTTCTTCTTCAAGTCTTGGATTCTAATATCATATTTGTAGCTAAGAGCTTCACATTTAACACAAAATTACACAAAAAATGCTCTAACTCCAAAATAAGGTAAGAATTGAGAAAGTATCAAATAATAGAGAAAACCCCTAAGCTAAGCACATGATTCACCTAAAATGATGTCTCCTGATTAGATTATTCTATCACAAATATAGATACATCAAGACCCCAACTCAAAGTCGCGCCATCCTGAAACAATAAGAAATAAGAACAAAGGGAAGTCTCTAAATAAATACCAGCTAAGTCAAGTAAGCATGTGGAGAAAAGAGTTAAGAATGTGAGTAATAATCCCAAAGAAAATACCTAGCAAGTTTTATGTAATAATATCAACAAACTAAATCAGATATATACATTTATCATACAAACAATCAACATGATTTGAACTTAAAAGATCAGATTAATTTTGCAATGCATGAAGTATAGGTCTTTCACTTAGTTTGATATGGAGGCTATAAATTGTTCATCGATCCTACCTGATTTTACAATAATCCATCTAACTACTCTCTATTGGTTCAATTGCTTCTAGATCACGTAGTTAAGAATCATAAGGTCTTTGAGGTTGTAATGTTACGCTTATGGACGATATGATCGTATATTTGGATAATATAGAGTGAGCTTTTGGATCTATACTCACTAGACATCAACGAATTACCCTAGAGATTGAGTTATTCACATAAAAGTTCTAACTCGCCCCAAGATTTTGATGCATTTAGTTAGCATCCCAATAATCTGATATAAAGCATGAAGATGATCATATAAGAACTCCACTTTACCGGTCCTTTTAATATCACTTTTTTCTTTTGTAACTTAGCTATGACTCCCTTTTGATGTGAGATGCCATGCTACTCCTTTTATCATATTTTTTTCTTTTCAATCCTTTTTCTTTTACCCCGGCAAAGGGTTATAATATAAAACAGTGTATCATAATCAAATAGATCATAATTACATAGATCGAAAATACCGAACCTAATAATGTTTCCCATAATTCAAACCCACCACCCCAAACTCAAGCTCTTGAGACGATTGTCTTAGCATCGCGACTCGAGTGCGGGTCATTTTGAAAAGTCCTGTAATCTAAAGGGCATGGCTTGTAATGTGGCTTATAAAAGGTGTCAGATGGGCTAGAAGGGGCTGAGATGAATAATATATCAATTAAATAATTTGGACATCAAGATAAAGGGCAACACAGGCTTATCAAAGATTCGCCTTAATCACTTTATAAACTATGTCATTTTGTTACTTTATCACCTCTAGCACATTGGTTAGCAGGGTTTATCAACTAGCTCCGATCTCACGGCCTACACATCCCTCAAGGCATCCTACGATCAAACTTACTTCTACTACATTGCTTACTAATCTTTTCTATACTTTTAAGGTGTGTTTTCATGTTCATACTCAAATCATACAAAATAACTAGTTCATAATCACATAACCTACTATCTTTAACACTAAATTGATTCTTTTAGCCATTAAGCACAATCTACAAAAATTCCAACTACTAATTTTTTATTATAACCTAAAAAGCAGTAAATAACATAAAATGGACATGAGGGACAACGCATCCCCACATCCCCAACTAAAAAATGAGTTGTGTCACCACAACTCAGTATAGACTCGATAAAAATTTAAAAACTAACACATATATTTCAGATTAAAAAATATAGGGAGAAAGAAAACATAGTCTCGAAGCTATTGTCTCGCATGATCGCTACTCAAGATAAGGTGCAGTGGATCTTTCGCGATATCATGGCTTATTTTCTCCAGGAGTGACATGATGTGCACTTTTTCAGCTTTGATTTGTGCCACATCATTGGCCAAGAAAGTTTGAGCTGCTTCTACTTGATTTAAGCACTCATTTTCCCTTTCTCGCTATGCAAGATCCTCTTCTCTCTAATTTGACTCTCGTACATGAGAAGTCTTTACATTTGGAGGAATCTTCGCATATGCTTCTCTCAAATTGTCTTGATCAATACATTATCGATATTCCTTCTTATTTTATACATGAATCTCTCACTGTCACCAATTTCTACCTCCACTTGCCTTCGTAGGCTTGTAATTGTTGATGGGTAATACAAGAGGGATGAGAAACGATCTTCAAAATTATTTATGGTGTTTCGTAAAGAATATACATATATATATATATATATATATATATATATATATATATATATAGAGAGAGAGAGAGAGAGAGAGAGAGAGAGAGAGAGAGAGAGAGAGAGAGAGAGTTATCAGCTAATGAAGTCCAAATACCCATAACCCACCCCCCAAGATGAGAGAGAGTTATTAGCTAATGAAGTCCAAATACCCATAATCCACCCCCAAGATGTCCAATATATTTTTTATCCCCTTCAAAGGTCCAGAATTTTTCAATTATTCCTATAATACCTTTATTTTCAATAAAATGATTTATATATAAAAATTGTGGCTCATAAGAGGTAACTCTTTTACAATCAATTATAAGATCATTAATTAGCCTTAATGTTGATATTTTTATACCATGCTAGGAACACTCTCTTATATATCGTATATCAATCATTTTTATTGACAGAAACAAATCAATTCTAACTTTTTTTTTATCATCAAATCAATTCTAACTTTATATGTACATTGTCTTCTTGCTTGTGGTTTACTACAGAAAATTCCAAGAATTTCAAGCTATTCTCAAGCGTAATATTTATTTGTCCGTGAAGCTTATTTTAAAGGTTAGCATGTCATTATCCTTTAACGTTTTTGTTTCTTCGTAAATAAGCTTATACATGTTAGCCGTTAGAATGGTTTCTCTTGCATGATGCAAATATTGTTAGAATATTCATGTTATTAAGTTGTTTAGATAATATAGTTTTGTCCATAAGAGTGGGTGTTATGTGTACCATTATTGGGATTAAGCGACATCTGCACTATTTAGTAATCGGTTTTTTGCTATCCATTTTGTTTATCGTTTATGAAAAACTGCTGCTATTTTCGCATCTTACCTAATACATTGATTTGACTTTATATTACTCATCCCTTTGGGTTTTATCAGGCTAAGAAACATGAATTCAAATGTCATTGTCAAATTTTGATACACCAATGAGAAAGCACTGAGGTTGTCAGATACCTAAGAGGAAAAATTTCAAATGATATTGTCAAATACTGATACTCGAGGACAATTTTTACATTTAATCGTTTTTTAAGTTTTATGTCAATCGTACTTTTGCTTCACGTAACAAGTAGCTTTTTTTGTTTTTCATAATCATAGTCCATATTGTATTAAACTGTTTTTATCAAGAATCCAAAATCAAATTTTTTTTCATATAGTTTGTTCTCTTTTTGTCAAAATTTCACACTCTCCCCACCCATTATTTTACAACAACATGCCAATTTACTTATATTACAAACCCATACCAAATACACACCCAATCAGTTAAGTGTTTATCATAAAACAAACTTTTTGATAATTAATATGCACTAACATTCCATCTTATACATTAAACTAAAGCAGAGCCATACACCACCCTTTTACATATGCAAACCACTAATATTGAGCAAACATACCAATCTATTGGTGAAACTAAAACACCTATGATTTACAAACACACACCCATGTTATTGAATTGGTATCCCATATCGAATTAGAAAAATAATAGTAACATTTATACTATCATCACATTATAGCCACTCAACTTTTGATGAAATAACATACATCTAAAATCTTGACACATTAACGAAGAAATAACATACAAATACACAAATCAACAAAGAAACAACCCATCCAAATTTTGAGATAACATGCTTCAGTTTCAATGCAGATAAATTACAAAACAAAACACAACTAAATTGTTCGATGAGTTTCGAATAACAGAATAATGCGAGCGATTTCCTTCCGATAACAAAACCACCCTTATCCGAAGAGTATTTTCTCTGTATACATAAATGCACTTCCCGCCTTTTTAGAAGCCCTCTTTATCATCCTTCATTTCATAAACACCACGGATCATCATGTAGAACGGCAATGGCTTACAAGCAATTATATGATCATCGGTCACCCTCAAACTAGAAAGAACTAATACAATGGATTCCATCAACGATCTATACTTATTTTTCGCCATATCTAAAAAATGGAAATAATTATATACATTACTAAATGGTCCACATATTCACACATTAGTAACTCAATACGGCTTACTCAAACCAACCAATAAGGTACTATCACGCAATAGATTCTGCAGTAAATGCATTTTCGACACACAATATAAAAAAAAGACACCACATTCCCTAAACTATTTGCTACACAAAAACTTCAAGGTAACCTACAGTTGCTATTTATGTATAAACCCATCGAAAAAAACAATTTCAAATAAGCAAACATCACTGATTTACATCTTTTAAACCATCAATAGACATAATTAGGCCAAATTCATAACACTAGTCATCTGTTAACACATTAAGCTTTATTATACATTATACATAAAACAATTTAGATTCAAAACAGGTTTTCATACAGTTTAGTCTAATTGCAAATGAACCCAAAGACCAATTTTTAACTAATCAAGGTGATAGTGTTTGATTACTTTTTACATGCATATGAACTTGATGATTCAAGCCCCATTCTCTATTTTTTGAACAAATTAAATACGCCTCATACAATCGACACACATAGCCCACAAAGTAATGAAACCCAACCCACTTTTTTATCACTTAACTGCTACTCTTCAATATTATTGAATTAACACAAGTAAATGAAACGACAAACTAACATTTTGATGAATTCTTCGCCTTGTTCTTTAATTGGGGTCTCACCTTTTTTTACCTTTCACCCGCCAAACCTATTAGTATATCTACACGAAACAATCGATGGATTGATAGACTATTTTTGGCAATGTCGCGTTCATGGAGGATGATTCGATTTTGTTTTCTTTTTTCTCCCGACCGCTTGCATGTAATACGGCTTTAGATCCTTTTTAGTGGGGCGCGTGTTTTCACTCTAGTGTATTAAAGTGGCGTATTACTTACTGAGATTAGAAACTAAGGGTAGTTGGGTCAATTCGTTGAGTTAGACCCTTTTAGCCAAAAAGAATGGGTTATGACCCTCGCATTAAAAATTTGTATGAATCCTTCTAAATTCTTCAATAACTTTTAATACATAAATATTTTAATATATAATTTCGCATTAAAAATTTGTATGAATCCTTCTAAATTCTTTAATAACTTTTTTCATTTAATGCTTCGATCAAATATATATGAGAATTACACACGCTCTATAGAAACTCTAAAGATAAATAAAGTATGGTAAATCAGAAATCACAAACATCCGTCAAAGGCAAGAAGAATTTGTGTTGCACGAGTGTTAAGAGTATGTAATGTCTTTCCTACAAATATGTTTCTTACAATATAAGAATTTGTGTAATTACGTAATATATATAAGAAATATAATTTTATCCATTCATATTTATTATATCTTCTGAATGGATCAAGGTGAAAAAACAATCTATCTTGAGATTACCTACCATACATTTGTTGGGGGCACATTAGATTCATTTTCCTTTTTGCTTTTTTCCTTCTAATTCCCACAAAACTCTCTTTCTTAATAATCCAATTTCTCTCTCTTACTCTCCCTCCCCCTCCTCATGGAAGATCAGTTGTTATCCCCATCATCACCATCGGGATCATCAAAGTATTACCATATTCTTGGGGTATCAAGGAATGCATCATTACCAGAAGTTTGTAATGCATACAAAACGCTTATCACCAAATGGAACCCCGACAAACATTCCTCCAACAAAGACGAAGCGGAAGCTAAATGCAAAACTTTTGATGAAGCTTTTACTGTATGCACATTTTACTTTATTGGTTATGAATTTAATATATATATATATATATACTTTCTTTGGCCCGTGAAAAATATATTTTCTTTTTGTTCAAATTTTAGGTGATAAGTATGAACAAGGCAGCGGAGAAAGAACATGCACTAAGAATCGATATTCCAAAATCGCCAAAAAGTCCGAGTTTAGACATTCCAAAAACACCAACAAAGAAATTTGACGAAGGTGACCTAGACATTTCTAGTCCAATACTTATTTCCAGCACAAGTGATCGGGTTGTACCAATATCAACATCAGCTCCATCAGAATTTTCTAGATGTTCGACCCGGGGAAGCGTAACTCCAACGCGTGGTTCAAGTGGGCCCGGCACCCCAACCACTCCCCCCACTCAAGACGAGACTGCCGTTCTATTAAAAATGGCAAGCAAAAGAAACTCTACTCCAATTGTATATTCGCATTCCACCACCACATTGCGGAGGAAACCTCCGCCTATCCATAAGAGCTTGTTATGTTCTTTAGAGGAGTTGTGCCATGGTGGTGTCAAAAAGGTCACAATTACAAGGGATGTTATTTCACATTTTGGGTATGTCTTTATCTATTTATTTTTTCCAGTGGTATGTTTATCTTTGAAAGGTAGAACACCAACTTATCAAAATATGAAAAATTCCCCCGGCCCTTATGTTTCAAAATAATTGTGCATTTATGCAAATTTACCATTTCATCCATACTTAGACAACGAGGTCATATAACACATTTTACCTCTACTTTTTTGGTATTTTTCGATACACGTGGTCTTGTCGTGTAAGTACGGAAGAATAGACTAAGGAGCAAACTTTTGAAACATACTAGACCATTTGGGAGGGGAGAATTATTTTCAAAATATTATAGGAAAATGTACAAATAGAACGATAATTGTAAGAATACGATCATGCCCTTAACACAAGCATAATAAAATCAACAGGGCAATAGTCCAAGAAGAGGAAACGTTGATGATAAAGGTGAAGCCAGGGTGGAGAAGAGGAACGAAGATCATGTTTGAAGGGAAAGGAGATGAAAGGCCTGGATTTTTACCAGCAGATATAGTCTTTGTTGTTGAAGAAAGAAGTCATAACTTGTATAAACGAGAGGGAAGTGACCTTGATCTAGGAGTTGAGGTTCCATTGATACAAGCGCTCACAGGTTGTACTATAACTGTACCATTATTAGGAGGAGAAACAATGACCTTGACAATTAATGATATCTTATACCCCGGATATGAAAAGATCATTAAGGGTCAAGGCATGCCTAAACAAAAAAAAGAAGGCCGGAGAGGAAATCTCCGGCTTAAATTTTTAGTCGAATTTCCTCTAGATTTGAGCGATGAACAACGCTCTGAACTTGTAAGTATTTTAGAAGGAAATACCTCTTGAGACTTAGACTTAACTTGTTTTTTTCCATTTTCTCAAGTATATATGAAATTAAGATTTTTGCAATCCAACATATACAGAACAAAACTGGAAAAAATTTAGTGACGAAAGAAGATCACAAGACTGAAAAAACGTTACACAACAATTGTTTTCTTTCTTTGGTCAAAACTCAAACTTAATTAGTACACAATTTAAAATGAATATGCAGACACAGAATTAAAAAAATGAACGGAAAAAATACGTATACATACACACCTCAGAGTCCAAAGCACACAATATGTGAACAGTAAAGAATTAAGAGCACACAGAAAATGGAAAATGACGGCTATTCCTCATAGATAACTGGAGACTAAGAATGGAGGCAAACATAGATCTAAATTAATTTTAGAACTCAAATACTCTGCAGACACAACAAACAAAATTTTCGGAAAAACATGTTTTTTGACAATGAAAGAAAAAGCACACAAGACATTAAATTCTTTTGTCTGGTGTATTGGCGAAAGACTACCCTGAAGAGGTTGCATTTGATGACCATAAAGTGAGATTAAGTACGAAAAGGCTCTCCCAATAAGCACTTTCACTTCAGTAGTTTCAACAGGTGAAATTGCAACTTTGAGCGAATATATTTACTAGATCCAAAACTAGGGTCAGAATCTGTATTTACAATTAAACGAAATATTGGTTAGAAAAATCCGGAATATAATTTATAAAAATACCTGAGAATTCTATGATAAAACAAGATTGCATATACAGCTATAAACAGCTATGGATTCCTCTTGATCTTCCTTACGAGAAAAAACCTTCTAGAGAACTAGTGAAACCTGAAACATAAAAATTAAAAAAAAAAATGGTAGAATATAAGAAGCAAGCACAAGAAGGACAAAAAGGCACACCTGGTTTATAGGTATAGATTGTGCTGCACCTTTATCATCCTTACTACTGCACCAGCTGCATTATCTCTTACTGCATTATCAGGCTCAGGATCCACAAAATAAAGGATAATGACCTCTTAAAACATCATCATACTATCTAAAAATATATATATAAAGGAGCACATGGATGGTATAAAGACTAATAAATACGCTCTTGTGAGAGTAAAATATAGGTGATCAATTAGCAATATCTTGATCCTCTTGAACTGAACATCAAAGTGTAGACTTTACTCTTCTCTGCACACATCTTCAATCCATTAATTCTTACAAACAACTAAAAAGCCTTCCTTGATTAATCTAGCAGAACCACCATCAGCTTTACAAAAAATCAAGCAATCATCAGCAAAATAAGATGGTTGAGCCTGAGTTTCTCACATCTAGGATGAAACTTGAACTATATTTACTTTATAATTCCTCAAATCCAATCACATATAATCCTTGCCTTATACCTCTTGCTCCTTTGGAGAAGCCAACTGAATCATCATTTACACTAAGTGAAAATGAGAAGTAGTGATACAAAGTATAAACCCCTGGATAGATTTACCAGGATATTTCATAGCTGTCACCACTTTAAGAATGAATCTCCAGTTGAGCAAGAGTACATCTAGGAGCGTTTTTTGCTATATCAATAGTGTTTGCGACTTTTTGAGACATTATCTATAGATCATCCGCGAGTATCTGAAATAGTGATTCACTTTGGAAAGGGACATTTAGTTCTTAGCTTTATATTCACGAGTTATTCCTCATGTTCTTTGCAATTATACAACATATAGCGCGGATAACTGCTTTGAATATGGTATATCTTTTAATAATAGATCTTATCTCACACATGTTAAAAGATATTGTAAAGTATATTTTAAAATCTTTTTGTGCAGGCTATTGGATTTCTTTCTACATGCATCGATTACCGGGGATGAGTAAGTATGGAAGAATATTTGTTTCTATCTCTTATTAAATTAACGTTCATAAAAGTTCTCTAATGTTAAGAGTTGTGTTCGTATTTCAGCTTTAGAGGCTTACTAGGTTGGGCTGTCTAGTGATAATGGTATGGTATGAATTTTGTAAAGATCACATTCACCCCTCATATTAAAATGTTTTGGATTAATTGCACTGTTTGCTCTATTAATGCCATGAAAGGTCCCTAACTCAATTTTTATTTTTTTCAACCTCCTTGACCTTGAAAACTTTTTGTTATGTTGGGGGTAAACTTTGTGATTTCCTAAACAAAACCATCCATGAAGAGATAAATTACAGGTTATGAAAATTCATTATATATATATATAACTAATTTATGAATAGAATTATTACAAGTAGTCCCGTTTTATGTAAAATTCATTGTATAAAATCGACCATTTTGAATAGGAACTATTTTGGCTATCGACCACTAGAGCAACTATCGACCTCTACCTCGACCTCAAATTTGTACGCAAAATATAAAGAGAGACTTCTAACCAAAGCTGGAGGGTTTCATCAGCTAAATCTCCAAGAAATATGCGGGTTGTTTGGGTTGAGGCAATATGACCTCATTGCGTAGCATGGATAGTACAGATGACATTTCTGGCCTGTCTGTTGGATCGTTTTGAACACATAGTAAGCCCACTTGTACACATCTCATTACTTCACATTCCACAATCGTATCCATAAAACACGTGTCTATTACATCCAAAGCTTTATTCCTATTCCAAAGTAACCATGCCTGAAAAGTTGCAACATATCATAAATTAGCCTTTTCATATATTGACAAATAAAACACTGTAACTTACATGTCCTAGAAGTTTATGACTGTGATCCGGATGGTTGAAAGTTTTGTTCCTTTACCTACTCATAATTTCTAATACAAGAACACCTAAGCTGAACTCAACATCTGGCCATTACTCGTATATTCTGGAGCAATATAGCCGCTACAAGAAGCAATCAATACAGTAAATAAAAAATAATGTACTATAAAAAATTGATAACTAATGCTACATTCATCCTTTAACACTCTTTTTCTTCTGAGCCCGAAATGTTCTAAATTGGCCTAAATATACCCAAAAATTCCAAAAATTAATAGACCAATTTGCAATAAATCAACATGCAGAGACATTTGATAGCATTTACTCAATTTCACAACCAGAAACTAATAAAAATTAACTTGAAATTCAAACAAACCTTACATAGTTATATTGTTCATGTCAACAATTATATATCCCCATTATATATCCATGTATATATATTATAATTTATGTGTATGATAAATATCTATGAATATGTACACGTGTATATATGGCATGACATGATAGATGATTAAATTGCGCACAACTAGGGCGTGCCTATACTGAAGACTTGGGTTAAGGCATACGACAAATAGTAGAAACTAATAAAGACCAAATTAAGTATAATATTAGTATATGAAGCGATATATGACATGAGATCTCAACCAATAATTATCGATTTATTATTTAAAAATACTAACCACACATTATTCTATCTTAAATCAACCTAAATTGAAACAGTGATTACTTAATCTCAACCCACCCACCTCTCTCCACATCTCTACTCTTTCATAGATTAGAAACTCTAAAGAAATAAAAAATTAGCTTAACTTGTAAATTTGACTAATCATTCAGCATTTTTTCTCATTAGTGCTAAATGATCGGTTAAAAAAATCTATACTAGGAATTTAATTTGAAGATGTACCGACATATATATATATATATCCAAAGAATGTCCCAGTAAAATTCTCAATATAAATGATTCCAAAAAACTCAATATAAATGATTCCAAAAAAAATGAAATGTTTATGATAAGATCACTAAAAAGTTCTTTAGACTATTCTACAACCAAGTATCAAAGTATCAAAGATAGACAAATCATATATATATATATATATATATATATATATATATATATATATATATATATATATATATATATATATATATATATATATATAATATTTCAAATAAGAAAACAAAATCAATTAAGTTAGCAGGTAACACAAGTATCTCTAGTAGATTTTTTCTTCTAATCCACTAAAAATTCCTAACCAATAATTAAAGAGCATATATCTATGAAAAGAAGAAAGCAATTTTATTTTTTCCAGAATAGATAAATAAACTATAGACAAAGAAATGTACATAATTTTAAAAGAAAAATTAAATCTTACCACAGATGAAATGAAATGGTCAACGATCTAAAATGAAAACTGATAAAAAAAACACTTGGTTTAGAAAGAAGAAGATCGGGAAAGTGGAAGAGAAAGGGAAGATAATACGGGCGGCCTTTGAAAAGAGAGTCCGACATTGGATTATATATTAAAAGAAAATGATACTACATAGTACATATTATGCGATATGCGATAGGATGTGTATGTGTGGGTGACAGGAAAGAGAAAGCGGCGCTGGGATTAGGGATTAATATTAAGAATAGAAAAGGATGTGATCTATTTATTCATAATTTAGAATTCTTAAACGACATCGTTATGAAAATCAAACCTAAATGAAAACTTGGTTTGTGAAAGTTTGGTTCCAATTTTTCTTGACTAAAGATATACATCATCCTTTTTGTTTTTATCTTTATATCATTTACTATGTGGAGGTTTTAAAAATCAATAAGATCTTTTCTCTCTCCTAATTAATTATTTCTCTTTTTTTTGTTTAATGCCACATAAGAGGTGAAATAAGGGTAAAGCAAATAGACATGATATATAGCAATTCTTATTTTTCTTTTCATTTTAAGGCTAGGTTAAATGGTTCGTTGGTATATTGACTGATTTTTTTATTACTAATTTAACTAGTTTGGAAGAGGTTTATGATTTGAGATTGGTTTGGAGACTGGTTTTGAGACTTGTTTGAAGACTAGTTTACGATTACTTAGACTATTATTATTATGGGTTTTTACTTATAATATTATTAACATTTTCTAATATTGTTTGAAAATAAAAGTATTTGTAATAAATTGTTCGAACTTTAGAAATAGTTAGGAGATAGTTAAAAAACGTAGTATCTGACATAGTTTTATAACTACGAAAAAGAAAATAACGAAATATCAAAATAAAACTATAAAACTCAAAAAAATATTAATTTTTTTTACCAAACTAATGAAATTATTACACAGAAAAACAAACTAATTTAAAATACTTATATAATTACATAATTACTTTGAAATAGTCGAACGAGATGGGTGAAGGGGGTGAATGTGTCCATGGAATTCAGGTTGCCTACGTACCTTTCTATATGTAGCATAAAGTGAATACCCAGAAAGGATCAAGTCACCACGTAGTTCTTTAAATATATTTGGTAAAAGCGTTAGTATGATCGTATAAAATTAACTATTAAATTAAAAGATATAAGTTTACAAGATTGTTCACGATTCATCTCCATCGGGTTCACTTAGGAAGCAAAAGTGGTCGCAGTTTCAGAACCGTCACTCAAACACGAAAGGTTGAAACATAAGTTCTCCTCGTCGGATAACGCGTCTAATTGATCTTAACTCCAATCGTCCGCTATAATCCAATCTTGTAACAGGAGCACCTGTTCCAACGTTGTCTCAATCATATGCTCATTCGTTGATCATATAGTTGTTTCTTTACTTCGCTAAAAGTTAATTCGGTGATTGAATTAGTGAATTAACTGTCGTAGTAAATAATTGGAGTGAATTATAAGAAAGGTGGTTTGGTGTGGATAGTAAATTAGTGGTGTGGGCTTAATGGTTTTAATGGTGTGAGCTTAATGGTTTAACGTCATTGTGGGCTTAATTGTATATTAGTTGAGTGGGCTTATTGGACTCTTATAGATTATATTAGTGGTGTTGGTTGATGGTTTAGTATTGGTCACTTAACGGTTATGGACTGCGTTTGCGGTCCTTATTGGGTTTTATAATAACAGAGAGTCTGTAACGATCCTATAGTGATAAGAGTCTTTAGTGAGTGTGGGAGTTATTTGTTCTTTATTTTGTGAAAGGGTTTTGAGTTTTTCGTACAAAACCAAGTTGCAATAGTGCGAGTGATTATATTGAATTACTCTGTGGAGGTAGGCATATTTTGCTAAACCACGTAAATGCATGATCCTCGCACTGGAAATCCGACTTTTTTCCAACATACCGCATTCCAATCACTTATAATCCTTGCCTCAAACCTCGTGTTCCTTTGAAAACCCCAACTGAATTGTCATTTACACCAAGTGAAAATGTAATAGTAGTGATATAAATTTCAAACAACTAGATAATTTTCCCAGGATATTTCATAGTTGCCACAACTTTAAGAATGAACCTCCAGTTGATTAAGAGTACATCTAGGGGAGTTTATTGCTATATCAATAGTGTTTGCGACTTTTTGAGACATTATTAATAGATCATCCGTGAGTATTTGAAATAGTGATTAACTTTGGAAAGGGACATTTAGTTCTTAGCATTATATTCACGAGTTACTCCTCATGTTCAATGTGATTATCTATCTCGTGTGTGTCTGTGGGGGCCTCGTACCTATCTCGTGTGTGCCTGTGGGGGTTTTGTACTTATCTCGTGTGTGCCTGTAGGGGTCTTGTACCTATCTCGTGTGTTTGTGGGGGCCTCGTACCTATATCGTGTGTCTTTAGGGGACCTTGTACCTACCTCGTGTATGCTTGTAGCGGTCTTGTACCTATCTCGAGTTTTATCGTGTTAGTACCATCGAGAATTTAGTAGCGATATTATTTATATAGAGACCAATTGCATTATCAAGTGTACTCGTGATATCTATTAGATACAACATAGTTTCTTATCTTAAAATTTGTGTTTAATATATTTCTTGACTTAAGGAGAATTTGTTTGATCACTTCTAATAATTGTCTGTATTTTTAGATAAGCACGAATAAGAGTAATGGGGATGTGATGAGGGTAGAATAATCATCTAGGTACAAGTATCACGGTAACGGGAGTCATGATGATTATCTCTATGTAAGAACTCGTATTTACTTTAGTTGAATTATCAGTAGACACCACAACAATTTTACGTTTATGTTGTTAATGAAGATTTAAATCTGAAATCTTCATTTAGTACTTTGGTTATCTTTTTGGTTTTAGAAAGGTCTTGTGCACAAGAGGAGAGCTCCTCTTGTTGTACGGTGTGTTGCATTCTGACCATGTCTACATGGACAGAATTTAGGGTGTGACATACACCCTTTTCATCGAAGCCCGAAAAATCTGACATTGGCCTAAATATACCCAAAAACTCCAAAAATCATAAATTTTAATCGATCAGTTTGCAATAAATCAACATAAAGAGACATCTAATATCAATTATACAATTTCACAATCACAAACTAAAAAGATAAACTTAAAATTTAAACAAACCTTACAAAGTTACATCACTTATATGTGTATATTGTTCATGCCAACCATTAAAAATCTATGCATGCATTTACATATGTATGTATTAAAATATATATGTATAACATGTAAGAATATATATATATATATATATATATATATGATAGATGATTAACTTGGTCAAAGGTGCCAGAGCGTGCACCTAAAGACTTGGGCTAGGGCAGATGACATGACATATAGTTAAAGCTAATAAAGACCAAATTAAGTATAAGAATATTAATATCCAACACAAAGATATAGATATAGATATGACATTAGATCTCAACCAGTAATTATCTATTTAATGATTTATAAATAATCTTAACCATTATTATCTATAATTGAAAGAATCTCAAGTCTCAACAATTAAATTAAAACACTAACCACAATTTTATCATCTTGAATTAATCTAAACTAAAACATTAATTACTTCTTCTCAACCTACCAAACTCTCTCCACATAGATATAAAAAAAATATCCAACTAAAATTCTTTGATACAAATGATTCCAAAAAAAGAAATATGAAATGTTTATAATAAGTTCCACTAAAAAGTTCTTTAAACTAACTTACATCTACGGATAAAACATATATATTTTAAAATAAGAATAAAATTAATCAAATTTGTAAGTAACAAAAGTTTCTTTAGTATATTTTTTCTTCTTTCCCAGGTTAAATCTGAACAACCAGCTGCTACAACTCCTAAGCGGGGAAGATTTGTATCCACTAGGCATTCTTAACAATTAATGAAAGAGCATACATCTATCAAAAATGAGAAGTGGCCATATTTGGCCAGGTAGATAAATAAACTATCGACAAAGTTGTAAATAGTTATTTTTTAAAACCTAATTTAGCTACTATTGTAGAAGAGAAATTAGTAGAAATCACTTGGAGATTTCGGAAGATCAAGAGCATAATATATCTCTTGAGGTTAAATCTAGGTTTTATGAAATTTGTGTGAGATTTGACAAGCAATTAGTGGAGAATATTTGGAAAAAACTTGTGGAACACCAAATGTTAATAAAATTACTAAGTCACATGCTTTGGTAATTGAGGAGCCTAAGGAGGGAGAAGTTGAGGGAACTTGTGTATCAAAGAAGGTGGTCAGTAGAGGCGTGCAAGGACCGCTAAGGGACCCGACTTTACTGGGAAACTCGACGCCGATACAAAGAGACCAGGTGAAACCCACTCGACTAGAGAGGAAGCTAAGAGATTGGATTACAAGAAAGTGCTTCTAAATAATCAGAAAGTATCGGTGGAAATGGAACTATAGTATTGCGAATCTCTGGAGGGTGAAATGTAAGCTTTTGGTTTTTTGCTTATTGGTTATGTAGCCGAGAAGAAATATCTGGATATGGAAGACATTTGAAGGATAGTTAGGGAATGGAAAGTAGAATGTAAAGTGCGAAAACATCTTACTGGATGGCTAATTTAAAGAAGATGAGGATAGAAGCAGTAACTTTACTAAAGGACCTTTCCTTTCTTATGGTGTCTCTTTCTTTTAACCGAGATTTCGATTTTTTTTTTTATTTTGGTAATCTCGAGATTAATAAGATCCCAACTTGTTTTATCTTTAGGAAGTTTCCTGAGCAAGCAAGAACAAACTATGCTCTAGCGAAAGTTGTCTCGCAAGTGGGCAAACCTAGCTATTTGCACGGATAGAATAACGTTTGAAAGTGAAGCTATGAGATATGCGGGAGTTCTAATTAAGTTGGACTTGAGTAAGGATAAAAAGTATGGGGTGGATTTTGAATCACAAGCATTGTGTAGAAATGGAGTATGAGAATTTACCCCTGAGTTGTACAAAATGTAAAGTGTCTGGAAATGTGGGGGGAATAGATACTTCTATGTAGTTGACAAGTTTGATAATGGAAGGAATGGTATGGCACGTGTGGGTGTGGATAAAGGTAAAAAGATGATGATATTACAGGGACTTAAGAAGCAAAATTCTGGAATTATTAATCTTCAAAAGTCAATTGTTGGTCTAATCATCATATCTCAGCTGAAGCTGGAAGGTCACACATAGTTGTTGGGTCAAATAAAGTTATTTATAATCTCTCGGTTGCTGCTGGAACAAGCCTTGAGCCGAATAATTTTACTCCACATACGATTGTAGCTGCTCCTAGTATCACTATAGTAAATAAAAAGCAACAAAAGGTGAGTCCACTAATTAAACATAAGGACGCTGAAAAAGTGCTGCAGCAAAATATTGATTTAAATTGTGATTGTGAAGCTTATCCCAAAATAGTGATGATGCGTTGGCACCTGCTCCCATTACTTTAACAGCTGTGAATCAGCAGCTCATAGTTGGTGATGGAGGAGCCTAAGCTCCTTGTTACTGTCAACTTGTCATATTGCCTTGTTCTCTTGTTTCTCCAAATATTTGTAAGCCTTCAGATGAAATTTATAAACACTAGAGTCTAGAGGTAGGCCCTTTTTCCATTTATGCCCAAACTGAAGGACCAAAATTATCTCTAACTATAGTTTCGCCCCACCCTCTCCCCGAGCCCTACCCGAACTATAAATTAGCTAAAAATATTAGGGGGATTGTTTTTCTAACTTTTCGTCTTCCAGAGTTAAATTTCGGATCCGCCCTGCTCCATTCATATATTGGTTTATCAGTTGTCTCTTCAATTTTAGTAGTAAGATAGAACCCTAACAATTCTATTAATAAGATCCTGTTTTTAAGTTTTAACATATTAAAACGGTTCTAACAAAATAGCACGATAAACATTGAAAAATTAAGACCTGAAGCCTATAGCCAATACGTAGAATGGATGTATATGGGAGGAAATTATACAAGCCATAACTGGAATTTCTATGCACAGTATAAATTGAACCAAAGCGTAAGGACAGAGATCGTCAAAAAACCTATCTGAGATAATCCACAATTAGAATATTATAGTCATGGTAAATTGGTAATGCATACCCTTGCATAACAAAAGATATTAGAATGTTTATAAGTGAGCAAATTCCCCACGTTGGCCCTTATCTCTGTTGTTGGATCTAACTCAGAATTCAGAACCACATATCCCAAATAGTCCATATGTTTCAAATAAATTGGGTTTTAGTCCACTTTGTCCATACTAAGACAGACAAGGGCACGTGGATCGAAATATGTCCAAAATAAGGGCAAAAAAAGTGTCGTATCTTTACTATTTGGTCCAAAACATAGTTTCCAAATCGTAAATCCTATCATGAATCGAGTTAGCCGTCAGTCCAAAACATAGTTTACAAAGTATTTACGCCGAAATTTACAGATTGCGGAATTATCAGCGAGGAAATTGTCTGTGTTAGAACCCAAAAACAGTAGTAATTATGCAATTTTTTTAAACATGTACGCCGAAGCAGGAATATGGGAGGAAATGATGGACTTACGAGCAAAACAGAAAAACACGAGGTGTGAAGAAAAACCTGGAGGGAGCTAAATTGAAATTAATTAAATATTCTACATTTTTCTTATCTTAGTTTCACACGATTTGAGTAATATGTAATATAATATTTTATGAACTTTTGAAAGTATAAAAGTGTTGTAGAACTTGTGCTGTTTTGTTGCAAAAGATAGGATTTCTGAAGGAAAAAGGACAAAAAGACTTTGTGTTATTACTCGCATGTTGATTTGATGCAGTACTTCCCATTTCTCCATTTCCACTTTCACATCAATAATGTATGATCCTCTCTCCTCCCCCTCCCACCACTTTCACCTCCACATTTGTTGCCCTTCCCAATCTCCTTCTCCACCACCACCACCACAACAACAACACACCTCCACTCACCATGAGGAGGTGTTCTTAAAGGGAGAGACGAAGGTGGAGTTGGATGACTTGCGTAAAAATCACCTGGAAGAAATCAAGAGAAGGGATAAAGAGATCCTTAGGCTTAGGCTTGAGTTGTGTGAAAATAAGGAACTTGTCAAGTGTTACAAAAAAGCCTTAGAGGAAATGCATAAGGTAGTTGAAGAGTGCAAGAGAATGTGTGAGCTTCCTTGAGAACCAATATGTATTTAAGCGAAGTCTCAATGCAAAAATTAGTTTGTTGGAGTTTACAAAACAAACCCTGGCTCATGTAAAAGTAAGATAAAATCATCAAAATTAAAAGGAAGAATACACTTAGGGTATTATCCAACTAAAGAAGCAGCTGTTAGAGTCAATGATGCTTCAAAATATCTTGAATTTTTTTTTTTTTTTTTTGTCAAAGCAAATCTCAACTTTCCAATTCTTCCCTCCATTGCACATCTTCCTCTCGATACTGTTATATCTCCTCAACCCATCAAAAGAGATGCAATTGCGCTTTCAAAAACAGCTCTTTTATCTAACAATGGATAAATCATCCAAGTTTGGACAAAAAATGGTTAGAGTAGGTAATTATTTGCGGATGATTATACAAAGAGTCATGATTGGATGTATTCTATATGTAAGTGATAATTGAAGAAAGAACAAGTAAAGGGTTGTCAGTTGGATGTTTGCTGAGTTCTTCTACATGCCTGCTGCTTTTTTGGTTTATAATTCTCATTTCATCAGGAGAACGATCCTTGAGCAATGGGGTCTTTGAATTCAAAAAAAGTGGAGGATTTGGAGTTAGTCCTGAACAATGGGCCATGAAATGTAGCAGGGAAGCACATACAAATCCAACGGCAATCAAAATCACAGAAGAAGAAAGAAATGAAACTGTATACAGGATTCAATTTCAAGGCCTCCCAAATACAAATGATAAAGGAATCAAATGTGATCAAGGTTTTAAGGAAAATCGGAACAGTGAAAGAGGCACATTTCAACCTTCATTACGTCCTATTATTCAGAACAAAGATCATGTTTGAAGGGAAACCGGATAAAAGGACGGGATTTGTACCAGATAGTCTTTGTTGTTGAAGAAAGAAGACATTACTTGTATAGACGAGATTAATCTAAGAGTTGAGGTTCCATTTACACAAACGCTCACGTTGTACTATAACTGTACCATAATTAGGAGAGAGAATGACCTTGACAATTATTGATATCTTAACCCCAGATAGGAAAAGGTCATTCATTACAGGTCAACGTAATGCCTAAACAAAGAAGGCTGAAGAGGTGTACACAAAACCTTTTTTTCCAAATTTCTTGTCAAATTTCCACTAGATTTTAGCAATGAGCACATTTTCGGAAGGAAACTTTTTTTTTTCATTTTCATTTTCATTTTCTCAAGTATAGATTATTACAAGCCAGCAAGTACAGAAATAAATATTGTAAAAAACACAAAAGTAGAGCACAAGACTGGAAAAAAATTTACACAATAATAGGTGCATTCTCTGACCAAAACAATTGTTATCTTTCTTTGGTCAAAACTCAAACATATTTAGTACATACTTGAAAGGGGAAAAAAGGAATTTGCGGACACAGAATCAAAAAAATGAAGAAAAACAATGCGTATACATACACACCTTAAAGGCCAAAGCACAAAATATGTGAACAATAAATGATGTATTATTTGTAAAGAATATAATTTTTTTTATATTTTGAGCACACCAAAAATGGAAAAGACAGCTACATGTCCTCATGCGGCAAAACTGGAGACTAAGAATGAAGGCAAACAGAAACCTGAAAAAAACAATATAGATTATGACAATTTTAAAATGAATTAAAAAATTATAAAAAATTAGTACCTGGACGAGATCTAAAATCAACTCTAGAACTCGGATACACTGCAGACACAACAAACAAATCTTCGGGAAAAACATGTTTTTTTAATAATGAAAGAAGAATCACACAAGACACGGAATCCTTAGTTGAAGTGTCAGCTTTTGGGTGCAATAGCTGCTAAAGCATTAGCATGTGTTGGCGAAAGACTGCCCAAAAGAGGTTGCATTTGATGACCATAAAGTGAAATTAAGTGCGAAAATGCCCTTCCAATAAGCACTTTCACTTCTGGAGTTTCAACAGGTGAAATTGCAACTTGAGCAAATATATTTACTAGATCCGGAACTAGGGTCAGTATCTGTATTTACAAATTATGTAAAATAATAGTTAGAAAAATCCGAAAAAAAAATTTCTTTTTAATAAAGTAAAAAGTACCATACCTGGGGATTCGATGATAAAACAAGATTGCAAATACAGCTATAAACAGCCAAGGATTCCTCTTGATCTTCCTTAAGAGGAAGAACCTTTAAGAGAACTGGTAAAACCTGAATCATGAACATTTAAAAAAAAATTAAAATGGTGGAAATTAAGAAGCTAAAGCAAGTGAAGGACAAAAATGTCCACCTGGTTTATAGGAACAGACTGTGGCTGCACAATTATCATCCTTGCTACTGCACCAGCTGCGTTATCTCTTACTGCATTATCAGGCTCAGTTTCCCCAAACAAAGGATAAAGTCCGCGTAAAACATCACCATAGTATCTAATAACAAGATGTAAGGGGGGCAAAAAGGTCCAAAAAATAAAAAGATGTAAGATTAATAAATATGCTCTTGTGAAAGTAAAAATGTCAATTAAAGGATACTTCAAAGCAGATTCTCCGCCATTTTTGCAAAGCTCCCCAGCACAAAAAGCTGCGTTTCTACGATTAGTTGCTTCAGATGATGCTAACTCTTTAAGTACCAAGGGCATTAAAGCCTGAAATATTAATCGATTTTACATAAATTAAATTGTGGGTAAAAAAGTAAATATTAGAGTAAGAGAGTAATAGTTTGGAGAAATTACATCAATATAGGCGGAAATAGGAGCACCCATACTCTGAGCAACTTCTGCAAGGCATGCAACAACCATTGTACGATCCTGTGGTGGGCGTGATTGTTTCTGCAATTATGAATCGTTTAGAATTGCACTGTAGGTCCCTATATTATAAAAAGGTGACTCACCGCAAATTTCATTAAAGGTTGAAAGAGAGTAGCAAAAAGAGTGGAAAAATTGGGACCCATAACTTTAGCAAAAGCAGGAAGAATATCACTAACAGCATCCATAAGCACTTCATCATGATCCGTATCATCATCATCATCTCCTTCACTATCTGAACCATTTTGTTGACAAACTGATTCTTCCTTAAGCAACACTAAAGTTGCTTCAACAATCTTAGACACATCTATATACGTAACAAAACACAGCAATTAAATAAAGATTCAAAGTTGACAAATTAAAATGTTAATCTCTTACAAGGTTCAACAGCCATGTATCCAAAATCTTTAATTATATCAGCAACATTCATGCAAGCTTGAGCAACAACTTCTTTATCATCATCTTCAGTCATTGTAGACAAATATATATCCATCACCTTATCTGTTTTCATCAAACGTTTTTACTCACATCTTCAAATTAAATCAACTATATATATACACAATATAATCAGTTTATCAGTTTTATTGTGTAACACATACCATAAATTTCTTTAATCTTCACCATACCCTCCTGTGGAAATACAAACTTCATTAGTAAGATATTCAATATTAGTACAGGAACAGTAAGTAAAAAAATAATTTACACTCACATTATGGTTTTGATAAACAGCTTGTGTAGCGGCTAACATATCTGCAATCAAAAGAAAAACATGATTAAGTACAATACAGGATTAAAACATAACATGTAAAACAGATAGAAATTTAAGATTACTTACGTTTTAGACCAGTAATAGCTTGAAGTCTAACATCTTCATGAAAATAACTCGCATGTTTTACTAAAATCTTAATTGACTCTTCCAAGTACCTTTTAAATAAGTTAAGGGACCTCAAAAGAAATGGAAATAAACTCCTATATATGAATAAAGAAGAGAATGTAAAGGATACGGAGCAAATAAAGTCTTAGTATGAAGGGCAAATAAACCTAAAGCTTGAGTAGCAGCAGCTTTTTCATCTAATACACCAGTTCTAACACTAATATTACGAACTCTAGGTTCATCGTGTGCTTCATCATCAGAAGAAACACCTCCAAATCCATTAACATTCTCATCATCATCTGAATCTTCAACATCCACAGCAGATCCATCATCAAGGTTACACGACATAAAAGCCAATGGTACAACATGTGGAAGATACTGTATCAAAACAACACATCAAAATTTAAATCAACTTCATTTCCTCAGAAAATAAATAAAAAAAATAATTAAAAAAAGAAGCTTACCTGAGAAAAACCATCATCTAAAATCTCGGCTACATTGCTGAAGAACCCGTGAGTGTATTCACGAAGCTCACTGTACTCCAAACCGAAACCCTGACAATATTTACCATTAGTAAAAAAACGTTATGAATGGAGAATTTATGGGAAAGTTAGTGAATTACGGAAATAGCTGCTTCGATGAAAGGAGGTAAAATGGGTTCCATTCTTGTTCTACCAACAGACATAGCTACAATTCCAACTAATTCAGTAGCTCTTGCACGTGAACAAAGATCTTCATCGTTAGTGAGTACCATGAAGATTTTCATTAATTCAAGAACCCTTTCAGCATATGGTATGAATGCTTCTTCTGCAGCTGATGCAACTGAACCAATTGCTGACTGTAAAAAACAAAAATCCCGTTAAATTGCACTATAGGTCCCTGTATTATGCAAAAATTGCACTATACGTCCCTGTATTATGCAAAAATGCACTATAGGACCTTATGTTACGAAAAAAATTACACTCTAGGCTTTGGTATTGATTTTTATTTTAATTAATTACACTATAAGTCACTACATTGTACAAAACAACCTATATTTTTTTACAGAAAAGAACAGAAGTACCATATAAAATAAAATAAACTGAAGCTTGATAAGATAACTTTTAAAAGCTGGGGTGGCAAAGTGCAAGATTTTGAACCTTATGTGATTTTTCGAGTTCATTACATTATAGGTCCCTATATTATTCAAAATTTGCACTTTAGACCCCTATATTTTAATAAAAAATATCCAATATCCACCAACCAAAGGGGTATTTGGTAATTTACCCTAAATATTAGCTTCTTACCATGCATGTTTCTTGCAATTTCCTTGAACTACTTTGTAAAGCACCAAGTAATTTTGCCATAAGTGGGTCCAGAAAAGGAAGAATTTCTTCACCCATGTTCTCGCAAAAAGCTGCCAAAGCATAATACGACTTTTCCTACACAAAAAAAAAAAATTAAAAATTAAAAATTAAAACCTTTACTCTTTTAACATATTTACTTACCTTAACTTCATCAGAAGCATCCTCAATCGCATTCAAAATACAAGGTAACACACTTTCATAATGAGAAATAATCTCAGGCTGTAAATGTTCAGCAAATTGTCCCAAAGCAAACGAAGCGGCCCCACGTACGATTTGTTCAGGATCTCTAAGTGCTGTTAACACAATATGAAGAACAGGCTCAAGTTTATCTTTCATTATATTTAAACATCCTTCTGATATAACACCCAAAGCTGTAACTGAAGCTTCACGAAAATTCGGATTCACATTTGAACTACTTATGGAAGCAAATTCTAACACAGGTGGGAAAACAAGCTTTGGGAGATTTATAGCTATGGTGTCTATTACTTCTGCAGCTGCTCGATCAGGGGCAAGATCGTCATCTTCATTTTCGGGACTTGATTCAGCTAACATAGGGCACATGATTTGAAGAATTGGTGTGACTAGTTTGTATTTTTTTAGTGAGTGGGATTTGAATCTTGCAAGCCATGAAATGATTTGAATAGCCTGATATATGAGAATATACATATTAAATAAGGTTATTTAAGAATTTTTATGATTATTTTTCTAACCTGGTGACGTGTATTGGGTTCTAGATTTGGACTTGAGCAAACTTCGAGAGAGAATTGAACTATGGATTTTACGGAATCTCCTAATAAAGGTGCGGGAGATTCGATTAGTTCATCAAATATTTCGAATGCTATAGCTGCTACATCTTCATCACCAGATGCAAGGCATTGTCTTGATACATTCAAAATACTTGGAATAAACTCACGAAATTTCATCTGGATAGGTTAAATTGAGCATTATAAGGATTTATCAGTATTAGTAGGCTTTAAAATATAGCAAAAAAGCATAATTAACTCACCACTTCATTCTCATCGTGTGTGAACTCAAGAAAAGACCCAACTGCCCTGTTAACACAGCATTATTACACTTTATAAGCATGTTATATAATATAAAAGACTAAATAAAGACGAATATTTTAAGGAAATTATTACTTGAGAGCTGCAACTCTAACGCGATTACTAGTTTCATCTTGAAGGCACTTGAGTAGTAAAGACTGTAAATCTGCAAAATATGGGCGAAAAGAGTTTCCTATTGTTTCGGTTAAGGAGCTGAAAAGTATTAACGCCACCTTAAAATATAAACAATAAGTAAATCCTGTGTCAGTAATTAATATTGGTCACTATAAATTACCCAAGAAAAAGACCAAAAATTATACACACCTCTCTATGTTCTTCTTGTTGACTTAGACTACACTGGAACAAAAATGGCAACAAATCAGGCCATTCTCCCGATGGAACTGCATACTTTGCAATGATACTCACCACATTTGCACTTGCTCGCCTCACTGGAGGACTGTAAAAACAATATTGCATTAATTTATTTTGGTTTTCACAGGTTATTCAAAGCTAAGTTCATTATCAAGTGCATAAAACTCAAAATTGTAGACAATTTGTTATAGAAGAGCCTTATAGTAATACCCTTCTAATGATTAACTACAACACATGGAATGGTATATTTGATGACTTTTGAAATACCAATTAACTTACAAAACAAATATCATCTTAATCAATCGATGATTCAAAATCAAGACCCGTAGTATATTAACTACAAATTCAGAATCTTGAATTATTTAAAGATGAGCAATAAGAATGAGGTGAAGTGAGGCACCTGTGCTCATTTGTAATACTTTCAATGAGCGACTGCTTGACAAGCTGGCGAAGCTGAGGGGTAAGCTTAGCCCAATGACCGGTGATCTTCTTGCGGAGGAGTACGGCGGCGAGCTGCCGCACGTTAGGAGTTTTGGCAGTGCGGAGGTGGTGGACGAGAGACGGCACCACCTGTGGATCCTTCGCTAGCCGCTTAATTTGATCCTCCGCTTGCCTTCTAGCATCATTATCGGGCATCAAAAATTGAATCAACAGTAGTTCCAATGACTGCGCCATTGCCTCTCAATTCACTTTCTCTCTCTATTTGATAAGTTGAGCTGGGAGGGAGGCGATGGAGAGAGAAACCCTAGGGTGGTGTGAGAGGTTTTGTGGTGGCTTTTATATAGAAGGAAGAAATGACAGTGGAGTTTGTGGGTCTGTGGGGACAAGGGGTTTACATTTCTGTGCACGAGCTATTCACGTGCTCGTGAGCTATTGCTAACACAAAACCTTCCTTTTTTTTTTTTCTTTTCTACTAATGTATTGTTTCGATTCAGATTATCAAAGGAAAAGAAATGATAAGAATATAAAAATATTAAAAGAATGGAAAGAAAGTGATAAACGTGTTTGAATTATAAAGATATTAATAAAAGAAAAGAAAGTACTCATTGATTAAGGAATCACTTGTTTGGATTGACATTATTATAAAAAAAAAGGAAAAGATTATTTTACACAAAAATACTTTTATACCCTTTTTGTGTTATATAAAAATATTATGTATTAAAATTATAAGGTTAGTTGTGACATTTTAAAAAGTAATCATTTCATTTCCTTTGAAATGACTCCAAAATGGGATGATTAAATAATTGACATTTTAAAAGAAAAGAAAGGATTGTGCAATCCATTGAATTACTTTCCTTTAATTAAAAAACCGAATCCAAACAATACATAACCAAAAAAAATCACAAAAGAAAGATCAATAGTTGGTCTAATGGTTAGACGATTCTGCACCAAAAGATATTGGAATTGAATCTCATTGGAGTCAAAATGATTCTGAATCTAAAGTGTAGCTCTCATATGTAGGGATGTCAATGGGGCACCGCCTCACGAATTTGTTTAAATATCAAAATACAATTGTAAATTCCGAATAATAGAATTTTTAAAAGTTTGAAAATAATAAAAGTTGTAGTAATAAAATAAAATTGAATGATCAAACTGAAACTCGCGGGTAGAACTCACACCCCGGATTTAAAGAACGGGGTGGGGCGGGGTGGGGGGAAGAATAACATTGGGGCAGGGCGGGCCTTGGGGGACCTCTACTTTTTTGTGGGGCGGGATGCTGGGATAGGTAAACCCGCCCCATTAACATCCCTACTCGATAAAAAAGGAAAAACTGATAAATAACATAACTATTGCGCTTAAGATTTCATCAAAAAATGAACTTGGAGTAGAAGGATTCATTTGGCGTACATAATTACAAATGACTTCTTGATTGATAATATCATATTAATATTATATACTTAATTATTTTAACTAACAATAATCTATCGAGAAGCAAACATAAATGTAGAAACGAACTTCAATCTAGACCTCACAATCTAAGGATGCAACTCAGACGTTTTATAAGTTTTTTCAGATACTGGACTTTCAGGTACGGAAACAAATTATATTTAAAAAACTCAATCTTACATATCCAACTACTAATCATCTAATCATGTCACAAAGTTGTTGTTATAATAATAAGAATGACAGAACTAAAGACAAAGTAGAGGAACCTAATCCAAAAATAGAAAGTAGACAAATACAACATTCAAAAATTGTAATTGTGAAATCACCACTGAACCTCCATTGTACCCAACAATAGTGGGAGTTTTTATTATAAAAGGAAACTAATTGGAAGAATGTTAGATTAACAATTGTGAGTGAGCAAAAATTGGCCTAACTTTTTTTCCTAAACTCAACCCAAGGTTAGGCAAATATATCTTCAAGGCCAATCCGATATAAAGTGATTTGGTTTAATACATGACAATCATTACCTGATCCTAAACTGACCCGACAATTTACAATATAAAACTAATAAAACCTTAATTTTTTTTCATCTTTTAAATTTTCTTCCTCACTCCATCTTCTCTTTCATGTTTCATATTTGATTTCATTTTTTGTCTTCTCTTCTTACCATTTCAATATTGAATAGTAGTTGATCTTCTTCTTTCTATTCCTCTTTTTAGTTATCATTTAATGAATCAAAATTTCCAGATTCTTTACATATTTTTCATTTCTTAATCTTTTTTATGAAAACTTATAGCAAAAATGGTGGTACCATTATGTATGACAAATACCTTATATTTAAAGAACTTAATATTACATACCTAATTCTATCTATAATTATATTTTTATTAAGCAAATCTACATGAATTGTATTTTTATCACATGCTCTCTCTCTCTCTCTCTCTCTCTCTCTCTCTCTCTCTCTCTCTCTCTCTCTCTCTCTCTCTCTCTCTCTCTCTCTCTCTCTCTCTCTAAACATATATATATACTCTTGGATTTTGGATGCCAATCTAATATAATCGAGAAATTATTTTGGGTTATTTCTATGGTTCAAATCGAGATTTATATCACGAATTCATAACTATTTCCTTATCGACTAGTCTAGGATATTTACGTTGTTTGGTTCAATTTAAGGCGTGTTCATTGTGTATCATTGGGGGATGACGATGCAATGATGTAAAGAACAAATAAAGACAAAATATGGTGAGCGGAATAGACACAAAACACAAAGAAACATGCTTAAGGAAGGCATGGAAGCACCGAAAGGCAAACACATATGGCTTACCTTAATTCAACTAACTGCTAGGAAGAATTTGGGAGGAACCGAGATATGTTCCATATTATATTGGAAAGCGTGGTGAGTCTAGTTTCCGACACCGTGAACCACAAATGTCGTCCTCTAAGATGTGATGAAGTAATCGACACCTCGAGAGAGCTACTACCCGCAAGTGTACGGATCGTTGACAAGTAATAAATAGTAAGTATATAGAGTTATCGTCTCCACATGGGCTACGAAGGTTACTTCTTATCGTGTTTCTGTAAAGTGTTTTAGAATAAGTTGTGAAACTAAAAGTAAATAATATAAATATTTGTTTGGGTTTTATAAAAAGATCTAAAGTGCATTTAAGATAAATTTAACTAATGATTAAGAATGCAAATAATTAAGATTAAGAGAGAAGTATAGCTCGAGAACTCGCAAGTAATCTCCACTAGTATTGACTTTACGTTTATTGTTTAAGGGTGAATTGGAAAATATGTTGAGTAATGATATTTGTCACCCCTATTCTCTTCACCCTTTTGTCACCTCCTAGATGGCAGGTTGCATGGCATGACATGTAAGTAATTTATTTACTTATCTTAATTAATTGTTTTATTCCTTAAATTAAATACTTCCTTACTTATCTTTCTTAATTATTTTATTCCTTACATGTCATGCCATGTAATCCGCCATCTAGGAGGTGACAAAAGGGTGAAGAGAATAGGGGTGACAAATATCATTACTCAAATATGTTATAGCCGACTTATACCTAACTCCCTTTCGGGTAGCTTAGGAAGCTACCTTACCCCACTAGAGACCTCTTCCAAGTGAACTTTAAGTGATTTATCGGAGCTAATGTCTCTTACCCTATTAGCAGGGCCGACCCGAGCGTCTTGGGTACCTAAGGCGAGGAAAAAAATTTGGGGTTTTTTGTCGATATATATATTAAAATAATTTATCCGGTTTTTAACAAAATATATAGAGTGTGATCTCGAACTCATGACTTGAGTATAGATAGAAACTTCCATTTCCACTAGGACAATCGTTATGTATACATCATTTTAGTAAGCGTCAAGAACTATATATTATACGTTAGTTACTAATTTTTTTTTGGGCCATCGAAAATCCGGGGACCAAGGCGACCGCCTTGGTTGCCTTGCCCCCGGGCCGGCCCTGCCTATTAGCTATCCGGCTAGTCAAACCCGTCTAGGACACTAACGCAAACCAAACGCTTATGTACCGTTTTCCATAACCCAAACCCCCCTTCCAGGCAAAATCCTACTTACTAAGGTCAATCCTATACTTGGACATATTAAGGGTTGAATTAATAAGGCAGATACATACACAAAGCATAAATTATAACAATTCATTTCAGTAACATAATCCCAAATCAATAAAAGCATAGAAGTAATTCTAGGGTTCATACATTATTGTTGTTATCAAGATATGGAGAATTTAGTTCATACTAAATTAATTAAAACTAAAGATTAAAAGTGTGATAATCATGTTTAAAAGATACAATATAGTATAATTACACTAACAATCTTGATGAAGTGATAGTAAGAAGATGTGAAATGGCATGAATGCTCCTGTTATGTCTTCTACAAGCGTTCTTCTGCTCCCAGGCGTGTAAAAAATTGCGGATCCCTCATTTGATCTTTAAAATCTAATATATACTCTTTCCAAAATGTTTTTTGGAGTTGTGGTCCCCTTTTAAATGGCCCAAATCAACCCAAAAAATGCTTATAAAGGAATATAGACTAGTTCAAATCACGATAGTTGTAGATTGAATATATCTTTCGTCCTAACTCCAAATCATGAACTATCACCTTGCACACGCTCGTGAATCTGATTGATACCATGAAACCAAAGAAATCGTACATAATCATAGCCGATTGCGGAGTGGTGACTCTTATAAGTCGTTTCCAAGTCTTGTTAGTAAAAAGTGGTTGAATTGTCCTCTAACATCGTGACTTGGGGTTAACCTTATTTTTTTGAATTCTTGTCATCGTCTAAGGGGTATCGTAGCATTCAAGTACCTAATATATGTAAAATTAACACACAAAAGCTTTGAAAGTAACATAGAAGTCAAATCAGGTCAAGAAATTATAAAACGACATATATTAGGGGGAAAACTCTCGACTAAGTCCTAAATTCCCCAAAAACATGTTTCGTGACACGATTATTATATCACAAAACCCGAGATATCGAGACTCTCAACTCAAAGTTTTGTCATCCCAATAAAATAAGAACTAGATTAGGGGTTTAAGCCCAACTAGTCCTAAAAGAGGAAAAGAAAATAACGAATGATCCAAAATCACTATCTTAGAAAGTCTCATGTAGTAATATCTAAGAACTAATACACACATACGCTTAAAATACAAACAATCAACATGACATAACCTAACGATCCCAAAGCCCTGTTATTTGATTTTTTTTAATCTAAAACCACACCTAACAATTTTAACCATCAATTACACTTTTTTAAAAACCATAACCTAATGGTTTTAACCATGGATATTTCATCGACTCGATTTCCTTCGGTTTTGGTTTTTAACTATAATCATTGAAATCCTTAGTGGCAATACATGCCATTTATCGAGCTTGTGCAATCTCACGAGATCATTCATAACTTTCTCAACCAAACTTTGTCTGACCAGTGGTTTACATAATTTATATTTATATTTATTTAACACTAAATTATATACTTAGATGACAATGCTTATTTCTTGTAAGTATAAAATTATATCTATATTTATATTCATAATTTTTTATATAATATATATATATATATATATATATATATATATATATATATATATATATATATATATATATTGACTTGAGAGAATGATATATAGTTAATTATATCATGATATTCTATAATTATATATAAGTTTTGTGTAAATTTTTATCAACTTGTGAGCTTATGATAAATTTTATATTTTTATTTCAAATAACATTGAGGTGTCATATTAAGCAATAGTTTAAATATATTTCAAGCATCATATAAAAGTTCAAACTTCATATACTTGTCGGTGATTTCGTATTGTCTTATTTTTAATTTCACACTCAGTTAAATAACATACATTACAAATCTTGTGGATTTATATTACATTCAAATATAAAGATTTTTGATAATATAAGGAGCCCAAATTAAATTTTTGTCCAGGACCTTCAAATTCACATGATCAAACCTACCCAACATAATGGGCTATTGCAAAATGACCCTGAACTTATAGATGTCAAGCCGGGGTTTTTTAACAGTTCAAGACCATGTTATCTTACTATAGAGATGTCTTTGACAATTTTGGAGACGGTGACCTACATGCAGTTGATATAGCACTCCCAATTTTCCAAGTCATGAATTCTCTAAAAAAAACTAAATGGAATGTTACAATACTAACACGATTAACAAAACCACAAAAGCAACAAAGTTGGTGAGTTTCTCTTAAGAACACATTTGTTTTTACGTCATTGAAGTTAAACAATATACCCATAAGGACACGCTCAATGTAGATTCTGAATTAGTTACATAGAGTTTGGATATTTACAAGGTAGACATTTTCCGTTTTCATATGCTTTATCTTCGCTAGTTCTTCAAAGTCAAATCTCATAATCTTGGAAGGGACACTCCAAGTATATCTCCATTTTCTCAAGAGGACCTTCGGTATTGGTATAGAGTTGGATATGCGGAAAAATCATGTAAGAATCCGTTAAAACTTACTATTTTTAGCATGCTAAATTAAAATATACATGACATCTTATATACATATTATTATGCGAGAAGGGGGTAAAGGGTAAAGTTCCACCTGCAGGTTACGAGGCAAACTAAAACAACTCTATACTAAAAAAATAGATCTAAACATCATATGCCTACTAGTCGAACCAAGGACCACCCAATGGGTTACCCACATAAAATAACACAATTACAGTCTAAGAAACCATGACACAAGTGAATTTAAATACTGGTGCAACATTAAAATATTAATATGCAAATAATTTTTTATTGATATTTTTGGTTCATGGATTCAAAATAAAAGCCTAATCATATAAGCCTAAAAAAACCAAAGTGTTTCATCAAATGTTATGTTTAATTTGTTTATTTATTTGGAGATTAAGGTGTAGTAATAATAGAGGAAAAACATTGCATATTATTTTATTCGTACAGATAAGAAAATACTATTTACTTAGTTTAAGTATCATAATTATAATTCATCTAAAGATTTCAATTTTAAATTTAAGTTAGATTTTATAATAAATTAAAATTTTAGATGTTTAAACCTATATTACATATTATGCGGGACATGTTTTGAAGGTGGAAAGTGTTTGTTCTCATAATTTATCTCGCGGGTTTTAAAAATCAATTTATACATTCTACTCAATATCCTAATAAGTACAGATATATGTCACCATTTTGTGCTTCACCCCTATATCATTTCATATGTGGATGATTTATACACCAATCACATCATTATTATTTCCTAAATTAACTTTTTCTCTCTCTTTTGTTCAATGACATATTAGTTTCCACATAGGGTGTATTATAAGAGTGAAGAAATTAGGGATGATATATTATGATGTAGAAACCGCCGTCTAGGCGCCGCTTAGGCGTCAACTCTCCCCTCAGTCACTTACGCCTAGTAAAAATGTTTGGCGTTTTTGCCCAGCGCCTTAGTCGCCGTGGAGGAGGCGCCTAGCTCGCCTAAGCGCCGCTTGATGACAAAAAATGATCGCATAAGCCTTATTTTTAGTTTTCATATTCTCGAGAATTTTTGAATTGATATTATAACTCAAATGTTAGTATTTTTTATATTTATATAGTATGGTTAGATAAATTTTATGACTCAAATAGTTGAATTTGTTATGATTACTACGTATATATTACTAAATATACAAATTTACACAATAGGATTCAAAATCGCCTAATCCTGCTTAGGTGCTAGGCCCCAATCGACCGTATAGGCCGTGAAATCAAGATTTTCATCATAGGATATATAACAATGCTCTATCCTAAAATCCTCCTAATTTAAAATGGAACGAAACTTCCATTGACCTCCTTAGTCATCATTAACATATCCCAATCGATACATTTCAAATAAGACTAAAAGAGTCTTTGTATTCAATGAAATCTTGATATGATTTATTTATCAATAAGAAAACTTGATTTTCCTAATTAATTTAGATATGAAAGACTCTTATATAATTTATTTAATTAAAATATTAAACTAGATCTAATTTGTTACTTAATAAACAAACAAAATCAGGGTAAGACTTCCATCTTATATTAGATGATCCAATATTTACATTCGAACCATTAATTATATTTATAAAATACATGTCATTAGATTAACTAAATTGTTACTATCTTTTGCATGATTAAAATATTAAATAGGTGTTATAATAGTATTGGATCATCCAATATTAGATTGGAGTATTTTTATGAGAAATAAAGTTTAAGGATCATTTGACCGAGTAACTTTAAAAGGTCGGATACCATTTAAATAAGAAATTTTTACCCAACGGGTTTTGAAGACACCTCCTATGCTCTTTCCCAACCCCACTTACCTTCTCTTCTTACCAAAGACCCCAAATAACATTTTACACTATAATCCAAAAATCCAATCACATTTTTATTGCTTTTTTTTAAATTTTTTTTCTATATAATTATTTTATTTCTAAAACCTAAAAATCCTACTCTTTCTCATCTCTTTCCACTTTCCCGTCAAACCCACCCAACTTTTCTCTCTCCTATCACTCTCATATTCTCTCTTTATTCTTCACTTAACAAAACCTTCATAACAACTCCCATTAGAAAACCTCCATGAACAAATAAACTTAGTTAGCGAAGAATGTCGCCGAGAAGAAGCCTTGAGGTTATCACTGATGTTCGTGATTCGAGTTCTTCGTTCGTGATATTTTCGTTCAAGATCCGATGGTTTGTGAATGATCTCCAGCGTTTGAGATTTGCATATCAGCTCGAACAGTTTTTCGCCATAGCTCGCTCTAGATATCCGTTCGAGATCTAGCTGGAGTTCTTCGATGAGCAGCAGCAGATTGCAGTGGCTCATTCCAGGTTGTGGTTCAGAGAAGGAGAACAGAGGTAGCGGTGCATCAGGAAGCATGGCGTGAAGCCAGCAACGTCGAGTTATCGTTCGAGTCCGTTTGAGATCCGGCAAGCCATGGTGTGATGTTGGAGATGTGAAGCTGTTCGAGGTGTCCAACCAAAACGTCGTTCTGTTCGGTGAAGGCTTGTGAAGTTCGTTCGAGATATGAGCCATGTCCATCGTTCGTTTTTATGTTCGTTGGAGATGGATGCGTGGATGTGGCAGTGTTTTAGTGCGAATGAGATATTCGCGACGTTCAAATCTTTGTTGCTTCTTATTCTTTTTTTTGTTCGAAAATCTGGTCAAACCAGACCTGGTTTCTTTTTCTTTTCTTTTTTGCAAACATGTAGTGTAGACAAACGTGTATGTGTAATAATTAGTTAGTTGTTTTCTTTTTGTATTTTGTTTGTATTAATTTTAGAATTATAGTTAGTAATAATTTATTTTTTCTAGCTAATAAAATTCAAATTTCTGTTTTTATTTGTGTGTTAACTCAAAGAGTACTCTGATATTTTTTGGTGAGTACTCTGTATTTTTTAATATACTCAGTGTTTTTTTAAGAGTACTATATTTTTTTTATGAGTAATCATCAAATTTCCTATACCATAATATTTTTCCGATACTTCATATTATTTTTCGATACTCTATATTTTTTATTCACTGAGTACTCCATAAAATCAATGAGTACACCACTGGTAGCGGCGGTGGTCGGTGGGTGGTGGCCGGAGATGAACAGTGCCAGCGCTCAACAATTTTTTTTGTCTTTTAGTGTTTTGTATTATATAAGTATATTATAGTATTTTGTCATACAAGAGGTCCTTTTAAAGAAACAAGACTTTGTTTGGTTCATGAAAATAATAGGTATTTTCTGTTTTTATTTTCTATGTTTTCAAAATACTAAAGAAAATGTGGTTGGTTAGAGAAAATGAAAACAATTTTCCAAAAAATTAAATGAAAACGCTGATATATTGGAGAAAGTGGAATCAACGTTTCCCATATTTTCTAAAAAATTGAAAACGAAAATTATTTTTAAAAATATATTCTGAAAACGAAAATTTTAAAAAAATATTTTCAAAACCAAAAAGGGACTAAAATTTTATTGGGGAATTTTTCCAAGATCCTATATATCATTGACCTTTTAAGGTAGCCTTTTCTTTTTTTTTCGAAATTTAAATAAGTAATCCTTTTTTTTTTGCCAAGTCTACATTTAGGGCTCGTTTGGAAGTACTTATTTTTGAAAGCTTTTAGAATAAAATTTAAAATTTTAAAAAATTATTGAAAATAATTTTGAAATCTAAAATTATTTTAAGTGTTTTTTTAAGAACATAAAAGTGCTTTTTAGAATAAAAAACTCTTAGTGCCCGTTTGGGATTGATTATTTTGGAGCTAAAAGCGCTTTTTAATTAAAATTAAATTATTTGTAAAAAATATTAAAAAATATTTTGATATCTAAAATCACTTTAAGTGATTATTTTAATAATCACTAATCTAGTGCTTTTCCTGAAAGTGATTTTAAGAGTCTAAAATATTGCTATGGATATAAAATCACTTTAAGTGATTATTTTGAAAAGCAATCCCAAACGGGCTCTTAAATTAGTTCAGCACTTTTAAGTGTTTTTTCAAAAAAACACTTCCAAACGAACACTTAAGGGGCCATTGCGGAATTTTTCCTTATACGAAATAAACCATTTGTAAACCTTCGAGTCGGAAGTTGCTCTTCTAATTTGTTCCGGAAACTATACAAATAAGTTTGACTATCTAAGATCTAGCACGGTCTTCTAAAAGGTACAAGACTCAAACCTCTCTGAACATGGACAACCTAGTTCTGATTTACCTAGTTCGGAAGCCATGTAAAAAAAAAAAAAAAAAAAAATCTAGCACGGTAGCATTACACAGCCACTTAGGTATATTGAAATATAAGACGCGTAATTGCGCGTGTCATAACTCATCTGAGAGTTCAAATGGAGTTGAAGAAAAGAACGGTGGTAGCATGGGGAGTAGCAATCCTGTGCTTCGTGGTGCTCATGTTAGTCACTCCCGCAATCCCTCAAAATCAAGATTATCATGATTTCGCTGATCAACGTCGATTTCTCGGTAAAATCTTACATTCTTTTCTTTAGGGGTTTGACTTTTAATGTTTCACTTTGACCTAATTCCCAATCCATAATACGATTCCAATTCTTAATTTTATATTACTAGGTTGATACTGAATTTTTATTATTTCATATTAAGTTATTGTTTCTTTATTTAATTTTTTAGCTTAGTTAAAGCGCGTATTCATAAATCATACTCCGCTATTTTGTGAAGAATTTGACTTGCGAACTTAAATATGTGTTTAGTTAAAGAGTTTCTGTGTCCTATTTGCTAATGATTTACTTTCTTAACTTTCAGGGATTCCCAATATGCTGAACGTGATTTCAAATTTTCCCTTCTTCGTCATTGGTGTAATAGGTCTTATACTCTGTTACCATGGTAACTACTTCAAACTAAGGTAAAATGGTAACTACTTTCACATCTAGAGTTTCCTTCAATTAGTGACTAATTATGTATGTCTTTAAAGCTTGGAAGGTGAGCTTTGGGGTTGGACATGCTTTTATATCGGAATTATTGCCGTTGGTATTGGATCTTCTTATTATCATCTTGACCCTAATGATGCTACCCTTGTGTGGGACCGCCTTCCCGTAAGCTTAATCTTTAAAGCATAAAAATTGTTATTTATTCACATAGTCCTTAATGTTTCGTTTATTTGCATCAGATGACTATTGCATTCACTTCTATAGTTGCGATCTTCATTATTGAAAGAATAGACGAGAGAAAAGGAAGTATATCCATCATTCCACTTCTTTTGGCCGGTATAATTAGTATCTTGTATTGGAGGTAATTGCATTTAATAGCCCCTTATATTTCAAAACTTATCTTTTGGCCCTTTATCATTTGTACGGACTAATTGTGGATTATATTCGACAGATTTTTTGATGATCTTCGTCCTTATGCATTAGTTCAGTTTCTACCATGTATAGCAATTCCAATAATGGCTATATTATTACCTCCTATGTACACACATTCTACATATTGGCTATGGGCTGCAGGTCTTAATTTTCACCTTTTTTCGTGCTATTTTTGTTTAAACCGTTTTATGAAACAAGATGTTATTTTAAAATTTCAGGGTTTTATCTTCTTGCTAAAATTGAAGAGGCAACTGATAAACCGATATATGGATTGACTCATCATATTGTGAGTGGGCACACAATAAAGCATTTATGTGCTGCAATGGTACCTGTTTTTTTAACACTAATGCTTGCGAAAAGGAATGTTGATACAAGAAGGTAATGTTGCATTTATCTTTTATTTTATTTTATTTTTACATGTGTTTTTTGTTCACTGTAGGCTAAGTTTGTTGCAGATATGGAAAGTATCGTGGAGTAAAGTCAAAGAAAATGGGACGGAAATAGAGAGTAATACTATCGAGTATACTAGTGTTCCTATTGAGGTGTCTCGGGAATGAGTTAGATAAATAGTTTTATTTCATTATCGTATAGAATGGTTAATAAGACACGATAAAACATCACTCACGTAATGTATATATATCAATTATCATAGTTGTACTTTTGTATTTTATGGTTTATTACATGCTTGCCCAAGGCCCCCGCCCCTAGCTTTGGGGTTGGTTCTTATATATCGATTGAAATTAATAAGATTTGCGTACATGTTGTAATCATGGTATAGTCAAAATGGACCTCATTTGCTTAAAAACAGCATATAAGTTCTCGTTATTTTCCGAAGTTAATCAATTTAGACCTTTTGTTTGAGTTCGTTCTTAACTAAATGGAGTGAAAATGACAATAATACCCTTGTATATCTTCATAATTAACTAATTTGACAGCCAAATAGTTTTTCATTACTATCCATTATATATATAATCTCCATCACATAAACTCACTCACTTACAAATATAGAAAAACTGTACATTTGAAATATACACAATCAATACCATATACAAATTTAGTCATGCACACATAGAATATTTAGAAAAGATGGTTTTTTCCATAGAGAAAATAAAATCTGAGTGTAAAGAAAATGTTTAAAAAGTAAATGGAGTCTCTGAGTAGTAGGCTTTGTAGAGACTTTTTTAGTTGTTAATTTGTTTGGCGATAATGATAATATCAATCATGATAACATCAATGGGGTGGTGGCGCAGTTGGCTAGCGCGTAGGTCTCATAGCTTCTGAGTAATCCTGAGGTCGAGAGTTCGAGCCTCTCTCACCCCATTACCTCTTTTCCTGTGTTTTTTTTTTGGTTACATGGGTTCCGGGCTTGCTTGCGCGCACCCGACTAATCCCACGGAGATATACATGCCTCCCCATATATATTCTCATGGTAAATCAGAACTAGGTGATCCTAGGTGATCCATGTTCAGGGAGGGGTTCGAGCCTTGTACCTAAAGGCTTCAATTATCACTTAGATATAAAAAAACATCCAATCATGACTTTTTGTATAATCATCCGTAAATAATTACCTACTCTAACCATTTTTTGTCCAAACTTAGATGATTATCCATTGTTAGATAAAAGAGCTGTTTTTGGAAGCGCAATTGCAGCTATTTTTATGGGTTGAGGAGATAGTATCGAGATGAAGATGTGCAATGGAGGGAAAAATTGGAAAGTCGAGATTTGCTTTGGATAAGCTAAGGTATTTATTTTGCTTTGACAAAAAAAAAAAAAAAATTAAAAAATTCAAGATATTTTGAAGCATCATTGACTCTAACCGCTTCTTTAATTGGATAATACCCTAAAGGGTTTGTTTTGTAAACTTTTACAAACTACTTTTTGCAATAAGACTTCGATTAAATACATATTGGTTCTCAAGGAAGCTCACACATTCTCTTGCACTCTTCAACTACCTTATGCATTTTCTCTAAGGCTTGTCTGTAACACTTGACAAGTTCCTTATTTTCACACAACTCAAGCCTAAGCCTAAGGATCTCTTTATCCCTTCTCTTGATTTCTTCCTGGTGATTTTTACTCAAGTCATCCAACTCCACCTTCGGCTCTTCCTTTAAGAACACCTCCTCACGGTGAGTGGAGGTGTGGTGTTGTTGTTGTCGTGGTGGTGGTGGAGGAGGAGATTGGAAAGGGCAGCGTATATGGAGGTGAAAGTGGTGGGATTGGGAGGAGAGAGGATCAGACATTATTGATGTGAAAGTGGAAATGGAGAAATGTGAAGTACTGCATCAACATGCGAGTAATAACACAAAGTCTTTTTGTCCTTTTCGTCCTTTTTCCTTCAGAAATCCTATCTTTTGCAGCAAAATAGCACAAGTTCTACAACACTATTATACTTTCAAAAGTTCATAAAATATTCTATTACATATAACTCAAATCTTGTGAAACTAAAATAAGAAAAATGTAGAATATTTCGTTAATTTCAATTTAGCTCCCTCCAGTTTTTTCTTCACACCTCGTGTTTTTTGTTTTGATCGTAATTCCTTCACTTCCTCCCATATTCCTGCTTCAGCGTACATGTTTGAAAAATTGCATTATTACCACTGTTTTCGGGGTTCTAACACAAACAATTTCCTTGCTGATAATTCCGCAATCTGTAAATTTCGGCGTAAATGCTTTGTAAACTATGTTTTGGACTGACAGCTAACTCGATTCATGATAGGATTTACGATTTGGAAACTATGTTTTGGACCAAGTAGTAAAGATAAGACACTTTTTTGCCCTTATTTTGGACATATTTCGATCCACGTGTCCTTGTCATCTTTAGTATGGACAGTGGACTAACACCCAATTTATTTGAAACATATGGACGGACTATTTGTGATATGTAGTTCTGAATTCTGTGTTGGATCCAACAACAGAGATATGGGGCGGCGTGGGGAATTTACTCACTTATAAACATTCTATATCTTTTGTTATGCAAGGGCGTGCTTTACCATGACCATTATATTCTACTTGTGGATTATCTCAGACATGTTTTTTTGATGATCTCCGTCCTTATGCTTTGGTTCAATTTCTACCGTGCATAGCAATTCCAGTTATGGCTATATAATTGCCTCCCATATACATCCAGTTATAGGCTACATGTCTAAATTTTTCAATGTTTAGTGCTATTTTGTTAGAACCGTTTTAATATGTTATAACTTAAAACAGGATCTTATTTATAGAATTTTCATGTTCTATCTTACTACTTAAATTGGAGAGACAACTGATAAACCAATATATGAATGGACTCATCATATTGTGAGCAGGGCCGATCCAAGATTTAACTCAGGGAGGCAAAAACTTAGAAAAACGATCCCTTGAATATTTTTAGGCTGATTTACAGTTTGGGGAGGGCTCGGGGAATGGTGGGGGTGGGGGGTGGGGTGGGGGGGGGGTGAGAAACTCTGGTTTTTGTAAGGGTTTTTCACTTAAAAAAATATTTTCAGGAACGTAGCGAAAATGAACGTCAAGAAGGTACCGCTGCATTTATATGTTATCTTAATTTTCTCTACAATTTGATGGTTATGTGTTTCTGTTCACTGTAGGCTAAGTTTGCTACAGATATGGAAAGTTTTGTGGAGTAAATGTTGGACATCTGTTATGACCAAGTGGTCCATTTGATTGTCAAAATGGTTTTTAAACTCTTCCCACATCGGTGGGTTATGAAGAGTTAAAGGTAGTTTTATACTATGTGATATTAACAAAGTCCAAATGGCCAATACCCATGCACATGGCAAAGCAATAATCTAGCCCACACTAAACACTAAAACACTGCCTCTTCTCTCACTCTCTAAAACACTAAACGCTGTTAGTTTTTCTGTTCTGTGTTAGAGATAACCGGGTACCGCCGGAATATCTTTTTAACGACCGAGGATTAGGCTCGTTTTTCTTTTCCGTGTAAGTTTGTTTTTCGTAACTATTTCCGTGTAATTTTAATTCGATTTTGTAATCGTATTTCCGTGTATTGTTATTTCCATTTCCTTGTAAACGTTATTTCAAATTCCGTGTAATTGTTATTTCGTTTATTTTCGTGTAAGAGTTTGTTTACACTTAAACTCATTTTCTTTTTCATTATTTTTCTTTTCGGAAACCATTTTTTCTCTTGTAAAACTGGTGGTTATTTTTAATAACAATTTAAAAAGATATTCATTTTCTTTTCCACCGGTTATTTTAGAAAATGGCTCTTCCTATTTCGGCTGTTGGTTCCTCTTTGAACACTAAGCCACTTCTCGACGCGAACAAGTTAGAGCCCCTTAATGGTTCTAACTATAAGCGTTGGGCGCAAAGAATAATGATATGCCTTGAACAGTATGAACTTGACTTTGCTATAGTCGAGGCTCCTCCACTTTTGGAGATTGGAGCTCATACTGAACAAGAGCTAGCTAGGCATGCTGCCCTCGAATCTAGGTTCAAAAGAGCTAATACCATGGCTCGGGGCTGGATGTTGAACCACGTTACTAATCCCATTTTTGACCTCCTTGCCAAAGAGAAATCGGCAAAGGTCATATGGGAAACTCTCGAGAAAAAATATGGGGCTGATGATTCGGGTAAGAAAAAGTACGTGACTGGGAATTGGTATAACTTTAGACTTACGGATCAGAAACCCATGACTGAACAACTTCACGTGTACGAGAACCTATGCGCGGAGGTTATCGCCGAAGGCATGAAGATGTGTGAAATTCTTCAAGCCAACATTTTGCTTGAGAAATTTCCCCCATCTTGGAGTGAATACCGCAACCACCTCAAGCACAAAAAGAAAGAAATGACCCTCCAAGAGCTCATCAGCCACATCCAAGTCGAAGAAGCGAATCGATTAAAGGATAAGTCAATCTCTTTCCCTTCTCATTCCTCCAAAGCTAATCTAGTCGAAGGTTCTGGCCAAGGTAACAAAGACAGGTTCAAAGGGAAGGGAAAGCAACAATGGTCCAACAAATCTAAGTCTGGGGGAAACAAGAATCGCGGCAACTCCAACAAACAAGGTGGAGGATTCAAGATCTCTGGTAAGATTCAAAAAACTAAAGGGGCCTGTTACTGTTGTGGCAAAGAAGGGCACAAAGCTTTTGAATGTCCCCAGAGAGCTGGCCAGGGTCCCAAAGCTGCCGCGAATCTGACTGAGACCGAAGAAATCATTGCTGCGGTAATGGTTGAGGTAAACTTGGTAGAAAATAAGAGCGAGTGGATCCTTGACACTGGAGCTTCTCGTCATTTCTGCGCAAACAAATCCTTGTTCAAGAAATTCGAAAAGGCAACTGATGGTGAGTGTGTGTACTTGGGTGACTCTTCCACCGCTACTGTTCTTGGTAAGGGTCAAGTTCCCCTCAAACTCACATCTGGTAAGACTCTTGAACTAAATGATGTTCTCTTCGTTCCCTCTCTCCGTAGGAACTTAGTTTCCGGGGCTCTCCTTAATAAAGTTAGTCTCAAACTTGTTTTCGAGGGGGGTAAAGTCATTATCACCAAAAATGACGAATTCGTGGGGAAAGGGTACCTTAATAATGGCTTGTTTGTTTTAAACACTGTAACCCTTAATGAGAATGCATCTAATTCCGCTTATATTGTTGAGTCCGTTCAAACGTGGCACGGTAGACTAGGCCATTTAAATGTTGCGTCTATTAAAAGGCTTAAAAATCTTGGACTAATACCCGTTAACAACGTGGATGACTTTGAAAAATGTCAAATATGTGTAGAGTCCAAACTTGCGAAAAAACCTTTTAAACCCGTTACCACGAGACAAACTAAACTACTTGAATTAGTTCATTCGGACTTAGCTGATTTTAAAAACTCCGCTAGTAGAGGTGGAAAACTTTATTACATAACCTTCGTAGATGACTACTCTAGGTTTACCAAAGTGTATCTCCTTAAAACTAAAGATGAGGCGGAAAATGCGTTTTTAAAATATAAAGCCGAAGTTGAAAACCAACTAGACTGTAAAATCAAACGACTTAGGTCCGATAGAGGAGGCGAGTATAGTTCTAATTCCCTTAAAGAGTTTTGTGAAACAAATGGAATTATCCACGAACTTAGTGCCCCTTATACACCCCAACAAAACGGCATAGCAGAAAGAAAGAATAGGTCCCTTAAAGAGACTATGAATGCCATGTTAATAAGTTCAGGTTTACCAAACAACATGTGGGGGGAAGCTGTCTTGTCAGCCTGTTATGTACTTAATAGGGTACCACATAAATCCCTAGAAAAGACCCCGTATGAAATGTGGAAGGGTTTTCCACCAAACCTGAAATTTTTGAAAGTGTGGGGGTGTCTAGCCAAAGTCAAACTACCTGATTTTAGAACTGTCACCGTTGGTCCCAAAACCATTGACTCAATTTTCATAGGGTACGCTCAGAATAGTGCGGCTTACAGATTCTTGTCATTAGAAGATAACTCTATTTGTGAATCTAGAGACGCTGAGTTCTTTGAACATGTTTTTCCTTTGAAAGATTTAAATACTGTCAATGCTTCTTTACCTGTTGATAACTTATATACTAATGATTTTGTACCTCTTTGTGATGTTTTTCCTAACCCCTCCACTTCCATGGAGCCTAGTAGTATTCCCGAGGAAGAACCTAGGAGAAGTAAGAGGCGAAGGATCGAGTCTAGCTTCGGCCCTGACTTTATAACAGCCTTTTTAACAGAAGGTTCTCACATTGATCTATTAGACGAACAGGTAGTCAATTGCTTCCTCATGGAGGATGACCCAAAAACTTATGATGATGCTTTAAAATCTATAGATGCTAGTTTTTGGAAAGAGGCTATTAATAGTGAACTTGAGTCAATCAAAAGTAACCATACATGGGAATTAACCGACTTACCTAGGGGTAGCAAAGCGATTAGTAGCAAATGGATTTTTAAGAAAAAGTTGAGACCCGATGGCTCAATAGAAAAATTCAAGGCCAGACTTGTTATTAAGGGCTTCACCCAAAAGAAAGGTCAAGATTACTTTGACACCTATTCCCCAGTGACCAAAATTGCCACGATAAGAACCCTTATTGCTTTAGCCGTCATTCACGAACTTGTAATACATCAAATGGATGTCAAAACCGCGTTCTTGAACGGAGATCTAGATGAAGAGATCTACATGGCTCAACCTGAAGGGTGTGTGGTCCCTGGTCAAGGGGACAAAGTGTGTAAGTTGAAAAAATCCTTGTATGGTTTGAAACAGGCACCGAAAAAATGGTATGAAAAACTAGATAGTACTCTCATTTCATACGGGTTTATAGCTAACACTTCTGACTCATGTGTTTACTCCAAGGTAACAAATTCAGAGTGTGTTATCATCTGCCTTTATGTAGATGACATGCTTATCTTTGGTACTACTATTCATATTATAAATGAGACTAAACGCTTCTTGTCTTCCAGATTTGACATGAAAGATATGGGAGAAGCTGATGTAATACTTGGGGTAAAAATCATTAGAAGCAGTAATGGTATTACCCTGAATCAGTCTCATTACGTAGAAAGGATGCTGAAGAAGTTCAATTCCTTTGAGGTAACGCCTGTAAATACTCCTTATGATTCTAGCGTTAACTTATCCAAACATGTTGGGGATGCTGTATCCCAAAATGAATATGCTAAAATCATAGGAAGTGTAATGTTCTTAATGAACTATACTCGACCCGATATTGCCTATGCCGTGAGCAGACTTAGTCGCTATACTCATAACCCAAGTAGTGACCACTGGGTTGCACTTCGCCGTCTATTGAAATACTTGAGGGGTACCATCGATCTAGGCTTGCACTATAACAAGTTCCCTGCAGTCCTTGAGGGTTTTTGTGATGCAAACTGGATCTCTGACAATGACGAAGTAAACTCCACCAGTGGTTATGTGTTCTCCTTAGGGGGAGGTGCGGTATCGTGGAAGTCTTCCAAACAGACTTGTATAGCACGCTCCACCATGGAGTCTGAGTTCATAGCACTAGAGTTAGCTGGGCAAGAAGCAGAGTGGTTGAGAAGTCTCTTATCGGATGTGCCACTTTGGGAAGGAAGTGCCACACCTGTATGTATCCACTGTGATTCACAAGCAGCCATTGGAGTCGCTCATAATAGCGTCTATAATGGGAAGAAGAGACATATTCGCATCAGACATGGGTCAGTAAGACAATTACTGAAGAATGGTGTGATAGCCTTGGAATTTGTACGATCAGAGGAGAATCTAGCTGATCCGTTCACCAAAGGCTTGACCAGGAGACTAGTCCTGGAGACGTCGAGGGGGATAGGACTAAAACCCATTAAGTGGGAACATGTGACTAATGAGTCAATGTGATTTCACCATCCCTAAGGCTCAAACCCAAATCGTCTTGTTCATAGCCACTTGTGGTGGTCCTTTTGAGAAGGACTTGATGAAAAAGGCGTACCGAGTGTTGAAACTCACATTTGAATTTATAGCCTTTATGGTGGTTCTTTTGAGAAGGACTTGATGAATTCAAGGGTAACTTTGAAACCCAAATATTCATGGTAGAGTGCTGAGGAGACGTCCTTACACCACTCTCAAAATGAATAAATCCACCAAGTTCATAGCCCGTAAAGGGTGGTCCTTAGAGAAGGGCTTGATGAACTGAAAGGTGAGGTTAGAGGGAACCATAACCTTGAATCGGGTAGAGTATGTGCTGTGAGGGTCTCGATCGATAACCGTTAAAGTTCAAGAGTAAGTTCACTTAAACGGAATTCGGTGGTTGCCTCGCTTCACTACGTGTCAATTCAAATCGCAAGATATTGACACTTAAGTACAATTCACCCATTCTTCTTTCTGGAACCTTCTCACTAAACCTTTTGTTGACATTCAAATGTGTGGGGGATTGTTGGACATCTGTTATGACCAAGTGGTCCATTTGATTGTCAAAATGGTTTTTAAACTCTTCCCACATCGGTGGGTTATGAAGAGTTAAAGCTACTTTTATACTATGTGATATTAACAAAGTCCAAATGGCCAATACCCATGCACATGGCAAAGCAATAATCTAGCCCACACGCGCGCACCACCACCACCACCCACCCGCCCGGCCCGGCCCGGCACCGGCGACGGCGTAAGGCGTGGGTCGTGGGTCGTGGGGAGTTTGGGGAGTCAAAAAATGAAAAATGAAATGGATTTTGTACCAGCTCTTATAGTGGTGGCTGACTACTCAAACTTATAACGTAGCGACAAGACTCCACTAATCTCGCACGCGTTAAAGGGAAAGAATATTCAGCTCAAGTCAAAAGTCAAACACGTGGGAAATCAAAAGGTCATGGCTGTTACAGAATATTACAAACGTGGGGGTTACTTAGCAATCCTAAACGTCAACCCAATCAAGACTAATCCGGGAGAGAATCATGGGATTCAATAGGAGCGTTTCTGAAGGCTTGTCCACTCCTCACCCCTATAAATAGAGCTCCCATTCCCCTCTCTACAGCTACGAATTACAAAGGAAAAAACCAAAAAACTCTGCCTCTTCTCTCACTCTCTAAAACACTAAACGCTGTTAGTTTTTCTGTTCTGTGTTAGAGATAACCGGGTACCGCCGGAATATCTTTTTAACGACCGAGGATTAGGCTCGTTTTTCTTTTCCGTGTAAGTTTGTTTTTCGTAACTATTTCCGTGTAATTTTAATTCGATTTTGTAATCGTATTTCCGTGTATTGTTATTTCCATTTCCTTGTAAACGTTATTTCAAATTCCGTGTAATTGTTATTTCGTTTATTTTCGTGTAAGAGTTTGTTTACACTTAAACTCATTTTCTTTTTCATTATTTTTCTTTTCGGAAACCATTTTTTCTCTTGTAAAACTGGTGGTTATTTTTAATAACAGTAAAGTCAAAGAAAATGGGACTGGAATAAAGAGTCATTCTATTACGTATACTAGTGTTCCCGTCCAGGTATCACGGAAATGAGTTAATAGAAAAAATGTTTCGTTTCAATTCGTTTTAATATCATTTAGAATGGTTGATAAGACACGATAAACATCACGTAATGTTTACGAATGTACATACAAGTTATCATAATTGTACTTTTTGTATATACTTGAGTTTGTTGTGGTTCATCACATTCTTGCAAACGGAAAGCAATCAATCAAAATAAGAAGTTGTTGTTATGGGAATAAGATTTGCATCCCCATTATAATCAAAATTTCATTGATTGAAAACAGAATATAAGTTCACAATTGTTTCCCAAAGTTAATCAATTTATTCTTTTTGTTAGAGTTCTTTCTTTCTAACAAAATTAATTAAAATGACAATACTATACTTGAGTATATTTATAGTTTACTAACACGCATGCAAATTGCATTTTTCTTTTTCTCTTTTCTTCTTCTTTAATGTTCATCACAAAAATTTGCTCATCAGGCAACTGTAATGTATATTCTTCGATTATAGGAAACAATATACACTATCATGAAATAGATATAAGAACTAAGTGATAGAACAAGTAGAGAAGAAATAACAGAAATATTATATGATAGAAATCAATTAATCCAATTTTTGAGTAACTGGGTACTGCATTGAAAGAGATGAGATGATTTTAGAAGTGTACATATATCAAATCTACTTCTAGAATACTAAATAACATATTATATGACATTCATTTAACCTTTATTAACTGATGTATATTGGGTCCCCTTAAAATGCTTCAGCAAAGTTACATAAAAAACACGATGTATCTGGGACGAGGAAGGAAGTTCCAATAAGCAACCGTACCGATCATTTCCAGAAATTTGAAAGGCCCATAAAAGTGGCGGCTTAACTTGTTGTTGAATGTACCCTTCAAAGACAACTATATATACGGCTGCAATTTAACCCATACAGATCCCCCACCACAAATGAATCCTCTCGACACTTCTTATCAGCAAATAACTTTATCCGAACTTGTGCCTTACAAAGATTACTCTTCAAATGTTTAAGAATCATATCACGCTGTTGAAGTTCAGTGTCTACGACATCATTCTTTGTAAGACCCAGTAAATAATGTACGATAATGGGAGGTGGATGTCCATAAACCGCTTCAAAAGGTGTCATCTCCTTGGAAGTGTGGAAGGATGTATTATACCACATTCAACCTAACATAAGAATTCAACCCACTTTGAAGGACAATCAACCACAAAAAATCGCAATTATATTTCCAAACCTTTATTGACAATTACAGTTTGTCCATCGGAGTGAGGGTGGTATGCGCTACTCATTGATGATGTTGTTCCTTGTAATTTAAACGAGCCCATAAATATAGAATCACGATCACTGACTATTGTTCGAGGCAGTCCTTGCAACCTTATAATATTTTGGCATATTGTGCAAGTCTCGACAAATTTGCGCACATCTTTATGCATTTTAGTCCAAAAAAATCCTACTGCAATTCGTTTAGTCAATAATCTGAAAATGTGGCTGAGTAAAAGCCATAAAAGATTCCACGTGAACACGTGAAAGTGCATCTGCCATCGTGTTATCTTTACCAGGCTGATACACAATCTCAAAATCAAGACTCAGAAGTTTACTTAGTCAAAATGCATCTGCCATCGTGTTATCTTTTATGGGCTTAGTCATCTATGCTGCTCAAGTGTTTGTATAACCTGATTAGTAAGTTTACTTAGGCTCTTTTGGGGTCTGTTCAATTTGATGTAGAACTTGCGACCCAATACATATTGACGTTGACTTTATTTTTGGGGAATTTATATATAGAATGAGATTTGCATCCCTATTATAATCATTATTGAACAAAATGGATCTCATTGTTAAAAAACAGCATTTAAATTCAAAATTGTGTCCCAAATCAATCAATCAATTTAGTTCCTCAGTTGGAGTTGGAGTTCTTTCTTTCTAACAAGAGTTAAATAAAAAGACAACACTATACTTGAATATCTTTATAATTTATTAAATACATGCAAATTGTACCTTCATTTTCACTTTTTCTTTTCTTCAATATCCATCCCACATTGAATTATATATTTCAGCTGCGTAAGGTATCAGGGGGAAGCTATGGTTCGTACATTCGCGAGGTTTGTAGAGAGTTAACACCAGCTAATGAGCCTTTACCTCCTCTTCTGGAAGCCGGCTTAGCCTCTTGAAATTGCTCCAGAAATTGTTCCACAAGTGGTACATCTAGGTCTTAGATTGTTTAGATGGAGCAAAACTAGAGGTCAAACAGGTGGTCATCAGGAGCTGCCCCTCCTGATTTTTCAAAAAAAACAAAACATAACTATCAATTAAAAAAAAATTACAAATAATTGACCCCTGAAATATATTAGAATCTTCATTTTGGCCTCCCTAACTTTTAAAATCTATTCTATTTATATAATTTTTATTTTTTTTACAATAAATATATATTATTTTGTATAAAAAACGTTTATAGAATAATTAATTACAAAAATTAATATCAGGACTTATATTTCTAACTTTACACAATATAAGGATTTATAATGCAATTTTACAAAATATAAGAATCTATTTTACAATTTTTGCATAATTATTGACTTGTAGTGTAAATTAAAGCAAAAACAAATTAATTTGAAAGTGTTGTCTCTAAACTTCCTTGGTGCCTTAACAAATATTGCTGGCCGCCCCTGGTAACACTAAAGCCGACACTATATAAAAGGAACAAGTCATCCAGATACACACAGAAGAGCTGTTTTAGACTCATTCGTTAAACATGAGCTATTACTACTTTCAGAATATGAGTTTGATGCTTCCAGGGGTTCTTAGAAAAACACCGTGAAATGAAAATCTATTTTCTCCTTAATTTTTTTCTTTTCATTAACACTATGAAGACTTATGTTTACTTTAGGTTGAATTTATTAATTTTGAAAATTCTAAACAAAATTTTAAGTTATATAGTCTTTAATAAATAATATATTAAAAATTAATAAAGCGTCACAAAAGTTTTACAAGAAAATTTATTTTAATTTTTTTAGGTAAGGAGTTACAATCATGAGAGTTTATTGAAATATCTCGATAATTTTTTATCATTTGAATTTTTATTTATTAGATGATATCAAAAATTAAATTACTCCTTATAATGACATCTCATTCTTATCTAATATCAATGTTAAATTTGTTCAAAATTTACAAATTATTAAAAATTATGTTAATTAATATACTATTATAATTTTTTCTTCTATTTTAAATTATATATCATTTTCTCTCAACGAGGTATCAATTTTAGATTGGAGAAAATAGAGTCTAAAAACATCAGCCCAGTGAATACACAACTAGAGAAATGGTGTTTTCAGCCAAACTTTGCTAATGTAATTTCACATATAGTTGTGTTGTCCATTACGATTAAGATGAAAAGGAGATAATGAACAAGAAAGATAGTAAATTATATTTAAATATAGATATATGTTAAACAAAACGTTCGAATTAATTTTTGTATTTTTTTTTTTGCAATTGAAATGGAAGTGATCCTTATTTATTTTTATTTAACTTGTTATGGAACATCTGCTTCCATTATTTATTTTTGTGTAACCCAAATTTAACAATTCTTGTATTTTTATGGTGGTCAAATACAACAAAATTTCTATTTACAATGAAGAATTAATAGAATAAGAAGGGTAAATCAAATTTTTATTTACTGTTTAAATGCAAATACAGTAAATGAAGTAAATGAAGTATCCAAATGTTCTAAGAAGTGGATTTGAAATCATCAGAAGAAATATCTGCAGAACATTTTAATATTATATAATCACAAAATCTTAACATCAAATGCTTCACTTGTAATAACATGTAGTGATATGTGTAATATCATGCTTCACTTTAAAGCCTGAACTCATTTGAAACTTAATATTTAAAATTGATTTGATTTGAACATGATCTTGTAAGAAATGTAAAGCATGCCTTTATTTGAAACTTAACATCTAAAATTGATTTGATTTGAACATGATCTTGTAAGAGGTAAATTACAGTGGATGGAGATTCCGATTTGAAGAAAAGGACAAAGATAGAAATTTTTATTTGGTAATTTTTTTAATATGCTATTTGCTCTCTTAAATATTCTTTTTATTGGATAAATTTTTTGTTGCTTATTTCCTTCAAAGGTAGTATTGGTGGTGAAAGAAAAGTACATTATATTGGCAGAAGAAAGACGGATAATAAGAAAACGTTACTTCAATATCTTTTTTTCCTTATCAAAACGATTTGTATTAATAGCTTGAACTTACAACGTCTTTACGTACCCAGATTCACTCAAATAGTATGATTAATCTAAGTGAAAACTAACTGAGCAAGATTACACTCTAAAAATATCAACTAGACTCCAATTTTTTGCAACTTTAAGCCGGTTCCTCTTGTTTTAAACCTTTAACAATTCTTGAACTTAATGGATACAAGACTTTGAATATTCTGCATAATCTCATCCTCATTATAGTATTTTCTACATAAATATAAGTATTTTTATTGGACTAGGTTATGCTGCAGGTATTTCAGCAAGGTCAGGGACCTGCTTGTGCAATTTCAGAACTTCCGGAAGTCAGCAGCTCGAAAGTCAGCAGCTGGAAGGTCCTCTCGATAGGATGCAAACATCCTTAACTTGTTAAAGTCAGCAGCTGGAAGGTCCTCTCGATAGGATGCAAACATCCTTAACTTGTTATTGCTACAGATAAACAGTAGGGGCACATAACTTGGAGGATATTCGGTCAATAAGGGATGTGAACCAGCCATGGCGTCACCAACAACTCTCTCAAGGCAGAAATAACAGAGAGGAGGAAGTCCAATGGTGGAACAGTAATTTTAAGGCTCCTGGGTTATATGCAGGTATTAGCTTGACAGTGTTCTTCGGTGCTCTCATTTGTGTTATATGGGGCGAGAGAAATGATGTCGTGTTTAATAACAAGCCTTTTACGAGCGAGGAAGGTATTATTAAAAAAGCTAAGGTTCTATCAACGGACAAGCCTGGATGTGTCATCCGAACAAGACACTAAATGTCACAAATTGAGTAGAATGGGTGGGATGGTGCGAACCGGTTTTGGGTTATAAACTCAACACGGACGGGAGTTTCATAATCAATACCATATATACAAAATCAGTCATGCACACAGAGAATGTTAAATAAAGAAAAAAGTTTCTTCATAGAGAAAATAAAAAGTGAGTGTACAGATAATGTTTAGAAAGTAAATGGAGGTCTCTGATTAGTAGCTTTCGTTGAGTGTTTGTTAGTTTGCTTGGGCATTATGGAAACATCAATGGGGTGGTGGCGCAGTTGGCTAGCGCGTAGGTCTCATAGCTCCTGAGTAATCCTGAGGTCGGAAGTTCGAGCCTCTCTCACCCCATTACATTTTCCTATTTTTCCCTTTGCATCAAAACTCTGAAATAAACTTGTCAGAGAAACATCCGTGTTTTTGGAAGTGCAATTGCAACTCTTTTGATGAGACATAAACTTGTCACACAGAGAAACATCCGTGATCAATTACCTACTCTATTTCTTTTATCCATTGTTGGATAAAAGAGCTGTTTTTGGAAGGGCAATTGCAACTCTTTTGATGGTTTGAGAAGACATAACAGTATCGGAGGAAGATGTGCAATCACAACAAGAAAACTGTGTTATGCCAACGCTTTTTTCCCTACCCCCTATGAATTAGTTGTTAAAAAAATAGCAATATTGTATTTATCTACTCTTTTAGAGCAAGAGTAGTCTATTACTTCTAACAATTTCTCACCCCCTCCTAATAATAGTCGTCTATTATGTCTAAAACTTTCCCAACCCACATTAATAGGAGTGAGTTATTTACATGTTTTTTCACTACCTCTAATAAGAGTGGTTATTAAAAAAATATTTAAAATTAAAAAATCACAAAAATATTAAAATATCTCAATTAATTTACAAAAAAAATTTAAAAATTCAAAAAAATTCAAAAATTTATAAAAAAATTTAAAATAAAAAATTTATTCTTATTATTCAAAAATTCATATAAATATTAAAAAAAAAAAATTCATCAAAAATTATTAAACATCGTGCTTTATTCATAAAATATTCAAAAAATCATTAAAATATTATAAAAATTATAATTAATTGACGAAAAATATTTAAAAATGAAATATTCATAATTAATATTCAAAATTTTATAAAAATATTTTAAAACCAAAAATTATTTATAAAATAAAAAAAATGACCCCCCCACCCCCACCCCACCCTGCCCCCCTATCTCACCTCACCCCACCCAATCCCACCGCATCACTTCTTGCCTTACATTTCTTCGCTTCTTCGCTGCACCCCCAAAATCATCTTAACACTCATGTCTGTAGCTTCGGATTCTGGATTACTAGAGAATGAAAACGTAGCAGCGTGCGCAAGGTTCAGGCAAGTGTCAAACACCCAAATTAGAGTCTATTCTACATAATTTCTTCTTATCTTGGGTACTGGAATCATGATGAAGTGTTTTTTTTTCATCTTCACAGCAATAATCATCACTCTGCACACAACTAATTGAAGTGGCTTAGCCAAACTGTGATTCGTAACCCCAAATTCTCGTGCAACTTCTTTTTAACACATTTCAAGGTATGAGTTCTCCAATAGAGTATTTTTGTTCGAACCCTAGATAACAATCTGAAACAAGTAACAATTTCATTCCCTGGAAAATGTAATCATATGAGTTCTCGTGCAAGTTATTACAGGATTTCGATTTTCTTATTCTTAATAGAAATTGTTTAATTATAGAATATTTAGTACTAACCTGCATATCAGTTAGTGTAAAATTACAAAACCTGAATATTTGGTTTCTGATGAGTAAATGTTGTAATCATATGAAGTAGTCATGAGTGTACAATGTGTGTTTTTAATGGGGTTTGTCTTAGTTGTGTTGTGTGTGTTTTTATGGGTCGAGACACAGCTTAGACTGAGAGAACGAGTTAATTGCACTTATAGTCCCTAAATCTTAAGAAAGTTAGTTTTTAATTCCCTATCTTTTCAAGTTTATTGCACTTTTAGTCCCTCATCTTACAAAAGTAAAATTCCTTCAGAGTGTACAATTTTTGGCTATCTCCCAAAACACAGGGACCAATGATGCAATTTGCCCTATGTTTGGATACCGTTACTTCTATTCTTGGTATTCATCATCAACTAAAAAATCGTTTCTAATAAACTATATTTGTCTAAAAGAAACACTGCTCATCAGTATAGTGACCCAATTCTCCACATATTTTACAAATTAGTAGCTTTAGATTTGGCATCCCAAAGCTTAGCTTCTCGGCTGGTAAAATCAGTCGGGACAACATTAAGACCACGCTCTTCTTGTGCGAGGGAGTGATTAATTGAGAGAGAGAATTACCTATAATTTAGAAATAGAAACTATAAAAAAACGAAGTACTATACAGAGTAAAGGTTGTTTCCAGTATTTTTTTGTTTTTGGTAAAATCTTAATCAAAGGAATAAACCAATAAACTTGTACACCATCTAACACCTACAGGCTACACCCCTAAATTACACGCAATCAGATGAAAATTTTATTAAATATTTAATAGATAGACACCTACGCAGTATCTTACTTTAACTGATTCACAACACATCTCAAATCAACAACATTGCGTCAATTATCACGAACACATATTATAAAAAGCCATGAATTGATGATTTAAAAAATATAGATATACACAAAACAATCATAACTTCGACAAGCATCTGCAACTTAATTAAGCATATAAAACACTAAGCATTTTTTTTTTTCAAAGAGTATGCATTCACGTTATAGTCATACAATATTAATCTTTTCAAGTTTATTGCACTTTTAGTCCCTCATCTTACAAAAGTAAAATTCCTTCAGATGGTACATATATTATTAAAAAACAGTGTAGTCCCTCTATTATACCAAAATAAAATAGCACCCCAACCCCTATATTATTCAAAAAATGCAGTGTAGTCCTTATACTATACCAAAATAGCACCAGTAGTCCCTATATTATTCACGAAGCTGAGATTAAATAAACGTACAATATTTAGATATTCATCTTTTGGCCTGTAAAATAAGAAAAACACATGCAAAGGAGAAGTAATATTATTATAATGTTTAATTTTTACCTGTCCATATTCAGTAACTGTATCGAGACCTACAATTCCAAGGTCTAAATCTCCAAATACTAACTTTCTTACAACATCTTTTGGCCGTTGAAACCAAACCTCCAAATTTGCAAGCTGCGTATATTAAAACAGATCAGACGTGAAAAAAATAAGACTTTAAATCTAGTAAATTTGGATTTTTCTGATAATTTGACACAATCAATAGAAATAGAGATAATATGCAAATCTGCTGCTATTTTTTGGTATAGCTCAGGGGTACATCTGATACTTTTTGAAACACGAGTACATTAGCTACTTTGCATATATGGTCTTCTTTTCACAGTTAATCGAGGCTCCGCTTTCAAATTCTAAAATGTTTTTTTTATCATGAAAATTTTACAGGCAAAATCTCTATGGACAAAAGTTGGAGACGAAAGCCGAGACACAGCCTTGAATATCTTCATGGAGTTGATAATTTTATCACTTTTGCATTCAGTGGCATATCTGACGACGAAAAAATAGTGTGTCCTTGTAAAAATTGCCGTAATCTTCTCTATCAATCTCGACACATTGTGAGAGCACATCTAGTATGTAATGGAATGGTTGAGGAGTATAATGTGTGGTTCCTTCACGGAGAAAAATATTCAGTTCAAGGACAGAATAAATCAACTTCTAATAACATACAAATTACATCAAGTGATCAGGTTGAAGACAATAATGGAATGGTTAAGGAGTTGTCAAGGGATGCTTTTGGAGTTCATGATACACCATGTTTTGAAAAGGAAGATTTAAATGTCGAAAATAACAAGAAGGATGAGGACACTGATGTAGATATTGCTGTTAATGATGTGCATCATAATTCATCTGAGAATGGAGTTGACAAAAAAACTGCAGATCTTTGTAAATTTCTCGAAGAAGGAAACCAAGAACTTTATCCTGATTCTACATCAACTGTCTTATCTTTCACACTCGAACTAATGCAGTTGAAGTGTAGTAACTCGTGGACTGCAACTTCTATTGATAGTCTTCTTGAATTTATGAAACGTCACTATCCTAAGTCGAGAATTCCAGAATCTTATTATGAAGCTAAGAAGATGACAAGGAAATTGGGATTGAAGTATGAAAAGATACATGCATGTCCGAATAATTGCATGTTATACCGAGGTGCAAGAGCAAAACAACAGTCTTGTCATATTTGTAAAACATCTCGTTGGAAAAAAGCTGAAAGCGAAACTGAAGCAACAAAGGAGAAAAAAGAAGATAATGGGAAAATTGGAGCAAAGAAGGAGAAAAAAAAAGATAACGGAAAAAATAAAACAAGAAAAGAGAATAAAGAAGTTGAAGGGGATAATGAAACAAAAAATAATGGAGAAAAGAAGAAGAAGAAAGTTGCTGCGAAAATCTTAAGATATTTTCCATTGATACCAAGATTACAAAGATTATACATGTCTTCAAAAACAAGTTCTTTAATGAGATGGCATGCTGAGGGACGTGTAGAGGACGGCATTTTAAGGCATCCTGCTGATTCCTTGGCATGGAAGAATTTCGATAATCTATATCCCGAGTTTGCTTCAGATATAAGAAATGTAAGACTTGGATTAGCCACTGATGGATTTAATGCTTCTGGGAATATGACTAATCCTCATAGTGTATGGCCTATTGTATTAATTATATACAATTTGCCACCATGGATGTGTATGAAGCAATCTTCTTTTATATTGTCAATGATTATTCCAGGGAAAGAGTCACCGGGAGATAAAATAGATATATATCTTCAGCCACTGATTGATGAGCTTTTGAAGGTATGGGATGGAGTTCCAACATATGATGCAACTAGTAGAGAAACTTTCAAATTGCGAGCTACAATAATATGGACTTTGAACGATTATCCTGCCTTGGCTATTTTATTTGGGGGGAGCACGAAAGGAAGATTTGCTTGTCCATGTTGTGCTCATAAAACAAGATCAAGATGGTTAAGAAAAGGGGGTAAATATTGTTATTTGGGGCATCGTCGTTGGTTGAATCGCTCACACAAGTTTCGCACTCAAAAAAAATTATTCGATGGGAACGAGGAACATGAAGTTGCACCTGTGACATTGACAGGATCAGAAACAGTAGACCAATTACAGTTATTGGGTATTGGTTACGTTGAAGAGAGTGATACACAAGTTAATCAATCAAAGTTATGGAAAAAAAAAAGTATTTTTTTCAAATTGCCTTATTGGGAGTCCAACACGTTGCGTCATAATCTTGATGTTATGCACATTGAGAAAAACGTGTGTGAAAATGTGATAGGAACCTTGTTAAATATAAAAGGTAAAAGTAAAGATAATTCAAAAGCACGATATGATTTAAAGGACATTGGTATAAGGCGGCATCTTCATCCGGTGGTGAAACCTAATGGAAAAGTGTTTTTTCCTCCCGCGTGTTATTCGATGACTAAAAAGGAAAAAGACTTATTTCTCCAAGTGTTGAAACATATGAAAGCGCCAGACAACTATGCATCGAATATATCAAGGGGTATTAATGTTAAAGATCGAAAACTCCAATATCTCAAGACTCATGATTACCATATTTTGATGCAAGACTTGCTTCCAATAGCGCTGCGTTTCTCTATGAAAAATAAAAAAGTAACAAAGCTCATAATAGAATTGAGTAGCATTTTTAAGGATGTATGCTCCAAGTCACTTAATATTCAAGATATGGAAAATGTGAAGTCTCGTGCAATCTTACTACTATGTCAAATGGAAAAATGTTTTCCTCCCTCTTTTTTCACTATAATGGTGCATCTAATTATTCATCTTGCAGACGAGGCAAGGATTGCGGGTCCTGTACATTTCAGGTGGATGTACCCTATTGAAAGGTACCATTTTTGTACTCAAATATTTAATAGCTATATAATTTATTTGGTAATATTATTCTCATATATTGTAGGTGTTGGAAAGTGTTTAAAAATTATATTGGAAATAAAACACACATAGAAGGTTCAATTGCGGAGGGTTATATTGCACAAGAATGTATTACATTTTGTTCTAGGTATTTTGATGGTATAGAGACAATTTTCAACCGAAAAAAACGAAATGATGACATCGATGTCATTGAAAGAGATAAATATCTTCTTTCTAGCGGGGCAGCACCATTGGAGCAGTTGAGGTGAAAGAGTTGGATGACTTATCTTTGGTGCAGGCACATCGATATGTATTGCTACATGTCGATGAAATTAAACCATTTGTTGAGTGAGTATTTGTATACCTTTATTAGCGTACTTACATATTTTATAAGGGTTATATATGTGTAATAATATTTCTTGATATTTGTAAAATTTGTTCAGAGAATTTAAGAATTATAAGATTCAAACGCATCGTCGTAAAAGAGATCGTAGTAATTCAAGTATATTGCAAAAATCGGTGATGGAAGAATTTCATACATGGTTTCAGACTCGTGTGAGTATAAATTTTTAAATTGCGATGAATAATATGATTATCATGGATTGTATCTTTAATTGTACAGGTAGCTAACATGGATCGTGGGGCCGTATCTGAGAAAATAAGATACCTTTCGATGGGTCCTTTCCCAATTGTAACTAGTTCTAAAGGTTTCATTTTTAATGGAATTAGATTTCATACGAAAGAGCGCAATCGGGGGAAACAAACCCAAAATTTTGGAATTGTGTTGACATCAGTTACACCAAGTATCGCTTCTGCCCATGATCCAAATCTCGTTGAAGGAGAAGTTGAGTACTTTGGTGAAATTATAGATATAATTGAATTAAATTATTGTGGGGATATTAAGGTTGTACTATTCCGATGTAATTGGGCAGATGTCACACATGGCAAAGGGGTAAAAAAGGACAAATATGGTTTTTCATTAGTCAATTTCTCACGATTATCACATATCGGAAATCATATTAGTGATGAGCCTTTTGTTATACCGTCGCAAGTTCAACAAGTTTTTTATGTTCAAGATCCATTGCATCCAAAATGGAAAGCTGTAATAAAAATAATTCCTAGAGATGTGTTTAGTCTTGGACAAGGGATTGCATCAATTGTCGATGATAATGATGATATGGAAGAAGAGGGTGATTGAGTAAGCTGAATATTACATATCCTTTCCCTATCTTGTTTAATTTTTTATTATATATTTTTTATTTTTGCTCCCTTTTGTTAGTTGATGGCTTTTAAGGCTTTCTTGTTTAATTTAAATCTTTTTATAATCAAATTGAGTATTTATTATTAATGAAGTTCTCCTGATTAGTAGATCTTCTCTGTGTTAGATATTCAATTGTTTGAACACGGAAATATATTGACACGGCAATACCGGTTGAACTTTGACAATGGCTCTAATATTTTAGTGTTTCTCCATTGCAGCATCGAACCGGCTGTGTTGTTGAATTGCTTCAGAAAACTGCAGAATTGGTGTCTCTATGATGTTAGAAGAGTACAAGCTTTTTGCTGGTAAAAAATGGAGGCCATGTGATATGAGTTTTATTTACAAGTACCAAGGGTACAGCTCAAGGAAGAGAAAATTACTCTACAATGATGAGTGTGTACAAAGTCCTCGTGTCACTTCGATTTAGTAGGGTTTAATATCCTAGGATTGTGTCCTCGTGACATTTGGCTATTTTACATAACATAGGGACCAATGGTGCAATTTACCCTTTTAAGTTTTGGTGCATAACTACAAGGGTCTCATTTAACCATCCAGTAAGATTCTTGTAATGATTAGCAATAGATTGATAATCCCACACAGAAATTTTGCATTTTGTAATTTTTATAATTAGTTTCTCCCACAAGAAATTTTCTTCATTTTGCACCATTAACAGTTACTGTGAAAGAGTTTAGATCTTCAACAGGTTCGTACAAAATCATACTCCTCTGTTAAAACATTCTCTTTAGGAGAATATCCTTGTGCTCCACTCTTTAGTAAATGAGATAAAAGATGACTCTTTAGTAAAGGAGAATATACATATTTAACAAAAACATGTAGAAACTCACTTAAATTCCACTAGGAAAATTAACAATAACTCAGCTATATAAAAAAAAATTAAAATTGAACTGAAATATAATCAAGGATAACGGTGATATCATTGCTCAAGAAGTTCCTGGTGATATGAATTAATATCAATTCCACGGGTATGTGACTGTATTATGAAATGACCGATGAGTCCTTATATTGATTTCTAATCTCAAGTCACAGCTGGTTTTTGTATTGTTAATGTCCAGGTGTACCCCGAGAAAGGAACTGTTGCGTTTTCAACTGGGCTCAACTGATGGACTTTTAGTTTGACCTTGAAATTCGGGGCTTTGGGGTGAGAATTTCTTTGACCCTGTTATTATACACTCAAGGGGAATATTTTTTTACTGTTTCTTATCCTTAGAATAAGAGTCAATCTTCAACGTTTTTGTAATTTCTTGAAAATTTCCCAAATGGTCCCTGAAGTATAGTCCATTTGTCAGTTTGGTCCTCGAACTGTAAAACCTAAATGGTCCTCAAGCTTCAAATTTGTCAGTTTTTCACAATGTTTGAGGACCAAATTGGTGAAAAGGGTAAAATTCAGGGACCATTTGGGGATTTTTTATGAAAATACCTAAATCGGGGACCAATAGTGGTAAAAAAACAAAGTTTGAGGATGATTTTAGTACCTTTTGAAGTTCAAGGACCAACTTTGTAAATAGGGAATAATTCATTCAGGGACTATTTATGTAATATTATATGATAATATTTTGTATTTCTGGAACAAGAAATAAAGCATCAGCAACTCTAGAGCCATTTATGTTACTTCATTTAGATATATCACATGATGGGGTCCACACAATTGAAGAAGCTTTTCGTTTAATGTCTGCTTCTGAAACTGTTGAAGGCTACAAAACTTCAAATACATCTAACATGAAAATGACTATTATACCCTTGAATTGTTTTTGAATATTTACAGGGTAGAAGATATAAGCTATTTGCAACGATAACACATCATGGAAGAGAAGCATCAAAAGGTCATTAGAACTATGTGCAAGAGTAAGTTTTTTTTCTAAATCATTTTATTTAAATATTAATCTATAAATGATCATATTTTGTTATTTAATGCAGAAAGTTTCAGCTGCATCTGGTGATATGAGAAAGGCATTATGGGTTTGCAGGTTAGTAGTAATTTTGTGTTTGCAAAGTTAAATAATTACGGTGACTAATTACTTATCTATTTTTAATTTAGGAGTGCAATTGAGATGTTAGAAGCTGAATTAAAAGAATGTATTTACTGAGGGGTAAAAAGGATAGCACTGTTGGTGAGGTGAATTCTTTTTTCTTTGAGAAGTTTAATGATATTAAATATTAATATTTACTGATTTGTTGTAACTTTTGTGATGTAACAGTTGAATAAGTGTTATATTAATATTCCAATTGTAACTAATTGTCTAGATATTTACTTTTTTGTTAATGTATTCTTTTGTAGGCTGCTTTGATGCTACCTGGTGCAGCAGACCTATTGCAAGTATCAATAGCCGACCCTATCTTAGAAATGAGCTGGGAAAGGGGGTCTCAATAGCCGACTCTACTTTGGAAGAAAGCTGGGAAAGGAGGTCTCAATAGCCGACTCTTTTGAAGGGGAGCTGGGAAAGGAGGTCGCAATAGCCGACTCTAATTTGGAAGAAAGCTGGGAAAGGAGGCCGCAATAGCCGACTCTAATTTGGAAGAAAGCTGGGAAAAGAGGTCTCAATAGCCGACTCTTTTGGAGGGGAGCTGGGAAAGGTGGTCTCAATAGCCGACTCTTTTGGAGGGGAGCTGGGAAAGGAGGTCGCAATAGCCGACTCTTTTTGGATGGCAGCTGGGAAACGGGGTCTCAATAGCCGACTATCCTATCAAGATGTAGTCATAACATTGGCAACACGAGTATAGGCCACTATGGGATAAAGTGCAGGTAAAGATAAGCCAGCCCTTTAAAAGGGTCGTCTAAAGGTCAAAACGAAGTTGGGAAAAAAGGATTTTCTTGTTGTGAATGGAGTGAAAAATTGGAAACTTGAGATTCCTTAAGGTATAGTTTTGCAGCATCATCGGCCCTTACTGTTGTTCTTTAGTTGGATAACATAAGAGCTAAGTATATTATTCCTTTTAATGTTGATGATATTATCTCACTTTCCCATGAGCCAGGGTTTGTTTTGTAAACTCCTACAAACTAATTTTTGCATTGAGACTTCGATTGAATACACATTGGTTCTCGAGGAAGCTCACACATTCTCCTACACTCTTCAACTACCTTATGCATTTCCTCTAAGGCTTTTCTGTAACACTCCACAAGTTTCTTATTTTCACACAACTCAAGCTCAAGGATCTACTTATCCCTTCTCTTGATTTCTTCCCGGTGAGTTTTACGCAAGTCTTCCAACCCGACCTTGGACTCTCCCTCTAAGAACACCTCCTCACAGTGAGTGGAGGTGTGGTGTTGTGGTGGTGGTGGTGGAGAAGATTGGAAAGGGCAACAAATATGGAGGTGAAAGTGGTGGGATCGGAGGAGAGAGGAGTAGACATTATTGATGTGGAAGTAGAAATGGATAAATGTAAAGTACTTCATCAACATGCAAGTAATACTTTTAACACTTATGTTCTTTTGTCCTTCTCGTCCTTTTTTCCTTCAAAAATCCTACCTTTTTGCAACAACACAAAACAAAGTTCTATACAACTATTATATAATTTCAAAAGTTTAAAAAATATTCTATGCATACATATACATATAACTCAAAACACGATCTTTAGATAAAATTTTCAGGGTTCCATCTTATTGCTAAAATTGAAGAGGCAACTATTAAACCAATATATGAATGGACTCATCAAATTGTAAGTAGGGTGGATCCAGGATTTAACTTCAGGAGGCGAAAAGTTAGATACGCCCCTGATTGTGAGTGGGCACATATTAAAGCGTTTATGTGCTGCAATGGTCCCTATTTTTTTGACATTGATGCTTGCAAAAAGGTACGTTGATACAAGAAGGTACTGCTGCATTTATATGTTATCTTTGATTTTCACTACAATTTGATGGTTATGTGTTTCTGTTCACTGTAGGCTAAGTTTGCTGCAGATTTGGAAACAATCGTGGAGTAAAGTTAAAGAAAATGGGAATGGAATAAAGAGTCGTTCTATTATGTATACTAGTGTTCCTGTACAGGTATCTCGGGAATGAGTTAACAAAAAAAGTGATTTGTTACAATTTATTTTCATGATCTGATTAACGATTTATTGTCAACCAATTCACGCCATGTTTTGAGTGGTATGATTTTGGATGGTATATATAATTACTCTTTTAGAAAATTAGATCTATTTTGATCAATAATGATTATAATGGGAGATACAAATCTACATAAAATTTCTCAAAAATAACTGGCCAACAGGCAATAGAGAAATGTTGGCTATTGTGGCAGCCGTCACTAACATCAAATGAATTGGGTCTCACGGTCTGTATCAAAACAGACCAAAAGAGCCTAAGTAAACTTACTAGTCTTACAAACACCTAAACAACATAATTGACTAACTAAGCTTTTAGGTCTTGATTTTGAAATTGTGGCAGATGCGCTTTCACGTGGAGCCTTTTATGGCTTTTACTAAGCCACATTTTTTGATATTGACGAAAATACGACAGCGAACAACAATAATCCTGAACTACAAAAATGGCATCAGGATATATTAAAGGTCAACCTTTTTTTTTCGGTTTGTAATGCTATCCTTACTTGCAAACACAGAATTGTGATTCAGTCTTACTCATCCTTGCACAAAAATATCTTTCGGTAGTATCATGATTCACCTGTTGAAGGATATTTGGGATTTCTTCATACTTTCAAGCGAACTGCAACAGGATTTTGTTGGACTAATATGCGTAAAGATGTTGCAAATTTGTCGAGACTTGCATAATATGCCAAGAGAATGTTGCCCAGGTTCGACCTGCCGGTCTTCTCCAGCAGTTGCCTATTCCAACAAAAGTTTGGGAAGACGTCTCTATGGATTTTGTAACAGGTCTTCACAATTCCGAAGGTAAAACCAATGTTTTCGTTGTGGTTGATCGGTTATCCAAATACAGTCACTTTATTGCTTTGGCTCATCCTTTATTAAATTTGATGCATTATTTGCTAAAGAAATTTTAAGGTTGCATGGACTGCTTTGGACAATAGTTAGTGATCGTAATTCTATATTTATGGGCTCGTTTTGGCAGGAGCTGTTTAAATTACAAGGAACAACATTATCGATGAGTAGCACATACCACCCTCAAATATCTAATGGACATACTAAAATTGTCAATAAAGGTTTGGAGATATAATTGCAATGTTTTGTGGCTGATTGTCCTTCAAAGTGGGTTAAATTCTTAGGTTGGGCTGAATTGTGGTATAATACTTACTTACATATTTCCGCGGGGATGAAACCTTTTGAAGCGGTTTATGGACGTCCACCTCCCGTTATCGCACAATATTATTTAGTGAGTCTTATAAAGATAGATGTTGTAGACACTGAACATTAAATAAGAGAAAAAGAAAGATGCAATTTGCAATGCATGTTAGTAAATTATAAATATATACTCAAGTATAGTATTGTCTTTTTAATTAATTTTTGTTAGAAAAGAAAGAACTCTAACAAAAGAAACTAAATTGATTAACTTTGGGTAACAATTGTAAACATGTAAACTTTTTTTAACAATGATATCATGATTATAATGGGGATGAAAATCTTATTCCCATAACTTCTTATTTTGATTTAGTGCTTTCCCTTTGCAAGCATGTAATGAACCACAACAAACCCAGGTCTATACAAAAGTATAAATCTGATAACTTATATGTACATTCATAAACAATACGTGATGTTTATTGTGTCTTATCAACCATTCTAAATGATATTAATACAAGAGTAATGATATATACCACCCAAAATCATACCACCCAATTATCACCTATGACGTGGCGTGAATTGGTTGGTAATAAATCGTTAATCAGATCAAAAAATAAATAGATTAACGATTTATAACTAACCAATTCACACTACGTCATAGATGGTATACATGATTATGATTTTGAGTGGTATATTTCATTACTCTTTCTAAAAATAGTGTTTAAGTTCAAAATTATGTCCCAAAGTCAATCAATTTAGTCCCATGTATTAAAGTTCTTCCTTTCTAACATAAATAGTTAACATTACACTTGAATATCTTTATAATTTACTAGAGTGTAGCTTTTAAATAAATTTTCTCTTTCTTTAATATCCATTACACACTAAATTATATATTTAAGATAAATATTATCGTTACAACTATTAGACTGGTATAATAATTTTGAAAGTCCTGAATAAAATTTTGAGTTATATAATTCTCTATTAAAAATATTATTAAAAAATAATTAAATGTCACAAGAATTTTATAAGAATATTCGTTTTTATTTTTTTTGTTAAGAGGTGGAAATTCATGAGGGTTTGTTGCGAATATCTCGATCTTTTTTTTATCATTTGGATGTTTACTTACGGGGGATGAAAAAATTAAATAGCTCCTTATAATGACATCTCATTCTTATCTAAAATAAAAGTTTAATTCGTCCAAAAGTCACAAATTATTAAAAATTTATGTTAACAAAAATAATATTATAAAATTTTCTAATTTTTTAAATTATATATCATTCTCCTAAATCACTAAATCTATAGAATGTATAAAAATATGAAATAATTTATATTTATTATAAAAAAATTATCATTACCGTATATATTCAGTGTTAAATCAATAATAATTATAATTGTAATAAAGAAAATTGTAACACTTTTTTAACTTATATAAAATATTTCTACTAAATTAATAAAGTTGATGATGATAATTATTATATATATATATATATATATATATATATATATATATATATATATATATATATATATATATATACGAGATTGCAATTATTAAGTATATAAAAAAACTGACTATATGGAAACAATGATTAAATACTGAGAAATATGTTTGTATATAACATAGAGTAATTGGCATAATACTAAGTAATATTCAAAATGCAATCCAAATATTCATAATCATTGAGTATTGTCATAAACAATGTCTAAATAATGACAATTCACTAAGTATTGTCATAAACAAGGTCTAAATAATGACAATTCACTAAGTACTCAGTGAATATGCATGATTATTAAATATGTGTATGCGAGATCACTGAGTATTCACTATTCCATGTATATAACAATATAAATTAATGCATGGAAAATCACTGAGTAACCTAAAAACAACAGATTTAGATAAGTAGATGTAAAAATCACTGAATATAGGGGGTAAATTAACTAAGTATGGAGAAAATTATACTTAAATTAACACATAAACACGAAACACTAAAAACATAGAATGAATATCAATCATATGTATGAAAACACAATTAAATTTAAAAAGAACATCGCATAAGAAAATTACAGCGTACGTAGTGCAAAACTCAGTTATCAAAAAAACGCTAAAAGAAATAAAACCAAATAATGATGCACAAAAACAGAATAATATTAAATACACGTAAATGGATACAGATAGAAATGTTAAGAAATGGTGAGAAAACATAAAAAAAGCAGAAGAAGATGCAGAGAGAGTTGCTGATCTGATTTCACATAAATTTAGGAATTGAAAGTTAAAAAACAGACCGTAAGATCGATCATTGTGAGTAAATATATGTGTTTTTATGTGTGGCTTGTATGCGCGATTTAATAATTAATACATATATATATATATATATATATAGTAGTGATAAGACATTTAAGGGTATAATTGGTAATGGGTGAAAGGCTATCTAGTGTTAAATCTTAGTTGTGGCCTTTATTAAAAAGAGTAGACAGTGAGGTGTGATTGAGTTTATAGGAGGGGTCTCCAAGATCCTTTGGGTAAAAATATCTCTTTATTTAATTAGTTTGGTAACTTCTTAAGTACGAATAATAAAAATTAAGTGGAGTACAAAAGGATTACTATTCTAGTTCGCTCCAGGGACAATTTTGCGAATTTAAAGGTTCTGGGTGAAACTTTAAATTAAGTCCCTTATATTAGTAGAAGTAATTTATATTATATAAATCACATAAAATTGTAAAAAAGTTTTTGTTTAACTGAAGTGTGAAATTATATTTGAAAACTTGATTTAGTAACTAAAAAAATCACATAAAATTATACTTTAGTAAAAATAGTTAATATCTACGAAAATTTGAGAACCACGTCCCGATTTATTTACCATCTGGATTATTTATATATATAGGGTAATATAAATATTTTAAAATCCTCATTAACATGACACTATATTTTTATTTGAAATGAAAATTATATATGTCTCAAATTCACAATTTTACATAAAAATAATATAATATGTATAATTTTATGGTACATTTTAAAATTGTATCGTTCTCTTAAATTATTAAACATAACAATAAATAGATAAAAAAATATAATCTATATATACGATAACGAAATAGTATTATTAATGTATATAATAAATATAGAATCAATATAATTATACTTTATATAAAAAATTATAACTAGGGAATATGTTTCATTATAATCAATCACAAGTGTTTGTGAAAAACCTTGTGCCACAAGTTGTGCCTTACATATTTTAATTTCATTATTCTCGTTGCTTTTTTTGTACAAATACCAATCTGTATCCAACTGTTTTTACACCGTTAGGTGTTTGCATGGTTGGTCCAATAACTTTTTTAATTTTCTAAGGATTTCAATTTAGCTTTTATTGCATCTTTCCATTTAGGTCAATATTTTCTACGTCGACATTCTTCTACCGTTTTTGGTTCGGGTTCATCATCCACAATATCTAGGGCTATTACATATGCAAATACATTATCTATAATGACTTTCTTTTTATCCTAACTTTCTCTTGTATATAAATAATTCAAAGATATCTCTTCAGACTCCCAGTCATATTTTTCTTTTCAAACTCACCATCCTCTATTTTTACGAGAGCATTTTCTTTAGACTCATCAATCACATTTTTATAAGACTTATCTCTTCGGGAGCACTTGCTTTTTGTGTCATTTTCTTTCTAGGATTCTTATATTTTGCTCCAATAGGACGTCCACGTTTAGTGCCCAAATTTACCATATTATTAGGATGTCCTTCCAGAATATCAACATGTGATGGTGTATTTGTAGCCGATATATGATATTTTGTTACTTTCTTAATATCAGTAAACGCGTCCGGTAAATGATTTGCAATATATTTCAAATTAATTATCCTTTGTACTTCATGCTCATTTCTATTTGTGTGTGGGTCAAGATGAGACAAAGATTACACATTCCATAAAATTCCCCGCTGTTTATTATGAAATGACACTTTTTCTTCCTCTAACGGCGGGATTGTCTCATCAAAATGACAATCCATATATCTTGCTCAACAAATCACATGTGATGGGCTCAATATATCTTATGATGGATGGGAAATCAAAACCAACACAGATTCCTAGGCGTCTTTGAGGACCCATTTTTCTTTACTGTGGTTGAGAAATTGGAACATAAACAGCACAGACAAAATTTGTAACATGAGACACATCTGGCAACTAGCCAGAAATAAATTGGAATGGTGATTATTGATTAATTGAAGTTGGTCTAACACGAACTAATGAATCAGCATGTAAAATTGCATGCCCCCAAACAAAAGTGGGTAAGTTAGACCTTAAAAGTAAAGGTCTAACAATTAGTTGCAATCTCTTAATAAATTACCCTGTCAGGCCGTTTTGAGTGTGTACATGTGTTATAGAATGTTCAACATCAATACCCATTGACATGCAATAATCATTAAATACGTGAGATGTAAATTCACCAACTTTATCCATATGAATAATCTTTATCGGATAATCTGGAAAATATGCTCTCAATCTTATTATTTGAGCAAGAAGTTTGTCGAAAACAACTGTTTGTGTTGACAGTAGACTCACATATGACCATCTTGATGATGCATCTATTAGGACCATAAAGTAACGAAATGGTCCACAAGGTGGATCAATAGGTCTACAAATATCCCCTTAAATTCTTTGTAAGAATGTTGGAGATCTAATGTTAACTTTCATTGGAGATGGTCTTATAATCAACTTCCCTTGTGAGTAGGCAATACATACACATTCACGAGATAATAGAATCATTTGGTTGTTTAGGGAATGTCCAAGTGAGTTCTCAACTATTCTACGCCTCATTGTTAATCCAGGTGTCCAAGTCGCTTATGCCAGAGTCATTGAACTTCTGTTTCATAACAATATTTGATTCCATATATCTTATACTTGCATATTATAACCCCGATGAAAAATTTGGGAGTCTTTGTTTCACTTGCTTCTTGCAAGAAATATTTGATGTAATGCAAAGATATTCTTTATTCCCTTCGTTCATAGTCTCTATATGAGAACCATTTAGACATATGTCTTTGAAACTAAATAAGTTTCTTGTAAATTTATTACAATACAAAACTTCTTTAACTACTATATTTGTTCTCCTTTGCAATATATGTTTGCTATTCCAAAACCTTCAATTAGTTCAGTGGTACGGATATTGTACTAATATTTTCTTTATTTTCAATTTAAGCTTAAAAAGTATTTTTTATCTCGAAGTATTGTATGTGTCGTTCCACTATCGACTAAGCAAAGATCTCCGTTACTCATGTCTACTTTGCTCATAACATTGATATTTTCCATTTTCTATAAACAAAATAAATAATGTAAGAGGTATAATAAGGAGAAGACGAATAATTGGGATAATCCATTGTATATTAGGTTTGATGCATTACAACGAGAACTTACTTAAATAAACTATATTTCATGTAAATTTATTATTATGATGATGAAATTTAAGTAAATGTAACATTCATTTAATCGTTTTTGTTATTGCCGACCACATCATTAGCGTCACCACCAACAAATTCAATCTCATCAATTTCTCCACTTATCTAATTTAGGAAACCATCAACATTAAAAAAGAGTAAAATCTACTTGTTTATTTTCATCATTGTTGTGGAAAGTCTCACCTTTTATAGTATTGTTAAAATCAGCAAAATTGTTTTCTTTTCCCTTACCATTAACAGATGCATGATATTGATTAACCCAATATTTGTTGTACGACAGGTACGAGACCAATGTCCTTTCATCCCACACCTATAACAATCACCATCATCATTTTTTAAGGTGTCATAATTCATACCTTTACCTTTCTCTTGTCTCCCACCATTATTTTTGTTCCACTTCAAGTGATTGTTTGGGCTATGTCCACGACCATAATCGAGACCACGACCACGATCACAACCGTGACCGCGATTGAGTTCACCACCACGACCCGACCACGACCTGTACCAAAATTACTTATATTTACTTCTAGGAAAAATGCATTAGCATTTACTTTTGGGGGAATGATGATGATCCAGTGAGACGTGAATTATTATTTTTCATTACAAATAGTTTTTTTGCTCAGCAACAAGGAGATGTGAGATCAAATCAGAGTATTTTTTTCCAGAATATATGGTTTACATAGCCATGTTAGTTGGGTGAAAGGTAAAAAATGTTTTCTAGAGCATATCTTCTTCACTAATATTAACTCCACACAATCTCAACTGAGATATAATTTTAAATATAAAGCCAAATTATATTCACTCACTGTTTTAAAATCTTGTAAAATCAACTGCATCTAGTCATAACGAGCCCTAGGGAGTATCACTCCCTTTAGGTGATCATATCGTTATGTCAAGTTTTTTCATAAAATGGTTGGATCCTTGACACCTACATACTCGGATTCCAACCCGTCATCTATGTGGTGACGAAGAAAAACCATGGCCTTTGCTTTGTCTTGCTCACTACTTGTATTTGTTTATTTAATTGTATTACCAAGTTTTTTTTGCTCTTAAGTGGATCTCAGCATCGAGGACCCAAGTTAAATAATTTATTCCAGAAACATCAAGAGCAGCTGATGTCTCCTCATTTGTGATAGATTTATATTAGGATGAGACATCATTTTTAGTGATTTAGAAGTCTTTCTAATCGATTTTCTTGAGAAATACTACACTTTCCTATTTTGAGTCTTGATTTAGTAAATTATAATTTTTAGAGCATATTGAGTTTAATTATTTATTTAGTGTGAAGTTTTAAAGATAATTATGGAGATTAATTAGAGTCCAAGTCAAAGACTAAGAGATATGGAAAGAGATAAGCATGGTAATTGGAGATAAGGAAAGAAAAGCTAAAAATATGAAAAAGGAAAAGCTGCCTTAATTCTGAATTTCACCACCCACGACCACAAATCAGCTTATATCTCAAAATCGGTGGGGAGTTTGGAGAAACGGTCAAGAGAAAAGTTAAAGATCTTTCCGAGACGATGAATTTCGACTACTCATATGTAGGGATGTCAATGGGGCGCGGGTTTGCGGGTACCCGCCCCACCTCACTTTAAACGGGACGGGTTTTAAGGTATTAAATGGGCTTGGGGCGGGTTGTGGGGATGGATTTTCAAAACCCGCACGAGACGGGGCGGGTTGTGGGGATAAGTATTCCCCACCCCGCAAACCCTCCCCGCATGTATATAATATATAATTAATATATTTCATTTATAATGCATATTTTAATTTCAATCATTATTCAAATCAAAGTGCAACTCCAAGGGCAGAATTTGTTTAAAAATCAAAATACAAATGCAAATTCTAAAGAATGGAATATTTGAGAGTTTAAAAGTAATAACATTTGTAGTAATAAAAAAAATTTGAACGATCAAAATGAAACCCGCGGGTAGAACCCACACCCCGCGGGGAATAAATGAGCGGGGCGGGGTGTGGGGAAGAACAACGCGGGGGCAGGGCGGGGTGTGGGGCTTCTATTTTTTTGTGGGGCGGGGTGCGGGGATTGGTAAACCCGCCCCATTGACATCCCTACTCATATGCGTCAAACGGATAAGAACTGAAGCTGTTAGGACCAAAACAAAAACGGGCCTGATTTCATATTTTAGGGTTACGAATTTGAGTTGGGCTTGGAGTCCACTACTTCCCTTCTCCTTCAAGAAAACGAATTAGGTCTTCTAAACACCTATAAATACACCCTTATATCACTTGTAAATCATCCTTGCCTCATAGTATTTAGTCCTTAGGTTTATTATCATCAGAATTATTGTAGAGAGCAAGATGGAGTCTTTTATTATTTCTTTTAGTTTATTTCCTTCAGGTATGAACTAATTTTCCCATAGCTTGGGTTTTGCATCATGTATAATCTATGAATTCTAATTTCTTTCTATCTAAGTTTCTTTGAGAATTATATGTTTTAATCTGATATTAGCTGCTTACCTATATATTTGTTTATATGTTTTGATTTAATGACTGTTTTCCTTGCTAGTGCACGAGTATAGGATTACCTGACTAGTAGTTAGATGATCACCTTAGCTGGGTGTCTAATTATTGAAACACCACATAACGTCTAGTGTCGATATTGGTCTTGACAACACTTATTCGAACTAGATAGTCATTAGGGTATAATTTAATCACTATCACCATGTTTGGAAATTGATTGCTTAGGGCCCTAGTAGCGTAGGAAAACCCTATTTGAACCAGCCTCGTGGTGTGTCCGTAGCCCCCTTAGTCGCTCTCAAGGTTTAAGGTATGGGAATTTAGAATCCTGACTAAGTATCTAAGAGCTAATTATCTCCCTTATTAACTAGATTTGATAGAAAGAATTAAAAGGATTAGTGCATACTAGCAAAACCTAAGGTATACTTCTCATCTCATATTTCTTCGTATTTATTTTATTGTCTTTAATTTTCATTAGCTTTATTTAGTATCTCGAAATTATTCTCTCTTTATTTCTGTCTTTTAATTAATTACTGTCTACTCGTTATTTCTGCTCATTCGTATAACACACTAAGTCCCTGAGAACGAACTTAACTTATCATTAAAACTTGCATACGTCCTGTAATACTTGCAATACCGTGTCTGTCTAGGGTGAAAGTGCATTGTTTTCTGGCTATTCTTTTTTATCACACCCTAGGCGACACCAGCAGAAAATTTAAGATTGGTTATATTTGTCATGATACTATAATACAAAAATAGTAGCATTTAGATTAAAAATCATGTCATAACTCAATTGGCAACGTAAGTTGTTATTTTTGGATTTGGGATAGGTTCAAATCTCACAAGCGCTAAAAATAATTAAAATTATGCTTGTAGGCCTCAAGCGTAGAAGTAAATCTTGTTTCATTTTCAAGTCATTCATAATTACATTTACATACAAGCTTCATGCCTTTTTTCTTTTATAATGCAAGCTTCATGCCCTCATTTTTTTTGTATACTTTCTAAAGTGAGTAACCCATACTTCTTTTCACACTATTTGAATATTAGAATTGTATTAAGAAAATGTAATATTAGCACATTATGTTGTATTAAAATACTCCTTGTCAATGTAATCTTACAAGTTATTTATCAGCTCAAATACTGTAAGAGTATTGTATGATCAAATTTTTTATTACAACAAAAACAACAGACACATAAATATCCTAATATGTAAAGGTTGCAATGGCAATTCTTATAATATCTATAGATTCCAATGGAAAGTCCTTATACTACCTCTTTTTTTGTCAAACGAAATATATATTGATAGATATAGTACGTTTCTTATAATACTCATTACGAAAAGATTAAAAAATTTCCAGTTAAGATTTGATTTGAAACTTTATATATAAATTATAGAATTGTATGCGTAAATCATATAATATACTTCCTTAATTTGATCGGCAGAGACTCGTGCTAATAGCGTGTTAAGAAACTAATACTAAAGATAATATAAAGCTAAGATAGATAGAGAATTATAAATAATAATTTCATAATTTTCTTCAACTTTTTGTATAAAATACAATAAATGTCTTTTCATAATAAAGCTAAGAATTAGGGAGGTTTAAAATCTAAAAGGAAATCCATTATTTACAATAATTAATAATTATATTACATCTGTAATTATTAAAATATAATATAATATTATAAAATTTACGAAAATGAATATTATAAAAAAAAATCCAAAAATGAAAAAATTGGGAAATTCCAATTTTTTTGGATGAAGTTCGATATTTTTTTAACTCGAACAGGATTGAATTTTTTAGTTCCCAAATAAAATTAGATATTTTGCAAAGGATCTTGCCATTTCCTAGGTCTATATTTTTTGAATGGCAAATCAATCCTTGAATTTACGTTTTCCTATCAGATGTGTTTGATCTAAAATGAATGGGAGATGTGTACTTTTAGGGAGTAATTGAATTAACCTTCAATTCAACCCTACTTAAAGACTATTTAATTATTTTTATAGGATGAAAAATTCAAGTCAAACACTAACCCACTTTGAACGTCAATCTATGAATACATCTTCCCAAACCATTCAAATTCAAGCACGCAAAAGCATTCAATACAAATGGATAGGTAAAACCACCACCTTTAATACTCACGCTATGCATTAGATAGTATGTGTCTAGAGTTTTTTCTGAGTAAAATTGATTGCCTAACCTAGCATACATGGCAACCATTTTGGTGGAGAGGGAAGGGTTGGGGAGCGTTAAGGCTGCCAAGGTCATGTGAGCGTGGAGTTGTTGGACTAATCTGAGGGGTTTTGGACTAGTTAGAATTCGAAAATGGGTATGTAAGAAAAGATGGTCGGTGGTACTACATTGAAGGTTCAAGGTTGCTTTTTAATTCGATCTCTTTATATAAAGACCAATAAGTGGAAATGTGGGACACTCTATTTAATCAATGATCGATTCTTCACCAGAAATTTCAACTCATTTCTTCCTCGTGATTCTTCATGTCCTTCATCATCTAAAATATATCAAATGTTATGTCGGGACAAAGTTTGTTATAACAATCCGTATAATAGTAGTGACACTTCTGGAGAAATTAACTCGACATTTTGAAAACATGGACCCTTACTGAATACTAGATCAAAGTTCCTTTAAATTGTTTAAAGGACACAAACGTAATAGGAAGCCGCGTATTTGGGGTTGTTTATGGAAGGTCGATGCCAAATGGAATTATTGTGTCTATTAAACAGTAAAGAGGCAAAGGTAAAACAAATTATCATGGATTCTTAGTTGCAGTTCGATGTCTATGTAGTATTAAGCATCAAAATACAGTCACGCTACTAGAATTAACATCAAAATGAGGATACAAATTTGTTGTTGGACGATTACATGGGAAGCTCAGAGGATATGTTACATTGTCCCAGTGGTGCAGATTTGCAATGTCATATGAGGCATTTAATTGAGACTGGTCCAGGCAAGAAGTTGATTTATTTGTACCATGATTGTTCCCCTTCAATAATTTATAGGAATATTAACTCAAACAATATTTCGGGGGATTCAAATTATTAAGCTCATGTTGATGATTTTGGGTTGACCCGTATTTTCGGTACTTATGTAATATATTACATTGCTACATGTAGGTTAACAATTCACGAAATTGTACAAACAAAGTGACGTTGTATCAAAATGTGTCATTAATAAAAACTTTTTTGTCTAAAGATGTACAATTAACATAAACCTAGTATATAACTGGTTTTGTATCCAAGGCTGACGAAAAGAGTGACGTGCACAATTTTGATGTGCTGCTATTAAACTAAATAAGGGGTGTAAACCAGTGGGTAACTTTAGTAAAGCTATAGAAGATACTGTGACATGTGTAAGAAAACATGTCAAAAGTAAGTTCACAAACATCTGATGTTGCTCCTACTTCACAACCACCTGCTAATGTTGTTTTGCCTTCAAGACTCACTAAATATCCATGTACTAGGATTATTGAATTATTCAAAATTGTTATACTTTGTGTTCAGCATGCTAGTGGTAGGAGTTCTACTATGAGGAAAGTTATTCAGATGCTCATTGAGTCTCTGATTACAATTCTTCAATCTCCAGCAAATTTGGATGGGCAAGTTACTGATCAATTGTTTGATGTTCACGCTAACCTTCAATTTCATTAAGTGAATCCTATGTTGCTAATGCCACAACTCGTGTAAGATATCACAGATCATATGTCAAACTCATATATAAAAACTATTATAAACCACATGTATAGGATATATATATATATATATATATATATATATATATATATATATATATGTATATATTAATTGTTAAATTTCTCTTTCTCTTTCTCTGTATATATTTTTATAAATTAACCTCTAAATTCTGTGTGACATTCTTACTGTTAAAATATATTAGCAACATTAAAAAATCCACAAAATAAATTTCAAACATGATTTAAGATGCTGGAGATGTAAGTTAAGGATTTACATGTTGTGGTTCGTGGACATTGCAGATCTCAAAGTGTTCGATGAAGATCGCGGTTGAGACTCGTAAGTGATTGGGTAGTTGGTAACATGAGAAGTCTAGAAAGTAAATGCATTTGGGTTTAATGGAAAGGAATTATAAGGTTAGGAGAAGAATTGATATTATAGAATATGGAAGAAAGGTAAATAAATGGAATTAAGGAGAAGTTTTGAAACGGACACACCATTTATCGAGTTTGAAAACTCAAAAGAAAAAGACTGCATATATTACTAGTATTTTGATGTCTTCTTCTAGTAATTAGATCACAAAGATGGCATATTCAAACCTCACTAATCATGCGCATTTTCTATGTAACAGTTGAACTTGCGTTTAATTAACAAATTTTTGATGTTGGAAAATAAGCGTTTGTTATATGTACAAAGCTCCCATATCAGATGAGTGATTAGATGACCAGTGTTAGGAAGTTATATAAATTAAAGAAAGTTGATAGGATAACGTACTTACCTGGACAGGGTCAATGGTTGATCAAGAAGAACCATGGCCTAGGCTAGTGACCTCCATTGCACTTAGGAGGGGTGCTTGCCTAAGATTAACCCAAGTGGTTAAGTCTATGTCATAATTTGTGGTAGAGGGGGCCTGCGTTCGCGCGGCCCCTACCCAATTTGAGTTCAAATATTATTCTTAGGTCTATTTAAAAAAGTATTATTTTACTAATTACTATTTTAGGCCAAAACTATTACTCCTTTTTAAATATTTGTCTACTCAAATTTTAACATTTTTTTCAGTATTACTTTTACAAAAAAATTATATTTATAATATATATTTAAGATATCAAGACAAACACTTTATAAAAGGTAATTTTATAATAAGGATTGTAATTATTATATTTTTTAAAGGTAATTTTATAATAAAAATGTAATTATTATATTTTTTAATATGTGAAAAACAAAATTGATAGACAATTAATAGCAGAGTGAGTATTATTCATAAATTTTAATGGTAATGTGAGTATTTAAAATAAATTGATCATATCACAAATTTTGAGAATTCTATTTAAAAAGTTTACATTGTTCTTAAAATCTACAAAATATCTCATGAATTTTATAAAATGATGACTAAAAAATATACACGCGAATACGTTTGACCTAAAAATGATACTTTTGAATATGTTTGGTCTAAAAATGATTTTCGAAACATTTAGCCTTAACACTATGTAACACAAGATAGGTTATAAATTATATCTTTATTTGGTCATATTCACAACACGAGAACAAGGACATCTTTATAATTAATTCTAGATTTCTACATAAAAATATGTAATACAAGACGGGTTATAAATTTAACAATTTTGTATGGCCATTTATTTAAAGGGGGTTTAAGATTTCTTATATGCATTGGTTGATGCATTACAAGCCTATCACGCTTCATATGTTGGTCGAATGTATTGTAGGTCCACCACACTTCATACGTTGGTTGAATACCTTCGCTAGAATATTTATTATATGTCCTTCTAGAGTAATAATCTATGTTGGAGTGTTTATATCAAATTTATATAATTTCACAATATTATGTATTTGCAGTACTTTACAAATGAATTTCTTTGAACTTCAAGTTCAGAATCTTTAGTTCGTGGATATATAGATGAGACAATAAATTGTATTCTACAATGTGTCACACAATACTTTGGTTACAGATTCTTTTTCCTAATTAGGGTTCAATTATCTCATCATTTTAACACTCAACAAAACATGTTTTAAATATCACCTCTCAAGTGTTCAAGATATAAAATAATAGAAAGAGAATCACCAACATATATCCCTAACTCATATACGGAGATAGCCTTACAATGAATTTACTAGAAAATATTATATATATGGGTAGACACTTGTAGAAGAATAACTTGGTTCTTTTAAGTAGAGACTAGGGCTGCAAACGAGCCGAGCCGAGCCGAATACTAGATGTACAGGCTTGTTTGTTTATTTTTTCGAGCCGAGCCGAGCTCAAAATTAAGCGAGCCGGGCCGAGCCGAGCTCAAATTTAAACGAGTCGAGCCCGAGCTTCCAATGATCCAAATCAGAAATGTTATAACTTGTTTATTTAACTTATAGAACCATATTTTTTAGTTGTTATTTATGGTTGAAATGATATTTTCATGAATATTTGGCATTTGATGGAGTGTATAACATGAAAATATGAAACATAACATTAATAAAAAAATAAATGTCTAAATAAATTAAAAATATCCAATTTAATATTGAAGGTTTAATAGTATATTTATAAGTAAATAATATATTAATTTATAAGTCATAATTTTAAACGAGCTCACGAGCCGAGCTCGAGCAGACTCGTTTATTTATCGAGCTTAAAATGAAGCTTGAGTTTGAGCTTGTTTATATTCGAGCCGATCTCGAACGAGCATTTCTCCGAGCCGAGCTCGAGCGGCTCTCGAGCGGCTTGGTTCGTTTGCAGCCCTAGTAGAGACCAAATGAATTCTCTATCGTTCAAAATATCATTACTATCCCTGAGTGACCAAGTCAATCATGTCATAATACAAAATTCTTTGGATTGTAATATCTTTGATTTTGCACAATGTGTACATGTTTCACGGCTCGAATTTCTATATATAATACAAAGTCTTTTGCAATATAAAGGTTTGTGTGCTTACCTTCAACAAACATGTGAGTTCTAGTTGCGAGCTTAAAGTTTTAAGGGTATAGAGACTTTGAGCCAAACACCCAAAATCTTGTGTTTGTTATCTTCCGTTACTATTTACTTTCATGCATATCTTGTGTTTGATTTATTGATTCCATAATTGCTTAGCTTTGGTCATTTCTATTACATGACTAGTGTTTGATATATTGTCTCCAAAAGTTATTGTGTAGCTTAGCTTGCTTCCTAATCTATTTTATTGAAATCCAAAAAGAGTATCTCTTTATGAAGAATTTATCTTCTATTAATTTTTGCATTGCATAGATCCTATTCACCATCCTTTTAGGACCATATCTTGGGGTTCACAGTTCAATGGTAACCATTTTCATCTTCTTCATTTGAGTTCTTCTCCAGTATGCCATTAATGAGACTTGCAACCTTCAAACACAATATAACTAGGGTTGTTCGTGTATTTAAATGGGTAATTTCATTTGTGAATGGGTTGTTTGTGTTTTCAAATTGGTGTCGAGGTGGTAAATAGGTCGAGAGGTGGGTTGTGCGTTGTTTCTGAATAGGTTTTGCATTGGTTTTTAATGGGATGCTTTATTTTTTAATAATTGTTCATGTTCTCGATTAGGTCACTTCAGTTGAGAATGATTTGTGCATTGGTTCTAATGGGATGCTTCATTTTCGAATCTCATATGCTTCTTTTACGAATGGGATGCTTCGTTGACGCATGGTTTGTTCCTTTTTACGTATGATTTGTGAGATGAACACCAATAAAGCTTGACATATTTTTTGGTAACTTATCTTTTCAAATATACGTGATTTTTTTGGTGTATTTTGACATGATTGTTATCATTTTGATTAAATACACAACCCAGGGGCAAATCCATCCACTTTTCCATTAAAAATATGGTGTATTTTTTTGGATAATACTTAGGGATGGCAATGGTTACGGTTAAAAACCGAACCCGACGATAACCGAACCGAATGAGAACCGAATTATATAACCGTGGTTAAAAACATTAGGTTATGGTTTTAAAAAGTGTAACCGATGGTTAAAACCGTTCGGTTATGGTTTTAGATAAAAATAAAACCGAATAACCGAAATCCGTTTATTATCATATATATTTTTATATTTTATAATAATTTAGTTTAAATTAGATACATTAAAATTATAAAACCCAAAATCCAAATACTATAATTAACCAACTAAATAATAAATATATAATTTAATAAAACACAAACACAATATATATATATATATATATATATATATATATATCAGAGATTTTTCTTGTATTTGTGGTTTGATTTTATAAAATTAATATATTTATTAAATTATCATTTGATTATGGTTAAAAATTATAAAACCCTTTAAAAAAACCGAAACCGTTAGGATATGGGTTTTAATAAAATAAACGGTTATGGTTATACTTTTTTATATTTTGTAAAAAACCGATCCGTTGCCATCCCTAATAATACTATATGGGATATGGACTTTTGTAAAATAATCACCCTATAACTATATATGTCATTATAAATTAAAATATACTTTTGAAAGAATGATTAAATATATAATTTAAAACATATGAATTTTTTGTGACAAAATAGATTAATAAGTTCTAATATTTTTTTGATAAAGAATACCTAACAAAGTTTTATTTGTACAAAGTATAATTATAATGATTCAATATTAATTTATTTACATTGATAATAATACTTATTTAAAATAAATATAAATATATTTAAATCTAAATTTTTGATTTAATTGATATATTTAATGTTTGAAGTGAATAATATATAGTTAAATTTTATCATGAAATCATAAAATGTTATATTATATTTATGTAAACTTGTAGTAAGTTGTGAGTTTAAAGTAAATTAAATATTAATATTTAATGTGGTGTTATGTTAGAGAGAAATTTAAAATATATCATTTACTCTATATATGAACAAAAATAATTTAGATGGTAAATAAATAGGTACATGGTTTAAATTTCCATAAATATTAACTACTTTTACTTAAACTTTATAAGTATGGTTAAACAAATTTCATTTCATAATTTTACATAATTTTCTTTATATATTATTTATATTAATATAACTGGTTCACATAGGGATGGCAATTATTCAAATATTAACCGTAACCGATGGATATCCGATCCGATAAAAAATCCGTTAGTGGAACCGATGGTGCATCCATGAGGGTTTGGTTCTCATAAAAGGTAACTGTTGGATTATCCGTTAGGATTTGGTCTTTTACAATAATCCGACGAGTAATCCGAAATCCGAATAAAAATAAAAATAAATCAAAATATATATACTATATATAAAGATATTCTATATATGCAAATTTCATACATAATATTGATCAAATATAATTATTCCATACATAAACTAGCTAATTGATTATTATATATTTTATTACTATATTGCCTAATATCATTTTATGGTCTTCCAATAATTTTGTAGCTAATATTAGAATTCTAGAAATATTTAATAATTTATTTTATTTAAATCATTTTAAATGATTGCGGATACGGATTAACCGCGGATAAACCGCATCCGTCGCGGATGCGGATTTGGTAAATAATTCTAAAATCCGATGGTTAATGGATGCGGATTTGGTTATCGTTTTTCTTAATGGATGTGGATGTGGTTATGCGATTTTTCGAGGATATCCGATCCGTTGCCATCCCTAGGTTCACAAACTTACCCTAACAGTGAAACTAAACATAAAAATGTTTTTGGTTTGAAAGAATATGAACTAAATTGTGTTAAAATCAAATTCTAAGTTATATATTATAAAAAATATCAATGAAAACTTAGAATCCATACATGTAACTGATTCGATTGGTTAAGGGGTGACTTTACTGTCTAGGTGCTATGCACCCTTTTATTGTTAAAAAAAAAAAAACATGATTCAAAGAAAATATTTTAATGGAAAAAGTCTTATCAAATAACGGTTTAATGAAAATATAACGGTTTACCTAGGGATGGAAATCGGATCCGAAATTTTCGATTTCGAAATAGATTTTTAAGGTTTCGAAATTCCGAAATTCCGATTTCCGATTTTTCCGAAAAAATTGGATCGGAATTAGAACTACATATAAATTTCCGAAATTTCCGGGTTTTCCGATCCGATTTTATTTCCGAATTATATCTCCGATCCGATTTTATTTTCTGAATTATATTACCGAATTATAAATTATATTTTAAAATAATATTGCATGGAGTATTTGAAACATGAAAATCGATGGCCTGTTTCTTTGGTCCTTGAAACATGTAATATTGCATGATCATTTTCTGAGACATTTTTGCAATATTTTTTTTCATGTTATTGGAAAAGTAATATCGGTTTAGCATTTTTTTAACTACTGTTATTTTGTTAGTTCATGTAAATTTTAAGTTTAGTTTTTAACTATTGTTACTCTTTGTGTAAGTTTTATAAGTTTAATTTTTTACTACTGTTACTCATCGTGTAAGTTTTAAAGTACTGATCCGATTTATAATCCTTAGTTCCACAATTTTCGAACCAAAAGTTCCGAAATTTCCGTGCCGAAATTTCCGAATTTCCAGTAAATTCCGAATTAGGAATTGTTTTTCCCAGTTCCGAAAAATTGGATAGGAATTAGAACAGAAAGAAAATTTATTCCGAAAAAAATTGGAATTTTTTCGAAATACCCTTTTTCCGATCCGTTCTTTCAGATTTCCACCCCTACGTTTACCCAACCAAAAATAAATTGATTATTAAACTCTCTAGTTGAAAAAAATATTTAACCGAGGAAAAAAAAAATTGCAAAAGATTCATAAGGAATCTTTATTATTACAAAACTGCCCTGGGAGATTTCGAGGTCTTCTTCCTTATATCTTTCCCGCTCCAGATAAACAGCAAAAACTCTCTCTCGCAGACGCATTTACTATGGTGTGGAACCGAACAACATTATCTCAAAGAGCGACCTTAAACACCCTCATACGACCTCTCCTTCAATGTACTACCTCAAACCCTCCAACCATTTTATCTTACATACCCATTTTCCAATTTCTAACCGGCCAAAACCACCTCAAGTTAGGCCAACAACTCCACGCTCACATGACCCTTCGCGGCCTCATTCCTCCTCACCCTTCACTCTCCGCCAAAATGGTAGCCATGTACGCTAGCTCCGGCGACTTAAATTCCGCTACTAACCTCTTTAACTCCACCACAAATCCATCTCTCCTCCTGTTCAACGCCATAATACGCGCATTTGCATTGTCTCTATACCCAGAAACAACTCTAGATAAATACTTTCAAATGCATAAAATGAGTATCAAAGGTGATCACTTTACGTACCCATTTGTATTGAAAGCTTGCTCGTGTTTAAACTTGATTGGTTTAGGAAGATGTATCCATAGTTTGACTTTCAGAAGCGGGTTAATGTTTGATTTGTATGTGGGTACTTCTTTAATTGATATGTATGTCAAATGTGGAGACTTAAACAGCGCGCATAAACTGTTTGATGAAATGCCTGTTAGAGATCCATCATCGTGGAACGCGTTGATCACTGGGTATATGAAAGAGGGGTTGGTAAATTTCGCCAAGGATTTATTTGTAAAAATGTCTTGTAGGAATATTCTGTCTTGGACAACTATGATCTCCGGGTACACACAAAACGGTTTGGCTCACAAGGCATTAGAACTGTTCGATGAAATGTTGTACCAAGGAGCCGAAGTAAAACCTAATTGGGTAACTATTATGAGTATATTACCTGCGTGTGGGCAATTAGGTGCACTAGAATACGGAAGAAAAATTCATCATTACGTTAACGAAACAGGCTTAAATTCTCACCCGAAAGTCAAAACCGCCCTCATGGCAATGTACGGAAAATGTGGCAACCTTAATGATGCTATAACATGTTTCGAAAGTGTCGATAAAAGTAACATAGTTTCTTGGAATACAATGATCACTACTTATGCGTCTCATGGACTAGGTTTACAAGCCGTTTCAACTTTCGAGGATATGTTGACAGCTGGCGTAAAACCTGACGGGATCACGTTTACGGGTTTATTATCGGGGTGTAGTCACGCCGGACTAGTGGATATCGGGTGGAAATACTTTAATGGCATGAAAAATACGTATTTTATTGAACCGAAGCACGAGCATTACGCGTGTATTATAGATCTTTTAGGACGTTCCGGGAGATTAGGAGAAGCGTATGATTTTGTTTATAAAATGCCAATGCCAGCTGGACCGAGTATTTGGGGTGCATTACTATCTGCCGCTTCAAAGCATAAAAATTTACAAATCGCGGAATTATCCGCTAAAAAATTGTTTGTGTTAGAACCTGAAAATAGTGGTAATTACGTAATTTTATCAAACATGTACGCCGATGCGGGAATGTGGGAGGAAGTTAAGGACTTACGCGCAAAACAAAAAACACGAGGTGTGAAGAAAAACCCGGGAGGGAGTTGGATTGAAATTAACGGAAAGTCACACTTGTTTTTCGGTGGAGATGTATCTCATGTACAAGCGAAGGAGATTTATAAGTTTTTAGAGGAGGTTTATAATAAAATGAAGGCGAATGGGTATGTAGCGGATATAAGATTTGTGTTACATGATGTGAGTGAAGAGGAGAAAGAGTTTGATTTAACGAGTCATAGTGAGAAATTAGCTGTAGCGTTTGGGATTATTAATACGGAAAGTGGAACAATTCTTCGTGTAACGAAGAATCTTAGGATATGTGGTGATTGTCATAATGCTATGAAATTTATTTCGAAGATATATGAACGTGAGATTATTGTGAGAGATGTGAATCGATTTCATTGTTTTAAAGATGGGTTGTGTTCTTGTGGAGATTATTGGTGATTGATGAGTATTCTATGTTGTTTTTTCTGTTTTGTTGTCTAGATTGAATTTATCAACAAATTAGAACCAGCAAAACGTCACAACAACTATACCACCACACAGATGATATTATTGCAAGGTCAAACAACTTAATAATACTCTTCTTAAACCATAACAATTTTGGACAAATAACAAATTTCTAGGTAAATATCACAGTAGGAATGCATACTTAGCGTGTTCTAAAAAGCTGACCACTCATTAGTTGTTGGTAGGGGTGAGCAAATGAGAACCAAATAACCAAACCGAACCAAAAAACCGGAAAAAACCGAACCAAAATAACCGGAAACCGAATAACCAAATGGTTCGGTTTTTAATTTTTCAAAAACCAAATTTTTTGGTTCGGTTCGGTTTAATACCTAAAAACCGAACCAAAAAAACCGAACAAAAACCGAACTAACGAATGAAAAAATAGGGATTGTGTGAACTTCTTTTATAAGAATTATGTGAGATAAACTTTTGTTAAGAATTTATCATCTACGTGAGATTTTAGTTATACTATTCGATTGTGCTATTAGTGAGAATTTTTTTTATATCACTTAAGATTATAAGTATTTATACTTGATTGATTTTATAAATCATGATTGTATGAAATAGGAAGTGGAAGATTTAAATTTATTGTAGTATTGTAAATTAAGATAAGTATTTTTAGATTATAAAATTATATTTAATTTATATATTAATAGCATACATGGACAAAAGTAATAATAGCATAATTGTATTGGAATATTAGTCTTTATTGGACAATGTATTTCAAGAAATGGGGTGAAAATATTATTGACCAAGCATCCGAATTCGAAGAGAAACCAAAACCTAACCGAACCGAACCAATTCGGAACCAAAAACCGAATGTGGAACCAAATGCGAACCACCCGGTTTGGTTATTAAATTATAAAAAACCGAAATATTCGGTTCGGTTCCGGTTTTGGCCAAAAACCGAGACGAACCGAACCATGCTCACCCCTAGTTGTTGGTGGAGAAAGTTTGTCCAACGATGTTTGTTTATCCCCAATAACTTTTATGTGTCTGAGCTTTTTCTTTGTTAGTCATATTACAACCTGATATCCTAGATGATAGGATTTATTAGTATATAATCTGCTAAGTCACCATATCTAATAATTTAATCTTTTGTTTGAGTTTGAGATGGTAGGTTGTTTATTGTTATGGGATATTATGAGTTGAGAGTTGTGATTGTGCTGCGTTATATGATTATGCGCCTTTATTGTAAGCATTGTTAAGTTTAAGAAAAAAAAAATTCAAAATAGACAAAAATTAATAAAGTAAATAAGAAACCACGACAAAGAAAATAATGTTTATTTTCGGTTTCTTAAAAAGAAAGAAGAAAGAAAAAAAATGAGAACTCGGCAATTAAAGTTTGATAATGTGTTTGAGGAGGGTGCTCGTTTATGTATTTTGGAGATTGAATGAGAACTAATTCAAGAGGAGAGTGCGATTTATTTTTCAACAAAAATGTACGAAAGGACCTTTACCTTTCTATTGTAACGAGATAGTTTTTTATCATTATATTTTACGACACCGTTGCCTTTTTTCCATTTTATGTTAGATAATCATTTTTGCATGTATCGAGACTTATTCCACAGGAAATATACATTTAGTGATGTATTTTAATTTAAATGAAAATTATTCTAAAAATTGTTTTTTTTTGTTATATACGAGAACCATTTTTAGACTCGGTAATACCGGTTCGAGTATATACCGCCTAAAAGGATAACCAAGACTTTGTCAAGTTGAGTTTAACCAGGTTAAAATTAATTGTTGATAACTATCACATCCTTTGAATTTAGTTAATTTAATTTTATTATTTATATTATAAATAAAAATTAAGTCTTATATAGTGTTTGTTGGGCTTTGGGCAATCCACTTCTTCTTCTTCTACCCTTTCCCAGGCCACCCCTGGCCCTGGATACGGTATGGGCTAAATTGTTTTAAAACCCTTCCAGAGAAAGAAATAAGTACATAACGCCTCTCATTAATGGAGCAGTGTCTTAACGAGCTCACAAAATGGAAAAAAAAGAGAAGAAGAATTGGTTTATACACGAAGATATAATAACAGTAATATTAGTTAAGTTGCCTGTCAAATCATTATTGCGTTTCAGGTGCGTTTGTAATTCTTGGAATCGTCTTATAAAAAACCCTAATTTTGTTAACAAGCATCTCAAACATCGTAGCTCCACCCAAAATAACGAGTGCATCTTAATAAAGAGGAGGGACTTCAATGTAGGTAGAAGAGGGTTGTCTTTTCATTCTAATAAATCATTCAGTGAGATTCTACCACTTTTGGAGATTCCTCACTTTAATGCTAACTTTGAAATTTCCGGAACTTGTAACGGATTGCTTTGTTTATCGGATGGGGAAACCATGATGCTATGTAATCCGTCAACGAGGGAATTTAAAGTGCTTCCTACTCATCCTTTTCCTTGCCCTAAGTGGAATTGTCGTGCTTTAACTTTTGGATTGGGGTTTGATTCCTACACGAATGATTACAAGGTTGTTACATTTGTACGCATGCGTTTGGAAGATTCATGTAGTACTGGATGTGAAATATACAGTTTAAGTACTAATTCATGGAGGCAAATTGACAATAATTTGAAATATGAATTTTTACATGATAAGAATGTTTTGCATGGATTACAATTCAACGGAGTGCTGCATTGGATTGCCTGGGGATGGGGGCAAGATGATTTTCTTTTGTGTTTTGATGTGAATACTGAAGTGATTCGAGACATAGAACTTCCATATTATGGTATCTGTGCATATGAGACCACTCTAACCGTCTTAAAAGATTCTCTTGCTATATTTAAGTACTTTGCTGGTGAAAATTTTGTTGAGTTATGGGTAATGCAAGAATATGGCATGGCAAAATCTTGGGAAAAAAAATGCACTATTAATGTAAATCATCTTCCTGCTGAAGTTGATTATCGTCATTTTCTATGGAAAGATGAAGCCATACTTTTTGTAGGCAATAGAGAACTGGTCTCGTCTGCCCTTGATACTCTTGAAATGTTACGAGGTGATTTGAAGTTTAGTGACATCATCGTTGTTTATCGAGAAAGCTTAATTTCTCTGAAATGAAAAGTTACTTTAGTGGATAATTTGCCTTATGGATATGCAGAGCATCTATTAGTCTGTCCTTGATTTTCCTGTTAGTTATTTGAATATTAGAATGTTAATTCCTCTAGACTTGTCTGTTTCTTGATATCACTTTTGAAATTTGCAATGTTTTGAGTTTATTATTATTATTCTACCTTTTCATCTTCGTTTTACTTGTCTCTTTGTTTGGTGGCTTTAATTTTCCAGTTATTCTGCTTTTTAAAATGTTCCAGATCAGATTTTGCAATCTTAAAACCCCTCAAATTTGAATGACATTAATTACACTACATTTGTCCAGATACATAGTAAATTTATGGTGAATCACATTAATCTTTATAAATATGAAAAGGATGCACGTGTATGAATTTGCAACACTGAAACAGAAGGAAATTCTTAGATTGTTTTGTAACACACCATTATATTGTGGCTTAGACTTTTAAATTGTAAAAGAAAAAAAGTTTATGAACCTTTACAGAAGAAGTTTACTAGGCAATACTTAGGATGGAATGTCAAAATGAAATTTATTGTTGTTATTGAATATCAAACTTTTTATTTAAGAGGTAAACAATTTTAAGAGGCTTTAAATATAACAAATGCTTATTTTCCAACATCAAGTGTTTGTTAATTAAAAGCAAGTTCAACTATTGTAGAGGAAATGAGCATGATTGTTGAGGTTGAACATGTCATCTTTGTTATCTGATGGTTACATTTCATAAGAATAGCAAACTAAATTACTTACTTCAAGCTCGATAAAAATGGTGGTTCCGTATGCAATCCCTTTATCTTACTTCCATATCTTTATAGCATCAACTCTTCTCCTAACCATATACTTCCTTTCCTTAAAATTCAAATCCATTTACCGTCTAGATTTCTCGTGTTATCAACCTCTAAATCAATTTAGAGTCTCAACAGTGAATTTAATTGCACACTTTGTAATCTGCAATGTCCATGAATGAGCCATTATTGATTTCCTAACTAAAGCAAGTGTAAGAGACGGGATAGGATCTGAAACTGCTGTATATTTATCAGTTCACCGAATCTCACCTAATCAGTCCTATAAACCATTTCATTAAGAAGTAGAAACTGTTCTTTTCACGAACATCAAACACGTTTCAGAAAAAAAAGAATTAACCGAAAAAGATTGACATAATAATTGATCGAATGGTAGTATCTTATGTCCCACATCATTAAATGACAGCTATTCTGATCAACAGATTTGGATTCCAAAGCAACATGAAAAGTGTTAATCATAGCGGAATGGGGGTGTAGTAGTGAACTTCTATCCAGAAGTCTAGTGAAAGATCTTTTGAAAATGCATCATAATTCGTCAGAGTTAGTTCTTTCTACGGCGGTGATTACTCCTAACGATTATCATGGTCATGTAAAATCAGTTCTGTTATCAAACACTTTGTTTCGAATGGGGGGTGTCCTGTTTTAATATCAAACATAACACTTGATAAAAACAGGGCGAAATATAAGCTCCAGGAATCAATTCGTACTCATATGGGGCTCGATGATCAATCTAATCAATTGTTTTTTCCAGAAGCAGACGAAAATGATGAAGTGTGTTTTTCTTTATAATGATTGTTACTTAAAGTTGTGGAGAACGCTTCAAAACTGAAAATTTTCGAGCTAGGACCAAATGATAAAGTGTGTTTTGCCTTATTTGGTGATTGATGCAGAGAATTTGAAGCTGAGTAAAGAATAGTGAGGCTTCGAAGAGATAGATATTTATGATATTTGGTTACCTTTTTATTAATGAATTTTAGCAAGGGATCAAATTATAAAACTCTATTAAAAGATTAAAAGATCATATAGATTCAATCCAACAGAGAAATTAACATGGCTTGAATTATCTAAACCAATAAAAGTAAAAAACATTTGAACTAGAATTAGTAGGGGCCGCGCGAACGCAGGCCCCCTCTGCCAAAAATTATGACATAGACTTAACCACTTGGGTTAATCTTAGGCAAGCACCCCTCCTAAGTGCAATGAAAGTCACTAGCCTAGGCCATGGTTCTTCTTGATCAACCATTGACCCTGTCCAGGTAAGTATGTTATTCTTTCATCTTTCTCCTTTTTATATTAACTTCCCAACACTGGTCATCCTATTACTCCTCTGATGTGGGAGCTTTGAACATATTACAAACGCTTCTTTTTCAACATTATGTTAATAAAGATATTCAAGTGTACTATTGTCCTTTTATTTAAATTTTTGTTAGAAATAAAAAACTATAACAGAAGTGATTAAATTGATTGACTTTTAAACACAATTTTGAACTTAAATGTTGTTTCTAAACTATGAGATCCATTTTGATCAATTTAAATTATAAAGGGAATGCAAATCTTATTCTATAAATAAGATTTCCCAAAAATAACTCCCAACAAGCTCTCTATTTATAAGAGAAATATTGATTACTGTAGCAGCCATCACTAAGGTGTCGTTTGATTTTTCTTAGTGATAAGTACTTAATGCTGAATAACAACTGGATATAACTTATTCTGTTAAGAGTAATGATATATACCACCCAAATTCATACCACCCAAATACCACCTAATGACGTGGTGTGAATTGGTTGGTTACAAATCTTGAATCAAATCAAAAAAATAAATACATTAAGGATTTGTAACCAACCTATTCACGCCACGTCATTGGATGGTATTTGGGTGATATATCATTACTCTTCTGTTAATACGTCTGAATGAATCGGATTTGGTTTGAAATGTTAACGAAACAGACCCGTTAATCAGGTCTGAATTGATCAGGAAAAACAAACAGTCTTACTGATCCAGTATCTTAATGAACCATATTAAGAGTTCATTAAATGCAAACAAACACCATAATATGTATTGCGTCGCAAGTTCTACATCAAAACACACAAAAAAAGCCTAACCAAATTTACTAGTCAAGTTATACAATCTGAGCAGCATAAATAGCTAACTAAGCTTCTAGGGATTGATTTGAGATTGTATATCAGCCTCGTAAAGATAACACGATGGCAAATTCACTTTCATGTGTTCACATGGAGCCTTTTATGGTTGTTACTCAGCCACATTTTCTGATTATTGACGAAATCAGGGTAGCAGACAACAATAATCCTAAACTTCCAAAACGGCATCAGGATATAATTAAAGGCCAGCCTTCTTTTTTTCTATTTGTAATGCTATACTTACCCTCAAACATAGAACTGTGATACCGTTTTCTTCATCTTTGCACAAGACTATCTTTTGGGAATATCATGATTCACCTGTTGGAGGACACTTGGAATTTCTTCGTACTTTTAAGTGAATTGCAACAGGATTTTTTTGGACTAATATGCGTAATGATTGTAGGTGAAATATTCACCGTTCGAAACGAAATAGAAAGAAAAGGCAATTCAAAACAGAAAGAGTAAAATCAATTTAAAGTGTAAACTAACTATTACACGAATGAGATTACAAACGAAAATCAAACTTACACGGAATGAAAAGCGAAAACGGTACACGAAAATAAGCCTAGCGATTAAAAGATATTCTGGCGTACCGGTATCTCCAAACGGAAAAGACTACTAGTTTATCTCGGAGAAGTGAAGTAGAGAGAGTGTTTTGCTTTTGCTTTGTTGTGATTTTTGTGTTGAATACTGGTGGAGAATGGGGTCTTTATATAGGGGAAAGGAAGACCCAAGCCACTCTGAAACGTCCCAATCAAATCCAACGATTCCCTCCCGGATTTGGCTTGATTGAGTTGTCAGTTTTGATTGTCTTGTAACCTCCACGTATTTTATTTCTTGTAACAGCTTTGACCTTTGACCTTTGATATTCCCACGCGTTGACTAATTGACAACAGCTAGAATATTCCATTTCTTCTAACGCGTGCGTGATTGGTGGAGATTTGTCTATACGTTTAAGTTTGAGTTGTCAATGCCCACTATAAGAGTTGGTAGTAAAATCCATTTCATTTTTCATTTTTTGACTCCCCAAACTCCCCAACGACCCCACGACCCACGCCGTCGCCGTCGCCGGTGCCGGGCCGCGCGTGTGGGCTTAATCATTGCCTTGCCATGTGCATGGGTATTGGCTCTTTGGAGTTTGTTAATACCACAAGGTATAAAAATGGCTTTTAGCCTTTACCACCAACCGATGTGGGAAAAAAGCTTTTGTTTACTTTCAAATGTTCCAACAATGATGTGCAAAAATTTGTCGAGATTCTCACAATATGCCAAGAGACGAAGCCTTCCCCGGTTCAACCAACTTATCTACTCCAACAATTGTCTATTCCAACAAAAGTTTGGGAAGATGTCTCTATGGATTTTGATATAGGTCTTCACAATTCTAAAGGTGAAACTATTGTTTTCGTTGTGGTTGATCGGTTATCCAAATACAGTCACTTTATTGCTTTGGCTCATCCTTTATTAACTTTACTGCAGTATTGATGTCTCCCGATTTGTTCTAATTATTAGCCCCTTGGAGACATCCTTTTAGGTGAATAAATGACTTGTTTGATAGACTTTTAAGCTTATTTGATCATATTGCACTTTCTCCCCTTGGAAATTAACTATTTGCAGAATCTGAGCTTTTGTGCGTAAATTTGACTATTTTTAATGCAAAGTTAATAGGTTCTTGAAAGACCAATCCAAGGAGAAAAAGTGAGAATAAAGTCTTAGTGTATTTTAGAGTGTTAGGAAGTGATTTCTAGTCGAGTTTCTATTTTTAGAGTACACTTTCCTATTTCGATTTCTTGATTTCTTGATTTATTCTTTTTAAGCATATGCGGTTTAATTATTTATTTAATGTGAAGCTTAAAGAGATAAATGGTAATTACTTAGAGGCCAAGTCAAGATAAAGATGAAAGGAAAGAAGATTTACATGGAAATAAGAAGATTTGGTAAAGATTTATTCAAAGGAGGAAAAGATAAAGATGCCTTTTGAAATCTGAAATTTTGAAATCTGAAATTCAGCCACGTTTTAGGAATTAAATCATAATAAAAGATTGGCTTGGATTCTGGACGAGTGGTCTGCACCAATAGAAAGAGCTTTCCAAGACAAGCAGTTTCATATATTGGAACTTCTCAAACGGATAAGTATTGAAAAAGATATGACCAAATCAAATCAGCAGAATCTTATCTTTTAAGAGCTACGAATTTGAGAGTCTTTGACTTGTATTCCACTCCAAGCAAAATTCGACCTAGACTCCTCCAACACCTATAAATACACCCCTTAACCTCCTACTTTCACACACTTCAGAGAAATACAAAAGAGGCTTAAGGTTTTCAAGTCAGAGCAAGAAGGCAAGGAGAAGCTAGTGCTGGAGGAGTCCTGTTCTTCCATCATCAGTCATCTTAACCTTTAGGTTCTTTATTTTCTTTCTGTAATTCGACATTATGAGTTCATTTAATTTAATTTTAGTTTTCCATTCCGTTATGAACTAATTTCTTTAGTACTTGAGAATCGCTATATGGGTTGAACTTAATTCTGTTTAATTTATGTTTTCTGAATTTGGGATTTAATAGTTTAAATTAGACTAGGTATTTTGTGTTGACTATTATTTTGTTTTAATTACTAATTTTGAAGTCATGAATCAAACTTAGCTCATAGTAATTAGGCTATTCCATATAGTGGCGTATGGATCACCTTGACGGGAGGTTTAATTACAGACTTAGATAATAGACGCATAGTATCCGTTATTGACCTTGACAGGCTTAACTAACCATGCAGCCAATGAGGTAAATTAGTATTCATCTGAAAGTAGCTTATATTCACCCTGACGGGGCTTGTAATACCGTAGGATAGCTCTTAGGTCCACCCTGACGGGGGCTAGGAGATATTAGAGTCCCGACTAGCATAATAATACCAGTTTAGCCCTTAAACAGAAGCATGAATTAGATAGATTAGGTGAAACCCTTGCGAGGATCAAGTACTCTTTCTCATCTGAAGTTTCAAATCTCTTTTATTTGCTTTCTTTTAATTCAGTAATTTATTTTCTTGCATCTTAATTTATAAAACAAAACAAAAATCTTTATTTTCTGTTAAGCAATTACTCTTACTTTTCGATTAATACCTGAGTTGTGCCTAATCCGTCCCTGCGAACGAACTCGATTTATCGAATATTACTTGGACAACCGTACACTTGCGGTGATTGTGGTTCCTTTACTTTTGCATTAATTTAATAACATACCAGGACCCACCAAGTTTTTGGCGCCGCTGCCGGGGACGGTAGCGTGTGACCCCGGTGTTAATCTTTTAGTAGTTTAATTGTTAGTTTTAGTTTTATTTTTCAGTTTTACGCTTTGGGTTGTTTTTCTTTCTCAGGTTTACAGGTTTTGGTTTATGCGTGAAGATATCGTGATTCTTGCAAATCCCGAAAACCTAGTTCGTGAGGCAAACAAAAGAAAGAGAGACGCTAAAGCAAAAGAGTTAGAGGAGCAATTAGCAAGAGAAACAATGGCTGGTCAACTCAACCCAGCTGCTCCGCGAAACAATGATCCGTGGTTCGTCAATGGCCCTGCAGAAGCTCCGTTTCGTGTTCCTGCCCTCGGAATTGGCCCTGCAAATATTAATGTCGGGAGATTCAGACCCGATCCTGGTATGTTATCTCAGTTTCAGAGTTATGGCAATTTCCGAGGAGCACCTACCGAAGATCCAATCCGTGTTGTACAGAAGTTCATGCAAATTTGCGATTCGTATATTACGCAAGGAGTAACTAAAGAGCAAACGTATTTTGCTCATTTTAGATACTTTGTTATTGATGGAGCAAGTGAGTGGCATGATTCTCAAGAACCCGGAACAATTACAACATGGGACGCATTACAAACCGCGTTCTTCGATCGATACTACCCAACGAATATGAGATTAGATGCGCAAGTTGAATTAACACCATTCAAGCAAGAGGAAGACGAGACTTTGGGTAGAAGTTGGAAGAGATTTCAGATTTGCTTACGAAGAGTCCCTAATCATGGCCTCACAGAAGTTCAACAAATGAAGATATTTTACCGAGGACTTGATGGCTCTTCAAGAAAGGATCTAGACTTGCTTTGTGGTGGTGGATTCCTACTGGTACAACCAGTTCATGCGAAGATTATTTTGAATAGAACTGTAACAAATGAACTTGGTTGGAACACTGTAAGAACACCTGTTCGAGGTGGAAATACTGCGTCAATTGAAGAAAAATTCACCGCCATGGAAAACAAACTCGAACAACAACTGAAACAGCTTACTCTAGCTGTTACAAAAGGTGCTACTGGTAGAAGAGCAGATGTTAATGTTACACAAGAAGTTTATGGATGTTCTAACTGCGGTACACAAGATCATGATTGGGAGACCTGTGAAAACAATCCAGAATCCGTAATGTTCGTATCCAACCGAGGAAATTACAATTCAAGTGGTCAAGGCTATCAACCGAATAGAAACCATCCGGGTTTCCAATATTCAAATCCAAATGGGGCTGCTAATCCAACTTATGCATATCAACCACGCCCCCAAGGAAACAACTTTCAACCAAGACCTCAGAACAACTACCAAGGTGGACAAGCATACGGAAATCAAGCGCAGAGACAACCTCCTCAAGATGCTTATACCGAAACCATGAACCAGAAAGCTTTACCTGCTCAACCTCAAGAAGGTGCTCTAGATGTTCAACAAACCTTGACAACACTAATCAGCATTCAACAATCTACAGCCGCAGCACTTAAATTGATAGAAACTCAGATGGCGCAGATAAATAAGCAATTAAATCAACGTCAGCAAGGACAATTACCAAGTGACACTGAAGAACCCAAGAAAAGAGAAGATTGTAATGCAGTGACGCTTAGAAGTGGTAAGAATCTCCCACCACCTCCTTTTCCCGTAATGAAAGAAAAAGAAACAACTGTGAAAGAGAAACCGGTAAAAGATGTGGGGGAGAAAGAAGATGAACCTGAAGTAATAGAAGTGGAGAAGATTCCGGAAAAGCCAAAGAAGCCAGATACTACAGTAACCCGTCCTCCTCCACCTTTTCCCTCAAGAGTTCAGAAGAAAGGCGATATGGCTGACTATCAGAAATTCCTGAATGTGGTACGTGGTCTTAATATTAACATTCCATTCTTAGATGCCATTAGAGACGTGCCGAAATATGTCAAATTCCTGAAGAGAGCCATCGCCAACAAAAGACCACACCTTGAGAATGAGATGATAGGTTTACCTGAAGAATGTAGTGCCATATGCCAAAGCAAATTGCCACCAAAACTACTTGATCCTGGGAGTTTTACAATTCCTATTTCCATTGGCAATGAGTGGCAAGGGAAAGCTTTGTGTGATTTGGGAGCGAGCATCAATCTCATGCCCAAATCAATTTTCGAGATGTTGAAGATAGGAGAAGCAAGGCCGACATCCATGGTCCTACAAATGGCTGACAGATCCCTCGTACATCCAGAGGGACGCATAGAAGATGTCCTCATCAAGGCAGGTACTTTAATTTTTCCTGTCGATTTCGTTATTCTTGAATACGACGCGGATAGGAATGTCCCCATCATTTTGGGACGACCATTCCTAGCCACGGGGCGTACTGTTATTAATGTAGAAAACGGAGAATTGACAATGCGAATCCAAGACGAGGAGGTAAAGTTCAACGTGTTTAAGGCAATGAAGTTTCCAGATTTGCAAGAAGACTGTTTCCAATTGGACATGATTGACTTAGCCACACGAAAAGTATGGGAATACATGAACTTCGGTGATATCTTGCAAGCTGCCCTAACCCTTGACTTACCAAAACCAATTGAAGAGTTAGCCGAAACAGTGGCAGCTCTTAACTCTGGATATCCGAAGCAGAAGCGTCTCACTTATGAACCTGTCAGAGAACCGGGGGAGATAGTTCTTAAAAATAAACCATCTATCGAAGCTCCCCCGAAATTAGAAGAAAAGCCGCTTCCGACACACCTGAGGTATGCGTATTTGGGTACTAACAAAACTCTGCCTGTTATTGTTTCAGCTACTTTAACAGGTCTTCAAGAAGAAAAACTGTTGCGCATCCTACGAGCTAACAAAGAGGCGATTGGTTGGACTATTGCTGACATCAAAGGCATTAGTCCTTCCTATTGCCAACACAAGATCATTCTGGACGATGAAAATGCGCGCTCAATCGAAGGACAAAGAAGATTGATGCCAGCTATGAAGGAAGTAGTGAAGAAAGAGGTTATCAAGTTGCTAGATGCGGGAATTATCTATCCCATAGCTAGCAGCGAATGGGTGAGTCCGGTTCAATGCGTACCAAAGAAGGGTGGTATTACTACCATCTTGAATGAACAGAATGAAGCCATACCCTCGAGGACCGTTGTTGGTTGGAGAGTGTGTATGGACTACCGTAAGTTGAACAAGGCCACCAGAAAAGATCACTTCCCTCTTCCGTTTATTGATCAGATGTTAGACAAGCTAGCTGGTAGAGAATATTATTGCTTTTTGGATGGATATTCAGGATACAATCAGATTTATGTGGATCCAAAAGACCAACACAAGACAACCTTTACATGTCCCTTTGGTACCTTTGCCTTCTGAAGGATGCCATTTGGATTATGTAATGCACCTGCTACTTTTCAAAGATGTATGATGGCGATTTTTTGGGACATGATCGATGATTTCCTTGAGGTATTTATGGATGACTTCTCTGTATTTGGTGATAACTTTGAGGAGTGCTTGCGGAATTTGGAGAAGGTGTTAGTTAGATGCAAGGAAACTGATTTGGTTTTGAACTGGGAAAAATGTCACTATATGGTTGGTGAAGGTATAGTGTTGGGACACAAGGTTTCGAGTTCAGGTTTGGAAGTTGATCGCGCAAAGATTGAGGTAATTAAAACTCTTCCCCCTCCAATTTCTGTTAAAGGGGTGAGAAGTTTCTTAGGTCATGTTGGTTTTTACCGACGATTCATCAAGGATTTCTCCAAGATCTCTAAACCATTATGTAACTTACTTGAAAAGGACGCCAAATTCCTTTTTGATGAAGCTTGCATGATGGACTTTCAACAGATTAAGGAGAAGCTTATCTCTGCACCTATTGTATTACCTCCTGATTGGAAGATTCCGTTTGAAGTTATGTGTGACGCTAGTGATCTTGCTATGGGTGCTGTTCTGGGACAACGAAAAGATAAGGTATTTCATTCCATATACTACGCTAGTAAGGTCTTTACAAGTGCTCAAGTGAATTATACCGTAACTGAGAAAGAGTTACTAGCTGTAGTATATGCATTCGACAAATTTCGTTCCTATCTTCTTGGGGCGAAAGTTGTTGTTTTTACTGATCATTCGGCAATTAGATACCTTATGGAAAAGAAAGATGCTAAGCCGCGTTTCATCAGATGGGTGTTATTGTTGCAAGTGTTTGACTTAGAAATCCGAGATCGAAAGGGTTGTGATAATCAGGTTGCAGATCATCTGTCACGTCTTGAAGGTTCAGAGCTTAATAATGATCCTGAGTTGGTTCGAGAAGAGTTCCCTGATGAGAGTTTATTTGCTATACATGATGGTACTCCTTGGTATGCTGACATTGTGAATCTTATTGTGAGTGGTAACTTTCCTCAAGGAGCCACATCACAAGACAAGAAAAGATTGATCCATCGTGCTAAACAGTTCTTTTGGGAAGATCCCTTCCTCTACAAAATGTGTAGTGATCAAATGGTGAGGAGATGCATACCTGAGAAAGAGGCTTGGGCAGTGGTTGCGGGTTGTCATGATTCGCCATACGGAGGACACTTCAAAGGAGACCGCACAGCTGCTAAGGTACTACAATCCGGTTTTTATTGGCCTACTTTACATAAGGATTGTCATGAGTATGTTCAGAAGTGTCATAGATGCCAGTTTACTGGTAATATATCCAAGAGGGATGAGATGCCGCGTAATAATGTGCTTGAAGTTGAGATATTTGATGTATGGGGTATTGATTTCATGGGTCCTTTTGTACCCTCTAACGGAAATCTTTACATCCTACTAGCTGTTGATTACGTGTCTAAATGGGTAGAGGCTGTAGCTCTACCAACTAACGATTCGCGAGTAGTGATTAAATTCTTAAAATCACACATCTTCACTAGACATGGGACACCTCGAGTTATTATCAGTGATGGAGGTTCACACTTTGTGAACAAATATCTAAAGACAGTTCTAGAGAAGTATGGTGTGAGACATCGTGTATCTACCGCGTATCATCCACAAGCCAATGGTCAAGCTGAGGTTTCTAATCGAGAGGTAAAATCTATTCTGGAAAAGACTGTTGGCCCCATAAGGAAGGATTGGTCTATGAAGCTAGATGATGCGTTGTGGGCTTATCGTACTGCGTTTAAAACTCCAGTTGGTGCATCTCCGTATCGTATGGTTTTTGGTAAGGCTTGTCACTTGCCTCTTGAACTTGAATTAGGTGAATACTGGGCGATAGCGCAGTTGAATTTAGATCCTACTTTGGCCGGTGAGAATCGTTTGATGAAGCTGAATGAACTTGATGAGTTTAGATTACATGCCTATGAAAACGCGAAGCTGTACAAAGAAAACACGAAGAGGTGGCATGATAATCGTATCCGTGCAAAGACATTCGAAGTGGGACAGAGGGTCCTAAAATACAACTCCAAGTTCAGTAATTATCCGGGAAAGTTGAGATCAAAGTGGTCTGGTCCCTACATTGTGACCAAAGTTACGCCTCATGGAGCTATCGAGATTGAGCATCCAACTGAACACCGCACCTTTATGGTGAACGGTCATCGTTTGAAAATCTATCATGGAGGCGAGGATACTAATCGCATGGTGGATCCACATCCGGGAGAGGTCATGTACCTCCTCGAAGCTGAATAGATGCGAGAGGTAACCCGTCGAGCTTAACGACGTTAAACAAAAGCCATTTCAATGTATATTAGTTTATTGCTTTCAGTTTTTTTTAATTCCTAGTGTACAATTCTAAGTTAGTGTCAAGTTTTAGTGTCTACTTTTAAAGAAATGAGAAGGGTATTGTGTTGATAGTGCAGGAATCGAGTTTGGGGTGCTAGGAGATTTTTTTTTGGAGAATTCAAGGCTGGCGCGGACTACCCCGCGGTGTACCCCCTATACCGCAGGGATGTACCGCGCCCCAAAAACCCGTACCACGGGTTTTATCCAGAAGCAAGAAAAAATGAAGCTGATAGCCACGGTGCACCGCGCCCTATACCGCGCCCCAAAAACCCGTACCACGGGGTGTGTACCGCGTGTTTTTTTGACGGAGTACGTGCGGACTACCCCATGCACCGCACCCCTGCACCGCAGGGCAAAATCCCGTACTACGGGGTGCTAGCACGGGGTCAAGACAGAAGCGAGAAAAATCAAACCAACAGCGCTGCGGTGTACCCCGCGGACTACCCATGTACCGCAGGGATGCACCGCGCCAGGCGGTTTGTGAAGAGTTCGAAGCCCAGTCAACTTCTAACCTCAAGGAGATAAACCCTAGCCTCTTCCAAACGAATTTTCCAGCTCCCAACCCTATAAAAACACCTTGAAGCTTGATCAAACCTCCACAACAAACACATTAACATCATCAAATCTCTCCTCCATCCTCCATAAACATAACCTCTACATCAAATTCATCACAAAACACCATTAAACACAATCAAGATCATCAAGCTTTCAAGAGTTCTTCCAAGATTCATCAAGAAAACAACCTCCTTCATCTAATCCAAGCAAGAAACTCAAGCTATACCAAGTTTTCTTAACTTTATTCTATCCTTGGTATAACTTGAGTTTGGGGTCAATTCAACCATGACAAACAGAACAGACGCTATGGATTATAAGAGGAAGTGTTACACCTTAGGGAAGAACAAGAATTTGTCTGGTTCTACAATTGAAAAGGCCATCAATCTTGATGAGCCTACTGAGAAACAACAAGAAGAGGCACCTGCACCACCACAACACAAGAAATTCATAGCAAGGATGAGGGTATCATCAAAGCCTGAAGAACAGACACCAATCCAAGATCAAGGTTCTTCTTCTTCTCCGAATGATTCTTACACACCCCCATGGGCTATCAAACATCAACAACAAATTGATCATCTAAGAAAACAAGTCTTAGCACTTTGGGAGGAAATTGCCAAGATGAATTCAACAAGGAGTAAGGTAACTTTGAACATGGATATTGATAATAATTCTTCTTCGGAGGAGGAGGACATGATGGATCTTTATGGCCAGGTACCCCGTTCTAATTCTTCTTCTTAATTGATGGTAGACACTAGTTAGGTACTTTTAGTTTAATTTTATTGCTTTATTGAGTCTTTTTCGAGTCGTGGGGACACGACTCACTTTTGAGTTTGGGGTGGGGTTCGTTGCCCCATCCCAATTTTTTGTGATTTACATGCTTTAAATCTTAGGGTTGCGATGACTGTAGAAAATTTTAATGCCCCCATCAAGCATGCTTTTTGTGAATTAATGATAGAAAATAGTTGACTTTAGGAGTTAGTATAAGCTGAACTTTGATTGCATGCAAGTATGAGATAATTGATAGGAAGAATTAATGAACAATGCAAAAGAAGTAAACTTGTGCTTAAGGATAATGAGTGGTTTGTAGAACGTGAGATCTAAATGAGTAGAGAACCCACTTAGGTATGAACTAGAGGCAAGTTGTGTAGATAGGAAAATGATAGAGGCAGTTCTTTGTTAGCCCTTTGAATCCTTTTTGGCCTTCTATCCCTGAATTAATTTTATCCTTCTTAGACAAATTTTTAGCCTTTAAGCCTTTCTTTTGACGCCACATTATAAGCCAATTTCCCTTTAGATTGTTAGGCATGACCATATGACCCGCACTTGAATCACGATCCTGAGACTTCCTGTCTTGAGCTTGAGTTTGGGGTGGTGGGTCCACCATATGGGAATTTATTGGGTTGGGATTTTTGAGCTTATCAATTGTGCTCGGTTATATATTTTGATGATTCACAGGTTTATGATATTGTAACCCTTTGCCGGGGTAATAGTGAATGGAAAAGAAGCTTCGAGCTCAAGTTATGAATAGGCATAACTGTGAAAACATGGCATGATATCTCAACATCATAAAGAGAGTCATAGCTATAAGAAAAAAAACGAATGATTTGAAAAGAATATACATATTCGGACCGGCAAAGTGGAAATTTTTTAAGTGAATCATCCTTAGTGCTTATTGGGTTAATTTGGGGACGCTAATTAAGCGCGTCAATTGGGTTGAGTGAGAACGTAATTCGAGTGTAAACTCAAGCTCTTGGACAGTTTTGTTGATGGTAAGTGAGGAGAGAGCCAAAAGCTCACTTCAAATTTACCAAATATACATACCATACCGTTCTTAAGCCTACGCTAAAACCGTAAAGACCTCGTGATTCCTAGATGCACAGTGAGTTAATAGGGATTATTCTAAGTGGAACATTCAACACAAGTAAAGATCGAGGAGCACCCTATAGCCACCATCTTGAGATAAGTAATTAAGCGTAACCTTCTAGCATTGTGAAATTAATTTTGAATTGATATTGTTTTGTATTTGATTTTGCATGATAAGTGTAGGTGTATATTAATTCCTAGATTAGACTATATGAAATTTGTTTTAAGTTTTGCTTTGTGAGTATTTTCTAGTTTCTACCTTCTGCATTCACCTAAAAGATCCTTGTTTTATTTTTATTTTACTTTGTCGGGACGACAAAGGTTTGAGTTTGGGGTCTTGATGTCTCCCGATTTGTTCTAATTATTAGCCCCTTGGAGACATCCTTTTAGGTGAATAAATGACTTGTTTGATAGACTTTTAAGCTTATTTGATCATATTGCACTTTCTCCCCTTGGAAATTAACTATTTGCAGAATCTGAGCTTTTGTGCGTAAATTTGACTATTTTTAATGCAAAGTTAATAGGTTCTTGAAAGACCAATCCAAGGAGAAAAAGTGAGAATAAAGTCTTAGTGTATTTTAGAGTGTTAGGAAGTGATTTCTAGTCGAGTTTCTATTTTTAGAGTACACTTTCCTATTTCGATTTCTTGATTTATTGATTTATTCTTTTTAAGCATATGCGGTTTAATTATTTATTTAATGTGAAGCTTAAAGAGATAAATGGTAATTACTTAGAGGCCAAGTCAAGATAAAGATGAAAGGAAAGAAGATTTACATGGAAATAAGAAGATTTGGTAAAGATTTATTCAAAGGAGGAAAAGATAAAGATGCCTTTTGAAATCTGAAATCCAACCACGTTTTAGGAATTAAATCATAATAAAAGATTGGCTTGGATTCTGGACGAGTGGTCTGCACCAATAGAAAGAGCTTTCTAAGACAAGCAGTTTCATATATTGGAACTTCTCAAACGGATAAGTATTGAAAAAGATATGACCAAATCAAATCAGCAGAATCTTATCTTTTAAGAGCTACGAATTTGAGAGTCTTTGACTTGTCTTCCACTCCAAGCAAAATTCGACCTAGACTCCTCCAACACCTATAAATACACCCCTTAACCTCCTACTTTCACACACTTCAGAGAATTACACAAGATGCTTAAGGTTTTCAAGTCAGAGCAAGAAGGCAAGGAGAAGCTAGTGCTGGAGGAGTCCTGTTCTTCCATCATCAGTCATCTTAACCTTTAGGTTCTTTATTTTCTTTCTGTAATTCGACATTATGAGTTCATTTAATTTAATTTTAGTTTTCCATTCCGTTATGAACTAATTTCTTTAGTACTTGAGAATCGCTATATGGGTTGAACTTAATTCTGTTTAATTTATGTTTTCTGAATTTGGGATTTAATAGTTTAAATTAGACTAGGTATTTTGTGTTGACTATTATTTTGTTTTAATTACTAATTTTGAAGTCATGAATCAAACTTAGCTCATAGTAATTAGGCTATTCCATATAGTGGCGTATGGATCACCTTGACGGGAGGTTTAATTACAGACTTAGATAATAGACGCATAGTATCCGTTATTGACCTTGACAGGCTTAACTAACCATGCAGCCAATGAGGTAAATTAGTATTCATCTGAAAGTAGCTTATATTCACCCTGACGGGGTTTGTAATACCGTAGGATAGCTCATAGGTCCACCCTGACGGGGGTTAGGAGATATTAGAGTCCCGACTAGCATAATAATACCAGTTTAGCCCTTAAACAGAAGCATGAATTAGATAGATTAGGTGAAACCCTTGCGAGGATCAAGTACTCTTTCTCATCTGAAGTTTCAAATCTCTTTTATTTGCTTTCTTCTAATTCAGTAATTTATTTTCTTGCATCTTAATTTATAAAACAAAACAAAAATCTTTATTTTCTGTTAAGCAATTACTCTTACTTTTCGATTAATACCTGAGTTGTGCCTAATCCGTCCCTGCGAACGCACTCGATTTATCGAATATTACTTGGACAACCGTACACTTGCGGTGATTGTGGTTCCTTTACTTTCGCATTAATTTAATAACACACCAGGACCCACCAAGTATTTCCTAAAGAAATTGCAAGGTTTCATGGACTGCTTCGGACAATAGTCAATGATCTTGATTCTATATTTATGGGCTCGTTTAGGCAGGAGCTGATCAAATTACAAGGAACAACATTATCAATGAGTAAGGCATACCACCCTCAATCTGATGGACAAACTAAATTTGTCAATAAAGGCATGGAGATATAATTTCAATGTTTTGTGGCTGATTGTCCTTCAAAGTGGGTTAAATTCTTAGGTTGTTCTAAATTGTGGTATAATACTTCCTTCCACATTTCTGCGGGGATGACACCTTTTGAAGCGTTTTATAGACGTCCACCTCCCATTATCGCACAATAATATTTACTGAGTCTAATAAAGAATGTTGATGTAGACATTGAACATTAAAGAAGGGAAAAAGAAAGATGCAATTCGAAATGCATGTTAGTAAACTATAAATATATACTCAAGTATAGTATGCTCCTTTTAATTATTTTTTGTTAAAAAGAAAGAACTCTAACTTAAGAAACGAAATTGATTAACTTTGGGTAACAATTGTGAACATATAAGCTGTTTTTAAACAATGAGATCATGATTATAATGGGGATGCAAATCTTATTCCCACAACAACTTCTTATTTTGATTTATTGCTTTCCCTTTGCAAGCATGTAATGAACCACAACAAACTTAGGTCTATACAAAAGTACAAATATGATAACTTATATGTACATTCATAAAATGTATGTGACGTTTATCGTGTCTTATCAACCATTTTAAATGATATTAATACAAATTGTAACAAATCACTTTTTCTGTTAACTCATTCCCGAGATACCTAGACACATTTCGAGGTGTCCTTAACATTTATTAATATTTATGCCAATGAGATTGGTCAAACTAAACCTCAACAAAAGTAGTTTCCACTTTATCCCATAAATGTGTCCACCTTATTATAAATATTATTTTATAATATATCTCGGTAGAAAAAACAAGACATTTATTATAATGTATATTCATTATATCCTTAATAAATATGTTTTCAATAAATATTTAAGAATTTAGTAGTAGGGAAGCTAATAGACGGCGTTTCTTAGTTTATGTGAAAAACAAAGTGCATATATTTCATGGAACGAAGGGAGTATCATATTTAATACGAATACTCCTCTTGATTTTAAAAGATCAACTTGCTGATGATATGAGAATGAATGTCCTGAAAGATCTTTATTCATACCAAAGATTATCCACTAATTGGGGAAGGTCTTAAATTAAAGCCTTGAGTTGACCGACTAGTAGGATTATAGATAAACTTAACTCTCGGAGTACTAACCTTGTCTCTAGAATTGGTAAAAAACTCTTGTAGAAATTATGATATATGTTATCCCTATTATTACATGCCTACCCTTCTTACTCCTATTTCAATGTGTAATCAAAGTAGCTCTGATGTGCCTGGTTTTTTGTGGAAAAATAAGGGGAAGATTTAACCCTTTTACATTAATTAGTATCCTTTACTTACCTCAAAAGAAGGAGAGAAGTGGGTTTTATGAAAAATGTACCAAGAACAAGGCTTTGCTTGTGGCTAGTGCTTATAAATTTATATAATATTAACTGAACTCTCTTCTTTCCCGAATTCTTAAAGAAAATTACTTTCACTTTCTTGGAAGTAAAATTTGGAACCTCTCTATCTTTGGGATGGGGGAGCATCTTGCCTGATAAGGACATTTGTAAAATGATATATGCTAGAAAATGGAAAATAGAAATGATATCAATGTTTGGCATTATATATGGCTCCCCAGATCTTATTCTATAACGGACCATGGTAAATAATGTAGTTTCTAGAGTGGAAGATCTATTTATTGTGAACCATACCTCTGAACCATCCGCCCGGGACTTGATAGTGGACACGGGGTTTAACACAATCGCGTGGTTATCGGAAATACATATCTATATCTTATCAAATTCACCACATGTCAAAATCCATTTGATCGTACAAAGATCAGTGTCATTCTCTTATCGAGGGTCTTTATGTTCACCTTTTGAATATGAAAACCTACATACACCAGCTAAATGTGATCGTCGGTTTCCTACGAACTTTGTTATTGACTTGAAACAGACAACTCATCAAAAGGAAAGAAAACCTGATCAACACCCACCTTAAACACAACAAGAACATCTAAACTCATTGAACCTGGAAAGATAAGGAATGTGAGTGAGAAAACTATGCATAATATTGATCTTTAAGTATATGGAAAATATTGAGTAATATGTATGAGTATTTGATATAAACAATGATTACACATTGAGTAATATGTATGTATATATACAAACACTAAGTATATAAAAGAACTGACTATATGGAAACAATGATTAAATACTGAGTAATATGTTTGTATAAACACATAGTAATGGGCATAATACTGAGTATTATTCAAAATGCAATTCAAATATTCATAATCATTGAGTATTATCATAAACAATGTCTAAATAATGACAATTCACTAAGTATTGTCATAAAACAAGGTCTAAATAATGACAATTCACTAAGTACTCAGTGAATATGCATGATTATTAAACATGCGTATGCGAGATCACTGAGTATCCACTATTCCATGTATATAACAATATAAATGCATGGAAAATCACTAAATAACCTAAAAACAACAGATTCAGATAAGTAGATGTAAAAATCATTGAGTATAGGGGGTAAATTAACTAAGTATGGAAAAAAATTATACTTAAATTAACACATAAAGACGAAACACTAAAAACATAAATTGAATAACAATCATATGTACGAAAACACATAATCAAATTTAAAAAGAACATCGCATAAGAATATTACAACGTAGTGCAAAACTAAGTAATCAAAAAACACTAAAAGAAATAAAACCAAATAAAGATGCACAAAAACAGAATAATATTAAATACACGTAAATAGATGCAGATAGAAATGTTAAGAAATGGTGAGAAAACATACAAAAAGCAGAAAAAGATGCAGAGAGAGTTGCTGATCCGATTTCACATAAATTTAGGAATTGAAATTTAATAAACAAACCGCTGTGTGGAAATATTTGTGTTTTTATGTGTGGCTTGTATGCGTGATTTAATATATATATATATATATATATATATATATATATATATATATATATATATATATATATATATATATATATATATATATATATATATAGTAGTGATAAGACGTTTAAGGGTATAACTGGTAATGGGTGAAAGGCTATCTAGTGTTAAATCTTAGTTGTGACCTTTATTAAGAAGAGTAGATAGTGAGGTGTGGTTGAGTTTATAGGAGGGGTCTCCAAGATCCTTTGGGTAAAAATCTCTCTTTATATAATTAGTTTGGTAACTTCTTAAGTACGAATAAAAAAAATTAAGTGGAGTACAAAAGGATTACTGATGTCTAAAATTGTGCTATATTGGCATTAATCTAAAAAAACAATTGAGTTGCCTATTATAATTGGAATGTTAGGTCTCCATCTCGGTTTTCCATAGACTCTATTCTCTCTCGTTCAAGCAAAAATCTCTATTATAGTTCGCTCTAGGGACAGTTTTGCAAATTTAAAGGTTCTGGGTGAAACTTTAAATTGAGTCCCTTATATTAGTAGAAGTAATTTATATGGAAAAAAATCACATAAAATTGTAAAAAAGTTTTTGTTTAACTGGACTGTGAAATTATATTTGAAAACTTGATTTAGTAACTAAAAAATCACATGAAATTATACTTTAGTAAAAATAGTTAATATCTACGTAAATTCGAGAACCACGTCCCTATTAAATTACCATCTGGATTAATATATATATATATATATATATATAGGATAATATAAATATTTTAAAATCCTCATTAACATGACACCATATTTTTATTTGAAACGAAAAATTATATATGTCTCAAATTCATAATTTTTACATAAAAATAATATAATATGTATAATTTTATGGTACATTTTAAAATTGTATCATTCTCTTAAATTATTAAACATAAAAATAAATAAAATAAAAGTATAATCTATATATACGATAACGAAATAGTATTATTAATAATAAATATAGAATCAATATAATTATACTTTACATAAAAAATTATAACTAGGGAATATGTTTCATTATAATCAAAACAGGTCGTTGTGAAAAACCTTGTGTCACAAGTCGTGCCTTACGTATTTTAATTTCATTATTCCTGTTGTCTTTTTTGTACAAATACTCATATGTATCCAACTGGTTTTACACTGTTAGGTGTTTGCACTGTTGGTCCAATAGCTTTTTGATTCTCTAAGGATTTCCATTTAGCTTGTATTGCATCTTTACATTTAGGTCAATCTTTTCTACGTCGACATTCTTCTACCGTTTTTGGTTCGGGGTCATCATCCACAATGTCTATGGCTATTAAATATGCAAATACATTATCTATAACGACTTTCTTTTTATCTCAACTTTCTCTTGTATTCAAATAATTCAAAAACATCTCTTCAAACTTCCAGTCATATTTTTCTTTTCAAACTCATCATCCTCTATTTCAAAGAGAGAATTTTCTTTAGACTCATCAATCACATTTATATAGGACTTATCTCTTCGGGAGCACTTTCTTTTTCTGTCATTTTCTTTCTAGGATTCTTATCTTTTGCTCCAATAGGATATCCAAGTTTGGTGTCCAAATTTACAATATTGTTAGGATGTCCTTCCGGAATATCAACCCGTGATGGTGTATTTGCAGCCGGTATATGAGATTTTGTTACTTTCTTAATATCAGTAAACGCGTCCGGTAAATGATTTGCAATATATTACAAATTAATTATCCTTTTTACTTCTTGCTCATTTCTATTTGTGTGTGGGTCAAGATGAGACAAAGATAACACATTCCATAAAATTTTCCGTTGTTTATTATGAAATGACACTTTTCCTCCCTTTAACGGCGGGAAAGTTATCTCATCAAAATGACAATCCGTATATCTCGCTTTCAACAAATCACCTGTCAGGGGATCAATATATCTTATGATTGATGAGAAATCAAAACCAACATAAATTCCAAGGCATTTTTGAGGACCCATTTTTCTTTGTTGTGGTTGAGAAATTAGAACATAAACCGCACAAACAATTTTTTAAATATAAGACACATCTGGCTGCTGACCAGAAACAAATTGGAATGGTGAATATTGATTAATTGAAGTTGGTATAATACGAACTAATGAAGCAACATGTAAAATTGAATGCCCCCAAACAAAAGTGGGTAAGTTAGACCTTAAAAGTAAAGGTCTAACAATTAGTTGCAATCTCTTAATAAATTTCCCTGTCAGGCCGTTTTGAGTGTGCATATGTGTTATAGAATGTTCAATATTTGTTGCATAGATGCTTGATATTGATTAACCCAATATTTGTTGTACCACAGGTACGAGACCAATGTCCTTTCATCCCACACCTATAACAAGTACCATCATCATTTTTTGAGGTGTCATGATTCATACCTTTACCTCTCTCTTGTCTTCCACCGTTATTGTTGTTCCACTTCAAGTGATTGTTTGAGCTATGTCCACGACCATAACCGAGACCACGACCGCGACCTGTACCAAAATTACTTATATTCACTTCTAGGTATAATACATTAGCATTCACTTTCGGGGGAATGATGATGATATAGTGGGACGTGAGTTATGATTTTTTATTAACAAATAGTTGTTTTGCTCGGCAACAAGGAGATGTAAGATCAAATCAGAGTATTTCTTTTTCACAATATGTGGTTTGCATAGCCATGTTAGTGGGTGAAAGGTAGAAAATGTTTTCTAGAGCATATCTTCTTCACTAATATTAACTCCACACAATCTCAACTGGGACATAATATTAAATACAAAGCCGAATTATATTCACTCACTGTTTTGAAATCTTGTAATCTCAACTGCATCTAGTCATAACGAGCCTTAGGGAGTATTACTCCCTTTAGGTGATCATATCGTTATGTCAATTTTTTCCATAAAATGGTTGGATCCTTAACACCTATATACCCAGATTCCAACCCGTCATCTATGTGGTGACGAAGAAAAACCATGGCCTTTGCTTTGTCTTGCTCACTACTTGTATTTGTTTATTTAATTGTATTGCCAAGTTTTTTTGCTCTTAAGTGGATTCAGCATCGAGGACCCAAGTTAAATAATTTCTTCCAGAAACATCAAGAGCAGCAAATTCAAGATTGGTTATATTTGTCATGATACTGTGATACAAAAATAGTTGCATTTTAGATTAAAAATCATGTCATAACTCAATTGGTAACGTAAGTTGTTCTTTTTGGATCCGGGATAGGTTCAAATCTCACAGGAGGCAAAAATAATTAATATTATGCTTGTAGGCCTCAAGCATAGAAGTATATCTCGGTTCATTTTCAAGCCATTCATAATTACGTTTACATACAATCTTCATTCCTTTTTTCTTCCTTTTATAATGCAAGCTTCATGCCCTCATTTTTTCGTATACTTTCTAAAGTGAGTAGCACATACTTCTTTTCACACTATTTGAATATTAGAATTGTATTAATAAAATGTAATATTAGCACATTATATTGTATTAAAATACTCCTTGCCAATGTAATCTTACAAGTTATTTATCAGCTCGAATATTGTATATAATTTTTATTGCAACAAAAACAACATACACGTGCAAATGCTAATATGTAAAGGTTGCAATGGAAGTTCTTATAATATGTATAGGTTCCAATAGAAAGTCCTTATACTACCTCTTTTTTTGTCAAACGAAATATATATAGATAGATATAGTACGGTTCTTATAATATTCATTACGAAAAGATTAAAAATCTTTTCAGTTAAGATTTGATTTGACACTTTATATATAAATTATAGAATTGTATGCGTAAATCATACAATATACTTCCTTAATTTGATCGGCAGAGACTCGTGCTGATAACGTGTTAAGAAACTAATACTAAAGATAATATAAAGATAGAGAATTATAAAGAATAATTTCATTATTTTCTTCAACTTTTTGTATATAATACAATAATTGTCTTTCCATAATAAAGCTAAGAATTAGGGAGGTTTAAAATGTAAAAGGAAATCCATTATTTACGATAATTAATAATTATATTATTTCTGTAATTATTAAAAAATAATATAATATTGTAAAATTTACGAAAATGAATAATTTTAAAAAAATCCAAAAATGAAAAAATTGGGAAATTCCAATTTTTTTTTTTATATTACAAAGGAAAATCCTTCCATCCAATATTGGATGATCCTACACCAATTATATTAATACAACTACCCCATGTTTTAAACTTACAAAAGTAACTAACTTATTAATCTAATAACATATGTTTTGTTATAATAATTTGCGATGTGAATATTGGACCATCCAATATTGGATGAAAGTTTTACTCTATTACAAAATTAGAATTAAATTTTGAATTTTGATATTTTTTTTTAACTCGAACGGGATTGAAATTTTTAGTTCCCAAATGAAATTAGATATTTTCCAAAGGATCTTGCCATTTCATAGGTATATATTTTTCGAATGGCATATCAATCCTTGAATTTACGTTTTCCTATCAGATGTATTTGATCTAAAATGAATGGGAGATGCGTACTTTTAGGGAGTAACTGAATTAACCTTCAATTCACCCCTACTCAAAGACTATTTAATTATTTTTGTAGGATGAAAAATTCAAGTCAAACACTAACCCACTTTGAACGTCAATCTATAAATACATCTTCCCAAACCATTCAAATTCAAGCACGAAAAAACATTCAATACAAATGGGTAGGTAAAACCACCACCTTTAATACTCACGCTATGCATTAGATAGTATGTATCTATTGTTTCTGAGTAAAATTGATTGCCTAACCTAGCATAAATGGCAACCATTTTGGCGGAGAGGGAAGGGTTGGGGAGGGTTAAGGCTGCGCAAGGTCATGTGAGCGTGAAGTTGTTGGCCTAATCTGAGGTGTTTTGGACTAGTTAGAACTGGAAAATGGGTATGTAAGAAAAGATGGTCGGTGGTAGTACATTGAAGGAGAGGTTGTATGAGGGTGTTCAAGGTTGCTTTTTTATTCGATCTCTTTACATCAAGACCAACAAGTGGAAATGTGGAACACTCTAATTAATCCATGATCGATTCTTCACCAGAAATTTCAACTCATTTCTTCCTCGTACGTGCTTCTTCAGGTCCTTCATCATCTAAAATATATCAAATGTTATCTCGGGACAAAGTTTCTATAACAATCCGTATAATAGAAGTGACACTTCCGAAAAAATTAACTCGACATTTTGGAAACATGGACCCTTACTGAATTCTAGATCTAAAGATCCTTTAAATTGTTTAAAGGACGCAGACTTAATAGAAAGCCGTGTATTTGGGGTTGTTTATGGAAGGTCGATGCCAAATGGAATTATTGTGTCTATTAAACAGTAAAGAGGCAAAGGTAAAACAAATTATCATGGATTCTTAGTTGCAGTTCGATGTCTATGTAGTATTAAGCATCAAAATACAGTCACGCTACTAGGATTTACATCAAAATGAGGATACAAATTTGTTGTTAGACGATTACATGGGAAGCTCAAAGGATATGTTACATTGTCCCAGTGGTGCAGATTTTCAATGTCATATGAGGCATTTAATTGAGACTGGTCCAGGCAAGAAGTTGGGTTATTTGTACCATGATTGTTTGCCTTCAATCATTTATAGGAATATTAACTCAAACAATATTTCGGGGGATTCAAATTATTAAGCTCATGTTGCTGATTTTGGTTTGACCCGTATTTTTGGTACTTATGTAATATGTTACATTGCTCCATGTAGGTTAACAATTCAGGAAATTGTACAAACAAAGTGACGTTGTATCAAAATATGTTATTAATAAAAACTTTCTTGTCTAATGGTGTACAATTGAAATAAACATAGTATATAACTGGTTTTGTATCCAAGGCTGACGAAAAGAGTGACGTGCACAATTTTGATGTGCTGCTATCAAATTTAAATAAGGGGTGTAAACTAGTGGGTAACTTTAGTGAAACTATAGAAGATACTGTGACATGGATAAGAAAAACATGTCAAAAGTAAGTTCAAAAACATCTGATGTTGCTCCTACTTCACAACCACCTTCTAATGTTGTTTTGCCTTCAAGACTCACTAATTATCCATGTACTAGGATTATTGAATTGTTCAAAATTGTTATACTTTGTGTTCAGCATGCTAGTGGTAAGAGTTCTACTATGAGGAAAGTTGTTCAGATGCTCATTGAGTCTCTTATTATAATTCTTCCATCTCCAGCAAAATTGGATGGACTGATCAATTGTTTGATATTCACGCCAACCTTCAATTTCATGAAGTGAAGCCTATGTTGCTAATGCCACAACTTGTGAATATGTCAAACTCATATATAAACTATTATAAATTAAACCACTTGTATATGATATATATATATATATTAATTGCTTAAATTTCTCTTTCTCTTTCTCTTTCTCTATATATATTTATATAAATTAACCTCTAAATTCTGTTTGACATTCTTACTGTTAAAATATATTAGCAACATTTAAAAATCCACTAAATAAATTTCAAACATGATTTAAGATGCTGGAGATGTAAGTTAAGGATTTAAATGTTGCGGTTCATGGACATTGCAAATCTCAAAGTGTTCGATGAGGTTTGCGGTTGAGACTTGTAAGTGATTGGGTAGTTGATAACATGAGAAATCTAGAAAGTAAATGCATTTGGGTTTGATGGGAAGGAATTATAAGGTTAGGAGAAGAGTTGATGTTATTAGAATGTGGAAGTAAGGTAAATGGATGGAATTGAGGAGAAGTTTTGAAACGGACACACCATTTATCGAGCTTGAAAACTCAAAAGAAAAAGACTGCATTTTACAAGTATTTTTTCTGTCTTCTTCTAGTAATTAGATCACAAATATGGCATATTCAAACCTCACTAATCATGCGCATTTTCTATGCAACAGTTGAACTTGCGTTTAATTAACAAATTTTTGATGTTGGAAAAGAAGCGTTTGTTATATGTACAAAGCTCCCACATCGGATGAGTGATTAGATGACCAGTGTTGGAAAGTTTTATAAAATAAAGAAAGTTGATTGGATAACGTACTTACCTGGACAGGGTCAATGGTTGATCAAGAAGAACCATGGCCTAGGCTAGTGACCTCCATTGCACATAGGAGGGGTGCTTGCCTAAGATTAACCCAAGTGGTTAAGTCTATGTCATAATTTGTGGCAGTGGGGGCCTGCGTTCGCGCGGCCCCTACCCATTTCTAGTTCAAATGTGTTTCTTTTTTTTAACTTTTTGGGTGTACTCTTGTTGATTATACATAGAGCAATTTCTGTTTTTTGAACATTACTTAAAAAATAATTTTAGGCTAAAAATATTGTTCTTGGGTCTATTTAAAAAAGTACTATTTTACTAATTACTATTTTAGGCCAAAACTATTACTCCTTTGTGAATATCTATTTAAATATTTGTCTACTCATATTTTAACATTTTTTAAATTTTTTTCATTATTACTTTTACAACAAAATTAATATTTATAATACATATTTAAGACACTTTATAAAAGATAATTTTGTAATAAGGATTGTAATTATTATATTTAGTGAAAAACAAAATAGACAAATATTTTAAATCAGAGGGAGTATTATTCATAAATTTTATTGGTAATGTGAGTATATAAAATAAATTGTATATTTATTTTGTCATATCACAAATTTTGAGAACTCTATTTAAAAAATATATATTGTTTTTTAAATCTCCATAACATTTCATGAAATTTATAAAATGACATAAAAATATATATGCGAATACGTTTGACCTAAAAATGATACTTTTTAAAACGTTTGGTCTGAAAATGATGTTTTTGAAACATTTAGCCTAAAAACTATGTAATATAAGATAGGTTATAAATTATATCTTTATTTGGTCATATTCACAACATGAGAACAAGGACATCTCTATAATTAATTTTAGGTTTCTACATAAAACTATGTAATACAAGGTTATAAATTTAACAATTTCGTATGGCCATTTATTTAAAAGGGGTTTAAGATTTCTTATATGAATTGGTTGATGCATTACAAGCCTATCACGCTTCATATGTTGGTCGGATGTATTGTAGGTCTACCACGCTTCATACGTTGGTTGAATACATTCGCTAGAATATTTATTATATGTACTTCTAGGGTAATAATCTATGTTGGAGCGTTTATAACAAATTTATAGAATTTCACAATATTATGTATTTGCAATACTTTACAAATGAATTTCTTTTGAACTTCAAATTCCGAATCTTTGATTCGTGGATATATAGATGAAACAATAAATTGTATTCTACAATGTGTCACACAGTACTTCGGTTACAGTTTCTTTTTCCTAATAAGGGTTCAATTATCTCATCATTTTAACACTCAACACAACGTGTTTTAAATATCACCTCCCAGGTGTTCAAGATATAAAATAATAGAAAAAGAATCAAAACCAACATATATCCCAACTCATATATGGAGATAGCCTTACAATGACTTTACTAGAAAATATTATATATATGGGTAGTCACTTGTAGAAGAATAACTTGGTTCTTTTAAGTAGAGACCAAATGAATTCTCTATTGTCCAAAATATCATTAATGTCCCTGAGTGACCAAGTCGATCATGTCATAATACAAAGTTCTTTGGATTGTAATATCTTTGATTTTGCACAATGTGTGTTTCCAGGGGTGGATCTATACAGGGACCAGGAGGGGCTCAAGCCCCCCCCCCCCCCCCCCCCCAACCCGTAAATTTTATGATATGCAAGTGTAATTTTTGTCCAAAAAATAATTAACCTCCTATGAACGTTTATATTATATATTCGTGTTTTAGAGTACACATAAGATGAGTAGCTTAGTGTATGTTGTGCTTTGTTTTCCAGGACCTTTTGAATAGAGGTCATGTGTTCGCAACATAGCACTTGCTTTATTTTTTTCTTAAATGCACGGAGAATAGAAAAACTTATATTTTGCATAACTATTTAATAAAAATTCATATCTATTTTATGACTTACCTTTATTCTTATATTTTAACATTTTCAAAAATTCTTTATTTAATATACTAAATTTAAGTCATAATTTGTCAAATTTTACCGACTTATAAAAATATTGTAATTCATTATACTAGTCTCTGTTTTAAATTTTACTCTAGCAATGCTTTTATACGTTACATAATAAACTTATAATATTTATCCTTCTAGATAATTGGAATATGAATATAACATAATAAAATATTAATACAATTTTAGTGATACTAAGTAAAATAGGTATGATGGTGTTTTTTCTCCAAAATGTAGGTTTAATGATATTATTTTGCATCAATTTTTTGATAAATGCTAACTTGTAAATCAGTTTGTTGAACGAACGAGAATCACAATAGTGTTGCATGTCCATATCTATAGTTTGACATTAATAATTATAAATATATGTTTTTTATATTTACCTTAAAAAATTTGGAAACAATAACTCTCAAACCCCATATATACCAAGCCCCCCCCCCCTCATTTTATCTTCTGGATCCGCTCCTGTGTGTTTCACTGCTGAATTTCTATATATAATACAAAGGTTTGTGTGCTTACCTTCAAGAGACATGTGAGTTCTAGTTGCGAGCTTAAAGTTTTAAGGGTATAGAGACTTTAGGTGGTATGCTAAGCCTACATGAGCCAAACACTTAAAATCTTGTGTTTGTTATCTTCCCTTACTCATTACTTTCATGCATGTCTTGTGTTTGATATATTGATTCCATATAATTGCTTAGTTTTGGTCATTTCTATTACATGACTAGTGTTTGATATATTGTCTCCAAAAGTTATTGTGTAGCTTAGCTTGCTTCCTAATCTATTTTATTGAAATCTAAAAAGAGTATCTCTCTTTATAAAGCATTTATCTTTTATTAATTTTTACATTGCATAGATACTATTCACCATCCTTTTAGGACCATATCTTGGGTTTCACAGTTCAGTGGTCACCGTTTTCATCTTCTTCATTTGAGTTCTTCTCCAGTCTGCCATTAATGAATCTTGCAACCTTCGAACACAATATAACTAGTGTTGTTCGTGTATTTAAATGGGTAATTTCATTTTCGAATGGGTTGTCTGTGTTTTCAAATTGGTGTCGAGGTGGTAAATAGGTGGAAAGGTGGGTTGTGCGTTATTTTCGAATAGGTTTTGCATTGGTTTTTAATGGGATGCTTTATTTTTTAATAGTTGTTCATGTTCTCGAATAGGTCACTTCAGTTGAGAATGCTTTGTGCATTGGTTCAATGGGATGCTTCATTTTCGAATGTCATATGCTTCTTTTACGAATGGGACGCTTCGTTGACAAATGGTTTGTTCCTTTTTACGTATGATTTGTGAGATGAACACCAATGAAGTTTGACATGATTTTTTCGGTAACTTATCTTTTCAAATATAAGTGATTTTTTTTGGTGTATTTTTGACATGATTGTTATCATTTGATTATATACACAACCCAGGGGCAAATCCATCCACTTTTCCATTAATAATGGGGTGTACTTTTTGGATAATACTATATGGGATATGGATTTTTTTAAACTAATCACCCTATAATTATATATTTCATTATAATTAAAATATTAGTTGTGAAAGAATGTTCAAATATATAATTATTTAAATAATATGATTTTTTATGACGAAATATATTAATAAATTCTAATATTTTTTTGATGAAATATACTGAACAAAGTTTTATTTGTACAAAGTATAATTATAGTGATTCAACATTAATTTATTTACATTGATAATAATACTTATTTAAAATAAATATAAATTATATTCAAATCTATATTTATGATTTAATTAATATATTTAATGATTCAAGCGAATCATATATAGTTAAATTATATCATAAATATTAGTTAAATTATATTTATCGACGAATCGTGATGAAAATGAGGAATAAGTTAGCCGGTTGGAAAGCTAAACATCTTTCGTTGGTGGGGTGTGTTACATTAGCCAAATCCGTGTTGAGTGCTATACCAACTTATATCATGCAAACCTCTAAATTACCGGTGTACGTTTGTAATGAAATCGATAAAATAATTCGGGACTTCGTGTGGGGAAGTGGGGATGAAAGGAGGAAAATCCATTGGTTGTCTTGGAATAAAATATGCCAATCAAAGAAGGAGGGTGGATTAGGCTTTAGAGACACGCGTAATTTCAATAAAGCACTACTTGCAAAGCTGAGTTGGAGCATTTTGATGAATGATAAGGCTTTGTGGGCTGTGGCATTGAAGGAAAAATACTTTAAAAATGGGCTTCTGAACAGGTCCATAAAAGATAGCGATTCCAGAGTATGTAAAGGGCTACTGGAAGGTAAGGAATTAGTATTAAAAGGGGTAGAACATGTGCAAGTTGGTCAGGAGCTAAAATACAAGTGGCGTTTGGAAAAATCGGGTAACTTCTCTGTGAAATCTGCATATGAGGTAACTCGTATACCTAGCGCGGATGCAGATATCAAATGGGAGCAGATATGGGCTTTAAAATACCCTCAAAAAGTAAAACTTCTGATTTGGAGGGCGATTTGGGGTAGATTACCCACTTCCTCTAATCTAGAACGGCGTGGAGTTGATGTGGATCCGTTGTGCCTAGGCTGTGGTCTAAAAAGAGAAACCGAGTTCCATTTGTTTTGCGAGTGTAGCTGGTATGATGGTTTGTGGCAGGGTTGGCCGTGGCTAGCGGAGTTAAGGGATAGGATAAGGGGCCTGCTGGATGGTGAAGGGGAAGGTTACAGCAGCTCGACAGAGGTGGTGACTCAGATATCCGTGGGCCTGGAAAACATAACAGAAGATGGTGTATTCCAGGAGAGAACTGTTAGTCGAGATGGCCTGGTTAGTGGACAGTACCGAGCAGCTAGCAGAATTATTTTAAATACTGCAACAGGTGAACAGCAGCCCAGACGAGTATAGGAAGCTGGAATTGCAGACCAGAATTCTGCAGCTCCTGTTTCTGCAGCTACTTCTCGGGGCAGCAAGGAGAGGATTTGGTGGATGGCAATTCTCGGATGTAAGGAGGATAGAGATGGGTTGGAGCTACGCGTTGTAGCCTTGGCTATTTGCTGGGCCATTTGGGTGGATAGGAATGGCCGTGTTTATAATGGAAATTCGGGAGGTAAACCTATGAGATCTCTAAGATTTATTGTAAGGAATGCAGCAATTAATTATGTACGGGCATGGGGTAAAGAGATGGATGGCGGATTAATTATATCCGCTAAAAATACATTAGTAAGATGGATTAACCCGATGAACGGAATTAAACTCAATGTAGATGGTAGCGTGAAATATAGTACGTGTAAGGTGGGCATTGGTGGAGTCTTTAGAGATAAAGAAGGGAATTATATAGGAGGCTTTGCAGGTGCTTTTGAAACGAATTTTGCGCTATATGCTGAGCTCTCTGCGCTTCATTACGGGTTGTCTTTAGCAATTAAAAGAGCCGAGGATAGAATAGTAATCGAAACAGATTCGCTAGAGTTACACGCGCTAGTGAAGGGCGGTGGTAACACTGGGAATCAGCTAGATGCACTATTACTAGAGTGCCGGAAAATACTTGAATTACATCCGAATTATGAGTTGGTGCACGGTTATAGAGAAGCGAATACTTGTGCTGATTTTATGTCTAAATTGGGTTCATGTATTGAAGGAGACGCGGTGTACTATGGTGATCCTCCGGAGAATTTAAAAGCTCTTATTATGAGAGATAAGTGTGGATGGGCCACCAATAGATCTGTTTTGTGCACTCCCTCGGGAGTTTTGTAAGCTAGATTAGGCTTATCGGTCGTATAGACTTCATATGTATGGAAAAAAATAAAATCATAAAATGTTATATTATATTTATGTAAACTTGTAATAAATTGTAAGTTTAAAATAAATTAAATATTAATATTCAATGTGGTGTTGTGTTAGGGAGAAATTTAAAATATTTCATTTACCCTAATATGAACAAAAAGAATTTAAATGGTAAATAAATAGATATATGATTCAAACTTTCATAGTAACTACTTTTACTTAAACTTTATAAGTATGTAAGATATTTAAGTTCTTAAAATAAATTTTATACTTTGGTTAAACAAAATTCATTTCACAATTTATGTAATTTTTTTATATATATATTATTTATGCTTAACGAACTAAAAAAAAAAGTTTTACTCGGAATCTTTAAAATTTGCAAAACATACCCTAACCGTCAAACTAAACATAAAAATGATTTTTTCGAACAAAAAAAAGCCATAAAAATGTTTTTAGTTTGAAAAAGTATGAACTAAATCGTGTTGAAATCAAATTCTAAATTATATGTTATAAATTTCAATGAAAATTTAGAAAGTCCATACATGTAAACTGATTTGAAGAAAATATTTTAATAAAAAAAGTCTTATCAAATAATTTTAATGAAAATATAACCGTTTACCCAACCAAAAAAAATTGATTATTAAACTCTCTAGTTGAAAAAAATATTTAACCGAGGAAAAAAAAAAATTGCAAAAGATTCATAAGGAATCTTTATTATTACAAAACTGCCCTGGGAGATTTCGAGGTCTTCTTCCTTATATCTTTCCCGCTCCAGATAAACAGCAAAAACTCTCTCTCGCAGACGCATTTACTATGGTGTGGAACCGAACAACATTATCTCAAAGAGCGACCTTAAACACCCTCATACGACCTCTCCTTCAATGTACTACCTCAAACCCTCCAACCATTTTATCTTACATACCCATTTTCCAATTTCTAACCGGCCAAAACCACCTCAAGTTAGGCCAACAACTCCACGCTCACATGACCCTTCGCGGCCTCATTCCTCCTCACCCTTCCCTCTCCGCCAAAATGGTAGCCATGTACGCTAGCTCCGGCGACATAAACTCTGCTGCTAACCTCTTTAGCTCCACCACAAAACCATCTCTCCTCCTTTTCAACGCCATAATACGCGCATTTGCATTGTCTCTATACCCAGAAACAACTCTAGATAAATACTTTCAAATGCATAAAATGAGTATCAAAGGTGATCACTTTACATACCCATTTGTATTAAAAGCTTGCTCGTGCTTGAACTTGATTGGTTTAGGAAGATGTATCCATAGTTTGACTTTCAGAAGTGGGTTAGTGTTTGATTTATACGTGGCTGCTTCTTTAATTGATATGTATGTCAAATGTGGAGACTTAAACAGCGCGCATAAACTGTTTGATGAAATGCCTGTTAGAGATCCATCATCGTGGAACGCGTTAATCACTGGGTATATGAAAGAGCGGCTGGTGAATTTCGCCAAGGATTTATTTACAAAAATGTCTTGTAGGAATATTCTGTCTTGGACAACTATGATCTCCGGATACACACAAAACGGTTTGGCTCACAAGGCATTAGAACTATTCGATGAAATGTTGTACAAGGGAGCCGAAGTGAAACCTAATTGGGTAACAATTATGAGTATATTACCTGCGTGTGGGCAATTAGGTGCACTAGATTACGGAAGAAAAATCCATCGTTACGTTAACGAAACAGGTTTAGATTCTCATCCGAAAGTCAAAATCGCCCTCATGGCAATGTACGGAAAATGTGGCAACCTTAGTGATGCTAAAACATGTTTCGAAAGTGTCGATAAAAGTAATATAGTTTCTTGGAATACAATGATTACCGCTTATGCGTCTCATGGATTAGGTATTGAAGCCGTTTCAACTTTCGAGGATATGTTGACAGCTGGCGTAAAACCGGACGGGATCACATTTACAGGTTTATTATCGGGGTGTAGTCACGCCGGGCTAGTGGATATCGGGTGGAAATACTTTAATTGCATGAAAAATACGTATTTTATAGAACCGAAGCACGAGCATTACGCGTGTATTATAGATCTTTTAGGACGTTCCGGGAGATTAGGAGAAGCGTATGATTTTGTTTATAAAATGCCAATGCCAGCTGGACCGAGTATTTGGGGTGCGTTACTATCTGCCGCTTCAAAGCATCGGAATTTACAAATCGCGGAATTATCCGCTAAAAAATTGTTTGTTTTGGAACCCGAAAACAGTGGAAATTACGTAATTTTATCAAACATGTACGCCGAAGCGGGAATGTGGGAGGAAGTTAAGGACTTACGCGCAAAACAAAAAACACGAGGTGTGAAGAAAAACCCGGGAGGGAGTTGGATTGAAATAAACGGAAAACCACACTTGTTTTTTGGTGGAGATGTATCTCATGTACAAGCGAAGGAGATTTATGAGTTTTTAGAGGAGGTTTATAATAAAATGAAGATGAATGGGTATGTAGCGGATACAAGATTTGTGTTACATGATGTGAGTGAAGAGGAGAAAGAGTTTGATTTAACGAGTCATAGTGAGAAATTAGCTGTAGCGTTTGGGATTATTAATACGGAAAGTGGAACAATTCTTCGTGTAACGAAGAATCTTAGGATATGTGGTGATTGTCATAATGCTATGAAATTTATTTCTAGGATATATGAACGTGAGATTATTGTGAGAGATGTGAATCGGTTTCATTGTTTTAAAGATGGGTTGTGTTCTTGTGGAGATTATTGGTGATTGAATATGAGTAGTCTATGGTTACTTTATTGACACAAAACATATAATAGTGTACATATGTTATTTTTCTGTTTTGTTGTTTAGATTGAATTTATCTACAAATTAGAGCCAGCAAAGTGTCACAACAACATTAAATTGACCTTTCAGAGATTTAGTGTGTAGTGGGAATTTTGAAAACGTCTTTAGTACTATATGCTAAGAATTTGACTCATAAATGTTATTTTTCATACTATGGAATTTTAGAAGAAAAAAATGAAAATCAACCTTGGCTGAGATTACATATTTTAACTACCAGTGTGAGATACTCGAACTCAGGATTACTATGAGACTAACTATACCACTACACAGATGATATTATTGCAATGCCAAACAACTTAATACTCTTCTTAAACCATAACGATTTTGGACGAATAACAAATCTCTATGTAAATATCACAGTAAGAATACATACTTAGCGTGTTCTAAAAAGCCGACCACTCATTAGTTGTTGGTGGAGAAAGTTTGTCCAACGATGTTTGTTTATCCCCAATAATTAATTTTTGATAATTATCACATCCTTTGAATTGACTTTATTTATTATTATTATTATTATTTTATATTAATATTATAAATGAAAATTAAGTCTTATATCGTGTTTGTTGGGCTTTGGGCAATCCCTTTCTTCTACCCTTTCACAGGCCACCCCTGGCCCTGGATACGGTGACGGGCTATATTGTTTTAAAACCCTTCCAGAGAAAGAAATAAGTACATAACGCCTCTCATTAATGTCGCAGTGAACGAGCTCATAAAATGGAAAAAAAAGAGAAGAAGAATTGGTTTCTACACGAAGATATAATAACAGTAATATTAGTTAAGTTGCCTGTCAAATCATTATTGCGTTTCAGGTGCGTTTGTAATTCTTGGAATCGTCTTATAAAAAACCCTAATTTTGTTAACAAGCATCTCAAACATCATAACTCCACCCAAAATAACGAGTGCATCTTAATACAGAGGAGGGACTTCAATGGAGGTAGAAGAGGGTTGTCTTTTCATTCTAATAAATCATTCAGTGAGATTCTACCACCTTTGGAGATTCCTCACTTTAATACTCAATTTGAAATTTCCAGAACTAGTTGTAACGGATTGCTTTGTTTATCGGATGGGGAAACCATGATGTTATGTAATCCGTCAACGAGGGAATTTAAAGTGCTTCATACTCACCTTTTTCCTTTCCCTGAGTGGAAATATCGTGCTTTAAGTTGTTTTGGATTGGGGTTTGATTCCTACACGAATGATTACAAGGTTGTTACATTTGTATTCATGCATTTGGTGGAAGATGATTCATATAGAATTAGATGTGAAATATACAATTTGAGTACTAATTCATGGAGGCAAATTGACAATAGTTTGAAATACGAATATTTACATGTTACTAATGTTTTGCATGGATTACAATTCAACGGAGTGCTGCATTGGATTGCCTGGGGATGGAATGAAGGTGATTTTCTCTTGTGTTTTGATGTGAATACTGAAGTTATTCGAGATATGGAACTTCCCAATTATGGTAAAAGTAGTTTAGACTCCACTCTAACTCTAACTGTCTTAAAAGATTCTCTTGCTATGCTTAAGTACTTTGATCTTGAAAATTTTGTTGACTTATGGGTAATGCACGAATATGGCATGGCAAAATCTTGGAAAAAACAATGCACGATTAATGTAAATCATCTTCCTGCTGAAGTTGATTATCGTCATTTTCTATGGAAAGATGAAGGCAATAGAGAACTTGTCTCGTCTGCCCTTGATACTCGTCACATGAGTGCTTTAGGTTTACGAGGTAATTTGAAGTTTACTAACATCATCGTTTATCGGGAAAGCTTAATTTCTCTGAAATGAAAAGTTACTTTAGTGGATGATTTTCCTTATGGATATGGAGTAATGCAGAGCATCTATTAGTCTGTCCTTGATTTTCCTGTTAGTTATTTGAATATTAGAATGTTAATGCCTCTAGACTTGTCTGTTTCTTGATATCACTTTTGAAATTTGCAATGTTTTGAGTTTATTATTATTATTCTACCTTTTCATCTTCCTTTTCCTTGTCTCTTTGTTTGGTGGCTTTAATTTTCCAGTTATTCTGCTTTTTAAAATGTTCCAGATCAGATTTTGCAATCTTAAAACCCCTCAAATTTGAATGACATTAATTACACTACATTTGTCTAGATACATAGTAAATTTATGGTGAATCACATTAATCTTTATAAATATGAAAAGGATGCACGTGTATGAATTTGCAACACTGAAACCGAAGGAAATTCTTAGATTGTTTTGTAACACACCATTATATTGTGGCTTAGACTTTTAAAGTGTAAAAGAAAAAAAGTTTACGAACCTTTACCGAAGAAGTTTACTAGGCAATACTTAGGATGGAATGTCAAAATGAAATTTATTGTTGTTATTGAATATCAAACTTTTTATTTAAGAGGCAAACAATTTTAAGAGGCTTTAGATATAACAAATGCTTATTTTCCAACATCAAGTGTTTGTTAATTAAAAGCAAGTCCAACTATTGCAGAGGAAATGAGCATGATTGTTGAGGTTGAACATGTCATCTTTGTTATCTGATGGTTACATTTCATAAGAATAGCGAACTAGATTACTTACTTCAAGCTCGATAAAAATGGTGGTTCCGTATGCAATCCCTTTATCTTACTTCCATATCTTTATAGCATCAATTCTTCTCCTAACCATATACTTCCTTTCCTTAAAATCCAAATCCACTTACCGTCTAGATTTCTCGTGTTATCAACCTCTAGATCAATTAAGAGTCTCAACAGTGAATTTAATTGCACACTTTGAAATGTGCAATGTCCATGAATAAGCCACCATTGATTTCCTAACTAAAGCAAGTGTAAGAGACGGGATAGGATCTAAAGCTGCTGTATTTTATCAGTTCACCAAATCTGACCTAATCAATCCTATAAAACATCTTATTAAGAAGTAGAAACTGTTCTTTTCACGAACATCAAACACGTTTCAGAAAAAAAAATTAACCGAAAAAGATTAACATAATAATTGTATCGAATGGTAGTATCTAAGCTCCAGGAATCAATTCGTACTGATATGGGGTTCGATGATCAATCTAATCAATTGTTTTTTCCAGAAGCAGACGAAAATGATGAAGTGAATTTCTCTTTATAATAATGATTGTTACTTAAAGTTGTGGGGAACGCTTCAAAACTGAAAATTTCCGAGCTAGGACCAAATGATAAAGTGTGTTTTGCCTTATTTGGTGATTGATGCAGAGAATTTGAAGCTGAGTAAAGAATAGTGAGGCTTCGAAAAGATAGAGAAAGATATTTGTTACCTTTTTATTAATGAATTTTAGCAAGGGATCAAATTATAAAACTCTATTAAAAGATCATATAGATCCAATCCAACAGAGAAATTAACATGGCTTGATTTATCTAAACCAATAAAAGTAAAAAACATTTGAACTAGAATTGGTAGGGGCCGCGCGAACGCAGGCCCCCTCTGCCACAAATTATGACATAAACTTAACCACTTGGGTTAATCTTAGGCAAGCACCCCTCCTAAGTGCAATGGAGGTCACTAGCCTAGGCCATGGTTCTTCTTGATCAACCATTGACCCTGTCCAGGTAAGTATGTTATCCTTTCATCTTTCTCCTTTTTATATTAACTTCCCAACACTGGTCATCCTATTACTCATCTGATGTGGGAGCTTTGAACATATAACAAACGCTTCTTTTTCAACATTAAGTTTGTTATTTAAACTATGTAAACGTATGTTCAATAGTTGTAGAATTACATATAGTTTTCAAGCTTGATTTTGGAACAAAATAATTCAAGCTTGATAAAAATGGTGGGTTCCATTTCAAGATCTCTATATTTATGCAACCCCTTTACCTCACTGACCTATTCGTATAGCATCAACTCTCCTCCTAACATTATACTTCCTTTCCTTCATATCCAGATCCATTTACCTTCTAGATTTCTCGTGTTATCAATCAACGGACCACTCAAGAGTCTCAACGGCGGATTTCATCAAACACTTTTATGTATGAAATGTCCATGAACGAGCCTCCAATTATTTTAAAACTAAAGCAAGATTCGGGATAGAATCCGAACTTATATCACACGAAATTCCACCTAAATCAATCCTATAAATAACCTCATGAAGATGTAGGAAGTGTTCTTTTCACAATCATCACCTTCTAGACAAAAACAATATAAACCCGAAAAACATAGACATAATAGAATCTAACTATAGTATCTTTTGTCCTACCCTGTCTATGACATCTATGGTGATCAACAGATTTGGTTTCCGAAGAAACATGAAAAGTATTAGTCTTAGAGGAATGGGATGATTATCCATATGTCTTGTGAAAGATCTTATAACAACCCATAAAAATAGGTCTTGGGGTGATTTTAGACTTGGGGGCGGATTTTTGATTCCAGAGGCGAAAAACTACTTTATTCAGGATTTTTCGCTCAAAAAAATCTACCATTTTATCACTGTGTCCACGGGAGTGCCCTCGCCCACCCAAAATCCGCCCCTACTCGTCAAATCCATATAGCCAACCTTTAGTGAGGCAAGTTTTGATTTGTTTTCTAAGACACCCTAAAAGCTATCTCCTATTTAATGATTTCACGAATAATTCTCCTCAACACACAAAGGAGAACCTCTTCATAATTAAAACTTAAAAGCACAACTAATTCTTAAAAATTTGAAAATATAGTATTTTAAAATTACCCTTTAGACTGAATGATCTTCTACTTCTTTCATTGTAAAGATAATCTTTTCGAAAAGCCTCAGTTTCTTTCTCAAGGTGTTAGTATTTGCTAATTCCACCATACTTTATGTGATCCGGTTAAGTAACAAACTCTGATGTATAATCAACTTAACAAGCCATTGTTTTTGTTGATTGAGGATGTACTAGCTTAGTCTTTATTTGATTTTTTTTTTTTTCAATACAGAAGGAGATCCTAATGGATCGGTAAGAAATCAAATAAAGATAACCATTGGGACTAGCTCAATGGCTAGGATGCCTGTCTCTCATCTAGGAGATACAGGGTTTGAATCCCCTTAGCCTTGTTATTTCATGAGCCAATAATGCTATACATTTATTTTGCTTTTATATTATTAATAACTTGTAAACATATGAGCTGTAGTCTTTGACAGCTGCTAGAGATAGAAAACTGTACCTGGAGACTCAGTGAGCATCCAAACAACTCTCATCATAGTAGCCTTCCTAAGTTCCTATCATATTGGATATAAAGCATAGCCAATAATGCTATACATTTATTTTGCTTTTATATTATTAATAACTTGTAAACATATGAGCTGTAGTCTTTGACAGCTGCTAGAGATAGAAAACTGTACCTGGAGACTCAGTGAGCATCCAAACAACTCTCATCATAGTAGCCTTCCTAAGTTCCTATCATATTGGATATAAAGCATAGCAATATTGAACAATTCAATAACAGTGGTACGTGGATTATTAATGAATCTTTTATCCATGAGAGCATCATCAACGACAAAAATCAGCAGGTGGTTGAGAAGTAGAAGTAACATCAAATGTTGGAGAACTTATTTTTAACATTAATTTTCTTAAACTTTTTTTTTTCAATAACATTGTTTTTCTTACCCATGTCACAGTATCTCCTATACCTTCACCAAGTATCCACTGGTTTACGACATGCAGTTAGTTTAAGCAGCAACACATCAAAGCTGTACACGTCATTCATTTCATTGACCTTCGGTCTACAACTAGTTACATACAATGTGTATGTTTATTTAATACATCGTAATGTTACTTTGGATTCAAAACCATTTTGATTCCATTAAAAATCGAACCTAGATTTTTTTTAATCCTGAGGTCTCTACTTTTACTATTTGGGCAAGTTTTCATTTACATATTATGTATATTTCTTTTTGTTACATAAGAGATCCAACTACCGTGGTGTGTAAGGTCTAAGAGTCTAAACAAACATCGGCCAAGTTCAGACTATAGATCAGTCTCGACTGTTTCTATCTAAAGCTATCACAATTCACACGTAAGTATACTCCAAATACCATCCGGTGGATCAACATACAAAGTGAATACATGAGTCAAGTATAACCCCTTGTAAGCGAGACAATCCGTACACGCATTAACTTCCATGTATGAACTTTTGGCCAAATAAATCGTAGTTCTATCCAATATAACTCTAATCCTTTCAATCCATGCCACTCCATGACCATTTCCCCTCTTAACTTGATATATTGCCTCTAAAGCCTCCCGTGAATCCACCTCCACCTCCAAATCTTCAATTCCAATCTCACCAACTAGTTTTAAACAACCCCCCCCCTAAAAGTTCATTGAGAAACCACAGACTCAATTGCCTTCCATATCTCTGATCACTTTGCACTCCCTTCCTATATGACTCATTTCGTTGCAACTCATGTGCGTGTTTAGTTTATACCCTCGTTTTGGCTTGCACCAGCCGAGAAACTCAACATAATCCTTACAACTCGTCATAATTCCCGATGAGACTCCTTACGCCCTTAAGTAACTCGATGATATGTACTTTGCTTTTTTAATTACTACAGACCTATTTGGAAAACCGATGTTGTTGAAGACCGTATCGTTCCTCATCCATGAAAACACCTTCATCAATACTCCAAAAATACTCTCTAAGGTATATCTGCAAAATAAAACCTTTCTCGAAACTTCTATATTCCACCAAATATATGCAAAATCTGCCGAGAGAGGGAAGATTTGACTAAACATTGAGAAGGAAGTGTTTCATTTTCTGAATTTCTAGGCTAGTATTCTACTCTCTCTATAATATTTTCTTTCTCTCTAGAATAATATTCTTTCTCCCTAGAATTATTTTATTTCTCACTAGAAAATGTAAGTCACAAAGAGTCACTATTTATAGAGGAAATGGGAAGACAAAAAAACGTCACATAAATGCCTCTTCAATGCTCATTTAAAGCTAAGCTGTTATTTTCTTTACCAAGTTTTAGCAACTCCCGTAACAGCTAAATAATGAACCATTAATCTTTTATCAAGTATAAGGAATTATTTAAAATTAAATAATTCCAATAAGTTTTTTCTCCAAATTATAAAGTGGGACTATTAACAAAAATAGTATTTTTCACTTCTCTCAAGAGAATGAAAGAATAATAAAATAAATTGTATTTTATTTAATAATTCCAACAATCCCTCACTCAGGGTCTTTGGGAGAGAAGGTGAACAGGTTTTTATAAATACTAGCATATGGGTGAATTGTACTTAAGTGGCAATATCTTTCGATTTGAATTGACACGTAGTGAAGTGAGGCAACCACCGAATTCCTGTCAAGTGAACGTACTCTTGAACTTGACGGTTTTCTATCGAGATCCTCACAGCACATACTCTACCCGGCTAATACTTACAAACTCCTCAAACATCACCCTATCCTTACACATAGGTGATCTCTAAGAGCGTCTAGCCACATTAGCCGACCCCTCTCGGATTTTAAGATCATTAAGAGCAATAAAGCTCAACCTCGTCATGTGTCTCGCGAACTCATTAAGTCCTTTCTCTTTAGGACCACCCTTACGGGCTATGAATATGTGGTGAGTCTAAAAGCTCATCTAATGGGAACATCAAGGACGTCTCCTTGAAGTCATATTATGATCAATATAAAACAACCTCAACGGTGAATTCATCAAGTCCGTCTCAGTAAGACCACCCCACATGGCTATGAATTCATTAAGTTTGAGAAATAAACAAACAACCTCAACGATGAATTCATCAAGTCCGTCTCGATAGGACCACCACACATGGCTATGAATTCATTAAGTATGAGAAATATATAAACAACCTCAACAGTGAATTCATCAAGTCCGTCTCGATAGGACCACCACGCATGGCTATGAATTCATTAAGTTTTAATTTTCTCATGTATGCACAATTTACACTATATGGATAGGAAGTTAGTGCATCATATCGACTTATTAGTCATAGGTTCCCCATCTTTTAGTAAATGAATCAACCATTTATTTCATCATTTATATGAGACCCAGTTTGCGTAATAAAAATCCTTCAAGAACTAGATGAATCGTTTTAAAATGCATATTAGATCAAAAGTACCTCTCTCGTACTTTATTAGATGACAAAAGTTAACTCAATGTTCAACACTTGAGTCTCTTTACAATATGGGAAATACCAAGTTGAGTATAGTTCATTAATAACATCATAATCCTTATAATTATTTCATATTCATTAAGGGGTACACACCCCCACAATTCTCTTATTCATGAATACTAGACTTATAAGGAATTTTACCAGACATTATATCAACGGAGTTAAACCTTTCCAACAAAGTGAGACTAACTAAGGTATATTCCATTATTTACTCAAATGAGTTTTATCCTTAGGATCAGCTTCCCCCACATCTTTTACTCACACATAAAAGAATAAAAGAAGTAAGTCCCATGAATGAAAGTACCAAAAGTGGATAATGTCATACACATATTGACAAAAGTGTAGCACAACCTGATCCATCTTTTATATAAGATACTATTCCATCTGCAAGGTGCCCGTTTAACAACAAAAAATATTTCCTAAGTTTTCATACTTAATCCTCTTGATTTGAAACCACTAACCCTTCATATTGCATCATATAGATCTTTTCACATAGATATTCATTCACACATATATTTAATATCCAACTGATATATAATCACGTTAAGAATGATATTTAGTACAATAAGAGTTAAATAGTGGTAATACAAGGGGGCAAAGTAATCCTTAAACTTATATAAACGTAGAAAATTAAGGACTTATCCTTGAGTCGATTTACTTTTCCGACTTGTATGGGACCGGTTGGATCTTTCGGGACATTCCCTGGTGACGTATTTTTTCTCATTAGAATCATCACCCCATTACCTTTTCTGAGACGTTTCACAGATAGTCTTTGCGGACTTCTCAATTACTACTAGATTAAAGGTGGAGTTCGTCACATTATTCAAGAGACGATCTACTAACCACTGAATTAGCTTTCTTGAACCCAACTTCAAAAGCCAGAATCCTAGCTAGTGTTCTTTGGTAATTTCCCCATTGCCCTCAATGGCGGAGAGTACCTCAAGAACAACAAGATCTAGTTCATATGGTTCAAGGCATATCAGTGGATTTTGTGCCCAACGTTTGTAGTTGGAACCATTGAAAGGCTCCAACATAATTACGTCGGGAATGGCTTTTGCGTTCAAGGATGAAACAACCGCCGAAATAGAAAAACTATTTTACAACCAGTAATATTAAAAATATCTTTTTCAAATTGTTGGTAATATCTAACAATATCACTGGTAAAGAAAAAACGATTTCATATAAAAATATTCCAAAAGAATGTAATACTACAACTATTACAATACAATGAAAAATCAGAATATAAAGGTATCCCAAAAACTGTAATACAGCCACTATTACAAGAAATGAGAAAATAACTTACATGGAAATATTCAAGAAATATTTTAGATACGAATACACAAAAACGTTCAGCGTTGAAAAAGATATTCCGGGAGTACTGGAATCTCCAACAATCGTATCACTCTTTTACTCTAATCTCTATGTCAAAAGATTTGACTAATCATTGAGAAGGAAGTGTTTCATTTTCTGAATTTCTAGACTAGTATGCTACTCCCTCTAGAATATTTTCTTTCTCTCTAGAATAATATTCTTTCTCCCTAGAATTATTTTATTTCTCACTAGAAAATGTAAGTCACAAAGAGTCACTATTTATAGAGGAAATGAAAAGACAAAAAACTGTCACATAGATGCCTCTTCAATGCTCATTTAAAGCTAGCCGTTTTTTTCTTTACCAAGTTTTAGTAACTCTCGTAACTCCCGTAACAGCTAAATAATGAACCATTAATCTTTCATCAAGAATAAGGAATTATTTAAAATTAAATAATTCCAATGGTTTTTTCCCCAAATTATAAAGTGGGACTATTAAACAAAAATAATATTTTCAACTTCTCCCAAGAGCATGAAAGAATAATAAATAAATTGTCTTTTATAATAATTCCAACAAACTTAACCCTTATATAATTACTCAAGAGGTCCATGCACCTTGGGATCTTGGACTGGACAAAAACCCCACATGATAAGAGCCACGAGAGGACAATGACCTTCATCGCTGCTTCTCTAGCGAAGTGCTCATCACCCCTAAAATTTCACCTGAGGTCCTTGGATTATGAGTTTATGTTCTATTTTATTCCCAAAGAGTCCAGTCGTGTACCTCAGTCATGCAACTCATGGTCATACTTACTAAACCTTTTAGATCAGTAACTTAGGATAAATTCCTTCCTCTGCTAGCACGGCCTATTTCCTCCTTTACAAGACTCCACGCAATTTTAACTTTATTACACTCCTTAAATAAATGAATATCATTTTCATCATGCACTCCATACCAAGGACAAGATCTCGGAACCTCCATTCGTTAGATAATAAGATAGACTCTCATTGCCAACCTGTTATGAGCCACGCGCCAAATTAAAACTCTAACTTTGTGCGGACGACGAAGTTTCCAAATATATTCCCAATCAATATCTTGAATAGTAACTTCCGGAATAGATGCCCAATAAGCCCATTTGACTGAATATACATCATGTATCTCATTTACCCAAGACAAAAAAATCAAGAACCATTATCGTACACCACCATGACCCCCGTAATCTCAAGTAGTTAGGAAGTCGGGAGTGCATTTTAAAACGGTCCAAATCTCACTAGTCATCCTCTTTTACATAATATACTACCATTTAAAACTTAATATCAACGCTGATAGGATGTAACACGAACTCTATCAATAAAGAATCCCCTTCTGATATGTCTAGCCAAAATGCAGCACTTTCCCATTATGTATCCATCTGTCGACATCCCCATCTCAGTATAACAATACCTTCCACGATAGCTCTACAAATTTGAGAATGATACTTTCTTGGTTTGTATTGGAGGAGTTTCTTGATATATAGATATAGTTCATAGGCTAGTTTGGTAGTTAAGCAAAACAAGAGGGGTGACTTTGTAATTATTAATAGTTAGTTAGTTAGCTTGTAACAACTATTTAAACTAAGGCTTAAGCTCATTTCAGCTTAACCAAATCTAATGAAATAAACACGTTTACTCTCTCCACTAATCTCTCTACACTTTGGTTCATCTTCTTCCTCTTCTTCTTCTTCCATTTCTCTTCAATGGAGGCTTGACAGATTAAACCTCAAGCTTCTCGAGTTTTATCATGGTATCAGAGCAAACTTTAATTCCGCAAACCTAGACATCATTTCTTGCTTTAGATCAAGAAATCAAGACCTTCAAAAACCTCTTCAATGGCAGCTAACTCTGTAACAGAGAATTTTTCATCGCCATTCTACATTCATCCAAGTGAGAACACAGGAGCTTCATTAGTTTCAGAAGTTCTTAACAATGACAATTTCTTGTCATGGAGTCGCGCAATTGAGATTGCACTATCAGTTAAAAATAAACTTGGCTTCATTAATGGAGAAATCGTCCAACCTCCTCTTACAGATTTAATACTCTTCTCAGCTTGGAATAGAGCTAATAACCTTGTTCTATCTTGGTTGCTTAATTCGATTTCTAAAGAAATCAGAGGAAGCTTGTTGTATGTAAACTCAGCTCATGATCTCTATAATGAGTTAAAAACACGTTTTGGTAAAAGTGATGGTACAAGAGTCTTTATTCTTGAGAAATCCCTCAGCTCGATTTCTCAAGATTCAAGCACAATTTCAGAATATTTCGCCAAGATCAAAACGCTTTGGGATGAATACATCCATTTTAGACCTATGCCTATATGTTCCTGTGGAAATATGAACCAATGCAGCTGTAAAATTCTTGATTCATTAATTGAGCGACAAAACAATGACTTCGTGATCAAGTTTCTAATAGGTTTGAATGAGTCCTTTGCTGCAGTAAGAAGTCAAATCCTGTTGATGACTCCTTTACCTCAGATAAATTCCGTTTTTGCAATGCTCATACAAGAAGAAAGTCAAAGAATGTTATCAAATTCGTGTTTTACTGCACCAACTCACGCCTTTTACTCAAAGAACACTCAAAATCCTCACCAAAAATCAAATAATTTTGCAGAAAAGAAACGAGTCATATGCACACACTGTGGATATTATGGCCACACAGTTGAAAAATGTTATCAAATACATGGTTATCCAATTGGATGGGGAGGACCTAAAGGTAAAAGGACTGTTCAAAACTCACAACATTCTGCACATCTTGTTGATACTCAAGAGGAATTCAAGAATGAACAAGAACTCAAGCCTCTCAATAGCTATGAGTTTACACCAGAAGAGATAAGTAAGCTCATGGCTCTTGCACACACAGACAAGTTGAACAACTCAGCTGTACATCAAGTCACAGGAGCAATCAATGAAGGTAATTCTTGCACCTCCACTTGGATTTTAGACACAGGAGCAACTGATCATTTGATATACTCAGCTGCTATGTACATAAACAAGCCACAAAATGTTAATATTCCAGTTACATTACCAAATGGAGAGAAAATATTTGCTATACATAAAGGAAGTATTAGCATAAACGACCACATTACATTAGAAAATGTGTTATGTGTTCCCAATTTCAAGTGCAATCTACTTTCAATATCAAAATTGACACAAGATTCAGCTATTACAGTTGCCTTTTTTTCTTCTTATTGCACTATACAGGATCAACTATGCAAGAGGACGATTGGGATTGCTTATGAAAGAAATGGACTCTACTATCTAAAGTCTTCACCAACACTTCATAAAGTCTTAGCTGCTTCAACAAGAAAAGATGATATATGGCATTCAAGATTAGGACATCCATCAAGAGCAAAATTACTTGCACTCAAAAGGATTGATTCTTCTATTACTTTTTTACAAGACAATGTATGTGAACCGTGTCACTTTGCTAAACAAAGAAAACTTTCTTTTCCTCTTTCTACATCTAGCTCAAAGTCTTGTTTTGATTTAATCCATTGTGATATATGGGGTCCCTTCAAACAAGTCTCTCACACAGGTCATAGATACTTTCTAACAATAGTAGATGATTTCTCAAGAGCAACTTGGATTTATCTGATGAGTGTTAAGTCAGAAGTTCAAATACATTTAAACAATTTTTACCAAATGATATTAACTCAGTTTGGTTTAAAAATTAAGGTGTTAAGATCAGACAATGGACCTGAGTTTAATCTTCAAACGTTCTACACACACAATGGGATAATTCATCAACTAAGTTGTGTTGAAACTCCACAACAGAATGGCTTAGTGGAAAGAAAACATCAACATCTCTTAACTACTGCAAGGGCTATTATGTTTCAAGCAAATCTCCCTTTACAATTCTGGTCTGAATCAATACTCACAGCTGCCTACATAATCAATAGGTTGCCTACTCCTCTATTAGATAATCTTACTCCCTACCAAAAGATATATAACAAACCACCTACTTTACATCATTTAAGAGTGTTTGGATCTCTTTGTTATGCCTCAACACTTCAACAAAACAGGTCAAAATTTGATACAAGGGCTACAAAATGCGTGTTCTTAGGATATCCACCATCTACTAAAGGATACAAACTACTAGACATCTCAAACAACAAAATAATAATCTCAAGAAATGTGGTTTTTCATGAAACCATTTTTCCCTTCTCAGAAATTGAACCTATTGAAAACCTTCACACATTTCTTTTCCCTCCTTCTGACTCATACATAGAACCTCTAAACACCAACATTATCACTGATCAAAATAATACACAAAACCTAACTAGTCAGCCTACAATATCTCAACAAAATCGACCTACTAGAAATAGACAACCGCCTTCTTATTTGAAGGATTATATATACCATTCAACCTCCCATTGTAACTCAAAACCTCAACCACTTTATCCTATACAAGATTACATTAGTACATCAAGACTTACAACAAAATATACCAACTACATTGAGAACATATCTTCTCAAATAGAACCAAAAACTTATAAAGAAGCTTCAACCTCAGATGAGTGGATTTCTGCAATTCAAAGAGAACTCAAAGCTCTCCAAGACAACAATACCTGGACAATTGTTCCTCAAACACCTTCAATGAAACCTATTGGATCTAAATGGGTTTTTAAACTAAAATACAAAGCTGATGGTTCACTAGAAAGGCACAAAGCAAGGTTAGTTGCTAAAGGTTATAACCAACAAGAAGGACTTGATTTCTTTGATACATTCTCTCCTGTAGCAAAGCTTGTCTCAATAAGAATAATACTTGCTCTAGCTTCAATCAACAACTGGTTCTTACATCAACTGGATGTAAACAATGCTTTCTTACATGGTGAGTTAGATGAAGAAGTTTATATGTCTATACCACAAGGCCTCCAAGCTCAGAAAGGAACAGTTTGTAAGTTGAATAAAAGCTTATATGGTTTAAAACAAGCTTCACGACAATGGTTCGCAAAATTATCAACTTCCTTAATAGCTTATGGTTTTGAACATTCTTCAAGTGATTACAGTCTCTTTATTAAAAAGTCAGCTTCTACGTTCATTGCACTCTTAGTATATGTTGATGATATTATACTAGCGAGTAATAGTATGGAAGAAATACAGAACTTAAAGAAGCATCTACATTCTGAGTTCACAATCAAAGACCTAGGTGAACTAAAATTCTTCTTAGGTATAGAAGTAGCTCGAAAATCAACTGGAATCACATTATGTCAAAGAAAGTTTGCACTCGACATCTTAAATGAGTGTGGAGTTATGGCTGCTAAACCAACTAATTTTCCAATGGAAACAACATCAAAGTTAAGACAAGAAGATGATCAAGAGTTTGAAGACCCATCCTCTTATAGAAGGTTGATTGGCCGATTATTGTATTTAACCATAACAAGACCTGACTTATCCTACTCCGTAAACTCACTAAGTCAATTTTTAGCAAAACCATGTAACAGCCATTGGAAAGCTGCTCAAAGAGTCTTACGTTACATAAAGAAAACACCAGGACAAGGACTTTTCTTCTCATCAGCTTCTGAACTCAAAATCAAAGCCTATAGTGATAGCGATTGGGCTGGATGTCTTGACACAAGAAGAAGCATCACAGGATTTTGTATTTTCCTTGGAGAATCACTAGTTTCTTGGAAAAGCAAGAAACAAACTACTATAAGCCGTTCTTCAGCAGAAGCAGAATATAGAGCACTCGCTGCTTTAACGTGTGAAATTCAATGGTTGATTTATGCATTAAAAGACTACGGAATCAATGACTGCACCCCAGCACTCGTATATTCGGACAGCAAATCAGCTATTGCGATGTCCACAAATCCGGTACATCATGAAAGAACAAAACATGTTGACATTGACTGTAAAATAACGCGCGAGAAAATTCAGGCTGGCTTGATCAAATTATTTCACATTCCCTCAAATTTACAACTTGCGGATATGTTTACAAAACCTCTTGGATCAGTTGAGTTTCACAAAAATTTATCCAAGCTTAACATATCAAATATACATGTTGCGCTTGAGGGGGCCTCTTGATATATAGATATAGTTCATAGGCTAGTTTGGTAGTTAAGCAAAACAAGAGGGGTGACTTTGTAATTATTAATAGTTAGTTAGTTAGCTTGTAACAACTATTTAAACTAAGGCTTAAGCTCATTTCAGCTTAACCAAATCTAATGAAATAAACACGTTTACTCTCTCCACTAATCTCTCTACACTTTGGTTCATCTTCTTCCTCTTCTTCTTCTTCCATTTCTCTTCAATGGAGGCTTGACAGATTAAACCTCAAGCTTCTCGAGTTTTATCAGAGTTTTTATTTAAAATACGTTTGTCCTAGTGTTATAGACCAAAGGGTCAATTCTTTACGCACTACCTTCCATCCGAGCTTCCTGAGAAGTGACTTATTTATGTCCACCGCCTTGCGAATCCCTAAAACACCTACTATCGTAGGTTGACAAAGATTGTCCCGACTAATCGAGTTAATACGCCAATAGTCTTCCAACAATCCCCAAATGAAATCTCTCACGCTACGGTTTATCTCTTGACATACATAATCTGGCAGTTTCTCTTCTTGCGTGATGTACATAGGCTTCGCGCTAAAGTGATGCAACCTGCTAAAGAAAGTGTCTTACCTTTCTCCCGAGTTTTCCACGCAATCCATTGACCATTTCCCCGTAGAAAATGTTATGTCTCTTTCCCAAAAAGATAGGAACGCCAAGAGACTTTCCCGGACTATCACTTTTGCAATACCCACTCTTTTATGTGATGTTTGCAGCTAAACCCTGATAAACATTTCTTGAAAAATAAATCAGGGACTTCTCCTTGCTAATCCACTACCCCGCGTCATGGCCGAAAGTCCCCAACGCACCCTGCAAATAAATACTATATATATATATGATAATTTCCTGGGAGGTACCCATCGGATATGATTTTTTACTTTTGGGTGACCAAGGTTTTAAAAGTGACAATTCAGTACCCCAGGTTTCATTTTGTGACTTCGTTAGTACCCACCATTAGATTATTCGTTAAACGCCATGTGACGCCTACATGGCGAGTGGAAAATCAGCCGCACAAGCGCCACGTAGGCACCACGTGACACTTAACGGAGAAACTGACGGCGGGTACTAACATAATACACAAATTGGAACCTTGGGTACTGATTTGACACTTTTTAAACTTTAGACGCCAAGAAGTCAAAATTTGAAATGGTGGGTACCCATGGGTGTATTTTTCTATATATGTTTTTTGTACTTCATTAGACAAGAAAAATCCTCATTTATGATAGATATTAGGAAAAGACCCTGGTGGATACCCACTGGATCTGGATTTTGACAACCAGGTGTCCAAGATTTCAAAAATGACAAACAAGTACCCAAATTTTTATTTTATGTCTTTCGTTAATACTCATTGTTACTTTTGACATTAAGTGTCACGTGTGGATTGCGTTATCTCTTCCGTTAGTACCCAACTTTTTAAAAATTTGACAAAGAAGCCCAAGTTTCAAACAAAGCCTTAATCTGATAAAACAAAAAATATTAACAGTCTCTTATCCATGCCTTATAGCTCTCACCTACTTCTCAACTGTCTATATTCTCTCAAAACTTCACTTTGTAATCTCACTATGTTTTCTCACAAAAGTTGAAAAGTTATTCGAAGAATCTCATCATTAGTATAAATATGTCCACCAAAAGCACCATTATTTCATTCTATCCAAATCATATATGCAACAACCACCAAAAGCAGTGTTCTTGCCTAATTTTTTATTATGTTTGGACTATGATATTTGTAATAGTAACTGATTAAAAAACTTCCATGGTATCTAAGCAATGCAACCCAGTTTCTCAAGGCATATCTTCTTATATCATTTCGTTAAAGAGCGCTCCCAAACTGGTGGTACCTATCTTCAAAGAATCGACCGAGATGGAATGAAACGAATTGAGTTAAAAATTTGATTAGCTCAACCTTAGAGAAATAGGTTAATATTTTTGGTGAACAGAAATATCTTTCATTATTCATTGACAAATAAAATTTGAGTAATGATATTCGTCACCTCTTTTTGGTTCACCCTTGTACCACCTCTCATGTGTCATCTTATGTGGCATTAAATCAAAGAGAAAAAAAATAATTAGAAAAGAAAAACACCATGATTAGTGTTTAAAACTTACACGTAGAAGATGATATAAAAGTGAACAAAAAATAAGTGACAAATACCATTACTCATAAAATTTATTGATCAAAAATCTTAAAAAATAAATCCAAATTCTAGGATTCGTTTAGATTATTTTTTAAAATAATATCAATGATATTAGATCCCCAAAAATTCTATAAAGGGTCAATTACCCAAGGAGACTTGAGAAAAATCAATGTGCCACTTAGGAGCTAGTCAATTCCTCTCTCCTTCTTAGAGGCCAATAAAATGTCCAATGTCATAACTACTCTTCTAGTGCATATAAGACAAAAAATAGATTATTTCTTTCTCCTTTACTACCATTACTCTCTCTCCTCCATTACCATTAATCTCTCTCCTCCTTTATCATTTTTTCTCTCTCCTCTTTCATTAATTATCAAATATTTTCCAGCTCCGACCACAACCACCGATCACCGCCGGCCGCCTCCGGCCACCGCCGAAAAAAGTTCTGAGCGTGGAAAAAAGTTCTGAGTCTGGAAAATAGTTCTGAGTCTGGAAAAAAGTTCTGAGTCTGAGTGCAAAAATTCTGAGTCTGAGTGCAAAAGTTCTGAGTGCAAAAGTTCTGAGTCTGAGTGAAAAAATTCTGAGTCTGAGTGCAAAAGTTCTGAGTCTGAGTGCAAAAGTTCCATTAACGCCAGATTTTTAATCGCCAACAGTGTTGAGCGCAAAAGTTCTGAGTCTGAGTGCAAAAGTTCTGAGTCTGAGTGCAAAAGTTCCATTAACGCCAGATTTTTAATCGCCAACAGTGTTGAGCGCAAAAGTTCTGAGTCTGAGTGCAAAAGTTCTGAGTCTGAGTGCAAAAGTTCTGAGTCTGAGTGCAAAAGTTCTGAGTCTAAGTGCAAAAGTTCCATTAACGCCAGATTTGTAATCGCCAACAGTGTTGAGCGCAAAAGTTCTGAGTCTGAGTGCAAAAGTTCCATTAACGCCAGATTTTTAATCGCCAACAGTGTTGAGCGCAAAAGTTCTTAGTCTGAGTGCAAAAGTTCTGAGTTTGAGTGCAAAAGTTCTGAGTCTGAGTGCAAAAGTTCCATTAACGCCAGATTTTTAATCGCCAACAGTGTTGAGCGCAAAAAGTTCTGTGTGCAAAAGTTCTGAGCGCAAAAGTTCTGAGCGCAAAAGACCAAAAAAATAAACAGAAACACGAAGCAAGAACAAATCTGCTACATAAACTTGCTGAGCATCTCGAATCGACTTGCTACCGGAGATCCAAGCTTCTTCTTCACAAATATAAGCACAAAAACAACTTCGTTTATCCATGGCTTTCAAATCCGATCTTAGAGATTATTGTGCAGCAGATCAATTTCTTCCTTCCATGGCGGAACCCTAGATCGAAACTCTATTTCGGATCGGTCAAATCTCCACCTTCACTGCGGTATTCATCGAAGTTCATGCCAACGGTCTTCTTCTCCGCGCTCTCTTCTTCGGTTGCTTGGTGGCTGCGTGCTTCAAGTGAAGCAATGGAAAGAAGGAATATTATGGAGTGGAGAAGAGAGGCGTTGATTGTAAGAGGTGAGGAGAGAGGTAGAAAGAGAGAGAGAAATATTTCTGAAAATGTAATTTAGGATTTAAAAGATATTATGATAATATTTAGTATATATAGAGAATAAAAAAGGGTAGGAAAGTAATTGGGAAATTAGGTTCTAGTGTTAAAATTAGTTTGTGGCCTTTAGTAAGAAGAGCCAAAAGAGGCGGCCTTGTTAGGTCTCGGTGTAGTGATTTCAAGACCCTTTGGGTAATAATCTCTTTTATAAACCCTTAAAATGACTTTTAAAAAAAATACTAAATATAAAATTTATCAAAAAAGTTACTTAAAATAATTTTAAATATCAAAATATTGTTTATAAATATTTTAATTTAAAATAAAAAATACTTTTAGCTCTAAAAATGATCAAATCTTAAACCAAACACTGACTAGAGCTCTAAGATAATCCACCCCAAACCAAACTTTCAATATTCTTTACTTATTTAGTTGATAAGTTCATATTGAAACGAGAAAACTTCTATTTCATTTTTTTAATCTTTTGATCAGCAAAACACTTCTATTTCAATTATAGTACACGAGATACTTTTTTATTACAGTACAATTATAAAAAGAACAGACTACAAGCCAACAGGCTTGAAATTCAAAGCCCACAAAGAAACATAAAAAATATTAGAACTAGAATTGGGTAGGGGCCTGCAAATTATGACATAGACTTAACCACTTGGGTTAATCTTAGGCAAGCACCCCTCCTAAGTGCAATGGAGGTCACTAGCCTAGGCCATGGTTCTTCTTGATCAACCATTGACCATGTCCAGGTAAGTATGTTATCCAATCAACTTTCTCTTTTTTATATTACCTTCCCAACACTAGTCCTTTGGTTACTCATCCAATGTGGGAGTATAGTACATAACATAAAAAAAAAAAAAGGCGTATGTATCTCACTTGTTCGGTGGAGATGAAAACCGCACTTGTTTTTCGGTGGAGATGTATTTCATGTACAAGCGAAGCGAGGGAGACTTATGTGTTCTTGGAGGAGAGTTTAATAAAATGAAGGCGGATGGGTATGTAACAGATACAAAATTTGTGTTACATGATGTGAGTGAAGAGGAGAAAGACTGGAACTTGACGAGTCATAGAGAGAAGATACTTGTAGCGTTTGGATTATTTGTATGGACCCAGGAACAGTTCTTTCATGTGGCGAAAAAAATCTAAGATTTGTGGAGATTGTCATAATGCTATGAAATTAATTTTGAGGATAACGAAGGTGAGATTATTGTGAGAGATGTAAATCGATTTCATTGTTTTAATGATGGGTTGTGTACTTGTGTTCTTGTAGAGACTATTGGTGATTGAATAACTTAGTCGAGAAGCAAAGGTTATGCGCTTAAGGGAGCCGTCGACGGTTACTTTAATGCGCAAAACATACAAAAGTGTACATATGTTGTTGGTCTGTTTTTGAAGAATGGTGTAGATTTTGTGCTTTCCAGTTTCTGAGATTTTAAAATGATTTTATTGAAATGTTACATGATTGTAATCTTTAGGTTAGGTTTGTCCATATTGATTCCGAGGAATGAGCAACGAAAATAGTTTCTTGCGGATTATAAATAGGCTGAGTGCTTGTATAGACGACCATTGATTTTTATGTTATTTGCAGTGAAGGTGTACTAATCAAAAACTGCGTCTCTTTTCTCATGAATCAACCAAACCTAGTTAATGCGGATATTGAGTATGACATTATGTTTGGTTCATTTTGGTTGACTCAATCCATCTATAAACCTAAAATTGGGCCAGCAAAGCGTGATAACAACATTAAAAGGTGACCTTCCAGAGATTTAGTGAGTGTAGTGAGTGTAGTGAGTATTATGTAAATTGAGTTATGCTGAAAAATGTTTATTGTACATATTAAATATGAATATTATGTGGTTTCAGCCTCATTAGTATCATAGTATGGTAAGAATTTGATGCATAATTGTTTATGATTCATACTAAGTATATTCTTGAAGAAAACAGTTTGACTACAAGTGTTGTGCATTTTGCTGGGTGCAAAAGAAACCGTGAAAATTAACCTTCACTTAGACTATATTTTCAACTTCAGTGGTAGTGGTGTGCATTTTGCTAGTGCAAAAGAAAAAATAGAAAAATATATCGGGGAGAGCGATGTTCTAAAAAGCTTTAGAAGTTAGCGGGCGGTCGCCACTTTCAAGTGCTTAGGGGACTAGACAAGAGTTTAATCAGTTTTTAATTTTATTTATATATATTATTAGTCTAATTATTTTAATTTCACACCATATATTAGACAGAATAAGATAACTTATTTGAAAAAAAAAAAACTCACAAAATTATATATTATTTTTTTGATACAAAATTATACAATTTATATGAATGATAATTGATTAAATTCGAATATTTTTTTGGGTTTATATAATATATTTGTGTTAGAAAAGGAAATTTTTGTTATGAACAATAGAGAAAGAAAGAGGAGTGTTCTATTTATTATCAGAGAGTGTAAAAATTACATAGTGGGGTCTCTTTTTATAGGTAATAAGTAACCTTAAACCCTAGTGTTCATGGAAATGACTACAAGCCTATAGATTGAAATGAATATCCATTATATGAGTTTATAACAATTTTTAATTTTTTGTGTAAAAAAATGGATTTATTTTAGCCTTCCGACCGTCTAGGGCCACATAGGTCCGCCTAGGCCTACTTGGGACTTTGCGGAATGTTTGGAGATTGTCTAAACTATTTTACAAAAATAGGCTACCTTCTAGCGTTTAGGTGCCGCGTAAATCGATTTTTAGAACAGAGAATGAAAAAGGCTTTGACTAATAGTCAACTACTCAACTACGCCACCACTACGACCAATTAGCTTCATAGTCACGTATACAAATATTTTTCCAATCAAAAACAAAATTAAGAGAGAAAATAGCATATTAAACAAATTACCAAATAAAAATTTCTATCTCTGGTCTTTTCTTCAAATTTTTGGGCCTGGACGAACTAAGGGAAGATGGAATCTTTCATGTTGTAGCTTCTGAGAACTCTTCTAACATTGAAGGCAGTGGCCTGGAGAGAAACGTTGACTATAGTACAGTAGTTCGAAATCTGCAGAACACTCCTGGACTGCTTCATACATCCTTAATAACTGGTAATCAGGCGCAGTAGACCTGTGGGAAGGACGGGTGGCGAGCGCTACTGTGTTGTAAAAAGGTACAGAATGGCTTGGAAATCAATATCGTAGTTCTTGCAATATGTTGGACTATTTGGTCGGATAGAAATGACAAAAATTTTAATGAGAGTAAGGGCGTTAAATCAATGAGAACTTTGAGATATATTGCCGAAAATGCAGCTATTAATTACATTTGAACTTGGGGAAAAGAGTTTGATGGAGGATTGATAATTTCAGCTAAGAGCACAATGGTAAAATGGGTTGAACCCGAGGTAGGGATTAAGCTAAATATTGATGGTAGTTGGAAACAAGGTACCCCCAAGGCCGGACTTGGACGTATTTTCAGGGATAAAGATGGATGTTTTTTGGGCGCGGTGCGGCTAAGGTTGATTCGGCGTTACAATTGGAGTTAATTGCGCTACATTTTGGATTGACTTTAGCTATTAAGAGAAATCATGAAGTGATAATCATCGAAACCGATTCGCTAGAGTTGCACGCGCTAGTGAGGGCAGTGGAAACAATGGGAATTGGTTAGATGTATTTATCACGGAGTGCAAAGACATTCTTGGAAGTCATCCGGGCTACGACTTTGTTCATGGATATAGAGAGTCGAATACTTGTGAGGATTTTTTGGCTATAATCGGAGCGCTGTTAGAAAGTGACCCAGTGTATTATAGCAACCCTCCAGAAGATCTAAAAAAGTTTATCATGAAGGATAAGTGTAAATGGTCCATTTCTAAAGTTATATTGTGCACTCCTGTGGGAGTTTTGTAAGCTAGTGTAGGTTAGTCGATTAGACCTTAGATGTATGGGGGAACTCGGAATCTCCATCCACTATAATTTACCTCTTACAAGATCATGTTCAAATACAAGATCATGTTCGAATTAAATCTATTTTAGATATTAAGTTTCAAATTAATGCAGGCTTTAAAGGAAAGCATGATATTGCACATATCACTATATGTTACTTTTTTTTTTTGTCAACAACATTACATGTTATTATAGATATTAACGTGAGCATTTAATGTTAAATTTTTGTGATTATATAATATTAAAAAGTTCTGCAAATAATAAAAAAGGTATGAAGTTTTTGTGATGATTTCAAATCCACTCTTTATAATATTTTGTTACTATTTGCATTTAAACTGTAAATAAAAAATTGATTTACCTTATTCTATTGATATTTCATTGTAAAAGGAAATTTTGTTATATTTGACCAACACACAGAATTACCAGAATTGTTTATAGTTGACTAACACAAAAATAAATAATGAAAGCAGATGTTACATATCAAATTAAATAAAAGAATGAAAAAGGATCACTTCCACTTCAATTGCAAAAAAGTTTTTTTATTTAACATATATTTATATTTAAATATAATATACTACTTTTCTTATTCATCATCTCACTTTCATCTTAATTGTAATATACAATACAACCATATGTGAAATTACTTTTGCAAGGTTTGGCTGAAAACATCATTTCATGTTCTTTGACTCTATTTTCTCCAATGTAAAATTGATATCTAGTTGAGAAAATGATATATAATTTAAAATATTAGAAAATTTATAACATTATTTTAAGAGGATTCTACAATTTAGAGCCTAAATGGCAACTAAAGGTGTTTTTAAAGCCTAGTTAGAAATTTGTTCTAGTTAAAGCCTAGGTTCAAATTTGGGTTGGATTTTTCCATCTATACCCTTTTTAATTATTTTTTTTCAGAAATTCGTTTTTATTCCTTTCTTCTTTTCTTAAACGAATGGATCCATACACATGGGTACGGACATATATTTAGATGTGTCCAGACATATATATTAGTGTGTACAGACCTAAGTTCCTTTTAAGTGGATAAAATGAAATTTTTCTATACGTCCAATGTTTCGATTTTGTCCAACTACATGCATGTCCAACCAAATTCGTGTACCCCGGTCTGTACACAAGTCCGTATTTGTCCAAATTCATTCCATGCTACGGGGTTGTCCAAGTCAAAATTAGTTCAAGTCTGTACCCATAGGGCTGTACCCAAGCTTTTTTTACTAAAAATACATGTCTAACGAAATAAAAAACAATCCAAGTCATTGCCCCTATGGCTGTACCCAAATCCTCTTTTTTATTTACACGTTACCTGAAAAAAATAAGAAAAGGAAATGAATTAGTTATTTTGATGACCATGTCTGGACCATGCCGGTCTGGACACATTATGTCTGGACACTCACACGGTAAACAAAAAAACAGAAAAAGAAAAGAGCCTAACGAATGGGCTGGACACATGGGCCTCTCTTACCACACTCCCACGGACACATGGGCCTATCGGAACTGGATCGAGAATGTCTCGAGAACGGCGACATAGAAGGCATCTCGCGTGATGGAGAAGAAGGGCTGGACACAAAGCCACACGTTTTAAAAATTAGGAGATACAAAACAAATGTTTGGACACGTTTTAAAAAAAGGAAGATGCAGCCCAAATGGGCTGGACACATAGCTGGAATTAGGGCTGGACACATAGCTGGAATTAGACCATCCATTATGGGCTAGACCAAAGATAAATTTGTGTTTGAAACAAATGGGCTGGACACAATATGTCATAAACCCAACATTTTAAAACAAGAAAAAAGAAACCAGCGAACAAGGCTATGGTCCACGGTGATGGTTTGAATCTGGTTCATGGTGGTGGTTCACGGTTTTCCTGCGCTTGGTGAGGCGAAAGAGCGGAAGTGGAGTGGTGGTGCTCTTGCAGATCTCGAACAGAAGGGGGGTGGAATGGAGGTGTTGCAGCAGATCTCGAATGTGGCTTCGTTGTTGCAGATCGATGGCTTCACTGAACGTCACAGTGCCTAGATCTGAACCATGATGGGCTCGTCCCTGATGGGCTGGACATGGTAGTCTCGTCACTGATGGCTGGACCATGCCGGTCTCCAACACAGCGGCGGCGGTGGGAGTCTTCTCCAACACAGCGGTTTCATTCGCTGGATCCAAGCTTTCTTGGTGTAGCAGATCTCGAATGTTGCAGCAGATCTTGAACGTTGCAGCAGATCTCGCAGCTTTGTGGTGTTCAGATCCGAGATGCAGATGTTAGGACGGCGGTGGTGGTTTCTATTCACAGCAGCAGCTATTAAGGGATGGTGGTACTGCGCAGTTCTGGAGGTTTGTTGGTGGTACAGGAACGGTAAGTTTTGGTGGCTCTGTTTCACGAATGGAGGTGGCTCGGTGAGATCAGTGATGATTATGCCAGAAGGTTGGAAGGTAAACAGGGAGGGTGAAGGTGGGGTTGTTGTGTGCAGCAGAGAGGATGGTTATGGATGGCACAGAGAAGGTTTAGAAAACTGTGGATCGAAACCTATATTGGGTTTGTGTTTTGGTAAAATGTTTTTCACAGTATAAGAGGGTTTGGGGGGGTATTTTTGGTCTTTTCCTCTTTTTTAGTTGTATTCTGATAGGTAGTTAGTGTTTAGTTGGGGTTGGGCCTTACTATGGTGTACCCATGTTTGGGAGGCCTTATAAATTAATTTACCCTTATTTTAATCAACATAATTTTTAATAATTTTTGAATTCAGATAAATGTAAATTTAATATTAGATAAAAATGAGATGTCATTATAAAAAATAATTTAATTTTTTTTCATTATCTTATAAGTAAAAATTCAAAAGATGAAAAAAATATTGAGATATTCTCAATAAACTCTCATGGTTTCAACCACTTAACTAAAAAAACGTAAAACATAGTTTCTTGTACAATTTCTTTGATACTATATTGAATTTTTAATATTATTTTTATTAAAAATTATATTCTCTCAAAATTTTGTTTAGAACTTTCAAAATTACAAGACCGGTCTTTTGTGTCTTTCGCGTAGGGAATGACATGTTCCTTTTATAGTGCCTCATATTGGTGTTACCCCATCCGGACAATATTGCAACAAGATCATCCGGATGTACGGGCTCTTTATAAACCCCCTTTAATCTCTAGTTACACCCCATCGAAACATTTCAAAACCTAGATCTATCACTTCTGGAACAATTTTAGGAGCAATATCAAGAGGCTAGGCCAAGCTTCTAGAATATGAGGTAAAGGCTCATTATCTGACGTTAACTCTCTATAAAACTCACTCACGTATGTATAATCCAAATTTACCCTGATACCTTATACAGTTGAAATATATAATTTAATGTTAGATATTATTAAAAAAAGAAAAAGTGAAAATCAAGGTACAATTTGCATATTATTTATAAATTACAAAGATATTTAATTATACTATTGTCTTTTTATTTAAATATTCTTTATAAATATTTTAATTTTAAATAAAAAGTACGTAAATATTATTTACGTATTTAGTTGATCAGTTCATATTGAAACGAACGCACTTCTAATTCTTTTTTTAATTTTTTGATCAGCAAAACACTTGTATTTTTTTAATCAAAAACACTTCTATTTCAATTAAAACACTTCTATTTCGATTAAAGTATAGGAATACTTTTTTTATTACAATCATAAAAAGAACAAACTACAAGCCAGGCTTGAAATTAAAAATATTAAAACTAGAATTGGGTAGGGGCCGCGCGAACGCAGGCCCCCTCTGCCACAAATTATGACATAGACTTAACCACTTGGGTTAATCTTAGGCAAGCACCCCTCCTAAGTGCAATGGAGGTCACTAGCCTAGGCCATGGTTCTTCTTGATCAACCATCGACCCTGTCCAGGTAAGTACGTTATCCTATCAACTTTCTTCATTTTATATAACTTTCCAACATAGTCCTTTACTTACGCATCCGATGTGGGAGCAAAGTACATAACAAAAAAAAAACACAAGTGTTTGTTAAATAAACGCAAGTTCATCTGTAACAAAGCAAAGGCATGACTAGTGATGAGAACCAACATGCCATCTCTGTGATTAAATGGTTAAGCTTCACAAGTATAGCTAACTAGAACGAGACAACATAATTACTAATATGCAGTCTTTTTTTTCTTAGAGTTTCCAAGCTCGATAAAAATGGTGGTCCCTTTTCAAGATTTCTCCTTTAATGCTATCTCTTTACCTTATTTCCCTATTCTAATAGCATCAGCTCTTCTCCTAACAATATACTTCATTTCCTTTAAATCCAAACCCATTTACCTTCTAGATTTCTCGTGTTATCAAGCACCTGATCACTTACGTGTACCAACCTCGAATTTCATTGAACACGCTGAAATCTGCAATGTCCATGAACGAGCCTCTATTGATTTCCAAACTAAAGCAAGCATAAGATCCGGGATAGGATCCGAAGCTGCTGTACCTTTACCAATTCACGAAATTCCACCTAATAAATCCTATAAACTATCTTGTGAAGAAATAGAAACCGTTCTTTTCACAATCATTGAACACCTTCTAGAAAAAAACAAGATAAACCCGAAAGACATAGACATAATCGTATCAAATTGCAGTATCTTTTGTCCCACACCATCTATGACAGCTATGGTGATCAACAAATTTGGATTCCGAAGCAACGTGAAAAGTGTTAGTCTTAGTGGAATGGGATGTAGTGCTGGACTTTTATCAATAAGTCTAGTAAAAGATCTTTTGAAAATTCATACTAATTCGTTAGCGTTAGTTCTTTCTATGGAAGCAATTACTCCGAACGGTTATCACGGTGATGTAAAGTCAATGTTGTTATCAAACGCTTTATTTCGAATGGGTGGTGTCGCTATTTTACTATCCAACAAGAAACACGATAAAAACCGAGCAAAATATAAGCTCCGACATCTAATTCGTACACATATGGGGTTCGATGATCAATCTTATCAATCCGTTTTCCAAGAAACAGATGAAGATGGTCACGTGGGAGTTTCTCTATCAAGATCGTTACTTAAAGTAGCAGGGAACGCTCTAAAACGGAATATTTCCGAGCTAGGATCGCGTGTTTTGCCTTATTCGGAACAAATCCGATACGTTTTCTCGCTTATGTTTAAGAAAAAAGGTCCGTATGTTCCGGATTTTCGAAAGGCTTTTGATCATTTCTGTATACACGCGGGTGGGAGAGCAGTGATTGATGCAGTGGAGGAGAATTTGAAGCTGAGTAAAGAAGATAGTGAAGCTTCGAGGATGACTTTGTATAGATTTGGTAATACTTCTTCTTCTTCGGTTTGGTACGAGTTGAGTTATTTGGAAGGGAAAGGAAGAGTGAAGAAAGGGAACAAGATTTGGCAAATTGGGTTTGGGAGTGGATTTAAGTGTAATAGTGCAGTATGGGAGTGTATTTCTGAGATTGATTGTATGGAAAAGAGTGCTTGGTCTGATCGGATTCATTTGTATCCTGTTGACATTCCAAATATTCTTGATCATTGACAAGTTTATATATGGTTTTAGTGTAATACGTCGACATAATATTTAATAAAAAAATTGTTGGTGTATCAATTGAAAGGGGAATAATTGTTGCAGGATAATGAAATTACTTTAAACTCCCTCTCTCTTAGAGCAAATACATTGGAAGCTTACCCCACCTTATTCTTCAAGTTCCTTAGTCGTATTCATTGAACACCAATACATCATTTTTGACCTGTGATTCATTCAATTTAATTCTGAGGTTGCTATAAAATGTGTCAGCCGAGGATACTTTGTTAAAATATTCTAGAGAGAGGTTAGAGTGTTTTTCTCCTAGATCTTCCCGATCTAGCGCCTATCTCAAGAATTTTTCTTCACGCAACTTCACTAGAATGACGGACCCGAATCACTCGTCTCAAGATCGAAGACACTCCCCGTCCGATTTGGACCCCGGAGATGCTCATCTTCTTCCCCACGTCTTTTCCGAGAATGAGCCACCGGACCCCACGAACCTCACGTCATGGGTAAACCCGGGTTCCCGGTCCTCCTTGGGCATGTCTAGCCTCACGCTAGACCATAACCCACCGGGAAATGGTTCCATTGGAGGAGATTTTGGGAAAAATGATAAGGGTGCATTAGTAGCACACCAAGTGTTTGATAAAATTTCCGAATCACATTTTTTAGTAATTGATGAATCAAATGAAGTAGACGTTGAGGGCACTTCCGTGTTAAAGAACGTGGTCAATCTAGGGCGTGAAAAGACCACCAAGAAATCCGTTACGACCGGAATACTTGACGCCAACACTAAGTGCTCGGGTGAATCCCAATCAATGTGTGAAAAGGAGAAGAGAGTAGGTTATAAAGATATGCTTTTGAATAATAGAAAGCCATCCGTTGGAAAGGAACTAAAGTATTACGAACCCGTGGAAGGAGAATTGTTGCAACTTCTAGAGACGGATGTTCTAACTATTGAGCAAGCTTTTGGGTACTCTCTTATAGGTTACGTAGCGGGAAAAAAATCCCCGGATATGGAAGATATAAGACGGATCGTAAAGGCATGGAATGTTGAATGTAAAGTACGGAAACACCCTTCCGGATGGTTAATATTTAAATTCGAGAAGGACGAAGATAAGAAGGATGTTCTCTTAAAAGGTCCGCATCTTTCGTATGGTCGACTCCTTCTTTTAACGGAGATTCCGGACTTTTTCGATTTTGGAAATCTTGAGATTAACAAGATTCCTACTTGGATCATATTGAGAAATCTTCCGCAACAAGCTAGAACGGAAGAAGGATTAGCGAAGATTGCCTCGCAAGTGGGAAAACCAATTCGAACGGATGGGATCACTTTTGAATGTGAGGATATTATGTTTGCACGAGTCCTTATTGAGTTAGATTTGAGTAAGGATAGAAAATTAAAGGTGGAATTTGGCTCACACAAGGGTAAAAAACATTGTGTTTTAGTGGAATATGAAAATTTACCGCCGTGTTGTTCGAAGTGTAAAGCTTTTGGACACGAGAGTAATAAATGCTATTATGTTTTGGATAAAGATAGGAGTGGGAATATTTATAAATTTGGAGACGGGATAAAAGGAAAATATTTAAATTATAAAAAAAAACCTTTACAGCAATTTAAACAAAAAATTGGGAGCGATAGGATACAGCTAATTGCTGTTACTCCAAGGAATAAAAAAAGCAGCTCTTCACAAGCTATTAGTGGACAGCTTATTAATTCTCAACTGGAACATGAAGTTATCACTCCTCAGGCGCATGGACATATTAATCCTCGGCTGCTGCAAAATGATAAGGGATCCGCGGATAACATGCAACCAAAAGGAGGACAGCTAATCACTCCTAAGGTGCATGGAGTAATGCATAAAACAAAGGGACCCGCGGAATATAGTTATGAAGGAATTAATTTTTTTAATGGTACAGCTAAAGGTACTAATATTATTGATAGTGCTACTATTAAATTACCTACTCTTGAGCAGAGTAACTATAATAATAATATGGGATATTTTTCTACTCCAACAAATATTAAAAGAGCGAAATCGCTTGATTTAAATTTTATTCCGGAAAGTGATAGTAGTTGCGAGATTCGGGCTATCCGAGTAGGGTCAAACTCACGCTCCGCCGCTATGGTAATTTTCTCGGAATTAGAAGGAAATAAAGCAGGAAATGACGGGAAAGAAAAATCGAAGAATGTAATTGAAGATTCCTTCGAGATGGTAGTGAGTAAGAAAACTAAAAAAAGAGAAGCGAGTTATAAAAAACTCACGTTAGCTAAAAAAGAATATATGTGGCAAAAGAAGCAATTTTGGAAGGCACATAGAGCTAATATTAAACGCTCAAATATGGGGAAACCCACCGCAAGTTGTAAATGATTATTACGACTTGGAATTTAAGGGGTTTCGGCTCAACCCATAAAAAGCTAGGGGTAAAAGATTTAATTAAAAAAAAAAATATAGATGTGATGGGAATTTTGGAAACAAAAAGTAATACTAATAAAGTGGATTTATTTATGAATAACATGCTTAGTGGGTGGAAGAGGGTTGATAACTTCGACTTAATAGAGCATGGGAGAATCCTTATAGTTTGGGATCCGGATAAAGTACAAGTTGAGATTATCGAGAGAACATCTCAAGCTATACATTGCAAGATTGTGTGTAAGGTAACATCTCTTAGTTTATATACTTCGTTTATTTACGGACTAAATGATATAAGATTGAGAAGAAACTTGTGGAAAAATCTTGTTGATTTTTCCGCTACTTTCGATGATTCGTGGCTTCTTTTGGGTGACTTCAATAATATATTAGCTTTTAATGAAAGGATTAGAGGACAAAATGTTACGGTGAGTGATTTTAAAGAATTTGCGGATTGTTGTAATCACTTAGGCCTTGAGGATATACAATATACCGGTCAATTCTTTACATGGGATAATAACCATGTTCTTAGTAAGATTGATAGAGCATTGGGTAATCGTAAGCTAGATGAATCGAATCATTATATTCAAGCCGAATTTTTACCGAAATCTAGTGTATCCGACCATTCACCTTGTATAGTTAATATTTTTTTACAAAATGTTACTAGGATTGTTCCTTTCCGTTTCTTTGATATGTGGGTGCAACATGAAGATTATTATGTAACGGTTGAAGATGGATGGAATAAGACCATGGTCGTGGGTACTAAACAATATATCTTATGTAAAAAAATGAAAGCTTTGAAGTTCGACTTGAGGAAATTAAATAAGATCCACTTTTCTCATATTTCCGCAAGGGCAAAGAAAGCTAAGGAGGATCTTGAAATAGCCGAGGTACATTTCCAACAAAATTTACCTATTTCTTCATTTGATAACTTGGTTGAGATTCGGAAGAGATCTAAAACTCTTGAAATGGCCGAGATTAGTTTTCTTAAACAAAAGGCTAAGCTCGGTTATTCCCTTAAGAGTGATAGGTGTACTAAATTGTTCCATGGGCTCCTTAAAAGTAAAAATAGAAGAAGATTTATTCCGAATATATTAAAGGAAAGTGGTGAGCTAACTACTTCTAAAGATCAAGTCAATGAAACTTTCCTAAATTTTTTCAAAGGTTTATTTGGTGCTAAAGATAATACGACACATATTAATTCCGAAGTATTTGATTATGGAAGTAAAATTACTTTAGAGCAAGGAGAAGATATGTGCCGTGACATAACCGATTTGGAGATTAAAGAAGCTATTTTTAAAATAGCAAATGATAAAGCGCCCGGACCCGATGGTTATTCTTCATTATTTTTTAAGAGTTCGTGGAATATTATTGGGGAGGATGTTATCTTAGCGGTACGTGAATTCTTTACCTCCGGTTTTTTACTTAAGCAATTAAATACTACTCTTATTGCTTTAATTCCGAAGATAGATGATCCCAAAAGTGTTGATAATTTTCGGCCTATTTCGTGTTGTAACGTGGTTTATAAAGCGATTACTATGATATTAGCGGATAGATTGAAACCTTGTTTAAATAATGTAGTGGATAAAGCCCAAAATGCGTTTGTTGAGGGTAGATCTATGATAGAAAATATTCACCTTATGCAAGAACTATTTCGAGGTTATAATAATCAAAGTAGCTCGTCAAGATGTACTATTAAAATTGATTTTAGAAAGGCGTATGACTCTATATCATGGGACTTTATTTATGAAGTTCTAAGGGGATTTAAGTTTCCGGAAAAAATAGTAAATTGGATTATGGTGTGTGTTTCATCTCCGTTTTACTCTTTGGCTATAAATGGAGAAGTGCATGGTTTTTTTAAAGGCGAAAAAGGCTTAAGACAAGGTGATCCTATGTCTCCTTATCTATTTATTCTTTGTCTTGAATATTTCTCTAGGCTTTTAAAAAAAAATACTTGCGTTGGATTTAATTATCATCCCAAATGTGAGAAGGAAAAAATAACACATTTAGCTTTTGCGGACGATTTAATGTTACTTTCTAAAGGTGATAAAGGTTCGATTAAGATTCTTATGGAAAGTTTAAATGAGTTTGGAGATGTTTCGGGGCTTCGTTTAAATGTTGAAAAATCTAATATTTATTACATAGGTATCTCAAATGATGATTTAATTAATGGGATTATACCTACGAATTTTGAGGAAGGGATCATGCCTTTTCGTTATTTAGGGGTCCCGCTAGGATCTTCCGTATTATTATCGAGAGACTATAAACCGCTTTTTGATAAATTGGAAGGTTATGTTAGGAGTTGGAGAGCCTCTTCACTCTCATTTGCGGGTAGATTGGAATTGATTAGATCGGTTCTTCAAGGGGTGATATGTTTTTGGTTTACGATTTTCCCGGTTCCGGTTGGTGTTAAAGAGAGAATTATTAGCATTTGCCGTAATTTTTATTGGGATAATAAACCACCCCAAGTTAGTTGGAAAAAGATTTGTATGCCTAAAAATGAAGGGGGCCTTGGATTAAAAGATTTTGAAGCATGGAATAAAGCTTTACTACTAAAGATGATTTGGAAAATAGTGGAAAATAAAGAATCACTTTGGATTAGGTGGATTCATGGTGAGTATTTTAATAGTAGTGGTTTTTGGGAATGGAATACTAAAAAAAGTAATTCCCCACTTTTGAAAAATATTTGGGAGCTAAAAGAAATTATATGTGGGTCCCTAGGTGAAGAAGGAAGAAAAGAAATTTTAGCGCTATGGTTTGCTTCCGTTAAGGCGCCCCGATCAACATATGAGGTAAACACAATAGAGTTTTATGATGAATATAAATTCCCTTATGATTTATTTCGTCGTAAAGCTTTTATTAAACCTTGGGCAAATATTGTGTGGGATCCGAGTGTATTTCCGAAACATGCAATCATAGTATGGATGGCATTAAAAGAAAGACTTAAAACTAAGAATAGGATTACTTACATGGAACTTGATCCACTTTGTGATTTGTGTAAGGAAGATTTTGAATCGAATAGGCATTTATTCTTTGAATGCTCTTTTGCTAAGGCTATATGGGATGATATAAAAATGTGGCTTGGACTAGACAAGGAAATGAACACTATTCTAAGCGCTTTGAAATGGCTTAAAAAATTAAAAGCTAGAGAGAATTGGAGAAGAAAGGCTTGGAAAGTGGGTTTTGGAGCTACCGTGTATTGTATTTGGACGGCGAGAAATCACCTAGCCATGAGAGGTGCTTCCAAGACTAGAGAAATAGTAACCAAGGAAATTAAATGGTGTGTTTATTCAATCTTATTTTCCTTGTTCCCTCGGCATTCTTTTTTGGATGTGAGTGGAAGGCTAGCTTGTATTAGTATAGTATGAGGTAGTTGTTTTATTTTCCTTGTTGCTACCTTAAGCTTTCGAGCCTAGGTAGGTAACACCCTTGTATAGTGTACAGTTTTGATATTTTAATACAACCGTTTACCTGACCCAAAAAAAAAATGAAATTACTTTAAGATGTTGATTTATGAATATGTAAATTTTCTGATTCAAGGATGAATAGGTGTTTAGTTATAATTCGAAGTATGTCCTAAGAAAGAGTTGTTTGCAGGCAATACGAGAGAAGTAGTAGGACCTTGTGTATTTGTCGTATTATAAGAGATTAGGAGAGGGTTTTCACCAATTATCAGTAGAAAACGTTTTTTATTCTCGTTCTCATATTACAAAGAGAATGTAGAAAAACGTCGATTCTATATTTTCCAATATAGCTTTGTTTTTATTTTATTTTCCATAAAAGTGTTTTTATTTTTGCTAACCAAACGAATTTCTGTTATTGTTTTATAAAAGGAAAATTCTTTTATCCAATATTGGATGATTCTATACCAATTGTATTCATACACATACCCCATGTTTTAAATTTACAAAAATAATTAACTTATTAATCTAATGATATGTGTTTCGTTAAAATAATCAACGTCTCAGATGTAAATATTGGACCATCCAATATTGAATGAAAGTCTTACCCTTTATAAAATTTAGAAACAAAAAACAAAAAACATTTAGAATTTTCACAAATCAAACAGGGACCTAATATTTCTCTAGTTTTGTTTTTTGGGTGAGTAATAAAAAGTCTGAAAGTAGACCTTCTAGAAAAGCGTAATTTTTTTATTCTGATGACAGGTATCGAACCCAAGGAATGAAACTCAGGGACAACAAAAAATTAGAAAAAATACAATCAACATATTTAGACCATCTTAACCCTTTTTAATGTATCAAACTTGGAATACAGAAAAAACTGTTATTTATATATTTTTTTTAATTAATATAAAATTTGGTTTTTTATTTGACAAGATATAAAATTTGGTTTTTTTTTTTTTGACAAGATATAAAATTTGGTTAATCATTTAGTTAAACATATAAACAAAATATATTTTACATATTACCTAATAATTTTTAAAAATGTCTTTTAAATCCTTGTAGATTAAAATGTTAACTATAGTTTAAAAAAATGTTCAATTTACGACAAAAAAATATAGTTTTTTTTTATATTTAGTGCACACACATCTAACATTAAAAACAATTGGTCAACTGTCCCACCATATAATTATCTTAAATTGTTTATCCAGAAAATGATATACTTCAAAAAAACAAAAACCGTATTCTTTGTAAGCTTCCACAAAGAAGAAAACTTTTTTTTCTAGATAAAAATTTATGGAAAATGTAAGTCCAAGAAAACACATAATAAAGTTGAAAAATAAAAATTCATTGGACCAGCAACCCTGCTTTTAGTTATTCTTCTATAAATAAAAGCATCAATTGAGCTCATCTGAAATATGAAATAAGAGAAGTAATTAAAAAAAAAAGAATGCACCATAAAAAGATTATTATACTAAGATACCAGTCTTTATTACTCTAAACAATTTTCAAACTACCCGTTTGTTCTGATCAATAGTCATGGATGTATGACTATCTCCTCGGACACTAGATTGTTCGTGAAAACTCACTTCTCATTCGTAAACAGTTCTTTCACTTTCTTCCACAATAAAATGCTTCTACAAACAATGTCGCCATTAAAACTAATGATGTTGCAACAACTATTACACAATAAATATTATTTTTAAAGAAACAAAACCACCTCAGGTGAGATTATTATACAATTTTTTGGAGTTTGACACTGCATTACGTCCTTAGGTGAAAGAGTTTCTAGAATTCCTCTAGGTAAAACTATAAACCATACTTGTAGGGTCACCAAGGAAAATAAGTGCATCTCCACGATAGAACTAGATATCCACGGTGTGATATACATACATACATACATACATGCATACATACATACATACATACATACATACATACATACTACATACATACATATATACCTTAATAAGACCAGCTAGACAATGTACATCGATTCCATATGAAATTGTTCCCTTGTTTAGCTAGTCATGTAAATACTCCTCTTGGTTGTTTCCATCTGTTATTTTGAATACATAAATTCAAGAGCTCTTGATAAAAAAACCTTTGAAACTAAAATTGAACCCAGAAAAACTATTATTCGATATAGAGTAATGTTAGTAATATATTAGATATATGGTATTCATAAGGTAATAGTTATCTTTACTTAATATTAATAGTAGAACCAGTGCACCACTTGACCAAAGAAAAAAAACAATTGGAGACTTAGAGTACAACAATACTTAACCAAAGAAATAAAACAATTTAAACTTGGAGTACAACAAACCTCGACCAAATAAATAAGTGCTTGTTTGGGATTGCTTTTTAAAATAATCACTTAAAGTGATTTTAGATTCATAGTAATATTTTAGACTTTAAAAAACACTTTTAGGAAAAGCACTAGATTAGTGATTATTAAAATAATCACTTAAAGTGATTTTAGATGTCAAAATATTTTTAAATATTTTTTACAAATAATTAAATTTTAATAAAAAAGCGCTTTTAGCTCCAAAATAATCAATCCCAAACGGGCACTAAAAAACTATAATGAAACAGTTAGCAGCACTCAACTAAAAGAATAAAAAATACTACAATCGAAACAGATGGCATATAACAATAGAAAATGAAATGAAGACAAAGTAACTAGCATAACAAATATAGGGAAAAATGATGCACCTGACGGCCTCCTTGTTTAAGGGGTTCTTGGTCGCAGAAACATAGAATCCCATTAGTTTTGATTTAAAGAATCCCCAACAAACATAAGCCTCTCGTTTCTTAGCTTCTCAACCAGCAATGTTCGCTTAAACCTTAATTATAATACATAAGTTATAATAGTTATATAATATATATATATATATATATATATATATATATATATATATATATATATATATATATATATCAAGAAAATTTAAAAAGAAACTAAAAACAAAAAAGATCCTATTTTGGCAAAGAACAATCCATATGTTGTCAATTTGTAGACAAAAAGATCAAGAGTTCTCACAACATGGCAAAGACAACTCTCTGACTAAATTAGACTGATTATCATGAAACATATAGCGATGAAATTAAATTAGATCAACCAACTGTTCTAAATAGAATCCTAAATATAAAAAATATTATCACTGTTGGTAGTATACTGAATCCTCTATGACAATCAAATAGTTATCTAAATTTGATCTTATATTATTCTTTATATAATGATTTATGAATGCTAGAAGACAAACACAATTTCAAATATTCGTTACTAAAACACTATGGAATGCAATTACAGTAGACCGATTCACATTAATGCAATCCAAACTTTAACCCATACCTCACTTTTCTACACAAAACATACGAAATCTTAAATGCGTAAATTAATAGTGTAATTTAATAAATATACTCCTTCCGTATTACAAAACGTCAAAATCTTCACTGTGGCTATATCATGAAGATTGATGTCATGAGTTGTCCCAATTTGGAAAACCACAGTATTTGTCCATATTAAAACTATATGGTTTTTTTATCTTTTGTCAAACTATAGAGGTATATGATAATTTACCCAAGAAAATATGATTGCATCAAATTCAAGACATAAAACAGCTTACATTGCGTTGCAGAAACTCCATCAGATAGTCTATGATGTGCAACATGATCAACAAAGATTCTTTATGCTAATAAAAAATTAGCAAAACTTTTCATTAAAAAATTTGCACCAAATAAATGAAAAAAATAAGAGGTACAAACCTTAATGTTATAATTTGCTTGAACAAAAATAAGTTGTGGAATCCCGACATGCAATTCCAAAAACAATTAAGAATTAGAATCTTCTTATATCAATAAATCAGTAGATTAAGAATTATGTTTTATTCATTAGCAATTAATCAATTACGAAGACTCGACACTTTCATAAATGGTAATAGGAAGTAGTTAACCATTAATCAATTAAGAGGACTCACCACTTTTATAAATGGTGACATGAAGATCCTTTTATGTTGGATAAATTACAAGATTGATAAGAACATATACATGACTTTCATTAATATCCATAAACGGTTACAAACAAACAAAAATTAAACAAAAATACTAGGAAAAGTTATAAATGTACTACTTAAATTCACCTAAATCTCATTTCCATATACGCCATTCTCAGAGCATCATTTCTCATATAGTAAAAGGCTTCCAAGGATCATATAATGGCCATTGTAGAATTTGTATAGAAATATAATAAACAATTTTACTTAAATCATATAATCTTGAAAAAAATTATAAAAGTGATGAGTTTAGATTAAAAATAATTTATTTTTTTAGAGTTTGTATCAATGGTAAAAATTAATTTTTACCTTAATTTTGATTCTTCGCCAAGCCAGGTTGATGATGGTGGAGACTGGTCCCCAAGTGGCGGCAAATCTCCCCGAGTAGTGGCGATTTTGGAAGGTAATTATACTTATACTTAAACAACACGACTGTAATTAAACTTAAATCAGAAAATTCGAAAAATTTGTAAAAGTAATGAGATTAGGTTAAAAATAATTCAATTCTTTAGAGTTTCAATGGTAAAAAATAATGTTTTTGCCTTAATTTGGGTTTTTCACCAAACCGGTTGATAATGGTGGAGAATGGTCCCCGAGTGGCGACAGTTTTCTTGTGCAGGAGAGCGGCTTTTTTGGGAAGGTGAGTAGGTGAGTTTGAAGAGATTTATTTTTGTTGGTCATTCTAGAATTTGTATAAAAATCTACATTACAAACAACACGGCTGTAATTATAATTAAATCAGAAAAATCGTAAAAGTAATAAGATTAGGTTGAAAATAATTCAATTTTTAGAGTTTCAATGGTAAGAACTTTTTTTACCTTAATACGCTAAGCCGGTTGATGATGGTGGAAATTGGTCGCCGAGTGGCGGCGGGTTTCTCGTGCATGAGAGCGGCTTGCTGGGAAGGTGAGTGTGAAGAGAATTTTTTTTTGGTTCCAATACGAGTGTGAGGAGATATATTTTATGATTTATCAGTGGTAAAAATAATTTTTTTACCTTAATTTGGGTCTCTTGCCAAGTCGGTTGATGATGGTGGAGAATGTTTCCAAAGTAGTGGTGGTTTGTTTGTTTGGAATAGCAGCTTGGTGGGGGAGAGTGAAGAGATTTTTTTTTTCAAAAGGTTAAGATGAGTTTTAATTTTTATGATACGTATGAGATTTTAAGAAACTAAAGAGGGCAAATTGGAGATTTTTAAGCTAAAATGATATGAGAAGAAAATTATGTTAAGTAATTGATTATAATATCGAGGTATGTTTAGGGTTTTATTTTTAAAAAATTAATGAATAAATGATTAATAATCGTAATGATAAGTGGGACCAAAATTGATTTAGGCCGCCATTTATGTTAAAAGATCTCGATCGTATAAAAACTTTGTTTTATATATTAGATGTTTCATGGGTGCTCAAAAGAAAAAAACTATTAAGTTGTTTTAGGGTAATTTCAAAGGTATATAACTTATATGAAACTTATTTTAAAAAAAAAAAACTTTAGTTACATTTCAGTTAGATGATATAAAAAAAGTGAATTCTATAGCAATTATAAAAGAACTTGGATATTAACCTATTATTAAATTATATCATTTCAAAAATAGATTTATACACACCAAAATAGAATGAGTAGTAGTAAAATAAAATCACATATAATTTCTAACTAGAATCCGATAACTAAGTTTTAAATTTAAAAAAATCTAATTAGACCTTACAAAATATTGTTTTGGGTATTTAGTTTTCTAACAGTATATTCCACATTTCAAAATTAGGTTTGTAACTATAGGTAAGTTCATTTTTTAAATCACTATTTCAAAATGTTTTTCAAGCATAGGTTACATTATTTCTTTTTTTTATTATTTTGTTAATTATGTTAGAAAATTAACAGATTTAAAAAGTAATTTAAGTATTCTAAATAAATTATATTTTTAGCAAAAATAAAGAATGTTATTTAAAATACCTAAATAATTTTTAAAATCTATTAATTTTTTACAGAATTAGTGAAATTGCTCAAAAAATGAACCATAGATAATAGTGCTCAAAAAAGCTGGGTTTCGTGTTAAATCACATATATCGTGAAGCAAACTCGTGCGCGGATCTATTGGCACAGAAAAAGGCTGAGATTGGAGATCATCCGTTAGTATATGTGGACCCGCCGGAGTATCTTTGACGAAGAATTACAAGGGATACGAGCGGATGCGCGTATCCTAGATTAGTATTAGAGGCTTGTTAATGCTTAATTTGTAATTGTTTTCGTCTTTAAAAGCCTCATTTGTATGAGAAAAAAAACTCACCTTATAGCCTATAGGTGGAGGCTTACTTTTTAAAATTTGCTCATTGTTTTAACATTTTTTCTCTTGTTGGCGGTAGAGAAATATATTAAGACAAAGGAGAATGAGAGTTAAATTAGAAAATGGAAAACAAAACGGAAATGAAAAACAACACAAACAAAGAAAAAAGAAGCCAGACCAACCAACACCGCTACGTTTGCATGGAGCTTGTAGCAAGTAGCGGTTGCTATAAAATATTTATCCACCCAAGAGGATAAGTCGAGCATACTTCGCGAGAATAATAGTCATTTGGTTATTCAATATACATATGTGTTTGATTTTACAATTTGGAACTCGACAAAACCATCTATGGATTTCACAAATATAAGGCCGACTACTCCAAGTAGCATGAGACATCTTAGTAATACCTTGAATGGTTTCTAGGTAATCTGGGTTAAAGAAATTAGTTAGAGGGTTCGAGACTTCTGCCAATTTAATAGTGCCAAGAAGGGCACGAGTTTCGACTTCTACGACTAATTTGACAATGATTTGCTTTGTGAGAAAATTTGATATGTTTCCTTGATCATTGACCGCTATAGAAGCGATACTCGATGTTCCCAAGAGTTGATGAAAGATGCATCACAAAACCAGGAGATGTCATCGTTCTCATTTTCTAACTGTTGGAAATGGTCTTGAATCAATTACATACCTTGATTGCATGACAAATTTTATTGAGAGGGTGAGATATCTTCTCTAAATAATTCGTTGATCATTTTATTCATCCTTATGTTGATGATATTAAGACTCCATGTCGCCTTACTAACCAGGCATTACATTTTTCTTTTCCAAATTTTCCATAAAGTACACATCATATACCTCGTAATAATCTTAAAGTCCAAACCATTTTTATTGAAGCCTTGGATAATACTAAATATCCAATCATTAATCTTGACTTATTGGTCATGGTCTACCTTAATCTGAAGAGAAGTGGACGCCCAAACCACGCAACTGAAGGGGTATGTGATGAGAGGATGTTCCACAGTTTCACTTTCTGCTTCACACCATTTACAAAATTTATTTTTACGCTTTTTTTATGAAAAGATTCCTTTTCATCGAAATACCACCATTACAAATTTTCGAACCAAATTTTTGTTATCTTATTTGGGATGTTTGACTTCCATATATTATTCTATATTTCCTGATTAACGGTTGTTGGAGTTGTTCACGATTGTGGCATGTCTAGAAGTTTTTTATTCACAATAACATAGTATCCTGACTTAGTTGAAAATTCACCATTTATTGTTAATATGAAGCTGCGGCATATTAAGAATTTGACAACTCGCGGGAGTGGGAAAAGATTGAAAGACCAGGTCAGAATTTCATCTGAAAGAGTTCATGATTGAAGAGTTGTGCAACCAAATCGAGATTGCATCCATTTGGCTTCTCCAGATTGAATTTTTTACTAATCTATGTATGATCCTAGATATTTTTTGACAACCCATTACCAATCCGTGAGATACAGTTTTCTTTTAAGAATCGAAGTCAATGAAAAATACTAGACGAACTCCATGATCTCTTCTTTTTAAGCTTTGCGTCCCAGAAAGTTGGTCACGGATGATTAATTCCTTTGAGAACTTTTGCAGCTAGAGAATTTAGGTTGGTGAAGATTCTCTAGGCTTAATTTTCTAGCAGAGCAATGTTCATTTATTGGAAGTCCTTGAAACCAATTCCACCAAGATTTTTTGAGATAGCCAATTTATCCAAAGGAACCCAATGGATTATTTTCTTATGTTGCGCGTTCCATGCCACAAGACTAGCAAGTTTTTTTCACAAAGATTTTGGGCCTTGAAAATAGACATAGCGTAATTTGGATTCGCCTATAAGACAACCTTGATAAGCGTCTATTTTCCATCATCCGATAAGAGAAATGCAATTGAACACGCAATATTTAGAGTAGTTGATCCTTAATGTAATTGGATTTTTGGTTTTAAACCTCCTAAGGCTTAACAGAATACCCAGATAGTTTGTTTTGCTAATGCCCAAAGAAAATGCAACACGATCGGCAATATTATTTGGTGTACCTTAACCGAAACATATAGAATTTTTATTGAGGTTGATTTTTTCTCCAGACGCTTCACATTACATCTTGTTCGTGTCTTTAAAAACATTAATTTCCTTCTTATTATTGCGACAAAGAAAAGTGCATCATCCACAATGAGAAGGTGAGTAAGCTTAGGGCATGCCCATGCAAGTGAAATGCCTTTGATAATATCCTCTCTACACTATTGATTGAGAAGTCTAATAAGAGCCTCTGTCATCAGAGAGAAAAGAAGGAGCGAGAGCGGGGCACCCTGTCTGGTTCCTTGTTTTGGCTGAACTTTTTAGAGTCTCTCACCATTAATTTTGATTTGAAAAGACACCGTTTATATGCAATTCATAATTCAATCCATCTATTTTTTGGAAAATTTAAGGCTTGAGAGGACTTAAATGATAAAACCCCAATTAACTTGGTCATATTCTTTGACCATAACAAGCTTGATAGATGCATAATATTTCTTCGTTTTTCTTTTGTGTTTTAAAAGTTTGATACTTTTTGCGCAATGATAATATTATCATGAGTGCATCTACCTTTGATATTTATGAATTTGTTGGTGAAATAATTTTATCCATAAGTGGTTGCAATCTAGGAGAAAGATTTTCACAATAATCTTGTAGTAGAAATTAATACAAGAAATTGGTTTGAAATCTTTAACATCCTCCTGAGCGTCTCCTTTTGAGATAACTGTAACAAGCGTATCGTTAATTCCGTAAGGGATATAATATGACTGGAGAAAAGAGACACAAAAGAAAAAGATATCATCCTTTAACAGAACTCGATATTCATGATACAAATTACTAGTAAGTTTCTAAAGTCATAGAGCTTTTGATCCAGACATACATAAAACAACAAATCTTACTTCCTTCACATCAGTAGACCTAGTAAGAGAAGCATTTTATATCATTAGTAATCTAACTTGGGATGTAATTTGTGGTTTCCTCAAATCCCATGGTAGGCTTCCCGGTGAACAAATTATCACAATATTCAAGGAACATATTTCAAGACTTTTTGAGTCCTCAGTCCACTCTCCATTTTTATCTTTGAGCCTGCGAATGCGGTTGATGGTCCTTCTCATTTGCGTCATAGCAAAAAAGAAACTTGTGTTCCTATCACCTTTCTTGATATATATGTTTACGATGTCTCCTTTTATGTGATGGATTAATATAGTTAAGTGACATCTTTTCAGGGGTATTTAGGACTTAATTGAGGGGGTTTTCCCTATTATTTTATGTTTTATGATTTTTTGTCTAGTTTTGACTTTTATGTTACTTTTAGAGATTTTGAAAAGTTGGAGCATTATCAGCAAGAATAAAAAATCCACTTACGAGAGTCACCACGATCAACTGTTTGGGATTTTGTATGATCCCTTAGATTTAATGGTAGACCTTGGAGTTAGGAGCATGTAGGAACTGACGGGTCGTGATTTGGAGTTGCAATGAAAGTGTTATTGAACTTGTCGTTGTTGTGGTTTGAACGAGTCCACTCATTTATTAAAACGTTTTTGGATTGACTTTGACCATCTAAAAAAAGCTCATAACACCAAAAACATTTTGCACCCTTTATATATATATATATATATATATCAGTTTTTAACATTAGAAAATGGTCCCCATACGTTAGTAGTCAATTAGACATGCCGGGGGGCAGAGTAGAAGAAAGGAGAAGAAGATTGGAAGTAGTCTATGACATTCCAACTCTATCCTTCTTCATTTTTTGTCAAAAATTAATAGTGTAATTTTATTCAGTTTTATCTTTAAAAATGAATGTTATACGTTTAGTTTGTAGTTTTTATTGTTTCGTTACGCACTAGTTTATTCATAGCTTGAGAAAGACATAATGTATGAACCATAATATTGTTTTACAGTTTTTATTGATTTTACGAAAATACATCTTCAATTGAATTATTATTTTAATTACTTTGATTATGTATTTTCCATATAAATCAATCCTTACTCTGTCCAAGTATAGGACTACCCTTAGTAATTAGGACTGTTACCCTGACCGGGTGTTCAGTTACAGAATACAATACATAAATGTCTGGTGTGCGTTAGTGATCCTGAGGGGCTTGACTAGCCGGATTGTTAATAGGGTTAGACTTTTAGCACTGTTCATTGCGTATGGTCTCCTCACCCGAGTCCCTTAGTAGTGCTGAAGTAGCTTCCTAAGCTACCATGACGGGAGTTAAGAAGAAGTTAGAATCCCGAGTATTTCATAATTATTAATACACCCTTAAACAATGAAACATAAAATCAATACTAGTGGGGATTATTTCTGAGTTCTCGAGCTATATTTTCATATCGTCTCTTTAGTACTTTCATTCTTAGTCTTTTAGTTTAATTATAATTGTAGTTTGATTTACTTTAATTGCATCTTAGTCCTTGATCATAAAACCAAAAAAAATATTTTATCTTTAAATTTTAGTTTAGCAACTCATTCTGGTATACTTCTCGAGAACACATAATAGGAATTAACCTTCGTAGTCCATGTGGACATGATACTCTTTACACACTTTTATTTCTTGTCAACGATCTGTGCACTTGCGATTAGTTAGCTCTCTCGAGGTGTGAATTTGTTATGTTGTTTTTCATACCTTAGTAGACGACAAGTTTTTGGTGTCGTCGTCGGGGACTATGTTGTTAATTTTAATGTTTTTATTTAGTGTAATAGAATTAGTTGTTTTGTTACGATTTGGTTTTTGTTTCTGTCTTTTCAAGATTCTTGAATGGATAATCCAATTAATCAGCCGCGAGATCAAGGCCTTTCGGGCCCATTCCGTGTGTAACCCATAGGGATTTGCCCTCCAACAATTCAAGTCATTAGATTTAAGTCTGATTAAGGGATGCTTAATCAATTCTCGAGCTACGGGAGTTATAGTGGAGCCACACACCAAGATCCAGTCCTTCATATTCAGAAGTTCATGCTGATATGTGACACCTACATTACTCAAGGTGTCACACGAAAGTAAATGTATTGCTTTATGTTTCAATTCTTCTTGACTGAAAATGCGAGCAAATGGTTATATTGTCAATCTCCCAAGCTAGTACCAAGATGGGACGAGCTTCAAGCTAGATTCCTTGATAGATTTTATTCTCAAAGCATAAGACTCAAGGATCAGATGGAGCTCGCTAATTTCCAACAAGAAGCTGGTGAGAACGTCAGAGTGAAATGGACGAGGTTCTAAGAAATATTGGTAAGGTGTCCGTTACATAGGTACATGTCCGAGATACAGTTAACGGATATTTTACAAGAGACTCGACGCGAGCTCAAGACTAAGAGTAGATAATCTCGATGGTAATGGTTTTGTCTAGATAGATTTTAATTAAGCAAAGATTGGTATGGAGAAGACAGTCAAGAATACAAGAAGTTGTCCATCAATAATTTTTTCCTCAGGTTAGTCCAAAAAGATTCTTCCTTGACATAAAGTGAATCCAGTTCCTTTGAGACTTCCTTGCTCTTAGGCCCCGCTATAAGGCCAATAAGATCAGGAAGAAGGAGAAAATTCGATCGGCAAGCCTCTAACTCTATTATGATTTGGGGCCATTTTGTATCTCGATTAGGATATTTGTATCCTATGATAACATGCATGGTTATGGCTGAAAGCTTCTTTACTCCATTCTGAGAGAGCAAGAAAAGAGATATCCCTTTTAACGTCATTGGTGAGCATAGGAAGATGGAAAGTTTTTATAATATTAATACTCCCCACCGGCGGGGTAGAGCTTTTATTTTTATCTTTAATCAAAATATTTCATCTACTTTTCAAGCAACTATACCCCATGCTAATGAAAAGTTTTGGGTTTATTTCCACACAACACTATCACCGCCTGACCTGCCTCCATGAGTTGGATGTGGGGAGAATTGAATTTTTTTTTTTTTTTTTAAGACAAGAAGTGATTTTATACTAGAGCCTACTAAAGATCAAAACATTATTGCTGACTTAATGACAAAAAGTTTCCATATTTCCCTCCTGTTTATTCTCCCACATTTTTTTGTTACAAAATTCTGTAGAACTTTTTTTATACATCTTTTTGAAAAAAAGGTTTTCATTAATCTGATGCACATAACAATGAAGATATAACTAAATTCAACTATATTCCAAAACATTTTTGCCTTTAATGCCTTATCTTTTACCAATTTATTGGATGCATTCATTGTGGATGTGTTTGAACACCGAAGTTATATACTATATGTGAGTGTTTTGCTGTTTATTTGGAATACAATTCACCCTATGACATCTAGAGTAAAAATATTCTATATCCTCATTTTTTTTCTGAGCAAAATGTAAGAACAATATCTTTCCTATATTCTGAGGGCACATAAATTTCAGGCGCAGTGGTAATATCTTGGGGGACAATCAGTAGCAATCTATTTAGTACTTCGATAATACCAAAATTGTATTTAAAGCAATGATTAACCACATCACTACGATCAACAAAATGCTTTACGATTTTAAAAAAAAAAATGTATTGTACTACTCTTTCTGGTTCTTACGCTATTTCCATCAATTTCTATTTGTTTTCACCAAAAAGAGCTAATGGTTCAAGTTGTAGAATTGTTCTAAATATTAGATTAATTACAAAAAAAAAAATCTAAAACTGTATTTGATTTGTGTTATCTCTTTAATTAAATAAAAAAGAAAAGAAAAAGATCAGCAGTGATTAATATTTTGCAATAATGATTTAAATGTTAAGCAAGTCCTTACCAAATTCTTTTGTTATCATGTTTCACTAATTTCTGAATTATGCAGTTGAATTAGCCCTACAAAGCAAGCCCTTCCGTCCTCTTTATCTATTTTATATGTTCCAACATAAACAGAAACACGTCTTCACAATTATACATGTAGTGGTTGTGGAGTATAGATCATGGCGTGATTAATATCAAATTTTTAATAAAATAGATATTATATGTTCACTTTAAAATGTTAATTACTTGCCTTGTATGTGATTAATTACGTCTATTTTATATTAACATTTGTCACTAATCTAAATACATTCAAACATTATTTAGAGTCAAATTGCATCGCACCGCGTAGAATAAGAAAACTATTTTTTTATGCTAGGCAATAGGCATAGAATAAGAAAACTAACTTAAGATATTCTATTAATTACATAACATAAGAGACACTTGTACTACGAGTAAACCAAAAGAAAATATTACATGTCCACCACTTGTATAATAACTTAAGAAACAGAATCCTTTTAAATATTTTAAGGTACACCAGATTCTTAGACTTGGGAACAACAATCGTAATATTATCAAAGCATCACATATTTATAACAGAATATAATCTTTACGAAAAGGAAAGGGTTGTTGAACTTGAATAAATATACTTCTGACTTTATTCTGATTTGTAGTACTGTTTATTTGGAACAGCTCAGTTCCAACTAAACATCTCTAATTGAATAATGCAAACCAAGGTACTCTTATACAAATGATGTCAGATTGTCACTTAAAACGTTCCCATTTTTTGATATAATTTTGAAAAGAGTAATGATATATACCACCCAAAATTACGCCATTGGTGGTGTATAATGTTACTCTTTTGAAAATAAAGAAACACGAGACAAAATGTGTTGTTTAGCGACTAAAATTCTGGTGACCGGTAAAACGATCGCTGGTGTTAGTGATTCTGACGACTGGAAATGATCGCGAGAAGGATTAACTTTTTAAAAAGATCAATAGTCTATTAGTGAGGGAATTGTTTGTCGTGATCGTTTTACATCGGCGACCACAAAAGTGCTCGCTAATATGTTTATTTTAATATAAAAATTAATGAAATCATCCTGTCAGCCGAAAAGTGATTGGTATTATTAGTATTTTTTAGCGTTGATGGTTGTGGTCGCTAGTAGTTATCAAATCCATTAAAAAATTAATAAATAAAGGTTGACTGACCATATACAATGGTGACTACTGTTGTGGTCGGTATTGATGTTTTGACGACCAATTTATACATTTCTAGCGACCATTGACAGCAGTAGCTAAACGGCCGCGTACTAAACACAACAGATTGGGTAACAGCTATTCAATTAAAAATCCACTATTTTTATTAGATACACTCTTCAAAAAACTCAAAAATTATTTCTCAAAAGTTATTTCAATGGATCCACCAATTGCTCTTACCACCAACTATTTAACTCCTATGTCTCACCAACGTAGCTCTATCCGGTTCCACCATCAATTCCTCCAATAATTTAAGATATTTTTAAACCTATCTTTTTCATAAAATCTGGTTTATTTCTTTTGTTGTGCTTTTTATTATGTCAATATGATTGTTAATTGATGTAGTTAATTAATACATGTAGTTATATATAATTATCTGCTTATTGTTAGAGAAATTTTGTAGATTATTTGAAAAAAATTTAGGGTTTATAAATGGAAAATTTAATATAGAAATGAGACTTGATTAGATTGCTTAATTAATTTTTATGTGTTAAATTCAAGTTACTAAGAGATAGATTGTCAATATAATTTACAAAAAAAAATTCACAAAATAATTATCTTTATTGGGAATTTTTTTGTTTACATTGTAATTAAGTCCATTTGGACGAGTCTAGGGATAAAGAATGAATTAAGTCGAAAAGTAAGGTTACCCGAGCTTTTGTGAAGGGTGTATAGTTTCACTAAATTTGCATCTTCATAGATAGATAGATCTAATACAATTTACTGTATATGTAATCGGTGCATGAATAGATGGGGAAAAACATTGTAGATGCGAAAGCAAATATGTAGAAAAAGGGAAAATACCCTGGTGGATACCCACCGGACCCGAAATTTGACAACCAAGTGTCCAAGGTCTCAAAAGTGACTAACAAGTACCCAAGTTTTCATTTTATGTCTTCCTTTAGTACCTATTGTTACTTTTGACATTAAGTGACACGTGGCGATTGCGTTATGTTTTCCGTTAGTACTCAAGTTTTCAAAATTTGACAAATAAGTGCCCATGTTTTGAAAAATGTTTGAAAACTTGGACACTTATTTGTTAAATTTTGAAAACGTGAGTACTAACAAAAAAAAAACATCGCCACATCACACTTAACGTCAAAAGTAATATGGAATACTAACGGAAGACATAAAATAAAAACTTGGGTACTTGTTTGTCACTTTTGAAACATTGGACACTCGGTTGTCAGTTGTTGAAACACTGAGAATCTACGGGGGTATTTTCCCTTTGAAAGATGAGTTTTTATCGACATATGAAACTTAGAATTTTTATGGTGAAATAACACAAATTCAATCATATGTTATTCCTAGTAATGTAGATTTGGAGATGAATGTGATAGATTATTTAAGAGCATTGTTATGAAGTGGATACAGAAATGGTAGACGAGAATGTTTTATGAAGTAACGTAAATGGATTTTTTGATATATTGGTTGCCGAAATAAATATTGAGTTGTATCCTGGATTTACAAAAATGGGGTTGTTGAATTTATAGCAAAAATGATGCATATAAAGGTGAAAAATATGTGCACAAATATTTCATCTACTAAGCTCCTATAATTGTTGAGTAGGGTTTTCCCTGATGAACATACCTTGCCCTTATCGTATGAAGACTCTAACGAGAAGTTAAAGAGTCTGGGTTTAGGTTATGAAACAATTTATGTATGTTTGCACGACTGTGTCCTAGTATCAAGGTGATTATAAAATGTTAGATACATGTCTAGTTTGTAACACATCTAGGTGGAATCCGAAAAAAAAGGAAGAGAGTGTCACATAAAAAATTATGTTGTTTCCCCATTACCCCAAGATTACAGCGATTGTACGTACCGCAACATACTACAGAGGAATTGATTTGACACAAGACCGGGAAATCTATAGATGAGGATATTTTGTGATATCCATTAGATGATTTAAGTTGGAGGATGTTTGATAAGGATCACGCAAAGTTTGCTCTATAGACTCATAATATTCGTTTGTGATTGGCACTTGATGGATTTTGTCCATTCTCTAGACAAAACAATCCATATAACATGTGGCCAGTAAATTGATTGTTATGAACTTACCTCTATGGATGTGTATGAAAGAATCGACACTCATGCTAACTATATTGATTCTTGGTCCATGTTGCCAATGAAAAGATTTGAACGTCTTCCTTCAGCTTATTAGACGAGTTGAATGTGTTGTGGGGTCCCATAATTTTGATGCACATAAACATGAGGTCTTTGTGTTGCATGGTTGTGTCGTGTATATGGTCCATGATTATCCATAGATCGTACACATCAGGATGGTATAGTCAAGGGTACAAGGCGTATTCGGACTGTATGATTCTACGCCTTATCTTTGAGTGAAAAAAAGGGATAGTGTACTTCGATCACAAACGATGGTTACCAATCACACATCTGTTTTGAATAAAATTGAATTTGTATATGAAAGTGATTGTTGATATCCTCCCATAAAGTATAGTCTAAACAGTATCCAAACACAACTCAACGGTTTGACCTTTGTGTTTCTAGAACACAAGGACTTTGGTGGTAAGTAATCAAGAGAACATGTATTCTACAAGTTACCTTATTGGTAGAAAAATTATTAAAATATAACATCGATGTTATGCATTGTGAAAATAATGTATGTGATAGACGTCGTCTCCCAAGGTATAGTAAATCAATGTAACAAAATATAATAATTAACGCTATAGTCTCCGATAGCGGTGCCAAAAACTTGTCATCTCCCAAGGTGTGATAAAATTATGCTAATGAAACACACACCTTGGGAGAGCTAACTACTGCACGTGCACAGATCGTTGGCAAGTAATAAAGTACGTATAAAAGTATCATCTCGACAGAGACTTAAGTCGTTCACTTCAAATTTGTGTCTGTATCAAGTGTAAAGGATTTAGATGTTACAACTAAAGACAAAATTAAAATAAATAGATATATTTGTTTGGTTTTGAATTAGGAACTAGAATGAAAATATTTAAGCTAGATTAATTAAACTAAGAAAGCAAGTAAATAGGTTATGAAGAACGAGATGGGAATTAGCTCGAGTTTGCTAGTATTCTCCTACTATACTAAATCGATAATTCCAGTTATAAGGGTGAATTGAGTTGTTATAACTAATTAGATTCTAATGTCCTTCTAACTATCAAGGTAGTTTAGAAGGTTGTCTTACAATTACTAAAGTCCTTAGGTAAAATTATTCTACGCAAAAATTTGGCGATATACACTAACCCTATGTGATTATTTGGTTAGGCAAGTTCGTTAGGATCAATACTGAAACCCGAAGGTCTATGAACCAGTCGTGTTCCTAAACCCCCCGCTAGGGTGAAGTACTAGGTCAATCTATAAGTGATCAAGTTATAGAAAGTTTAAGTTCAATCAATTCTTATTCAACTATAAATAAAATTCCCAATTCAATTACAAGAATTTTCAAATAACATAGAAATATAAAGTAATGTTCAAGGTTTATATATTAAAGCAAGCTCAAGCTACGGTAATTTAGTGCATAACAAACGAAAGAAAATTATATAGTAAAGAAATTAGAATCATGTTTAAGACAAGAACTAATATAGTTTACCTTAATAATAAAATTGAAATGGTATAAAAGTAAATGACTTTGTAGTAATAAATAGTAACGAATATAAAAAAGTGGATTTATTGTAGACATTAACGGGAAAATACACCCGTGGGTACCGGGCGTTTTAAATTTTGACTTTTGAGTGTCCAAAGTTTAAAAAGTGACAAATCAGTTACCAAGGTTTCAATTGTATATTCTGTTAGTATCTGCTGTCATTTTTTCCGTTAAGTGTCACGTGATGCCTACGTGAAACATTTTCCACTCGCCACGTAGACACAACGTGGCATTTAATATAGTGATGGTAGATACTAACAGAGTTAGAAAAATAAAATTTTAAATATTGACACTTTTAAAATTTTAGACACCCAAAAGTTAAAAATCAAATCCACTAAATACGCCAAGCGAATTATCCCAATATTAATTAAACTTTCAACATCCATTACATCGATGTAGCATAATATAAATTTTATCTCGTTTTCTAGTTAATTAAATCATATCATACCGATGATATAAAAAATAATGTTAATAGCGTGGACCATAATATTTTCTCATAAACAATATATTCTTTATATTTTATTTTGGTCAAATAATTAGAATTTCAAGGATAATTATTTTAAAAAGCCTAAACAACATATTCAATTCATTTTAGAGGTTATTGTTGAAAACATCCTTATTAAACTACCTAATTGTTCTTTTATGCCTTCAATAAAATATTTTATAAAAAAATGCCTAATGAAATAAATATTTATTGAAAACATCCCCTTTATATTTTCTATACCTTTACTACCCTTATTATTAAATATATTATTTTATTTTAATACAATATTAATTTTTAAATATTAAACAAATAATAGGGTACTTCTTTCTCCACCACCACCACCACCACCACCACCACAACCACCACCATCACCACCACAACCACCACCACAACCACCACCACAACCACCATGTATGTAACCACCACTACATCCACCACAACCATTACCACCTCCACCACCACAACCACCACCACCACCTACTACTACTACTAATTCCATCGCACGCGCGCGTCCGTGAATTTTTTTTTAAAATCGTCATAACTAATTCAAAACAAATCAGAAAATTAAAAAAATTGTATTTTTGAATAAAGCAAATTAATATTTACGTTTATGAATTTTTTGTTTTTTTTTTGAATTTTTTGATTTTTTTGAATTTTTTTGATTTTTTTTTTCGCAGACACGGATTTTCATGTTTTAAACATGGAATTCCATGTTTTAAACATGAAATTCCAGGTTTTAAACCGTGAATTAAACATGAAATTCCATGTTTGAAACATGAAATTCCATGTTTAAAACATGTAATTTTGTGTCTGCGAAAAAAAAAATTAAAAAAATCAAAAAATTCAGAAAATTCCGAAAAAAATCATAGACGTAAATATTAATTTGATTTTTCCAAATATAATTTTTTTTTGATTTTTTTGATTTTTTTTGAATTAGTTATGACGATTTTAAAAAAATTTCACGGACGCGCGCGTGTGATAATTAGTTTTTTTAATTGTTAATCATAAGGGTAAATTTGGGATGAAGCTGTTTTTAATAAATATTTTTTTTAGGCACCTTTTTCTAAATAAGTTTTTTAATAGGCATCAATCAACAATTGGCTCTTCATTTTAAAAGCCTATACCTAGTTACAATAACTAAAAAACCCAAAACACCTTCAATTATTTGTTATATACTGGAAATCCCAAAAATAAAATTAAAACTCTATTATGGTTTTGTTTTTCCATTTTATATTCCTATGTTCTCTATCCTACCCCTCTCCCTCTCTTTCTCTTCTTTGTAACCAAACAAAGGACAATGGCTGCACCAAAAATCCGTCGCCAGCCACCACTAAAAACCCACCGCCTTCTTTACCACTGTTATCTCCATCACCATCTGCGCTAACATCAGGAGACCGACACTGCTCTTCTGCACACGAAGACCGCCATTATTGGTGTTCTCCGGCACAAAAAATGCGCCACCTGCGAAGTTCCCCTCCCTCTATCTCTCCTCCTGTAGCCTCTTCGCTCCACCAACAACAGCCACGACCCCCAGCACTCACGCCACCGCTCGCGCCCATCTCCTCGGCCCCGCTGAGAATGCCGCCATCTTCAGCAATTCATCGCTGCTCTCAGCACGCCGTCGCCGATCTCCAGTCTCACTGGTCACCTTCACGAACACGAAAACAGATCCACCAGCCTGCTCACTTTCGTGGGCCATTCTACGATCTAGCAGCCCGCTCACCTTCGTGGACCATTCTCCGATCTATCTCTAGATTCTTCTACGATCTCGATATACTGTTTAGGTCATTGTCTCATCTTGCTCTCTCAAAATGGTGGGCCTTTGTGGCCTTCGTGCACCATCATAATGGTGGGCTCCGATCTAGACCGTGGGTCATTCTTCGATAGGTCGATGTGAATAGATTCCAACTGTTCTTTTTTTTAAAATTCTGTTCACATTATTATTTTCCATTTTCTTTTTAATTAGAATATAAATTGTAAATTGATTTCTTTCTATTCAAAATATAGATTTAGATCTATTTGGAATGGAATGTACCAAAGTGATGTGTTTGGAATATACCAATTAGTTTTTATCGTGAAAAAAGTTATCGTGAATAGATTTGTGTATTATTTTTGCAGGAAAAACTTTGTTTGGCGCGTACCAATGGATAGATTTCGACACGATATCTTCGATCGAGTTTCTAAATAAGTCAAGTCTAGGAAAATACTATTAGGAACCCATGATGCAATTACAAAAAAATGATCGTGTAATAAAACGTAAAACAAACATAATATCATTTGGTGCGTAACAAGTTAGAAAATTGATCTGTTTGGAATGTACCAAAGTGATCTGTTTGGTACGTTCCGAACAAACAAACATTAGTCTATACAAAAACAAAAAAAACGTTGGTATATACCAAAGACGAACTCACTAGAGGTATAAAAGTAATTTTAATAAGATTTTTTTAGAGAACTTTACAAGTATTTTTTTTCTATTTAGCCTTTTGTCCCTAATGTTTGTAATTTTTAGACTTCTAAAAGGTAATTTCCTCTCAATCATTCATACATTTAGCGTGGGAAGCAGTTTTTATCGTCACAACTCACCTTAAACAGCTGATAAACATTCAGTCAACATAACAAACAAGAGTACCCCACAATATTAATCCACACGTGGCCAGATCCTATCTGATACCAAAAACAAGAACACAAAACGACGTGAAGCCGATCATTATCATTACCGATACGTGTCAGTATCCAACCAGTACTATATAAAACAAACCACCTCTTCGCCCTTTCCACGTTGCCTTGCCGCCTTCCTACAAACAGAAACAGTCCTTCATCTTCTGTTATGTATCTAATTAATAACTATACAACTCTAAAACATTTCTCTTTAATTTTCTCTCTTGTATAATTTGTATTTAAACATATACCTGTTTCTGCTACGATTACTTGTTGCTTCCAGAGTTAAAGTTGCAGTACAGAGTACAGTTTATAGGTGAAATGATCAATTCTTAATTTTCTGCAATAAAATGTAACAAAAATGGATTTCTTTTCAAATTTAATTACATCGTTGTTTTTCCTTCTGTTAATTTTCTAACGGATTGATCGGCTATATTACATATTTGTGTATCTAGGAATTTAAATATTTCAGCATAATTTATTTAGAAAAAATGAATGATTATAATGTGAAGTAACATAATATCCTCATCATCAGATATATATACACATATATGATGTTTCGCTGCGATTTGATTGTTGCTTAAGCTACCGTTTATAGGTGAGTGAAATGCTTAATTTTCAGTAGAAATTTGTAAGTGTAGTAGTGCTTGAATAAAAGAAAAGTGAACTAAATAGATAGATTAATGTTCTGTATATTTTCTGTTATGTTAATACCTTTTGATTAGACAGATTATGGATGGATGTCTGTTATATAATTTAAATAGTGGAATTTAATTTTTGTAGTATACTATATCTAAAATAGATTAATGAATTGTGTGATCTGATATGGTTGAGCATATTAGCCAATACTATGAATATCTCTCATTTGTGGATTAATTATTTTGAATGAGAGGGTTGGTGTTAATATGATTGCTTAGTGAAAAATATTGATAAACATTATAGGATATATTTTGCATAACTGGTCCATGTGATATGCAACATAGTCAAATATACCCTTGTGTTTTGAAAAAATTAGCAAATATTCCCTCTTTTACTCCAAAAGAAAAGCAAATATATACCTGTAAAGGGATAATTTTTTCAAGGAAAATGAATAACACAAGAGTATGTTTGCTATCTTTTGAAGTACAGGTGTTCAAATTGGCTATGTCACATCACACATGGACCCGTGGTCCAATTTACCCGACATTATATTACAGCATTTAGCTTACAGAAAAATGGTAAAGATGCTATTACATTTGTATCTTAATTGAAAATTTAATTTCTTCACGAACTATTTACCGTCCTAATGTTTTTTTGTAAACCGTTGTTTGTCATCTAGAAGAAACTTATAGTTGATCTTTACATGTAATGTTTCTAAAAAATTTATATGTTAAGCCTAATGGATTTATTCAAATGATTTTGTAACCGTGGCTTCATCTTTCTAGTGTGTGTATCTTTTTGTTTTTTTGTCTGGTGTTTATGTTTTTGTGATTATAATATAAAAAGTGTTGGTCTTTTTCCTATAAAATCTAGGCTAAAAAACATGCTTTTGATTAAGGTGATGAGCAGATCTCAATAATGGAGTGCTTTCACAGCTTTATTCACATGAAACGAGGTGTCTGAGATGGTTTACAATGAATACTGTTTTATCACCAGCGATTATGGAGAGTAGCGATAGGTATTCTTGTTAAGTTTTTTTCAATTACCAATAGAGGCTTTATATCTAACAATTTCCTTGTCTATATATGTTAGTAATACACAAATTCTTATACTATGGTGTCTCCAGGTCTAGAGAGAAGATTTTTCCAAATGGAGACGTCTATTTAGGTAATTTCAAGGGTACTATAGCCCATGGGAAGGGTAAATACACGTGGGTAGATGGAACAATATACGATGGTGAATCAGAAGAAGGAAAAATGACGGGTAAAGGAAAGATAATCTGGCCATCAGGAGCTAAATACGAAGGGGATTTCTCAGGAGGTTATCTCAATGGTTTCGGAACTTTTACAAATTCAGATGGATCTGTTTATACAGGAGCCTGGAAGATAAATTCTCAACATGGTATTGGAAGAAAACAATACCAAAACTCCGATGTATATGATGGGTGTTGGAAAGAAGGTGTACGCGAAGGTAGTGGTAGATATATGTGGAGCAATGGTAACATGTATAACGGAAATTGGAAAAACGGTAAAATGTGTGGTCGAGGGGTTATGAAATGGTTTAGTGGTGATTTATTTGACGGGTTTTGGTTAAACGGGTTACGAAATGGGTCAGGTTGTTATAAATTTTCCGATGGAAGTTACTACGTTGGAACTTGGACTAAAGGGTTAAAAGATGGACATGGTACTTTTTTTCCTACGGGAACTAAGCATATTTCGAAACATATATCTTCCACGAAATATATTTCTCGGAAAAAAGATGAGAATCGGAAGAGACTACTTTCTCGTAGCTCATCGGTTACTTCTGTGGAGTCTTCGAGACCTAGTGTTATGCGTAGCTTATCTGAGAAAATGTCAAATCGGTTTTTGAGAGGCTCGGGTCGAATATCGCAAAGGTTTTCACCTGTTAGTGAAAGTTGGGGTCTCGATGAGTCTATTCGAGAGATGATCTCTTGTGACACATTGTGTGGGCCTTCTCAAGGATGTGGTGATGATGGTCAAAGTGTAGCGTATGAACGGGAATACATGCAAGGTGTTTTAGTTAACGAAAGGATTAGGAAAATCCCGGGTGAGAAAAATAAAATACTTAGTAAATTTCGTCCTAAAGAAGTGAAAAAGAAGACGTGTGTAGATATTTTCAAAGGCCATAAGAGTTATCGTTTGATGCTTAACTTACAACTAGGTATCAGGTAAAAAAGGGACACAGTGATACATATTTTATAGTTTGGGTTACAAATGAAAAGAAAATAGTTGATTTGATTGAATATTTGTTAAAATTATGTATTTGGTTTCGTAGGTATTCTGTTGGTAAGATCACTCCTGTGCCAAGTCGTCAAGTTAGATCATCTGATTTTGGATCACGCGCTCATATAAGAATGTATTTTCCTCGTAAGGGTTCCCAGTTTACCCCTCCACATCGCTCTGTTGATTTCTATTGGAAAGACTATTGCCCTATGGTTTTCAGGTACAATCTTCTTATATATGGTGATACTCATTCGAATATGTAATTATTTTATGTGAAAAGTCTATTTGAAGTCATGAAGGACATGGAATTAATAAATAGTTGTCTTTTTGTTCAGAAATTTGAGGGAGTTGTTCAGGTTAAATGCTGCTGATTATATGATGTCTATATGTGGTGATGATGGGCTTAGAGAACTTTCTTCTCCTGGAAAAAGCGGCAGCATTTTTTATCATTCTCGTGACGATCGATTTGTTATAAAAACGTTAAAGAAATGTGAGGTGAAGGTACGCAGAAAATATTGTTCACTACATTTTAGTGTGAAAGATTACCATGGTTTTTAAATTATAGTAAGATAAAGAAAAAAAGTTGTTAACTCAGAAGCTTTTCCGAAACTCTAGGTTTTACTCAAGATGCTTCCTCGTTATCATAATCATGTAATCAAGCATGAGAACACTCTCATAACAAAATTCTTTGGGCTACATCAGATAGCACTGAAACATGGGAAAAAGGTAAAAACAAAATTACCTATGTTTTCATCCATGAGTTGTACAATATTAACAATATTTATTTGTAGGTACGCTTTGTAGTCATGGGGAATATGTTTCGTACTGAATTACGGATACATCGTCGTTATGATCTGAAAGGTTCAACTCATGGAAGGTTTACTAACAAAGATCAAATAGACGATAGCACAACATTAAAAGATCAAGATTTGACATATGAATTTCATATGGACAAATTATTGCGTGAATCACTATTTAAGTATGTTCCCTTGTTTTTTACTAAGGTTATTCTGGTATTATCTACTAACTAGTTCTCTTCTTGTTCACAGACAAATATCTTCGGACTGCAATTTCTTGGAATCTCAGCAGATAATTGATTATAGCCTCCTTCTGGGCTTGCATTTTAGGGCTCCTGAGCATCTGAAAGCTATACTAGAGTCTCCAGACTCACAGCTCGAGCTTAAGATACCAACTGATGATGGTATTTTGATCTCTTCTAATACATTAAGAGTTATTCTCACATTAGTTTAGTTTTTTATATTGTATATGAACTACCTCAATGTATGATCTCTGTAGGAGAGCGCTTGATTAATCCAAAGGGGTTGGTCTTAGTATCACATGAACCCAGCTATGTCAATACAGCACCTGGTGCTCATATGAGAGGACATACTTTGAAAGCATGCTCAATTGGTGACAAGGAGGTTGATTTGTTACTGCCTGGTACTGGAAGGTATACTATCATTAATGGTGTATTTACATACAAAAATGCTACACATGGTTTATGGTCTAATGGAATATTACTAAGTGCATTAAATAATATCAGGTTACCCGTACAGTTGGGTGTGAACATGCCGGCTGAGGCAACTCACAAACTTCAACAACATGAGACAGATTTACCCGGAGAGGAACTTTATGAGGATTATGATGTGGTTTTATATATGGGAATGATTGATATATTACAGCAATACAATGTTAAAAAGAAACTAGAACGTGCATATAAGTCGATGCAGTTTGATCCTATGTCGATTTCAGTGATCAAACCAAAGGTTTACTCTCTTCGTTTGATAAGTTTCCTAGAGAAAGTTTTCCCTATAAAGCCTTGAAACATGGTCTCTTGCAACTATTCTACTGTGTTGAGTCGTTTGTATAGTAATAGATTTTATTATATAGTGAAATTTAACAGTTTTGAGTCGGTTGATTTCAAAGTTTTTGTTTAGTCATATAAATATTCAGCATCTTTCGAGTTGTTGAATTCAGATTTCATATCCTTACAAGATTTTGTAAAGTTTATAATTTGACAAATATAAGCTTTGTGATTAACCCATCACATTATTTAAAGAATATTTTTCTTTTGACATACAAAGTTAGTAGTTTTTTTTTTTAGTCGAGAATGAAAATTCATTAATTAAAATATTCTTACATCTTAGCCAATCCCTATTGGACGGCAATCACTAGAGAAACGTTTTCCTAATAGGAGAAGGAGAAGAAGAGTATAACTTCAAAGACTAAACAAAGAGGCACTTGGCTTTTGTTTAGAAACTCCATTAGCATTCAACAATTTGGATCTTTTACTAAGAGAGATTTTGAAGTGAACCAGAACCTTAAACTTTCTAAAATACTTAACCAACACTTTGATAGAACAAAACAAATTACAACTAGCACTAGAATAGAAACTAAAAACGTTGCAATATTTATCAATAATTCCACTGCTAATCCGAAAGCTTGAAGCCATAGCAGTCTTTGCTCAATTTCAGGGTAAGCTGTCATAATCCTTGCAAATTCTTCTACTCTTCTACCTGCTGAAATCCAAACAGAACAAACAAGTTTGACCCAACAAGCCGAAGCCAGATGAATGCAATTAATCTCAAAAAAACTCAAGTTTTGAAATGGTTTAACACCATTAATTAACAATTTGGTAGTCTTTTCCAGGGCAAACCATAAATCAGAAAAAAAAAACTGTTAACATTCATACATCGAGCATTAACCAGTACAAACCTAAGAGAACCTATATAATCACCACTCCTTTGATTAGCTGAAATAAACAAATCAATAACACAAGCACTACAAAGCATAAGAGCAATCTCGCATACCTTTATGTAAGCTTTAAGAGGAGACTGAAAAACAGCCTTTAAATCATTATCATTAGTCTTACAATCACTAAAGCCATAAGTTAAAAGAAACTCAATTTCAGCAAAGCTATCATTGGGTTCTTCTATAAAATTCACAGCAGTATTATTTATTAGGCTTTTACAGCCTTCACAAATAGTGAGCAAAATGTAACCTTTCAATCTGCTAGCAAGAAGTTTACAGAAATCAAGAGAGGACATTTTAATTGGGTTAGCACCATAGTTAACAGTATAGAAAATTTCTACAAAAGTTCTGTTTGTAAAGTCTAAGCAATTGGTTTTAAAAACCAACTTAATATTAGTACCTATGTTACAATCAGAATAAAATCTTTCAACCAAGAAACTTTTCAATTTAACACAACAATTGAAGTAAGAACGTCTAAGAACAGAAGTTTTGAATTTCTGAAAAAAGATTTCACCAATTGTTGTTAATCTGGTTAAATTTCCAGAAATTAACCATAACAAAGAAGAATTAAATCCAACTAATGAGGAGTGAACAACAAAAAAATCACTTAAGTGTGAAGAAATTTGAACATTATATCTCTGTATAAACAAAAATATATAAAATTTAGCCCAAACAACCAAAGTTTGGTTAACTTTATTATTATCGATGCAGAAAATATCATCTAAAGTTTCCATATGAATTGAAGTAGCTATTAAGTTTTTAAAACTCAGCTTTTTCTCAATCATATTAATAAAACAAACCAAAGTACAGGGATTTACCTGTCTGGACAGAGAATTTTTTACGCTCACAATTCGGTGTATAATATTCGAGATCAGCGGCCTGAGCGTTCCAGTGAAATGAATCAAAGGCCAAGCAGATCGGCCTACCTTGGCTATGGTTCTGAAACGCGCCCAAGAAGGAGGTTCCAGCCTGGATCTCAATATTGGGCCTGAAAAATTTTTGGGCCTAACACATAGAAGGGTCTGAAGTGTTGAAGCAGTAGGCGATCTGAAGGAAAAGAGGTAGAAAAAAAATTCTTCTGAAGGAAAAGGGAGGCGGGCTTGTGTTGGAGGGTCTGAGGCTTTTTGATGGGGAGAGGAAAGAGGCGGATAAAAGTAAGAAGAGGAGGAGGGGGGAAGCAGCAAGTGGGGTGGATGGAAGCGGCGGTAAGATAGGGAGGCGACGGCGGCCATGGAAAAGACCAAAGGAAAAGGGTATGGTGAAGAGGTACTGGAAAGCAAACTAACAGGGGTGAAGGAGAAGGCAGTTTGGTTGGCTGGGAAGGGGGAAAATTTACTGGCCTGAGACTGGAAAGGAGAGGGGAAGACCATCGGCGGTGAGAAAAAGGGGCGAGGCTAGGATTTTTTGAAAAAAGTGCTTGGGAGCATATTTTCGGAATTTTGTTTAAAGATTACTCCATTCATTACAAAGTTAGTAGTTGCTTCAAGAGTAAAATACATTATAGGGGCCAAAATACCCAATCTTTATATTATAAATCTAAACTAGAAAAAGTAATTTTTTAAGGTTATTTTCTAATTTTTTGGTTTCGTTTTTTACTTTTTTACTCCTGTCTGGTCAGAAATATATATATTTCCTTTTTTATCGTAGTGTACGGACCTACGAGAACAATATCACCCATTTTCCCTCTTGTTCCTGGAAAATCTGTTGTGTGTTCGAATAAAGAACTATGATTTTGTAAAGTTTAGTTGCTATTTGATGATCATGTATTGCAAGTGAGAAGAAATTTTCAATTGTTTTCAATTGTTTCAATTGTTTGATGCTTGTTAACTGTTTTTGTGTGTTGATGGGTACAAACCAAAAAAAAAATTGTTGTAGGGCCAAAGGTACAACTTCATAATGGTTATGTTCTAACTCGTGTATGTAATAGGACAATTCTAAATCTGGATTATTGAAAGAAAGAATAAACACTAAGAATTCACATTATTGGATAAAAAATAAACAAAAATCAAACAAAAAATAAAATAAACCCAACAACACTCTGTTACAATTAAAGTAGATCAAAGAACAGAGTTATTCACAATCATTAATGGATCTAACAACAAAAACAATTGGAATTCGAAAATCAACAACAAAATTCTTCACCCATGGCCATATACGGCTTCGTCTTGATCACGATGGGGCTGGGCCTATTACTCGAATTGAGCTCAACGGGGTTGTACCCATGACGGTTTTTTGCTTGGGCTGGACCCATGGTGGGATAAGGTTTCAGATGGTGTTGGAAGACGGCGAGGTCAGAGCTTGGTGGTGGTGGTGCAGAGCGGCTTGGGATTTGTTGGTGAAGATGATGCTGGTGGTAGCGTATGTTGGACGGGGTTGCTGATGAAGATGGAGGGTAGGGTAGACCACGATGGGGTTATGAGGAGATATGTATTTTCTGGTCCATGATGAGCCCGTCACCGCGGCGGATCTGGAGCAGAGGAGAGGCGGCAATTCGTGTGCAAAGAGGAAGGTGATGGTAATGGTGGGGATGTTGGTGGTCTTCGGTTTATTGGTGGTGGTTGTGGGAACTCTGAAAGGAAAGGGAAGGTGGGTAATGATGTTGATGGTGATGGAGATGTAGGGGGCTGTGAACGGAGGTGATAATGGTGGTGATGTTGTTGGTGGAGATGGTGATGATGTCGCTGGATATGGTGATGATGTCGCTGGATATGGTGATGATGGTGAGCTGGGGAGTGGCTGGGAAGGTGAAAAGATGGTGATGCTGATAATGAAGATGGTAAAGATGGTGATGGTGTGGAGGGAAGGTGAAACCAGATGGTGGAGGAGCGGTGATTTTGTTTCTTCAGAAAGAACAAAGATGGTGAGGAAGGGGTGGGAGGGAGAGGAACGATAGTGGATAGGAGGATGGTTTTTCAGCTTAATAGGATTGGTGTTTGAGGTTTTTAGGTTTCACTATATGTAATAGGAGAATAGGGATATTTTGGATAATTTATTCTCTTTAATTGACCTTCTAACCATCTTCCGCAGATACGCTATTTTTATACTCTATATTTCATTATATCGTATCAAAATACATCTACTTCATAAATTTATCGCATCAATTTCCAGTTTTACTATTTCAGTTACTCTATAATTTTACCTTATATCTTCTAATTATTTATAATTTTAATTTATAATTACTTTTTATAAAGGGGCAACGCACAATTAATTACGCGGAGGAGGTAAGTATTCCCTATTAATTACAACTTCAACTTAATTCCCAATTAAGCACAAAATATTACCCAATTACCAAAATATCCTTCCACCTATTATTAATTAATTTAATTATATATTTTATTAATTATACTTTAATGTTTATTTATTTTTTTTAGATTTTTTTTGGGGTAATTAGAGATAAATGCCTTCTTAATGATGCCTTTAATTTTTTTAAGCCTCTAATTTTCTTATTTAGAAATAAATGCTTAATAGAACAATTATTTATAGAAAACATCCCCTTTATATTTTTTATACCTATACTATCCTTATTATTAAATATATTATTTTATTTTTAATACAATATTTATTTTTAAATCATAAACAAATAATAGGGTATTTCCACCACCACCACCACCTCCACCATCACAACCACCACCACCACTACAGCCACCACAACCATCACCACCTCCACCACCACAACCACCACCACCACCTACTACTAATTTCATCACACGCGCTCGTCCGTGAAATTTTTTTAAAATCGCCATAACTAATTAAAAAAAAATCAGAAAAATCAGAAAAATCGAAAAAAATCATATTTGGATAAATCAAATTAATATTTACGTCTGTGATTTTTTTCGGAATTTTCTAAATTTTTTGGTTTTTTTGATTATTTTTTTTAATTTTTTAATTCGCAGAACATGGAAAACATGGAATCCCATGTTTTAAATAGTGAATTTCGTGCCTGCGGAAACAAATTCTTTATATCAAAACATGGAATTCCATGTTTTGCGAATTAAAAAATTCAAAAAAATTCAAAAATTCAAAAAATTCTGAAAAAAATCATAGACGTAAATATTAATTTGCTTTATCCAAATATATATATTTTTATATTTTTTATTTTTTTAGAATTAGTTATGACGATTTTTAAAAAAATTCACGGACGCGCGTGTGTTTATTAGTTTTTGTTTTGTTTTTTTCTAATTTCTTTTTTTTAATTGTTAATCATAAGGGTAGTTTGGGATGAGGCTGTTTTCTATAAAAAATCTTATTATATGCACCTTTTTTTAAATAAGTTTTTTAATAGGCATTAATATTTAATTGGCTCTTTTTTTTAAAAATATTTTTTTTTCGAATTTTTTTTTTTTTTCGGAAATATTTTTTTTCGAAATTTTTTTTCCCGAATTTTTCTTTTCGATTTTTTTTTTTTTTCTATTTTTTCCCCCGGAATTTTTTTCCCTTGATAACATGATGTAAGATTAGTACATATGATAATTGTGTGTTAAAGTAACACAAAATCACATATGTTGTGTGTTGCATGAACACCCAATATGTATAATATTGAGTTGCTTAAACACACATAAATAACAAATTGTGTGATACATGAACACAAAATCAGACAGACAGAATATTTGTACACAAAGGTATAGAATAATGTATATGTAGGCTGATTATGTGTTCATGCAACACGCAATTGCTGGAAGTATGTGTTACAGTAACACACAACAGTATGGGTTTTGTGTTGGTAAGACACACAATGCGTTTATCATTTACAGTTTTGCGTTGCTTAAACACACACAAATAACAATTGTGTGTTGCAGGAACACAGAATAAGATATACAGAATATTTGTACACAGTAATAGATAATAGTGTACAGATAGTCTGAACATCTGATTGTGTGTTAATGTAACACACAATTGCTTGATGTGTGAGTTACAGTAACACAAAACAGTATGGACTTGTGTGTCATTTACAGTTTTGCGTTGCTTAAACACACACACAAATAACAATTGTGTGGAACACAGAATAAGATATACAGAATATTTGTATACAGAAATAGATAATAGTGTACAGGTAGTCTGAACATCTGATTGTGTGTTAATGTAACACACAATCGCTTGATGTATGAGTTACAGTAACACAAAACAGTATGTACTTGTGTGTTAATGAAAAAATCTTCGAAAAAAAAAATTCGGAAAAAGAAAATATTTTTAATTATAATTAATTGATTCAAGTTATTATACTTCTTTTAAAAAAGAAAAGAAAAAGTGTATAATATTTTATTCATAATTCATGAAATAATTAAAAAAAAAAACTTTTACCGTAAGAAGAGAGATGCGCTGAAAATAGCGTATGAGAGAGTAGAAATGCCGTGTCTATTTTGTGGGTCCCATGATTTAGCGTATCGGCTAGAGTGAACAATTTACTCCAATACGACACCTTTTCACCTTTATACCGTAAACTCACATTTGACGCATCTGCTGGAGATGGTCTAAGTAATAGTTACCTCTTGAATTTATAATATAAAGCCAAAATTCCATTAACATTCAAAACTAAATCCCTTTGGATTTGGAGTACTCAAAGTTTAAATTTTTTGGGCAAAACATTAAATTAATATCCCTTTATTATTAATATGGAACATTGATACTGAAAGCTAGCAAAAAATCACAAGAAATTTCTTTTATCTGCTATAGAAAACTATATTTTAAAAAATAGAATTACCGGTCTAAAAGTTAGAATTAAAAGAAATTGGTAGATCGTTAGAAGATCATGACACTAATATTTTCATTACTATTTAGGTTCATTATATTTATAAGTTGTTTGAAATATTTAAAATTGTTTTTCAACACATCATTCTTTTTAAAACTAAAAATAGATATATCCAAAATTTACAATTTACTATAGTTTTACATGAAATTATTATAAAATTATATAATGTAAAATAATCATACTACATACTTTTAAGGGGTAATGCCCAATTTATTAGACGGAGAGTGTAAACATTCCCAATTAATTACAATTTCAACTTAATTCCTACTTGAGCACAACAAAATGAAAGATTACAAAAATATCCATAGACAATTAATTAATTACTTTTATTATAATATTATTTATTTATATTCATTTTTTTCAATTATTTTTAATGTTTTTTCGGAATTTTTTTTCCCCGAATTTTTTTTTTCAAAACTTTTTTTCCCCCGAATTTATGTGTTCCATGAATACACAATTCTAAGATTTGTGTGTTGAACACACAAAATTTAACAACCAAAATCAAGTTTTTTGTATTCCAAAAAATACATAAATTTGAGTTTTATGTGTTTCATAAATACACAAATCTTAGATTTGTGTGTTCCAGTAATACACAATTTTGCGATTTGTGTGTTCAGGAATACACAAAATTGGAACAAACAAAATCAAGTTTTGTAAATTTGATTTATATGTATTCCATCAATACACAAATCAGAGACTTGTGTGTTTCAGTAACGCACAACCCAGAGACTTGTGTGTTACAGGCACAAATCAGAGACTTGTGTGGTTCAGACACAAATCAGAGACTTGTGTGTTCCTACAAAGCAAAAATCAGAGACTTGTGTGTTCCAGCTTGTGTGTTCCAGGAACGTACAAATCTGAGACTTGTGTGTTCCAGGACACACATATCAGAGACTTGTGTGTTCCAGGAACACACAAATCTGGGACTTGTGTGTTCCAGGAAGTAGGAACACACAAATCTGAGAATTGTGTGTTCCAAGAATACACAGAATTGGAACAAACACAATCAAGTTTTGTGTATTCTAGTAATACATAAATTCAATTTTTATGTGTTCTATGAATACACAAATTTGAGATTTGTGTGTTCCATGAATACAAATCTTATATTTGTGCGTTCTAAGAATACACAATTCTGAGATCTGTGTGTTCCAGGAATAAACAGAATTGGAATAACACAAAACCTTAAAACATAAACACAAAAATAATAAAAAAGAGTTCGACAAAAAGATAATATATTAAGATAGTTAAAGACGAATAAAAATAAGGTGTATGCGATTAATAAATATAAAAAAATAATATTGTTAAAGAAGAGAATCCTTTAGATCGATTTTATGACTTTGTGTGTTACAGGAACACATAAATCTATATTTGTGTGTTACAGCAACACATAACCTGAAATTTCGATTTTAAAAAAAAAATCCGGGAAAAAAATTTTGAAAAAAAAAAATTTTAAAAAATTTTCGAAAAAAAAAGTTTTAAAAAAAAATTCCGAAAAAAAAAATTTAAAAAAAAATCGAAAAATTAAAAAATTAAAAAAATTCGAAAAAAAGTTTAAAAAAATCTGAAAATAAAAATTAAAAAATAAATATTAAAAAATAAAATAAAAACAATAAAAATATAAAAAATCACATCAGGGTAACATTGGAAGGTAGTATGACAATGTGTTCAATTGAGAATTAAGTTGAAAATTTGTGAGTAAGTAGGAAGTAATTTCCTTTTTCCTTTTTTTAAGAATTAAAAGTGAAAAAGTGTAATTAATTGAGAATTATCTCTATTAATTATATAAAAAACATAGATATAAATACAAATAGTATTTGTATTCATGATGAAAAATATATTATAATCAACCTATATCATTAAAATATTGTTATTTAGATAGAAACAATTATTAAAGAAAGAATAATTATTTATGATAAATAAACTATATGATTAAATCATTTAAAAAGTTACAATGTTGATATTGTAATGTGAGTGATATCTAACATTATTCTAATTCTAATTATAATGTATATTAAAAAAAGTAAAAAATAAAATGTTATTTAATATTATTTACCGGAGTGTGGATAAAAAAACTATTAAATTAAAAAATATCCAATTTTGTTAGGTCGGTTACTGCCACGTAGACTGATTTAAGAACCCTACTTGAGAGTAGGGTGGGTAGAAGTATAAAAATCCAGATAAATAATATACATAATATAGTAGATTAAATCTAGTAGAGTAATGACGAATATCATCCCAAATCACATCATCATTTTATCGCCTCTTATGTGGAACAAATGATAAAAGAGAAAAAAAATTGATAAATCAGGAAAGATTAATCATATGATTGGTTCGTTTAAAATCCACCAAAGAGATGATAAAAGGGTGATGTGATTTGGAGTGATATACAACATTACTAATATGAAAAATTAATATGAAAAAACAACAATTAACATTTAGGATAACATGGAATTAAAATCCAACACAAATCGAATACTTTGATCCTACCTAAAAATCTTATCTTTGAAAACTTTAGGTACCGTGGATAAATAACATTTAGAGATAATATATATTAAACTCTGCATTATTATTCTATATATACACTAGACAAATATCAAAGGAAGCAATTCAACAAGGACTAAGCATGCAATATTCTAATCTTAAAGATATATGTAATATGTTATATGTAGGCAATAGATTAACAAAATGGCATGCACAAAAGTAAAAAGTTAAGAGAGAGAAGACAAACACGAGAATTAAAGTGGTTGAAAACTTACATCCACTACCTAAGTAAGGTATGAGCACCCTTAAAATCTCACTCCTCCACTAAAAATCCTTGTATCTATTAAGGTGAGAGCACAAATTCCCTCTTCTAAATTTCTTTAAAAGGACCACACTATTGTTGTCGCAAATAATAGGAAAACAAGCGGACAATATCCACTTCACAAACCTGTGAAATATTCTCTTGTGTATCACAATACAAGGACCAATAGACAATCTCAACCCCAATCTACCACTTCACTTTTCATGAAGCCATTAAGCTATACATATCTTCAGCACAAGCTCTAAATCGCCCTTGTTAATTCTATGGAAGAACACAACTTCACTATAACAAGAGCAAAACCCCATGTTTTATGATTAACTCTAATCTACATAGTCTAGCCTTTAAACTTTTAAATGAGTTGATATGAAAAATGTATTTGGGATAGCGTATACAAATCAATATGTATGTATATACAAATGATATAGCTTTAGGACTTTCTTTGAAGATAACTTTGAGAAGTTCTGAATTTTGTAGAGAGAAGATCCATTTAATGGAGTCACGCAATGTCTCTATTCATAGGCAGAAATCCCCCAACTTATTTATCCACGTGTTGCTCTCTGGTTGGCTGTTTTTTTTAAATGTACGCGCATCCATGTCTTCTCAGTCAGATGCCCAGTGATGTGGCTCAAACGGCTACTTGATAAATAGTACACTAATGACTCTATTTGTGTCCTTTATAGCCGTTATTTATAACCTAACGGATACCTAATGTCAAAATGTGTGCCCATACACATGGAGTCGAAACTTCAACCGTGATGATAAAATGTATCGCGCATCCAGTGTATTTTGCTCCAACTATTTGATTTTCAATTTCTCAACTTTATTCTCTAATAATTTTAGGCATTCATCCCAATTATAACTTTGAAGGTTCGGACTTCGCTTCTTCTCAACACCAATATCCAATGGGTTCAGAGAGACATCATACAATGGGTTAGATTACAATTCCATAAATATACGATGCAAGTAAATAGAAAATGATATATAAAGAGTTTAAGGATAAAGAGTAAATAATTGTTTTCGAATGGTTCGAATTTCAAGGGCCTAGTACACCATCTAAGGTAATTCAACCTTTAGAATTTTTAATCTTCTCCACTAAGTTTTCTGTTTCTTAAGGGTGAGACACAAACCGATTACACCATAACTTTTTGGATCAATCACAAAGCTAAATCGTGATTTTGAGGGCCCAATCACGAAACCTAAGTTGTGACTTTCACATATTTAGTCACAGTCTCAATGATATTTCTCTGGCCTCAACCTCAGCCTCTAAACCATTTCGATAACACAAAGTCTTCACTCATAAGTACCAACGAGTTTGATCACCACTATTCTTTTCTTTTGGATCTTCAGATACTAATCTAGAGCAAGAGTACTATCTTGTTTTGATCGATTAAATAAATAGTATATAAATCCTAATGAGTAAATATTACAATGAAGCCCTTAACAATAAGCTAATTCAATGATCAAAACATGAATTCTTTTTGGCTTGTGATTTTTTTCGGGATGATATCCTTCCCGACATACTTTATGTCCTTACTTGCTCTGCCTAAAGGGGTTATCAAGAAGATTAATTCTCTGACCTGCCATTTCTTATGGGGTAATGAGGAGGATCGTGGCATCCACTGGATCAATTGGAATAAAGTTTCATCCCCTAAAGAAGCTGGAGGTCTTGGTATTAAAAATCTTGAGATTTTTAACTCAGCTCTCCTTGCGAAACAAGCTTGGTCTATCCTAAATCGCCTTTCTTCATTGGTTCATCTTGTCCTTAAAAGTGTTTATTTCCCTGATAAAGAGTTGATGGATACTCGTGATTTTAAGAAGGGATCCTGGATTTGGAACAGTATTCGTAAAGGGTGTGAAGTCCTCAAACCCCATTTAGTTAAAGCTATTGGATATGGTCATAACACTATGATCTGGGATGATAATTGGACAGGTAAGCTCATTGATAAACCAGTCTTTTACTCTGAGGATCCTTCTTTTCCTAAGTTCGTGGCTGATCTGTTCTTTACCCCTACGCGAACTTGGAAAATGGATCTGCTGAACCAACTCTTTCCCCCTGAACTGGTCACCGTTATTTCGTCGCTTAATATCACATGGACCAACCAGGAAGAGGAATGGGTTTGGCCTCTTACCAGAGATGGTAGTTACTCGTGTAAATCTGGTTACCTCTCGACTTTCCATCCCACCACCACCCCTTCTATCCATCCTTCCACTTCTTTCTTCCCCTATTCTGATATTATTAAGTTAAGTTGGAATACCCATGCTCCCCCTAAGTTTAAATTCTTCTTCTGGCGTGTGATGATGAATTCTCTTTCTACTGAACAGAATAGGTTTTCCCGTTCTTGCTCCTCTACGGATCTGTGTCACATATGCCTCAAAGAAGAAGGATCTATTGAGCACCTTTTTTTGAAATGTGATTGGACAAGAAAATTCTGGTTTTTATCCCCCCTCCATTGTCACTTTTCACCCAGGAATGATCTTAGATTTGGTTCCTGGGTTGGTTCGATTATTGATCAAGGAAATAATACTAAGGACAAATCCCACCTTCTTTTGACCATCATGCTTTGCTTATGGGTCATATGGTTAACCAGGAATAAGGTTATATTCCAGAATATCCATGTTGATTTGGATGCTTGCATAATATTACTGAATAACTTTCATAGTCAAGTGTTCTTTGAAGGTGATAAGAGCCCAATTGAACCTCCTGTTGTACCTCCCAACCCTATCCATCCTACTTCTAGGTTATCCTCTTTCCCTAGCTAGTCACCTCCTCCACAGCACACTCTGAAGATGAATGTCGATGCTTCATTTAAGATTGGAAAAGTCTCCGCTGCTGCAGTGATCCGTGACTGGAAGGGTGAAATTGTGAATGTTTTGCCATGAACATTTTTGCTTCTTCTAGTTTTGAAGCAGGAGCTAAAACACTTAGATCTGGTATTCAATTTGCTTTAGACCACGCTCCCCTTTGCGACAGAATCGAAACTGACGCCGAAGCCGTTCTTAAAGCTGTGTATTCATCGAGCCCGGACTGTCATTGGAAGGACAGGGCTATCCTCGGTGATATTAAAAACATGGTTAGAAACCACAGTCATTTCCGCATCTGTGGTGTTAGAAGAACGGCGAACAAAGTCGCTGATTGGCTTGCGAAGACTTTTTCTAAATCTTTATTATCTAGTACTTGGTTGTGTAATATTCCTTCTGAACTTATTCTTATTGCTTGTAATGATTGTAACTCTTTTGATGCCTCAAGAGTTGGCTAAACTCCTGTTGCATTTATTTCAATATATTTGATTTCTTTGTCTAAAAAACAAAACTAGGAAAATCGGTATTTCAATTTTGCTTCCCAAGTAACTATCCACGTGACTTGTACTTGACCAACTATTGTAAGGCAAATCGGTAACCTGATCTTGAAACATGTTGCATCCGTGCTCAATTGGCGACCCGGTTTTATCTCAAGAACATCTACCTAATGTGAACTAGAATCCGGTTTTTTGTAAAGCGGGGATTACATTTCAACTGTAAGTACGCATACAATTTTTTGATCCATATATAAAATAATTAAATTTTCTTCACTAGATATGTTTAATTTTAAAATATAAGGCGCTTTCTTCTTTTCATATTGTATATGAAGTTATGAACTACCTCAATATATAATCTATGTAGGGGAGCGCTTGATTAATCCAACGGGTTTGCTCTTAGTATCACATGAACGAAGCTTTATCAAGGCAGTAGCGGTTGCTCACATCAGAAGACATACTCTGAAAGCATGCTCTATTGGCGACAAGGAGGCCGATCTGCTATTGCTTGGGTACTGGAACGTTATATTAATCTTTAATGATGTATTTTCATACAAAAATGCTACCATTAAATTCTGGCACCCCACAAATTCTGTGAACATTTCTAACGGAATATTATTAAGTGCATCAAAAAAAATTAGGTTACCCGTACAGTTGGATATGAACATGTTGTCTAAGGCAAACTCACAAAGTTCAACAACATGAGACAGGTTTACACGGAGAGGAACTTTTTGAGGATTACGATGTGGTTCTATATATGGGAATGATCGATATATTACAGGAATAAAATGTTAAAATTTTTGTGATCAAACAACAGGTTTACTCTTCGTTTTATAAGTTTCCTAGAGAAAGTTTTCCCTATAAAGCGGATATGTTGTTTGTATAGCAATAGTTTTCATCTTATAGTGCTATTTAGCAGTTTTGAGTGAGTTGATATCAATTCTATATTGTTATTAGATTCCTAATCGTCAAGAGACATACATGACATTATACTTAGATTTTGTAAGTGCTTGTGATTATTAATATATAACATTTTTTGAGTTAGTTGAATTCAGCTCTATTATTATCCTTTCGAGATCTTGTAATGTTCTCTATTACACGATATAAGACACGCTACATTCATTTTCTTTTTTTACAATGGCGGTCCTTGGTGGCTATACAACCCTATGAAAGAATTATCAGTATCAATTGTTCCACGGGTCTTCAAACAACATTCATTTGACATCCAAGTATAGTCGGTAATATAACATTGATTTGTATAAAAGATATAACGATGATTTTGTAAATTTAAAAATCTTGTACGAAATTTTAAATTGAATTCTTTATATTTGTATGAAAAAATTATATTGAAAACTTAACATAATATCATCGAAGTTGTAAAAGAGATTTTGTAAATGAGGCACGATATATATTATATTTTAAGAAATTAAAAGCTTAACAAGTTTGAATTAAGTCCATAATGTATGCATTATCATTTGAATTCATTTTACTTATAATATAAATAATATATTTTAAATTGTTTTTTAACATAACACTTAGTTGTTATTAAAATATCGATTAAATATATTCCAAATATACCATTTATTTCAGTTTTATATATTAATAATATAAATTTGCAAAATTCATAGTATATTTTATTCACATGCTCTAAAAAATCAACACATATCCATTATATTTAACATGTCAATTTAAATATCAATACAAAAATAATTTATATTTATGATGTATATCATACTCAACATATATATATATATATATATATATATATATATATATATATATATATATATATATATATATATATATATATATATATATATATATATATAAAAGTATGATTAAATCATCCGAATCAATAATAATAAAAGTAATGTTATATATCATCCAAATCATATTATCAAAATATTATTCTTAAGTGAACCAATTATGAAAAAAGTATGATTAAATCAATATTACTTGAATTATAATCTATATCAAAAAAATAAAAAAATTACTTTGTTGAATATTATTTATCAAAAGAAAAATATTAGAACTTGATAATTTTTTATTATAAGAAATATATATATATATTTGAGATTTTAATATTTATATTATATTTTAAATTTCAAATTTCAAATTATTTTTTCAAATAAAATATATAAATATTAATCATTATCATATGGTGAATGATATTCTTTTAAAAGATATAATTATATTTTAATCTAAAGTAAATATATCAGTTTACACTAGAATGAGTAATTGAAACCTTAATGTACTCTCCTAGGAGTAGGATATTCAAATTTTTATAGGTGTTCTTTATGGGAGAAAGATAATGATTTGATATTTTATATTTGACATTAAGAGTTTGAAATGAGTTTGAATATGATTGATTTTTAATTTTTTTTAAAGATTAATTTAGGTAATTTTAAACTAAAATGATTTTTTTTTTTTCATACATAGGAGGCTTTACAAGCCGATTGTTACATCAAGATTATAAAAAATACATCACAAATTCCCTACGGATTCTACCACAATTTTCGGGGTCGCCCACCCACTCCTGTCTCTCGTAATCGACTTCCAAAGATAGCCTGGAGGATCTCTAAACTCAATTGGAAAAACTCTATTATTTGCACCTTCTCGCGCTAACTTATCCGCACATAAGTTTGCTTCCCTATAAATGTGATTAAATTCAAAGCTCGGATGGGTTTTCAATAAGTCCTGGCACTCAAGCCCCATATGTGAAAGTCGACTACTTGATTAAAAATGATTTTTTAGCCAATACATTTGCTAAGTATAATTCTGCTTGTGTTGTAATAGATTTTTTGTTATTTTTGAATGAATATAAATCAATAATATTATTGGATCAAATTCATGTTTTTAATCAAAAGTTACATGGAATTGAAATGGTGGATCGAGAAAGTTTGAACAAAATAGACTTGATTAACATAAGAGTCTAAAGCAGGATCAATATTGAGTATTACAGTTCTTGGACAAATTATTATATTGGACTTTAATTTAACAAAAAAGAAATCTATAATAAAAAAAATCAAAAAATTAATGAATAAAGTAAGTTCATCCACGGAAGAATTTTTCATAAAGTAGGGTCACCAAAATTCGTCATCTGGATACTCTATACTAGGTTGATAGCAAATTCATATTCCAATAGTTACGAATTGTGATGATATCATCCAATATAAAATTACTCTCAAACATAAGATGGTTTTACTTATCAAATAATTCACCTATAATTATTATGACTCAGGTAAATTATTTATTTTTTCACAAAGAAATACCATCACACAATTAATATTCATTGTAGTCTTTATTTATTTATATTTGTTAACCATACACTTTTAATTTAAATATGAAAATTTTAGGACATTTGACAAAATGTTTTGTATTGGTCATTAGCTTTGAGAAAGATGTCGTCATCACTTGTATCTTCCCTTGGTCCATGGCCCTCCGCCTAGCACACTTGGCACGTTTTTTATATTCAATCGTAGAGACCTTGATTGAAATGAAATAACTAGGGATAAAAAGAGGAAAAATCAAGTTCAGGTAACTATAACAACCTACTTTCAAAGTTGGCGAAATTCACAAAAATAAGTCTTAGCAACATCTTTATCCACTTATGTCGCTAATACTTTATGGAAAAGCAAAAAATCCAAGAGGAGATTCATTAGAATCGACAAGAGTAAAGTTCAACTAGTTTACACAAAAAGTTAATAAAAAACCACCACAAGCATCACCGTTAACCAAATCCTAATAGCATCCCCATAAAAATACAAAAACATAAACACGGCGAAACAATCATTTTGAACGAATAGCAAACGACAATTTAGGTCGCGATTTATTCTTTCCCAACAATTGCATCAGCTTTGCTTTTTCCTCCTCCTCTTGCTCTTTCTTCCTTCTCATTTCCTCTTCTTTCTTCTTTTGCAACTCTTCCAACTCCTTATACCTTTCCTCCTCCTTCCTTAATTGCTCCTCAACTTCTTTTCTCCTCGCTTCTTCCTCCTTTTTCTTTTTTTCTTTCACCATCTTTTCCAATTCTTCCTTGTCTTTTTTGGCTTGTTCCTATATACAATTCATACAAACATCATATTTTTCCTTGAAAGCCAAACTATAGTCTATTAAAGATTACTTACCTCTTTTAGTTTAGCCTCAATAATAGCAGCTTCCTTTTCCTTTTCCATTTGAGCAGCAACTTCAATAACAAGATTTTTTCGGCCTTCCTCTAAACGCTTTTGTATCGCAATTTTTATCTCTTCGCGATTTAATCTTTCCGAAATAATTTTACTCATTGCTTCCTCTACTCTCCTTGTAGTTTCTTCTTCTATTAGTTTCAATTCCGCCTCCTTTTGACGCCTAACATTAAAATTTAAATTAATTGATATCAATAAAAGTTACTAAAAGGAACTTGAAAAATAATTTAAATGAAAGATTATTCATACCTTTTCTTCTCCTTTTCTTTAGCATCTTTCAACTCTTTTGACTCAACAATTCTAGGGGATAACGAATCTCTACTCTCATATCTTCTGTATCGCCTTGGTGTTGGAGAACGATTTTTATATTTATGAGACCTTGGACTAATGGAGCGATTTTTGCGGCTTCTATAGGATAATGAGGGGCTTCTCCTTCTGTATAATACAGTTAAATACTTGAGCGTTAAACCGAAACATTAAGTTGAATATAATATAAGTTTTAACATCACCAATAACCCTCCATTTAGTGCGAAAAATCGCATTAAAATTTCATTTAAGACATTCTAAATCCACTATCTCAAATCCTCGTTGGTGAATAATGAATATCACTTCCGAGCCATATAAACCTACACAGCTTTACTATCAAGACTCCAATATAGCAAGACAATCATCAAGTCAAAGTTTTGATGGAAAGTGCATCAAAATGGCATAAACAATACCAAAAGTACATAATACTGTTCACCTTGGAATTCAGTCTATACAACATCAAAGCCAGCATGATTAGCAATTAGTGAGTAACGAAATCCGAAAGAAAACTGGCTAGAAGTTCCTTTCCAAGTTAACTTCATTAATGAAGCTTAAGAAAACCCCCAAATCCAATATCTTCCTATGAAAATATACAAGCTAAAACTACAAGATCAATTTTTCTGAAACTTGTTACAGAGAGGTTAAGCTCAACCTGAATTGAACTTGTAAACTATTCGAAAGAGGAAAATTTGAATCTTCAACAAATAGATACATTAGGATTCATCTGTTTGTATAGATACACACAGATATACAAGTCATCGGGTATCACCTGCTGGAATAATAAGGGGATCGGCTTCTATCTCTCCGGCTTCTCCGTCTATGCACGTGCCCCACTGGCGGCGGCGATAATGATGGAGAATATCTCCTCCGATACGATGGTGACCTCGATAAATCTCTATCCCTACCCATTATCTTCCTGAATTCCACTTTTCTTCCTGAATTCCACGAGCAATTAACTCTACAATCACAATATAACAATAACAATCACGGTTAGGAACACAAATTTAAACCGAACCTTCTCTAAATTTGCAAATCGACAATTGTTAGTTTAATTTTTAATCAATTACGGGAGAAACTGAAAACCTTAGAAATTGAGGAAAATTAAGATGAACTTACTATCACAATTGTTAGGAAAAAAAAGAAAAGAGCTATCACAATTGGGTTCCGTCAACGTACATGTGCCAAAAAACCCTAATTTTGGTTGCAAGCAAGAGAATATATAGCAATTTTTGCCTATAGGTTTGTATTTTTGACGATGAATTGTTCGGTACGATATGAAGTTGGATTCGGTTGGCGTCCAAATAGCGGCTTATATATTAAGGTGTTGATATTTTCATTTAAGGACTTTTACCCAATTATTACTCTTAATAAAATGATTAAAAATTGATTAAATAGGCTAACTAAAAGGTGAGAGGGTGATTCATTTAAATGAAATCTATAGATATTGCAAATATTTTCGGTTAAATCAACATTTGCGCCAAATCTAGAGGTACTCGAAATATTTTCAGTTATATCAATGTTTACGGTAATTGATATGCCTGATCTGCATGTTAATTGAAGGAAAATCTAGAATCAAAGTTCCCGCCAAAAGCACTGGTCTAAATTTGGCGCGATGTTCAAGACTAAATCCTAACTGTAAAAACGTATATTTTTCAGATGAGTGTTTACTTTCCCAATATGCATATAGGAGGAGAACACGTGTTCGTGACCTGCAAAAGAGGCACTAACTTTTGGAAAAACAGAGTGACTAGCAGTTGTGTCGGTAAGAGGAAACAACTTGGTTGGTCAAACATCAACATCAAGTCATGACGTCAATGCTAGTAAGTAGTAGATTATAAAATCTGTCATGATGCACGCTTTATGATGGTCTTAAGTGGAGTTTAATATTTGTGGCGACCAATTGATTATTTGATTGGATATACAGACTTTGTTTTTTATTAAGAAAAATTATTTTAAATTCAGAATTATGAATTTAGCTCAAAATTTTGTATTAGGTGCACAAAGAGTTGGTGAGTTGATTGTATTGGTAAAAAATCCCTTGTAAAATGGGTAACGCCAAAGAGTGGTGTGAAACTAAATATTAACAATTGTTATAGGTAGAGTCCGGATTGTGAGTTATACAAGGAATTATTCGGGATAAGGAGGGCGAGTCTTATAATGGTTTTGTATGGGTTTGTGTGGTTGAGTTGGTGTTCATTTCCAAGCTATGTGTGTTACATTTCAGATCCGTTTGGCGGAGAAGAAAGGATTTAAGGAGTTATGCATTGAAACTGATTTGTTGGAATAATATACGTTAGTGAATTACGGTATGAACTCAAGGGATCTCTCCAACGTGATAGGAGCGAATGTAGTGAATTCCTATGGATTAATGTGAGTATAAGGATTTAAGGAGCTATGAGTTGAGACTAATTCGTTGGAATATTATGCGCTAGCGAAGGACGGTATAAATTTGAGGGACCTCCTAAATGTGATAGTAGTGAATGTAGTGAATTCCTACGGATGAATGTGAGTATCAAGCCAGTCCATATTTATCAGGAGCTAACAATTGTACGAACTGACTGGCAAAAAAAGGGACAGAGTTAATGACTGGACTGGCGTAATGCATAGATCACTCTGATGGCCTATGTGACACGATAACCAAATATCGTAGTGGTTGGTTTACAGTTAGAACAGTTCAATCATATGCAAAAAATAGGGTAATTAACTATTGCAAAATCTATCTTCCTCAATTTGGGCAAAATTTCGTTAAATGCCATATAAATACGACCAAATTGACAATGTTTTAATGTAAGAAATGGCAAAAAAGACACTCCCCTTGATTATATAATCATGTTTAAAATAGTTAGATTTAGTATGTAAAGGATAAATAAAGGTATTGGATGAAACAAAATCGAAATTGGAAACCATAAGGATGATTTTTTTTTTACAAATATATGTTGGATACCGACTATGCTGTAGTAAACAATCAAAGTAGAGATTCTTGAATGAAGGGGTGAGTTGGATGTAAGCTTTGTAGAATGTGTAACGAGTTATACCAACCCACACGGAAAGACTTCTACCCACATATCAATCGAATATTTCTTGAATACGTACACATGGTACTCATCAGACAGACTTTAACTCATGAACCTGAATCCATACACATGGTACTCATCAGGCAAACTTTAACTCAAGAACTTGAATCTGTACACATGGTACTCATCAGGCAGACTTTAACTCAAGAACTTGAATCCATACACATGGTACTCATCAGACAAACTTAAACTCAACAATTCTCACACACGTTTGTAGGATTCTTGGCCCAAATCGTATATATCGTATATTAATCACTATTTAAAGCATATTATAAGAAATCATTAACCACGTGAGCCTGGGGAACGAGGGTAGAGGGTGGGTGGGTTGAATTTAATGGAGACATCAGCGTAACAAAGGAGCCTTATAACTCCTTGGCTTAATAAGTGCAAACCTAAGTTTTAATCTCCTTTCTGAACATGGATATGTAGAAATATACATGGTAGACGTACATATTCTCCGTATGACTAGTCATAGTACGCCTAAATTGGCCCGAACCAATCAAACAAAGAAAATCAAAATCATACATGTATACGAGACCCGAATAACTATACAAATTGGTTGTCAACCTTTATGGTAATACAAAATTATGATCTTCATCAAGTGACTATTTCATCTCCTGAAATGAATTTTTTTTGAATTGAATTTTTTATTTAAGTTCGATTGGTTTAGTATAGAATTGCTTTCTATACAATATCGTTCGTGTTGGTAGTTGAATGGGTTTTATGTAATTAGTTGCTAGAGATGTGAAATTAGAGATTTATCTCTTGAGTTTACCCATACCCATAAAATAGCTATGAGTCAAACCGTGTCTTTGACAAGACTAGTAACACGAGGAAAAAATATAGAATAAAACATCTTCAACAAACACATTATTCTCAACTACTAAAAGCAATAATTATTACGTTTATAAAAGATGAATAATCAACCTGCATTATGCATACATAACATAATGAAACCATATTACAAACGTTCATAGACTCATAATCCGAAAACATAAGGATCATCCAAAACTATGCATATGATGCAGAGAATGATCCAAGCCATGTCAAGTCACACTCTCAAACATGGAAAAGACCAGAAATATATATCCGGCCCCACCATTCTATAGAAACGCATCCTTCTCAAGCAACTTCAAAACATCATCTTGGTTGTTCAATTTCGCAACATCAAGTGGAGTTTTACCATCCATGTTCTGTAGCGTACTGTACAAAAAATAAACAATTAGAGGGACTAAAAATGAAATTAAATAAAATTCAATAACACGTAATAATAAGGAATTTACACAGCAGCTCCACTCTCTAGCAAAAGAGCTACACATTCCTTTCTTCCATAACCAGCTGCATAATGAAGTGCAGTGTTCTTATTCTTATCCAAAGCATCGACTTTTGCCCCCGCTTCAAGAAGAATCTTTGCACACTCAACCTTAAAATAAAAAAATTAATGTATCATTACTCAATTTTAATCAAAGTGGGACCCATTTATTTACCTCTCCATATCCACAAGCGAAATGTAAAGCGGTCCTTCCCTCCGAATCCTCTTCATCCTTATCAGACCCCGCAGCTAATACTTTTTTTAGTCCCTAAAGGATAAAACGGTAATTACAAAGAGGTAAAAACAGTAATTATAGAAGGGTACAACGGTAATTATACCTCCACATCACCAACACTAGCAGTGTGATGAACTACAGATTCATCTTCACCCACTTCTTCACCTTCCTCTGCTTCAGCATTCTCAGCAGAAGTAGCAGCAGCTGCAGCTTCTCCACTAACTGCAAAACCCATCGCTTCACCAACTTTTTGCAGAACTTCTTTATCATTCCAGTACCTAAAGTTTACAAAATGTTTAAAAGACCCCTAATAAAACATTAAAGCGGAAACGGTAACAAGGCAATTGTTGAACAAATACCTCATCATAGCAGATGGACCACCATTTTCAATATCTTCCAAAATAGGCTTCAAAGATGGATCTTCTTTGATACGAGCCATTCTTTCCTCAAGCTGGTCTTTTTGAGCTGGATTTGATAAACTCTCAAGCATATTCGACATTGAAGGATCCTAAAAAAGGAATTTTATATAATTTTCCGTAAAATTAAATATCAATGAATTAGATTTATGTACCTGCATGAGTGCATTACCAAGGCGTTCAGCCATGGTCATGAACTGAGGGTTTTGCATGACTTGATGCATTGTCGACTGATATTGTTGAGGATCAAACTGAGGAATACCTTCATCAACTGAAGCACCTTGAAATGTTTTTTGTAACTGTTCAGCCATTTGAGTGAATGATGGGTCTTTTGCTATTTGTTCTGCTAATTCTTTAATGCTTGGGTCCTATAAAATGTTAAGATATTAGACTCTGTTAATGTATTGAAATTAATAGTATATGGGTAATTGGAAGTACATTTAGTAGACCAGCCATGGAGCTTAAATCGAATGGGTTTAATGCAGGGACGGGAGGAGAAGTGGCTCTTCCTGATCCAGCTTGTGTATCGACTGAAGCTGATTGAGAAGTGGTTTTACTTTCCGCTCCACTAGGTTTTTCCACTAGAAAAGAAATCGAAAATCAAAATTCATGTATATTAAAAAAAATTATGCAATTTACTCTAAGATTTATAACTCATTAATTGTCCAATAAACACATCTACCAATTCAAATGAAGTCAAATAATATAATAAGCGTTTAGAACAAAAAAAAAAGTCCAATAATATCGATAAATAGTAGTAGTAATAATAAGCATGGATTCAGCTAACCAAAAACTAAAATTATAGCGTATAAAGAAGAGCATACCAGTGGTGGTTGGAACAGGAGAACTGTTTCCTTCCTGAAAAGAATAATCAAATAATTAGTAAATTAGCAGAAGCATGATGAAAAAAGAGTAAAACTAACGAATCAGAAGTCGAATTTCAACTGAAAAAATAATAATTTTTAGGGAAATCTAAGCAGAAAATACAATACAATAAGCTTGAACATCTTATCCAATTATTCAATATAAAACAGTAAAAATTAACGAATTGATATAATTATTGATCCGATTTGAAGTTTTTCAAGTATTAATTATTAGTACCTGAGACATGTTGGAGATGATGGAATTGCTTATTGTTAATGAGATGGAGAAATGAGGGATAAAAGGGTTTGTGTTGAAGAGATAAAAAGATAAATAGAGAAATTTAATTAAAATATACGAGAAGATAATAAAATGAAAAAGAAATTAGTTATTGGTAGGGGTTAGTGGGCCAGCTCAATCCTCATGGTTTGAATCTCACCCGCAAAATATATGGTTGCTACTGTCATGATTTGGACTTTTAGTTTTGGGCCTTCTACAGGTAGGCTCATTGGTTGTTAAATGTAGATTTAATCTTTTTTTTGGTATTAGTGGCCGAACAAACAAATCAAGGATTTCAGAAATTAAAAATCTCGTTTGATTTTATTTTAAAAGAGATTTAGTTTTCTCGACGATCCACTGGAATTGCTCAATCGGAAAACATGTATCACGAGTATGACGAAATATTATGAAAGAAAACGGATGCATTAAGTCGCGTGCATGCTAGTCCATTTAAAATGCAGCGATGGTAATCACATGACACGGTAAATGGCTACTAGGACGTACACCTTTTTCGATAAATATTTCCAGACCTCATCAATTCAACAACTCAACAACTAAAACATGGGACAAAGGACTGGTTCTTAAAATTCGTGGTTACAAGTGGTGCGAAAGTGTTGTTGTAAATCTCGATACTCTATCAAAACTAAGCGAGCACTCTTGTATAACCGTTGTCTGACAATGATAATACGCTATTAAGTCAAGATATATCCAGACCTAAAATATGACGAGAGTCAACCTTAAGCCTAATTATTCCAAGCCCAGTACATAACTCGACATAAAGTCGAGAAAGCTGATTTGGTTAGGATATTTGACATAAAGGTTGAGACGTATCTCTCGAAGGTAGCCAAAAATGCCATCCTAGTACAAGATACTCGATATTGCCTTAATAACATCTTAGCCTGACCTGCAACATCTGTATACACTATTGAGATGTTGAGACACATGTTACTTTAGTGTACATGGACATGTGTATTTTGGTTTGCCTTAACCATCCAGAAAGAACACCGTGTATAAAGAAGTCTTGTCTTATTTATGAGGTCGCCTTGCCTTCACCTAAATCCACCATACTTTTACGTCCATACTATTGAAAATATAGTGATAAAAAAATTAGTTAAGGTTTCTCTCTCTAATCAGGTAAATCAATATAACTAAGACAGTCAAAGTGACTTTAAACTGAACATCCAGTGAAAGTTGTACAAAATTACCACCGTAGTAAAATGTTAAGTGTAGTCATAGTCTCTTCTAAAATCTATGAATATACATTAGTGAACATTTAACAAATCCCATTATCTACCAAAAAGGATAAATGAGGGTACACAACATATAAAGTGAGATAAATGCAAAGCATAATATCTTTGAGAATGTCCTCTTGGGTGGTGACCACTGCCTCGCGAACTCGCTCATTTAATTCATGTCAAACGAATAAAACTGTAGAAGCAAAACCTATACGCCACACTTTTCTCCTCCAAAACACATCTGCTTTCATCTTTTCAGTCATTTTGAGTGTTCAATATAATAATAATCATCTCTCTCGAAAATGTCCAACCAACGTCTCAAATCTCGCTAAATCTCAAACGTGACCTCACCCTTGAAAACAAATGTCTAGTTGACTAGTTGAAGTCTAAGCCACGTTCATAAAGTACATAAGTCGGGTCAAACTCCATATACCTTAACCGGTCTTTCATATGTAACCGACCCAAAAAGCCCCCCTCTAGAGTCGGCCTGGGCCCAAAGCAACCAATGTGGTCGCTTTGGGCCTCGGTTTTTTATTTTTAGAGCACTATTATATATTTTAAATGCACCAAATGAACTATTAGAAAAGCTTGTTTGGTGGGAACGTAATTATTATTTTGGTGCACATAACTTGATCGAATCGCGTATTCAGTTTTATTTGCAACCCAACACGTTTTGTTGTTAAAATCCAACTACAATTTGGTTTTCATAAGGAGATTTGCATATTGCATGTGGGATTAGTCGTGGTGCGTGCAAACTGGCTCAGACCAACAAAAGAAAATCCAACTACAATTTGCAAACAAAAATTATTTATTTTATTTTCTTATAATAATGTATGTACCATTTCACTTTTAAAGAAAAAGTATGTACCATTTATTTCTTTATAATATATATATAATTTTGCAAGTTCATTTTTTTTATGTAAGAAAAAATTAATAATGATTTATTTCTATACATTACATTATGTGTCTACTAAAATAATTTTGGAAAGTTCTTTTTTTGTTACAAAATTAATTATTTATCTTTTCCAAGAAATCTCGTATAGGGATATATCGAATCCCATAGCGGACCAGCGTATCATATGATCCAGGTAATAGCATATATAGGCCCATTAGTTAAGCCCAATTTGGCTTGGCATAGGAATTTTAGTTGCACAACTTCACATCACCATAATCGTTTTCTGCAGACTAAAGATCGGAGCTTTATCCATACCACCTATAATTTGTATATATAATTTTATACTTACACACCCGCATATATATCTCGTATATAAATTTGATGGGGTTGAGTGCTAACGTGCGCGGCGGCGTGCTGTTAGTGCTGTCGTTGTTAGCATGCATAATGGAGAAAGGTGACGCCGTGTGGTTGACTTTGCCGTCTAAAGGTATGAAATGCGTGTCAGAGGAACTCCATAGCAACATCGTCGTTTTGGCCGATTACGATGTCATGTCTGAAAATCACGCCCTCCGTCCCACCGTGTCCGTCAAGGTTAGGTTTATTTTCTATCTAATTCACTTTTAATTGAAGAATTGTGGCATTAGATTTTGTTTCAAATTCTGATTCAATTTAATTTGAATATTTTGAATTCGATGAATTTATTTATGTTAATTGCAACATTGATCTCTGTTTGATGTAAAACAGAAATATATTTGCAATTTTTACTAATTAATATTACCTTTCAATTTAACATATTTGAGCATTATACAACAATTTATCACAACATATTTAGAGTATGATAATACTTTGTTGCATTAAAGTTTAAATATTTTGAGTTTGTGTTGTCTTATAGGTGACATCACCATATGGAAATAATCTTCATCATCATGAGAATACCACACATGGGCAATTTGCTTTTACAACTAAAGAATCAGGAAATTATTTAGCATGTTTTACTGTTGATGGAAATCAAGGTGATGGTATTAGTATGAACATTGAGTGGAGAACAGGAATTGCAGCTAAAGATTGGGCATCCGTGGCCAGAAAAGAAAAACTCGAGGTTAGAATATTCTAGCTACTATTTGCTTTTCTAGTCCCTAATAACAATCTCTTGTTACCATAGGGGCATCAACGTAATTAAAATATTTTAACTTTTCATGCTTCTTGTAGGGATTTGAGCTTGAGCTTGCAAAGCTTGAAGCAACAGTGAAAGCTATCCATGAAAATATTTTGTATCTCAAGTCTAAGTAAGTGTTATGTTTTTGAAACGTCAAAATATCCGATTTGCTTTTTTGCCCCCTACTTTTTTTTTCCAGTCCCTGACAAATTATTGTTTGCAGAGAATCTGACATGCGATCTGTAAGTGAAACGACGAATACTAGGGTGGCATGGTACAGTATAATGTCACTTGCAGTTTGCATTGGTGCTTCAGTTGGTCAAATACTTTACTTGACGAGATATTTCCAAAAGAAGAAATTGATATAGGCTGGCTTGTTTATTCATTTTTTCAACATAACTTTTTATTTATGTAGTTTGTATTGAATCTAGTTGAGAATTTTTATATGGTATATGAGAGCATAGCTTTTTTAGTATCGTACATGTTGAGATGGGATCTAATGTTTTGACTTAAAATTGATGGATAGTTTGTGTTTTTTATGAAAAATATTGATATGAATGCAGTTTTTAGCCTGTGGTAAAGTTTGCACTTTGCAGTAATAATTTTAGGAAAGTGTACGTGGAGCAAGGTTTTAAGAAAGGCTAAGGGCTAGTGGGAGTCGTGTACCAACCATGACTTGAACACAAAAAATAAATAAAATCTTGAATAGGTTCCGTTTTTAATAAACATCGATAACTTGAACAACTCAATAAACAATTGCTACAACAATCAAAAGGATAAAACACCCAAATATCAAGTGGAGGATCAAATAACAAAAGTCAAGCCACTGTTTTGATTTCTAAAACACCAATGTCATCTTCGTATACTAAGCCACACACAGTATACGAAAACTTAGAATAACCTATCATTAAACGGTAATATAATTTGGGATGATATCCACCCGTGCTCATTTTAATATAAAGAATTTGATCTATTGATTCTTGGAGGTCCCTTTTCAAAACTCAAAGACACAACTTCCGATTTTGTTTCTACTGGAGACTAATTAGAATAAAATATAAATCTTAACTGATATCTATTATTTTAGGGTGAATGTCAAATAGACACCTGCCACCTTACTTCCTTGCCCATAAAAGACACTGTCTTTGTTTAAAGAACAATGAGTTATGAGAAACTTCCCAACACTCAAATTCTGAGTTATGGGAAGCTTCCCATTACTCAAAGTTTGAGTTATGGGAAGCTTCCCATAACTCAAACGACTCTTTTTATGGAAAAGAAAAGGAAAAAATAAAATATATGTGGTCTTTTATGAGCAAACAAAAATAATAGTTGGGGTGAGAGGGAATTAATTCTAACTTGAGATGTTTCTTGGGCAATAATCCTTATTTTTATACCCTCTTACTACTTATATATGTCTTTTTATGATTTATTTAAAATAAAAAGTCAAAAACATACAACTAATTTTTTAAAAAAAAGCTCTCAACTCCCTTTCTTTGATGGTATACAACAATGGTTTCAAGCGAGGTTTGAACCTCAGGTTGGTGGTGCAATAGTCGTAGTAGCAATGATGCTACAAAATAGATTTGAGAAGGTTCGATCGGATTTTTTCATGGTGGTGCAAAATATGTTGAATATAGGGTTTTGTATGTGATAGAGGTAGTGTTGGCTTGATAGTTCATATCGGTTGTGGCCATGGATGTTCGATTAAAACCTAGATTTACTCCATGGCTGGTAAGGATGACGAGCTTCCATGGTGGTTTTAGGGTTCATAAGTGTCCCTAACGAGACATCGTTCCCCCATTAGGGAGAGATATTGCAACCTAAAAACTAACGTGACATCTCATAGAAAAAATTCTCATTGTCTCATCTACATCCACGAACTAAGAAATTAGAACTTGAAGTTCAAAAGATTATTCACTTGCAATGTATTGCAAATAATATACCCAATGCATTGATAGACACAAAGAATATTGTGAAATCTCATATACCTGGTGTAAACCCTCCATCAAGGATAGATATCCCAATTGGATTTATAAATGAGCCTAGAACAAATGCATCTAACCCGCGCATGAAGTGTGGTAAACCTGTTGGATCGAAAGATATCATGCCCCGAAAAAGGAGATCTTAAGGGGAAAACGATGAAATGGTAAAATTAATGGATAGTGCATATCCACAAAATACGACATAAATTATTGAGTCAACTAATGTTGACAAATGTATTACTGCTGAAGGAAGTAATGAGAAAATGGTTCTTAAAGTGACCGAGATACTTGAAATAAGGAAATATCTGTAGATTATTTAACTACTGAAAATACATTGAATCGCGAGTCGGATCATGTGAGTGATATATTTTCTTTCAAAATAGCGCTTGAAATAAATAATGACGATCTCGAACCACATAATGTGGAAGAATGTCGACAAAGAAAAGATTAGCCAAAATAGGAAGATGCAATGCAAGCAAAGTTAAACTCGCTTGATAAGCCCCAAGTATTTAGACCAGTAGTCCAAACACCTACATGTCTAAAACTTGTAGGGTGCTGGTCGGTATTCATATGGAAAATAAATGAAAGAAATAAAATTACAAGATTTGAAGCCCGACTCTTAGCCCAAGGTTTTTCTCAATGACCTGGCATTGATTATGAGGAGACGTATTCTCCTGTAATGGATGCAATTACCTTTCAATTTCTATTAAACCTCACAGATTCTGAAAATTTAGAAATGCGCCTTATGCATGTAGTTACGACATATCTATATTGATCACTTGAAAATGACACAGACATGAAAATTCCTGAACTTCTATTTGCCGGAAGCAAATAGAATAAAACCTCTTCAAGTGTATGCGAAAACTACAACGGTCCTTATACGAATTAAAACAATCCGAACGTATGTGGTTTAATCGTTTGAGTGAATATATGAAACAATAGGATTTTATTAACGATCCAATATGTCTCGTGTGTTTTATAAGGAAATTAAAAACAGGTTTTGCAATCTTGCAGTATATGTAGATGACCTTTATATTATTGGCACTCCAAAAGAGCTCAATAAAATGCTTCTTACTTAAAGAAAAATATTTGAAATGAAAGATTTAGGAAGGACCAAATTCTGTCTTGGCCTTGAAATAGATCATATCTAAGAAGGAATCTTTCTCCATCAATCAACATATACTGAAAAAATTCTTAAGCAATTTTATGTGGATAAATCTCATCCATTATCCACCCCAATGGTGGTAAGATCGTTTGATATAACAAAAGACTCTTTCCATCCCTAAGAGGATGGAGAAGAGTTATTTGGTCCAGAACTATCATTTTTTAGTGTTATTGGTGCACTAATATATCTTGCTAGTTATACAAGACTGGATATTTATTTTTATGTTAACTTGTCAGCCAAGTACAGTGCAACCCCACACACAGACATTGGCAAGGAATTAAGCAAGTCGTGAGATATCTTCGTAGAACAACCAACCTAGGCTTATTTTATTCCAATGATCCTGCACCATCACTAGTCGGGTATGTTGATGCTGGTTAACTATCAGATCCTTATAAAGAAAGGTCACAATATTTGTCATGAATCTAGTAGAGAATGCATATTGTTAAAATCTGTCATGCACCATATTCAAGGATCATGCGGACTTTCCGCTAGGAGCAATAATCCAATCACATTTAGAGGATAATGCAACATGTATCACGCAAATTAGAGATGGGTATATCAAAGGCAACATAACTAAACATATATCACCATAATTCTTGTATACTCACGAACTTCTAAAAAATGACGTTACTGATTTTCAAAAAATAAGTTCAAGTGAAAATCCGGCAGATTTGTTCACTAAATCTTTATCAACGACGACATTCAAGCGACATGACAACAAATATGGAATATGGTGTCTCCTAGTGTGTTCTAAATAAACACACCTAAAAAGGCAAGACACGTACCGCAAGTGTACGGGTCGTCCAAGTAATATCCGGTAAACGGGATTTCGATCTCAGGGACGGATTAGGTATGATTCAAAGTGTTATGCAAATAAATGGAACTAGTTGCTTGAATGAAAAATTAAAAGTAAAGAAAATAGATTTTTATTTGATTTTTGATTAACGGGCTAAAGTGTAAATAAAGTAAATATTAGACTAAAATTAAACTAGTGCAAGAAATTAAATATGAAGAGACTAAAAGATGAGAGAGTAGTACTTGAGTCACGCTAGGTTTCACCAAAATAAACTTAATCAATGCTTCTTCTAAGGGACAAACTAGTAACTAGTAATAATCGGGATTCTAGATTCTCCTAACCCCCGTCAGGGTGGACTTAGGAGCTATTCTCAGGTGTTACAAACCCCGTCAGGGCGATCATAATCCACCTTCGAATGTCAGGTTCTCTACCCAATTGGCTATAAGATTAACTAAGTCCGTCAGGATCAATAATTTCTATCTTACGTTCATTACCTATGTCAGTAATTAAACCCCCAGTCAAGATGATCCAATCGCCACTAATTGGAATAGCTTAATTACTCAAACCTATGTCTAATTGGCCAAATTAAATATAGTGAAATTAACTTACGATAACAAACAATACTAAATTACTCAATTTGAATTAAATTATAAAAATCCCAAATCAGAAAGCATCAATTAAATAAATTAAGGTTCAACCCTTACAGCGATTCTCAAGCACTTAAGAAGTTTAGCTCATAATGGAAAATAAAACTAAAACAAATAAATTAAAAGACATAATGTTTTACAGAAAGAAAATAAATAAACCTAATGAAGAGGTTGGGTTTGGCTTGAATTGGAGATATAGACAGTCTCCAGCTCTAGCTTTCTTCCTTCCTGCTTGCTCTGACTCGAATCCTTAAGCCTCTTTGATAATGATATGAAGTGTGTGTCAAAGAGGAGGCTAAGAGGTGTATTTATAGGTGTTAGGAGCCTCTAGGTCGAATTTACTTGGAGTGGAAGACAAGTCAAGGACTCTCAAATTCGTAACTCTAAAAGATAAGATTATGCTGATTTGATTTGGTCATATCTTTTTCAATACTTATCCGTTTGAGAAGTTCCAATATATGAAACTGCTTATCTTGGAAAGAGCTTTCTATTGGTGCAGACCACTCGTCCATAATCCTAGCCAATCTTTTATTATGATTTAATCTCTAAAACATGGCTGGATTTTCAGATTTCAAAAGGCATCTTTATCTTTTCCTCATTTGAATAAATCTTTCCTAAATCTTCTTGTTTCCATGTAAATTATCTTTCCTTTCATCTTTATCTTGACTTGGTCTCTAAGTAATTACCATTTATCTTTTAAAGCTTCACATTAAATAAATAATTAAACCGCATATGCTTAAAAAGAATAAATCAATAAATCAAGAAACCGAAATAGGAAAGTGTACTCTAAAAATAGAAACTCGACTAGAAATCGTTTCCTAACACTCTAAAATACACTAAGACTTTATTCTCATTTTTTCTCCTTGGATTGGTCTTTCATGAGATTCAAGAACCTATTAACTTTGCATTAAAAATAGTCAAATTTACGCACAAAAGCTCAGATTCTGCAAATAGTTAATTTCTAAGGGGAGAAAGTGCAATATGATCAAATAAGCCTAAAAGTCTATCAAATCAGTCATTTATTCACCTAAAAGGATGTCTCCAAGGGGCTAATAATTAGAACAAATCGGGAGACATCAAGACCCCAAACTCAAACCTTTGTCGTCCCGACAAAGTAAAATAAAAACAAAGGTTCTTTTAGGTGAACGCAGAAGGTAGAATCTAGTAAATAATCTCAAAGCAAAGCTTAAAACAAATTTCATATAGTCTAACCTAGGAATTAATATACACCTATACTTATCATGCAAAATCAAATACAAAATAATATCAATCCAAAATTTATTTCACAATGCTAGAAGGTTACGCTTATTACTTATCTCAAGATGGTGGCTATAGGGTGTTCCTCGATCTTTACTTGCTTTGAACGCTCCACTTAGAATACTCCCTATTAACTCACTGTGCATCTAGGAATCACGAGGTCTTTATGGTTTTAGCATAGGCTGAAGGACGGTATGGTATGTATATTTGGTAAATTTGAAGTGAGCTTTTGGCTCTCTCCTCACTTACCATCAACAAACTGACCAAGAGCTTGAGTTTACACTCGAATAACGTTCTCACTCAACCCAATTGACGCGCTTAATTAGCGTCCCCAAATTAACCCAATAAGCACTAAGGATGATTCACTTAAAAATTTCCACTTTGCCGGTCCGAATATAATTTCTTTTCAAATCATTCATCATTTTTTTTTTCTTTTGTATAGCCATGACTCTCTTTATGATGTTGAGATATCATGCTATTTTTCATAGTTATGCCTATTCATAACTTGAGCTCGAAGCTTCTTTTCCATTCACTATTACCCCGACAAAGGGTTACAATATAATAAACCTGTGAATCATCATCATGTATAGAACAAAGCACAATTGATAAGCTCAAAAATCCCAACCCAATGTAAATTCCCATATGGTGGACCCACCACCCCAAACTCAAGCTCAAGACAGAGTCTCATGATCGTGATTCAAGTGCGGGTCATATGGTCATGCCTAACAATCTAAAGGGAAATTGGCTTATAATGTGGCGACAAAAGAAAGGCTTAAAGGCTAAAAATTTGGTTACGAAGGATACAATTAATTCAGGGATAGAAGGCCAAAAAGGATTCAAAGGGCTAACAAAGAACTGCCTCTATCATTTTCCTATCTACACAACTTGCCTCTAGTTTATACCTAAGTGGGTTCTCTACTCATTTAGATCTCACGTTCTACAAACCACCCATTATCCTTAAGCACAAGTTTACTTCTTTTGCATTGTTCATTAATTTTTCCTATCAATTATCTCATGTTTGCACGCAATCAAAGTTCAGCTTCATACTAACTCCTAAAGTCAACTATTTTCTATCATTAGTTCATAAAAAGCATGCTTGATGGGGGCATTTAAAACACTCTACAGTCAAACACAATCCTAAAAAAAAATTCTTTCTGAAAAGCATGTAAAACAAAAAATTGGGATGAGGCAACGAACCCCACCCCAAACTCAAAAGCGAGTCGTGTCCCCACGACTCGAAAAAGACTCGATAAAGCAATAAAAACTAAACTACCTAGTGCCTACCATAAATTAAGAAGAAGAATTAGAACGGGGTACCTGGCCATAAAGATCCATTATATCCTCCTCCGAAGAAGAAGAATTATTATCAATATCCATGTTCAAAGTTACCTTGTCCCTTGTTGAATTCATCTTGGCAATTTCCTCCCATAGTGTTAAGACTTGTTTTCTTAGATGATCGATTTGTTGTTGATGTTTGATAGCCCATGGGGTGTGTAAGAATCATTCAGAGAAGAGGAAGAAGAACCTTGATCTTGGATTGGTATCTTTTCTTTAGGCTTTGATTGTACCTTCATTCTAGCTGTGAATTCCTTGTGTAATGGTTGTGTAGGTGCCTTTTCTTCATGTTTTTCAGTAGGCTCGTCAAGATTGATGGCCTTTTCAATTGTGGAACCACGCAAATTCTTGTTCTTCCCTAGGACACAACACTTCCTCTTATAATCCATAGCATCTGTTCTGTTCGTCATGGTTGAATTGACCCCAAACTCAAGTTATACCAAGGATAGAATAAAGTTAAAACAACTTGGTGTAGCTTGAGTTTCTTGCTTGGATTAGATGAAGGAAGGTGGTTTCTTGATGAATCTTGGAAGAACTCTTGAAAGCTTGATGATCTTGATTGTGTTTAATGGTGTTTTGTGATGAATTTGATGAAGAGGTTATGTTTATGGAGGATGGAGGAGAGATTTGATGATGTTAATGTGTTTGTTGTGGAGGTTTGATCAAGCTTCAAGGTGTTTTTATAGGGTTGGGAGCTGGAAAATTCGTTTGGAAGAGGCTAGGGTTTATCTCCTTAAGGTTAGAAGTTGACTGGGCTTTGAACTCTTCACAAACCGCCTGGCGCGGTGCATCCCTGCGGTGCATGGGGTATACCGCGGGGTATACTGTAGCACTGCTGGTGTGATATTTCTCGCCTCTGCCTTGTACCTGTGCTAGCACCCCGTGGCACGCGTTTTGCCGTGTGGTGCAGGGATGCGGTGCATGGGGTAGTCCGCACGTGCTCCGTGAAAAAACCCGCGATACACACCCCGTGGCACGCGTTTTGGGCGTGCGGTGTAGGGTGCGGTGCACCGCGCCGATCATCTTCTCTTTTTCTCGCCTCTGGATAAGACCCGTGGTGCGCGACCCGTGGTACGGGTTTTTGGGGCGCGGTACATCCCTACGGTATAGGAGGTACACCGCGGGGGTAGTCCGCGCCAGCCTTGAATTCTCCAAAAAATTTCTCCTAGCACCCCAAACTCGATTCCTGCACCATTAACACAATACCCTTCTCATTTCCTTAAAAGTAGACACTAAAACTCGACACTAACTTAGAATTATACACTTGGAATTGAAAAACTTAAAGCAATAAACTAATATACAATGAAATGGCTTTTGTTAACGTCGTTAAGCTTGACGGGTTACCTCTCGAATCATTTTTTTACGTAACCTCCCCAGCAGTGAGTGAGGTCATCAATGTTTGCTACACGGAACTTGCATCCCTTAGCTTATATTACCACCAATTGATCAGAGATAACCCTTGTGACCATGAACGGTCCTTGCCAAGAACTCTTGGCTTTGCGCGCTTTCGGAGGGGGATCAGGCTTCTTCATTGCGACCTCTTCGCCTACACTGAACTCCCTCTTCTTTCTTTCATTCTTAGGTTCTTTTGGAACCTTCGTAGCTCGCACCTTTTCTTTCTTTTTAGCATGGTCAAGGTGTGGATTTTTCTTAGGATATAGAGGATTTATGTTAGGTGGTTTCTTTCTGAGCTCTCTTTCCTCCATTCCTAAGGTTCCCACAACCTTGGTTGGCTCTTGTTCAATCACATCCATCCGGAAGCACTCCTCCTTAGATTCCGGAAACTTCATTGGTCTGAACACGTTAAACTTTACTTCCTCGTCTTGGATTCGCATAGTCAATTCTCCATTCTCTACATCAATCAAAGTACGCCCCGTGGCTAGGAATGGTCTTCCCAAAATAATGGGGACATTCCTATCCGCGTCGTAGTCAAGTATAATGAAATCAACTGGAAAAATTGACGTACCTGCCTTGACGAGGACATTTTCTACTCTTCCCTCTGGATGCACGAGGGATCTGTCAGCCATTTGCAAGACCATAGAGGTTGGTCTTGCGTCTCCTATCTTCAACTTTTCAAATATTGATTTGGGCATAAGATTAATACTCGCTCCCAAATCGCATAAAGCTTTCGCTTTCCATTCACTACCAATAGAGATGGGAATAGTAAAACTCCCAGGATCAAGTAACTTCGGTGGTAACTTACTCTGACATATCGCACTGCATTCTTCTGGCAAGCCCACCATTTCATTCTCAAGATATCGGCGTTTGTTTGTTAGAGCTATTTTCAGGGTTTTCAAATACTTTGGTACCCCCTTGATAGCCTTTAAGAAAGGTATATTAATATTGAGCTTACTCACCATGTTCATGAATCTTTCATATTCAGCCGTATCTCCTTTCTTCTGAACTCTGGAATGGAATGGTGGAGGAGGACGGGTTTCTACAACATCTTTCTTCTTTGGCTTTTCCAGAGTCTTCTCCACTTCTACCACTTCAGGTTCTTCGTCCTTCTCTTACACCTCCTCTAACGGTTTTTCTTTTCTAATCACTTCTTTTTCTTTCATAACCGGGAAAGGTGGTGGTTGCAATTGCTTACCACTTCTGAGTGAGATAGCGTTACAAGCTTCGTATTGTTTAGGAACCTCCGTATCAGTTAGAAGTTGGCCTTGACCTCGAACATTTAAACTATTGGCGATCTTTGATATTTGAGTCTCTAAGACTTTTAACGAAGCGGAATGAGAGTTTAATGTTTCTTCCATCCTATTTTCTCTCTTGTTGGTTTCCTCCATGAATCGAGATAGCTGGTTTTCAATTATCTCCGACCTCTTTTCTGCATGGGACATGTATTGCGTCAAAGTAAGTGCTAACTCACTTGCGGTAGTCGCGCCTTCTTGAGGTCGAGAGGGAAGTGCTTTTTGAGCTAATGTGTCGGCATATGCGTCTTGATCGGCTCTAGGTTGATTTCCTTGGTATTGGTTTTGCGTTCGAAACTGATAATTGTTCCCTTGAGGCCTTTGTTGATAAGTTCCAGGATTGGCTGCCCCTTGTGGATTTGAATACTGAAAGCCTGGATGATTTCTGTTTTGATTCCCATACCCTTGACCACCTGAATAGTTACCTCGCTGATTAACGAAGTATACGGATTCTGGGTTGTTGGCACATTCTTCCCAGCCATGATCATCTCCTCCACAACTAGAACATAATTTTGGTTCATTAACAACGTTTACCACATCTTTATTCGACATAGATAATTGTTTCAGCTTGTTCTCAAGTGCGGCAATCTTAGCGTTCAAAGCGGTTTCTGTATCCAAATTCAAAGTTCCTCTTTCCGAAGCTCTAACCGATGATTTCGATGATTGCCAACTCATTTCATTCTTCACAATTCGGTCCATGATAATCAGAGCTTGATCAGTTGTGACCATCATGAGACCACCTTGGCACATAGTATCGATTTTATCTTTTGCAGCATCACCTAAACTTTGATAAAATATTCCAAGTTGTAATTCAAGAGAGTACCCATGTAATGGGCACTTGCGTAATAATGTTTGAAAACGAGTCCATGCAGCACCTACAGTTTCTCCTGGCTCTTGGCGAAAATAAACAATATCTAATTGACCACTGAGTCGAACACTTTGAGGATAGTACCTATCGAAAAAGGCTGTCTGAAGTTGATCCCAAGACACAATCGCGTTGTGTGGCTATTGATCATACCACTCACTTGCTCCTCCGGTGAGGAAGAATGGAAACATATGAAAGTACATTTGTTCTTGGGTTACTCCAGGGGTGACATATGCATCACAGATTTGCATAAACTTGTACATAGCACTAATAGGATCTTCACGAGCTGCACCACTATACTGTCCAACGGTTGTAAACTGGTTAATCATCCCTACGTCTGGTCTGAATCGAACTCCTTGAATTGCAGGAGGACGGAGTCCTAGTGGTGGTAGAAGAAAAGGTCCATGGTTGTTCGGTTGAAAGATCTGCGGTCCATGATCTTGAAGTACTCCACCATTATTGTTGACTTCTTGTTGATTTCCGGGAGGAGCTGGTAATTGGACTCCTACCGGTGGAATTGGTAATTGAACTCCTACCGGTGGAGTTATTGGGAGACCGTTTTTATCCAACTGAATCACGGGATCTTGAGCATTATCTTCTGCCATTGCTTTTTCTAGCTTTGCTTGTTCTCTTGCTTCTTTATCTCTTTTGTTTTTCTCTCGTAATAGGTGTTCGGGATTATCAAGGATCACGATATCTCCAAGCATATACCAAAACTTGTAAATCTGAGAAAACAAGAACAACCCAAAGCGTAAAACTGAAAAATAATAATTAAAACTAAACTAAATCTAGCAACTAAAACACTTACGGCTAACACCGTGGTCACACGCTACCGTCCCTGGCAGCGGCGCCAAAAACTTGGTGTCTCCTAGTGTGTTCTAAATAAACACACCTAAAAAGGCAAGACACGTACCACAAGTGTACGGGTCGTCCAAGTAATATCCGGTAAACGGGATTTCGATCTCAGGGACGGATTAGGTATGATTCAAAGTGTTATGCAAATAAATGGAACTAGTTGCTTGAATGAAAAATTAAAAGTAAAGAAAATAGATTTTTATTTGATTTTTGATTAACGGGCTAAAGTGCAAATAAAGTAAATATTAGACTAAAATTAAACTAGTGCAAGAAATTAAATATGAAGAGACTAAAAGATGAGAGAGTAGTACTTGAGTCACGCTAGGTTTCACCAAAATAAACTTAATCAATGCTTCTTCTAAGGGACAAACTAGTAACTAGTAATAGTCGGGATTCTAGATTCTCCTAACCCCCGTCAGGGTGGACTTAGGAGCTATTCTCAGGTGTTACAAACCCCGTCAGGGCGATCACAATCCACCTTCGAATGTCAGGTTCTCTACCCAATTGGCTATAAGATTAACTAAGTCCGTCAGGATCAATAATTTCTATCTTACGTTCATTACCTATGTCAGTAATTAAACCCCCCGTCAAGATGATCCAATCGCCACTAATTGGAATAGCTTAATTACTCAAACCTATGTCTAATTGGCCAAATTAAATATAGTGAGATTAACTTACAATAACAAACAATACTAAATTACTCAATTTGAATTAAATTATAAAAATCCCAAATCAGAAAGCATCAATTAAATAAATTAAGGTTCAACCCTTACAGCGATTCTCAAGCACTTAAGAAGTTTAGCTCATAATGGAAAATAAAACTAAAACAAATAAATTAAAAGACATAATGTTTTACAGAAAGAAAATAAATAAACCTAATGAAGAGGTTGGGTTTGGCTTGAATTGGAGATATAGACAGTCTCCAGCTCTAGCTTTCTTCCTTCCTGCTTGCTCTGACTCGAATCCTTAAGCCTCTTTGATAATGATATGAAGTGTGTGTCAAAGAGGAGGCTAAGAGGTGTATTTATAGGTGTTAGGAGCCTCTAGGTCGAATTTACTTGGAGTGGAAGACAAGTCAAGGACTCTCAAATTCGTAGCTCTAAAAGATAAGATTCTGCTGATTTGATTGGTCATATCTTTTTCAATACTTATCCGTTTGAGAAGTTCCAATATATGAAACTGCTTGTCTTGGAAAGAGCTTTCTATTGGTGCAGACCACTCGTCTAGAATCCTAGCCAATCTTTTATTATGATTTAATCTCTAAAACATGGCTGGATTTTCAGATTTCAAAAGTCAGCTTTAGCTTTTCCTCCTTTGAATAAATCTTTCCTAAATCTTCTTGTTTCCATGTAAATCTTCTTTCCTTTCATCTTTATCTTGACTTGGTCTCTAAGTAATTACCATTTATCTTTTAAAGCTTCACATTAAATAAATAATTAAACCGCATATGCTTAAAAAGAATAAATCAATAAATCAAGAAACCGAAATAGGAAAGTGTACTCTAAAAATAGAAACTCGACTAGAAATCATTTCCTAACACTCTAAAATACACTAAGACTTTATTCTCACTTTTTCTCCTTGGATTGGTCTTTCATGAGATTCAAGAACCTATTAACTTTGCATTAAAAATAGTCAAATTTACGCACAAAAGCTCAGATTCTGCAAATAGTTAATTTCCAAGGGGAGAAAGTGCAATATGATCAAATAAGCCTAAAAGTCTATCAAATCAGTTATTTATTCACCTAAAAGGATGTCTCCAAGGGGCTAATAATTAGAACAAATCGGGAGACATCAGAATACGTCATCGGAAAGACTTAATGTCATAATGAGTGGGAGAAGGTATTTGCGTGTTGTACTCTTTTTCCTTTACCATGGTTTTTTACCACTGGGTTTTTCCTTGGTAAGGATTTAATGAGGCAACCAATATATCATATATCTCTCACTTCAAACTTTATTGTGATATCCAAGGGTAGTTAATAAATATTATATATTAAGTGGAATACACCAAAAACATCCCCGATAAAGTAGAAACATTTATAAATGACTTGTAATGCAACTGCACAGCTGTTTGAGTCTCGCATCAGCTTAAACTAGTAGTTGTGTAGCAACTTACGCTTTTCAATATATAGTTCGATATTAATATCATTTTGTAATAGATTAGAATTTATACGAATTTAGTACAAGCTTTTATATATATATATATATGTATATATATCTTCTTAGCTTTAATTTTACAATAATTTTAGTTTTTTCAAGGTTGTATATATTTTTTATTATTTTATTTTTTACGATGTAAAATAATTAAAAAATCAATTAAATAATAATGAACAGTAACTTAATGGCTAAAATCGTCAAAACTGTTAAAAAAGGGGGTTCGTGTCACGAAAATGAAGTTCAAAGGGTAAGTAGACATAATTTCTAAAATTAAGGGGTGATCTGTCAGTCGACCCAAAGTTAAAGGGACAATGGAATATTTTCTATATATTTAATTTTAGAAGTATAAATAAAAAATATTTATTTGAAGCATAAAAAATTATTATAATAAAATTAAGTACCAGGTTCAAATGATTTTTTCTGTATGAATAATATTAAACAAGGTTATGAATTTTTTTATATATATTATAATTATATTAATGAAACAAAATCTTGAATATATTGATGATAGTATTTATTTGTTATAAATATAATATTTATTATTATTCTTATTTTTAATATAGGTTATATGTATAATGATTTAAAAAATGATATATAAGTAAAATTACCATGAAATTCTATAATTTTATATTATTTTTATATAAATTGTAAATTTGGAATATATCTAATTTTTATTTCAGATTATAACAAAATGTTATGTTAAGGAGTCGTTTAAAAATACTCATGTTATCTTTATAAATAGAAAGAATCAAAATGGTAAGAAAAATAACAATTGAATAGTTCTCAAACCTTTATAGATATTAAACCTTTTAAACTCAAACTTTCTAGTCTCGCTACTAATTTTATTTTTTATATATAATTTCAAACCTCAAATAAATAACATTCCTTTCACATTTTTTGTAAATTTATTTAAAATAACATAAAGGATCCAATTTAAAGTTTTACTCAGAGATTTCAAATTTAAAGGATCAAAACTATGTAATCATGAATATGTTTTATACCGATCGGTAGAAAGTAAAGTTACGAGGAAAAGATTTATCATTCCAAGAAGATACATTTTGCGAGGAAATCGATTATTCCATAGAATGATATATTCATCTGAGAGTCTTTCCATGTTAGAAATTTCATGATCTAGCGATGGATATCATGAATAATATGTTAAACACTCCACTTAGTACATGATAGATTACAAATACCTTAAACGATTTCAAGATTATCAGAGTAAAATGAATAGTCAGTAGGTTTTTCTCTGTTGCCACTTTCATTGCATTCATAAGGGTCCATACTTCCCCTTCGCCATCTAATTTAGCTCTTATCTGTTTGACTTCATCATGTATAATGAATCATTTTCTATTAATTACGACAAATGCAATACCCATGTCTTCCCATTTCTTTGAAAATGAAGACCATTCAACCATAGGATTTCCACATCTTCCCGTTAGATATGATCATGTCGCGATTGTGTGAAAGACTGTAAATATTATTTTTACTTCAAACATCATTTTCCCAAGAAACGTGGAGAATAATAAAATTCTCTTTTTTTAAGAGACTTTTTTTTTTCATATTTCTTGTTGCTATCTCAGTTCTCATCTCCATATTCTCTTTGATGTCCTCAACACCTAAATGTCTTTTGATCTTTGTTATGTTATGAATTTGGATCGTATCGACCCCTCAAACAATCAATTTATATAACATTGCCCCACATGTACTCCACAAAATCGAGATTGTGTAAGCGAGTTAACAGTTTAGGTAAGTATCTATTCATAATGAAAATTATAATGGCCATAAATCAATGTTGTTCTGCCTAGAAAGAAGTTACCTAAGATCAACTACAAATGGTCATAATGTGTTCCTTTCCATGTTTATCTATAAATTGTTTTGGTAAGGACAATAGTTTGGCTACATAGGTTAGTAACCTTATGATCACTAAAATAAATGATTCATTCGAAATCTATTTTTTACACTTCGATTTAGATTTCTTATAGTTCATATTCACTAGATTCAGTTTGAGACTCAATCTTAAATACAAACTGACTTGAGCATCATAGTGTTTTTGGATTCTTGCTCTCAAGTGGTGCTAGGACACGTCTTTGCTTTGTGTAAGTGACAGTTGTAGTTCCCGATAGACGTGAATAAGTTTCTATCTTTATATCACACATGTGGAGGAAATTCTTTTTTTTACCTTATCACCGATTACAACCAATGTACTAGATTAAGGTGTTTTTGGTGTATTATGCTTTAGCGTTGTAAACTAATCAGCCAGTTCACGAGCAGCTCGAACTCGACCCTGGAAAAAACTCGTTCGAACTCGTTTGTTTATACAAAACAAAGAAAAAGGTCTGTTCAAACTTGTTTGTCAAAAAACGACTTCGAAACGTTTGTTGACTACTTGTTTATATTTTATGATATGTAAAATAATGTTTCATATATCAATAAACACATTATGAAATCTAATATATTAACTTGATTTTTTTTTTATTTCTTTAGACTTTAAATTTTTCATTAATATATCATTTCATATTTCATACCACACACTCTATTTAATGTTAATCGTTCATGAAAGTTTTGCTTCAAACATAAAGACAAATTGTTCATGAATATTTCAAGTTCGGATTGAAAAAAATCTCGTTCGATAAGTTATACAACCGACTCGTTTAAATTTGCGCTTGGCTCGAACCGACTCAAATATCTTAACAAACAAGTTTGCACATCTAGTATTCGACTCGGTTTGTTTACAACCCTATATGCATGTGAGCTTGTTTAAGAGAAGGTTCTGTGGATTCACACGGAAGATCTAAGGAACCAACAATGCGACTCTGACTAACTTTCTACAAAACTTGAACTTGGATGCAATGACGCCTTACTGATTGTGTGTTTGTCGGTAAGCAACGAGGGGCTACGGAGTTTGGGTTTTTGTTGGATTTCTTCCGTGTTGTGTTCTAGTTGTGTGGGTTGGTCGAAGGCAAAGTTTTCGGGAATCCTTGTCTCATTTTATCTGGGTCAAAACCTAATTTGATAGTGGGAGGTTTGTTTGATAGTTAACAACGATTGTTCTTATTATTAGTATTGGTTTTGGATGTCGAATGTGATGGATAATTGTCGCGACTGAAAATTTCCAGTGGTACTTGGGTATTTCATTCACTGGGTTGTTTTTCACAACCTTGACTCTATTTGTGAAGTGAAGGTGCCATAGCTTTGGTGATGATTTCCAACATGATATGGAGCCATCTCATTTTAAGCCTAGTTTTGTGATTGTAAAATTTATTTCCCTTTTGTGTGTAGTCCTCGTCGTCTATAAAAATTTCGATATGAAAATTTTACATTCTTTTCATTTTAATAATCATTGCACTAAAAACATTACAAAATATGCATATAAATATTCCAAAAGTTTATTGTACAAATATTTTTTTTATCAAAAAATCCTTGGAAACATATGCAATTTTGCTGACAGAATCTTTCTTCTTTGTTTAGTTGTTTCTAAAAAGTGAATCATTAGAGTTACTTTGAGACACTACTGATAATAAAAACAGAGTATAAACTACAGTTGAACTCAAAATTAGCTTGTCTCAATACAATTGACATTAAAATGTGATTTCACCAAAGTAAATATCAAAAGAGTTACAATGAGTTTGTCAAAAGATCAAATCATTTATGCATACGTCCAACAATAAGGTCAGAAATTGTAACAAAAACAAAGATTTCCGACAGAAAAAAATTCTAGAAAATTCCTCCGATTTATCACTCACTCACTCACTCAATCGAAACAATCCTGCGATTAATGTATTGGAATCTGCAAATATCCTCAAAAAAATCATCTGCACTGCTATGACTACTCTTCATTTGAAGAATCCTTATAGTCATCTTCTTCAAATCCCTTGCGTATCTCATTATCGACTCCAAAGTACTAATCTTCTGTTCAGCGTTCAATGGTGATCTCACACTTATCACAATCTTCTCTAAACATGGAATCAAAAACTTCGAATCCACCTGTAAATACAATCAATTCATAAACCTAACCTAACCATCTTTGAGTTAACAAAATTTAAAAAAAAAAACTTACATTCTTAAGGCTGTTCTTTTGGCAAATAGCAGCAAACATTGCACCATGCATATCAAATGTGATTAGTTTTGGATGAGAATTGAAGAAATCAACTAAATCAATCTCTGGAAAAGGCAAAAGAGCTTCAAAATCTCCAGTAAATTCAACTTTCATGAATAAATGTTTAACTTCATTAGCCATTTGAAGCATTTTACTTATTGCATCCCAACTCCATTGTACACCTCTCATTGATAAAGTCTCAAGTGCAGCCATTTTCCCAAATTCCACCATATAAACTCTCCCTATACAATTCAAGATTCAATTTTTTTTAATCATATTAAACAATCAAAAGATTGATTCAAAACCCATGTTAAAAAATTACCTGAATTGTTGGAAATTGATAGATTTGTAAGGTAAAGTGTATCGCGAGCTCTAATCCAGCTACAACCTTGTACTTCTAGAAGCTGAATTTTCGGAGCGTTTATAGAGAGTGAACAATTACCCAAACCGTAAAAATCAAGCTTACATTGCTCAAGATAAGGTAACGCAATAGCTACATATTTCAATCCTTCACAACCAAGAAGTGATAAGCTTGTTAAATTAGGACAAGCTTGAAGAGCATGAGCAAGAGCAGGATCTTCCATTCGAGCACCAACTATTTCAAGAGTTTTAAGTCTATCAAATGAACCCCATTTAGGTGGATGAATCATTAAAACACCCCATAGCTTTAAACATTCTAAATTCCAAGCTGCTCTTAAAGAATCCAACTTTGTAGGTACCTCAGCATTAGTTTGAACTTCGTTTATATTATCCATTCGAAGCTCAAGAACACGAAGGGATTTTCCAGATATTTCTAGCCAAGCAGCTAATCCAGCTGTGGTGAAAGGGCAATACACTACAAGCTGTTCTAATCGAACTAATTTCGAAATCATGTGTAAGACAATTGTATCTGGAGTAAGATCTCCTGAAATGTTATCGAATAGGTTTCGAGGGAAATAAAGAGCAGTCAAATATGGTGTTGAATCTTGCCATCTTTTTGATACACAGTTAAAAGACGCTACATCTTTTGCATTGTTGATATGGGATAGAATGTATTGCACAATTGCTTCAGGTAATACTTCCATTTCCTACATATACACAGATCTAATATGTTAACATCGAATAGATGTACCTTATGCTATACAATAAAGTTGTGAATCGGAAAAGGAGTATCAAACTAACCCAATTCTATTTACGATGGTAAGCTAAGAAAGTACAAAGAAATTAAGTAATTCAATCCAAATTTAATCTAGATAGAATGTGTTTAGCAGATCTGAGCTTATACTTACATGGGTAACGAGGTAAATTAGTAATAAATCAGCTACAATCAAAATTGTCAAGGCATAATTTTACATGCCCAGAACATTTGCTAGACAAAAGAATTCAAATCTACATAAAATCTCATAGATTTAACATGTATTCAACAAATCGAAGCAATACTTTAAGTAACAAGACATTAATTGATATAAAATTAAAATTTTAGCTGGAAATTTCAGCAATTCGTGAGAAATTAACCAACTCAGTGCAAATTAAATAAATATAAAATGTGGGTAACTAGCAGATATCAATATAAGTATATATCTATATAATTGTTGAGGTAACGGAGAAATCGAGCTTACTATCAAGAATCTGAGTGGAGCTTATGGCGATGTTAGAACAATGAGAGATTGAAAATGGTGAATCTTCAGATTTATGTTTTTTGGTTCACCAACTTCTTACACACTATTGGTGTGAGAGTGAAAGTGAGAGAAAGAGAGGATGAGATGGGGGGGGGGGAGAAGAGTAGATAGGCGCGGGTATATAATGTGGGGAGAAATTGAGATTTTCAAAATTCGAAAATGGAGAGAGAAAGAAAAGAGTGGAGGGATTTTGGAGTTATTTTAATTTATCCCTCCATAGAGTTAAAATTAAAGACCCGCTTATGGATTTGAGCCTTTTTGAATTTTTTGACCGTTTGTTTTAGTAATGTCCCATTTCAAATGTTCAAACTTCAAGCCAAATCTTTTAGCACTACCCTTTCCCTCATTTTATTTACCTTACTTGTGTCCAATTAAAATTTAATTGGATTTTGGATCTAAAAGATTTCGAAGATAGATTTAATCGTTAATAAGTTGAAAAGAAAATCGTGTTTTTATTAAAAACCATAAATTAATTACATGTATCCAGATATTATAATACTTTTAAATAAAATAAAACTTATATATAAACAAAAAACAAGTAGAAAGCAAGCATGGGGAGATATTAGGAGCCATGTACTTTCCGTGAGATTAGTCGTGGTGCGCAGAAGTAAGCTCGGACCATCCACATACTAAAAACTAAAGTAGCAAAATTATCGCCTAGTATATGGTTAGAAATTCGCTAAGTATTGGCATTATTCACCCCTCAATCGCCACCAGTGCACCACCACCTGCACCCCCGCGGAGGTTGGCTCAAAGAGTCCCAAGGCCTAGAAGTTCTTTAATGTGTGAAGTATTGGGCCAAAAAGTCTCGTTGAACCGACAGATTCATAAATTATCTGAACTTGGTCAATAAGTTAAAAAATCTCTAAGCTTACTCAAAAAATCTTAGTGTTCAGTATATTTTACGGGATGTATTTTTGTTATTAAGTATTTTCAATACTTTTTACTAAGGAACCCAACACCAGCATCTCTGTTTGAAGCCCTTACACCACCACCCCGTGTGATACCATTGTTCCACATCAATCAACAACATGGCTACACACTAACCAATAGATTAAGGCCACCACAACCTCGCTTGACCAATATATTGGGTCAATTAAAACACAGTTTCAGCTTCTCCGCCACTTGTAACGTCTCCACCACCTGAAACGCGAAGCTACTACTATTTTCCTCTCCTGACTTCTAGGAGCTTGCTTGACCACTACCACCTTGTCGTGATCGAGCACAGACGCCACTCAGACACAAGCTCGTCTAACCAATACCATAATTCGCACACACAAACACAACTCATCCACCACCCTCACCACAAACCACGCTCTTTCTAAACCTTGGAAACCATAACTTCGATCTGCCACCGTAAGCAACGACTCAAAACCTTAGGCATTAAATCCACCGCCGTCTGGCCGTACCACAACCACCATAACTTTAAATCATTGTTGAACAGAACTGGATCACCACAAAGCCATTGAAGTTTGCCACCATTCTTATCATTGTTATTTAAGTCTCTAGACACCGAGCTCCGATTTTTTTTGCACCAACATCATTTTTTAGAGGACTCGGGCAAGCGGGGTTGAGTGTATTCCAAAAAAGAGAGGTTTGTGTATTTGGTTTTAGGGTTTATGGCTATAATAGGATAAATATATATATATATATATATATATATATGTGTGTGTGTGTGTGTGTGTGGTCTTTGGGTATTTAGGATAAATGGGGTATGAAGACAGTACATTTTAATTAAGATTTATTTTTAAATGTAATTGGCACCTAATAAGAATATTGTAGGACTGAGAGGATATTATGGACTTTGGGTAATTAGGAGGAATTTTCCAGACCCGTTGGGTCAAAATCTCAATTAAATTTGAGTCTATAATTGGAAATGAAGTTTAAAGTAAGACTATTAAGACAAAATAGAGCTATGTCCAACTTTATTTGTCTCGCTTTTTTAAAGAAGGTGTCCAATATTATTTCTTATTTTATAACTAAGACATCTTTTCTTACTTATTTTTTTTTAATATTATCATTATTTTGATAGATATATATTTATATTTTTAATAAATATGTATTGTAATTCCAACCTTTATCTTTTAAATAGGGATATTTTTGTAAATATCGGGCAGTATATATTTATTTTAATCCATTTGTACCAAAAAGGAAGACAAATAAATTTGGACAGAGAGAGTGATATATTATTCTATAGTGTTTGGGTGTGATATTTTTTAAATTGAAAGACATTGTTGTACGTGTTTTGAAAGTGGATCTCATCAACAATCCTTTATTTTGAATCTTTGAGTTTTGGTGATCTATTTAGAATTTCAAGCCCCACATATATATGAAATCTAGCCCAAAATTGCATGTACATAGGTTTGAAAATATACGTGCTTTATTGATGGTGCAAAATGTAATATGCAAGACAAGATTGAGAGAGTAACCTTGATTGAGTAGTTTGGGAGTTTTCTTTGATTATTTGGAGATCCTACGAGATGAACATAAATATAAGGACACCAAAAGAGAATACTCGTGATGGTACTAAAACTCAAGTTGGAGGTGGCAATACATAAGGACCCTCATGGATGCCTTGAGAGAATAAGTAATATGTATATTTATATTGTGTAAGGTATACTTACATTACTTCATAGAGTGGTTATCGTAGGTATATAGATGACCCATAATTAGGATGTATGTACATGTTAGTAATGAGATACATGTTTAGTTAGGATTAGATGGTGTATAATAGTGATGTAGATCGTCTATGATAGTTTACTAACAATTAGGTGTGTGTATGTGTTGGGAATGTGGCCTAAACCTCGTCCCTCTTCTGGTGACCTAGAAGTTATTAGTTGAAGTAGTCGATAGTAGTATTGATATGCATACGTGTCTTGTTATTTATTTTCCACACATCATGACTCTTAATAAGATATCAAGAACAATGCAATAATGTGCTACATAGAAAATTAATTCTGTGAAGTTCCAACTAAGAGAATTGTTTATATTTAAGCCTATATGTCATACATTTGACCCTTGATGAGTCTATAATCTATAAATATTTAGGTCATATACTCTAACACTTTAAGTAATTTATCTTTTAGCCTTTAGGTTATATAATAAATCCTAGATGAGTTATATATCTTTAAGCATCTAGGCTATATCATCATCACTTCATGAGTTGTTTATCTCTAATAATTTGTGTCATACTATCTTCCCTTGATAAGTCATTTAAATATAAGCCTCTAGGATCACTTGTACTTTAAACCGTGATGGTGCTTTAGATATCATGTTGAATCCTTTAAGGTTGATTGTAAATAAGAGCCAGTCAAGGTGTCCCAATGGTCACTACTCGGTAGTTAAACTTGATAAGGATAAAGCATACAAGCGTGATAGATGAGAGTTTTAGATTCAGGTACTTAAGAATCTTAGTTTTCATTAAATATGTAGTAGTTGGATTTTCCAATATATTTTCATCCAGTTACTAAAGTTTTAACAGTGGTGAATTGGTTGCTAATGTTATCTCATCAAATGGTATCCACCAATGAGACCCATCTCCCATTTTCTCTTCTACCTCATGACTGAAGCACTGGTGGATCTAACCAACCTTGAAAGTAGGAAATGAAATATCAAAGGTCTTTAATAGACCAAGGACTGTCCCCAATTAACTCATTAATTGATCTCCAGTGAATCCCTATTTTTCGTCAACCAGATAAAGGTGAAAATCTCCTTTTTTGGGAAGTCATCACCAAATACTGTGAAGATTCATATCAACTCTAATGTCAATTGGGTCAGTGATATCACTCTTGTGCAAGAACGGTTGGAACGTTCCACTTATATATATATATATATATGTTTCATAAGGTGGAAGCTAATCATATCGTCAAGATTCCCCTCCATGATTTGGAAAATACAGATAAATCCTCCGGCCTCACACAACTAGTGGGTTGTATAACATTAAAACTAAGTATCATGAAAGACAAAAGATCGGATAAATCTTCGTCCTCTGGGTTGGCTAAGAATCCTTTAGTTTGGAAGACGGTTTAACATGCAAAATTCCCGACTAAGATTTGACTTTTTATCTAGAGATGCTGAAATAATGTAATCCCAAATGGAACATCCCTCTTTAAGAGGAAATATGCCTTCTCCCAGTGCCAATGTTGCAACCATGTATTGGAAAATAATAAGCATGTCCTTTTGGAATACCCTTTGAGAAGAAAAGTTTGGACCAGTCCGAGTGCTTTTGCAAGAACTTGTCCTTTTAAGGATGGTACTTTCGAAGAATGGTTAGTTAACACTATCTCACATGGGATTAAGCATGGCTCAGATGGGAGAATTTACACTGCTTATATTTTTTTATCACAATTTAGAATATTTGGATCGCTAGGTGTTTATTTGAAGGAACCAAGTGGAATGCTACATCCATCCTTATCATAATTGGTAATTTGATGAGAGAATCATTTGGAGACAATTGGGAAAGTTCATAGGGGAGCACTTAACACCAAACAGGTGACAATCTTAGAACTACATACAAAATACACACCCATCCTTTTTGAACATCTTTTGTGACACGCCCTTTGAAGGGGAAAATGTTGTTACATGTATTGCCATTATTAGGAAATATGAGGACAACACCACATTCTTTTATGGAGGAGATATAATCTGGTGTAGCACAACTTTTGAAAGGGGAAGCTGTTGCGGTACTCAAGGCTTGCAAGGTGGCTAATACCCTTCAAGATGAGAATATCACCATATTTTTTATCTTCCTCTGAGTTGTCCAAGGCCTAAATCCCTGCCTAGAAATATTCACAAGCTTATCCGCTTGTCCATTCCACCTTTGTGGGATATGCCTGAAGGTGATTCGGCGAAACTCGCCGACCATTTGGTTGATACTTCTGATGATTGGTTGGATCCTCCAACTTACTACTGGCATCTGCCTTATACCTTTAATAAAGGTTATTTGTTAAGATTGTCTTTTCCTCACCGGGAGGTCTGTACATTTTTATGTTGCTTTCATAACTGCTATAGCTTCGCCCTTCCAAATTGTTTCACATCGTGTAGTTTCTTTAATGTGTATCCCGACTCTTGTTTCTTTGTGGAATTGAATGATTCCTAACCTTATTTATTTATATGGTTTATCAAATGACACATCACAAAGAAATGTAATAGAAGTATTAGTATCATGAACTCGCGACTCTTGATTGGTTAACACTGAATTGGTTTTGTTTGTTGCTATATTAACTTTATTCCATCCAGTTCCATGACATTACTTCATAAGATTATTTGTTGAGAAAATCACTTTATCTCCGTCAATTTCTTTATCTTCATGGAGTGCTTTCATTTTTGCTTTTCATATATTCCACATCATAATCATAAGATAGTCATTGAAATTTTTTTCCTCCCACCCTCCATGTGAATAAGATTTAATAATACATTGAAACCATATCCTAATATCAAAATTTCCATCTTGTTCAACTCTAATCTGGAGAGAAGATCCTTCCCATATTTTTGACAAACTTGACACTTAATTAGTAGATGTTCAACTGTCTCTATTTTCTTTTGACACCAAAGACATTAATTAGTATTAACCCGTTTCCTTTTATATAAATTTTGCTTTGTTGGTATATCATTGTTACATGCTTTCCATATAAATACCCTTATTTTCTTTGATATGTTTGAATTCCATACCGTTTTCCATAAAATTGTTTTACTATTTTCCACCGTTGTCGATGATTGTGGTTCGTGAAACACATGTTCGTAAGTCATGATTTTATATCCTATTTTGCTATATATTAATCATTCTCATAGAATGACCATATTAATTTATTATTAGTATCCGTATTAAGTAAACTAATCTTAGTAATTTGTGGTATAATCGGGACATGAAACAGATTATCAAGAACTTCCAAATTCCTCTCTTGTGAACCATGTTTGCAAAGTTGATTGACTTTTTTCAATGGTACAATTTGCAGGTTTTTCCAATATCCAATCACAATTAACCCATCCGTCCTCCCAAATATTTATTTTCTCTATGTTTCTATTTGATATATTTCATATTTTTAAGAAAATCTCTACCTTCCACAGTATTAGCCCAACGCCATGATCTACTTTACCTAAGTTTGACATTCATACAGTCTTTATTAGGATAGTAAATACCTTTTAAAACTCTTGATGCAAGTGTCGTAAGATTTGTCATGATTCTCCATGCATGTGCTGCTAACAAAATTGTATTAATTCGTTTGAAGTCTTTGAAGCCCAGCCCCCTAATAACTTGTCGTCTGCCTTTTTCTCCCAAGAAATCAAATCCACTGTATTTTATTTTGTTCACCTGAGTTCCACCAACAATTTGAAATGACCGACACTAGTTTTTTACAAAAAGAAATAGGATATGGAAAGTGTAAATAGGTATAACCTGTAAAATTGCTTTGATTGACAATTTTTTCCCTCTTGTGATAAAATATTAGCTTTCCAACCTTTCATTTTTTTGAAAAGTTTTTTTGTAATCCAATCCAGAGTTTCAACATTTGAACTCTTGTGACATATACAGAATGCCAAGATATTTGCCCAAATCAGTTGTTTCTCGAATATTTATATTCGTTGACATCATATCTCTCATTTCCTGTGGCGTTTCTTTACTGAAATAGATTGTTGACTTGTCAAAATTAATTCCATGTTCTGATCCTTCACAATAAACTTTTAGGCAATCATCAAAATCTTGTATTTTTGTAACATCTAAAGTCATTAAAAATAATGTATCATCCGCAAATAATAAATGTGAAACGATCAAACAATTTGTATTAATTTGAATCCATTTAATTAATTTTCTATCAACATAATTGCCAATAATACTAATAAGCGATTCAGTCATAATAGTAAATAAAAAGGAGATAGCGGATTTCTTTGTTTAATACACCTCCTTGGTGTAAATTTGTCCATCCTTCCCCATTTAGGTTAATTTGGAAAGAAACCGTTGATATGAAATTCTTGATCCACGATACCCACCTGTCATAAAAACCAAGTTTAGTTAAAACCATAAATAAGAAATCCCATCTTACCTGGTCATATGCTTTTTTTCATATCGATTTTAATTGTCTCCATATGCTTATGGCTTTTCTTTTTCCTATTCATGTAAAAAGAAATTTCTTATGCTATAAGTATATTGTCTTAATTTGCCCTTCCTTTGATGAATGCCAATTGTGTAGGTTAGCAATGGAGTCCATAATATCCTGTAATCTGTTAGATAAAAGTGTTGCTATAATTTTATACCCAAAATTGACATAAGATATCGGTCTACAATCCACTAACTTTTCCTAGAGTTCTCTTATATGAATAAGTGTTTATTAAAGTATCATTAATATTCGAGTGAAATATTGTTGTTAAAAAAAATCTTGTATCATTAAAAACACATTAGTTTTAACAATATCTCAAAATTCTTGATATAATTTACCGTTTGATCCATCAAGTCCAGGAGCCTTGGTTGGTGATATATCCTTGATCGCTTTCTCTACCTCATCCATAGATGGTTGTTTCATTATGTTTTCATTCATATCTCTTGTCACCTTTGGTTTAATGTATTGCACTGCCTTTGGTATTTGTTCTTTTGATGCGACCTTTGATTAAATAATCGTTTATAAAAGTCCTGAAAACATTCTTTTACCTCTACCGCATCTTCTTTCCATTCCCATGATTGTCTTTTATCCTTGAAATTCTATTAATGTTTCACCTTTGATAGTAGACAAATGGAAATATTTGTATTTTTATCTCCGCAGGTTAACCAAATTTGTCTCGATCTATCCGCCTAATGCTATTCTTCGCATTCATACACATATTTAATTTTTCTTTTGATATTAGTCTTTTTTTCTTGTAATTGTGGTATGATTTTTGAATTTGTAATCTCCGTAAGACGTCCTTGTAACATTTTTAACTGTGCTTCATGGTTTTTGAAGGTAAGTCTACTCCATCTTTTGAGCTTGTACATCGTATCATCTCTTTTCCCTATGAAATGTGGTAGTGATGGTTCCAACCCTGGTTCCCACATGCTTCCTGAATAACTTCTTCGCAATCCTCGATGTCCAACCAATATGATTCCACTTGAATTGTACCCATCACATAGTGTGATCATGTTGTAAGATTAGCGGGGAGTGGTTTGATCCTATTTTATCCAATCATAAGAAGCCAAAACTCTGTCTAGTTTAATTTTTACCAGATCGTCACCGTACTTCTCTTTGTCCATGTAAAAAAATAACCGTAAGAATGAATCTCCATAAGACTATTATTAAAAGTATTCTTTTTTGATTCCATTAAGATGATTCATATTAACTGGTGTTACGCTATACTTTAATATTCAAAACAACATCAAAGTCACCCATAATAAGCCATGGCTCGGTAATGTTGTTATGTCTACCTATTTTTTCTTATTTTAGACCATTGGGAGACATCATTTTTGATGTTTAAATGAATATTTTGATAGACTTTTGAGTAAAAAATGCAATAATCCGGATTTCCTCTTTTATTTCTAGTAATTTTAATTTATTAAACTTTTGCGCGTAATCTTGTGTATTTTAGTGAAAAGTTTGTAGGTTTTGAATATTAGCTAGAGAGGAATCCGAGAAGAAAGTCAAAGATCGTGGTATGGAGTCAAAGCTTGAAGATAAATCCCGAAAAGAATTATATTTTGGAGCTGCAAATCTGGAAAACAGGCCAAAGATTTCTGATTTCGAGGCACTTACGAGTTGATTTAGCCGTTTACCTTTGAAGAAATTATGTTCCTTATCGAGTTACGGAAATTTAGCAAGTGATTTCAGGTCAATCGGAGTTATAACGAATCGGCTAAAGCTGTTTTAGTGGAGGTGGTGCAGCAATTACGGGATTTTGGGCTTAGAAAATGGACTTGGGCCTTTAATTTTTAACTTAAACCTCAGACCAAGGCCTAATACGTTTTTCTTATTATAAAAGGGGCTTTTGACTTCTATTTTTCATACAACTCATTATTCAGAAGAAAAAGCATCAGAGAGAAGTCAACGAAGAAAGTTGTAGAGCTGGAGAGTGTCTATATCTCCATTCTCAGCCAAATCCAATTCCGGAAATTAGGTTTTTTTTTTTTTTTTTAATTCTGTAAAACACTAGGAGTCCTATTTCTTTTAATTTAGTTTTATTTTCAATTAGCATGAGCTAATTTCTTTTGGTACTTGAGAATGCATAACGGGTAAATCCCTATTCTGTTGAATTTCATATATTTGAATTTGGGTTTTAAATAATTAAATCGAATTGGGTCTTTTACATTTTTCCGTAATTTGAGATTATTTACTGTTTTTGGAGTTAGGAACTAAGAACAGGTGTTAGTATCTAGGCTATTCCACATGTGTGGCGTGTGGATCATCCTGACGGAGGGTTTAGGTATGAACTTAATTACTCAATCTAAAATAGAAACTATTTGACTTTGACGAGCGTAGTTAATTTTAGGGCCAATAAGGTAATTTAGCTTAATCATTCGAAAGTGGATCCTATTTACCCTGACGGGACTAGTGACACTCTAGAATAGCCTTGTAGTCCACCCTAACGGGGGTACAAGGAATATTGAATCCCGACCAATGTCAATTGACCAATTCGACCCTTAAACAACATATGATATGAAATAGAATTAGGAGGATCCCTTGCGTTTATCAACTACTGCCTTCTCATATTTGCGTCTTACCTTCATTTACTTGCGTCTTAGTATTTATTTGCATTTTCTCTTTAGTTTCTCATACTTAGGATTAATACAAACCGATCAATCAATCATTATATCTTTTATTTGCTTTCATAAGTGCAACCAGTCATTACTTGATAAGCATTTTAGTTAACCAACCGTTCCTGCGAACGATTCTGTTATCACTATTATTACTTGGGACAACCGTACACTTGCGGTTGTGGTTCTCATACTCATTGCATTTATTTTAGAACACACAAAGGACCACCATGTTGTTACTCTAATATGTTATCCACATAGTAATCGATTATAAAAAATTTTAGGTGCATGAATACAAATAAGAAAATATGAGATAGCAATTTCATCAATATGCAAAATAAGGTAATAAAGACTACAAAAGTTCACATCTAGATGAAAGTACGAGTACCACTAAACAAGATACCCTCGAAGTGATAACTAGTGCCCATGGGGTCAAAGATATAAGATTTGTCACAATTAAAGAGTCTAATAGTGTCACGAGAGTCCTCCTTTTGCATCATTTCTTCACAAAAAACAACCACTCCTGGCTTGAAAAGTGCCAAAACGGATTTAAGATACGTGACTTTCAAGGATGCCCGTATTTCCAAAACAAAGTACTCATTTAATTCTGGCGACCATCTTAAAAGGATGATCGCTACCCTTTTGGATCAGGATATTTTTGCTAATAACATAGCCTTCAGAATCAATCAATTAATCAAAAAGCATATAAAATGGCTACATCCTTTCTGAATCTACACAAATGACTATATTCATTTGGAGAATTGAATTGTACAAATCTACATAAAAGTAGCCGATATTTGATTTGTTTTTGTATAATCATAAATAGCGATCTTGATTAAAATAATAAGCGATTATAAACACATTAAAATAAATGAAGATGCATGGGTTTGTAAACCAGTTGGATTAGCTCAATTAGTTAGAGCCTTTCTATTTGTTCAACCCTTAAAAGGGGTAAAGCAAGAGGTACTAGGCTAGATAATTTTTAATCAAAATTTAAACAATTTCAATATATTTTATTGAAATTATATATTATTTATATATTTATTTTAATAATAATTTGATTATAATATACCTAAAAAATAAATAATTTAAAGAATCTTGGTTTAAAGTTAAAAAAATAAAAATTCTATTTCATTTTTTTTAAAACATTTTGTCATGTATTAAAATACTAATCTAATCATTGTATTTTTATTTTTATTTTATATATTGATTTACACATGATAAATTTCCTGTTTTATATTATAGATGTATCAACTAAATAGTAATTAGCGACCAAAAAAAAAAAAAAAAAAAAACTAAATAGTAATTAGATATTAGGATTTTTTCATTCAACGCATGAGCCATATAATTAACTTAGATTATAGATAAATTAAAATTTGATGATTCATTAACCAAATTAGGTGATTCATTAATCAAATAGAGTGACTATTAATTTGATTATAAATTATTTAGTTACCTGATAAGATAAATAACCCTTATACTGTACTAACATTTAAACAAAGTTTCAAGTTACTAAAACATTTTAGATTAATGAAAACAATATATTTTCTTAATACTTTTACTCTTCTCAGTTTTATAATAAATTTTACTTTATAATAATAAATATATAAATGACAAATCAAGTTTGTTTGTATGGATTTTTCTAACTCTAAATCTGAGAAAAATCCAAATTAGCAACATATACAAACCATGTGAATCGAATTTACATCCATCGAATATGCTATTTGATAACAAGGCACACTTAAATTCTAAAAAAAAATATCATAAAAATTTAGGGGTGCAATTTGGGATTCAAAAATAAGATCATGGGCAATTTTGGCTTTTAACAAATAAAAACAAAGGAAGCTTCGTATAAAGCACAAGCTTGGAGAGAAGCTATGAGAGATATAGAAAAGAGAAGTAAGAGAGAGAAAGCATATGTCCACCATTAACACTTGTCTCTGAAAAGACCCATTCTCTCAAACACCCTCTACCCCTCCAGTGAGCTAATTAATATTCATACGTATCATTTTATATACAATATATATATATATACTTGTAGTGAGAGAAAGTAAAAGGAGTTTGAGTGTGCAGATGCTCTAAAAATGGGTAAATTCAGCGAAGGACAATTGCCAGTGCAGCAACAACAACAACACCAAGTTGGTGGTTCCGGAATCATCTGTGGCAGATGTTCGGCGGGTCTCTCTAGAATCTTCAAACAGTTCAGCTTCAAATGCATTATCGTTTTGCTCTTTAGTCTAGCTGTTTTCATTTCTGCTATATTTTGGGTTTTTCCTCGTCAGTCCAAGCTGCCAACTCAGTTCGATGCAAACAAGTTCATCAAACACAGTGGTAATTTTTCTTTAATTCTCCATTTTTTGCACTTTTTTTTAAATTTATTATGTCCAAGTTTATGATTTTGATCAATTCTGTTCTTGTGTTATCACGATTTCTATATCTTTTATTCATAATTGAATTATAATTTAAGCAAATTGGTTACCAAATCATGATATATTTGGGGATTTTAATTAGGGTTCATTATGTTTTGGGGAAGTTGAAGTCATAGCTTTATTTATTTATTTATTTATTATTATAGACATGTATAAACAATTTTCTGATCATCATCACAACTCAATAGATACTTTGATAAGCCAATGATTTCTTTAGGTGTTATGTAATTATACAACATTTTAACTCAATGATTTCTATAAATTGGATTACATTTTTGCAAGTGAAGAATAAAGCAATGTTTGTGAAATGGTAGCTCATGGGGTGGCGGCGCGTTTCAATCTTCAATAATTTTTCTATAAAAATAGGTTAAATAGGGTTTACATATAAAATATTTAATATATAATATGCGTTTTCTGTCATAATTAATAATCTAATATTTGGGGATCCCCTAAAAATGCACTCAAAAGATTTAAATCTGTGTCCATGTTTGATAGATCACAACACTTAGCTTCGAAATTTGAGTAATTCCTATCACCTATGTATGATACATGACGAATAAGAGCCGTGTTCATGTATGAGATTCAGGATAAGTATCGCTATTAAAACTAGAGTCGTGTGTATGCATTATACTCTTAGCTCATAAGAAGAGTCATGTTAATTTACGATATACGACAAAACCCACCTTAAAGTAAGAGTCGGTGTTCATGTAGAACAAATACACACTTGAATTAGAGCAATGTCCATGCGTCATGCATGATGATACTTACCTCATAGACATTACCATGAATGATACACGACAACACTCACCTCAAATACGAGCATAGTCCATTTATGGTACATGATAACATTCACACACAATTAGAGTTGCATCTACGTATGATACACGACGTTCACTTTAATTAGAAATTTGTCTATATACATAACAATCACATCATAGTAATTGTCGTGTCCATGTATGATACATAATGACATGCACTTCACGATTAGAGCCGTGTCCATGTATGATCACGACAAAAATCACCTCAAATGAGATAAATGTCCACGTACATTCACTCATAAGTTAAGTTACGTCCATATTCATATCACGATTAAACTCCGTCTCCATGTATGGTACACGACAATACTCACCTCAAGTACGAGAATTGTCCGTGTATGGTAGATGATTACATTTACTCACAATTAAAGTTGCGTCTATATATGATACACGACTCACTTTAATTAGATTTTTGTCCATTTATGAATTATAATACACGATGAAATTCACCTCAAATAAGGGCCTTATTCAAAGTTAGACGTGTGTGCGGTGCTCATGTATGATACGCAACTCTTCTTCATAATTAGATTCGTGTGTCTGTGTCCTTGTATCCCATATATGATACGCAACCATTGCTTTTAATTATTAGAGCTACACATGTTTGACATTTCGACTTTGCTTTTAGGCATATCTAAGACCACTTTCTCGACATGTCTCACACTTTTTAATATGTATTTTTCAATGAAGGTTTAGTTTTAACTTCTTTCTATTCCATTTTTTGAAAGGTATTTCAATTTGTTTTAGTATCTAATATGGTATTAAGAGAAAGTAAGTTAATTTGTTACTAGAGTTGATTTTAAAAAAAAATGCATGGTAACATTATTGCTAAGGGCTTTGTTAAGGGTGAGAGGTGCAAAAAGACATTTAACCTTTAAATAACCCGAGATGCAATTTCTATAAAGTATTTAAATTTATCATAATATCTATACATTAATTAGATAGTTTAAAAAAGTACATAAAAACTAATTCAAACTACCTATTAAAATTAATTAAAAACAAATGCAAACTTCAAGAGATCGATAGTTGGCCTAGTGGTTAGGTTACTCCGCAGACCAAGAGGTCCTGGATCGAATCGAGTCATTTACTCCGAGTCCAAAGTGGCTCTCTCATGTATTCAAAAAAAAATAAATTAAAAATTCAAGCTTTCAAATCATAACTATCTAAAACCGATTCCAACTGATTGTATAAAACTACCATCTAATGACAAACTAATTCACACTTCAAAATTTAAGAAGAGAATAGCCTTTCTTTTCCTGTTTCATTCAATTTTTTTTGTTTGTTGAAGGTATAAATGGACTAGGGGACCGGATAATTTATATCTAATTAATGTTCTGAAAAAAGAACACTTTAGTTAAAAAAATAAAAATAAAAATAAAAATAATAATTGAGGCGCAGAGGCGCGCATTCCTGGAATGGGCCACGCCCCTATTCGCTTCAACACAACCTTAAATGCTTTTGATAATACTGATGATAAGGCATTTCGTAGATGACATTTGCTCAATGAATAATTAAAGAGTTTAATTATATATATACTCTGATTTTCTATGTATCCTAAATATGATGTTTAACATCGTTGTTATTGATTTTCAGCCTCGGCTCAATCATACTTCAGGCTCCAGAAGCCAGTTTCCGAACTTATTCCTCATATCGCAAAACTAGAGTACGATATTCACGAGGAAATAGGTGTTCCTGACATAAAGGTTGTTACAAAATCATAACAACTTAATATTCAAGTTCAATATATTGATCAGAATTATAATTTATATATTATATTTAACAGGTGGCTGTACTATCCATGCACGAAGCAAATAAATCTAACGGGACTGATGTAGTGATTGGATTCCTCTCGGATCATTTAAGTGCTCCGATTAATCAAGTATACTATATGGTTCTGAAATCACAATTAATTGATCTGTTTCTTCAACAAGCTAATTTGACTTTGTCAAATTCAACTTTTGGTCAACCTTCTTCTTTCGAGATTTTGAAATTATCCGGTGGAATTACCATAATCCCGAATCAAAACTCCGGTGGTTCAATTGGCCAAATTCCTCAGATTCTTTTTAATTTTACTCTCACTAATTCTATCTCCCAGATAAACAAGTATACCTTTGAATTAAAGGAACAACTCAAAATGGGCTTGAAGCTTACCCAACATGAGGTATTATTTTATATTTGTATTTTCTTTTATTAATTAAGTTACAAGTTTGAAATCTGTTTACATGTTTACAGGACATTTATGTGCAAGTGACGAATAAAAATGGTTCAACTAGAGATCCTCCTGTTGTGGTACAAGCTTCAGTAACCTCAGAGTTTGAATTTCTGCCACCTGAGAGATTGAAGGAATTGGCAGAGATTATTGAAGGGGCTCCTTACGGAACTAATCTGGGTCTTAATCATTCTGTTTTTGGGAAAGTTAAGGAGGTTCGATTATCATCCATTTTAAGTCGCTCAGTTCACCCTCTTCCATCACCATCTCCATCTCCATCACTTGCTCCCGCTCCAGCTCCAGTGCTGAATGATTACGCGGGACCCACATATTCCCCTTCCCCGGCACAAAACCCAAAGAGCGAGCCTCCGGTATCAACTTTCCTTGCACCCTCGACTACCCCTCGTGAGTCACAACATCCGCCTGATTTGCCACCTATGGATGGTCCCCCGTCAGAGTTCTTCCCTGGGCCATCGCCTTTACCTGAATCCAGAAGGGCCCCACAAATACAATATGGAGCTCCTCCGCTATTTTCTCCCTCTATCTCACCTTCCCCAGCTTGTAAGTTACTTTCTTCATATCAAAAAAATTAAAAAATAAATTAATGTAGAATTTGCGATATATTTTTAGTAATAGAGAAATAATATGATAATTTCTCTTTCAGCAATTTCTTCGGGCTCTTCTAGTAAAGAGATCTGGTGGTCTTGTTTATATGGAGTTCTAGTTATTCATTTTCTTTGTTCGTCAGATCTGATATAGTACTCAAAGAAGAGGATTTTGGGTGTAAAGTAAGTCTATTATATAAGTGTAAGTAAATGAGTGAGAAAAGTTGGAGGTCGAAGCCAAAAATGTGGCAGGCCGCTCTTTAATGGAGAAATTTGCATCCGAAAACTCAAATCTGACTACAGAGTTAATACTTGCATGCATTTTTTCAAGAAGATCCTATTTCAACCAAAAAAAAAAAAGAAAAAAAAGGGAGAGGATCTTTTTGAACATCTGCAATGTTAGGGCAGATCAAATATATGTATAACAAAAAAGAGGTTACTTGGAATATTAAAAATAAAATCATAAATTAGTTATATTTATATAAAGAATATTGATAACCTGTAATTTATGTCTATAATTATCGTTTTTTTTTTTTCATTACATCTGAGGTCGGAACGACCTTAATAAGAACACATTACAATGCAACTCAAGCTCCTGTAGGAGAAATCAAAATATGTCTAGGGGTGGCTACTTCACACTTGTCCTTCATGATATTTTTCTTCAGTTCTTCTGGAGGTTCTTTATAAAATTGTATCACTTCTCTTTCTAACTGCGCACCCCATTTAGCCAAAAAGTCTGCGCAACGATTCGCTTCCCTATACACATGAACGAGCTCATATCTAGGATGACTTTCCAAAATATCTCTGCATTCCTTTATAAGAGTGTCTAACCAATCCCTATTGTTCCCACCGCCTTTCACTAGCGCGTGTAAGTCTAGCGAATCGGTTTCGACTGATATTACCACTTCTTCCCTCTTAACAGCTAAGTTTAATCCAAAATGTAGTGCTATCAATTCTGCTTGGAAAGCCGTGCAGTCTTTAGTTGCTCCCGCGAATCCTCCTAAATAGTTCCCATCACTGTCCCGAAAGATTCCACCAACTCCGGCCGTTTCTGCACCCTCTTTTACGCTGCCATCTACATTGAGTTTAATTCCTACTATTGGTTTAACCCATTTCACTAGTGTGCTTTTTGCGGAAGTTATTAAACCACCGTCTAATTCCTTCCCCCACGCTCTAACGTAGTTAATTGCGTTGTTTTGCACCTTATAGATCAGAGACTGTATTGGCTTACATTTATTCCCACCATTAAATATTCTATCGTTTCTATCGAGCCAAATTACCCAACAGATAGCAAGTGCTATTGTGCTGAGTTCCAGACCGTTAATTACCTCCCTGCTGTTCAATAAATATTTCCACCACACGGATCTGCACTGGTCCATATTCTGCATATTTCCGAGGTTAGTACTGTTGTGAATTCCGCCTTCTGATCGAATTGTGCTCCTCCTCTCTTGCAACTGCTGTGAATTAATTATCGTTTTTCTTTAGATACCCATGAAGTAATATAAGGTGTAAAATATGAGCTTCACAAAATGCAGACCTTAGCATTGTCACTATGTAGTCCATAAAATACATAATTATTAGACAACCTTGAAGGCAATTTTTTTTTTTAGTCAAGCTGAAATAATATTAAAACCAGTCAAATTAATATAAACTGTTGTTTGACTATTCAAAGACAATTAATTATATTAGGTTCGATAAACATTTATATTATTAAGTGAAAAAGTTGTAGTATAAATACATATCTAACTTTAACGGAAAAAATTAAACGATATCCAAACTATGTAGTTAACGTTAAAAGATAAAAAAAATATCCACTCTACATAGTTATCACTAATTAATGCACATTTACAATAAATTTATTATTATCCATGAAAAAAAGAAAAGATAAAAGTATAATGTAAATAAAATTTAAAATATTTTATAAAGAGATGGGATGATATTTTCAATCACTAGCTTGTTTTTTGATTTCCAAATAAAATAAACCGTGACTAAAAAAACAATACTTTGCACTAATTTTTTTTCCTGTCAACTTCTTGCACCATTTGAGAAGATTTTAAATAGTTTTCATCTTTTGATAATGCCTAACCAATTTTTTATATTATTTCAAACCTCAATTGTAAAAGAATACTAAAATATAGATAGGTATTCGTTTCAAAGTCATTACCAATTCACCTTTAAACAATAAAATATAAAAATCATTACTAGTAGGGATCACTCACTATCACACTATATTCCTTTCTATTTAGTTACATTCTTAGTTTTTAGTTTAATTATTCGTAGTTAATTTTTCTTTTTTGCATTCTTAGTTTATAAATAAAAAACAAATCGAATATCTATCCTTTTATCTTTCCTATTTAGTTTAGCTACGAATTCTAGTACGCTTTTTGAGAAGACTGCTTAGGAACTAACCTTCGTATGCGTTGTGGGAATGCTCTTTACATACTTACTTTATTACTTATCAACGATCGGTACATTTGCGGTAGTTGGCTCTCTTTATTTGTGTATTTGTTAGCTTATTTTATCACACTTTGAGAAACTACACTAACTCACTAGCTATATTCGTTCTTGTGGAAGACAAAATGGTCTAAACGCTCCCACAACCTATATTATTGATCATGTTAATATAATCGACACCTATGTATCAAATACCTTATCTGAAATATGATTTATGAATTCATTAATTATGATAATGATATCATATTTGATACGAAAGTTCCCTCGAATACACAACAACTCAAAACACAAAAGGATGTCAATAATGTTAGCTAGTATAGTTCAGGCGAGGGTAGGAAGGGCCATAGAAACCGGTCACTTTCACCCCGACGTTCGTAGCATCTGCGACCTTGACGATGTTCCCTCATTACTTTTAATCCTTTTCTTTTTTTCCCAAATTAGATATTTGGGTTCTCACGTTGCGTTTCTTGAAATGAGAACCATAAGTGGTCACATGAGTTGGGGAAATTAGGGTATATCTTGTGACATTTTCCCAAGAACCTCAACTAATGAATCGATGAAGGATATCTTTCTAAGAGAACATAATTCCTAAAAAAAGGTGAAGTGACAATTAGCCATAGATAAATGGTATATGATGAATAAACGCGTGGGACGAATCACTAAATAAATCTCCCCTCCAATTCAAATACCCCACTTAAAGAAGAAAAATCAACCATCTTATTCGGCTCGGCAAATACACCATTTGGTCAAGAAAAATTGGAGAAACACCTTTAGCATGTATCCAACTCTTATACATATACAGACACATTTACAAGAAATTTAGACTCAAGGATTGATCATGCGAAAGACCTTTTCTTTTACCTTTTAAATCCTAGTCTTATCTCCCAATACCGAGATAGGTCAGATACAATCCAACGTCATAAATAGACAAGATATTTATCATTTCAAAGAGGAAGTGTAGAAATTAAGGACCTTCTCTCCCGAAATTCCAAGACCGAACATTTTCCCTTTATCATCTTCACATTCTCCCAATTGACCTTTTGATCCTCAAGTTTTTTATCGAGACCTAAACAGCCATGAACTGCACCTCCTTAAGTTAGGCTTACAGACTACGAATCACCCTTTCCTAACTTAACACACACCTAATTGTTGTGCCATACTGTATGGCTACATAAAAAATATTTATTTCAACGAGTACCTTTATGGTTAAAAGGGTATAATTGATACCACCGTCTCTCTCTCTCTCTCTCTCTCTCTCTCTCTCTCTCTCTCTCTCTCTCTCTCTCTCTCTCTCTCTCTCGATATTTGGAATGATCAGAATTTAACGTAGGCTCTTTCATGAACAAGATCTAATAATCTAACTTATGATTCATGTTATTTCACTAAACTACATACATATCAATGTTCAATTCTCAAAAAAAAAAAAAAAAAACTTGAAAAAAACTAAAATTTTAGGTGGATTCCTTGATTTAAAGAAGAGCATGTCATGTTCCTTACGTATTACTTTCACACTTGATTTGGCTGACTATTATTTTTTAAATATTAATTTATTATTTAATATTTGATGCTTAAGCTTTAACCTTTCAATATATTAGCTTTATTACGTCTTTGATTTTTCTTATCATGAAAAATAAAATTTATTATATTACTTTCGTATAATATTTTCTATTTAAATAGTGTTGTTTTCATTCTTAATCAATATTTTATACATAGTTTGATTTACATAACTTTCTTATCTTATTCATAATTTCATTATCACCAATCTTAAATTATAGTAACAATAAATTAGGAATGTCAAATACAAAGATTAAATAATCATCATAATTTGATGGTTTGCAAGTACGAAGGTTTATGTTGTCGATAGTTTTGTGTTGTAGGACCAGTGGTTATGTTTATAGTGATAAGAGAATGATACATTGTAAGATCTGATTGTATTAGAAAGTATTGAAGCGTAAATATAGTAACAAATTTATTCTACAATAGTTAAAATAAGGGTTAAACATGTGTTTTTTAATCAAAATCTATTTATGACTATAACCCTTCAATTTAATAAAATTATAAAAAAAAATCTTAAAAAATAAGAGTAATCTATAATAATTTTATCCAGAATTGATTCCTCAAGAAAATCCCATATCAAGCTCTAGACGTAAGCTCCATTCTTAAAAAAAAATACACAGGTGGGTTGCACCTTTAGAGCCAAAAGACAGTAGGACGCACTTTTACAGAAAAAAAATTTATACTCTTTTGCACATTCTTATTGAAAATTCTTCTTTCTTGACATGTAAAAGAGGAAAAAGTATAAGTAAAGAAAAGCAAAAACAATACAAAGAAATTATTTTTTAAGATCAATTACAAAAATTATCCATCAGTATCTAATTTCGAGTTGATGGTCCGATGCTGCATACAATAAGGCTTCATCATTTCCTTGAATAGGATTATTAGTTTTTTCTAAAGTCTCTCTAATGCGATTATAATTGGTTCTATTTCCCTATAAAAGAAATTAAATGTGTATTAGCGTAAAAAAATGATAAAACCTTAAAAAAGTTTAAAATTCTTACATTTACTTCACGATAGTGGACAAGTACTATACGTGATGATTCCCCTGCAAAGAATAAATTTGCTTATAAATTGGAACTAATTAAGAAAAGACACGACTTTGAACTTACTCTTCAAGTAACTAATAACTGCGTCTTTGAAAATCATCGTTATCTTCTCCATGTGCATAATAGCAATGTAGTACATCAATACTTCCAACCTTAAAAACAGATAAAAGTTTAATGTAATATTCAAAAGTGTTTGAGGAAATGACTAAGAGAATAATTTTAACTAACTTTAAGTTTTTCATGTGCTTCTCTCTATGTTTTACAGCCTTTTTTCTTTCTCCGGTTATGACCGTCTTTTTCATAACCACACTCTTTAATGAAACACCGCACTGAAACATATATCTGATAAAAAAATATTAAAATATAGAAAACAAGAAATTGTTAATCATAAACTACCTCATTTAATATAAATAATATTTTATTTTAAATTTTCCCTTCTTCAATTTTATACTAACAAATAAAAATAGAATAAAAATTTAAAAAATCTAGTGATGATAGAAGTTTACTCGCATTTTTATGTAATTTTTTTTATTAGAAATAGATTCCAACCTCCTCTTTTAGCGAAATTATAGCCTCCCAACCCTAATCATTAGTCCCCAAGTCTAATGATTAGCTCACCTAATCTAATTATTAGACTTTTTATACTCTTTGAACTTGAACTAGAAAATACTCCGAATAACCTTAAGTTTTTAGCCCCCTCTGAAATTAATTTTTCTTAAAGTAAATAAAAAAATAACTCTAAAGGGCTTACATCTACAAAAATCAAAGAAGCAAATAAAAAATTATTGACAAATATATGCAAATAATTTAAAAAATTGAACCTGATTGAAATGATATGATCAACGATCTTAGATCAAAAAAATATTTGATGACAAAGTTGAAAATGCCTTTGAAAGGGACAACATCATATGAGATATACTTCAAACAATTATCAAAGAAAATAATTTTGATGATGGTTTTGTGTAATGTGTATGTAATAGGTTAATGGGATCAAAACGGAAGGGACGGCGTTAGGGTTGGATAATATGTATGAAAGATGAAATGATTTATGAACAAGATTAGTTGGTGGCGGCTGAGTTTAGGGTTAGTAAAAATAGAAGACAATGTGATTTATACAACGCTTTTACAAATTTGGGCTCAAATTCATTTTGAATCCAATAAGACCTTTTGTGGAGTATCTATCTTTTTACATATCTCTTTTGTTCGGAAGTTTTATGAATCAAATAATTATCTTGGAAGATTTTTCTATAATTTAATTTTTTTATTGTAGTTATTTAAATAAATATTTTGTTACCTTTTATCGTGATTTATGTTAACTAAATTAATATTATATTTTTTCTAGAAGAATATATTACATAATATTAATCATGTTAAATTTTGTAAATTTTCATACAATATAATGTTAATGTCTCAAAAACACTGTCTACTTAGGATTTCAAAGACAATTTATCTCACCTTTTTTTCCTTATTATCCTTATTAAAATATTGAAAATATCAAAACGCTTTATAAGAGTTATTCTAATAATAGTGAATATAATGATGTATTTGTTTCTTAATTAATATGAAAATTACGTAGAAATTATTTTTGTTGGGACGGAGGGATTATTAATTTTTTATTGTATATAGTTGATTTAATTTGATACTTTAACTTATTTGAAATATATTTTATATTTAGGGATTTTTTTTAAAATTTTTTATACCTTGACAAAAATATTGAATTTATATATCAATATTCTTAATATATTTATTATCTATAATAAAGTAATAATTAATGAAGAAATTTGAATTCAGAATTTTAGTAAAGTACAATTCAATCAAACGGTTTAGTATTTAAATTTTATATACCAATGGTGAATTAGATAGATGAACATAGTAGTTACATATATTCCAAATGATGTCATAAATGATACTAGTTATATAATACATATTAAAAGTTAAATAATGATGATTTATAATTTGTTTGGCATTCTTCATAAGGATAACACACAATTTGTATATGTTTAAAATTTTAATTTTAGATTGTTGATGGAGTACAAATATCACCTATCAAACGATAGTCTTTTGAGATCTTCAAAAACCTTTTCGAGATAGTATTGTCTTGCACAAGTAGTACATCTGTATGACCACTACATAAGAAGTTCTAATGACACAATGATACTCAAGTTCATGGTGAATTTGTAATTAAGGGATCTCAAGCAAAGGAAAATATATAGACGGTGAACTAGTTTGTGATATATGTATAACTTCAAGATGGAATCACAAGTTAACTTTATCTATAGGGTTTGCCAATTACATATAGCAATATATAGTGGTCCATTGGATTGTTGATTGTAAAGATAAGGATGAAATGGTATCTTGCGTACCATTTTTTGCAATGTAGTGGAAGAACGTTACTGTACCTATCTTTGGTAATGGATACAAGATATTTGCAACATGTATACTAATAAAAATTCATAGGGTGATTCTTATAGATATAAACAAGAAGACATGCTGATCCTGTAATACTGCCATCTTTCTGAAGTTTTCAAGTGCTCTAGAAGTACATTTGAAGTCGTTCAACTTCATATCTATTGGTTATTTTGAAGACCAATGACCTATCATCTCGTTTTTTTGTTGTGATGTATTCAAGGGAAAATTTCCCATCAAATATGTATCCATTATCTTCACAACTCATATTTCAAATAAAGTATTTAATACAAAGGTGTTGTGTCTATAAACATGTTCAATATTATACGCTGTGGAAGCGCTCATGTCAGTGTCTCCTCCACAAGAATGAATCTATTAAGTGGGCTCACCTATCCTGTCCAAAATAACGTATTCTCCACCTTAACATCTACATTACCTTAAGTTAAGAAAGAATTGTTTCAATAACAATATCAAATAATTACATCAAATAAAACCTAGAAGTTTAAATAGACCAAATGAGTTCATTTTATGTGTGACACACTTCGATAGCTTAAGTTACTTTTATCTTTTTACTAATATGTCTCTTATTTAAATGCGATTCTTATCTAGACGATCAAATCTATATGTGTTAAGATGGCTAAAATGTAATTTTGTAAACGACATGCTAACTTATGTCTCCATTTATGTAATAGATTAATCTAGTCTCGAGACATCATTTTAGGATTATATTGTGCATATTAGAGAAATTATTCCCCATATTTAGATAGTTTCTCATTTTTTGTCTACTTCGAAGAATTGTTACTTTTAAAGATATTTGTGTGTAATTTGTTTGTTAAGTGTGCATCTCTTAAATACTTGGATGCTATTAGATCCCAAGTAGAGGATAAGAAGTAGATAAAGGAAGTTCAAACCCATGTCAAGGAGTCAAAGGATCAAAAAGAAACTTTTGGAAAGTGAGAGTAGTTACCGACAAGATTTAGAAATCGACTTGTCAGTGACACCGCATGCAATTGGTGAAGGTTCTGGAGGAGCCCTTTTCTTTATAGATAGTAATTGGATCTGGAGCGTAGGAGTTGTTGGTTCGTAATTTAGAGTTGAATTGAAGACGTTATTAATGTTACAGTAATTGGATAAGTAAGCGTCAGTTCCTTAGAGTTGAATTGAAGAAGTTATTAAAGTTATAGTAATTGGATCTGGAGTATAGGAATTGACGGTTCGTAATAGTACAAATTATTAGATGTTATATTTCCTAGTTAGTTTAGCTACACATTCTAGTACGCTTCCTAAGAACATTGCATAGGAATTAACCTTCGTAGTCCTTGTGGAAATGATACTCTTTACATACTTACTTTATTACTTATCAACGATCTTTACACTTGCGGTAGTTTAATTGTTGTATTTGTTAGCTTATTTTATCGCACTTTGAGAGACGACACTAACCCACTAGCTAGATTCATTCTTACGGAGGACAATATGGTCTAAGCGCTCCCACAACCTATATTATTATCATGTCAATAGAATCGTCACGTGTGTATCAACTACGTAATCTGGAATATGATTTGTGAACTCATTAACTCTGATAATGATATCATATTTGATAGGAAATTTCCCCGAATACGTAACAATTTAAAACACCAAAGGATGAAAATAATGTCAGCTGGTATAGTTCAGACGTGGGTAGGAAGGGACATAGAAACCAGTCACTTTCACCTTGACGTTCGTAGCATTGATGACCTTGACGATGTTCCCTCATTACTTTTAATCCTTTTCTTTTTTCTCAAATTAGATGTTTGGGTACTCACATTGCATTTCTAGAAATGAGAGCCATAAGTGGTCTCATGAGTTGGGGAAATGAGGGTATTTCTTGTGACATTCTCCAGAGAACCTCAACCACTGAATCGATGAAGGATATCTTTCTGAGAGAACATAATTCCTAAAAAAGGTGAAGTGACAATGAGCCATAGATAAATGGTATATGATGAATAAATCGCGTGGGACGAATCTCTGAATAAATCTCCCCCTCCAATTCAAATACCCCACTTAAAGAAGAAAATCAACCATCTTATTGGGCTCGATCAATACACCTTTGGGTCAAGAAAAATTGGAGAAACACCTTTAGCATGTATCCAACTCTTAGACATATATAGACACATCTACAAGAAATTTATACTCAAGGATCCATCATGCGAAAGACCTTTTATTTTACCTTTGAAATCCTAGCCTGATCTCCCAGCACAGAGATAGGTCAGATACAAGCCAACGTCATAAATAGACAAGTTATTTATCATTTCAAAGAGGACTTGTAGAAATTAAGGCCCTTCTCTCCCAAAATTCCAGGCCCGAACCTTTTCCATTTATCATCTTCACATTCTCCCAACTGACCTTTTGATCCTCAAATTTTTAATCAGGACTGAAACAGTCATGAACTGCATCTCCTTAAGTTAGGCTTGCAGACTATGAATCACCCTTTCCTAACTTAAGACACACCTAATTGTTGCGCCATACTTTATGGCTACATAAAAAATAATTATTTCAACGAGTACCTTTTTGGTTAAGAGGGTATACTTCTCCCTCGATATTTGGATAGTATATAAAGTCCTCGCAACAATCAATTAAGGGAATGCAATCTAATATATTACACCACCTAGTATAAAGACATATTATCGTATCCCGAGAATTTACAACGAGCTGGATTAGGAAAAATGTTATAATTTTGGAATATTTAAGTAATAAAAGACCAAATAGAAGCCTTAATCCTATAACCAAACTCCTGAAATATACAACGATTTTACCCTAGAAGGGTCAGCAAGCCTGTTTCGTCGAAGATGGGTGATGAATCTTGAACACATTATCGATGTCCCTATGATGGAGAACCTTTGGAAACTTTACAAATCTAAGATTGTAAGAGATACATTAAGCCTCGTAAGAAAGGGCTTCAAACAACTCTCTTCAGACACATTATGTAATATACACATCAATAATTCGATTTATAAGCGGATCGCTACTAGTATAAGATGAATTCATCGTTTTTCTTGAAGAGGGAAATATCTACTTCCATCCGGAATAAAATCACTTAATCTCGAAAATAAGAATAATTATCTTCTTCAGAAGAAGAATGATTATACCTAAAAACTGAAGAAGATGCATCCATTATAAGCTTGCCCGACTGATTAGGCACCAATAGACGTGACACATTCTTGGAAGTGATAGCCTGCTGATTAAATGATCGAGTCCTTCGTACTGGATATGAAACACTTAATTATTGTAAACAAGAATAAAATAAAATTAAAAGAATAAGAAAATCTGGAAAGAAAAAGTACCTCGAAAAATTGAAGCTCGAAGTAAGAAGTTGACTGTGTTGTATAATGCCCGAGGATAAATAAATTGACTCTGATAGATGATCCGATGAAAGAGAAGAGAATATCAACATTTACAGTTCCAAATCCCTCCAAATAACAAGGATTCATTTAACTATAGAGCCATTCATTTAACGAAGATTTATCCCTCCATCTAACGATAAAACATTATTTTCAGGGTCGTTAAAAAGTGAACTTAATAATATGGGATAATTATTTAGTTAGTTACAGAAACACGAAAGCGTTTGAGAAAAAAATTGAAATTATTTTTATAAATGAAATAACTATCTATTGTCTATCATTAAGTAAATTTACAAGATAGCAACCGAATTGTGCTACTGACCCAATTACTAATTCACCTCAAGTGTTGCTACCATAATTGGTATGTACCATAATCACATCTAGGGTACGTACCCATATTTATGAGGGGTTTATGTACCCATCTTGGACTTGGAATATCATGAAATGTATGTTCAACTACAGGATGGTGTCTAAATTTCTATATACAAGTAAAAAACATACAAATAAGGTAACTAGTAGTATTACTCTGCTCATCTAATTTTGGAAACACAACCTTGAATCATATTCTGAAGGGCCTCAATTTCTAGTGAATTTAAAGTCATGAAAATAGGTTTCTTGTCATAACTTTGGAAATTATTGTCTAATGTGGCCTTATTTCCTCTGATAGAACCCTTGATAAATTTTTTTTATATAGAAGAGTGTGCATTTGTTGCTATATATGTCAATTCATAATTCTTTCTTTTATACTATATATGTCTAAAAAGAAGAATAAATCCAATAATTTGTTTCAAACCTTATAAGTGACAAAAGTTTGACACATGGTCATATATTTTTTCAAGAACATAACTAGAATGGTAGGATTCGTTATCCCATTTTCCTATATAATGTTGAAACTTGTAATATATAACAACAGATCCTACCATTTTAATTTTGTAAATTTGTTGAAGTAATTATTTTACAGAGAATTAGAAGTGCAATAAGAAAATAACTTTTTAGGATGAATTATTTACCGTTGAGAACTTATGGAACGGTGAAAATCTATATTGAACTACGTTTGAGTTTGAAAATTAATTACCTTCTTTTATTTTTACAGGAACCCCAAAAATATCCGTCCAGATTGAACTTTCCTTTTGCAACTACTCTCTTGAGATACCTCACATATTGAATATCAATATAATGTAACAATTGATAAATTAATACAAGTTCATAAATAAAAAAAGGTCAAAATTATTTCTATACTTGTGACTACAAGAAATCTAAGAACTAGATATTCATAAATCATACCAACGAGCAGATTGAAAGAACTATTCTTAATCAGATATGAAAAGTAATTCTTTATGAATAGTATAAAGCATCTAATAACCTATGAAGAAATCAATTACCCCAATGCAAAAATAATCCCAAAGCAAACACAATTTTTAAATTGTAGAGCAAGAAAAAACCTGAAAACTATAAAGCAGATGTTCATGATGCTATATACCCATTTTTGGTGGGTACAATGACTTTTGGTTGGGTTATGTTAGAACTCATACAGTAAAAGCCTTCCAACTATCTTAAAATGGCCATTCTAGGATTTCTAGAAAAAATATAATAAGATATTTTAAAAATTGTATAAAAGTGATGAGATTAGGTTAAGATAATTCATTTTTTACCTTAATTTTGGTTCTTCATCAAGATACCCGAGTATGAAGAGAGGAGAGAGATTCTCGTATAGCATATGAGAGAACTAAATAAAACTCCTATATTTTTTTTTAATTAAATTATCACTCTTCACTTGTAAGAAAAATAACTTAAGGTTATTTGTGTTTTATACATGTTTTACTTGGCTTGTAACTAGGTGAAAAACAAAGAAGTCTTATAGTATTGCCCCATTAGTTTATACAATATATATTTTTCACGTGGGTCTAAAAAGAGTCCCATTGGTCGATCTTGACTAGTGCCGCTTCAATATATGGTATTATACTTAATTTTTTTTGATTTTCACATTCCATCATCCTAGGTACTTTCCACTGGTGAGTTGACAATTGAGTGCTTGAACTTAGGGGCAGGCACACTTAATTATCCAAGGATTAGGCACCCCATTAAATATATCAAAGAAATTAAACATGCTCAAATATGTTATTTTTTAGGCAGAAATTTAGACCAAAACTAGTGGCATCTAGGAAAAAGGATTGTGCAAGAGTATATCCATATATGACGATTTTAGCAGACATACAAAGGCAGAGTTACATGGAAAGAAAAAAAAATCAGATGTAGTTAAGTTTCTGATTGCTCGTTAATTTGTTCTTCTACAGATGTGATGGAGACATACACGAGAGAAGTATTTTATAATTAGCTTTACTACTAGTAAAGATATTTGTATTGCATACTTTTATAATCAAATTAAAACAAATTAACAACTAAATGTTACAATAATAACAAAATTGCAACAAAAAAACACATAATCAAAACAATTTTTAATTTAAAAAAGACAAAAGTTGATCAAGAGAAAATAATCAATCAATACTATAAATTGATCAGGAGAACATAACCTGAAAAGTTGTTCAATCATGAAAGTTGAAGTTCAATCAATATAGTTGAAGCATGATACTTATATTAACATGAAAACAAAAATAATCAAAATTAAAGGTAATGAATTGAAATTCAAAAAATAAAAAATAATTGGTGAAAAGATAAGAGAAGACTACTTAAAAGTTAAGATAATCAATAGGTTGCGAGAAGGATTTATTATAGATGATAAGCATGAACTCAATTGCGAGAAATTTTTATAACGTGGGAGAGAAGAAATCAGTTGCGAGAAGTTTAAATAGCGAGAAAGAATCAACTACAAGAAGATTGGGTTTCAATGACGAGAATTTTTTTGATGGATATTTGAAAGTTTCGATAGTGAGAAGAAGAAAGATGTGTTCGAGTTGTGATCAACAATGAGAAAGAGAGAGAAGTAAGGTATGAGATATTGTGTTCAATAGAGTTTAAGTAATGTTTAAATTTAACGTAACTAATTACTGGTAGTTTATTCTATGTAAAAACTAAATTATAGATTATATGATGAATTATGGTAAAATTTACTAAAATTATGTTTTAAAACCTAAAATTTTTTGGGTGATTTTTCATAATTTAAAAATTATTAACTCTATATAATTATGAGTGAATACACTCGCTGCCCCCTGTACTTTAACCGTATTGATAGCTTACCTCCTCGACAGTATAAAGTGTAAATTTATCTCCTAACTTTTGTTTTTGTGACTCGTTATCACGTGATAACTGATTCCGTCCATTTTTTTCTATTAAGTGGTCATGTGCGACGCATGTGCAGTTTTTTAATTTTTTTATCATTAAAAAACAAAAAAAATTAAACTATTAATAAATATTTTATTAAATATTTTTTGTTGACCGTTCTTCTTCACACTCACATTTGAACAAAAAACAAAAAAGAAACCTCTTCACACTCAGGTCTCATCGAAGTCCGACCACCGAAGTCCAACTTCACAGTCTCTTGCACAAGAAAACCGCCGCCACTCAGAGACCATTCTCCACCATCATCATCAACCCTTCTTGGCTACGCCATGAACAACCGGTGGTTTAAAGAAATATATAATACTCTACATAGATAATTGGGCTTCTTTTCTATAGAATTTATAAATGATACATTAGAAGGTATTTATCTCGAGATGCGCCTATCATATCAAATATTAATAAATTTCTCGAGAATCACAGTATTCACTTCCGTATTCTTTTTTATTCGTTCAGTTGCAAGAAAAACTTTGGTAGCGGCTATTGAAGGATTTTCATTTGGTGTTGCACTAGAACTCACATTTCTATGAACTTCAATTTTATCTTCAAGTTCAAGATTGAATATTCTAGAAGCGTCTTTTAATGACTTAATGGCTTTCTATCACATTTAGATATTTTACTTGTATTTTGATAGGCTTGCTATCACACGTTATTTTAGTTTAATATGATGGTTTGGTATGACCATTAGCGAAAGCTCAGTGGTGGGTATCGTTTGATTTGCTGCAACAACCACCCAATTTTACCTTAATTTGGGTTCTTTGATTATTGATGGCGTAGCCAAGACGGGTTAATGATAATGGTGGAGAATGGTCTCTAAGTGGCGGCGGTTTTCTTGTGTAAGAGAGTGTGAAGTTGGACTTTGGTGGTCGGAGCTTGGCTCCTAGTGGTAGGAATTCGGTGAGACCTGAGTTTGAAGAGATTTCTTTTTTGTCTATTGTTTGAATGTGAGTGTGAGAAGACGGTCAACAAAAAATATTGAATAAAATATTTTTTTAATAAAATAAGAGTTTAATTTTTTTGTTTTCAAACGATTTAAAGTGTATTTTAATAATAAAAATGATTAGAAAATCGCACATGCTTTGCACATGAACACTTAAAAGAGGAAATGGGCGGAATCTGTCATCAAGGGGTAACGAGTCACAAAAACCAAAGTTAGGGGATACTATACGATCGAGGGAGTAAGATGTCGATTTGGAAAAACTACACGGGACAACGAGTGTATTTGCTCTATAGTTATTTCACTAAAATATGGTCTAATTTTAATTTAATAACATATGTCATGATAAAATTATAAATCCAAATTTAGTTAGGAAATAAAATAAAAAAAAGTCCTTTATAAAAATATGATTTTTTATTTGTAAATCATATATAAGGAATATACTTATATAGGACTAAAATCTCAAAACATTATTTTTAAGGCCTAGTTAGTTTTTTGTTCATTAAAAGACATAGTTGTGACATTCAAGTTTGAAATGGGTTGTAATTTTACTTTGTTACCCCTCTTTCCATTTGAGTGGGTATAAGTCAATTTCTAGTACTGGTATGATTCGGTGATAGGTATATACCCATATATAATTTATATAATAGGTGTAAACTTTACTCTTTTACAAGTGAAATCATTTAGGTATATAACCATTGTCCATAATTTGTTTGTTTAAGGCCATTTTTCCAGCAATGTGTAAACCCAACTGGTTTTTTTCCAGGTTAAAATAAAGTGTCTTGAAATTTTAAATGGATAATATATTTAGGACATTTTAAATGGATATTTTATCTACCTTTTTGGTGCATAAAGATTAAAAAAAACAATTAATACTTTTCCTCTTTGCTCAATTGTTTTTAATTAATATATATCTATTATTTAATTAAGAGTAATATTGGAAAAAGTAGAAAACAAATGTTTTGGTATTCAACACATTTATTTAAAAAAAACTGAACAAATAAAATTGGATAGAAGGAATACTATATTTAAAACATTATATTTTAGTAAATTACCATTATTTTATAGGAGAAATTAAATAATTAATTATAAATGGCTTTAAATTAAAAATTAAAGAGGTGTGATACCTATATAATATAAGTGTTTTACCCATCATTTATCTCCATTCTACTATCAAATCCTATTTTTTCTCCCTGCGCCGTATACAATACATATACAAATTATACTCATACTCTCACATTAGCAATTTCGTTCCTCAAAGGTTGTACACATTAGCAATTATGTGTTATCCTCCACTATTGCCTTCCGGATCCGATCTTCACGGTGCAATTATATATTTGGTTGCATCTCTGATGTTGGACATTGCATTTCAATTAAAGATTCGATGGTCAGGTTTCGTTTATTATCGTAATTTATATATTATTAGCATTGATCTTCGGTTGTTCTGTTTGTATAACTTATTTATTTAATTCTACTAAAAATAATTGCTTGCTTTTTCATTACTTGTTAACAAAAATTTCTCGTGCATAGAAGGAAAAAATACATAAAATAAAAGTAATTTGTGTTACTTTTAATTTTTCTTCTAGCCTTACTGTATTTCGATGTAGATTAGTTTAATGAACTTTGGGGATGGTACTTTAGCTGATCTGACCAAAAAAATTTAGTTTCATGAAATTGCACTTGATTAGAAACATATTTTTTTATTATTTATATTTAGAATTTTGGTTGGAAACTTTTTGGCTATATATGTCATAGTATCATTGCACCTTCACTTTTCATAAATGAGAAAAAATGTTCAATGATTAGTCAAATTTGCAAGCTGACAATTTAGGCAAGGGGGGGGGGGGGGGGTGTAACTTTTAATCTTTTTAAAACTAGTCTTCTTTTAGTTTCCTTATAATCCTCTTACTTATCATGATTTCTACAAGTGTTTTCTTGTTCAACTCGGATCTTCACTAGAATGATTGAAATTTCGGATATGGAGTTAAAGAGAGAATGCTAAATTTTATATTTTTCTCCCAGCTCATAACGTACTTCTATGCATCTAAGCGACCCAAACGCCAATTGGAGCGGATGAAAGCATTCATTGATGCTAACAACGAACAAGACTGAAAAGAGTGTAGAATTTGACATTTGAGCTTACTGGATTATGTGGTAAGTGCTACAACTGAATAAGTGATAAATATTACTTTTACTTTGTAATTTGATGGTATAAGTACTTATATTTTATCTGCAGGTTGATGCTACAAGTGGAATCACCAGATACAGTAATCATTCTTATGAGGTAACTTATGTTTTCTGTATTGTTTTTAGAAGAAAATATAATGCTAATTTGTAATACTTTTTTTTTGCAGGCTAAAAGTTAATAGGGTTGAGGGTCCAAAAAAAGATTTTCTTATTTGTGAAGCGACATATATCTGCCTGTGAAGAAATTACTTACAAATACAGATTTCCCTTGAAGGAGATAATAATTTAATGTAACTGTAGTTTAAGAAGGTAAATGATTTAATGCTCTCCCTTAGTTGAATCAATATAGCCTTTTTGAGTTGTACTATCCTCTTTTTGGTAAAAAATTTATCTGGAATATCTTCATTCCAATATAAATATTTGTAGTTTTATCAATCTCATCACTTATTTTTTCTGTTTCATTGTACAGATGAGAAGCTTCATGTGCAAGGATATCCAACTTGCAAGAGAGGATCATGGGAAAAAGGACTTAGACTATGATTTGAGTTTTTTAATGAAAAATAAAATGTTTTAAGATTTGATAATTGCTATAGTGATTAGAGGAACTTGCTTTGAATCCATTATTCTAAATTATAAAAAAGAAAAGATATTTGTATGTTAATTTTATTATTTTATTTTAGATTTTTCTTTTCTCATTATTTTAATAGTGCATATATACTTCAGACTAAAAAAAAATAGTTTGCTCTATTTTAATTAGGATTAGTTATGACAAAATATTAAAAGGGATTAAATTACTCAATAAACGAGGTTAAACTTCCTTATTTACCCTTTTCTAAGGTCTAATTATCAATCAACTAAGGTATATTTTCTTTCTTTTCAAAGACCAACTATCCTAGAAAATGAAATAAAATTTCTAACCATATCCTGGTTATGTAAATTTAATTGAATACCCTGAGACTAATTCAATTTAATGAATATTAACTTTTTATCTTTTGAATCCTCTCTCCTGAGTAGTCTTAAAAAATTAGGGCAATCCAATACCACTACTACAACGCAAATCTCTAGCGACCAAATTTCTCGCGACTACGTGATGTCGCTAAAGACAAAATCCATTAGCGACTACTTCTCTTTAACGACTACCTGACCCGTTTCTCGACTACATTGTAGTCGTTAGTAATTTTTGTCTTTAACGACTACATGATGTAGTCGTTAAAAAACGTACGTAGTCGCTAGTGTTTTTTTAATTTTTTAATTAGTTTTCCACCGCCATTGAGTAGTCGCTAGTGATGGATTTTTTTAATGACTACTTCATGTAGTCGTTAGAAGGCATTACTAACGACTACTTTTGAGTCTTTGGCGACTACCCGTGTAGTCGCGATTAATGGTGGCGTATTTATTACAACAAGTTGCGAATTGGGATACTCAAACACCATTATTTTACAATTTCTCAACTATTCTCTCAAAACTCTTCCAATTTTTTCCCACAATTCATCATCAAATATGATTTGCGAATTCATTAACTCTGATAATGATATCATATTTGATAGGAAATTTCCCCGACTACGTAACAATTTAAACACCAAAGGATGAAAATAATGACAGCTGATATAGTTCAGACGAGGGTAGGAAGGGACATAGAAACCAATCACTTTCACCTTGACGTTCGTATCATTGATGACCTTGACGATGTTCCCTCATTACTTTTAATCCTTTTCTTTTTCCCAAATTATATGTTTGGGTACTCACGTTGCGTTTCTAGAAATGAGATACATAAGTGGTCACATGAGTTGGGGAAATTAAGGTATATCTTGTGACATTCTCCCAAGAACCTCAACCACTTAATCGATGAAGGATATCTTTCTGAGAGAACATAATTCCTAAAAAAGGTGAAGTGACAATGAGCCATAGAAAGATGGTATATGATGAATAAACACGTGGGACGAATCTCTGAATAAATCTCCCCCCTCCAATTCAAATACCCCACTTAAGGAAGAAAAATCAACCATCTTATTTGGCTCGGGCAATACACCTTTGGGTCAAGAAAAATTGGAGAAACACCTTTAGCATGTATCCAACTCTTATACATATATAGACACATATACAAGAAATTTATACTCAAGGATCAATTATGCGAAAGACCTTTTCTTTTACCTTTGAAATCCTAGCCTGATCTCCCAGTACGGAGATAGGTCAGATACAAGCCAACGTCATAAATAGACAAGTTATTTATCATTTCGAATAGGACTTGTAGAAATTAAGTCCATTCTCTCCCAAAATTCTAGGCCTGAACTTTTTCCCTTTATCATGTTCACATTCTCCCAATTGTCTTTTTGATCCTCAAGGTTTTTATCGGGACCGAAACAGTCATGAACTGCAACTCCTTAAGTTAGGCTTACAGACTGCGAATCACCCTTTCCTAACCTAAGACACACCTAATTGTTGTGCCATACTTTATGGCTACATAAAAAATATTTTATTCAACGAGTAGCTTTTTGGTTAAGAGGGTATAGTTGATACCACCATTTCTTTCTCCCTCGATATTTGGCTAGTATATAAAGTCCCCGCAACAATCAATCAAGGAAATGCAATCTAATATATTACACCACCTAGTATAAACACATATTATCGTATCCCGAGAATTTACGACGAGTTGGCTTAGGAAAAATATTATAATTTTGGAATAATTAAGTATAAAAGACCAAATAGAAGCCTCAATCCTATAACCAAACTCCTTAAATATACAACGATTTTACCCTAGAAGGGTCAGCAAGTCTGTTTCGTCGAAGATGGGTGATGAATCTCGAACACATTATCGATGTCCCTATGATGGAGAACCTTTGGAAACTTAACAAATCTAAGATTATAAGAGCGACATTAGGCCTTGTAAGACATAGGTTTGGATGGGGCTTCAAACAACTCTCTTTAGACACATTATGTAATATACACATCAATAATTCGATTTATAAGCGGATCGCTACTAGTATAAGATGAATTCATCGTTTTTCTTGGAGAGGGAAATATCTACTTCCATCCGAAATAAAATCACTTAATCTCTAAAATAAGAATAATTATCTTCTTCAAAAGAAGAATGATTATACCTAAAAACTGAAGAAGATGCATCCATTATAAGCTTGCCCGACTGATTAGGCACCAATAGACGTGACACATTCTTGGAAGTGATAGCCTCCTGATTAAATGATCGAGTCCTTCGTACTGGATATGAAAAACTTAATTATTGTAAACAAGATTAAAATAAAATTAAAAGAATAAGAAAATCTGGAAAGAAAAAGTACCTCGAAAAATTGAAGCTCGAAGTAAGAAGTTGACTGTGTTGTATAATGCCCGAGGATAAATAAATTGACTCTGATAGATGATCCGATGAAAGAGAAGAGAATAACAACATTTACAGTTCCAAATCCCTCCAACTAACAAGGATTCATTTAACTATAGAGCCATTTATTTAACAAAGATTTATCCCTCCATCTAACGATAAAACATTATTTTCAGGTTCGTTAAAAATTGAACTTAATAATATGGGATAATTATTTAGTTAGTTACAGAAACACGAAAGCGTTTGAGAAAAAAATTGAAATTATTTTTATAAATGAAATAACTATCTATTGTCTATCATTAAGTAAATTTACAAGATAGCAACCGAATTGTGCTACTGACCCAATTACTAATTCACCTCAAGTGTTGCTACCATAATTGGTATGTACCATAATCACATCTAGGGTACGTACCCATATTTATGAGGGGTTTATGTACCCATCTTGGACTTGGAATATCATGAAATGCATGTTCTTTCTTAGTGTTTCAATGAGTACAGGAGGATCTAAAAATAGAATATGAAAATATTAATGTTCTGGCAATTGTAAATATTGTCATTTAATAGGAAGTAACTATAAATAAGTAGACTACCCAAACTTTTTCTGCCAATGCCTTTCTAACCCTTAACCGCTGATGCAATGACACTGCCATATTCAGAAGATTTCTCACTTCTTGATATAGCATCATAAAAACATTTTGTAATATCCAACATTGCTATAACTTCACCATCATCAACTACAGGATGGTGTCTAAATTTCTATATACAAGTAAAAAACATATAAATAAGGTAACTAGTAGTATTACTCTGCTCATCGAATTTTGGAAACACAACCTTGAATCATTTTCTGAAGGGCCTCAATTTCCAATGAATTTAAAGTCATGAAAATAGGTTTCCTGTCATAACTTTGGAAATTATTGTCTAATGTGGCCTTATTTCCTCTGATAGAACCCTTGATAATTTTTTTTATATAGAAGAGTGTGCATTTTATGCTATATATGTCAATTCATAATTCTTTCTCTTATACTATATATGTCTAAAAAGAAGAATAAATCCAATAATTTGTTTCAAACCTTATAAGTGACAAAAATTTGACACATGGTCATATATTTTTTCAAGAACATAACTAGAATGGTAGGATTCGTTATCCCATTTTCCTTATAATGTTGAAACTTTTAATATATAACAACAAATCCTACCATTTTAATTCTGTAAATTTGTTGAAGTAATTATTTTACAGAGAATTAGAAGTGCAATAAGAAAATAAATTTTTAAGATGGATTATTTACCGTTGAGAACTTATGGAACAGTGAAAATCTATAATGAACTACGTTTGAGTTTGAAAATTCAAAAATATCCGTCCAGATTGAACTTTCCTTTTGCAACTACTCTCTTGAGATACCTCACATATTGAATATCAATATAATTTAACAATCGATAAATTAATACAAGTTCATAAATAAAAAAAGGTCAAAATTATTTCTATACTTGTGACTACAAGAAATCTAAGAACTAGATATTCATAAATCATACCAACGAGCAGATTGAAAGAACTATTCTTAATCAGATATGAAAAGTAATTCTTTATGAATAGTATAAAGCATCTAATAACCTATGAAGAAATCAATTACCCCAATGTAGAAATAATCCCAAAGGAAACACAATTTTTAAATTGTAGAGCAAGAAAAAACCTGAAAACTATAAGGCAGATGTTCATGACGGTATATACCCATTTTTGGTGGGTAAAATGACTTTTGGTTGGGTTATGTTAGTACTCATACAGTAAAAGCCTTCCAACTATCTTATAATGGCCATTCTAGGATTTCTAGAAAAAATATAATCAGATATTTTAAAAATTGTGTAAAAGTGATGAGATTAGGTTAAAAATAATTCATTTTTTACCTTAATTTGAGTTCTTCATCAAGCTGTATTGATGGTGGATAGTGGTTTTCTTGTCCAGGAGACGGCTTGTGATACCTGTGATACCTGAGTGTGAAGAGAGGAGAGAGATTCCCGTATAGCATATGAGAGAACTAAAACAAAACTCCTATATTTTTTTATTTGAATATCACTCTTCACTTGTAAGAAAAAGAACTTAAGGTTATTTTTGTTTTTATACTTTTTCTACTTGGCTTGTAACTAGGTAAAAGACAAAGAAGTCTTATAGTATTTCCCCATTAGTTTATACAATATATACTTTTCACGTGGGTCTAAAAGAGTCCCATTGGCCGATCTTGACTAGGGTCGCTTCAATATATGGTATTAAACTTAATTTTGTTTTTTGGTTTTCACATTCGATCATTCTAGGTACTTTCCAGTGGCGAGTTGACAATTGAGTGCTCGAACTTTAGGGATAGGCGCACTTAATTAGCAAAGAACTAGGCACCCCCATTAAATATATCAAAGAAATATAACATGCTCAAATATGTTATTTTTTAGGCAGTAATTTAGACCGAAACTAGTGGCATCTAGGAAAAAGAATTGTGCAAGAATATATCCATATATGAAGATTTTAGCAGACATACAACGGCAAAGTTACATGGAAAGAAACAAAAAACATCAGATGTAGTTTAGTTTCTGATTGCTCGTTAATTTGTTCTTCTACAGATTTGATGGAGACGGACACGAGAGAAGTATTTGATAATTAGCTTTACTACTAGTTAACATATTTGTATTGCATATTTTTATAATTTTTTGAATTACTACTTATGTATACATTGTTTCTTTCGGTTTTTGAAATGATCCGAATTTACCGTAGGTTCCATGAACAAGACCTAATAATCTAACTTATGATTTATGTTATTTTACTAAACTACATACATATCAATGTTCAATTCTCAAAAAAAAAAAAAACTCTAAAAAACTAAAATTTTAGGTAGATTCCTTGACTTAAAAAAGAGTATGTCATATTCCTTATGTATTACTTTCACACTATTAATTTTAAATATTGATATATTATTTAATATGTGATGCTTAAGCTTTAACATTTCTTTATATTATCTTTATTACGTCTTTTATTTTTCTTATCATGAAAATTAAAATTAATTATATTACTTCCGTATAATATTTTCTATTATAATAATGATGTTTTCATTCTTAATCAATATTTTATACATATTATGATTTACATAACTTTCTTATCTTATTCGTAATTTCAATATCATCAATCTTAAATTATAGTAACTAGGACAGGTGGTTTTGGTTATAGTGATAGCAGAGTTATATTGGATCAAAGATGAGGTAAATATATTGCAAGATCTGATTGTATTATAAATTATTGAAGCGTAAATATAGTAACAAATTTATTCTACAACACTTAAAATAAGGGTTAAACATGTATTTTTTAATCAAAATCTATTTATGACTATAACCCTTCAATTTAATAAAATTATAAAAAAAAGCTTAAAAAATAAGAGTAATCTATAATAATTTTATCCAGAATTGATTACTCAAGAAAATACCCATATCAAACTCTAGATGTATGGATAAGCCCCATTCTTAAAAAAAAATACACAAGTGGGTTGCACCTTTAGAGCCAAAAGACAATAGGACGCACTTTTACAGAAAAAAATTTATACTCTTTTGCACATTCTTATTGAAAATTCTTCTTTCTTGACATGTATAGGAGAAAAAAGTATAAGTAAAAAAAAGCAAAAACAATACAAAGAAAGTGTTTTTTAAGATCAATTACAATATTATCCATCAGTATCTAATTTCGAGTTGATGGTCCAGGATCGATGCTGCATACAATGAGGCTTCATCATTTCCTTGAATAGGATTATTAGTTTTTTCTAAAGCCTCTCTAATGCGATTATAATTGGTTCTATTTCCCTATAAAAGAAATTAAATGTGTATTAGCGTAAAAAAATGATAAAACCTTAAAAAAGTTTAAAATTCTTACAGTTACGTCACGATGGTGGACAAGTACTATACGTGATGATTCCCTGCAAAAAATAAATTTGCTTATACATTGGAACTAATTAAGAAAAGACAAGATTTTGAACTTACTCTTCAAGTAACCAATAACTGCGTCTTCGAAAATTATCGTTATCTTCTCCATGTGCATAGTAGCAATGTAGTACATCAATACTTCCAACCTTAAAAGCAGATTAAAGTTTAATGTAACATTCAAAAGTGTTTGAGGAAATGACTAAGAGAATAGTTTTAACTAACTTTAAGTCTTTCATGTGTTTCTTTCTATGTTTTACCGCCTTTTTTCTTTCTCCGGTAACCACACTCTTTAATGAAACACCACACTCTTCAATGAAACATATATCTGAATCAAAACAAATTAAAATATAGAAAACAAGAAATTGTTAATTATAAACTACCTCAAAATAATCCCTGAATAGTAACTGTAACTATTGTATTTAAATTATGAAGCGTCCTAATAAAAGAAGTCAGACTAACTATTTCTTACTATATATATAATATATATATATTATAGTTCAATTCAATATAAATAACATTTTATTTTAAATTTCCCCTTTTTCAATTTTATATTAACAAATAAAAATAGAACAAAAATTTAAAAAATCTAGTGATGATAGAAGTTTACTCTCATTTTTATGTAATTTTTTTATTAGAAATAGATTCCAACCTCCTCTTTTAGCAAATTATATCCTCCCAACCCTAATCATTAGTCCCCAAGTCTAATGATTAGCTCACCTAATCTAATTATTAGACTTTTTATACTCCTTGAACTTGAACTAGAAAATACTCCGAATAACCTTAAGTTTTTAGCCCCCTCTTAAATTAACTTTTCTTCTAGTAAATAAAAAAAAACTCTAAAGGGCTTACATCTTACAAAAATCAAAGAAGCAAATAAAAAATTATTGACAAATATATGCAAATAATTTAAAAAATTGAACCTGGTTGAAATGATATGATCAACTATTAGATCAAGAAAATATTTGATGACAAAGTTGAAAATGCCTTTGAAAGGGACAGCATCATATGAGATATACTTCAAACAATTATCAAAGAAAATGATTTTGATGATGGTTTTGTGTAATGTGTATGTAATAGGTTAATGAGATCAAAACGGAAGGGGCTGCGTTAGGGTTGGATAATATGTATGAAAGATGAAATGATTTATGAACAAGATTAGATGGTGGCGGCTGAGTTTAGGGTTAGTGAAAATAGAAGACAACGTTTTACAAATTGGGCTCAAATTCATTTTGAATCCAATAAGACCTCTTGTGTAGTATCTATCTTTTTACATATCTCTTTTGTTCTGAAGTTTTATGAATTAAAGAATTATCTTAGGAAGATTTTTCTATAATTTTTTTTATTGTAGTTATTTAAATAAATATTTATATTTTGTTACTCTTTTATCGTGATTTATGTTAATTAAATTAATATTATATTTTTTCTAGAAGAATATATTGCATAATGTTAATCATGTTAAATTTTGTAAATTTTCATACAATATAATGTTAATGTCTCAAAAATACTGTCTACTTAGGATTTCAAAGACAATTTATCTCACCTTTTCCCCTTATTATCCTTATTAAAATATTGAAAACATCAAAACGCTTTATAAGAGTTATTATAATAATAGTGAATATAATGATTTTGTTTCTTAATTAATATGAAAATTACGTAGAAATTATTTTTGTTGGGACGGAGGGAGTATTAATTTTTATTGTATATAGTTAATTTAATTTGATACTTTAACTTATTTGAAATATATTTTATATTTAGGGATTTTTAAATTTTTTATACTTTTACATAAATATTGAATTTATCAATATTCTTAATATATTTATTATCAATAATAAAGTAATAATTAATGAAGAAATTTGAATTCAGAATTTTAGTAAAGTGGTTTAGTATTTTAATTTTATATGTCAATGGTGAATTAGATAGATGAACATGAGTAGTTACAGATATTCCAAATGATGTCATATATATATATATATATATATATATTAAAAGTTAAATAATGATGATTTATAATTTATTTTGCATTCTTCATAAGGACATAAGAATAACACACAAGTTGTAGACTTATGTTAAAAATTTTAATTTTAGATTGTTGATAGAGTACAAATATCACCTATCAAACGATAGTCTTTTGAGATCTTCAAAACCTTTTCGAGATAGTATTGTCTTGCACAAGTAGTACATCTGTATGACCACTACATAAGAAGTTCTAATGACACAATGATACTCAAGTTCATGGTGAATTTGTAATTAAGGGATCTCAAGCATAGGAAATTATATAGTCGGTGAACTAGTTTGTGATATATGTATAACTTCAAGATGGAATCACAGGTTAACTTTATCTATAGGGTTTGCCAATTACATATAGCAATATATAGTGGTCCATCGGATTGTTGATTGTCAAGATAGGGATGAAATGGTATATTGGGTACCATTTTTTGCAATGTAGTGGAAGAACGTTACTGTACCTATCTTTGGTAATGGATACAAGATATTTGCAACATGTATACTAATAAAAATTCATAGGGTGATTCTTATCAATATAAACAAGAGGACATGCTGCTCTTGTGATACTTCTATCTTTGTGAAGTTTTCAGGTGCTCTAGAAGTACACTTGAAGTTGTTCAGCTTCATATCTATTGGTTATTTTGAAGACCAATGACTTATCATCTCATTTTTTTTGTGATGTATTCAAAAGAAAATTTCCTATCTAATATGTATCCATTATCTTCACAGCTCATATTTCAAATAAAGTATTTAATACAAAGGTGTTGTGTCTATAAACATGTTCAATATTATATGCTGTGGAAGCTCTCATGTCTCTGTCTCCTTCACAAGAATGAATCTATTAAGTGGGCTCACCTATCCTGTCCAAAATAACGTGTTCTCTACCTTAACATATACATTACCTTAAGTTAAGAAAGAATTGTTTCAACAACTATATCAAATAATTACATCAAATAAAACCTAGAAGTTTAAATAGACCAAATGAGTTTATTTTATGTGTGGCACGCTTCGATAGCTAAAGTTACTTTTATCTTTATACTAATATGTCTCTTATTTAAATGTGATTCTTATATAGACGATCAAATCTATATGTGTTAAGATGGCTAACATGTAATTTTGTAAACGACATGCTAACTTATGTATCTATTTATGTAATATATTAATCTAGTCTCGAGACATCATTTTAGGATTAAATTGTGCATATTAGAGAAATTGTTCCCCATATTTAGATAGTTTCTCATTTTTTGTCTACTTTCGAAGAATTATTACTTTTAAAGATATTTGTGTGTAATTTGTTTGTTAAGTGTGCATCCCTTAAATACTTGGATGCTATTAGATCCCAAGTCGGGGATAAGAAGTAGATAAAGGAAGTTTAAACCCATATCAAGGAGTCAAAGGATCAAAAAGAAACTTTTGGAAAGAGAGTGTACTTACCGATAAGATTTAGAAATCAACTTGTCGTGTCACCACATGCAATTGGTGAAGGTTCTGGAGGAACCCTTTTCTTTATAGATAGTAATTGGATCTAGAGCGTTGGAGTTGACGGTTCGTAATTTAGAGTTGAATTGAAGAAGTAAACTGTTTAAAAAATCTTCCATATTCATCATTCCGGAGTAAAGTACTTGGGATGAAATAGAAAAAGAAAAAACTTAACTAATTAATTGATTGTGTTATAATTTTGTATTTACAAAAAAAATTCTCTTTTTGCCACTCAAACATTATAGCAATTGTTTTGTAATAAAAAAAAATTTCCAAGGTTTTTAATCAATTGCTCGGAGTGAAATTTAAAAAAGAAAATATTGGTTAAATAACATATTCAGTTTAGAAAATTCTAATGGTAATATTTTTCTCTAATTTAGATAACCAACAAGTTACTTTAATAGTTGAATGGTTATTTATTTTTACCAAATTTTACCATTAAGAAAAATATAGTAGTTTATCTTTAAATGACAGTGGGTTCTTAGACATATATATCTTACAATTTGATTTATTGTTTTTTCCTCAAAATATGAAATTTCAATAAATTACAAAACTAGACTATAAGAGCATTAATTAAATAATTGATCTCAAAACATATAAAAGTTTAAGCATAAATGATAATACACAATCAGTCCCATGTATATATAAAAAAAAGAACAATTATACCCTTGGTATATGAAGTGTAGTAATACTAAAAAGTGACTATTTTTTTTGAATACATGAGAGAGCCACTTTGGACTCGGACTCCAATGAGATTTAACCTAACCACTAGGCCAACTATCGATTTCTGATTGACCATTTCTTAGCTATATATATATATATATATATATATATATATATATATATATATATATATATATATATATATATATATATATATATATATATAGTTTAATTTAATATAAACAACAATTTATTTTGAATCATCTCCTCATAAATTTTATACTAACATATAAAATTAGAAGAAAAATTCAAAAAATGTATCATCCAACTTTACATGGTATATTTCTACTTTTATATAACAATTGGACTAGTGACCATGGAAGGGTGTTAAAAAAAATTTACCCTAATTTTTTATACGAAATAGATTTCAACCTCCTCTCTAAGCGAGATTATAGCCTCCCAAACCATAATTTTTAGTCCCCCAGTTTAATTATTAGCTCTCCTGATCTAATTATTAGACTATTAATCATTCTTGAACTAGAAAATACTTCAAATACCCCTAAGTTTCTAACCCTCTAGAAAATTAATATTTCTTCAAGTAAATAAAAAATACTCTAAAGAGCTTACATCTTACAAAGACTAAATAAGAAAGTATTTATCTTCAAATAAAAAATTATTGACAAAAATATGCAAATAATTTAAAAGAATTGAACCTGGTTGAAATGACATGATCAACGATCTAATATCAAAAAAATATTTGACGAGGAAGTTTTAAATGCCTTTGAAAGGGACAACATCATATGATATATACTTTAAATAATTATCAAACAAAATAAATTTGATGATAGTTTTGTGTAATGTGTATGTAATAGGTTAATGGGAACAAAGCCTATGGCGGAGTTAGGGTTGGATAATGTGTATGAAAGACGATATGTTTTATGAACAAGAATAGTTGGTGGAGTCAGAGTTTAGGGTTAGTGAAAATGGAAAACAATGTGATTTCTAAAGACCTTTTATAAATTTAAACCAAATTTATGTAGAATAGAATAAGACCTTTTGTTTACACTTTTTTTTGAAAGTTTTACAATTATAGAAACAATTGTTCGTTGGAAGATTATTCTATAATTTAATTTTTTATTAGTCATTTAAACAAATATTTAGTTATTTTTTATCGTGAATTATGTTAATTAAATTAATATTATATTTTTTCTAGAAGAATATTTATTTTGTTTATCATGTTTAATTTTGTAAATTTTCATACAATATAATGTTAATGTCTCAAAAATATTGTCTACTTAGGATCTCAAACACTTATAATTACTTTTTCTCTTTATTAAATTTATATTTCAATATTTAAAATATCAAGACACTTTTATAAACACTTTATAAGAGGTATTTTGATAATAGCGAATATTATGATATTGTTTCTTAATTTGTATGAAAATTAAGTGGATATTATTTTTCGGACCGGGAGAGTATTAATTATTTGTTATTATACATAGTTTGTTAAATTCGATACTTCAACTTATTTGAAATAGTTTTTATATTTAGGGGGTTTGTTTCCTTTTTTATACTTTAACTAAATATTTAAATCACCAATATTCTTAAAATATTTCATATATATAATAAAGTAATAATAAATGAAGAACTTGAATTCAAAATTTTAGTAAAGTTCCATTTGATCAAATGGTTTAGTATTTTAATATTATAATCAAATGGTTAATTAGATAAGTGAACATGAGTAGTTACAAATATTCCAAATGATGTCATAAATAATACTAGTTATATATATATATATATAATATATATATAAAAGTTAAGTAATAATGATTTATAATTTGTTTTATGACATGAATTACTAAATTGCATTCTTCATAAGGATAACAAACAAGTTGTAGACTTATGCTTACAATTTCAGATTGTTGATGGAGTACAAAACATCACCCATCTAACGACAGTTTTATGAGATCTTCAAACCTTTTTGAGATAGTATTGTCCTGCACAAGTAGTAAATCTGTAAGACCACTAAGGAAGAACTTCTCAATGACACTATGATACTCAAGATCATGGTCATCAATTTGTGATTAAGGGATCTCAAGCAAGGGAAATTTATAGTCGTTGAACTAGTTTGTAAAATATGTATAACTGCAAGATGGGATCATAGGCTAACTTAATCTATAGGGTTTTCAAATTACAAATAGCAATATATAGTGGTCCATTAGATTGTTTATTGTCAAGATAGGGATGAAATGGTTCATTGCATAACATTTTTTACAATGTTGTGAAAGAACGTTACTATACCTATCTTTGGTAATAGATACAAGATTTTTGCAACATGTATACTAATAAATATTCATATTGTGATTCTTATAGTTATAATGAGACTAGTCATATAGACTAGCATGTGAGGACATGCTGCTCATGTGATACTTCCATCCATGTGAAGTTTTCAGGTGCTCTAGAAGTACGATTGAAGACGTTTAGTTTCATATCTATTGGTTATTTTGAAGACCAATGACCCATCATCTGGTTTTTCTAGTTGTGATGTTTTCATGGGAATTTTTCCCATCAAATATGTATCCATTACTGTACTTAATGAATTCATACTTCATATTTCAAATGAAGTATTTAATACAAAGGTGTTGTGTCTATAAACATGTTCAACAATTTAAGTTGTCGAAGCGTTCATGTCATTTTCTCCTCGACAAGAATGAATATATTAAGTTGGCTCGCCTATCTTGTTTAAAATAACATATTATCCATCTTAACATATACATTATCTTGAGTTAAGAATGAATCCTTTCAACGGCTATATCAAATATTTACATCAAATAAAACCTAGAAGTGTAAATAAACCAAATGGTTTATTTTATGTGTGGCATACTTCAATAGCTAAAGTTACTTTTCTCTTTTTACTAATGTGTCTCTTATTTAAATGTGATTCTTATCTAGACAATCAAATCTATATGTGTTAAGATGGCTAACATGTAATTTTGGACACGACATGCTAATTGATGTCTTCATTTATCTAATAGATTAATCTAGTCACGAGATATTATTTTAGGATTATATTGTGCATATTGGAGGAATTAATATTTTGATTATTTCTCATTTCTTGTCTACTTGTGGAGAATGATTACTTTTAGAGATATTTATGTGTAACTTGTTTGTTAAGTGTGCATTTCTTAAATACTTGGATGCTATTAAATCACAAGTTGAGGATAAGAAGTCGATAAAGGAAGTTCAAACCCATGTCAAGAAGTTAAAGAATCAAAAAACCACTTTTGAAAAGCGAGAGTACAGTTACCACCTAGATTAAAAATCGACTTGTCGGTGTCACCACGTGCAATTGGTGAAGGTTCTGGAGGAGACCTTTACTATTAGATAGTAATTGGATCTGTAGCATAGGAACTACCGGTATCGTAATTTAGAGTTGAATTGAAGAAATTATTAAAAAGTTACAACTGTCGTAGCTTGAATCAGTCTCCTCATTTAGTAAATTTTATCCCATAAAACATAATTGGACCTTTAAATAACAATTTTTATTATTAGAAAGAGGTACTTATGCAGTTTTCAGAAGATTGGAAGATTCAGAGAGAAAGAACACTTAGGAAGGAGAAAAGTAAAGGTTGGAGCCATGCTGCACCACTTCAACACCATCTCACCACCGATCTTAGGATAATTTAGTATTAGATCCTTAAAAAAATGGATTCTTGTACTTTCATCCTTTGATTTTATTTCTTTTATTATGAACTAAATTCATATAAATTGAGACTTTTATGAACCCTAGTTTGTTTATTGTGTTTATTAAAATTAGGATTACATAATTTTATTAGGTTGTTAAAACCATGTGCTTTGCTTATGTATTTTACATTCACATTCAACCCTTACTTTGTCCAAGTACATGACTTACCTTAGTAAATAGGAGTGTCACCCTGATGGGGGTTCGATCGTTGAAAATAATACATAATCGTTCGGTGTGTGTTATTGATCTTGACATTCACTAGTCGGATTGTTTATAGGGTTAGAGACTTTTATTCACCGATAAAATTGCGTAGGGTCACCTCACCCAATCCCCAGTAGTGTTGAAGTAGCTTTCTAAGCTACTTTGATAGGAGTTAGGAAAAAGTTAGAATCTGGACTATTGCATAATTACAAATTCACCCTTAAACAACAAATGTAAAATTAATACTAATGGGGATTAATTAAGATTTATTAAGCTATATTCCCTTTCTATTTTCTTTATTTACATTCCCAATCTTTAGTTTAATCATTCATAGTTTATTTTTCTTTTTGCTTTCTTAGTTTATAAATAAAAAACAAATCAAATATCTATCTTTTCATCTTTCCTAATTAGTTTAGCTACGTATTCTAATACGCTTCCTAAGAATACTACATAGGAATTAACCTTCCTAAGACAATGTAAAGGGGCACACGTGTGTAGTAAGAGTAAGAACTAAGGGTTATTGTAACTAGGTAAAAAATTAAGAAGTATTTTAGTATCAATATCCATGTTGTTCGGTCCTTTAAAAATTAATGCCTTATTAGTTTATACAATATATATTTTTCAAGAGGGTCTAAAATAGTTTGGTTACTAAAAGTCCCATTGGTCGGTCTTCCCAAGGCCGCTTCAATATATGGTATTAAACTTAATTTGGTATTTTTTGGCTTCCACATAAAATCATCCTAGGCACTTTCGAAAGGAGAGTTGATAATTGAGCGCTTGGACTTAGGGATAGGCGCACTTAATCAGCAAAGGACTAGGCACTCCATTATATATCGAAGAAATATAACATGCACAAACCTGTAACTTTTTATGCCAAATTTAGACATAAAATATCTGTAATGCGCCTCGTAAGAAAATTGGACGAAAAACACACCCAAAATGAATACTTTTCCAATTTAAACATCTGTTATATATATCATACATGTACATTTTGCTTGCGTGATAGATAATAACAATTAAGGATAGTGTCATAACAATTGTTAAGGATATGTAGTTTGAAAAACAAGTAATATCAATCATACTCCCAAAGATGTAACCAGATAGCTACAAAAATTAGCCCTTAAACCAGAAATCTTCACTTGGTGACCATTTATTAAACAAGCTAGCCAAGAGATAAATCTGAATTTTTTTAATAGTTTGTATCATCTTGTTTGACTTTTTTCTTTTACTTGTCTTACAATACGCGGAAGTAGCGAGGAACTATTGAAGCCTAAGCTACCCGAAGCTGTTGGAATCTAGAAAAAAGGGTTGTGCAGAGTATATCCGTAGATGAAGTTTTAGCATAAATACAATGGCAGACTCACATGGAAAGAAACAAAAAACATCAGTTTAGAATCTGATTGCTCGTAATTTGTTCTACTAGAAATATGGTGGAGACAGATACGAGACAAATATTTAATAATTTGTTTTACTACTAGTTAACATATTTATATTGCATATGTTTATAATTTACTTAATTACTACTTATATATACTTTTTTTTTAGGTTTTTGAAATGATATGAATTTACCATAGGCTCTTCCATGAACAAGATCCAATAATCTAACATATGATTTATGTTATTTTACAAAACTACATACATATCAAAGTTTCATTCTCCAATAAAAAAATCCGAAAAAACTAAAATTTTAGGTGAATTCCTTGACTTAAAAAAGAGTTTGTCATGTTTTTTTTTTGGACAAGAAAAGTTTGTCATGTTCCTTACATATTACTTTCACACTTGATTTGGTTGACTACTATTTTTAAATATTAATATATTATTTAATATTTGATGTTTAAGTTGTAACAGTTTTATATATTATCTTTCTTACGTCATTGATTTTTTGTATCATGAAAGATAAAATTAATTATATTTACTTTCGTATAACATTTTCTATATAAATAGTGTTGTTTCCAATCTTGATCAATATTTTATACATATTTCAATTTACATAACTTTCTTATCTTATTAATAATTTCAGTATCGTCAATCTTAAATTATAGTAACAATAAATTAGGAATGTCAAATACCAAGATTAAAATAATAATCTTAATTTGGTGGGTTTGTAAGTACGAATGTTGATGTTGTCGATGGTTTTGTGTTGTAGTATCGGTGTTTATGGTTATAGTGATAGTAGAGGGATATTGAATCACAGATAATAGTGATTATATTGTAAGATCTTATTGTAGTTATTATATATTGAAGCGTAAATATTTAGTAATTAATTTATTCAGTAGTAGTAAAAATAAGGGGTAAACATGTGTTTTTTTAATTAAAATATATTTATGATTATAAACTTTAAATTTAATAAAATTATGAAACAAAATATAAACAATAAGGGTAATCTATAATAATTTTTTCTAGATAATTGATCCCTCAAGAATATACTCACATCAAGCTCTAGGATGGATGGATAAGCTCCATTCTTAAAAAAAATACAAAAAAACTACACAACAATAGTGTTAACATTGTTCTAATATTGAATGGATGTATTGTGTGTGCACAAATTTCCAAATACAAGTGGCGGGTTGCACTTTTAGAGCCAAAAGACACTATAACACACTTCTACAGAAAATAATGTATACTCTTTTGCGCATTTCTATTGAACATTCTTCTTTCTTGACATGGAAAGGAGGCAAAGTCTAAGTAAAGAAAAGAAACACAATAATAATAAAGTATATTTCATGATCAATTACAAATATTATCTATCAGTATCTATATAAGGGGTAACTAATCTCATATTAATTTCGAGCTGGTGGTCCAGGACCGATGCTGCAGTACAAGGACAAAGTCATTTTTTGTCTTCCTCATCTTTATCTCTATCCAACTAACCATACCAAGGTGTATGGTTGGGATTACAGTTCACCGGCTGTGAATATAAATCAGAGATAGCTCAACCTCCATCTCAACCTCCGGTGCTCCACCTCCATCTCAACCTCCGGTGCTACACCTCCATCTCAACCTCCGGTGCTCCACCTTAGCTCTTGATGTCGCTATCTCAGCCTCAGCCTCAGCCGAAACTCCCAGCCCCTCCATCTCAGCAGCATCAGAAACAAGAAGCAGAAGGAGTATTACCAGCCTCATTGTTGCTAATGGTGACCTCATAACCCGACCCTCCCTCACTTGCTCTTGCTCCATTTTCTTCCGCAGCAGAGTTTTCCTCCAAACACAGGTCTCTGAGGAATTCATAACTGCAGTCATCAATGAGTCATCAATGAAACGCCACTAGTCCTGTCCGAATCAATACAAATGAATATATAAAATACAAAAAATTGTTAATCATAAACTATCCCAAAAAAGTACTTGTTTTCTGGCTCTGGACCAAGCTGCGGATTCTATGTTCATGATCATCCTATCTTGCTTCTTCTCCTCCACCATCTCTTCCTCTACAGGAACATATGTGCTTCTTGAACCTCTCGAACCTCTCGAACCTCTCGAACCACTTATATCCAACCCATATGGGTTTCTTTCTATTTTGGATCCCACCTATTCCGCCAAAAGGAACTGGACAAACCAGTGAACCCACCACAATATCTGTCACCTGTCTATATGCAGCTGCACTGCTGTTACCCACCACCATATCCTTTAGAAGGCCGTTTCGGGAAAAGTTTTGATAAGCTGACAGGACCAGAAAGAAGCATGACTTGGCGTGGCATAAGATTCCCTTACAGCAGAAGGGTTCCCATTTTGGTACATATGAAATGGCTATGTCTGAGGTGGTGGTGATGGTTGTGTTTTATTTGTATAAACCAGTAAAACAATATAGAAACTAATGCAGAAATAAAATAAAAGTAAATAAATAAATAAATAACTTTACCTGTCGAGGCTCGGATTGGATCCGATGTCTTTAAGGTATTTAGGCCACGTACATGTGTCTTATGTTTTGCTGGCTTCAACCTCCACGATACAACAACAAAACTATTCAAAAGAAACTGACACACGAATTCTTAAAAAATTTCAACGAACTTAATAAAGTTGCTTCTTTCTATCTCTCTCTTATAATTTTAATGCTTGATGCTTTAGAAAATATGAATGAAGAAAATGGTTTAGTTGGCCAACTATTTATAGAAGATGAAAGGTGACTTGCCAAAGTTTGTGATCTTTCATTTGGAGACACGTTGTATTAATATAAGATACAACGTTTACTTAATAAATTCCAAAGCTTGGGTTGGTTCAGATCGTATGAACCTAAGGCCCAAAAGCCCAATAAGGCTTATGGTCTAGGTTCTACCCCACCAGGCCCTTTTTTTTGTTTTGCTTTATAACAAAAAGAAATAAAAATAACATATATTGTTATTTTTTCCTTTTAATTTCTCCAGATTACATGACTTAATTTCTCATTAAAGTTAAAATGATTTTAACCAAGTGAATATATTACGTTAATCTTTACAACTTGAATAAATGTTTTAATATCCGAATCATTTCATTAAATTGAGTCACCGACTAACATCGTAAACATGGTCAACACTTAGGTAGAATCCCATTTGTCCAGCAGCCCCCACACAAATGGAAATTGACTAACCACCTTAAATTATTATGCAAAATAATGCTAAACACTTAAAGAGAGTGAGAGAGAAGTGCAGAAGAATACTACATCGAGAAAGGTAGCTTTTGGCCTTGAACCTTCTGTAGTAAGAGTTATCGGATTTACTTGCTAACTAGTGAACGTGATGTCTCCAACTATTCGGCTTTTGTGTAAACCAAGACAATAGAAATTACATAGTATACTTCCAAACATTATTTGGTTCTCACGGTTGTGTCCATTTACAGCCCTGGACAAATCCTAGTATTTCATGAATAACCGTCGGAGAATTTCGCCTTTAAAAAATTCTCGTAGGGCGGCCTTACCCATGTTATTCATATAGGTGGTATCTTGTCGAGAGTATTCTGCATTACCCTATCTTATGTTATCTAAGATACAAGAACCATTAAAAGTTTAACTTGTCCTTCACTATTACAACTAGCACTGTTTAATTTTGTCCTAGGAATGGTTTGGGGAGGTCTCCCCATAGTGCGTCACACCAAGTTGCAGTTTCATGATTCAGTTTTCCCTTTGAACCTAGATTGTGGGATGGGGTGACCCAAGACCCTTAATAGTTTATCACTGAGAATATATATTTAACTGGAAGAATCAATGACCGAACGAATTTTCTCTTATCGATGTTCACTATTAAAAGCTGGAGTTTCAAAATTAATTTTAGCCTGTGTGTGAAAAACAATTGAATCTTTCAGAGAAATCTGAAAGGTTTTTTCTAGCCACGTGCCTTCGGAAAAATCGATAAATTTTTTAATTTCTCTTTTTGCCACTCAAACATTAAAAAATTGTTCTGTAATAAAAAAAAATTGTTCTAAGTTTTGTAATGATCAATTGCTCAGAGTGAAATTTAAAAAATAAAAAATTGGTTAAATAACATATTCAGTCCAAAAAATTCTAAAGGTAATACGTTTTCCTAATTTACATGACCAACAACTTACTTTAATAATTGAATGGTTATTTATTTTTACCAACTTTTACCATTAAAAAGAATATAGTAGTTTATCTTTAAATGACGGTTTGTTCTTAGATATATATCTTTCAATTTGATTTCTTGCTTTTTCCTCAAAATATGAATTTTCAATAAATTACAAAATTAGACTATAAAAACATTAATTAAATAATTAATCTAAAAAACATATAAAAGTTTAAGCATAAATGATAATACACAACTAGTCCCATGTATATGAAAATAAGAGCAATTATACCCTTGGTATATGAAGCGTCGCAATACTAAAAAGTCTGGATTGACCATTTCTCGGTACATATATATGTAGTTCTAATTTAATATGAATAACAATTTATTTTGAATCACCTCTTCATCAATTTTATACTAACATATAAAATTAGAAGGAAAATTCAAAAATTGTCGATGTCTCCCCATTTGTGATGATTTAATCGTAGTTGGAGGCATCATTTTTAGTGTTTTATATAGTCTAGTAGTCGGTTTTATTATGAATTATTATATTTTCTTTTTTCTTTTCTTGATTTGATGATTTATTATTTTTAGAGCATCTTTGGTTTAATTGTTTGTTAATTGTGAAGCTTTAAAGATATATGGTAATTTATTAGATGCCAAATCAATTCTAAGAGATAAAGGAAAGAATATAATGATGGAAATTGGAGATAAAGGATGGAAAGATAAAGTTGCCAAATAAATCTAAATTCCAGCAGCTATCACCATAAAAGTGACCATAACTCAAGATTGGCTAGGAATTTGGAAGAACGGTCTGAAGAAAAAGTGTAGATCTATCTGTGACACTCAGTTTCGATATAAAGAACACGTCAAACGAAGTTGAAATAGAGAAGTTATGGCCGAAACAAATCATCAACATATTTTTACCTCTTCTATCTTTTAGGGTTACGAATTTGAGTTGGGCTTGGAGTCCAAGTTACTTGTCTTCCACTCCAAGAAAACGAATTAGGTCTTCAAATACACCTTTCAACCATTGTAAACATGTCCTTGCTCAGTGCCAAGTATAGGCTTAGTCTTTATTTGTATTTTCTCAGTTTTAAATAGTAGCTTAGTCCTTAAGTTAATATTCATCCTTAGTATGAAGCTATTCATCCAAGAAGTAAGCTGACCTGTAGAGGAAGACAAGAAGCAAGAAGTTGGAGAGTGACAAACTCCTCTTCTACATCTCTCCTTCTCTATATTTAAGGTAATTATCTATAGATTTGTGGCTTCACCATATTTCTAAGCTTTTATTCTGTAAGTTTTACTCTTAATTGTTGGGTTATTATTTTGTCCTAAATTTCATAATACTATTTGTTATTTTAATTGATTTGAGCTTAGCGTATATTGTTATTGTGTGCTTTGACTTATTATTTTCAGCCCTAGATTTGGCCAATCTTAGGACTATCCTTAGTAATTATTCACAACACCTCATAATCGTCTAGTAGCGATCCTACCTATATAGCCATATAGGTTTGATTTAATCACCAATCATTACTCAGGAATCCCTGGTAGTGGAGAGGTTGCTCCTAAGTCCACCCTGACAGGGGTTAGGTAGAATTTAGAATCCCGGTTAATATATAATGCTCAATTCACCTTAAAGGTTAGAATAACTACTTAGTAAGATAGACTCATATTAGTGACCCTAAGTTATCTGACTTACATTCATATTTAGTTATCTAACAAGTGCATTACATGTTACATGGTTTATACATTTCTCTAATTGTTTTTATCTTAATATATAAACCATTTTAAGCTTTCTTCTTAGAACCGGACTGACTTACCGATCACAGGACCAGGTTATAGGTGGAAGAGAGTCGTTGCCCAACAGTCAAATGTCATGTCAATCCAATCGTTGGACTAAGAGACAAACCACACCGATATACCGGTCAGATCACCGTGCCTATAAAAGAGAGCTTTATCACTTGCAACACCTTACCTCTTACACTTCAACTATTACACATATCATTCTCCTACAAAATTAGATGTCTCAATATATCAAAGTTAATCATCCAAGCTTGATCAAGAGCTTAAACCAAGAAGCTTCAAAGTTATTATCTGCTCAAGAAGAGTTTCATGCTTAAAGTTATATCTACTCTTTAGGAGATTGTTTATCATAGTTATTTCACCTCTTAAACACTTAGTATTTATCCTCTTAAGTCTAGTCTTTGTAATAGATAGATTAAGAGAGAGTTTGAGTATAGGGAGTATACTCGGTTTCCTTGTGTTGCGATAGCACAAGAGTTTTTCCTTCGTGGTATCGAAGTGATTGTAAGGGGTTATTGTGTTCTCGACCCGGTTAAGAGAGACACATGAGCTTAATGAAAAGCTTGGAAATCCTAAGGTGGTATACTTAGGTAGTGGATGTATGGATAATCGAACCATTATACATCGTTGTGTACTTTCCATCCCTTATCTCTTTACTTATCGTTTATTGATTGCTCATAGTTCTATTTATATAATACCTAGTTACCCTATTGCATGATCCCTTAGTGTTTGATATATATTGACTTAGAAGTTATTATTTAAACTTTAAAATATTTTTTGTTAGGCATTAATCTTATTAGTAATCCTATTCACCCTCCCTCTAATACTTTCACTCTTCTATGAACAAGATCCAGTAATCTAACTTATGACTGATGTTATTTTACAAAACTACATACATATCAATGTTTAATTCTCCAATAAAAAAATTCGAAAAAACTAAAATTTAAGGTGAATTCCTTGACTTAGAAAAGAGTTTGTCACGTTTTTTTACAAGAAACGTTTGTCATGTTCCTTACATATTACTTTCACACTTGATTTGGTTGATTACTATATTTAAATATTAATATATTATTTAATATTTGATGTTGTAACATTTTTATATATTATCTTTACTACGTCTATTATTTTTCTTATCATGAAAGATAAAATTAATTATATTTACTTTCGTATAACATTTTCTTTTTAAATAGTGTTGTTTCTAATCTTGATCAATATTTCATACATATTTCAATTTACATAAGTTTCTTATCTTAATAATAATTTCATTATCGTCAATCTTAAATTATAGTAACAATAAATTAGGAATGTCAAATAGCAAATCAATTTAATTTGGTGGGTTCTTAAGTATGAATGTTGATATTGTCGATGGTTTTGTGTTGTAGGAATCGATGGTTATGGTTATAGTGATAGTAGAGGGATATTGGATCACATATGATGGTGATTATATTGTATGATCTGATTGTAGATATAATTGAAGCATAGATATTTAGTAACGAATTTATTCTGCAGCAGTAAAAATAAGGGGTAAACATGTGTTATTTGATTAAAATCTATTTATGATTATAAACTTTAAATTTAATAAAATTATGAAACAAAATATAAAGAATAAGGGTAATCTATAATAATTTTTTCTAGAGAATTGATCCCTCAAGAAAATACTCACATCAAGCTCTAGGATGGATGGATAAGCTCCATTCTAAAAAAGAATACACGAAAACTACACTACGCTGCATCACACAATAATAGTGTTAACATTGTTCAAATATTGAATGGATGTATTGTGTGTGCACAACTTTCGTTGCACTTTTAGAGGTAAAAGACAGTAGGACGCACTTTTACGGAAAATAATGTATACTCTTTTGGGCATTACTATTGAACATTCTTCTTTCTTGACATGGAAAGAAGGCAAAGTCTAAGTAAATAAAAGCAAAACAATACGAAGAAAGTATATTTAAGATCAATTAATTTCGATTTGATGGTCCAGGACCGATGTTGCAGTACAGGGACAAAGTAATTCTAGTCTTCCTCATCTTTATCGCTATCCAACTAACCATACCAAGGTGTATGGTTGGGATTACTGTTCACCGGTTGTGGGCATAGAATATAAATCGGAGATGGCCGAACCTCCATCCCAGCCTCCGGTTCAGGCTCCACCTCAGCTCTTGATGTCTCTATCAGCCTCAATCAAAAATCCCAGCCCCGCTACCTCAGCATTATCTTCAGCTCCCAGCCCCTCCATCTCAGCAGCATCAGAAGTAAGAAGCAGAAAGAGGAGTATTACCCGCCTCATTGTTGCTAATGGCGACCTCATAACCCGACCCTCCCTCACCTGCTCTTGCTCCATTTTCTTCCGCAGCTGAGTTTTCCTCCAAACATACATCTCTGAGGACTTCATAACGACAGTCTTCAATGAAACGCCACTAGTCCTGTCTTAATCAATACAAATTAATATATAAAATACAAAAAATTGTTAATTATAAACTACCCCAAAAATGTACTTGTTTCCTGGCTCTGGACCGAGCTACGGATTCTCATGATCATCTTGCGTTGCTTCTTCTCACGTGCTATCCCAGCTTGAACTAAAAATTCTTCAAGCGTCATATCTCCGGTTGGAACTTGCGTTTGAGAAGAAGTGTTAATCTTAACACCTTCATCATTCGTCTGTTGAACTTCATTTGTCCCTATTTGGAAATGATCCGGTGCTGTTGAAATAATCTACCATATTCATCATTCCGGAGTAAAGTAGTAATGTACCTGGGATGAAATAGAAAAAGAAAAAAACTTATTTAATTAATTAATTGTGTTATAATTTCTTATTTACAAAAAAAAAAGATAAATACCTATATTTTGCACGTTTCACACAATAAATAATATAATATTTTTTTTGGATGGAAATAAATTGTATAATTAAATTACATTATAATTTTTTATTTTTAGCAAAATATATATTATAGATTCCTATATATTCTTTTACGCACTATAAATAGTATTGTAAATGAAAAAGTTTATAGTGAAACTTAATAGTATAAATTTGATATATTAATTTAATATATTAATTTATATGATAGATCAATAGTGTAGATTTATTTTTATTTATTTTATAACTAAAAAATTCAAAATTTTAAAAAAATAAGGGTAGGGAGGGATGACCCAAGACCCTTAATAGTTTATCACTGAGGATATATAATTAACTGGAAGAATCAATGACCGTACAAATTTTCTCTTTAGTTAAAAAAATTCTAAAGGTAATACTTTTCCCTAATTTTCATGACCAACAACTTACTTTAATAGTTGAATGGTTATTTATTTTAACCAACTTTTACCATTAAGAAAATATAGTAGTTTATCTTTAAATGACGGTTGGTTCTTAGACATATATATCTTACAATTTGATTTATTGTTTTTTCCTTAAAATATGAATTTTCAATAAATTACAAAATTAGACTATATGGACATTAATTAAATAATTAATCTCAAAAACATATAAAAGTTTAAGCATAAATGAAAATACATAATCAGTCCCATATATATGAAAATAAGAGCAATTATACCCTTGGTATATGAAGCATCCCAATACTAAAAGGTCGGATTGACCATTTCTCGCTACATATATATGTAGTTCTATTTAATATAAACAACAATTTATTTCGAATCACCTCTTTATCAATTTTATACTAAAATATAAATTAGAAGAAAAATTCAAAAAATGTATCATCCAAATTTACATGGTATATTTCTACTTTTATATAACAATTGGACTAGTGACAATGGAAGAATGAGTTAAAAAAAATTACCCTAATTTTTTTATAAGAAATAGATTCCAACATCCTCTATAAGCAAAATTATAGCCTCCCCAACCGTAATTATTAGTCCCTAATTTTAATTATTAGCTCTCCTGATCTAATTATTAGACTATTAATCATTCTTGAACTAGAAAGTACTTCAAATACCCCTAAGTTTTTAGCCCCCTCCAAAATTAATTTTTCTTCAAGTAAATAAAAAATACTCTAAAAAGCTTATAACATCTTACAAAGACAAGAAGCAACTATTTGTCTTCAAGTAAATAAAAAATTATTGACAAAAATATGCAAATAATTTTAAAAAAATTGAACCTGGTTGAAATGACATGATCAACGATCTAATATCAAAAAACTATTTAACGACGAAATTAAAATTGCCTTTGAAAGGGCCAACATCAGATGATATATACTATAAATAATTATCAAAGAAAATAATTTTGATGATAGTTTTGTGTAATGTGTATGTAATAGGTTGATGGGAACAAAGCCGACGGCAGCGGAGTTAGGGTTGGATAATGTTTATGAAAGACTATATGATTTATGAACAAGAATAGTTGGTGGCAGCAGAGTTTAGGGTTAGTGAAAATTGAAAATAATGTGATTTCTAAAGACCTTTTATATATAAATTAGGACCAAAGTTATTTAGACTCTAATAAGACCTTTTGTTTACACAATTTTTTTCGAAAGTTTTACAAATAGAAACACGTGTCGTTGGAAGATTATTCTATTATTTAATTTTTTATTAGTCAATTAAATAAATATTTAGTTATTTTTATATAGTGAATTATGTTAATTAAATTAATATTATATTTTTTCTAGAAGAATATATTATATTTTGTTTATCATGTTTAATTTTGTAGATTTTCATACAATATAATGTTAATGTCTCAAAAATATTGTCTACTTAGGATCACACTTTATCTTACCTTTTCTCTTTATTATCTTTATTAAAATATTTAAATTTATATTTCAATATTTAAATATCAAGACACTTTATAAACACTTTTATTCACCTGTCACGTTTCCTAGGATCACCTCACCTCAGTCCCCCAGTAGTGTTGAAATAGCTTAAAAGTTACCCTGACAGGAGTTAGATAGAAGTTAGAATCTCTACTATTGTATAATTACCAATTCACCCTTAAACAATAACATATAAAAATCATAACTAGTGGGGATTACTTGCGAGTTATCAAGCTATATTCCCTTCTCCTTGGTTTATCTACATTCTAGTCTTTAATTTAATCATTCGTAGTTAATTTTTCTTTTTGCATTCTTAGTATATACATAAAAATAATCAAATATCTATCTTTTTATCTTTCCTAGTTAGTTTAGCTACGCATTCTAGTACACTTCCTAAGAAAGCTGCATAGGAATTAACCTTCGTCGTCCTTGTGGAAATAATACTCTTTAATTATTACTTATCAATGATTTGTACACTTGCATTAGTTAGCTCTCTCGATTTGTGTATTATTTAGCTTATTTTATCGAACTTTGAGATACAACACTAACCCACTAGCTAGATTCGTTCTTGTGGAGGAAAAAATGGTCTGAACGCTTATTGATCACGTTAATAGAATCATCCCATATGTATCAAATACTTTATCTTAAATATGATTTGTGAATTCATTAAGTCTGATAATTATATCATATTTGATAGTAAATTTCATAAGAATAAGTAACAACTTAAAACACCAAAGGATGACAATACTAACAGCTGGTATAGTTCAGACGAGGGTAGGAAGGGCCATAGAAACCGGTCAGTTTCACCTTGAAGTTTGTAGCCTTGATGACCTTGACAATGTTCTCTAATTACTTTTAATCCTTTTCTTTTTTCCCAAATCAAATGTTTGGGTACTCATGTTGTATTTCTTGACAGGAGAATAAAAGTGGTCAAATCAGTTGGGGAAATTAGGGGATTTCCTGCTACATTCTTTTGAGAACCTCAACCACTGAACTGACGGAGGATTTCTTTCTGAGAGAACATAATTTCTAAAAACAGTTGAAGTGATAATTAGCCATAGATAAATGCTATATAATGAATAAACACGAGGGGCAAATCGCTAAAAAAATATCTCCCCACCAATTCAAATACCCGACTTAAAGAAGAAAAAATAATCACATTTTTGTTTCGGCGAGTACACCATTGGGTCACGAAAAATTGGAGAAACACCTTTATCATTTATCCAACTCTTAGATATATAGAGGCACATCTACAAGAAATTTAGACTTGAGGATTGATTATGAGAAAGACCTTTCCTTTTACGTTTGAAATCCTAGCTTGATCTCCCAATACGAAGATAGGGCGTATACAAGCCAACGTCATAAATAGACAAGTTATTATCATTTCAAAGAGGAAGTGTAGAAATTAAGGACCTCATCACCCAAAATTCTAGGCCCAAATCTTTTCCCTTATCCTCTTCACATGCTCCCAATTAACCTTTTGAATCTCAAGATTTTTATTGGGACCAAAACAGTCATCAACTGCATCTCCATAAGTTAGGCTTAGAGACTACAAATCACACTTTCTTAACTTAACACACACCTAATTGTTGTTCCATACTATATGGTTGGATAAAAGATATTTAATTCAACGACTACCTTTTTTGTTACGAGGGTACAATTGATACCACTATTTCTCTCTTTCTCATATTTGGCTAATATATAAAGACGTTGCAACAATCAATCAAGGAAATGCAATCTAATATAATACATCACCTAGTATAGAAATATATTATAGTATCCAAGAATTTAAGACGAGTTGGCTTGGAAAATTGTTATAGTTTTGGAATATTGAAGTAATTAAAGGCCAAATGGAACCTCAATCCTATATCCAAACTCGCCGAAGATGGGTGATGAATCTCGAACACATCATCAATAACCTTCGGAAATTTAACAAATCTAAGACTGTAAGAGCGGAATTCGGTCCCATAAGACATATGTTGGGATGGGGTTTTAGAAAACACGCTTCAGACACATTATGTATTACATACATCAATCATTCGACTTACAAGCGGATCGCCACTAATATAAGATGAATCCTTTTTTTTTCTTGAAGAGGTAAATCTCTACTTCCATCCAGGATAAGATCACTTAATATACCAAATAAGAAGCATCACATAATATACCAAATAAGAAGCATCACATTTGAAGAAGAATAATTATATCTAAAAATTGAAGAAGATGCATCCATTATAAGCATGCCCGATTAACTGGGCATCTATAAATGAGAAACGTTCTTGGTGGTGATAACCTTCCAATCAAATGATCGAGTTATTCGTAATGGATATCAAACACTTAATTATTGTAAACAAGAATAAAATTAAATTAAAAGAATAAGAAAATATGGAAAGAAAAAGTACCTCGAAAAATAGAAGCTCAAAATAAATAAGATGAGTTTTTTGTATAACTGCCTGAGGATAAATAAATTTACTCTGATAAATGATCTGATGAAATAGAAGAGAATAACTAGTAAAAATTGGGTGGGTACATATATAGAGTTAAATGGGTTGTTTGTCTCCCCCAAGAAAATAATTACTTAGACACCACCATAGAGAGAACACCACGTGCAATATCACAGAAGAATACATAAATGGACGGGAACGATCCCAAACCTATCCTACGTTAGGTAAATTGCGTTTATTATTCTATATTGAGACTTTTAGGTAGGAATTTCACAATATTGTATTGGATAATATATTAGAGGTTTTTTTGACGGATTATTCCATTTTGAGTATGTCAAATTTGCCTTGTGTTTTGAGGCATTGGATATTCATACCTCCTAACTTACATTAAGAGCAGTTGTTTTTTAATTTAATTATATTAGGTAAATGTTGTCATGTTTTTCCTTTCAAATATATCTTTCTTTAAGATAATAAATGATATCATATATAACTTGTGATAAATTCCAGTTTATGTCATTCCTAAAAATAAGGATGTATGGTGGAACTCAAACCTATTTAGAAATGATCATACGAGATACTGGATAAATCTAAAAACATTTAGGTGATTATAACACAGAGAAATAAAACATCAAGATTCTTCTTCAAGATGAGACATGAGTCTATTAAATGTGATTCTTATATATATTTATATATAATCGTCTAGATACGAATCACATTTAAAGAATAGACACATTAGTAAAAAGAGAAAAGTAACTTTAGCTATTGAAGTGTTCTACACATAAATGGAAACTTATTTGGTCTATTTAAAGTTCTAGGTTTTATTTGATGTAAATACCGATATATCCATAAAAAGATTCTTTCTAAACTAAGATAATGTATATTTCATGATGGACAATATTTTATTTTGGACAAGATAGGTGACCCACTTGCTATATTCATTCTTGTGTAGGAAAAAATGGCATGAACGCTTCCACAACGTATATTGTTGAACATATATATAGACACAACATCTTTGTATTGTATACTTCATTTGAAATATGAGTTCTGAATTCATTAAGTATGATAACGAATTCATATTTGATAAGAAATTTTCCCTCGAATACATCACAACTAAAAAATACCAGATGATAGGTCGTTGGTCTTCAAAATACCCAATATATATGAAATTGAAGGTCTTCAAGCATATTTTTAGATCACCTTAAAACATCACAAATATGGAAGTAACACATGAGCTGCATGTCCTCACATCCTAGTCTATATGACCAGGCTCGTGATATCTATAAGAATCACACTATAAATATTTATGAATATACATGTTGCAACAATCTTGTATGTATTGCCAAATATAGGTATACTGATGTCGGTTGGGGCGTGATAAATAAACGATAAATAAATATGCAGCTAACACCCTAACCTAAATACGTTGCTCACTGCAAGTATCACAGGTCGTAAGCAAGATTTAATGATAAGATGAATTCGTTCATCAAAGATTACAAAGGTTAGGAAGAACTTATGCAATATAAAGTGTAAAGAAGAAAGTTATAGAATAATACGCTGAAAATAAAAGACTTGGAAATATTTGTTTGGTTTTTAAAGACTCTAAATAAAATAAAGACATGAAAATAAATAAGAGAAGAAGATAGTATAAGAGTTTAGCTCCAGATCTAGCAAGTAATCCCTACTAGCCTTGTTATAACCTATTTATGTAAGAGAGAATTGTGTGATATGCAATAGCCAGGATTCTATGTTCCTTCTAACCCCCTTCCAGATTACTAGGGGACTTGGGTCAGGGACCCTGCGCAATGATAGGTGGTTAATCTCAATGCCTAATGATTATCTAGTTAGGCAAGACCTTCCAGATCATTACCGTACACTAGACATTTATGTGGTGTTTCAATAATTAGACACCCCTTCCGGGTGACCATCTAACTACTATGATAATCCTATATGTTGGCCACCATAAGAACTACAGAAAATATATCAAAACACATTAAAGCAGAGAATAAAACACTAATTTCAATTAAATGTAAACATCCCAAATTATATATATATATATATATATATAAAAGTCTAGGGTTCATACCCATATGATAATTTCAAGCTAAAATAGAATTAGTTCTACTCAAGAAAGAAAATAAAACAATTACAAATTTGAAGGAGTAGGAAGGCATGAATTGTTGTCCAACTCCTTCTGGTCTTCTCTTCTCTTGATGTAAGCTTCCTCTTGGTTTAAAGGCTGACCAAGGATGATTTTTTCTCTATGGTAGGAATGAGTATATATAGGCCCTTGGTCGAAATTAGGAGTAATCTCCAAGTTAAAGAGTCCATATCTTACAAAAATTTGTATTCCTAACTTGTAGGAAGGGATAAACCTTAACACATTTTGTTTTAGTCATATCTCTTTCGTAACTTTATCGGATTTTGACGTTCTTTATATGGAAACGACCGTGTTGAAAAGACCTAGTTGTTAATATAAAAATATCTCTCTAATTCCAAACGGTTTTTCTGCTGTGAATTAATTAGTGAACATATGTGCAGATTTGACAACTTCTTTACATTTCAAATATATCCAAACTCTTCCTTTTTTACTTTGACTAAGAGTTTTCCTTTACTTTTCCTTTTCAAATCAGTTTCCATAGGTGTAATAGCTTCTATATATCTAAGTGCTACACAATTAACACACAAACTACGCGCAAAAGCTCATAAAATATCAGAACACCTAAAATTAGACAAGAAAGTATAAAGCATAAATAAATGGGGAAAATCCTAAAATTAATAATTAAATAACCCTAAAATGATGTCTTAAATATAGATTAATTGATCAAAAACAGAGAAGCATCATATACTAACATTCTTCCACTACATTGTAAAAATTGGTATGCAAGATACCATATCATCCCTATCTTGACAATCAACAATCTGATGGACCACTATATTGTGATATATGTAAATCGCAAAACCTATAGGTTAAGTTAACATATGATTCTATCTTGTGGGTTATACATATTTCACTTACTAGTTCACTCACTTTATAATCTCCCTTGATTGAGATCCCTTAAGCGTAAATTTACCATGAACTTGAGTATCATAGCGTCATTGAAAACTTCTTCCCTAGTGGTCTTAAGATTTACGACTTGAGCAGGACAATACTATCTCGAATAGGTTTCAAAGATCTTAGTAAATTATTTGTTTGATGGGTGATTTTTTTACTTTATCAACAATCCAAACTTGTAAACATAAGTCTACAACTCATTTGCCATTCTTATGAAGAATGGAATTAGCAATTGATGTCCTAAAAAATATTATAAATCATTATTATTTAACTTCATAAAAGCATATTATATATAACTACTATAATTTATATATCATTTATGTATAGTTAGATTTAAGCATCATTTAATGTTGGAATATTTGTAATTACTTAAGTTTATCGATCTAGTTAGCCATATATATATAATTATAAAACGTTTACCATTTGATCAAATGGTACTCTACTAAAATTCAAATTCTTCACTAACTATTACTTTATTATAGATTACAAATATATTAAAAATATTGATGAATCCAAAATTTTAGCATACAAATATTACAAACATCTAACCAAGTCATATTTTACTAGTAAATAAAAAATCCCTAATAAATATAAAAATATTACAAATAAGTTAAAATATCAAATTTAACAAACTATATAAAATAACATATAAACATTGTTTTTGATGAAAAATTTATAAAATTAAACATGATTAATAATATATAGTATATTCTTCTAGAAAAAATATAATATTAATTTAATTAACATAAATTACTATAAAAAAGTAACAAAATATTTATTTAAATAACTAAAAGTAAAATTACATAAACTATACACATCTTTATTAGACTTCATATAAGTTATAGAAAAATCTTCTAACTATGTTTGTTTTGACTCATTATAAATCACACTCTTACATTTCCATTAACCCTAAACCAAGTCGCCACCATTCATACTTGTTCATATATCACATAGTCTTCCATACATATTATCCAACCCATTAACATAATATTGCATACCCATTAGACAAAACCATCATCAATTTCTTTGATAAAATATACTTCATATACGTTGACCTCTTCTTAAAGGCATTTTTTATTTTTGTGGATCATAACATTTCAACCAGGTTAAATTTTTAAAATTATTATATATTTTGTTTAATTAATTATATATAATTGAAGAACATAATTGCTTCATATATGTTTTTTACATGGAACTAAGAGAAACTATATGTAAGATTAATTAATTATGTCATATTATACAACATGTTTTTATAGTTATTTTGAATTTGGGTGTAGATCTGTTTACAAATATCTTTAGTGGAACTTAATTATAAATGCTTCAATTTTTTGCGAAATTATTATATTGAGAATTTAGTTGGATTTTTTTTGGCTATATATGTAATAGTATCACTAGACCTTTAACTAAAATTCTGGATGTGAATTTTTTATCAAATCATTTAGCATAAATAAGAGAAAATATTAAATGATTAATTAAATTTGCAATTTAATTTGTCTAATGGAGAGAGGGGTAGGTGATGTCTCCCTATTTGTGATTAATTAATCTAGGTTGGAGACATCATTTTAGGTGTATTAGGATAATTAATATTCGATTTTTAGTCATATTATTATATTTTCTTGTCTTGATTTGATGATTTATTATGTTTAGAGTATATTTGGTTTAATTGTTTGTTAATTGTGAAGCTTTAAAGATATATGGAAAAGATGTCAAATCAATTTTAAAGGGATAAATTAAGAAGATAATGATGGAGATTGGAGATAAAGGAAGAAAAATATAATATTGGAAAAGAAAAGTTGTCAAGTAAATCTAAATTTCAGCAGCTACGTCCACTAAAGTGATCATAACTCAAGATTGGCTGGGAATTTAGAAGAATGGTTTGAAGAAACAGTGTAGAGATTTCTGAGATGATCAGTTTCGATATAAATAACGCGTCAATCAGAGCAATATTGAAGAAGTTATGGCTAAAACAAGACAGCAACAGTATCTTACATTTTCTATATTTTAGGCTACGAATTTGATTTGGAAAAGAAATCCAATACTTGCCTCCTACTCCAAGAAATCCGAATTAGGGCTTCCTGGACTCCTATAAATACATCTTTTAACTATTGTAAACATGTCCTTGCTCATTTCTAAGTCATATATTAGTCTTTGCTTGAATATTAATCTTTAGTATCAAGTTTATCATCCAAGAAGCAAGCTGACCTATATAGAAAGTCAAGAACCAAGAAGTTGGAGAGTGACAAACTCCTCTTCTACATCTCTCTTTCTCTATATTTAGATTAATTAGCTATATATTTGTGGCTTCAACATATTTCTAAGCTTTTATTCTATAAGTTTTACTCTTAATTATTTGGGTTATTATTTTATCTTTAATTTCATGATACTATTTGTTATTTTAATTGATTTGAGCTTGGCGTATATTTGTATTATGTGATTTGACTTATTATTTCCAGCCTTAGATTTGGCCAATCTTAGGACTATCCTTAGTAAATGAGTTAACACCCGGAAGGGGGATTCAATTATTGACAACACCACATAATCGTCTAGTGTGCGGTAGAGATCCTGACGGGTTTGCCTAACTAGATAGGCATAAAGATTTGATTTAACCACCGATCATTACTTAGGGTCCCCTTACCCAAGTCCCTTAGTAGTGGATAGGTTGCTACTAAGTCCATTTTGACGGGGGTTAGGTAGAATTTAGAATCCCGGTTAATATATAATGCTCAATTCACCCTTAAGGTTAGAATAACAACTTAGTAAGACAGGCTCTTATTAGTAACTCTAATTTATTTGACTTACATTCATATTTATCTATTTATTTTTATTATTTATTTAATTACGTTAGATAATTATTCATCTTATCCTATTTTTATCTAAATACCTAAATCCGTCTACGCTTATTTAATACAAGTAGATCTAACGGATTAAATCCATACGAACGAACTTTTCTTATCAACTAAACTTGCAAACAATCTGTAATACTTGCAGTGAGTTTTTCGTGGTAGTCAAGGGTGTGTGTCCTTTAATATTATCTTATTTATCTATTTATTTATCACACCTTTGCTCCACCAGTAGGTCTAGAAGAAGTAATAGTATTTTGGCTTAGGTTTATTTCGAATGGAACACAGATGGTTAGAGATTTTATTTAAATGTCAAAAAATATTTTTAAATTAGAGACAATTAATGGTTAAAGTTATTTTTAAATAAGAGATCATTAATACTTGAGATATCATGTCATATAATTAAAAGAGAGAATCTCTTTATACACCTCATATGTATGTAAAAAAAGTATAAGAGATATACTTTTAAATGTCCTTTTTGCTTAAATGGTTACTCTCATTTACTTATCAAACCTCCACTTAATATAGCCTTAAGCCGTTCAATACTTATAATTTGTCTGAGCACATTGATTACTTCTCTATAAATTAGTATACAATTAATATTAGTTGATTCTTTCTCTCTTACTATTTTATTTCTTACTTCAAATCTTGCTGCTTTGCAACCTTCACTTAGTTGCACCTCATCTTATCCCTATGACCATCTCTCTTTCTTTGAATCTTTCTTATTATGAACTCCACCGTATCTATGCACAAGGTTCCATAGCTTGTTCATTTCTTACGTCAAGTAATGAAATCACATATGTCGAAGCAACATAAGAGGAGTAGTGGAGGAAGAACAAGAGTTTCAAACTAAACGCAGTCTTCTTAAGATCCAGGTTGTCCATGGTTTCTGGAGATGATGGTCAAACCATGTGCTTCTTTTCATCCAACAACAACTCCATATCTCAAGAACCACCATTTATAGGTGGAATGTGGAGGCATAAGCTCGAGAAATCAAGAGATGATCCCTTACTTCCAAGCACAACAACCACCATTATATTCTTGAGGTAAATATATATAGCGAGTTAAAGCATTGAGAAAAAATCAAAAAATTCGTTTACTTTCAGATTTAGAAAGGTTATTCCTTTAGTCTAATAAATTAAGGGATTTTGTTTAGATTATTGTTTTGTGAAGTGGGGATAATGATGACATATATGTGTAATAAGATGGGATTTGGTAATGATATTATATGTGTTTGCTTTATTTCCTTAACTTTGTGGGCTTCGTTCAGAGACATCTTGTATAAAATTATATACTTTAAGTCTTGTCAAGATTGGGTAACTTCCCATTATTCTTATAATGCACCAAACTAGTACATGCTCGGAGTTAAGTGATATTGTTTTGTTTTGGTTAGGTAATGTTTTGGCTAGCCCCATTCTCAAGATTCAATAGGCCTTTCATTCCATCACAGTGGATGGAACTTGAACACCAGACTTTAGTCTACAAGCATATAGTTAATAATGTTTTAGTGCCTCAGAACTTTCTTTTCTATGTCCAAAAAACTCTCCCTCTATCATATATATTGTTATTAATCCAAGTAAAATAAGTATTAGATATGAGTAATGTACCATTGTACTTATTAAATAATAGAGGTTACGCCTTATATCTGAACTTTGTGTACTACCATCTCAATCCACACCTTGACATTTTGTTACCCACTTCTCATATCATATATAAGTACGTTTGCAACATACCTATAATGTTGTACATACATATTTCAATAATCCTAATATTATATGAAACACAACTAAACGCACATGTATGTGATACGTAAAATCATATATTTAAGTATAAGCTATTGTGAAAACTACTAGTTAAAAACTTATGGGCATTTTTTCAAACACGTAGTGGACACAAAGTTTTAGCAAAGGGGTTTTGAATAACCTATTGAGGAAAAATAAAAAATCACTTAGAATGCAAGACAATATAACTAGTTATAGGATTGAAATATAACTAAACACAATGAAATAAATAAATTAAAGAGTAAAGGAAGAGAAGCGATACAACTAATTGAATGTGGTTCGGCTCCTAGAAACCTAGTCCACCACATAAAGTATATGCACACTTAGGATTTCAAACTCCTCCATAATAACTCCTTGTGTATCTTGAAGGTGAGAGCACAAAACTTTACAATCTCTCTGAAATAACCTTAGAAGAAAACCATTAGTGTTATCACCTTCACTATCAAACCAAGTGGACAATATCAACTCATTATATACCAATTCAAAAGCTCATGATGCCTTCAAGTTGTGTATTACCACACAATCATGAGTAAACAATCTCCACTCCTGATCTACCACTTCACACTATGTGATTCCTTCAATATTTGTCTCTACACCACACAAGCTATAACTCACTCTTGTTTAGTCTATGGTAGAACAACTTCTGCATTAGACCAAGAGCAAACTCTATGTTTTGTGATTAAGCCTAATATACTTAGCCTAGCCTCTATAGTCCTAATAAATAGATTAAAAAGTGTTTAAAGGCTAAAAAGCAATATAGATATATGGACAATATATCTCTTTGACACTTATCCTCCGAATATGTGACTTTAAAGGGATTATCTTAAGAGCTCCTATATATAGACAAAAAACGTCCAACAGATGCGTACATGTATTGCCTTCTGGTTTGCTAATTTTTGAACAAATGGATGTTCGGTTCTTTTTTTGGATGCTCGGTGACGTGGATCAAATAGGTTCTTGACATATAGTACACTAACATATATTTTAATGTCCTTTCTAGCCGTTATCTCTTAACTCGTAGATACCCTCCTTTGTTCATACACTTGGAGTCGAGTCTTCAAATTTAACGATAAAGTATATCGAGTATCTAGTTTCTTTTCTTTAGATGTCCCGTCTTTATCTTCTCTGGCTTCTACATGGTACACTAATTCGTTCCATATATTCTTTGTTCCAGAGGCCATATCTCCTCTTCTTTCCAACTATATTCTTGGTAGTCCACCATTCTTATGTGCCTGGAGGTCTAATACTCTCTTCTACTCAGCTCTTATCTCAAATAGATTTAGGTAGTACGCCTTTTTTATGTTCGGAGGTCCGCAATTATTCCTCTCTTCATATTATTCATCTAGCCATCTTAGACACTACGTTATTCAGCTTTTCAGATGTTTGACCTTGTTCTACTAGTGATGTCAGATGGTGATTTGATTCTCGCGGGGACGAATTAGATTTCTACAAGAGCTTTATGAGGATCATGAATTATTCCATAATATAGAGATTTATAATTTTGTACAATATAAATTCTTATAGTGTAATAAACTCATAATTTTTATTACTTGATTAAAATCAAATAAATGTTGTAATAAATAGGTTTTAGGGTGAAAAAGTAATAAATGTCACCCTTTGCTAAAATATGTTTTTTTACCCAAAATTGGTGTTAACTCTGATAAAGTGATAGGTAGATCGAAGTTATTTGATATATTTATAATTATTATTTGTATTTGATATAGCCATTGAATAGATTATTTCTAAACTTAAGATGATGTATGTGTCAAGATGGCTAACATGATATTTTGAACAAGACAGGCTAGTCCACTTGCTACATTCATTATTTTGGAGGACAAAATAGCCTTAACGCTCCCACAAATTATATATATATATATATATATATATATATATATATATATATATATATATGTGTGTGTGTGTGTGTGTGTGTGTGTTTGAAAATTCTGATAGACTCGATGCCTTTGTATTAAATAATTCATTTGAAATATGAGATGTGAATTAGTTAACTATGATGATAAATCATATTTGATAGGCAATTTCCCCTGGATATATCGCAACCAAAAAACATAGAATGATGAGTCATTGGTATTCATGATAATCAATATATATATATATATATATATATATATATATATATATATATGTCTTTAAGCGTACTGCTCGAGCACCTGAAAACTTCACCAAGAAAAAGTATCACGTGAGCAACATGTGCTCACATTCTAGTCTATATAAGATTAGTCTAGTTATATATATTAACAACACTGAATTTTCACTAATACATGTGTTACAACAATGTTGTTTCCATTACCATTGATAGGTTGAGTAATATGCTTCTAAAATATGTAAGTAATATTCCATTTTATCCTTATCTTGACACTTGACAATCCGATGGACCATATAATTTTGCTATATGTAATTGAAAAAACCTATAGGTTAAGGTAACCTATAATTTTCTCTTGCAATCATACATATTTCACACCCTAGTTCACCGCTTATAAAATCTCCCTGAGACCCCTTTAGAAAAACTGACCATTAGTTACGGAGTTCCATAAAATGTTTCTTCTGCGATGTTCTTATGGAGTTGCTACGTATGCTCATAAATGATATTTTTGATCTATAATCCATCTGAGCTTGTAAACATAAATGTAGAACTCGTGTATCATCCTTATTGAGAATGTAATTTGGAAATTAATGTAGTAAAATGCTTCAAAAATTATAAATATTTAACTTAGACGAAAAATATTTTGTATAACAAGTATCATTAATGATACCACTTCTGTTATTGATTTTTTTTAAGCATCTTCGAATAATTAGAGTATCTTAGAATATCGTAATTATTCATGTTCATCCATCTAGTCAACCGTTTGTTTATAAAATTAAAGCACGGTTAAAAAATATCTAAATAAGACATATTTTACCAATAGATCATATTTTAACTAAAATGTTTCAAATAAATTAAAATAAAAAATTCAACATATTATATATAATAATAAACTTTTAATAACATTGTATGAAAATTGAAAACTTTAAACATGATAAGCATTATATAATATATATTCTACTAAAAAATATAATATTAATTATTATTATTATTTAATGACATACAATGATAAAAGATAATTAAAAAATTATTTATATAACAAATTGTAGAAAATAAAATTATAAAAAAATTCTTTCAACTAAGTCTTTCATATTTATTTATACTTTTATTTTTTTAGGTTATATCATCTTCCATTTCTAATATCAACCCTAATCTCTGTCCGCCGTCTCATTTGTTCTTCTTCATACATCAAATCATTTTAAATTTCTACCATCCAACCTTGACCTTTAGCAGCCTTTTCTTTCACCTACTACACAAATACAGGCAAAACTATCAGAATTATTTTCATCTAATAACCTTTTAAATTATATCCCATCTTCTATTTTTTTTTAAATCTAATTCTTGCATCTGATATAGATTGTTGATGATGACATTTCAATTAGATTAAATTTTATTTTAATTATAACATTTATTTTAATAGTTTAATTATTATTATTCAATCAAAACTACTTGTTTTTCTTCCTTTCTTTCTTATGAATATATGCTTTTTAATTACTCATTAACATTTTTAGGGGATCGAAAGAGAAATTGATTGATTATGTTCTTCTTATTCTATAATATGTTTTATGTACAATTTATGAAGACACAGACAACAACAACTCAACCACAGATAGGCCCTAACTTTCCCCATTGTCACAAACACCCTCTACCCCTTTACTGCGCTAATTATTATTTATACATATCACTCTCATATAATATATATCCACACTTATACTAGTAGTGAGAGAAAGTAAAAGGAGATTGAGTGTGCATATGGTCTACAAATGGGTAAATTCAGCAAAGGACAATTGTCAGTGCACCACCAACAACAACACCAAGTTGGTGGTTCTGGAATCATTTGCGGTAGATTTTCAGTGGGGCTCTCAAGAATTTTCAGACAATGCAGCTTCAAATGCATTTTTGTTTTGCTCTTCAGTTTAGTTGTTTTCGTTTCTAGTTTATTTTGGGTTCACCCTCGTCGTTCCAAGCTGCCCGCTCAGTTCGATGCAAACAAATTCATTAAACATAGTAGTACTCTATTTTTTTTTGTACATTTTCATATTAATTATTTCTGAGGATATGATATTGATTAATTATGTTCTTGTGTTATTGCAATTTCTATGTTTTTTTTATGATAAATGAATTATAATTTAAGAAAATTGATCTCCATATCTAGATATGTTTTGGGGTTTAATTTGGCTTCTCTATAGCTTTATTTATATATTATTATAGAGATGTATGTATAAACAACTATTAACACTGCGTTTAGTAGTGATAATTTTATAAACACAATTATTAACACTGCATATGGCTGGAATGGCTATGTCAGTGGTCGCTAAATCGTAGTCGCTTGGTAGCGAATGGTCATTTCTACACTTTGTCGATCACATATACTCGCTAATACTTTGTTGTTATTGGCTGATTGCTAATAGGTTATATTTGTGATCACCAGAGTACGTGTGGGATCTTAATGACCCTTCATCGGCTAGTATGGTGGCCGCTAAATGACATAGCATTTGTGAACGGGTTGTCGGTGCTCGTCGAAGTTTACTTTAAAAATAATATAAAACCCCATTAGCAGTATGTTCTAAATCTTTGATTTCAGTTTAAATATATGTACCCGCTCCAAATTTAGTATTACAAACAATGTATAACTCATATATTTCATAAAAAATGTAAAGAATCGAATGGACCATTATACAAAAAGTTGTTATCTCAAAAATGTGTAGTTGTTTTGCTCCCAGTTTAGTTGTTCTCGTTTCTGCTTTAGTTTGGGTTCTTCCTCATCACTCTAAGCTACTAACTGAATTCGCTACAAACAAATTAAATAAACACAGTCCTAATATTTTCTTTATTTCTCAAAAATTATATGTATAACAAAAGGGGTAACTTGTAGTAATCAATACTCATACACTTTTTATACTTATACAAAGAATTTTTTTGACTTGTAATTAATGTTTTTCTTTAGATATACACGAATTAATTAACATACTTTGACATAAGGTGTAAAACGTGAGTGTTACAAAATCCAGACCATAGTCCTTAAAGTACATGAATTACCAGACAAACTTGAAGGAAAACAAATGCTTAATATAAGTTAGTTTTTATGTTGTTAATGATGGTGAGCATCGTTGCCTTGTCTTAACAACTTGATCATTTGCAGCCCCACCTAATTATCCTCCAAGTTGAAATCAATACACAACTCTAGCAATAGATTTTTTTCTTGAATGTTTAGTAAGGATAAAAATGTATATACACCAATACTTACATGTCCTCAGTTATCGATGATGCCCATATATAGACATAATCCTAATAGTTTGCATAATAATATTTCATAATATAATTTACAATATAATTAACACGTTCTAGATAAGATTTATAATTGGAAAACATATCATATTCAAAGCAATTATGCTCACTATATATTGTAGATCGTTTTGACGGTATTTAATTACATCCCTGATGCCTCAAGAAGAATACATCAAAAGATCATTAGAGACGACACATCTTTCGTCTCTAAATATTGTTCATTAGAGACGACAAAAGTTGCAGATCTTTAGAGACGGAAACTGTTGTCTCTAAAGATCAATATCTTCAAAGACTACAAGTTTTTGTCTCAATAAATATCTTTCAAGACTATTTTTTATTTGAATTAAGTTAAAATAAATGTCGTCTCTATTGATGTTGATCTTTAGAGACTACATATTTTCGTCTCAAACGACCTCATTTCGTCTCTAAAGATTGGTCTTTTCCAACGACATTTGTCGTCTTCATTGACACTTGGTCATTAGAGACGACAATTTGTCTAATTAGAGAAGAAAAATATGTCGTCTTTATTGTTCGGTGGTACGCGTAATAAATTTCAGCAGTGGACATCTTCGATCATCAAATCCCAAATCCTAATTTTGACTCCCGATCCTAAACCTAGTCCAAAAAGGTCCCATCCAAACTCTTCCTACAACCACACAATTTTTTATACATCATTCTCAGAGGATTTCAAGGTCCACCTAGACGTGAGGGCCCCACTTAATCAAGATATTTTACGTTAATTTTTCCAAAATTAGGTATTTTCTAAATTTATATCTTTCTAATTTTTTTCGAATTTATATCCTTATTTGTTTAATTTAGAATATAGTTATTATCTCGTACTAATGTGTTATATTTAGATAATCGGTTAATATATATCCGTTAAATTCCTAAATTTTCTTATAATTTAAGTTTATTTTAATATAGACAATGATTTCGGTCAATAAGAGAGCTTGGATTAAATCAATTAATTAGATACTTGAGAATTTGTGTTGGTTGTGAAGGATTTTATTACATTTGCGGAAAATCACATGGATAAAACAAGTCAAATTTTTTGTTTGTGTAATAAGTGTTTAAATAATTAGAAAAAGGGTATAGCTAGTGTACAAGCCAATGTTCTAAAGAGCAGGTTTTCGTCCACCTATGAGGTATAGACAGAACATGGTGAAATAGAATAGATTCCCGTTAATACCTCTACCAGTATCGTAGGTGACGAAATAATGGATGTTATAGATGACTTGGGGCCGAGTATTAATATCGAGATGCGTGACGAGAATAATCAAAAGACAAATTGTGGTTGTTTTGACGCTGTGTATAAAAAAATGGAAAATGAGTTATACCCTGGTTCCATGGCTATGGGTTCGTTGAATTTCATTGTTAAGTCGATGCACATCAAGGTCAAGAACAAGTGGACGAACACCTTTTTTACTGAGCTTCTTCAAGTGTTGCGTCATGATTAGTAATAATTGTTTAGTTGTGTTGTTTGAGTGTAAATGGTATAACACGGACGAGCGAGCTAAGAAGAGTAAGTCGGAACATAGAGCAACCATTATCAACACAACTTCTTTTTGGTGGAGTCTCTGGCCTTATATTATTGCTACCCAGTAAAAAAGGGTCTATTATACCGATGAAATAAACGCAAAGAAGTCAAAAAAAAGGTGGAAAATGCTATGAGATATAAATGATCAACACTGATGGAGTCCCTATTTTAGGGTGTTGAATCAGTAACACCTAACACATTCCTTTAGTCGATGACACATATGATGGGAAATTATGTTTGAGTACTGGAGAAGGTATTGAGATTGATCTGAAGGAGTTGGGGTATAATCAAGTGATTGAAGATGATACGATGATAATGATGAATTTTCAGACGAAACATTGAATGCGTATGGAGATGACTTGGTGGAGCAACCGATATACATCGACAACGATGATGAATTTATATCCTTGGAAGGTTACGAGACAAATTAATTATATGTTATTGTAATTAATTTTAATTTAATTCATATCACCGGAAGCGACAATGATTATTTTTATAACTGTTTTGATCTCCTTTGATTTTGTTTTCCATAATTGATTTGGTGTTATTAGATTAGTGATTGTGTTTTCCACAATTGATTTGGTATTATGTGATTAGTGATTTGTCTTTACAAAGAAGATTATATACTTAGGTTAATCACGTAAAAATGCTAAACACAACTCAACATCGTTCACCGCCATTAATATGTAACCATCTTTGTTCAATTCGAAAAACACAACTATCAAAACTTAACAAATTACTAAACTCAACATAACATATTATACATTGTAACTCAAATAAAATAAAATAAATAAAATTTAAAAATTTAATATAATATTTTTTATATAAATATAATTTAACTTGACCAACATATAAGAAATAGAATCTAAAAAATTAAAATTAAAATTAAAACCCAAAAACTTAACCAAATTAAAAAAATATATAAAATCCAAAATATAAAAAATGGAATCCAAATTTCAAACCACTTTATGGCGTATAATTCCTGTCGAACACCATATCCATTTGGAAAATTCTTCCATCAAATATTGGATGATCCTACACCAATTACATTAATACACATACCCTATGTTTTAAACTTGAAAAAGTAACTAACACATTAATCTAATGACATGTGTTTTGTTATAATAATCAATGACCGTGATATGAAAATTGGACCATCCAATATTGGATGGAAGTATTACCCTTTTCCTAAAGGGGTAAGACTTCCATCTATTGGATGGTCCAATATATATATCGAAGCCATTGATTAAAATAACATAACACATGTCATTAGATTAATAAATTAGTTACTTTTTTATGTTTAAAACATTGGGTATGTGTATAAATTTAATTGGTGTAGGATCATCCAATATTGGATGGAAGTATTTTCCTTAGGAAAATAACAATTCTATCAATTTCTTTCATTATCATTTCTCCATCTCCATTTCAGCGCTCCATGCCGCACAAACTTCAAACCCTGCCGTCCAATCTCGCCGCCCGCCTGTCCTTTCTCGCCGGAATTCACTCCACCTTCCACTAAAACCTTCATGTAATATTAATTTATTTCATTCCTTGATCCCTTAATTTCATTGTTAGTTTGTTATGTAGTGCAATCTAGGGTATAGGGTACTATATCTAATTGAGAAAGAATTTAATATAAGGTGTAACAAGATGGATATCTAAACTCTCCCAAAAGGTCCTATTCCGACTTGAACTTCATGCATTAATACGAGCGTTTGAATTGTTAAACTTAAAGTAATTACTTCTTTCTTTAAATTGTTAAACTTATTGTGGTCTTCTGTTTAATTGAATACATATTTGCTGACAAAAATATATTGATTGATCCATGTTTTGTTGTTTTACATAAACTTTGCAAATCACTATTTGTAATTAAATTTTTTTATGTAATTGGTTGTGTTTAAGGGATGATGTTTGGGTTGCAGATCCTTTTAATTTTCTTATTGATAGAGAATTAGTCAGAATGTCTCTTGAAAAGTTTTTACTTGCTAAAGGCATTTCTGCGAGTAATAACTTTTTTACGCCATGTTAATTGCACCATTGGTCCCCGTAGTAAGCAATATAGCCAAACATACAGGAGAAAGCATTGGAGATTGTACATTAAAGCTGTAGCACCATGAACAGAAGAAAAGCCTTTTCTGGGTTAGTGCAGTTCATGGTTCAAATCCAAGGTAAAAATACGATAGTTAGACTATTATTTGCATTCATATAAAAAGCATTTTCTTTGAATATTTATAACCTTGGAGAAATCGTATGTTTACATCCGTTTGTGTTCTCAAGTCAAAGTGTAAATAAGTAAAATCATAATTAACACTATGATACATAATTTTTTTAAAACATATGAAATTGTAACTACAACTTCTAATGATAGAACAATGAGATTGTGGAAGGTAACTTTTAATTTGACACTGATTAAAAAAATTACGTGTATATATGCTAATAAATACAATTTATTTCACTTCAAAAGATCGATGCAGATGAGTTTTTAAATCAACTGAAGAATTCAAGCGTTTAAGATTTTAAAAGGTCATTCTTCTTCATTGAAAAGCATTGTTACACCCTTCTGGAGAAATAGTATTATTCTCTTTTCTTTTCTTTCAGATTTTAAGAAACTAATGTTGAGATTTTAAGAAAATGCACAAATAGATGGAGTATTTTGTAAATTTACATATTCGATTTTTTTTAATATCTGAATAAAGTTTATTATATGCAGAAAAGCATAGGAAGGAGGCTTTGTGATTTTTTGAAGATGTTTGGTACACTCTATTGCAGCCTTTTGTGAGGGGTTATTAAATACCAGCTTAGTGGTTGGGATTAATCATCAATGGTGTTGTATTCATAATTTGTTATGCTATGAATCGTTAAATTTATGTTGCATCATTTAAATATAGATTGATTAATTTATGCTATTTATTTAATTTTTAGATTGAGTTTGTCATGTTTGCAGTAGTTGTGGAGTGATCCCATTTGAAGCTATATCTTGAATGTTATTTTATTTTGTTATTAAACTTTTGGTAGCTCAAAAGAAATATAAAAAATTATACAATAAAACAGATATTTTAAAAATAATAATAATAATAAGGGTCATCACCAACGCGGTATTAATTTAGTTGGTAAAGACTAGTAACCTTTAGCCACTAAATAATAGAGACGCAAACGAGGCGTCTCTAGTAATAAAGAAAGAACAAAGACGACAAATTTCGTCTCTAATGACTATTAGTCATTACCGATGACATCTTTACCGATGAATTATATCGTCTCTAATACTAATTTCGATCTCCACGACATGTCACATGTCGTCTCTAAAGATATCTTTACCTACGAACTTTTAGAGACTAAATTTATGGTCATTGGAGACAAAAAATATCGTCTCTACTGATCAAAACTGTAGTAGTTTAAAAAGCATCAAAATCTTCAAGAATGATGAATGACTAATATTTAATATCGGTGTTTCAGCATTTTGCCTCTTTATGGTTTGGTCTAAGTGCGTCCTACTGTCTTTTGGCTCTAAAAGTGCACACCCTGTTTTTGGAAAGTTGTCTACACTCATTCCATCCATTCAAAATTATAATAATGTTAAGACAATTTCTATGGGATGCAGAGCTTGATGTGAGTATTTTTTTTGTGGGATAAATTCTGGAAAAAATCATTCTAAGTATCAGATTCCCCTATTGCAAGGCACTCTAAAAGGAAAGAAAGACCCTCTAATTGTGCTACCATATCCCAAGCTGCATTCCACGCACGTGTGAATCATTCATACCTAACAAAGTTAGAATGTTGCGCAGATGGACTACGTGTGCACAACTATTTAGACAACAATGGGTGTAGAGGGTGCGCTTTAGTAACCACAAGAGCGTAGGGCCCACTTTGTATCATAGGATATAAAATGCAAAGAAAAACATAATATCTTGATCAAAAGATTAATTACTAGGGTAATGATTATCTTACAATTGAATTCGAATGGTTTCACAATTTTCGCTTATAAAAAAAGATGAGAGTATAGTTTTAGCAAAATACCAGTCTGGAAACTGCTCCCCATGCTTCAGCTGCAGGTAATTGCAGAGTCGGTAATTTATTACCGAAATAATCAAATTTTAAAAACTATAAAAATCAGAATATTGCATATTAGTCCTGCATTGTTTATTGTAAAACAGATATAGCTATCAATCTAGTTTAAAGAATAAAAAGTAATTCTGCATTTTCACATCTCTTATAAGACTACCAACCAAAACATGAAGTGAGACATTTATTACCCATAAGAGCATCAAATTTGTGATATTTGTATGCAAGAAGGAAGATGTGACTAGCCTCCATACTTGTCCTCTATCGATTAGTCCATTGATCTGCAAATCTGCACAAATTGTTATAAATACAAAAAAAATACAAGGTTGTAAATATTTTTACAAGAAATCTATTTTAGCTCCACAATTTTTTTAACTTGCCTTTTGTTGCAAATTGTGCAATATCAGCTCTGAATAAGAAATACACGCTTAGAAAGTGGAACTATATTATTACATTTGGTTCGCGAAAGCGATGCTGACAACACATTAATTGCGAGATATATCGTTGTGCACTATCTTCGGATAAATGCGGAACATTTGTGATTCTTTAAATGTAATTTACCAATGTTATTGGAATTGTTTGGAGTTTCGTTTCTGTTGAAGAAGAATAAACTCATGCAATTGGTAGGAAAGGCTTTGCATATACTTCTGAATTGAAGTGCTCTTCTATGCAGGGAGGGAACTAGCTTGTAAAATTTGGGGACTGGCCCCCCAAATTTTCCAAAAAACCCCATTTTCTTTCTTATAAAAAAGTGTAAAAAAAATTATTATGTTTGGGCCCCCCAGATTTTACGAAACTCTTCTCTTGGCCCCCTAAATATTAAATCCTGGTTGGTTGCGTCACTGCTTCTATGCCATTCATGCTATAGCGGATTAACATGTCCAAGATGACATAACATGAACACGAAGGAAACCTCTTAACGATAAGAATACTTATCAATCGTGACTTCAATCAAGGCTAAGAAATGAATGTCCCTTTTAAAGGTGAATCATTATTTCACACACTAGGGGATGATTTATATATGTTATCCGAAATGTTGCAAACTTGTTATAATCTTGTCATTACGTATTACGAGATAATAATGATTAATTATTGAAACGTGAACTGAGCAAGAAAACAATATTCTTTAAAAAAAAAACAAGATATCTGAGAGATTTAAGAGGTATAATCGAACTCCTGCATAATCTGGATTGCTCGAGAAAGGTGTAGAGCCAGAAATTTTCGTTTCGAGAGGGGGAGGCCACAGATTTCTTTAGATATAGTTGCACTGTAGGCCCATATATTATGCAATAAGTCCCTATATTATGAGAAAATTACACTATGGGTCCCGACTTTTAAGAATTAATAACACTACAAGTCCGAATGCGGAAGTGCCTCTTATCTTGAGACCCGACATCACCTCTTTTCCAATTATAGTTTTATGAAGAGGTTATAATAGAGGTGGAGCTAGAATTATTATTAAGTAAACAATGGGCATTCAATTTTAGGACAAATGAATTCCATATTAAAAGGGCCTAGAACACGAAATTTAACGTCTGATTAATACGAACAAAATAAAATTATCATTTTATTCAAGGATCTCCATATAGGAATTTCAGTAATGTCATTCAAATTGATGTTTTCCTTTTTTCTTATTAGACTAGTTAAATTTATTAAACTTCTTGCCAAACAAAAAAAAGATAACTCAAAATTTATTTAAACAACCCAATCTTAAGAAAAGGAAAATATTAAAAAGTATATCAGATTTTTTTAAATCATTCTTATTTATAAATCACATCATATTTTATTCTTATTGTTAAACCTTACGTTTAGTTTTCTCCTCTTGCCCTTCAACCATACACACACATTACATCTACGAAATCATAGATAATTTGTACTATGTAGTATCATTTTCTGATGATGGCCACATCTAAAGTATTTCACCAGACACCTCAGCAGATTCGTTTTTCTTCCTTTTTACTCCATTCTTTGATCATTTCCCATACAAATGTGTTTATTTACCATGTTTTAGATTGTTGGTCATTACATTTCAATTAAAAACTCATGGACAGGTAACATGTTTAATTTTTTTTTAATTATTTGGATGGTTCTTCTTAAATTCACTATGTGGAGTTTTGTACAAATCATTTAGCATACATAAGAAAGAATTTTAAATGATTAGTCAAATTTACAAGTTAAATATTTATTGTCTATTTATTAAGAGTTTCTAGGAAAAGAATGTGAACCGTGGGTGGGTTGAGTACTAGTGTTTTAGGTTAGGTAAATTTAAGATATCAAAAGGTGGTTAGTGTTTTTATTTAATTGTTAAATTTATTTCAAATTAAAGATATTAATTGTTAAGATTATTTTTAAATGAGAGACATAATTAATAGTTGAAATTTTATCTCATATCTATGTGAGACAACCTGATCCAAATTCATTATATATGAATTTGAGTAATTAGTAGTGGACTAGAGCTTCTAGAAGTGGATCCCAAAGAATGTACAGTTTTTATTTTTATTTTTGCCAAAATGTATGCAGAGTTTGAATGCTATGTTGTAGATTAAATACTAAAGTTTTAGTTTAGGTAAATTTAAGATGTCAAAAGGTGGTTAGTGAAATGATTGTTAAATGATAGATGTTAATTGTTAAGATTATTATAAATGAGAGATATTTAATGATTGAAATCTTATATCATAACTATATGAGAAAACCTTTATATAAGTGGATTTAATTAAATCCAATATATGAGCTTTATTAATCAATAGTGGACTAGGTGAAAGCTCCTAGAAATGGATCCCAAAGCATGTATAGTTCTTATTTTTTTGCTAAATGTATGTAGAGTTTGAATGATATGATAATATAAATCGTTCAAACTCAGGTATTTAAATATTTAATTCAGTTAAATTTACGAAACAAAAATTTAACACAAATTTTAAATATTTTGCTATTAAAGGATTTCAGTTTATACTTCCAATAAATAAAATCCATCACTACTTGAATTTAAATTTTTATTCATAACATTTTGTTTTTTTTTTATAAAACTGTCTTGATTTTATTAGCTAGCCTCAACTTTTCGTTATTTCAGTTATGGGTTTTTATGTAGTTGTTATATTTCAATCGTTATCTTTATATTTGATGTTTCAAGTCTTAATGAAACTTCTTAAATTTGATGCTTTAAGTCTAAATGAAACTTATGATCAATTTAGGTTATAAAAAGGGTTTTGTTAAAAAAATTTAGACTAAAGACTCTTTATAAATTAGACTAAAGACTCTTTATTGAAACCCTGTGTTGTAAATGGTGTTCCAAGGGTTGGGCTTTGGTGTTCTTTAGTGAGTATAGTTCAAATCAAATATATGTTCATGTATTGAAGTCAACTAATCATACCGTTCTATTAAAGGGACCATTAATAAACATCATCAATTCGTTAGTTAATTATTAATGTTAATTATGTTCTGGTATATAACTGTAATTATTCGATAAGAGTCACGGGAAGTTAATTATATTTATATTAAAGAAATTTTTATAAATGTAATTAGTATCTTCCATCGTTTTTTTTAATATACAGTGATATACTTTGGTATAAGGTGTAAAATGTAAGGTTTACAATATTCAGAAAGCATTGTCACTATGTAGATTGTAAAATACATGAGTTACCAGACAAGGTTAAAGGCAATGAAATGTGTAGTATAATTTAGATCTCGTTATTTAATAATAGCGAGCATTGGTTCCTTTGTTGGAAAAACTTGAATGTAATAAAGGAGGTTTTTGGACTTTTTTGTTATCCCACATCGGTGGGAGAAGTAAGCTATTTGCTTCTTTTATATTGAGTAATATTAACAAAGTCCAAATGGCCAACTACCATGCACATAGCAAAGCAATGGAATAACCCACACGCGCGCACCACCACCACCACCCACCCACCCGACCCGGCCCGGCACCGGCACCGGCACCGGCGACGGCGTGAGGCGTGGAGCGTGGGTCGTGGTTCGTGGTTCGTGGTTCGTGGGGAGTTTGGGGAGTCAAAAAATGAAAAATGAAATGGATTTTGTACCAGCTCTTATAGTGTGGAGAGTTGACTACTCAACTTAAAACGTAGAGACAAAGCTCCACAAATCTCGCACACGTTAAGATGAAAGAATATCCCAGCTGTTACTTGGTCAAGTCAAACACGTGGGTCAACTAAGCTGTTACAGAAAATCAAATCAAATCAAACGTGGGAGTTACAAGACTCAAAAACGTCAACCCAATTAAGCCAATTTCGGGAGGAAATCTTGGGCTTTAATGAGGACGTTTCTGAAGGCTTGGTTCCTCCTATCCACTCCCCTATATAAAGAACACTCTCTACACTTAACAGTCTACGAAAATAACACAAAAGAAAAACACTCTGCCTCACCACCCTCTCTATATTTTCCGTTGGAATTCTCTGTTAGAGATACCGGTCACGCCGGAATATCTTTTAACAACGGTGACGCTTTGCTTTTCTTTTCCGTGTAAGTGCTTTGTTATTTCCGTTTCCGTGTAACTGTTAAACTCGATTTTTGTAATCGTTTTTCCGTGTAATTGTTAACTCGATTTTTGTAATCGTTTTTCCCGTGTAATTGTTATTCGGTTGTTGTAATCGCATTTCGATTTATTGTAATAGTTAGTCTATTTCAAAACCGTTTTTCTTTTTCATTTGTTTTTGTTTTACGGAAACCATTTTTCTCTTGTAAAACTGGTGGTTATTAATATAACAATTTAAAAGATATTCATTTTCTTTTCCACCGGTTATTTAAGAAAATGGCTCTTCCTGTTTCGGCTGTTGGTTCTTCTTTGAACACTAAGCCTCTTCTCGACGCGAACAAGTTAGAGCCCCTTAATGGTTCTAACTATAAGCGTTGGGCGCAAAAAATAATGATATGCCTTGAACAGTATGAACTTGACTTTGCTATAGTCGAGGCTCCTCCACTTTTGGAGATTGGAGCTCATACTGAACAAGAGCTAGCTAGGCATGCTGCCCTCGAATCTAGGTTCAAAAGAGCTAACACCATGGCTCGGGGCTGGATGCTGAACAATGTTACTAATCCCATCTTTGACCTCCTTGCCAAAGAGAAATCGGCAAAGGTCATATGGGAAACTCTCGAGAAGAAATATGGGGCTGATGATTCGGGTAAGAAAAAGTATGTGACTGGGAATTGGTATAACTTTAGACTTACGGATCAGAAACCTATGACTGAACAACTTCACGTGTACGAGAACCTATGCGCGGAAGTTATCGCCGAAGGCATGAAGATGTGTGAAATTCTTCAAGCCAACATTTTGCTTGAGAAATTTCCCCCATCTTGGAGTGAATACCGCAACCACCTCAAGCACAAAAAGAAAGAAATGACCCTCCAAGAGCTCATCAGCCACATCCAAGTCGAAGAAGCGAATCGATTAAAGGATAAGTCAATCTCTTTCCCTTCTCATTCCTCCAAAGCTAATCTAGTCGAAGGTTCTGGCCAAGGTAACAAAGACAGGTTCAAAGGGAAGGGAAAGCAACAAGGGTCCAACAAATCTAAGTCTGGGGGAAACAAGAATCGCGGCAACTCCAACAAACAAGGTGGAGGATTCAAGATCTCTGGTAAGATTCAAAAAACTAAAGGGGCCTGTTATTGTTGTGGCAAAGAAGGGCACAAAGCCTTTGAATGTCCCCAGAGAGCTGGCCAGGGTCCCAAAGCTGCCGTGAATCTGACTGAGACCGAAGAAATCATTGCTGCGGTAATGGTTGAGGTAAACTTGGTAGAAAATAAGAGCGAGTGGATCCTTGACACTGGAGCTTCTCGTCATTTCTGCGCAAACAAATCCTTGTTCAAGAAATTCGAAAAGGCAACTGATGGTGAGTGTGTGTACTTGGGTGATTCTTCCACCGCTACTGTTCTTGGTAAGGGTCAAGTTCCCCTCAAACTCACATCTGGTAAGACTCTTGAACTGAATGATGTTCTCTTCGTTCCCTCTCTCCGTAGGAACTTAGTTTCCGGGGCTCTCCTTAATAAAGTTAGTCTCAAACTTGTTTTCGAGGGGGGTAAAGTCATTATCACCAAAAATGACGAATTCGTGGGGAAAGGGTACCTTAATAATGGTTTGTTTGTTTTAAACACTGTAACCCTTAATGAGAATGCAACTAATTCCGCTTATATTGTTGAGTCCGTTCAAACGTGGCACGGTAGACTAGGCCATTTAAATGTTGCGTCTATTAAAAGGCTTAAAAATCTTGGACTAATACCCGTTAACAACGTGGATGACTTTGAAAAATGTCAAATATGTGTAGAGTCCAAACTTGCGAAAAAACCTTTTAAACCCGTTACCACGAGACAAACTAAACTACTTGAATTAGTTCATTCGGACTTAGCTGATTTTAAAAACTCCGCTAGTAGAGGTGGAAAACTTTATTACATAACCTTTGTAGATGACTACTCTAGGTTTACTAAAGTGTATCTTCTTAAAACTAAAGATGAGGCGGAAAATGCGTTTTTAAAATATAAAGCTGAAGTTGAAAACCAACTAGATTGTAAAATCAAACGACTTAGGTCCGATAGAGGAGGCGAATATAGTTCTAATTCCCTTAAAGAGTTTTGTGAAACAAATGGGATTATCCACGAACTTAGTGCCCCTTATACACCCCAACAAAACGGCATAGCAGAAAGAAAGAATAGGTCCCTTAAAGAGACTATGAATGCCATGTTAATTAGTTCAGGTTTACCAAACAACATGTGGGGGGAAGCTGTCCTGTCAGCCTGTTATGTACTTAATAGGGTACCGCATAAATCCCTAGATAAGACCCCGTATGAAATGTGGAAGGGTTTTCCACCAAACCTGAAATTTTTAAAAGTGTGGGGGTGCCTAGCCAAAGTCAAACTACCTGATTTTAAAACTGTCACCGTTGGTCCCAAAACCGTTGACTCAATTTTCATAGGGTATGCTCAGAATAGTGCGGCCTACAGATTCTTGTCATTAGAAGATAACTCTATTTGTGAATCTAGAGACGCTGAGTTTTTTGAACATGTTTTTCCTTTGAAAGATTTAAATACTGTCAATGCTTCTTTACCTGTTGATAACTTATCTACTAATGATTTTGTACCTCTTTGTGATGTTTTTCCTAACCCCTCCACTTCCACGGAGCCTAGTAATATTCCCGAGGAAGAACCTAGGAGAAGTAAGAGGCGCAGGATTGAGTCTAGCTTCGGCCCTGACTTTATAACAGCCTTTATCACAGAAGGTTCTCACATTGATCTATTAGACGAACAGGTAGTCAATTGCTTCCTCATGGAGGATGACCCAAAAACTTATGATGATGCGTTAAAATCTATAGATGCTAGTTTTTGGAAAGAGGCTATTAATAGTGAACTTGAGTCAATTAAAAGTAACCATACATGGGAATTAACCGACTTACCTAGGGGTAGCAAAGCGATTAGTAGCAAATGGATCTTTAAGAAAAAATTGAGACCCGATGGCTCAATAGAAAAATTCAAAGCCAGACTTGTTATTAAGGGCTTCACCCAAAAGAAAGGTCAAGATTACTTTGACACCTATTCCCCAGTGACCAAAATTGCCACGATAAGAACCCTTATTGCCTTAGCCGTCATTCACGAACTTGTAATACATCAAATGGATGTCAAAACCGCGTTCTTGAACGGAGATCTAGATGAAGAGATCTACATGGCTCAACCTGAAGGGTGTGTGGTCCCTGGTCAAGGGGACAAAGTGTGTAAGTTGAAAAAATCCTTGTATGGTTTGAAACAGGCACCGAAAAAATGGTATGAAAAACTAGATAGTACTCTCATTTCATATGGGTTTATTGCTAACACTTCTGATTCATGTGTTTACTCCAAGGTAACAAATTCAGAGTGTGTTATCATCTGCCTTTATGTAGATGACATGCTCATCTTTGGTACTACTATTCATATTATAAATGAGACTAAACGTTTCTTGTCTTCCAGATTCGACATGAAAGATATGGGAGAAGCTGATGTGATACTTGGGGTAAAGATCATTAGAAGCAGTAATGGTATTACCCTGAATCAGTCTCATTACGTAGAAAGGATGCTGAAGAAGTTCAATTCCTTTGATGTAACGCCTGTAAACACTCCTTATGATTCTAGCATTAACTTATCTAAACATGTTGGGGATGCTGTATCCCAAAATGAATATGCTAAAATCATAGGAAGTGTAATGTTCTTAATGAACTATACTCGACCCGATATTGCCTATACCGTAAGCAGACTTAGTCGCTATACTCATAACCCAAGTAGTGACCACTGGGTTGCACTTCGCCGTCTATTGAAATACTTGAGGGGTACCATCGATCTAGGCTTGCACTATAACAAATTCCCTGCAGTCCTTGAGGGTTTTTGTGATGCAAACTGGATCTCTGACAATGACGAAGTAAACTCCACCAGTGGTTATGTGTTCTCCTTAGGGGGAGGTGCTATATCGTGGAAGTCTTCCAAACAGACTTGTATAGCACGCTCCACCATGGAGTCTGAGTTCATAGCACTAGAGTTAGCTGGGCAAGAAGCTGAGTGGTTGAGAAGTCTCTTATCGGATGTGCCACTTTGGGAAGGAAGTGCCACACCTGTATGTATCCACTGTGATTCGCAAGCAGCCATTGGAGTCGCTCATAATAGCGCCTATAATGGGAAGAAGAGACATATTCGCATCAGACATGGGTCAGTAAGACAATTACTGAAGAATGGTGTGATAGCCTTGGAATTTGTACGATCAGAGGAGAATCTAGCTGATCCGTTCACCAAAGGCTTGACCAGGAGACTAGTCCTGGAGACGTCGAGGGGGATGGGTCTAAAACCCATTAAGTGGGAACATGTGACTAATGAGTCAATGTAATTTCCCCATCCCTAAGGCTCAAAACCAAATCGTCTAGTTCATAGCCACTTGTGGTGGTCCTTTTGAGAAGGACTTGATGAAAAAGGCGTATCGAGTGTTGAAACTCACATTTGAATTCATAGCCTTTATGGTGGTCCTTTGAGAAGGACTTGATGAATTCAAGGGTAACTTTGAAACCCAAATATTCATGGTAAAGTGTTAAGGAGACGTCCTTACACCACTCTCAAATGAATAAATCCACCAAGTTCATAGCCCTTAAAGGGTGGTCCTTAGAGAAGGACTTGATGAACCAAAGGTAATGTTAGAGGGAACCATAACCTTGAATCGGGTAGAGTATGTGCTGTGAGGGTCTCGATCGATAACCGTTAAAGTTCAAGAGTAAGTTCACTTAAACGGAATTCGGTGGTTGCCTCACTTCACTACGTGTCAATTCAAATCGCAAGATATTGACGCTTAAGTACAATTCACCCACTCTTCTTTCTGGAACCTTCTCTCCAAACCTTTTGCTAACATTCAAGTGTGTGGGGGATTGTTGGAAAAACTTGAATGTAATAAAGGAGGTTTTTGGACTTTTTTGTTATCCCACATCGGTGGGAGAAGTAAGCTATTTGCTTCTTTTATATTGAGTAATATTAACAAAGTCCAAATGGCCAACTACCATGCACATAGCAAAGCAATGGAATAACCCACACGCGCGCACCACCACCACCACCCACCCACCCGACCCGGCCCGGCACCGGCGACGGCGACGGCGACGGCGTGAGGCGTGGAGCGTGGGTCGTGGTTCGTGGTTCGTGGGGAGTTTGGGGAGTCAAAAAATGAAAAATGAAATGGATTTTGTACCAGCTCTTATAGTGTGGAGAGTTGACTACTCAACTTAAAACGTAGAGACAAAGCTCCACAAATCTCGCACACGTTAAGATGAAAGAATATCCCAGCTGTTACTTGGTCAAGTCAAACACGTGGGTCAACTAAGCTGTTACAGAAAATCAAATCAAATCAAACGTGGGGGTTACAAGACTCAAAAACGTCAACCCAATTAAGCCAATTTCGGGAGGAAATCTTGGGCTTTAATGAGGACGTTTCTGAAGGCTTGGTTCCTCCTATCCACTCCCCTATATAAAGAACACTCTCTACACTTAACAGTCTACGAAAATAACACAAAAGAAAAACACTCTGCCTCACCACCCTCTCTATATTTTCCGTTGGAATTCTCTGTTAGAGATACCGGTCACGCCGGAATATCTTTTAACAACGGTGACGCTTTGCTTTTCTTTTCCGTGTAAGTGCTTTGTTATTTCCGTTTCCGTGTAACTGTTAAACTCGATTTTTGTAATCGTTTTTCCGTGTAATTGTTAACTCGATTTTTGTAATCGTTTTTCCCGTGTAATTGTTATTCGGTTGTTGTAATCGCATTTCGATTTATTGTAATAGTTAGTCTATTTCAAAACCGTTTTTCTTTTTCATTTGTTTTTGTTTTACGGAAACCATTTTTCTCTTGTAAAACTGGTGGTTATTAATATAACATCCTTATCTGTAACAAGTGTTTGTTCTTGACATGACTCTAGCTTCCACGAAGGACCAACAAGTCATAATATTAAAGACCTACCTAGTAAGCCTCTAAGCTGAACGGTTAAATAAGCTATAGAAACGAGTATCCATCAACACTTACATGTCCGTAGTTATCAATGCTTGTAGATAGTAGTCAATAGTTTGTGTGTAACGATTTAAAAATATAATTTACAATATTTTTTAACACCTGCGAGATAAGTTTTATAAATGGAAGACGTAACACATTCAAAGAAATAACATGTGTTATATATTGTAGATTGTTACAACTGCCTTTAAACACACCCTGATGTCTTAAGATCAATACATCAAAAGATCCAACCAGACCACATCACCAAACATATATCTAGATGAAAGCACATTTGTATAACGTATCTGTTCTTGCTTTACCTATTGATTATAACTATTAAACTAGCTCATATAATTTTCAAAAAGCTTCCCAAATCCTCAAAGATGATCACCGGATCTCATAATAAAAGAAGTTATGTATATATGGCGAGACCACCGTGATCTTAATTTTAAACTGATTATGCTTTAAATCATGTGTGCTTTTCTGGTATCAAACAAAACATTTTTATTTTATTAATTTTATTAATTTTATTTTCATTTTGTAAGTTCTTGCAGTAACAAGATAACCCATGACTTCCAGATGGGAAGATCGTAAACAACACACTGGTTACAAGTCCTATTACTATAGGAATCAACTCCAAAAATTCTTGAACCTCAAGAGGAGCCGTGAGAAAGAAGCAACTGATAATATTTTTATCCTGCATAGCGAATGCGCCAAACATGAAAGCCGATAAGATTGCATGAATCCAGTCTACTCGTCCAATTTTATATCTGCTAAGATCATGAATGGAACTCGATGCTTGTGCAGCTTGTGGATCGAATAGCCACATTCAAGTGTATGTAGCAAAGCCATAGAAAAACCTGCCCATCGGACGACCTATAGTTGTCGGTAAAAAGAGCGAAAAAGCACAAAACGACTAAGATCGTAAGGAGGAAAAAACTCATGAAGAGCATAGTGTAGTCACACTTTCCGGCATCAAGAATTGGAAAACCAAAAGGGTCCCAGTCGGTAAGGTGTTGGCTAAATTAGTCGTGCCAGGTTAATATTTGGGAAACTGCCCTTTGTGATAGAGAGGGAGGGTTTGGTTGCGGCCTTGGAGTTTCTGGGACACGATCCAACATCATTGAGGCAGCGAGGTAAGCTGGTGATCTTGTTCTCAGAGACATTTTAGGACTGAAGGTGGTTTAATGTATGATATTTAATGTGAGGGAGATGTTTGGAAAAAGGATATATATATAGTACATATCTTAGATTGTAGGAAAAGCAAGATATTTATTGTTTTATATACCATGTAATTGACTTGGAAAGAGTAATTAATAATTCAAACTTTTGTTAATCTAGTTATTATGGTTCAGATATTTATTGTTTTATACCATGTAATTGACTTGGAAAAGAGTTAATTAATAATTTCAAACTTTTTTTAATCTAGTTGCTATGGTTCACATTGAGTTATAGCTAATTGATAATGACATGTTGACAAATTTAACCAATTCTAGTCAAGAATTACTTTTATCTTCTAAAAGTGTTATAGCTAATCAACATTAATTGTTAAGCACACTATAATCAAGCCTAACATTAATTGTTAAACACACTATAGTCAAGCCTAACATTTTCTTCATAAGAGTGATATAATTCTGTTATTTGTTGACAAACTTCGTAACCTTTTAATCTGTATATAAAAGCCGCTTGCTCTTTCGGCTTTACAGTAATTCTACTTTCCTTACTAACTGGATAGTTTTTTCTTTGTTTTATAACTCCTTTTGAATGTTACGATTTTGTTAATTTTTATCGCAATAGGTCTTGTTACTAGAGTGTTGTTTGTGATCTTTCCATCTAGAAGACATGGGATAGGTTATCTTGTTACTGTAGGAAATTACTAAAGAAAACTCACATTTAATAAATAAAAATGTATTGAAACTTTTTGTTCATCAATAATACTATGAATAATATCGGATTAAAGAATTTGAGTTGCATATCTTTTTGAGTAATGTTGTCCTCTTTTTGTGCTTTTCTTTCCATTTCCATGTTTATGTTTTGATTATCTCAAATAAAAGGTGACAAACGTTCCAAAGGGAGGTTCTTATCAGTTATTACTTGGGAATTTATCTACATTTAGACTTTTTTTTGCCATATAATTAATACCATTTTAAAACACGACATATATTTTGTGTGGATGACTTCTTTTGCTAGAACTTTTTATCTTTTTATTAAATGTGAGTTTTATTAGTAATTTCCTGTAGTATGGAAAGATCACAAACAGCGCGCTGGTTACAAGTCCTATTACTATATGAATCAACTCTCAAAATTCTTGTACCTCAAGAGGAGAACTTCGGAAAGAAGCAACTGATAACATTTATATTCTGCATAGCGAGCGCACCAAACATGAAAATTGACAAGATCACATGAATTCAATCCACACATCCAAGTTTATATATGCTAAGATCATACGCCTCAATATCTTGTGGACTGAATAGCCCCATTCTAGTGTAGGTCGCAAAGATATAGTAAACTTGACCGTCAGACGCCAATTAACTGTCTGCAAAATGAGCAAAAAAGCACGACAAGGCCAAGAATGCCAAGATGAGAATGCTGATCTTGTTCTCACAGACATTTTTGGACATGAACGAGTGAGAGAAGGCGGTTTAATGGACGAGTCTCTATGCATATATCTAATATTTTATGTGTTAGGAAAAAGGTTATACATAGTATATCTCTGCTAAAGGAAGAAGAAAGATATATGTTGTTGTATACAATGTAATTGACTTAGAAAACTAGTAATTAATATTTACAGCTAAGTTCAAACTTTTTTTTATCTATAATGATGTTATGGTTCACATTGAGCTATAGGCTTATAGCTAATCAATCTTTTTCAAACACTCCTTTTAGTTATCTTCCGAGAGTGTTAAAGCTAGAAAAACTAAATAGTTATATAAACTTTAATCAAACCTTGCTTTTTCTTCATAACAGAGATGCAATTATATTCTTTGTTGACAATTTGCCTTATTCGTGAAATATATCAAGTTTTCGTAATACGGAATGAAAGTGGTCTTTATGCTCATTTACATTTTTGAAGATCAAGCTAAGCATGCATGTATAACAAACTTGATTAGCAATCCTTTTATCTGTATATGGAAGAGCTCACTTCCAGCTTAAAAGTAAGTCTACTTTCCTTACTAACTATATAGTTTATTTATTTATGTTATAATTTCTTTTGAGTGATCATGAAATGCTTCCAAACCGACTTAGGATAATACTCTTTTAGTAACATTAATCCACGAAAAAGTACTCAGAATTGAAGTCAAATCTTCAAGATTATACATAGATTTTGATAAAATTTAATAAATGATCAACTAAACAGTACTCCAAATCTGCAATGCAAGATCAATCCTTCAAGATTATGCTCTGCGTTTAACAAATTGAAAAATTATTCGACTAAAAGACAATTAATAGTATTATCAAATTTCTTGTCAATTTTTGAGATTGTACAATTATTTATTTGGTTGAGTCATGTGAAATTATACATCACACATTTCCTCTTTGTTGTAGCTCTTCAGGACATCTGAACCCTTTTAATGTGACTATGAATATCTTTAAGTCTCTCAAACAAAATTTTCCTATCACTGTATGGTTGCATCAATTGCCTCTCATTAGTCAAGCCCTTATTCCCACTTATTATAACGTTATTCTGCATTTCCAATGCAAACGAATTTCAGATAGAGACTTTATCAAAAAACATCACCAATAGATTCTTTCTGTTTGTTTTCACAAAAATCAAGCGTGCATAATAACTACCATTGCTATTACCATGGGGAAAAACTGTACCCGGATTTCAAACTCCTGAAGTGGTCAAACTTTAACTCAAGTATCAAAAGTAGCGGATTAGTCTTGCCCACAGAATATTAATTACTGGTTGGAGATTCAAAATTACAGGTAAAATTATTAATATTTAAAATTATTATGGTTCTATATCTTTACTTTAGGAAGCGACAGAGCATTAAAGTTTATTACTGATGCTATAATATAAAAATACCAAAACTAAATGATTAATTCGTCCCGACAATTTAACCACAAAATTATGAAATATATGGCTAAAATTGGAAAGAAAATGGCAAAAAATTAAAAGAGGTAGTCAAAAATAAGAAAATGACATAATTGGTACATTTATGAAGGGGAAACTGTAAAAATCATTCATGCTGATGTGTCAAAATTGTTCACATGGTTCGTAATTGGTGTCAAGCTTGCGTTGACTAATAGTTGACTACTTTTAAAAAAAAAAAAAGGCTGATGCTGCAAATCAGAGATCAGAAGGAAAAAACCACATGAGGGATTTACCCTTTAAATATTTTTGCCTAATTACTACTATTATTTTCTTCTCCAGTACAGTATCTATAGGTAAAACATTCCAGAAACTTCCATAAATTCAGCAAAATATCAGATGTACTAATGAAATCCCTCAAACGGAGCTTTACAAAATCCAGATCTCAACATTGTCACTATATTTTCAGTAAAATACATCAGAGTAACACTATTCTATGCACATCCAAATCATACACGAAAACATTCATGAATTACAATACAACTATAATTTATTTCTTATAGTGTTAATAAGAGCAAACATTGGTGCATTGTCTCTAACAACTCTTTGTCCTTGAAAGGTCTCTAACTTCCACGAAGGACCAACAAGCCATGATATTGCAGCTCCACCTAATAAACCTCCAAACTGAAATTAAAACACAACAATTCTAACATTACTCAATATTTCTAAAAATAGAAACATATATATCCATCAATACTTACATGTCCCCAGTTATCAATGCCTCTAGAAAGTTGTCCAATAATCTACATAAAAATATTTTAAAATATAATTTACAATATTTTTAACATGTGTGAGATAAGATGCATGACATACCATATTCAAAACAATTATACGCGCTATATTTTGTAGATCATCTTGACTGCCTTTAATTACATTCCTATGCCTTAAGATAAATACTGCAAAAGATCCAACCTGATCATGCCACCAAATATAGTTATATACAATAGATAGGGACCCATAATGCAATTTTTTTTTGGCAAATTACCAGTCCAAATATTGCTCCCGATGCACCAACTGAAGGTGATATGCACATCCGGTAACTCATTACTGAACCTAATCAAATTCGAACAACTAAAAATCAGAAAATTGCATAACAGAAACTCTTAATTTTACAAATTAGTCCTCCATTATTAATAGTAAAAGGGATATAGCTATTACTTGCAATTGCAGAGGTGATATATATTGCCATGTATCTCTTTGGACCACAAATATTCTCAACAGCAGGACCGATTGAGTTTAAAGAATAGCAATTTATCTGCATTTTCACATCTTATATTAGACTACCAAACAAAACATGAAATAATTTTTTTATTATTTATAGCTCGTAAAGTTCAAAAAAGACCATCAAATGCGCAATATTTGTATGCAAGAAAGCAGATGTAACTAATCTCCATAATTGTCCTCTATCAATTAGCCCATTGATCTGCAAATCTAAACAAACTGTTAAAAAACGTTAAAATATTTTTCGAAATTTTAACAAGAAATCTAACCTTAGCTCCCCACGTTGTTAATTTTCCTTGTGTTGCAAATTGTGCAATATAAGCTCTGCAATAAGAAATCCATGGTGAGAAAGTGAAACTAATTTTTTACATTTGGTTCGAAAGAGATACTTACAACACATTAACTGCAAGAAGAATGTTTGTACATTGGCGTTTGTTAAATATGGAACTTGTTTGACTCTTTGAATTTGAATTTCGAATGTTATTGGAGTTATTTGAAGATTCGTGTCCATTGAAGAAGAATAAGTTCATGCAATTGGTGGGTAAAGAGTTGCATATACTTGTGAATTGAAGTGATTTTTTATGCCATTCATTCTTAAGCGGATGAATATTCTGTACATCAAATCATTTTCGTTACAAAGTCCCTGATTTTTTTAGTTAATGGGAAATTGAATACCCTATACATTTATGAATCAATTACACTACAAGTCCCTGATAACATTAACTATAAAATTTGAGGTGGGCAAGTGAATGATTCTGGAAAAATTGGGGGCATAAGGTAAAAATATAATTTTGGAAATTCAAAGAGCCACGTCACCCAGCTATGCCCTATTCCTCCCAATTTTGTTCAAGAACTGTTTATAAACCCTGTCACTCACTTATTATACATAGATGTATAATCTAAATAGAGTGTAAAACTTTGAAACTGATATAGTGTTGGTAATATAAACGAGTACCTTGAAAGATGACCGAAGAAGTAAGCCAAGGTGTAGATGACGGTGGCGGAGGTAGTTGCTGAGGCGGAGAGCGGCGGTGGTGGTGATGAGGTGAGCAGGGGTGGGACCCATTCTCGACATGGGGAGGAAGGAAAAATCGGAAGATGGTGTGGTGGGACCCACCATTTATCTTTCTACTCCTTAAGACCGACGAATATCCGGCTAGATTTTGGTGTGTCAGATTAACTACTACTAGCTCGTCTAAGACTGGAAAGTATATATGCTGTAAAGAGAAAACAAAAAACAAAAAGAAAAATATTTTTGACAAAGATACAAGTACAACTGTACATGTTACAACTCCCACGATCGAAATATGGCGACATTATTCTGGATTTTATTTTAGGGAAAATGATTTAAGGGTGTTTGTGTTTTTTTTTTTTTTTTTTTTGGGGCAGGAGTGTGTTTGTATATAGGAGGGGAATAATAAGAAAAGACTTAAAGAGTTTAGAACAAAGCATTATTTTTTAAAATGCTTTGCAAAATTTTAGAGAAAAAAAAACTCATTTTGGATAAAAATAGATTTATGGGAAATATTTTTAAACTTGTGGATTATGAAAATAGCACCTTAAAAGGGGAGATTCTCCTCTCTTGATGAATGTTTGGGAGTTAAAAGGATATTATATGTGGATCTCTAGAAAGGGAAGGTCGGGAAAGCATCTTGGCCTTAAGGTTCTTCTCCGGAGCGCACCAAATAAATCATGAGGTAACGATTAATAATTTTTATGCTTTGTATAAAAAAATTTATGATTTATTTCGTCGGAAAACTTTTGTGAAGTCTTAGGCTAATATTATTTGTGACTCGTGCGTAATTCCTAAATATGCAATTATTGTTTGGATGGCTTTGAGGGAGAGGTTTAAAACTAAAGATCGCATGATTTACTTGGAGTTGGATCTACTTTGTACTCTTTGTGGTTGAGACTTTGAGTCAAAGAAGCGCCTTTATTTTAATTGTGCTTATGTGAAGGCGATTTGGGATGAGATTAAGTCTTGGCTAGGAATAAATAAGGAAAGGAACACGCTCCTTAGTGCTTTAAAATGGTTAAAGAAGTTAAAAACTAGAGAAAATTGGAGAAGAAAAGCTTGGAAGATTGGTTTTAGAGTTACCGTTTATTGTGTGTGGAAAGAGAGAAATCACCTAGCTATTAGGGGAGATTCTACCTCAACGGAAACGGTTACCAAGGAAATAAAGTGGTGTGTATCTTTTATTTTAAATTTCTTGTTCCATCATCACTCCTTTATGGATGATAGTAGGAGATTAGCTTGTATTAGTATGAGTTTATGATTATTAGCTCCTTTTGTTGCTACCTTAAACTTTCGAGTCTAGGTAGGTAACTCATTTGTATATTATACAGATTCTCTTTTTCATATTAATACAACCGTTTACCTAACCCAAAAAAAAGGAAAGAGAAAAATTATAAAAGAAAAAAGGAAGAAAAAAACTGTTTGGATTATAAAATATAAAATTGAATTTTTAAAAAAAAAATTTAAATGTTTTTTGTTTAGATTGGACATATTTTTATTTTTATCATCATTTATAGATATCAAGATTATATTTTTCTTTTACTTGTTTAAAATCATTCCTTTTCATTTGAATCTGAATCTGATTGGGGTGAATATGAAATGTGTTTTATAGGTGTTTTTATAATTATCCAAATTATTTTCCTGTAAAAAATCTCTCAATACAAATGATAGAAAATAACAAAAATTACGTTATTTTGTTCTCAATACTCTCAATCTAAGCATACCCTTAAATACTTTAATAATCCTTGAATTCGTTAACAGAATATAATGGTCCTTGAACTAATAAGATAGGTATCGATGGAAGATGTTAAAAATGTCATTTGAAAAATAAATTCTAATAAAGTTTTAGGTTCAGATGGTTTTGCAAGATATTATTTTCGAGAAAACTAGAATATGATAAACTCGAATTTTGAGGGTCGTCAAAGATTTTATGATGAACAGCAGTAATTTGAACTCAATCATCGCGCAATAATTACCTTGTTCTCTAAGGTAGAGACACCTGAGAATGTAGGTTAATTGAGGTATATCAACTGCCTAAACATTATTTATAAGGTGTTAGCGCTGATCCCCTCTTCTTGCCTTAAAACTTTGATGAAACGGTGTGTCATTCAAGCCCAATCACCTTTCATTCCGGGTAGATTCACTCATAAAAATATCCTTTTGGCCCACGAGTTGTCCCACCACCTCAAGTCCAAAAGATCTTCATATTTATACCAAGCCACGATTAAAGAAGATATTTCCAAAACTTATGAAAGAATATAATGAGATTTTTTGGAGACCCTTCTACTTAAAGTAGGTTTTCAAGATAGATGGATATTTTGGATCGTTGGATGTGTTTGAATTGTTTCCTATGACGTGGTAAATAATGGGGTGGTTTGTCCCACTAAGAACCCCACCAGTGGCTTTCGCCAAGTTGATAGGTTATTTCCCTATCTTTTTTGTATAGATATTAACACCCTTTCTTCTATAATCACTAAGAAATAAATAATTAGTCTACTTAAGAGATTCTTGATAGCTAGGAGTTCTCCTATAGCGACTCGCATCCTATTCGCGGATGACAACCTTTTCTTCCTTAAACCAAATGGATATAATCTTTCGATCTTTAAGAACATTAATTGGTCTACTTAAGAGATTCTGGATTGCTAGGAGTTCTACTTAATTGGCATGTTTCCGTTTTTGTGTGTATTTTTAGGTGACAAATCTTTATGTGTTTGACATGCTAATTGCATTTGTTTACATGATTATCTATTATTTTTGTGCAACATGCATTTTGTCATTAGTTGACTTATCCTTAGCATGATTATTCTAGTTAGATATGCATTCACATGAGTTAATTGTTCCCTAGCTTAATACTTGTTATATTCTTCTATTTTTCATAAGTGATCAACTAAGAACATGCTTGTATGCTCCATTAGATCATTTTACATTTCACATGTGAAGAGTTAGAGCATGCAAGCATGTATTACTTGCATAATTGTGCATTCATTCATCTTGATTATACGAGCATGATTGTATGCAACAACTTGCTATGTATCATCCTTTTTTGTTCCATACTTATGTCACCTCCTATATAGAAGCAAACGTGTCACTAAATAAAAGAGAGAGAAAAAATTTAATTATGAGAGAGAAACAATATGATTGGGATTTAAAACCTCTATATAAGAGGTTATACACTGGTGAAATAAGAAGGGGCATGACATATCTTCTTCTTCTTCTACGATCCCTTGTTGCTCGTTGTTGTGTAAATGAAAATTATTTTTCCACATTAGATGTTGGCTTCTTAAGAGTAAGGTCTAACAACCTATATACTTTATTTTTTAATGGTTGGTCTGATGATCTCACATGTAAATCCCCTTAATTAATTTATTATTCCTAAAAATATGAAGAAGCTTAAGTTTACATGGGCAAACTTGACCATATAGAACTTTTATATGTTAGTTGTCTGCCTAATCTAGAAAATTAATTAATTACAGATAATTTATATTATCAAAATGTTATCTTCAATAATTTAAAATAGCATATTAGGCAATGTATCCATTCATACACCATGGAATCTATTCTACTTTCTCTTTTTAAATGGTTGATAAGATTTAGTAACACACACACACACACACATATATATATATATATATATATATCAAATAACGCAAGGACAAATATTTATAGTAAGTCCAACTACCACGACTTATTCGCGCGCTTCCTCTTCCATGGTTTCAGATCAAACCCATTGACGAACTCAAGTTTTACGAAAACCATTTTTTGTTTTTCTCTTAAAAATTAGCGAAATCAAGCTCCTTGACCAAGCTTTTACATGCTAGACTTGCCCCATGGGTAAGATGATATCAACTATAAGTTGATGTCTTCCTTTCACGAATGTTGGTTGTCCATGACAAGTTGGGCGGAGAAAATGTTAGTCCGACATTTAACCATATGGGTGAATAGGGTTAGTGGACTCATTGTGTAATTAAAGACCAATTAAAATTTCTTATATTTATAAATCTATGGTTGGGATATACACTTAGCAAGGTACCAACTAACATAAGATTAGACATGGTGTTAGTTACATTTTCTAACTAGAAAATATATTTTCAAATAGCTAGTAATACTAAATTTATAAGCATCTTTTTTACTAGTAAGAATATGATCAATAGGCTATTTTATCTCTAAGTTTATGAATTAAGATAAACACCATATAATCAACACTAATTCTAGCAATGTTATCAATGCGTAAAGTTATAAGATATTCATTTAAACAAATTCACAAACAAGCGTTCTAACATTTATACTTCAATATTCATCTTTCGAATTAGAAACAAGAAATGCTTCTGTATGATTGTTCTTCAGAAACGTTCCATTAATAAAAAGAAAATGGGGACATGCACGATAACTGGAAAGACACACCAAAAGCCACATTAAAACTCTAGAAAGTAATAGTTAAAAGGTCGATTTGTAGTGAAACTTGAGAAGTAGGATCAGTAGCTTTCAACTTCCCTAATATGGAAACATTTTATTGTATGATGGTCCAACGTCTCCATATAGTGAATTTCTTGCTTTTTGCACTACAATGTATGCTATTTTGTAGGATATATCATACCCGTAACTATCTTCAAGACGGCTAATATTATCCATAGGTTTAGTTCATATCTTACTCCCAACTTCATCCATGATTACATCCATAACGATATAGGAAGACAACAATCACTAGTTATCGATTTATTCTGTGCACCGCAAGTGCGTTCTTTGACAAAAGAATGGACATAGAGTTTGGTTTTGGAAATATCAAAAATTACGTGAACATAACAAGTACAACCTTTGGATTTATCTTCTTACAATAGGAACTTTCCTTCGAAGAAATATTATGACCAAAATAAAAATCATAACCAGACTCACAAGCATACTTACAAATAAAAAACCTGAATTCATAATACCACCGTGGTAAACTTCACCAATGGACTTTGGATATGTATTCCAATCAAGCTGATGAGTTTATTTTCTGTATATTTCTAACGAATTGATCAACATCACGACGCTCACCCTCGATAGTTTGGTCATTAAGTGGATCATACAATTTTCGGGTTGTATGTGAAGAATAAGTCAAGGCAGATGACATATTTCTTTGAAAGATAGCCTTAATAACCAAATTAGGCTAAGGAATTCTCACATTCCAATTAACCAACACCCTGATATCGTAAAATAAGTTCATTAACTTTTATGGATCGTAGTTAAAAAGGGCAACGATACTCAACCAATCCATGTTTCGAATTCGACCAACATTGAGTGCAATAATATCTCGATCGACTCAAAAGAATCAAAAAAATATATTGGACCGAAAGAATTTTGTTCCGTTTTTCTAAATCCAACAAGAGCCTAGGATTCCATGTAGGGCAAAACCCGAAAAGGAAAACAAATACAAGTCAACAAAATGATGGGATCAATCTCATTAACATAGCTGCAGAGTGCAATAATTAACAACAAAATGCAACCTAATGATAGGATGAATCCCACTAACATACATGTAACAACAATATAAGAAGATTACAACAAATTAACAACTAATTGAAATGATAACAACAAAATTGCAACAAAAAAACACATAATCAAAACAATTTCATGTTAATTTAGCAAAAATAAAAGTTGATCAGGAGAAAATAATCAATCAATACTATAAATTAATTACGAATCAATAACCTGGAAAGTCGATCAATCACGAAAGATGATGTTCAATCAATAGAGTTGACGCCTGATACTTGAATTAACAAGGAAAAATTAATCGAAATTTAAGGTAATCAATTGAAATTCAAAAAATAAAAATCAATCGGTGTAAAGATAAGAGAGGATTACTTAAAAATTAAGATAATCAGTAGGTTGCAATAAGGAAGCTTCATGAATGATAAGCATGAACTCGGTTGAGAGAAATTTTTATAACGCGGGAGTGAAGAATTTAGTTGCGAGAAATTTGATAGCGAGAAAGAATCGGCTACAAGAAGATCAGGTCTCAATGACGACATAAATTTTGATGGAGATTTGGAAGTTTTGATAGTGAGAAGAAGAAAGATGTGTTCGAGAAAGATTGTGTTCAACAACAAGAAGGAGAGAGAAGTAAAATATGAGACATCGTGTTCAACAGAGTTTAAGTAATGTTTTAATTTAAAGTAAGTAAATAATGGTAGTTTGATCTATTTACAAATTACATTATAAATTATATGATATTTTATGGTATAATTTTCTGTTTTAAACCCTAAATTTTTATTTAAATGATTTTTTTTTGTAAAATCTTCATAATTTAAAAATGATTAACTATATATAATCATTTTACTAAAATATAGTATAATGTTAATTTAATAACATATGTCATGATAAAATTATGAATTCAAGTTTAATTAGAAAAGAAAATCAAAAAAAATATCTTCTATTAAAATATTGTTTTTTATTTGTAAATCATATCTGAGGAATATACTTATATAGAACTAAAATCTCAAAAGATTATTTTTTAAGGTAGATTTTTTCATTATAAGACCTAGTTGTAATATTCTATTTTGGAATGGGTTGTGATTTTACTTTATTACCCTTCTTTCCATTTTGGTGGATGTAAGTTCATTTCTAGTAGTGGTATAATTCGGTAATGGGTATATACCTATATTTGTTTTTTATATTTGGTATAAAGTTTACTTTTCATAAGTGCAAGCATTTGGCTATATAACCACTGCCCATAATTTGTTTGTTCAAGGCCCTTTTGTCCAACAATGGGTATTATTCTTAACTAGTGTTTGTCCAGGTCAATATCTTTTGTCCATGTCAAGGTCCATGTCAGTGATGGGTGTATACTTAATTACTTTCTTGCATAAGAAGGCTATAACCAAATACAGTTGAGTACATACCCATACAAGCTAATACTTATATCCCAAACAAAACTTGGGTATATACTCATACTGATTCATACCTATATCTATAAATTTTCATACCCATACAGATTAAACTGGATACATATATGTATAGATTCATGCACATATCTACAGACCATTGGGTATATGCCTAACTGATTTCCTTCATAAGAATAAGACTATCAATTGAAACCAACAAAATACAATTAGGTATCAGTCGGTGACAGATACTTACCCATTCAAACATATCCAACTAGGTATATACCCATATAGACAAATCTATACCTATACAAACATATATATACCCATACAACTGATCGATACTCATACACATCCATACACACAGATCTATACTCATATAAATACATACTCTCTCGGTACATAAAAAATCGTAAAAAATGACAGATTTGATTCTTAACATAAAAATGATTTCTTGGACTTGCAAAACTTTAAACTTCACCATTGTTTTTTTTTCGATTTTATTTTGATGGGATAGGGGTTGTGATGTATAAATAATGGAGAGAGAGAGAGAGAGAGAGAGAGAGAGAGAGAGAGAGAGAGAGAGAGAGAGAGAGAGAGAGAGAGAGAGAGAGAGAGAGAGAGAGAGAGAGAGAGAGAGAGAGAGAGAGAGAGATGGATAGATTTTTTATGCATTAAAAATTAAAAGAAAGGGAGAAGAATGAAGTGAAAGAGAAAGAGAAAGAAAGAGAAGTTAGAGTGGATTCATGCGTATTTTAAGAAATATAAAAATATGAATAAATATTTTATAGTGAATAGTATAGATTGTTTGGTTTCTCTTCCTCTCTCTTTCTCTCTTTCATTACTTCTAAAACTATTTTCTCTATCTCATTAATAATATTCCTTTAACTTTTTATACATATTAAGAAATGCAATCATTACATTCATTATTATTAAAATACCCTTTATAAATAATCTTGATATTTTAATTATTCATGGAAAATATAAATTTAAATATTTTAATAAAAAAATTAAGATAAAGTGTCTTAAAAAATTTAAATAGATAATTTATTAGAAACATTTTAAATATCTGTCCATATTTTTGGTACATAAGTATTAAAAAGAGTAATTAATACTTTTCTTCTTTACTCAATTACTCTTAATAAATATATATCTTTTATTTAATTAAGAATAATATTGGAAAAATTAAGAAAAAAATATTTTGATATTGAATAAAAAACAAATAATATTGAATATCCATTTTCAAAAAGCGAAGTAATATATTTTAGACATTATTTTTAATAAATTATCATTTTATAGAAAAGAGAAAATATTTACTAATGGCTTTTATATTAAAAGTTAAAAAATCTGATACTTATATGACTATATAAGTGTTTTACCCATCATTTATCTCCATTATATTATTAAACCCTATTTTATCTCGTCCCCGCCGCATTTTGGTATACCATACATATGCAAATTATACTCATACTCTCACATTAGAAATCTTTAGTATAAACATTTTCCTTGATAATTGAAAGTATATTTCTTACCGTACACTTTTTCTTTTGCCATATAGCCTCCGCCTTTTACGTCCCTCTGCATTATGTGCCGTCTTCTACTATTGCCTTCCGGATCTTCGATCTTCACGGTGCAATTCTTTATCTGATTGCATCTTTGATTGTTGGACATTGCATTTCAATTAAAGATTCCATGGACAGGTTCAGTTTATTATTGTATTTCATATATTATTAACTTGATCCTTTGTTGTTCCATTTTTATAACTTATTTATTTTATTTTATCAAAAATAATTGCTTGCTCCTTCATTGCTTGTTAGCAGAATTTTCTTGTGGATCAGAGGGAAAAATACATAAAACAAAGGTAATTTTTGTTACTTTTAATCTTGTTTCTAGAATTACTATACTTGGGTGTAGATTAGTTTAATGAACTTTGGTACGATACTTCAGCTAATCCGACCAAACCAAAGGTAGTTTAATGAACTCTGATTTAATTAGAAACATTGTTTTATTATTATTTATATTAAGAATTTTAGTTAGATACTTTTTGGCTATATATGTCATAGTATCATTGTATCTTCACTTTTCATAAATGAGGAAAAATGTTGAATGATTAGTTAAATTTGCAGGCTACAATTTAGGCAAGGGGTGTGTAATTTTATAATCTTTCTAAGTATCATGATTCTTCTAATAAACTAATCTTTTAGTTTCATTATAATCCTTCTACTTATCACGATTCCTACAAGTGTTTTCTTGTTTCTTTGAAATTTCGGATATGGATTTAAGGAGTGAATGCTAAATTTTATATTTTTCTCCCAGAGCAACAAAAAAATAAAGTACCTCTGACATTTAAGCTTACTGGATTATGTGGTAAGTGAATTTATACAACTGAATAAGTTATATATATATATATATTACTTTCACTTCGTACTTGATGGTATAAGTACTTATTTTTCATCTACAGGTTGATGCCACAAAGCGTGGTGGGATCGCCAGATATAGTAATCATTCTTGTGAGGTAATTTATGTTTCCTTGTATTATTTTTAGAAGAAAATATCATGTTAATTTGTAACACTATATTTTTTTTGCAGGATAAAGTTATTAGGGTTGAGGATAAAAAAACGATTGTCTTATTTGTGAAGCGTCATATATCTATTGGTAAAGAAATTACTTACAGTTACAAATTTCCCTTGGGGGAGAAAATAATTCATTGTAACTGTGGTTTAAGAAGGTAAATGATTTAATGCTCTCCCTTGGTTGAATCAGTATGTTCTTCCGGATATAAATATTTGTAGTTTTATCAATCTCATCACTATATTTTTTCTGTTTCATTGTACAGTTGAAAAGCTTCATGCACAAGGATATCCAGCTTGCAAAAGAGGATCAAGGGAAAAAGAACTTAGCTATGATATAAGTTTTTTCAATGAAAAATAAGATGTTTTAATATTTGATAGTTTCTCTAGTGATTAGGGTATTTTACTTTGAATCCATTACTCTAAAATATAAAAAAGAATAGATATTTATTTGTTCTATTTTAGATTTTTCTTTTCTCATTATTTTAATAGTGCATGTATACTTTAGAAACAAAAAAAAAGTTTAATCTATTTTCATTAGGATTAGTTATGACAAAATATTAAAAGGGATTACTACTACTCAATAAACGAGGTTCAACTTTCCTATTTACTCTTTTCTAAGGTCTAATTATCAACCAACTAAGGTATATATTTTTTTTCGAAGACCAACTATCCTTGAAAATGAAATACGAATTCTAACCTTATCCTGGTTATGTAGATATAGGAATACCCTGAGACTAATTCAATTTCAAGAATATTAACTAATTCTGCTCTCGAACCCTCTCTCCCGATTAGTATTCAAAAATTAGGGACAAGCTAAACAATCAAATATATAATTGTCAATATAAATAAAAATGTCCCAATTACCATAAATAAATGTGTAATCACTTATGTTGAGTTCACAATTAAGTCAGTTACTCCATACAAGGATTTGCCTTAAAAACTAGAAATTAATGAGTAAAGTAGTTACGAATCATTCGTGATATCTCTTGCTTTATTTATATTAAACACTTGATTTTTCAATGTAAAAAAAGTAGAGACAATGTGTCTTAAAACTCGTGAAAGCCTCTAAACACGTGGGTAAAAAATCCATCAAATCGGTTTTTACAAGAATCAACAAAGTTAGGCATAGGGTGGCCCGCGTCTTGTTATTGCATAAATTTATGGTTGTTGTTAGGCGCCACAACATCGTGTTGGTGTGGGGTTGGGATTGCCCCTTACCCTTTTTGTCCACGTCTCACAAAAATTTACATAACATTTTCATGTGATCTTTTATTGACGTAGGTCTTGCAATATTAGAAACTAGAATTTTCGGGTCTTTCCGATGTGGTTCACCTCTTGGTTCATTAAAAATATTTTCCAATTCTCCATTGAAGTCGGATTAACTAAATACATTTTATCTCCAACTCTAACATGTGATTTGAAATTAAAGGCATGTCTCGGGTCTATTGCAGTTCTTGTCTTGGGCTTATTCTTCTCATTTTCTCTTGTCCTTCTCTAATCATGATTACTTGCGACGTATTCCTTCATCTTGAACATTAAATACAACTCAAATCATACAAAACAACACAAATATCGTAATCTAGCCAGTAATACATGAGTTACAATGCCGAGAGATAAATCTCCTTCTAACACTATAGATTGACCCGAAATGATGTATATGTCGTATAAAAAATAAGAAAAAAAACACGAGACATCAAACCCCCCCCCCCCAATTTAAATTGTTGTCTTCACGATACTGTTAATACACACTTGATATCAAGTTTTTAAAAAATGACCAATGCACACATATTATATAAGAGCATTTTGAGGATCACTACACCACATGCTAACAACCACAAAAAAATCTTAAAAGACCTTTTTATTCACAATGCAAAGGGAGACATGCGATTCAAGAAGGCTATATTATGATGGTCGTCAACATGCGAATGACGATTCATATGACAATCTTTCTAAGGGCTGATCTCCACTAATATAATTCCACAACACACAAAGGATCCAAAATACTTTTTCAGATGCAATGATAGAATTGGTTAAATGAGGGATATCATCGAGACAATTCAAGAAGGCTATAAGCGCCCTTCTCACCCAACCATATAAACCTCTTAAGAGCCTCTAGTACATAAAATTACCCTGAATTTCTTATGTACATTAATCACTTATAAATCCTTACTCCCCCATGATGAAAAGAGTCTCAAACTGATAGGTTATTTATACTTAGCAAGGCACAATCATATTTGATTTCATATACATTTTTTTCTTTTGATTCTTTGTGTTACTTTCATTCAATTTTTTTTACGTTTCTTGAATCCAAACAACAGAGTTACAACATTTAGTAAGCATACATCACGAGGAATATCAAAGTTAACAAATCACATAATACTCACCCATACACTATATATCAAACACCCCTCAAATTACCCAAAACTTAAGCTCTAAATATATCTCAATTAAGTACCATGTCTCAATCGCAAGGTCCAAAATCAAGGTTATCCTAACAACTGGGTCGTATGTCATAATGTGGATAACAAAGAAAAGAGATAAAAATATCAAAGAGAAAAATTGGATGGAAATGCATTTGGACAAGTAAAAGGACACAATGGTCTACCTAATGCAAAATCTATAAAGTGTCCTATCTCAGGGGTAAGATATAAATCTTGAAGGAAGGGTGAGGGAACCTTGACTTCTTGCAATGTTGGAATAGGCTATACTTGTTCTAGGGCATCATGAGCTTTGTCGGTGAGACCGTCTATCAATATTGAGAGTTTCCTTCCATATTTGTTAGCTTACTCAATAAGGGTAATTCCTATGACTAGATTTTGCTTCCATGCAGTTTTATACTCAATAGATCAATTATAGAACTGAACATTTGCTAGAGATAACGTTAAATTAATAGTGCAAAAAAGGCATCTTCAATACTTAGACTGATAGAGTCCTAAATTATGTTGTTCAAAAGACCTCTCATATCCATCTAATTAACCAATAAAACACACAAGACAATTTACACTGTGATGTGTTCTAATAGTTATACCCAACTATTACGAACACTATTGATATTATTTGTATGATGTGTAAGTTCATTTTTACACTTTATTAAATAATGGACAAAAAAAATTTATTCCTTCTTTCTAAATCCAACAAGAACATCGGATTCCATATAGGGCAAAACCTGAAAAGAAAAACAAATAAAAATCAACAGAATGGTGGGATCAATCTCATTAACATGCAAGCAGAGTGAAATAACTAACAACAATATGCAACAGAATGATAGGATGCATCCCACTAACATACATGTAACAACAATATAATCAGATTAAAACAAATTAACAACTAAATGAAACAATAACAACAAAATAGAAACAAAAAACACATAATCAAAACAATATCATATTAATTTTAAAAAACAAAATTTGATCAGGATATAAAAAATCAATTAATACTATATATTGATTATGAGAACGTAACCTTGAAAGTCGATCAATCATGAAAGTTGAAGTTCAATCAATAGAGTTGAAGCATGATACTTAGATTAACATGAAAGCAAAAATAATCAAAATTTAAGGTAATAAATCAGAACTCAAGAAATAAACAACAATTGGTGAAAAGATAAGAGAATACTACTTGAAATTTAAGATACTCAATAGGTTGCGAGAAGTAAGCTTCATGGATGATAAGCATGAACTCGATTGCGAGAAATTTTTATAACGCGGGAGAGAAGAAATCAGTTGCAAGAAGTTTAAATAGCGAGAAAGAATCGAATACAAGAAGATTGGGTTTCAATGACAACAAGAATTTCAATGGATATTTGAAAGTTTCGATAGCGAGAATAAAAAATATGTGTTCGACTACTAGCGACAACAATTTTGTCGTCGCTACAGAACACGTGTGTAGTAGTGAGGTTCATACCCGTACCTACAGACTATTAGGTATATACTTAAACTAATTTTTCTGCGTAAGAATAAAACATTATAACCAACAAAATACAATTAGGTATAAGTCGGTGATGGGTAAGTAGTACGTACCCATTCAGATAGATTCAATTAGGTATATACCCATATAGACAGATCTATACCTATACAAACATATCTATATCTATATCCATACAACATATCTATGCACATGCACATACATACACACATATCTATACCCATATATATGACAAATTTAATATGTTATTACCATAAAAAATGATTCTTGGACCTGCAAAACTTTAAACTCAAGCATAGATTCTTTGTCGACTGTATTTTGATGGCATAGGGGTTGTCATGTATAAAAATTGAAAAGAATAGAGAGATAGAATGAAGAAAGGGAAAGATGAATTGATGGGTGGATTTTTGGTGCATTAAAAATTGAAAGAGAAGTTATAGTGAAAAGAGAAGATTGTTTGGTCTTTTTTTTTCTCTCTCTTTCTAAACTATTTCAATTGTCCCCTAAATAATTTTTGTATACATTTTCATACATATTAAGAAACACAATCATTGCATTCACTATTACTAAAATATCACTTATAAATTATTTTAATATTCTAAATATTTATTAAAAATATAAATTTGACAATTTTAATAAGAATAATAAAAAAATTAAAATAAAATGTTTTAAAATTTTAAATAAATAATATATTTAGGATACCACTTTTAATAAAATAGATACTATTTTATAGGATGGAAAAAGTAATTATTAATAATAGCCTTTAGATTAAAAAGTAAAGAGGTATAGTACCTATAAAAATATGTTTTACCCATCTTTTATCTTTATTCTTTTATCCGCATTCTGTAAATCCCCTTATTTAATTTATTATTCCTAAAAATATGAAGAAGATTAAGTTTCCACGGCCAAACTTGACCATATAAAACTTGACATGTTAGTTGACTGCCTAATCTAGAATATTAATTAATTACGGAGAATTTATATTATCAAAATGTTATCTTCAATAATTAAAAAGAGCATATTAGGCAATGTATCCATTCATACACCATGGAATCTATTATACTTTCTTTTTTTAAATGGTTTATAAGATATAGTAACACACACATATATATATAAAAAAATGGTTTATAAGATATAGTAACACACATATATATGTGTTGTGTTACTGGTAAGTCAAACACCAAAAGGCACATTTAAACTCTAGAAAGTAATAGTTAAAAGGTCGATTTATAGCGAAACTTGAGAAGTAGGATCAATAGCTTTTAACTTCTATAAATATAGCGAAATTTTATTGTATGATAGTCCAACATCTCCATATAGTGAATTTTATACTTTTTGCATGACAATGTATGCTATTTTGTAGGATATATCATACCTGTAACTATCTTCAAGATGACTAATAATATCCATAGGTTTAGTTCATATCTTACTCCCAACTTCATCCATGATTACCTTCATAACAATATAGGAAGACAAACAATCACTAGTTATCGATTTATCTGGTGTATCGTAAGTGTGTTCTTAGACAAAAGAATAGACATAGAGTTTGGTTTTGGAAATATCAAAATTTACGTAAACATAATTAACAAGCACAATCTTTGGATTTTCTCGTCTTACTAAAGGAACTTGCCTTCGAAGAAATATTATGACAAAAATCAAAATCATAACCAGATTCACAAGCATACTTACAAATAAAAACCTGAATTCATTAATGCCACCGTGGTAAATTTCACCAATGGACTATAAATATGTATTCCAATCAAGCTGATGAGTTTCTTTTATGTATGTTTATGACGTAATTGATCAACATAACGACGGTCACCCTCGATAGTTTGGTTACTAACTGGATCATACAATTGTCGGGTTGTATGTGAAGAATAAGTCAAGGCAGATGACATATTTCTTTGAACGATCACCTTAATAACAAGATTAGGCTAGGGAATTCCCATATTCCAATTAACCGATAGTCGTAAAATCAGTTCATTAACTTTTACAGATCGTAGTTGAAAAGAGTAACGATACTCAACCAATCCATGCTCCAAATTCAACCTGCGTTGAGTACAATAATTTCCCGATCGACTCAAAAGAATCAAAAATTTATAATGTACAAAAAGAATTTTATCTAAATCCAACAAGAGCCTGGGATTCCATGTAGGGAAAAACCTGAAAAGGAAAACAAATAAAGGTCAAAAAAATGATGGGATCAATCCCATTAACATAACAACAGAGTGCAACAACTAACAACAGAAGCAACCTGATGATAGGATGCATCCCACTAACATACATGTAACAACAATATAAGCATTAGCAACTAAATTAAACAATGACAACAAAAGCGAAACAAAAAAGCACATAATTAAAACAATTTCATGTTAATTTAGAAAAATCAAAACTTGATCAGGAGTTAATAATCAATAGATAGTATTAATTGATTAGGAGTACAGAACCTAGAAAGTCGATCAATCGTGAAAGATGAAGTTCAATCAATAGAGTTGAAGCTTGATACTTAAATTATCAAGTAAAAAGATAATCAAAATTTAAGGTAATCAATTGAAATTCAAAAAATAAAAATCAATTGGTGAAAAGATAAGAGAAGATTACTTGAAATTTGAGATAATCAATAGGTTGCAAGAAGGAAGCTTCATGGATGATAAGCATGAACTCGGTTGCGAGAAATTTTGATAACGCGGGAGAGAAGAATTTAGGTGCAAGAAATTCAACAGAGAGAAAGAATCGGCTACAAAAAGATTAGGTCTCAATGACGAGAAGAATTACGATGGAGATTTTGAAGTTTCGATAGTGAGAATAAGAGAGATGTGTTCGAGAGAGATTGTGTTCAACAACGAGATGAAGAGAGAAGTAAAATCTGAGATATTGTGTTCAACAGAGTTCAAGTAATGTTTTAATTTTAAGTAAGTAAATAATGGTAGTTTAGTTGATGTCTCCTCATTTGTGATAGTAAAATACACTCTTGAGACATCATTTTAGGCTTATTTATTAGTTTATAGGTTGATTTTAGCTTAATTTAGTGCACTTTCCTATTTTGAGTCTTGATTTGTAGAATTATTATTTTTAGAGCATATTGGGTTTAATTGTTTATTTAGTGTGAAGCTTTAAAGATAATTATGGAGATTAATTAGAGTCCAAGTCAAAGATTACAACTTATGGAAAGAGATATGCATGGAAATTGGAGATAGAAGGAAACTGAGTTCAATTAGGAAAAGGAAAAGCTGCCTAAATCTGGGATTCTGCAGAACACGTCTAAAGATTGGTGTTTTTACCTAAGAAATAGGCCGAATTTGGTAATTTCCTTCTAAAGGTCCTAGATAATTCTGTTGCGATTCTTTTGGTATCTTGTGGAGCAAAATCCGACCAATAACAAAGAAGTTATGACCAAAACAACGCAGCAGTGTTTATCTTACGAATTTGGGTTGGGCCAGGAGCCCATTACTTGAAGTTATCTCCAAGAAACGAATTAGGTCAACCTCTAACCTATAAATACAGCCTCTTAACACTCTTAAATCATCCTTGGCCAGACCCTAAGGCCAAGAGAAAGCTGCAACACAAGAGAAGAAGTCTGGAGGGAGCTGTGCAACAACTATGTCTCCTTCAACCTCTTATTTTGTAATTCTTTCTTCTTCTTTTCTTTGTATGAACTAATTCTCTTAGCTTAGGTTTTGCATAATGTATAAACTATGAATTCTGGTTCTTCTATCTAAGTTCTGTGGGAATTATATGTTTTAATCTGATATTAGCTACTTACCCTTATATTTGATTATGTGTTTTGATTTAATGACTGTTTTCCTTGCTAGTGCACGAGTATAGGATTACCTTAATAGTAGTTAGATGGTCACCTTGTAAGGGTGTTTAACTATTGAACCACCACATAACGTCTAGTGTCGATAGCAGTTCTGACAAAACATACTTCTAACTAGATAGTCATTAAGGTTTGTTTTAACCACCATATCACCAAGATTGCAGTATTTGCTTAGGGCCTTAGTGGCGTTTGATAACCCTATTTTAAATCACTTATTGGTTGTGCCGTAGCCCCCTTAGTCGCTCTCAAGGTCTAAGGTAGTGGAATTTAGAATCCTGACTAAGTATACCAAGAGCTAATATTCTCCCTTATGAATTAGATCTAATAGATAGAATTAGAAGGATTAGTGCATACTAGTAAAACCTAAGTTATATCGTTCATACTATCTTCTTTTCTTTTCTGTTATTTATTTTCTGTCTTTAATTTAGTAGTTTAATTTTCTTATTAAAAACCAAATAAATATCTATCTTTCTCTTCTTTCTACTTGCGTATTATTATCTATCTTTAATATCTGCACTTGATAATTTGCATAAGTTCTCTCTAACTTTCGTCAGTCCCTGAGGAACGAATCTTCTTATCATTAAAACTTGCATACGTCCTGTAATACTTGCAGTACAGTGTTAGTTTAGGGTGTGTATTTGCACTTATTTATATCATTATTTTATCACACCTTAGGCCACACCAAGTTTTTGGCGCCGCTGCCGGGGACTACATCGTTAGTCCTTGTGCAATTATCTTGTGCTTTTATTTTAGTTAGTTCTATTTTACGCTTTTCTTTTTAGTTTTTGTCTTTACAGATTTTTTCTAGGCGAGAGCAGATTTATTAGGAGATAAAGGTTTCGTGCTATTAGATCCTGAAGAAGCTATTAAAAGATGGAATCTCTAAAGCTCAAGGAGTTAAGCCGACAACTTGAGGAATTACGAGAACAATCGCAACAACTAGCTCAGAGGAATCTAGTACATGCCTCACCTTCATGTCCTAGTTGTGGAGCAAGAGATCACTCGTGGGGACATTGCATGAACAATCCAGCCTCAATTTCCTTCATGCCTTATCAAAGAGACCATTATTATGATGGTTATTATCAATCTCAAGGAAATTACGCTGACTATCAACCCCCACAGAGTTACAATTTGGTCGGAGATCAACAGAATCATAATCATAATAATCATTATTATGATGATTATTATCAACCACGACCACAATCTTACTATACTCCACAACCTATCTATCAAGAAGCGCCGATTTATAATGAAGCTTATCAAGAACCACATCCTTATTCAATGCAGCAAACCATACAAGAACAACCTCCGAGTTTGAATTCAAGCATGGCTAAGATGATGAATCTAATTGAAAAGATAGAGAATAACCAGCAAAGAATCCAAAACTCAGATGATGCGATTGACAAGCTTATGCAGACAATGTCACAAATGGTGGAAAAAACTAATATCCTTGCGGAAAGGCAACTCCGAAGTGACACTACTGCTCACCAAAACAAAGTTTGTCATGCAGTTGAATTAGGAAGTGGAAAACAACTACCTCCAACAAGACCAGAACCAGAACCAGTCCCTATTCCAGATCAGAGGGGGGAAGAAGCAACAGAAGATAAGGTCGAAGAGGTAGTTGAACAAGAACGTGTCCAAGAGAAGACACCAGAAAAGAAAGAGAGCCCAGTGGTAACCAATACATGTCCTCCTCCACCATTCCCTTCACATGTCAGAAAGGACAATGACCTGGAATTCAAGAAGTTCGTTGACATGATGAACAAATTAAAGAACAGCAGCCCGTTTGTAGAAGCTCTCACAAGAATGTCAAAATACGGTCAATTCATGAAGGACATTCTTTCTAACAAACGAAGATTCGAGATGAATGGATTACCAGAGGAGTGTAATGCTACACTTGGAATTGAGTTACCACCTATTCCCACGACATCTTGGATGGCACCATCCATGATCATGAAGAATCGAGCTGAAAAGTTCGTGGGAATTAAAGGCAAAGGGTGGAAATTTCGTCATCCTTAATCAAGGTAACACGTCTAACTTGGAAAGACGTTAAACAAAAGTGCTAAACGGGAGACAACCCGTAATTTCTTTTAAGTTTTTACGTTTTTAGTTTTTAATTTATATTTAGTTTAGTTAATTTTAGTTGATATTGCATATTTGAGAAAGGTATTAGTGTTTTTGATGATTAGGTATTGGAGAAATCGAGTTAGGGAAGCGAGCAAGGTTTTCGGAACGGAGAAACTTCAGCAAGTCATATCTTTGCGCTCGGATATCGGAATCAGGTGATTTTTGAGCCTAAACTGCATAACTTTTCGAGATCTAGCTGCTGGGGAGGTTTTTGCCACGTGCGGTACACCGGACCTCAGCCGCGGTGCACCGCGTGGTCAAAACCCCGTACTACGGGTTGCTACCGCGGGTTTTATCCAGAAACGAAAAAAAAAAATAGCTGATGGGTCCGGTATACCGGACCCTATACCGCGCCATGCACCGCACAAACACGTGCCACGGGGTCCTACCACGGGTTTTTTGACGTAGGAGGCGCGGTATACCCCGCGGTACACCCCATGGTCCGCAGGGGTAGTCCGCAGCGCCGCAAGGGAGAGAAAAACCTACGGGATTTGATTATAAAGGAGGTATTAAGCTTTTAGTTCCGAATTTTATAAACCCAAACCCTATTTTTCTTCTCCACAACTCTCCCAACTCCATTAAAGCTCATCAAAACCTTCACCAATCATCAAAACACTACCCAATCACCATGAAAACACATCCAATTCATTCTCCACATCATTACAAAGAAGATTCAACCACCTATATCATCCCAAAACACCTTGAATCCAAGAATCGAAAGCTCAAATTTCAAAAATTCATCCTACAATTTCTTAAATCCAAGCCAATCCATGAAGAATCCATCTTACCCACATAAAGAATCATCATCAAATCACCTTTCCTAATCCAATTAAGCTTGTACAACCAATAATCAAGAGTTTCAAATTTCAAGAGTGGTTAAAGCTTTGAGTTGGGGGTCAATTGAGATGATTAAGAGAACATGAACATTATCTACTGTATGGGAGATGAAGAAATCAAGGTAGTGGATCTAATTGAGAAGAAATCAAGTGAGAAAAGTCCTAGTTCCAATTCAAAGGGTAAAACAAGTCAAGAGAAGTGAGGTTGGCATGCTGTGTTGATTCAAAGAGCAAAAAGATTCTAACTTCAGTGAAGAAGACAACACAACCTCTACAAATCAAAGACCTTATACCCAAAAGAAAAAGAGAAAGCTTCAATGGACATGATAGCTTCTCCGAAGCAACAATTAAAGGAACTACCTTTTTCTTATGAGAAAGTATTTGAAGAAGAAGTTGAAGGTGAATACATGAAGGTTCATGGGGATTTGGAATGCTTTGGGTTGTTTGTGAATTGTATTTTGTGAAGAGAAGAAGAAGATGTGGCACAGTTGATCTATGAGGAGGTGATACGAATCTTCGATCTCTCCCATGACGTTATTTAATGCAATATCCTATTATGATCACGTGTCCTGAACATAAAGCGAATAAGAAGTTGGGTGAAGAAGATACATTAGAATTTAATCTGAGTATCAACAAGGCGAGGTAATAGCCTCAAAGAGTATGTTTTCTTTCTTCCCTACCATTTCTGTATGTGCAATATGTATGCTAATTTTAAATTTTATTTTTCTTGAGTCTTTTTCGAGTCGTGGGGACACGGCTCATTTTTGAGTTGGGGGTGGGGATTCGTTGTCCTCATCTTCCTTTTTGTTTTTCATAAAATTTAAAATTTTTTGGGATGAATTAGGCATAGAATATCTTTGAATGTACCTATTGAGCATGATTTAATTAAGTTAATGATAGTAGGTAGTATGTTTTTGAAAGATGTCATAAAATTGTTTAGATGCATATATGAAAACAGGAAATAAAGGATAGAAAAGTTAATGAGCAATGCTAAGAAGTATGTTGAAACTTAGGAATAGTTATTTGGTGTGTAGAACGTGAGGTTTGAAATTAGTTGAAAACCCACTTGTCTATGAACTATTAGTGAAAAAGTAACAAAATCAGGTAGTTAGAAAAATGAATAAGGCAGTTCTTTCATGATTAAAACACTTGAAGCCTCTTATACTTTCTCACCCTGTTATTTGTTATTATTATCCGTCTTAGCCCCTCTGAGCCTTTCTAAAGCCTTTTATTAAACACATTATAATCCTTACCCTAGTTTTAGGACTTATCTATATGACCCGCACTCGAATCGCAAAACCTGAGACAAACTCGTTTTAGAGCTTGAGTTTGGGGTGGTGGGTTTCATAATTAGGGAACATTGGGATTTGGGAATTATAATGGTGAATTTATTGATGATGAATTGTTATTATTGTAACCCTTTGCCGGGGTAATAGTGAATGGAAAAGAAGCTACGAGCTAAATTTGCCAACAAGGGCATTAAAAAGAAAGAATATATATATATGAAAAATAGTGTGATATCTCAACATCAAAAGAGAATCATAGCTATACAAAAGAGAAAATTTGATATAAAAAGAAAATATATATTCGGACCGGCAAAGTGGATTTTATATCATCAAAGGTTTTAATTGGGATTATTGGGGATGCACATTAAAAAGCATCAATAAATTGGGTTGAGTGAGAACATCTTTGAGTGAACAACTCAAGCTCTAGGGCGATTCGTTGATGGCTAGTGAGGAGAGAGCCAAAAGCTCACTTTTCATTATCCAAATATACCACAACCGTCCTTAAGCCAAGTTATGACCAAAGACCTTAGGATTTCTAACTACTAGATGGAGAAACAATTGAGCTATTAGGTAGTAGGTAAGTGGACCATTGGATGCTGTATTTGGGACCTATGAACAACCTATAGCCATTAACCTGAACTAAGTTATCATCCTCTCCTTCTGGCATTGCGAAATTAATCTTAACTTGAATTTATGGATTGTTGATTACATGTATATTAAGCATAGTTGTGCATTATTTCTTAAGCAATACTACATGAGACTTTTTAGATATTTTGCTCTAGGATCATTCATTGTGTTCTTTTCTTATTCTCCTCCTACTTCTTCTTCTTGACTACCCTACTGTTCTTTACTTTTATTGTATCGGGACGATACAACTTTGAGTTGGGGGTCTTGATGTCTCCTCATTTGTGATAGTAAAATACACTCTTGAGACATCATTTTAGGCTTATTTATTAGTTTATAGGTTGATTTTAGCTTAATTTAGTGCACTTTCCTATTTTGAGTCTTGATTTGTAGAATTATTATTTTTAGAGCATATTGGGTTTAATTGTTTATTTAGTGTGAAGCTTTAAAGATAATTATGGAGATTAATTAGAGTCCAAGTCAAAGATTACAACTTATGGAAAGAGATATGCATGGAAATTGGAGATAGAAGGAAACTGAGTTCAATTAGGAAAAGGAAAAGCTGCCTAAATCTGGGATTCTGCAGAACACGTCTAAAGATTGGTGTTTTTACCTAAGAAATAGGCCGAATTTGGTAATTTCCTTCTAAAGGTCCTAGATAATTCTGTTGCGATTCTTTTGGTATCTTGTGGAGCAAAATCCGACCAATAACAAAGAAGTTATGACCAAAACAACGCAGCAGTGTTTATCTTACGAATTTGGGTTGGGCCAGGAGCCCATTACTTGAAGTTATCTCCAAGAAACGAATTAGGTCAACCTCTAACCTATAAATACAGCCTCTTAACACTCTTAAATCATCCTTGGCCAGACCCTAAGGCCAAGAGAAAGCTGCAACACAAGAGAAGAAGTCTGGAGGGAGCTGTGCAACAACTATGTCTCCTTCAACCTCTTATTTTGTAATTCTTTCTTCTTCTTTTCTTTGTATGAACTAATTCTCTTAGCTTAGGTTTTGCATAATGTATAAACTATGAATTCTGGTTCTTCTATCTAAGTTCTGTGGGAATTATATGTTTTAATCTGATATTAGCTACTTACCCTTATATTTGATTATGTGTTTTGATTTAATGACTGTTTTCCTTGCTAGTGCACGAGTATAGGATTACCTTAATAGTAGTTAGATGGTCACCTTGTAAGGGTGTTTAACTATTGAACCACCACATAACGTCTAGTGTCGATAGCAGTTCTGACAAAACATACTTCTAACTAGATAGTCATTAAGGTTTGTTTTAACCACCATATCACCAAGATTGCAGTATTTGCTTAGGGCCTTAGTGGCGTTTGATAACCCTATTTTAAATCACTTATTGGTTGTGCCGTAGCCCCCTTAGTCGCTCTCAAGGTCTAAGGTAGTGGAATTTAGAATCCTGACTAAGTATACCAAGAGCTAATATTCTCCCTTATGAATTAGATCTAATAGATAGAATTAGAAGGATTAGTGCATACTAGTAAAACCTAAGTTATATCGTTCATACTATCTTCTTTTCTTTTCTGTTATTTATTTTCTGTCTTTAATTTAGTAGTTTAATTTTCTTATTAAAAACCAAATAAATATCTATCTTTCTCTTCTTTCTACTTGCGTATTATTATCTATCTTTAATATCTGCACTTGATAATTTGCATAAGTTCTCTCTAACTTTCGTCAGTCCCTGAGGAACGAATCTTCTTATCATTAAAACTTGCATACGTCCTGTAATACTTGCAGTACAGTGTTAGTTTAGGGTGTGTATTTGCACTTATTTATATCATTATTTTATCACACCTTAGGCCACACCATTAGTCTATCTACAAATTAAGTTATAGATTGTATGATATTTTATGGTACAATTGTCTGTTTTAAACCCTATTTTTTACTTAAATGATTCTTTTTTGGCGAATTTTCATAATTTACAAATGATTAACTATATATATTCATTTCACAAAAATATGGTATAATGTTAAATCTAACAACATATGTCATGATAAAATTATGAATTCAAATATAATTAGAAAATAAAATCACAAAAAAAAATCTTCTATTAAAATATTATTTTTTATTATTAAATCATATATGAGGAATATGCTTATATAAACCTAAATCTAAAAATAATATTTTTTAAGGTTTAGTTAGATTTTCGTTCATTATAAGGCCTAGTTGTCATATTCTATTCTGGAATAGGTTGTGATTTTACTTTATTACCCTTCTTTCCATTTTTGTGGATATAAGTTCATTTCTAGTAGTGGTATAATTCGATGATAGGTATATTCCTATATTCGAATTTTATATTTGGTATAAAGTTTACTTTTTATAATTCAAATATTTGGGTGTATAACCACGGCCCATAATTTGTTTGTTCAAGGCCATTTTGTCCAGCAATAGGTATAAACCCAACTAGTGTTTGCCCAGGTCAAGATCTTTTGTCCATGTCAAGGTCCATGCCAGTGATGTGTATATACTCAATTACTTTCCAGCATAAGAAGGTTATAACCAAATACAATTGAGTACATACCCATACTAGTTAATACTTATATCCCAAACAAAACTTGGGTATATACTCATACTAATTCATACACATACCCATAAATTTTCATACTCATACAGATTAACTGGATACATATCTGTATAGATTCATACACATATCTACATACCGTTGAGTATATGCCTAACTGGTTTTATGCATAAGAATAAGACCATCAATTGAAAACAACAAAATACAACTAGGTATAGGTCGGTGACGGGTACGTACCCATTCAAACATATCCAACTAGGTATATACCCATATAGACATATCTATTCCTATACAAACATATCTATACACATACACAGATCTATACTCGTATAGGTGTCCATATACTCATTCGATACACAAATAATCATAAAAAATGACAGATTTGATAAATTTTTACCATAAAAAATGATTTCTTAGACTTGCAAAATTTTAAACTTCACCATAGATTTCTTTTCCGATTGTATTTTAAAGGGATAGGGGTTATGATTTATGGATAGAGAGAGAGGTAGAGAGAGAGAGAGAGAGAGAGAGAGAGAGAGAGAGAGAGAGAGAGAGAGAGAGAGAGAGAGAGAGAGAGAGAGAGAGAGAGAGAGAGAGAGAGAGAGAGAGAGAGAGAGAGAGAAGAATCGATGACTAGATTTTTGGTTCATTAAAAAATAAAAAAGAGGGAGAAGAATGAAGTGAAAAGAGGAAAAAAGAAAAGTTAAAATGGGTTTATGCATTTTGAGAAAGAAAAAAATAAAAATAAGATATTTAATAGTGAATAGTGAAGATTGTTTGGTTTCTCTTTTTTTTCATTACTTCCTAAAATTATTTATTCTATCTCATAAATAATATTCTTTTACTTTTTTACAGATATTAAGAAATACAATCATTACATTCATCATTACTAAAATACCTCATATAAATTATTTCGATATTTTAATTCATTGAAAATATAAATTTAAATATTTTTATAAGGATAATAATAAAAAATTTAAGATAGAGTGTCTTCAAATTTTAAATGGATAATATATTTAGGACATTTTAAATGAATATTTTTTTCCTTAAATTTTTATTTGTCCATATTTTTTGTGCATAAAAATTGCAAAGAGCAATTAATACCTTTCTTCTTTATTCAATTACTTTTAATTAATATATATTTTTAATTAGGTATAATATTGAAAAAATTAGGAAAAAATATTTTAATATTGGAAAAGGAATAAATAATATTGAATACTACCTATTTTTAAAAATTAAACAATTAAAAATAGACGAACTAATATATTTAAGATATTATTTTTAGTAAATTAACATTATTTTATAGGAGAGAGAAAATAATTATTAATTGTCTTTAAATTAAAAAAGTAAAGAGGTCTAATACCTATATGGCTATATAAGTGTTTTACCCCACATTTATCTCCGCCGATTCTAGTATAAAATATATATACAAATTACACTCATACTCTCACACTAGCAATTTATAGTTTAAACCTTTTCTTTACAAATATAATGTACATTTCTTAAACCCGTACAATTCCTCGTTGTTCCGCCCTTTTCGTCCCTCTGCATTATGCGTCGTCCACCACCATTGCCTTCCGAATCTCCGATCTTCACTTCGTTATCTGATTGCATCTCTGATCGTTGGACATTGCATTTCAATTAAGGATTCGATGAACAGGTACAATTTATTATTGTATTTTATATATTATTATCATTGATTCTCAGTTATTCCATTTTTATAATTTATTTATTTTATTTTATTAAAAATAATTGCTTGCTTTTTCATTACTTGTTAACAGAATTTTCTTGTGGATAGGAAGAAAATTACATAAAACAAAGGTAATTTTTGTTACTTTTAATTTCTCTTCTAGCCTTACTATACTTGCATTAGTTTAATGAACTTTGGGACAGTACTTCAACTGATCCGGCCAAAAAAAATAGTTTGATAATCTTAGACTTGATTAGAAATATTATTTTTTATTATTTTTATTGAGAATTTTAGTTGGATAATATTTTACTATATATGTCATAGTATAACTGTACTTTCACTTTTCATAAATGAGAAAAATATTGAATGATTAGTCAAATAGGCAAGTTTCCAATTAGACAAGGAATGTGTAACATTATACTCTTTTGTTTTGTCAAATAACATTATAATCTTTCTAATTATCCTGATTCTTGTTATGGATTGATCTTTTAGTTTAATTACAATTCTTTTATTTATCACGATTCTTGCAAGTGTTTTCTTGGTCAGCTTTGAAATTTCTAATATGGATTTAAGGAGTGAATGCTAAATTTTATATTTTTCTCAGTCTCCATCGAAGCGACCTAAGACCCTTTATTCCGATAAGAGCTGATTAAAGCTATCTTTGATGCTACCAAGGAAGAAGATGGAAAAGAATGTATATGCGGTACGTAAAATTCTACAACAGTCTTTCATTTTGTATTTTGATGCTCTCCCTTGGACGAGAAAAAAACTCATTGTAACTGTGGTTCAAGAAGGTAAGTGATTCAATGGTCTCCCTTGGTTGAATTAAGAAAGCCCTTTTTTAGCTGTACTATCCTCATTTAGTAAATTTTTGCCTCCTCTTTTGGAATATCTTCATGCCGATTTAAATATATGTAGTTTTATCAATCTTATCGCTATATTTTTTTTCTGTTTCATTGTATAGTTGAAAAGCTTCATGCGTAAGGATATCCAGCTTGCAAGGGAGGATCATGGGAAAAAAGACTCAAACAAAAAAATAAGATGTTTTAAAATTTGATAGTTGCTCTAGTGATTAGGGGATCAATTCTTACTGTAAAATTACATTATTATGAAATATAAAGATAAATAAATATTTGTATATTAATTTCATATTTCTCTTTTTAGGTTTATTTTTTTTCATTATTATAATAGTGTAAATGTGTGATACTCTAGACAAAAAAAAATGGTGTTTAAATTAAGATTAATTCTGACAAAAGATTAAAAGAGATTACCAATAAACGAGATTCAAGTTCCCTATTTAGCCTTTTCTAAGGTCTAATTATCAACCAACTAAGGCAAATAATTTTTTTCGGATACCAGCTATCTTAGAAAATGAAATACAATTCTAATCCTATCCTTACGTAAGTCGAATACTCCAAGACTAATTCAATTTCAAGAATATTAACTAATTATGCTCCTAAATCCTCTCTCTCAGTTAGTATTAGAAAATCAGGGCAATCCAATACGAGGTGGTTGCGATTCCCAAAACAATTCACGCAAGTTAAACAATTAAAGATATAACCATCAATATAAATCAAAATGTCCCAGTTATCATCTATAAAATCCGTAATCGCTTATGTTTATTTCACAATCGAGTCAGTTACTCCATACAAGGATTTAGACGTTCCTTAAAAAACTAGAAATAAAGAGTAAAGAAGAAATAGTTACGAATTATTCGTGATATCTCTTCGCTTTCGCTAGATTAAACACTTGATTTTATCATTGTAAAAAAATGTATGAGATAGTGTTTCTTATAACTAATGAAAGCCTCGTTGGTAAAAATCGGTCAGCTCGGTTTTTAAGAGAATCGACAAAGTTAGGCAAACGGGTTGCCTCGGGCACCTGACGTGGTAAGTTGCTCCATTGATTTCTTGGTCACAGCCGAGCATTGTGGCATGTGTTATTGCATAAATTTATGGTTGCATCTTGGCGCCACGACATCGTGTTGGTGTCGGGTTGGGATTTCCCCTTATCTTTTTTGTCCATGTCTCAAAAAAAATCTTCTATTAAAATATTATTTTTTATTATTAAATCATATATGAGGAATATACTTATATAAACCTACAATCTCAAAATAATATTTTTTAAGGTCTAGTTTAATTTTCGTTCATTATAAGGCCTAATTGTCATATTCTATTCAGGAATAGGTTGTGATCTTACTTTATTACCTTTCTTTCCATTTTGATAGATATAAGTTCATTTCTAGTGGTGGTATAATTCGGTGATAGGTATATTCCTATATTCGTATTTTATATTTGGTATAAAGTTTACTTTTTATAATTCAAATATTTGGGTGTATAACCACGGCCCATAATTTGTTTGTTCAAGGCCATTTTGTCCAACAATAGGTATAAACCCAACTAGTGTTTGCCCAGGTCAAGATCTTTGTTGTCCATGTCAAGGTCCATGTATGTCAGTGATGGGTATATGCTCAGTTACTTTCCTGCATAAGAAGGCTATAACCAAATACAGTTGAGTACATACCCATACAATTTAATACTTATATCCCAAACAAAACTTGGGTATATACTCTTACTAATTCATACACATACCCATAAATTTTCATACTCATACATATTAACTGGATACATATCTGTATAGATTCATACACATATCTACAGACCATTGAGTATATGCCTTATTGGTTTTATGCATAAGAATAAGACCATCAATTGAAACCAACAAAATACAACTAGGTATAAGTCGGTGACGGGTACGTACCCATTCAAACATATCCAACTAGGTATATACCCATATATACATATCTATTCCTATACAAACATATATATATATACTCATACACGTCTATACACACAGATCGATACTCATATAGGTGTCCATATACTCATTCGATACACAAATAATCAAAAAAAAATACATATTTGATACATTTTAACCATAAAAAATGATTTCTTAGAATTGCAAAACTTTAAACTTCACCATAGATTTCTTTTCCGATTGTCTTTTAAAGGGATAAGGGTTATGATTTATGGAGAGAGAGAGAGAGAGAGAGAGAGAGAGAGAGAGAGAGAGAGAGAGAGAGAGAGAGAGAGAGAGTAGAATTGATGACTAGATTTTTGGTTCATTAAAAAATAAAAAAGAGGGAGAAGAATGAAGTGAAAAGAGAAAAAAAAAAAGAAAAGTTAAAATGGGTTTATGCATTTTGAGAAACAAAAAAATAAAAATAAGATATTTTATAGTGAATAGTGAATAGTGAAGATTGTTTGGTTTCTTTTTTTTTTCATTACTTCCTAAAATTATTTTTTCTATCTCATAAATAATATGCTTTTACTTTTTTACACATATTAAGAAATACAATCATTACATTCATCATTACTAAAATACCTCTTATAAAGTATTTCGATATTTTAATTCATTGAAAATATAAATTTAAATATTTTTATGAGGATAATAATAAAAAATTTAAGATAGAGTGTTTTCAAATTTTAAATGGATAATATATTTAGGACATTTTAAATGAATATTTTTTCCGTTCATTTTTATTTGTCCATATTTTTTGTGCATAAAAATTGAAAAGAGCAATTAATACTTTTATTCTTTATTCAATTACTTTTAATTAATATATATTTTTTATTAAATTAGGTATAATATTGAAAAGATTAGGAAAAAATATTTTAATATTGGAAAAAGAATAAATAATATTGAATACTACCTATTTTTAAAAATTAAACAATTAAAAATAGACGAACTAATATATTTAAGATATTATTTTTAGTAAATTAACATTATTTTATAGGAGAGAGAAAATAATTATTAATGGCCTTTAAATAAAAAAAGTAAAGAGGTCTAATACCTATATGGCTATATAAGTGTTTTACCCCACATTTATCTCCACCGATTCTGGTATAAAATATATATACAAATTACACTCATACTCTCACATTAGCAATTTATAGTATAAACATTTTCCTTACAAATATAATGTACATTTCTTACACCCGTACAATTTCTCGTTGTTCCGTCCTTTTCGTCCCTCTGCATTATGCGTCGTCCACCACCATTGTCTTCCGAATCTCCGATCTTCACTTCGTTATCTGGTTGCATCTCTGATCGTTGGACATTGCATTTCAATTAAGGATTCGATGAACATGTACAGTTTATTTTTGTATTTTATATATTATTATCATTGATTCTCAGTTATTCCGTTTTTATAATTTATTTATTTTATTTTATTAAAAATAATTGCTTGCTTTTTCATTACTTGTTAACAGAATTTTCTTGTGGATAGGAAGAAAATTACATAAAACAAAGGTAACTTTTTGTTACTTTTAATTTCTCTTCTAGCCTTACTATACTTGCATTAGTTTAATGAACTTTGGGACAGTACTTCAACTGATCCGGCCAAAAAAAATAGTTTGATAATCTTAGACTTGATTAGAAATATTATTTTTTATTATTTTTATTGAGAATTTTAGTTGGATAATATTTTACTATATATGTCATAGTATAACTGTACTTTCACTTTTCATAAATGAGAAAAATATTGAATGATTAGTCAAATAGGCAAGTTTCCAATTAGACAAGGAATGTGTAACATTATACTCTTTTGTTTTGTCAAATAACATTATAATCTTTCTAATTATCCTGATTCTTGTTATGGATTGATCTTTTAGTTTAATTACAATTCTTTTATTTATCACGATTCTTGTAAGTGTTTTCTTGGTCAGCTTTGAAATTTCTAATATGGATTTAAGGAGTGAATGCTAAATTTTATATTTTTCTCAGTCTCCATCGAAGCGACCTAAGACCCTTTATGCCGATAAGAGCTGATTAAAGCTATCTTTGATGCTACCAAGGAAGAAGATGGAAAAGAATGTATATGCGGTACGTAAAATTCTACAACAGTATTTCATTTTGTATTTTGATGCTCTCCCTTGGACGAGAAAAAAACTCATTGTAACTGTGGTTCAAGAAGGTAAATGATTCAATGGTCTCCCTTGGTTGAATTAAGAAAGCCCTTTTTTAGCTGTACTATCCTCATTTAGTAAATTTTTGCCTCCTCTTTTGGAATATCTTCATGCCGATTTAAATATATGTAGTTTTATCAATCTTATCGCTATATTTTTTTTTCTGTTTCATTGTATAGTTGAAAAGCTTCATGCGTAAGGATATCCAGCTTGCAAGGGAGGATCATGGGAAAAAAGACTCAAACAAAAAAATAAGATGTTTTAAAATTTGATAGTTGCTCTAGTGATTAGGGGATCAATTCTTACTGTAAAATTACATTATTATAAAATATAAAGATAAATAAATATTTGTATATTAATTTCATATTTCTCTTTTTAGGTTTATTTTTTTTCATTATTATAATAGTGTAAATGTGTGATACTCTAGACAAAAAAAAATGGTGTTTAAATTAAGATTAATTTTGACAAAAGATTAAAAGAGATTACCAATAAACGAGATTCAAGTTCCCTATTTAGCCTTTTCTAAGGTCTAATTATCAACCAACTAAGGCAAATAATTTTTTTTGGATACCAGCTATCTTAGAAAATGAAATACAATTCTAATCCTATCCTTACGTAAGTCGAATACTCCAAGACTAATTCAATTTCAAGAATATTAACTAATTATGCTCCTAAATCCTCTCTCTCAGTTAGTATTAGAAAATCAGGGCAATCCAATACGAGGTGGTTGCGATTCCCAAAACAATTCACGCAAGTTAAACAATTAAAGATATAACCATCAATATAAATCAAAATGTCCCAGTTATCATCTATAAAATCCGTAATCGCTTATGTTTATTTCACAATCGAGTCAGTTACTCCATACAAGGATTTAGACGTTCCTTAAAAAACTAGAAATAAAGAGTAAAGAAGAAATAGTTACGAATTATTCGTGATATCTCTTCGCTTTCGCTAGATTAAACACTTGATTTTATCATTGTAAAAAAATGTATGAGATAGTGTTTCTTATAACTAATGAAAGCCTCTACTAACGTTGGTAAAAATCGGTCAGCTCGGTTTTTAAGAGAATCGACAAAGTTAGGCAAACGGGTTGCCTCGGGCACTTGACGTGGTAAGTTGCTCCATTGATTTCTTGGTCACAGCCGAGCATTGTGGCATGTGTTATTGCATAAATTTATGGTTGCATCTTGGCGCCACGACATCGTGTTGGTGTCGGGTTGGGATTTCCCCTTATCTTTTTTGTCCATGTCTCAAAAAAAATCTTCTATTAAAATATTATTTTTTATTATTAAATCATATATGAGGAATATACTTATATAAACCTACAATCTCAAAATAATATTTTTTAAGGTCTAGTTTAATTTTCGTTCATTATAAGGCCTAATTGTCATATTCTATTCAGGAATAGGTTGTGATCTTACTTTATTACCTTTCTTTCCATTTTGATAGATATAAGTTCATTTCTAGTGGTGGTATAATTCGGTGATAGGTATATTCCTATATTCGTATTTTATATTTGGTATAAAGTTTACTTTTTATAATTCAAATATTTGGGTGTATAACCACGGCCCATAATTTGTTTGTTCAAGGCCATTTTGTCCAACAATAGGTATAAACCCAACTAGTGTTTGCCCAGGTCAAGATCTTTGTTGTCCATGTCAAGGTCCATGTATGTCAGTGATGGGTATATGCTCAGTTACTTTCCTGCATAAGAAGGCTATAACCAAATACAGTTGAGTACATACCCATACAATTTAATACTTATATCCCAAACAAAACTTGGGTATATACTCTTACTAATTCATACACATACCCATAAATTTTCATACTCATACATATTAACTGGATACATATCTGTATAGATTCATACACATATCTACAGACCATTGAGTATATGCCTTATTGGTTTTATGCATAAGAATAAGACCATCAATTGAAACCAACAAAATACAACTAGGTATAAGTCGGTGACGGGTACGTACCCATTCAAACATATCCAACTAGGTATATACCCATATATACATATCTATTCCTATACAAACATATATATATATACTCATACACGTCTATACACACAGATCGATACTCATATAGGTGTCCATATACTCATTCGATACACAAATAATCAAAAAAAAATACATATTTGATACATTTTAACCATAAAAAATGATTTCTTAGAATTGCAAAACTTTAAACTTCACCATAGATTTCTTTTCCGATTGTCTTTTAAAGGGATAAGGGTTATGATTTATGGAGAGAGAGAGAGAGAGAGAGAGAGAGAGAGAGAGAGAGAGAGAGAGAGAGAGAGAGAGAGAGAGAGAGAGAGAGAGAGAGAGAGAGAGAGAAGAATCGATGACTAGATTTTTGGTTCATTAAAAAAAAAAAAAGAGGCAGAAGAATGAAGTGAAAAGAGAAAAAAAAGAAAAGTTAAAATGGGTTTATGCATTTTGAGAAAGAAAAAAACAAAAATAAGATATTTTATACTGAATAGTGAAGATTGTTTGGTTTCTTTTTTTTTTCATTACTTCCTAAAATTATTTTTTCTATCTCATAAATAATATGCTTTTACTTTTTTACACATATTAAGAAATACAATCATTACATTCATCATTACTAAAATACCTCTTATAAAGTATTTCGATATTTTAATTCATTGAAAATATAAATTTAAATATTTTTATGAGGATAATAATAAAAAATTTAAGATAGAGTGTTTTCAAATTTTAAATGGATAATATATTTAGGACATTTTAAATGAATATTTTTTCCGTTCATTTTTATTTGTCCATATTTTTTGTGCATAAAAATTGAAAAGAGCAATTAATACTTTTCTTCTTTATTCAATTACTTTTAATTAATATATATTTTTTATTAAATTAGGTATAATATTGAAAAGATTAGGAAAAAATATTTTAATATTGGAAAAAGAATAAATAATATTGAATACTACCTATTTTTAAAAATTAAACAATTAAAAATAGACGAACTAATATATTTAAGATATTATTTTTAGTAAATTAACATTATTTTATAGGAGAGAGAAAATAATTATTAATGGCCTTTAAATTAAAAAAGTAAAGAGGTCTAATACCTATATGGCTATATAAGTGTTTTACCCCACATTTATCTCCACCGATTCTGGTATAAAATATATATACAAATTACACTCATACTCTCACATTAGCAATTTATAGTATAAACATTTTCCTTACAAATATAATGTACATTTCTTACACCCGTACAATTTCTCGTTGTTCCGCCCTTTTCGTCCCTCTGCATTATGCGTCGTCCACCACCATTGCCTTCCGAATCTCCGATCTTCACTTCGTTATCTGGTTGCATCTCTGATCGTTGGACATTGCATTTCAATTAAGGATTCGATGAACATGTACAGTTTATTATTGTATTTTATATATTATTATCATTGATTCTCAGTTATTCCGTTTTTATAATTTATTTATTTTATTTTATTAAAAATAATTGCTTGCTTTTTCATTACTTGTTAACAGAATTTTCTTGTGGATAGGAAGAAAATTACATAAAACGAAGGTAATTTTTGTTACTTTTAATTTCTCTTCTAGCCTTACTATACTTGCATTAGTTTAATGAACTTTGGGACAGTACTTCAACTGATCCGGCCAAAAAAAATAGTTTGATGATCTTAGACTTGATTAGAAATATTATTTTTTATTATTTTTATTGAGAATTTTAGTTGGATAATATTTTACTATATATGTCATAGTATAACTGTACTTTCACTTTTCATAAATGAGAAAAATATTGAATGATTAGTCAAATAGGCAAGTTTCCAATTAGACAAGGAATGTGTAACATTATACTCTTTTGTTTTGTCAAATAACATTATAATCTTTCTAATTATCCTGATTCTTGTTATGGATTGATCTTTTAGTTTAATTACAATTCTTTTATTTATCACGATTCTTGGAAGTGTTTTCTTGGTTAGCTTTGAAATTTCTAATATGGATTTAAGGAGTGAATGCTAAATTTTATATTTTTCTCAGTCTCCATCGAAGCGACCTAAGACCCTTTATGCCGATAGGAGCTGATTAAAGCTATCTTTGATGCTACCAAGGAAGAAGATGGAAAAGAATGTATATGCGGTACGTAAATTTCTACAACAGACTTTCATTTTGTATTTTGATGCTCTCCCTTGGACGAGAAAAAAAATCATTGTAACTGTGGTTCAAGAAGGTAAATGATTCAATGGTCTCCCTTGGTTGAATTAAGAAAGCCCTTTTTAGTTGTACTATCCTCATTTAGTAAATTTTTGCCTCCTCTTTTGGAATATCTTCATGCCGATTTAAATATATGTAGTTTTATCAATCTTATCGCTATATTTTTTTCTGTTTCATTGTATAGTTGAAAAGCTTCATGCGTAAGTATATCCAGCTTGCAAGGGAGGATCTTAGGAAAAAAGACTCAGACAAAAAAATTAGATATTTTAAGATTTGATAGTTGCTTTAGTGATTAGGGGATCAATTCTTACTTTAAAATTACATTATTATTAAATATAAAGATATATAAATATTTGTATATTAATTTCATATTTCTCTTTTTAGGTTTATTTTTTTTCATTATTATAATAGTGTAAATGTGTGATACTCTAGACAAAAAAAAAGTGTTTAAATTAAGATTAATTCTGACAAAAGATTAAAAGAGATTACCAATAAACGAGATTCAAGTTCCCTATTTAGCCTTTTCTAAGGTCTAATTATCAACCAACTAAGGCATATAGTTTATTTTCGGATACCAGCTATCTTAGAAAATGAAATACAATTCTAATCCTATCCTTACGTAAGTTGAATACGCCGAGACTAATTCAATTTCAAGAATATTAACTAATTATGCTCCTAAATCCTCTCTCCCGGTTAGTATTAGAAAATCAGGGCAATCCAATACGGGGTGGTTGCGATTCCCGAAACAATTCACGCAAGTTAAACAATTAAAGATATAACCATCAATATAAATCAAAATGTCCCAGTTATCATCTATAAAATTTGTAATCGCTTATGTTTATTTCACAATCGAGTCAGTTACTCCATACAAGATTTAAACGTTCCTTAAAAAACTAGAAATAAAGAGTAAAGAAGAAATAGTTATGAATTATTTGTGATATCTCTTCGCTTTCGCTAGATCAAACACTTGATTTTATCATTGTAAAAAAATGTATGAGATAGTGTTTCTTATAACTAATGAAAGCCTCTACTAACGTTGGTAAAAATCGGTCAGCTCGGTTTTTAAAAGAATCGACAAAGTTAGGCAAACGGGTTGCCTCGGGCACCAAGTTGCTCCATTGATTTCTTTGTCACAGCCGAGCATTGTGGCATGTGTTATTGCATAAATTTATGGTTGTATCTTGGCGCCACGACATCGTGTTGGTGTCGGGTTGGGATTTCCCCTTATCTTTTTTGTCCATGTCTCAAAAAAATTCTTCTATTAAAATATTATTTTTTATTATTAAATCATATATGAGGAATATACTTATATAAACCTACAATCTCAAAATAATATTTTTTAAGGTCTAGTTTAATTTTCGTTCATTATAAGGCCTAATTGTCATATTCTATTCAGGAATAGGTTGTGATCTTACTTTATTACCTTTCTTTCCATTTTGATAGATATAAGTTCATTTCTAGTGGTGGTATAATTCGGTGATAGGTATATTCCTATATTCGTATTTTATATTTGGTATAAAGTTTACTTTTTATAATTCAAATATTTGGGTGTATAACCACGGCCCATAATTTGTTTGTTCAAGGCCATTCAACAATAGGTATAAACCCAACTAGTGTTTGCCCAGGTGAAGATCTTTGTTGTCCATGTCAAGGTCCATGTCAGTGATGGGTATATACTCAGTTACTTTCCTGCATAAGAAGGCTATAACCAAATACAGTTGAGTACATACCCATACAAGTTAATACTTATATCCCAAACAAAACGTGGGTATATACTCTTACTAATTCATACCCATACCCATAAATTTTCATACTCATACAGATTAACTGGATACATATCTGTATAGATTCATACACATATCTACAGACCGTTGAGTATATGCCTAACTGGTTTTATGCATAAGAATAAGACCATCAATTGAAACCAACAAAATACAACTAGGTATAAGTCGGTGACGGGTACGTACCCATGCAAACATATCCAACTAAGTATATACCCATATAGACATATCTATTCCTATACAAACATATATATATATATATATACTCATACACGTCTATACACACAGATCTATACTCATATAGGTGTCCATATACTCATTCGATACACAAAAAATCATAAAAAATGACAGGTTTGATACATTTTTACCATAAAAAATGATTTCTTAGACTTGCAAAACTTTAAACTTCACCATAGATTTCTTTTCCGATTGTATTTTAAAGGGATAAGGGTTATGATTTATGGAGAGAGAGAGAGAGAGAGAGAGAGAGAGAGAGAGAGAGAGAGAGAGAGAGAGAGAGAGAGAGAGAGAGAGAGAGAGAGAGAGAGAGAGAGAGAGAGAGAGAGAGAGAGAGAGAGAGAGAGAGAGGAATCGATGACTAGATTTTTGGTTCATTAAAAAAAAAAAAAGAGGCAGAAGAATGAAGTGAAAAGAGAAAAAAAGAAAAGTTAAAATGGGTTTATGCATTTTGAGAAAGAAAAAAATAAAAATAAGATATTTTATACTGAATAGTGAAGATTGTTTGGGTTCTCTTTTTTTTTTCAGTACTTCCTAAAATTATTTTTTCTATCTCATAAATAATATATTTTTACTTTTTTACACATATTAAGAAATACAATCATTACATTCATCATTACTAAAATATCTCTTATAAATTATTTCGATATTTTAATTCATTGAAAATATAAATTTAAATATTTTTATAAGGATAATAATAAAAAATTTAAGATAGAGTGTCTTCAAATTTTAAATGGATAATATATTTAGGACATTTTAAATGAATATTTTTTCCTTAAATTTTTATTTGTCCATATTTTTTGTGCATAAAAATTGCAAAGAGCAATTAATACCTTTCTTCTTTATTCAATTACTTTTAATTAATATATATTTTATTTAATTAGGTATATTATTGAAAAAATTAGGAAAAAATATTTTAATATTGGAAAAGGAATAAATAATATTGAATACTACCTATTTTTAAAAATTAAACAATTAAAAATAGACGAACTAATATATTTAAGATATTATTTTTAGTAAATTAACATTATTTTATAGGAGAGAGAAAATAATTATTAATGGCCTTTAAATTAAAAAAGTAAAGAGGTCTAATACCTATATGGCTATATAAGTGTTTTACCCCACATTTATCTCCGCCGATTCTAGTATAAAATATATATACAAATTACACTCATACTCTCACATTAGCAATTTATAGTATAAACATTTTCTTTACAAATATAATGTACATTTCTTAAACCCGTACAATTCCTCGTTGTTCCGCCCTTTTCGTCCCTCTGCATTATGCGTCGTCCACCACCATTGCCTTCCGAATCTCCGATCTTCACTTCGTTATCTGATTGCATCTCTGATCGTTGGACATTGCATTTCAATTAAGGATTCGATGAACAGGTACAATTTATTATTGTATTTTATATATTATTATCATTGATTCTCAGTTATTCCATTTTTATAATTTATTTATTTTATTTTATTAAAAATAATTGCTTGCTTTTTCATTACTTGTTAACAGAATTTTTTTGTTGATAGGAAGAAAATTACATAAAACAAAGGTAATTTTTGTTACTTTTAATTTCTCTTCTAGCCTTACTATACTTGCATTAGTTTAATGAACTTTGGGACAGTACTTCAACTGATCCGGCCAAAAAAAATAGTTTGATGATCTTAGACTTGATTAGAAATATTATTTTTTATTATTTTTATTGAGAATTTTAGTTGGATAATATTTTACTATATATGTCATAGTATAACTGTACTTTCACTTTTCATAAATGAGAAAAATATTGAATGATTAGTCAAATAGGCAAGTTTCCAATTAGACAAGGAATGTGTAACATTATACTCTTTTGTTTTGTCAAATAACATTATAATCTTTCTAATTATCCTGATTCTTGTTATGGATTGATCTTTTAGTTTAATTACAATTCTTTTATTTATCACGATTCTTGGAAGTGTTTTCTTGGTTAGCTTTGAAATTTCTAATATGGATTTAAGGAGTGAATGCTAAATTTTATATTTTTCTCAGTCTCCATCGAAGCGACCTAAGACCCTTTATGCCGATAGGAGCTGATTAAAGCTATCTTTGATGCTACCAAGGAAGAAGATGGAAAAGAATGTATATGCGGTACGTAAATTTCTACAACAGACTTTCATTTTGTATTTTGATGCTCTCCCTTGGACGAGAAAAAAAATCATTGTAACTGTGGTTCAAGAAGGTAAATGATTCAATGGTCTCCCTTGGTTGAATTAAGAAGGCCCTTTTTAGTTGTACTATCCTCATTTAGTAAATTTTTGCCTCCTCTTTTGGAATATCTTCATGCCGATTTAAATATATGTAGTTTTATCAATCTTATCGCTATATTTTTTTTCTGTTTCATTGTATAGTTGAAAAGCTTCATGCGTAAGGATATCCAGCTTGCAAGGGAGGATCATGGGAAAAAAGACTCAGACAAAAAAATAAGATGTTTTAAAATTTGATAGTTGCTCTAGTGATTAGGGGATCAATTCTTACTTTAAAATTACATTATTATGAAATATAAAGATAAATAAATATTTGTATATTAATTTCATATTTCTCTTTTTAGGTTTATTTTTTTTCAATATTATAATAGTGTAAATGTGTGATACTCTAGACAAAAAAAAATGGTGTTTAAATTAAGATTAATTCTGACAAAAGATTAAAAGAGATTACCAATAAACGAGATTCAAGTTCCCTATTTAGCCTTTTCTAAGGTCTAATTATCAACCAACTAAGGCAAATAATTTTTTTCGGATACCAGCTATCTTAGAAAATGAAATACAATTCTAATCCTATCCTTACATAAGTCGAATACTCCAAGACTAATTCAATTTCAAGAATATTAACTAATTATGCTCCTAAATCCTCTCTCTCAGTTAGTATTAGAAAATCAGGGCAATCCAATACGAGGTGGTTGCGATTCCCAAAACAATTCACGCAAGTTAAACAATTAAAGATATAACCATCAATATAAATCAAAATGTCCCAGTTATCATCTATAAAATCCGTAATCGCTTATGTTTATTTCACAATCGAGTCAGTTACTCCATACAAGGATTTAAACGTTCCTTAAAAAACTAGAAATAAAGAGTAAAGAAGAAATAGTTATGAATTATTTGTGATATCTCTTCGCTTTCGCTAGATCAAACACTTGATTTTATCATTGTAAAAAAATGTATGAGATAGTGTTTCTTATAACTAATGAAAGCCTCTACTAACGTTGGTAAAAATCGGTCAGCTCGGTTTTTAAAAGAATCGACAAAGTTAGGCAAACGGGTTGCCTCGGGCACCAAGTTGCTCCATTGATTTCTTTGTCACAGCCGAGCATTGTGGCATGTGTTATTGCATAAATTTATGGTTGTATCTTGGCGCCACGACATCGTGTTGGTGTCGGGTTGGGATTTCCCCTTATCTTTTTTGTCCATGTCTCAAAAAAATTCTTCTATTAAAATATTATTTTTTATTATTAAATCATATATGAGGAATATACTTATATAAACCTACAATCTCAAAATAATATTTTTTAAGGTCTAGTTTAATTTTCGTTCATTATAAGGCCTAATTGTCATATTCTATTCAGGAATAGGTTGTGATCTTACTTTATTACCTTTCTTTCCATTTTGATAGATATAAGTTCATTTCTAGTGGTGGTATAATTCGGTGATAGGTATATTCCTATATTCGTATTTTATATTTGGTATAAAGTTTACTTTTTATAATTCAAATATTTGGGTGTATAACCACGGCCCATAATTTGTTTGTTCAAGGCCATTCAACAATAGGTATAAACCCAACTAGTGTTTGCCCAGGTGAAGATCTTTGTTGTCCATGTCAAGGTCCATGTCAGTGATGGGTATATACTCAGTTACTTTCCTGCATAAGAAGGCTATAACCAAATACAGTTGAGTACATACCCATACAAGTTAATACTTATATCCCAAACAAAACTTGGGTATATACTCTTACTAATTCATACCCATACCCATAAATTTTCATACTCATACAGATTAACTGGATACATATCTGTATAGATTCATACACATATCTACAGACCGTTGAGTATATGCCTAACTGGTTTTATGCATAAGAATAAGACCATCAATTGAAACCAACAAAATACAACTAGGTATAAGTCGGTGACGGGTACGTACCCATGCAAACATATCCAACTAAGTATATACCCATATAGACATATCTATTCCTATACAAACATATATATATATATATATATACTCATACACGTCTATACACACAGATCTATACTCATATAGGTGTCCATATACTCATTCGATACACAAAAAATCATAAAAAATGACAGGTTTGATACATTTTTACCATAAAAAATGATTTCTTAGACTTGCAAAACTTTAAACTTCACCATAGATTTCTTTTCCGATTGTATTTTAAAGGGATAAGGGTTATGATTTATGGAGAGAGAGAGAGAGAGTGAGAGAGAGAGAGAGAGAGAGAGAGAGAGAGAGAGAGAGAGAGAAGAATCGATGACTAGATTTTTGGTTCATTAAAAAAAAAAAAAGAGGCAGAAGAATGAAGTGAAAAGAGAAAAAAAGAAAAGTTAAAATGGGTTTATGCATTTTGAGAAAGAAAAAAATAAAAATAAGATATTTTATACTGAATAGTGAAGATTGTTTGGTTTCTCTTTTTTTTTTTTTCAGTACTTCCTAAAATTATTTATTCTATCTCATAAATAATATATTTTTACTTTTTTACACATATTAAGAAATACAATCATTACATTCATCATTACTAAAATATCTCTTATAAATTATTTCGATATTTTAATTCATTGAAAATATAAATTTAAATATTTTTATAAGGATAATAATAAAAAATTTAAGATAGAGTGTCTTCAAATTTTAAATGGATAATATATTTAGGACATTTTAAATGAATATTTTTTCCTTAAATTTTTATTTGTCCATATTTTTTGTGCATAAAAATTGCAAAGAGCAATTAATACCTTTCTTCTTTATTCAATTACTTTTAATTAATATATATTTTATTTAATTAGGTATATTATTGAAAAAATTAGGAAAAAATATTTTAATATTGGAAAAGGAATAAATAATATTGAATACTACCTATTTTTTAAAAATTAAACAATTAAAAATAGACGAACTAATATATTTAAGATATTATTTTTAGTAAATTAACATTATTTTATAGGAGAGAGAAAATAATTATTAATGGCCTTTAAATTAAAAAAGTAAAGAGGTCTAATACCTATATGGCTATATAAGTGTTTTACCCCACATTTATCTCTGCCGATTCTAGTATAAAATATATGGAAAATTCTTCCATCCAATATTGGATGATCCTACACTAATGATATTAATACACATACCCCATGTTTTAAACTTGCAAAAGTAACTAACATATTAATCTAGTGACATGTGTTTTGCTAAAATAATTAATGGCTGTGATAGGAATATTGGACCATCCAATATTGGATGGAAGCATTACCCAAAATATATATACAAATTACACTCATACTCTCACATTAGCAATTTATTGTATAAACATTTTCTTTACAAATATAATGTACATTTCTTAAACCCGTACAATTCCTCGTTGTTCCGCCCTTTTCGTCCCTCTGCATTATGCGTCGTCCACCACCATTGCCTTCCGAATCTCCGATCTTCACTTCGTTATCTGATTGCATCTCTGATCGTTGGACATTGCATTTCAATTAAGGATTCGATGAACAGGTACAATTTATTATTGTATTTTATATATTATTATCATTGATTCTCAGTTATTCCATTTTTATAATTTATTTATTTTATTTTATTAAAAATAATTGCTTGCTTTTTCATTACTTGTTAACAGAATTTTTTTGTGGATAGGAAGAAAATTACATAAAACAAAGGTAATTTTTGTTACTTTTAATTTCTCTTCTAGCCTTACTATACTTGCATTAGTTTAATGAACTTTGGGACAGTACTTCAACTGATCCGGCCAAAAAAAATAGTTTGATAATCTTAGACTTGATTAGAAATATTATTTTTTATTATTTTTATTGAGAATTTTAGTTGGATAATATTTTACTATATATGTCATAGTATAACTGTACTTTCACTTTTCATAAATGAGAAAAATATTGAATGATTAGTCAAATAGGCAAGTTTCCAATTAGACAAGGAATGTGTAACATTATACTCTTTTGTTTTGTCAAATAACATTATAATCTTTCTAATTATCCTGATTCTTGTTATGGATTGATCTTTTAGTTTAATTACAATTCTTTTATTTATCACGATTCTTGCAAGTGTTTTCTTGGTCAGCTTTGAAATTTCTAATATGGATTTAAGGAGTGAATGCTAAATTTTATATTTTTCTCAGTCTCCATCGAAGCGACCTAAGACCCTTTATGCCGATAAGAGCTGATTAAAGCTATCTTTGATGCTACCAAGGAAGAAGATGGAAAAGAATGTATATGCGGTACGTAAAATTCTACAACAGTCTTTCATTTTGTATTTTGATGCTCTCCCTTGGACGAGAAAAAAACTCATTGTAACTGTGGTTCAAGAAGGTAAATGATTCAATGGTCTCCCTTGGTTGAATTAAGAAAGCCCTTTTTTAGCTGTACTATCCTCATTTAGTAAATTTTTGCCTCCTCTTTTGGAATATCTTCATGCCGATTTAAATATATGTAGTATTATCAATCTTATCGCTATATTTTTTTTCTGTTTCATTGTATAGTTGAAAAGCTTCATGCGTAAGGATATCCAGCTTGCAAGGGAGGATCATGGGAAAAAAGACTCAGACAAAAAAATAAGATGTTTTAAAATTTGATAGTTGCTCTAGTGATTAGGGGATCAATTATTACTTTAAAATTACATTATTATGAAATATAAAGATAAATAAATATTTGTATATTAATTTCATATTTCTCTTTTTAGGTTTATTTTTTTTCATTATTATAATAGTGTAAATGTGTGATACTCTAGACAAAAAAAAATGGTGTTTAAATTAAAATTAATTCTGACAAAAGATTAAAAGAGATTACCAATAAACGAGATTCAAGTTCCCTATTTAGCCTTTTCTAAGGTCTAATTATCAAGCAACTAAGGCAAATAATTTTTTTCGGATACCAGCTATCTTAGAAAATGAAATACAATTCTAATCCTATCCTTACGTAAGTCGAATACTCCAAGACTAATTCAATTTCAAGAATATTAACTAATTATGCTCCTAAATCCTCTCTCTCAGTTAGTATTAGAAAATCAGGGCAATCCAATACGAGGTGGTTGCGATTCCCAAAACAATTCACGCAAGTTAAACAATTAAAGATATAACCATCAATATAAATCAAAATGTCCCAGTTATCATCAATAAAATCCGTAATCGCTTATGTTTATTTCACAATCGAGTCAGTTACTCCATACAAGGATTTAGACGTTCCTTAAAAAACTAGAAATAAAGAGTAAAGAAGAAATAGTTACGAATTATTCGTGATATCTCTTCGCTTTCGCTAGATTAAACACTTGATTTTATCATTGTAAAAAAATGTATGAGATAGTGTTTCTTATAACTAATGAAAGCCTCTACTAACGTTGGTAAAAATCGGTCAGCTCGGTTTTTAAGAGAATCGACAAAGTTAGGCAAACGGGTTGCCTCGGGCACCTGACGTGGTAAGTTGCTCCATTGATTTCTTGGTCACAGCCGAGCATTGTGGCATGTGTTATTGCATAAATTTATGGTTGCATCTTGGCGCCACGACATCGTGTTGGTGTCGGGTTGGGATTTCCCCTTATCTTTTTTGTCCATGTCTCAAAAAAAATCTTCTATTAAAATATTATTTTTTATTATTAAATCATATATGAGGAATATACTTATATAAACCTACAATCTCAAAATAATATTTTTTAAGGTCTAGTTTAATTTTCGTTCATTATAAGGCCTAATTGTCATATTCTATTCAGGAATAGGTTGTGATCTTACTTTATTACCTTTCTTTCCATTTTGATAGATATAAGTTCATTTCTAGTGGTGGTATAATTCGGTGATAGGTATATTCCTATATTCGTATTTTATATTTGGTATAAAGTTTACTTTTTATAATTCAAATATTTGGGTGTATAACCACGGCCCATAATTTGTTTGTTCAAGGCCATTTTGTCCAACAATAGGTATAAACCCAACTAGTGTTTGCCCAGGTCAAGATCTTTGTTGTCCATGTCAAGGTCCATGTATGTCAGTGATGGGTATATGCTCAGTTACTTTCCTGCATAAGAAGGCTATAACCAAATACAGTTGAGTACATACCCATACAATTTAATACTTATATCCCAAACAAAACTTGGGTATATACTCTTACTAATTCATACACATACCCATAAATTTTCATACTCATACATATTAACTGGATACATATCTGTATAGATTCATACACATATCTACAGACCATTGAGTATATGCCTTATTGGTTTTATGCATAAGAATAAGACCATCAATTGAAACCAACAAAATACAACTAGGTATAAGTCGGTGACGGGTACGTACCCATTCAAACATATCCAACTAGGTATATACCCATATATACATATCTATTCCTATACAAACATATATATATATACTCATACACGTCTATACACACAGATCGATACTCATATAGGTGTCCATATACTCATTCGATACACAAATAATCAAAAAAAAATACATATTTGATACATTTTAACCATAAAAAATGATTTCTTAGAATTGCAAAACTTTAAACTTCACCATAGATTTCTTTTCCGATTGTCTTTTAAAGGGATAAGGGTTATGATTTATGGAGAGAGAGAGAGAGAGAGAGAGAGAGAGAGAGAGAGAGAGAGAGAGAGAGAGAGAGAGAGAGAGTAGAATTGATGACTAGATTTTTGGTTCATTAAAAAATAAAAAAGAGGGAGAAGAATGAAGTGAAAAGAGAAAAAAAAAGAAAAGTTAAAATGGGTTTATGCATTTTGAGAAACAAAAAAATAAAAATAAGATATTTTATAGTGAATAGTGAAGATTGTTTGGTTTCTCTTTTTTTTCATTACTTCCTAAAATTATTTTTTCTATCTCATAAATAATATGCTTTTACTTTTTTACACATATTAAGAAATACAATCATTACATTCATCATTACTAAAATACCTCTTATAAAGTATTTCGATATTTTAATTCATTGAAAATATAAATTTAAATATTTTTATGAGGATAATAATAAAAAATTTAAGATAGAGTGTTTTCAAATTTTAAATGGATAATATATTTAGGACATTTTAAATGAATATTTTTTCCGTTCATTTTTATTTGTCCTTATTTTTTGTGCATAAAAATTGAAAAGAGTAATTAATACTTTTCTTCTTTATTCAATTACTTTTAATTAATATATATTTTTTATTAAATTAGGTATAATATTGAAAAGATTAGGAAAAAATATTTTAATATTGGAAAAAGAATAAATAATATTGAATACTACCTATTTTTAAAAATTAAACAATTAAAAATAGACGAACTAATATATTTAAGATATTATTTTTAGTAAATTAACATTATTTTATAGGAGAGAGAAAATAATTATTAATGGCCTTTAAATAAAAAAAGTAAAGAGGTCTAATACCTATATGGCTATATAAGTGTTTTACCCCACATTTATCTCCACCGATTCTGGTATAAAATATATATACAAATTACACTCATACTCTCACATTAGCAATTTATAGTATAAACATTTTCCTTACAAATATAATGTACATTTCTTACACCCGTACAATTTCTCGTTGTTCCGCCCTTTTCGTCCCTCTGCATTATGCGTCGTCCACCACCATTGTCTTCCGAATCTCCGATCTTCACTTCGTTATCTGGTTGCATTTTGCATTTCAATTAAGGATTCGATGAACATGTACAGTTTATTATTGTATTTTATATATTATTATCATTGATTCTCAGTTATTCCGTTTTTATAATTTATTTATTTTATTTTATTAAAAATAATTGCTTGCTTTTTCATTACTTGTTAACAGAATTTTCTTGAGGATAGGAAGAAAATTACATAAAACGAAGGTAATTTTTGTTACTTTTAATTTCTCTTCTAGCCTTACTATACTTGCATTAGTTTAATGAACTTTGGGACAGTACTTCAACTGATCCGGCCAAAAAAAATAGTTTGATGATCTTAGACTTGATTAGAAATATTATTTTTTATTATTTTTATTGAGAATTTTAGTTGGATAATATTTTACTATATATGTCATAGTATAACTGTACTTTCACTTTTCATAAATGAGAAAAATATTGAATGATTAGTCAAATAGGCAAGTTTCCAATTAGACAAGGAATGTGTAACATTATACTCTTTTGTTTTGTCAAATAAAATTATAATCTTTCTAATTATCCTGATTCTTGTTATGGATTGATCTTTTAGTTTAATTACAATTCTTTTATTTATCACGATTCTTGGAAGTGTTTTCTTGGTTAGCTTTGAAATTTCTAATATGGATTTAAGGAGTGAATGCTAAATTTTATATTTTTCTCAGTCTCCATCGAAGCGACCTAAGACCCTTTATGCCGATAGGAGCTGATTAAAGCTATCTTTGATGCTACCAAGGAAGAAGATGGAAAAGAATGTATATGCGGTACGTAAATTTCTACAACAGACTTTCATTTTGTATTTTGATGCTCTCCCTTGGACGAGAAAAAAAATCATTGTAACTGTGGTTCAAGAAGGTAAATGTTTCAATGGTCTCCCTTGGTTGAATTAAGAAAGCCCTTTTTAGTTGTACTATCCTCATTTAGTAAATTTTTGCCTCCTCTTTTGGAATATCTTCATGCCGATTTAAATATATGTAGTTTTATCAATCTTATCACTATAATTTTTTCTGTTTCATTGTATAGTTGAAAAGCTTCATGCGTAAGTATATCCAGCTTGCAAGGGAGGATCATGGGAAAAAAGACTCAACAAAAAAATAAGATGTTTTAAGATTTGATAGTTGCTCTAGTGATTAGGGGATCAATTCTTACTTTAAAATTACATTATTATGAAATATAAAGATAAATAAATATTTGTATATTAATTTCATATTTCTCTTTTTAGGTTTATTTTTTTTCATTATTATAATAGTGTAAATGTGTGATACTCTAGACAAAAAAAAGTGTTTAAATTAAGATTAATTCTGACAAAAGATTAAAAGAGATTACCAATAAACGAGATTCAAGTTCCCTATTTAGCCTTTTCTAAGGTCTAATTATCAACCAACTAAGGCATATAGTTTATTTTCGGATACCAGCTATCTTAGAAAATGAAATACAATTCTAATCCTATCCTTACGTAACTCGAATACTCCGAGACTAATTCAATTTCAAGAATATTAACTAATTATGCTCCTAAATCCTCTCTCCCGGTTAGTATTAGAAAATCAGGGCAATCCAATACGGGGTGGTTGCGATTCCCAAAACAATTCACGCAAGTTAAACAATTAAAGATATAACCATCAATATAAATCAAAATGTCCCAGTTATCATCTATAAAATTTGTAATCGCTTATGTTTATTTCACAATCGAGTCAGTTACTCCATACAAGGATTTAAACGTTCCTTAAAAAACTAGAAATAAAGAGTAAAGAAGAAATAGTTACGAATTATTTGCGATATCTCTTCGCTTTCGCTAGATCAAACACTTGATTTTATCATTGTAAAAAAATGTATGAGATAGTGTTTCTTATAACTAATGAAAGCCTCTACTAACGTTGGTAAAAATCGGTCAGCTCGGTTTTTAAAAGAATCGACAAAGTTAGGCAAACGGGTTGCCTCGGGCACCAAGTTGCTCCATTGATTTCTTTGTCACAGCCGAGCATTGTGGCATGTGTTATTGCATAAATTTATGGTTGTATCTTGGCGCCACGACATCGTGTTGGTGTCGGGTTGGGATTTCCCCTTATTTTTTTTGTCCATGTCTCAAAAAAATTCTTCTATTAAAATATTATTTTTTATTATTTAATCATATATGAGGAATATACTTATATAAACCTACAATCTCAAAATAATATTTTTTAAGGTCTAGTTTAATTTTCGTTCATTATAAGGCCTAATTGTCATATTCTATTCAGGAATAGGTTGTGATCTTACTTTATTACCTTTCTTTCCATTTTGATAGATATAAGTTCATTTCTAGTGGTGGTATAATTCGGTGATAGGTATATTCCTATATTCGTATTTTATATTTGGTATAAAGTTTACTTTTTATAATTCAAATATTTGGATGTATAACCACGGCCCATAATTTGTTTGTTCAAGGCCATTCAACAATAGGTATAAACCCAACTAGTGTTTGCCCAGGTGAAGATCTTTGTTGTCCATGTCAAGGTCCATGTCAGTGATGGGTATATACTCAGTTACTTTCCTGCATAAGAAGGCTATAACCAAATACAGTTGAGTACATACCCATACAAGTTAATACTTATATCCCAAACAAAACTTGGGTATATACTCTTACTAATTCATACCCATACCCATAAATTTTCATACTCATACAGATTAACTGGATACATATCTGTATAGATTCATACACATATCTACAGACCGTTGAGTATATGCCTAACTGGTTTTATGCATAAGAATAAGACCATCAATTGAAACCAACAAAATACAACTAGGTATAAGTCGGTGACGGGTACGTACCCATGCAAACATATCCAACTAAGTATATACCCATATAGACATATCTATTCCTATACAAACATATATATATATATACTCATACACGTCTATACACACAGATCTATACTTATATAGGTGTCCATATACTCATTCGATACACAAAAAATCATAAAAAATGACAGGTTTGATACATTTTTACCATAAAAAATGATTTCTTAGACTTGCAAAACTTTAAACTTCACCATAGATTTCTTTTCCGATTGTATTTTAAAGGGATAAGGGTTATGAGTTATGGAGAGAGAGAGAGAGAGAGAGAGAGAGAGAGAAGAAGAATCGATGACTAGATTTTTGGTTCATTAAAAAAAAAACAGAGGCAGAAGAGTGAAGTGAAAAGAGAAAAAAAGAAAAGTTAAAATGGGTTTATGCATTTTGAGAAAGAAAAAAATAAAAATAAGATATTTTATACTGAATAGTGAAGATTGTTTGGTTTCTCTTTTTTTTTTAGTACTTCCTAAAATTATTTTTTCTATCTCATAAATAATATATTTTTACTTTTTTACACATATTAAGAAATACAATCATTACATTCATCATTACTAAAATACCTCTTATAAATTATTTCGATATTTTAATTCATTGAAAATATAAATTTAAATATTTTTATAAGGATAATAATAAAAAATTTAAGATAGAGTGTCTTCAAATTTCAAATGGATAATATATTTAGGACATTTTAAATGAATATTTTTTCAGTTCATTTTTATTTGTCCATATTTTTGTGCATAAAAATTGAATAGAGCAATTAATACTTTTCTTCTTTATTCAATTACTTTTAATTAATATATATTTTTTATTTAATTAGGTATAATATTGAAAAAATTAGGAAAAAATATTTTAATATTGGAAAAAGAATAAAAAATATTGAATACTACCTATTTTTAAATATTAAACAATTAAAAATAGACGAACTAATATATTTAAGATATTATTTTTAGTAAATTAACATTATTTTATAGGAGAGAGAAAATAATTATTAATGGCCTTTAAATAAAAAAAGTAAAGAGGTCTAATACCTATATGGCTATACACTACTGGAAATGCGGTGTTTCGCGACGACACGCGTCGTCGCGAAACCATCAACATTCGTCGCTAATCTTGTTTAGCGACGACATGTCGTCGCTAACTTGTCGTCTCTATCCCGGCGTCGCTAATTCGTGATTAGCGACGCCAAATAGTGTTTTCGTGACTAGTTCCTTTGGAATTTACCCACGAGGATTGGCGTCGCGGATTTATTGAATTCGCTACGACATGTTAGCGACGACATGTCGTCGCTAATTCATTAATTAGTTTTCATTTAATTTTTTATCGAATTTAATTTTCTTTTTTTTAAATTAAATAGCGACAAACGTTGGCGACGGACATGTCGTCGCTAATAATTGTTATTATTTTTTTTTTTTTTTTTACATTTTATCGAAAATCATTATTTATTTATTTTATTTAATGGTTTAGCGACGACAAGGGTCGTCGCTATTCGTTTTTTATTTTTTTATTTTTTATTTTTGTTTTTTTTATTTTTTTATTTTTTTTTACTTTTTTATTTTTCTTTATTATTTAAATTTTAGTTTTTATTATTATTTTGATTTTAAATATAATACAAAATTATAAATAAATAAAAATCCAATAAAACATATAAAATACGATAATTCCATTCAAATAGTAAACGTGAAATAAATAAAGTCAACATCAAACGAGTCAAAGTCAAAGTCAAAGTCAAACATACGGAAATAAATAAAGTCTTAAACATACAAACCAACCAAATTAAAAAAAAAAACTTAATCATCATTCAAATTCGGATCTTCTCCATCTCCTCTTCTCTCCTCATCTTCTCTCTCTTCATCTCGTCTAGTGGGCCCGGGTTTGCTGATCGGCTGCATTCCATTAGCGATTCTCATCCCGTTTAATGCCTCGAAAAGAGTCTCTGCCATGCTCGGGGGTTGACTCGGCCGACTAGAAGAAGATGTGGGCCCGGGTGATGCGGAGGATGGATCCGGTATCGGTGGAAGATTTTGAGCCGCGCGAAGCTCGTTCATCCCATCCAGAACCGCCTTAAGCAGCTCATCGTTCTCCCTGTCCGGCTGTGTAGGAGTCCTGGCTCGTTTCCGGACCGGACCAATGGTAGGCACCCAGTGTTTAGTCTTGGGTGGGTGTAGGACCTCCATGATCGTCTCGAGCATGGCATCCATCTGCTCCTGGATGCTAACTTCAGTACCCTCCGTTCCGGCCTGCACAACCTTCTTCTTCATCTTCTCCCGAAGAACACCCTGCAATTAGATTTCAATTTAAAAATAAATTAGATTAAGTAAAAAAAAAATTTAAAATAAAAAAAAATTAAATCAATTTTTTTTTTAAAAAGACTTACACTAGCTCTCTCCAAACGCTGATCACGCCAGCTATCCGTAGCCGCATCATATGAAAGGTGGTCGAAATAGCCGCATAAAGGAGGAAGATCCATCTCCTCCTGGGTCTCGTCATCTGTAAATGTTAACGGCTCTTTCGTCACCGTCTTCAGCTTCCCCTGGACAGTATACAATAACAAATTTTAATAAGTTAACAATTAAATTAAATTAAATACTAAATTATATTTTAATTTTTAAAACTTATACCTCAATAATCACCTCCCGGGTCTGTGACCAGTTCCTTGACCCCGCCTTGCTCGGAACTGACTGCTGCTCTCGATTCTTCTTGTTTATATCAGCCTGACTCTGTTACAAATAAAAAAGAAGTAGTTATAAAATTAATTAAAAAAAATGTATAAAATAATTAATAAATTATTTTTTTCTACCTGTTTCGCCAAGTCATCCCACATCTTCTTCGTCGCCTCCCAAATCACCGGGTCAACATCTGGTGGAATTTCACCCGTGTAGTAGTAGTCGTTCTTCAAATCCGACTTGTATCGCCTGTAGGCTCCGGATGTCATCGCAGTCAATCTCTTAGTGATCTCGTCCCAATCGCTTCGCCTCCTCCACTCCTCTAAATCAAAAAATTGATGAAGTCGCTGCAAAACTACCCCTTTGTTATGGTCGGGGACCTCTTTCCATTCTTTGTAGCACGGGGGAACAGCATCTCGAACAGCATTACCAGCCACCTGACCCACGTGTTTGCTATATGGGCCGACGAAGTTCCAGGTGCCGTCTATGACAGAAAAGTCAACTGGAATGGGCCAGCCGACTCTCTTCAGGGTCTCCTGAGCTGTCCGGATAGAGGTGGCAGCTTTCGGTCTCCTTTTTTTACGTTCACCTGTTTTAGTGAAAAATACTTAGTAACTACATATTTTTTTAAGTGATAAATAAACATTAATTGAATTTTTTATTACCCGATGGTTGGTTACAGTCAGCATTCGAACGTGGTGGACCCCTCGGGGGATCGTTACCCATCCCATCTCCATCGTGACTCCTACCCATGACAGCAGCCATCTATAAAATTTCATAAAATTGCATTTAAGTCCTAAATTTTTTTAAAATTTGCAAATAAGTCCAATTTTTTTTAAAATTTACATTTAAGTCCAAATTTTTTTTAAATTTGCATTTAAGTCCAAATTTTTTAAAATTTGCGAATAAGTCCTATTTTTTTAAAATTTGCAAATAAGTCCTATTTTTTTTAAAATTGCATTTTAGTCCCATTTTCTTTTAAAATTTGCAAATAAGTCCTATTTTTTTAAAAATTGCATTTTAGTCCCATTTTCTTTTATAAATTGCAAATAAGTCCTATTTTTTTAAAATTTGCATATAAGTCCAAATTTTTTAAAATTTGCAAATAAGTCCAAATTTTTTTAAAATTCGCATTTTAGTCCAATTTTTTTAAAATTGCATTTTAGTCCTCTTTTTTTATAACATTGCATTTTAGTCCTTAATCATACAAAACTGCATTTTAGACCTTAAACATACAAATCAAACATATTGCAGATAGGTCCCTATATCTTAAAACACAATCAAAGATCAATAACACACCAACTATTACATTAAAGTTACAAATATCATACCAAAACCCTAATTTTTATCAAATTCCAATTACATGTTGTTATTTAACACCAAAAAATTACCAAACAACCCAGAAACATACACATAATTCTCGGATTTCATCAAACAACTAAAAACATTCATGAATTTTTACAAGAAAAAAAAAATTAAAAATAAAAAAATTGCAAGTTTGATCCGGAAATTGGAACCTGTTACGTAGAAATGGTGTAGATTTCGTCCATGAATCCATGCCAAGAAGAAGGAATCATACAAAAAAAACACAAGAGAAAATATTAGAAATTAAAAAAAAAAAATCAAAAAAGGTGAGATTAGAAGGTGTATTTGGACTAGAATCATTACCTGGACGTTGGATTAGGTGTTGTTTCACCTCGGAATAGCTTGGCTATGGCGGATATGGAGCTTTTGGGAGTGTTTTGGGTGTTTGTGTTTGGCAGAAATGAGCCTCGGTGTAGGGTTTTATAGAAAAATTGATTAGCGACGACACGGGTCGTCGCTAATCTTGGGATGTTGTCGCGAATTTGATACACGTGGCGCCCCACGTACACACGCCCCTTGCGTGTCTTAGCTTAGCGACGACACGTCGTCGCAAAATTTTGGATAGTCGTCGCTAATTTTAGTGGGCGGGAAAGTTGACCGCCCTTGATGACCAATAGAATTTTTAATTATTTATTAGCGACGACAAACCCTTTGAATGTCGTCGCGAATAATTAGCAACGACATTCAAAGGTTAAATGTCGTCGCTAATCCACTTGAATGTCGTCGCTATTTTTTTTTTTTTTTTTTTTTTTAAATTTTCATTTTTTTTTAATATTTGGGGGTTTAATATGCTTACCCTTTCTTGTATTTTTTTTTTGTGTTGTTTTTGGTTCCTTTTCACATTCTTAATTGGGTGTTCGGGTGTTTAGTCAAGTGTTTGTGGTCAAACCTGGGTGTTCGGGTGTTTAGTCAAGTGTTATTGGTCAAACTTGGTTGTTCGGGGTGTTTAGTCAAGTGTTATTGGTCAAACTTGGTTGTTCGGGGTGTTTAGTCAAGTGTTATTGGTCAAACTTGGTTGTTCGGGGTGTTTAGTCAATTGTTTATGGTCAAACTTGGGTTTTCGGGTGTTTAGTCGAGTGTTTATGGTCAAACTTGGGTATTCATGGTCAAATTTGAGTGTTTAGATTCAAAGTTAAGTGTTTAGAGTCAAAGCTGAGTGTTCATGGTCAAAGTTGAGTGTTTAGAGTCAAAGTTGAGTGTTTAGAGTCAAAGTTAAGTGTTCATGGTCAAAGTTAAGTGTTTATGGTCAAAGTTAAGTGTTCATGGTCAAAGTTGAGTGTTTAGAGTCAAAGTTGAGTGTTTAGAGTCAAAGTTGAGTGTTTAGAGTCAAAGTTGAGTGTTTAGAGTCAAAGTTGAGTGTTTAGAGTCAAAGTTGAGTGTTTAGAGTCAAAGTTAAGTGTTCATGGTCAAAGTTAAGTGTTTATGGTCAAAGTTAAGTGTTTAGAGTCAAAGTTGAGTGTTCATGGTCAAAGTTAAGTGTTTAGAGTCAAAGTTAAGTGTTCATGGTCAAAGTTAAGTGTTTATGGTCAAAGTTAAGTGTTTATGGTCAAAGTTAAGTGTTTATGGTCAAAGTTAAGTGTTTATGGTCAAAGTTGAGTGTTTAGAGTCAAAGTTAAGTGTTCATGGTCAAAGTTAAGTGTTTATGGTCAAAGTTAAGTGTTTAGAGTCAAAGTTGAGTGTTCATGGTCAAAGTTAAGTGTTTAGAGTCAAAGTTAAGTGTTCATGGTCAAAGTTAAGTGTTTATGGTCAAAGTTAAGTGTTTATGGTCAAAGTTAAGTGTTTAGAGTCAAAGTTGAGTGTTCATGGTCAAAGTTAAGTGTTTATGGTCAAAGTTGAGTGTTTAGAGTCAAAGTTGAGTGTTTAGAGTCAAAGTTAAGTGTTCATGGTCAAAGTTAAGTGTTTATGGTCAAAGTTGAGTGTTTATGGTCAAAGTTAAGTGTTTATGGTCAAAGTTAAGTGTTTAGAGTCAAAGTTGAGTGTTCATGGTCAAAGTTAAGTGTTTAGAGTCAAAGTTAAGTGTTCATGGTCAAAGTTAAGTGTTTATGGTCAAAGTTAAGTGTTTATGGTCAAAGTTAAGTGTTTATGGTCAAAGTTAAGTGTTTATGGTCAAAGTTGAGTGTTTAGAGTCAAAGTTAAGTGTTCATGGTCAAAGTTAAGTGTTTATGGTCAAAGTTAAGTGTTTAGAGTCAAAGTTGAGTGTTCATGGTCAAAGTTAAGTGTTTAGAGTCAAAGTTAAGTGTTTAGAGTCAAAGTTGAGTGTTTAGAGTCAAAGTGAGTGTTTAGAGTCAAAGTTGAGTGTTTAGAGTCAAAGTTAAGTGTTCATGGTCAAAGTTAAGTGTTTATGGTCAAAGTTAAGTGTTCATGGTCAAAGTTGAGTGTTTATGGTCAAAGTTGAGTGTTTATGGTCAAAGTTAAGTGTTTAGAGTCAAAGTTAAGTGTTTAGAGTCAATGTTAAGTGTTAAATAACCATCAAAATGTGTTAATACAAATAAACCAAAATAAAACCTAATCACTATCATATCCACTAATAACTATGGGTTCATCATCGCTATCAACCTCTATAGGTTCTTCTTCATCACCGTATTCATCCAAGGTGTCATCATGAATTTCCTCATTCTCATCAATAACCGTATCAAAAGACAAATCAATAAAAAAATGAGCAGGATCAATCTCGATCTCCTCGGTGGATGCCAGTGGCATGCTGATGTTCTCGTTCCCCGTGCTATCCAATGGTATGCTGATGCTCTCATTTCCAGTAGGGAGTGATTCCGAACCCCATAACTCAGGACTCCATCCGTGACGATCGTTTATTTCCCAAACGGCTTTCCACCCTTTCATTGATTTCTTTGAACTAATCTCGTCGATGTAAAACACTTTCTTGGCCTGCGATGCTAAAATGTATGGTTCGTCAGCCCACTCAAACTTTGTTGTGTTGATAAATGTTACCCCATGTTTTTGCCTCGATCCAGACTTTTTATACCACTTACAGACAAATAACACAACCGAGCACCCTCCAGTGTACATAACCTCCAAGATTTTGATTAATTCCCCATAATAGGGTTCTTCATTGTAAATGGTACACACTCCGTAATCCTGCGTCACTCTTTTCTCTCCTTTGGACTTAGTTAACCACTTGACACCGTTCACAACACATGAATCATATTTATGCACCGAACCATAAGACATGTTTGCCAAGGACACCATCTCGGGGGTAGCTAATGGATCTCCACGTGAATGCATTCCATGAATCTAATATACAACAATAATAGTTAGTACTTTGATAATAAATATATAAGTTATAAACCAATGCCTAAAATTACATACCTTTTCCAAAAACCATTCCTTAAATGTTCGACGATGCGTAATATCTATTTCACCACTCGTTCCCGTAAGTGTTGATTTGTGTTCACTATAATTGTAAATGAGTATAAATAAACTAATATAAATATATAATATATATAAATGTATATAAATATATAAATATATAATATATAATATATAATATATATATAAATATATAAATATATAATATATAATATATATAATGTATATAAATATAAATATATAAATATATATATTATATATATTATGTATATAAATATAAATATATAAATATATATAAATATAAATATATAAATATATAAATATATAAATATATAAATATATAAATATATAATATATAATATATATATATAAATATATATATATATATATATATTTATATATTTATATAAAAATATATATATTATATATTATATATTTATATATTTATATATATATTATATATTTATATATTATATATATAATATATATATTTATATATTTATATTTATATATAAATATATAATATATAATATATATAAATATATAAATATATAATATATATATAATGTATATAAATATAAATATATAAATATATATATTATATATATAAAAATATATTTATATAATATATATTTATATAAGATAATAATATTTACTTACGTCATGTATGTTTCGAGTTCGTCGCAGTTATGCAAAATATACCAACTTATGTGCTCCTTCTCCTTATACGGTAAAGAAACATACTCTATCTTGCCAACTGGAGTGCATTGGGAATTGAAAACGGATAGCTCTTTTGGGACCAGCGGTGCTTCGTTGTATCTGCCTGGATCGTTGAACCTTGTTTTTTCTTCACTAAGATATCTTGATATGAAATTCAACGTCTCTTCCGCAATGTACCCCTCGGCTATTGAACCCTCTGGTCTAGCCGGATTTCGGATATACTCTTTCAACTTTTTCAAATACCTTTCAAATGGGTACATCCACCGCATTTGGACCGGGCCACCAAGCAATGCTTCATCGTATAAGTGTATCACCAAGTGGATCATTATATCAAAAAACGCGGGAGGTAAAATCATTTCTAGCCTACACATAAGTTCAACCACCTTCTTCTTTCCCGATACTAACTGTTTCCTGCTTAGATTTTTATTGCAAACGACTCTAAACACGTTCGCTAACCCAATAAACACATCACTAATCGCTTTGTCTTCAATAAGCCCGGGGAGACTAGCCACGAAAAGATATTGCATCATCACGTGACAGTCGTGAGATTTCATGCCGATAATCTTACCCGTATCACTTTGAACATTGTTTCTCATACTAGATGCAAAACCGTCGGGAAACTTCTGTGCCTTCAGCCAGTCAAGAAAAATAGTCCGCTTTTCCGGTGTTAGAGTGTACTTTCCCCGTTTCAATATTTTTTTACCATTTCTCTCAGTCAACCACAATTCTTTTCTAATCTTCAATTTCTCAAGATCCAGTCTCGCTTTCACGTTATCTTTGTTAACTTTCCCATCAAGACCTATAACTGTACCGAGGAGAGCATCACACACGTTTTTCTCGCAATGCATAACGTCAATGTTATGTTTCAACAGGTTTTCAGACCAATAAGGTAAACGATAAAAAATACTCTTTTTCTTCCAATTGAATCGCCGGTTAACATCTTGCTTCACGATCTTTCCCCCAAAATCCTTGTGTTTACCGGGAAACACAATTGGAAGCCCATCTAACTGTGTCTGAATACTTGCAGGACTATATTTCTTCGGTGGGCGCCTATCATCGGGTTCCTTGTACAAAACACGTTCGCTTCTAAATGGATGTCCGGCAGGTAACCAACGTCTATGGTCAAAGTAAACAATCCCTTTGTTCACACTCAATGACGGAGTATGATCCATGCATTCGGGACAAGCTTTGTAACCTTGACCCGACCATCCCGAAGTGTATGACCTAGCGGGGAAATCATTAGTGGTAGACAACAAACAAACCTTCATCGTAAACTCTTCTTTCTTGTGGGCATCATACGTAACGATCCCATTATCCCACAACTCTTCCAACTCATCTATAACAGGACGAAGAAAGACATCCATGTCCTTACCGGGTGAACGGGGTCCCGGAATCAACAAACAAAGCTGGAAAGTGGTCTCCTTCATGCATACCCACGGGGGCAAGTTATATACGGTTAATATGACTGGCCACATGCTATACGAGTTGTTCTGCATAGAGAAAGGACAAAACCCATCGATTCCAAGACCCAGATATACGTTACGAGGTTCACTAGCAAACTCAGGGTGTAGCGCTACAAATCTCTTCCAACTATCACCATCAACCGGATGACGCAACACATCCGGATCTGCACTGTTACCGGTATGGTGCCAAATCATGTCTTCAGCGGTGTGCTTTGAAGCGAATAGTCGCTGTAATCTAGGAGCAATCGGAAAATATCGAAGCTTCTTATGCGGTACTTTGATACCCTTCTTTGGGTCCCATCTAGATTCGTTACAAACTGGACACTTGTCAAGGTCTTTGTTTTCTTTGTAATAAATAACACAATCGTTCAAACAAACGTCGATGGTAACATACCCCATACCCAAACTTTTCAACTTCTTGTTGCATGCTTCATAAGATTCGGGCAAATTGTGAGGTTTAGGCAAAATACGACCCAACAGCTCCAGTAGCTCGGTGAATGAGGTGTTAGTCCATTTGTTCTTTACTTTTACGTGCATTAGCTTGGCAATAAAATTCAACGAACCCATCGATTCACAACCAGGAAATAATTCTGTCTCCAGTTCTTCGAACAACGTGTCAAAACTGCTTCGACTTGGAATATGTACATCTCTCATCTCGGTGTCTCCCGGATGTCCACCAACATCGTAACTCTGTCTCACATCGTCATAAACATGCTGGATTTCATTTACTATAACTGGATCTTTACTTGCAGGGGGTGTATGTGTTTGTATCTCTTCCTCACCGTGTTTTGTCCAAACCTTATAATCATGGTTAAACCCCTCTCTTAGAAGGTGGGCCATAACATCATTGGTTTTTAATCGGCAAAAATTATTACACTTCTTACACGGACAAGACAAGTAACCGGTATAACCTCTACTTTTCTTAGCAAAATCGATAAATTTATAAACCCCAAAAATATATTCAGCATCTAACACATTCGTCGATTCGATCCAACTCTTATCGATACTCGTGCCCGAACTCGATGCCATCACTTAACAACAATTTGAGTAAACTATGCGACTACATTAATAAAAAAAAAAAATACATAATTATTACAACCTAATGAATAAAATGAATAAAAATTACAACACAATAAACAAAATAAAAAAAATTACAAACTCATTGAATGAATAAATATTACAAACCATTGAATGAATAAAAATTACAAACCATTAAATGAATAAATATTACAAACCATTAAATTAATGAATGAATATATAAAAAAAAAAACAAATAATTAAATAAACAAGTAAAAATATATGAGCACAAAATACAAATTCACACAACACATGCATAATCAACCAACAAATATTTAATTCATTAACCTAATCATATGGTATATCAACTTGCTAATATAATCAATTAAATACAAAGCTTAAAAAACATGAAATTTAATGGAAATACCTTGAATTGGATGGATAAATTGAAGAGTGATGTTAATTCCCTACCAAGAGAGTTGTATTAATTCACCTAATCAAAGCATATAGGAAGAATGAAACACAATTAGCATTCAAAAAAAAAAAAAATACAATTGAATTTCATGCAATTATACCTTAAATTCTTTGATGAAAGATGATATTAATGGAGCCCCACTTTGATTATTGAACCAAGAATGATGCAAGATGAAGTGGAGAAGGAATTGCAAAAAAAAAAATGGAATTTTGTTGATTTTTTGGGAGAAAATCGGAGGATTATTATGGGTGTTTTGTGTGTTATGTGGGTGAAAAAAACCTGCTGCAGCATTAAATAGGATCGGTGTTTAGCGACGACAATACGGGTCGTGGGTAAACTAATTTAGTCGTCGTTAATCGTCAAAATAGCGACGACACACATAGTCGCTAAAATAGCGACGATAGATCGACAATGAAAAAAAATTCAATAAGAAATAAAAAACAATTAGCGACGACTAACTAAAATATAACGACAAATTCGTTGTCGTTAATTAGCGACAGAGTAAAACGTTGTCGCTAATTTTCAGTCGTCGCTAATTTCGCTTGTTTAACGACGAATTAAGAGTCGTCGCTAATTTGTCGTGGGTAAACACCGCATTTCCAGTAGTGATATAAGTGTTTTACCCCACATTTTTCTCCACCGATTCTGGTATAAAATATATATACAAATTACACTCATACTCTCACATTAGCAATTTATAGTATAAACATTTTCCTTACAAATATAATGTACATTTCTTACACACGTACAATTCCTCGTTGTTCCGCCCTTTTCGTCCCTCTGCATTATGCGTCGTCCACCACCATTGCCTTCCGAATCTCCGATCTTCACTTCGTTATCTGATTGCATCTTTGATCGTTGGACATTGCATTTCAATTAAGGATTCGATGAACAGGTACAGTTTATTATTGTATTTTATATATTATTATCATTGATTCTCAGTTATTCCGTTTTTATAATTTATTTATTTTATTTTATTAAAAATAATTGATTGCTTTTTCATTACTTGTTAACAGAATTTTCTTGTGGATAGGAAGAAAATTACATAAAACAAAGGTAATTTTTGTTACTTTTAATTTTTCTTCTAGCCTTACTATACTTGCATTAGTTTAATGAACTTTGGGACAGTACTTCAACTGATCCGACCAAAAAAATAGTTTGATGATCTCAGACTTGATTAGAAATAATATTTTTTTATTATTTTTATTGAGAATTTTAGTTGGATAATATTTTACTATATATGTCATAGTATAACTGTACTTTCACTTTTCATAAATGAGAAAAATATTGAATGATTAGTCAAATAGGCAAGTTTCCAATTAGACAAAGAATGTGTAACATTATACTCTTTTGTTTTGTCAAATAACATTATAATCTTTCTAATTATCCTGATTCTTGTAATGGATTGATCTTTTAGTTTAATTACAATTCTTTTATTTATCACGATTCTTGCAAGTGTTTTCTTGGTCAGCTTTGAAATTTCTAATATGGATTTAAGGAGTGAATGGTAAATTTTATATTTTTCTCCCAGAGCAAAAACAAAGAAAGTACTCCTGACACTGAGAGCGAAATTGTCTCCATCGAAGCGACCCAAGACCCTTTATGCCGATAAGAGCTGATGAAAGCTATCTTTGATGCTACCAAGGAAGAAGATGGAAAAGAATGTATATGCGGTAAGTAAATTTCTACAACAGACTTTCATTTTATATTTTGATGCTCTCCCTTGGACGAGAAAAAAATCATTGTAATTGTCGTTCAAGAAGTTAAATGATTCAATGGTCTCCCTAGGTTGAATTAAGAAAGCCCTTTTTTAGATGTACTATCCTCTTTTAGTAAATTTTTGCCTCCTCTTTTGGAATATCTTCATTCCAATTTAAATATATGTAGTTTTATCAATCTTATCGGTATATTTTTTTTCTGTTTCATTGTATAGTTGAAAAGCTTCATGCGTAAGAATATCCAGCTTGCAATGGAGGATCATGGGAAAAAAGACTTAGACTATGACTTGAGTATTTTTTTTAATGAAAAATAAGATTTTTTAAGATTTGATAGTTGCTCTAGTGATTAGGGGATCAATTCTTACTTTAAAATTACATTATTATGAAATATAAAGATAAATAAATATTTGTATATTAATTTCATATTTCTCTTTTTAGGTTTTTTTTTCATTATTATAATAGTGTAAATGTGTGATACTCTAGACAAAAAAAAATAGTGTTTAAATTAAGATTAATTCTGACAAAAGATTAAAAGATATTACCAATAAACGAGATTCAAGTTCCCTATTTAGCCTTTTCCAAGGTCTAATTATCAACCAACTAAGGCATATAGTTTTTTTTCGGATAAAATGAAATGCAATTCTAATCCCATCCTTACGTAAGTCGAATACTCCGAGACTAATTCAATTTCAAGAATATTAGCTAATTATGCTCCTAAATCCTCTCTCTCGGTTAGTATTAGAAAATCAGGGCAATCCAATACGGGGTGGTTGCGATTCCCAAAACAATTCACGCAAGTTAAACAATTAAAGATATAACCATCAATATAAATCAAAATGTCCCAGTTATTATCTATAAAATCCGTAATCGCTTATGTTTATTTCATAATCGAGTCAGTTACTCCATACAAGGATTTAGACGTTCCTTAAAAACCTAGAAATAAAGAGTAAAGAAGAAATAGTTACGAATTATTCGTGATATCTCTTCGCTTTCGCTAGATTAAACACTTGATTTTATCATTGTAAAAAAATGTATGAGATAGTGTTTCTTATAACTAATGAAAGCCTCTACTAACGTTGGTAAAAATCGGTCAGCTCGGTTTTTAATAGAATCGACAAAGTTAGGCAAACGGGTTGCCTCGGGCACCTGACGTGGTAAGTTGCTCCATTGATTTCTTGGTCACAACCGAGCATTGTGGCATGAGTTATTGCATAAATTCATGGTTGTATCTTGGCGCCACGAGATCGTCTTAGTGTCGGGTTGGGATTTCCCCTTATCTTTTTTGTCCATGTCTCAAAAGAATTCTTCTATTAAAATATTATTTTTTATTATTAAATCATATATGAGGAATATACTTATATAAACCTACAATCTCAAAATAATATTTTTTTAAGGTCTAGTTAGATTTTCGTTCATTATAAGGCCTAATTATCATATTCTATTCAGGAATAGGTTGTGATCTTACTTTATTACCCTTCTTTCGATTTTGATAGATATAAGTTCATTTCTAGTAGTGGTATAATTCGGTGATAGGTATATTCCTATATTCGTATTTTATATTTGGTATAAAGTTTACTTTTTATAATTCAAATATTTGGGTGTATAACCACGGCCCATAATTTGTTTGTTCAAGGCCATTTTGTCCAACAATAGGTATAAACCCAACAAGTGTTTGCCCAGGTCAAGATCTTTGTTGTCCATGTCAAGGTCCATGTCAGTGATGGGTATATACTCAGTTACTTTCCTGCATAAGAAGGCTATAACCAAATACAATTGAGTACATACCCATACAAGTTAATACTTATATCCCAAACAAAACTTGGGTATATACTCTTACTAATTCATACCCATACCCATAAATTTTCCATACTCATACATATTAACTTGATACATATATGTATAGATTCATACACATATCTACAGACCATTGAGTATATGCCTAATTAGTTTTATGCATAAGAATAAGACCATCAATTGAAACCAACAAAATACAACTAGGTATAAGTCGGTGACGGGTACGTACCCATTCAAACATATCCAACTAGGTATATACCCATATAGACATATCTATTCCTATACAAACATATATATACTCATACACGTCTATACACACAGATCTATACTCATATAGGTGTCCATATACTCATTCGATACACAAAAAATCGTAAAAAATGACAGATTTGATACATTTTTACCATAAAAAATGATTTCTTAGACTTGCAAAACTTTAAACTTCACCATAGATTTCTTTTCCGATTGTATTTTAAAGGCAAAGGGGTTATGATTTATGGAGAGAGAGAGAGAGAGAGAGAGAGAGAGAGAGAGAGAGAGAGAGAGAGAGAGAGAGAGAGAGAGAGAGAGAGGGAGGGAGGGAGGGAGGGAGGGAGAGAGAGAGGGAGAGAGAGAGAGAGAGAGAGAGAGAGAGAGAGAGAGAGAGAGAGGGGAAAGAAGAATCGATGACTAGATTTTTGGTTCATTAAAAAATAAAAAAGAGGGAGAAGAATGAAGTGAAAAGTGAAAAAAAGAAAAGTTAAAATGGGTTTATGTATTTTGAGAAAGAAAAAAATAAAAACAAGATATTTTATAGTGAATAGTGAAGATTGTTTGGTTTCACTTTTTTTTTCATTACTTCCTAAAATTATTTTTCTATCTCATAAATAATATTCTATTACTTTTACAGACATATTAAGAAATACAATCAACATTCATCATTACTAAAATACCTCTTATAAATTATTTCGATATTTTAATTATTCATTGAAAATATAAATTTAAATATTTTGATAAGGATAATAATAAAAAAAATTTAAGATAGAGTGTCTTCAAATTTTAAATGGATAATATATTTAGGACATTTTAAATGAATATTTTTCCAGTTCATTTTTTTTTGTCCATATTTTTTGTGCATAAAAATTAAAAAGAGCAATTAATACTTTTTTTCTTTATTCAATTACTTTTAATTAATATATATATATTATTTAATTAAGAATAATATTGAAAAAATTAGGAAAAAATATTTTAATATTGGAAAAAGTATAAATAATATTGAATTCTACCTATTTTTAAAAATTAAACAATTAAAAATAGACGAAATAATATATTTAAGATATTACTTTTAGTAAATTAACATTATTTTATAGGAGAGAGAAAATAATTATTAATGGCCTTTAAATCAAAAAAGTAAAGAGGTCTAATACCTATATGGCTGTATAAGTGTTTTACCCAGCAATTATCTCCGCTGCATTCTGGTATACAATATATATACAAATTACACTCATACTCTCACATTAGCAATTTATAGTATAAACATTTTCCTTAAAAATTTAAAGTACATTTCTTACACCCGTACAATTCCTCGTTGTACACCTTTTCTTTTGTCATAGCTTCGCCCTTTTCGTCCCTCTGTATTATGCGTCGTCCACCACCGTTGCCTTCCGAATCTCCGATCTTCACGGTGCAATTCGTTATCTGATTGCATCTCTCGTTGGACATTGCATTTCAATTAAGGATTCGATGAACATGTTCAGTTTATTATTGTATTTTATATATTATTAGCATTGATTCTCAGTTATTCCGATTTTATAACTTATTTATTTTATTTTATTAAAAATAATTGCTTGCTTTTTCATTACTTGTTAACAGAGTTTTCTTGTGGATAGGAGGAAAATTACATAAAACAAAGGTAATTTTTGTTACTTTTAATTTTTCTTCTAGCCTTACTATACTTGCATTAGTTTAATGAACTTTGGGGCGGTACTTCAACTGATCCGACCAAAAAAAATAGTTTGATGATCTCAGACTTGATTAGAAACATTATTTTTTATTATTTATATTGAGAATTTCAGTTGGATATTATTTTACTATATATGTCATAGTTCATTACATAAATGAGAAAAATATTGAATGATTAGTCAAATAGGAAAGCTGCCAATTAGACAAGGAATGTGTAACATTATACTCTTTTTTTTGTCAAATAACATTATAATCTTTCTAATTATCCTGAATCTTGTAACTGATTGATCTTTTAGTTTAATTACAATCCTTTTATTTATTATGATTCTGGCAAGTGTTTTCTTGGTCAGCTTTGAAATTTCTAATATGGATTTAAGGAGTGAATGCTAAATTTTATATTTTTCTACCAGAGCAAAAACAAAGAAAGTACTTCTGACACTGAGAACGAATTTGTCTCCATCGAAGGGACCCAAGACCCTTTATGCCGATAAGAGCTGATGAAAGCACTCATTGACGCTACCAAGGAAGAAGATGGAAAAGAATGTATATGCGGTAAGTAAATTTCTACAACAGACTTTCATTTTGTATTTTGATGCTCTCCCTTAGACGAGAAAAAAATCATTGTAAATATGGTTCAAGAAGGTAAATGATTCAATGGTCTTCCTTGGTTGAATTGAGAAAGCCCTTTTTTAGCTGTATTGTCCTCTTTTAGTAAAAAATTTCCTCCTCTTTTGGAATATCTTCATTCCGATTTAAATATATTTAGTTTTATCAATCATATCGCTATATTTTTTTCTGTTTCATTGTATAGTTGAAAAACTTCATGCGTAAAGATATCCAGCTTGCAAGAGATGATCATGGGAGAGAAGACATAGACTATGACTTGAGCTTTTTTAATGAAAAATAAGATATTTTAAGATTTGATAGTTGCTCTAGTGATTAGGGGATCAATTCATACTTTAAAATTACATTATTATTAAATATAAAGATAAATAAATATTTGTATATTAATCTCATATTTCTCTTTTTAGGATTTTTTTTTTTCATTATTATAATATTGTACAGGTGTGATACTCTAGACAAAAAAATAGTGTATAAATTAAGATTAATTCTGACAAAAGATTAAAAGAGATTACCAATAAACGAGATTCAAGATCCCTATTTAGCCTTTTCTAAGGTCTAATTATCAACCAACTTAGGTATATAGTTTTTTCTTCGGATACCAGCTATCTTAGAAAATGAATTACAATTCTAATCTTATCCTTACGTAAGTCTAATACTCCGAGACTAATTCAATTTCAAGAATATTAACTAATTATGCTCCTAAATCCTCTCTCCCGGTTAGTATTAGAATATTAGGGCAATCCTATACGGGGTGGTTGCGATTCCCAAAACAATTCACGCAAGTTAAACAATTAAAGATATAACCATCAATACAAATCAAAATGTCCTAGTTATCATCTATAAAATCCGTAATCGCTTATGTTTATTTCACAATCGAGTCAGTTACTCCATACAAGAATTTAGACATTCCTTAAAAAACTAGAAATAACGAGTAAAGATGAAATAGTTACGAATTATTCGTGATATCTCTTCGCTTTCTCTACATTAAACACTTGATTTTATCATTGTAAAAAAATGTATTAGAAAATGTGTTTTACTGCAGACGGGTTGCCTCGATCACCTGACGTGGTAAGTTGCTCCATTGATTTGGTCATAGCCAAGCATTGTGGCATGTGTTATTGCATAAATTTATGGTTGTATCTTGGCGCCACGACATCATGTTGGTGTCGGGCTGGGATTTCCCCTTATCTTTTTTGTCCACGTCTTAAAAAAATTCTTATAACTTTGTCATGCGACCTTTGACTGACGTAGGTTTTTCAATATTGTAAACTAGACTTTTGGGGTTTCCAATAATATGTGGTTCACCTCTTGGTTTATTAAAAATATTTTTCAATTCTCCATTGAAGTTGAATTGGCAGAATACGTTTTATCTCCGTTTTATCTCCAACTCTGGCATGTAATTTGAAATTAGAGGCATGTAAGGGGTCTATTGCCTTCATATCTTGGGCATATTCCGTTCATTTCCACTTTCATTTCTCTAACCGTGATCAGTTGCGACATATTCCTTCATCTTGAACATTAAATACAACTCAAATCATACAAAACAACACAAATGTCTTAAGTTAGCCAATAATACACGAGTTACGACGTCAAGACTTAAATCTCGTTCTGACACTATTAAAAGACCCAAAATGATGTATAGGTCGTATAAAAATAAGAAAAAAAACACTAGACATCAAACACCCCCAATTTACATTGTTGTCTTCACGACACTGTTAATACAAACTTGATATCAAGTTTTTAAACAATGACCAATGTACACATTTTATATAATATCATGTTTGAGGATCACTATTACACATGCTAACAACTTCAAACAAAGTCAAAAGACTTTTATATTCACAATGCAAAGGAAGATATGTGATTTAAAAAGGCTATATTGCAGGATGGTCGTCGACACACGAATGTCTGTTTATATGATAATCTATTGAAGACCTCTCCACTAATATAACTCCACAACATACTAAGGATCCAAAATAATTTTTCAGATGCAATAATAGGATTGCATAGATGGAGGATATCATCGAGACAAATCAAGTAGGCACTAAGTTCTCTCCTCACCTAAACAATCCAAACCTCTTAAGTCTCTTCAGTACATATGATTACCCTGAATTTCATATGTACCTTATTCACTCATAAATCCTCACTCCCCTAGGATGCAAAAAGTCTCAAGCTGATAGGTTCTTTATACTTAGCAAGGATCGATAATATTTAATTTCATATACATTTTTTTTCTTTTCATTCTTTGTGTTACTTCCACCCATTTTTTCATGTTTTTTGAACCCAGGCAACATAGTAACAACATTTAAGAAGCATACATCACAAGGAATATCAAAGTTAACATATCACAAAACACTTACCCATACAATATATATCAAACACCCCTCAAATTACCCTAAACTAAAGATCTAATATATCTAAATTAATTACCACGTCTCAAGCGTAAGGTCCAAAATCAATGTTATCCTAACAACTAGGGCTAATGGGTCATTATGTGAATAACAAAGAAAAATGATTAAATATCAAAGAGAAAACTTGGATTGTAATGCATTTGGATAAGTGAAAGGTAACAATAGTCTACCAAATGAAAAATATATAAAGTGTCATATCTCAGGGGTAAGATATAAATCTTGAAGGAAGGATGAGGGAACCTTGACTTCTTGCTATATTGGACTAGGTTATACTTGTGTTACGGAATCATGATCTTTGTCTGCAAGACCGTCCAACAGTATTAAGAGATCCTTCCTTATTGGTTATCTTACTCATTAAGGGTAATTCCTATGACTAGATTTTGATTCCATGTGGTTTATACTCAACAGATCAATTATAGAATTGTAAATTTTCCATAGATAATGCAAAATAGGCATCTTTAATACTTTGATGGGTGAAGTCCTAGATTATGTTGTTCAAAATACCTCTCGTATCTATCTACTTAACCTATAAAACACACAAGACAATTTACACTCTGATGTACTCTAATAGTTATTCCCAACTATTACGAACACTATTAATATTATTTATATGATGTGTAAGTTCATTTATACACTTTATTGAGTAATAGAAAATTTGTAGAGCTTAGGAAAATAATTTTCTATTCACTACAAGAGAGGTTATCTTTAGCGTCAAAACTTTTTACTATTAAAAGTCTTAATTTTGCTACTATTTGTTCGTCGTAATAAGTGCGTCTCTAAAGACACCTTTTGTAGCAAATTATTAGTTTTATCTCTATTGTATTTATCTTTAGCGGCAAATATTGCCGCAAAAAATATAATTAGAGGCCAATTTGGTGTTTAAAAATATCATTAGAGGCCATTTTGGTGTTGCTGCAATATATATTGTCTCTAATGATACTATTTCTTGTAGTTATTATAGAAAATTTTGGAGGCAACTAAAGATGGAAACATGTAGTAGTGGTTCAAATAAAAAGGAAAAAACTTGCAACCCATATTTCAAATTTTTGGCCCACATCAAATTACCAATTAAAATCTAGTTGAAGGCAAATAATTGAGACACAAATCCTTAGTCTTACAAATAAAAGTAAAGAACATAAAAAAATTCTAAAGAAGAGAAAACATTGAATCTGACCTGATACCTAATTGGAAATAAGATCCATTTGAACATGTGATATAAGTGGGATGAGTATGCCAAGCTTCTTTCGACCTTATACTACCTTTGGCCTTCCAATTTTATAGTATTTTTTCACGCCATGACCAAATTATCATAATATTTATCCATAAGCAAAGATTTTTTTTATATTCAAACTTCAATGATCTACAAGTACACGAGACTTATGGATATTTTCCATCTTAAAAGGTAACCTCGACAAATATGGAATAAAAGGGTAGCAAGAGTATCGATGAAGTTTCCTTGCAAAAAAGATTGAAACGACCATTAGCAGTGATTCCAAGGAAAGAATAATGGGTTTTATCTAACCGAGCGGGGTGAAAAGAGTAGATTCCTAAAGAAGGAAAAGAACCAAGAATTTAGCGTAAGATGCCCTCCATAAGAGAAGAGATCGCCATATGGAAGTTGTGGTATTGAGGTAATTTAGTCCTTGATAAAATAATTCCCCCTCTAAGTTTTTGGTTTATTTCTATTCAAGGTTTACCTAAGATTTATTTTGGCAGTGGTTTTTGTAAGATCACTTTCCATGTCATTTTGGAAAATATGGGTGGATGCTAGATGTGAGTTCTTGGTTTTATAGCTTTGTTGTGGATTCTTTATGTCGTTTCTCCTATTTTATTAGTGTTTTAGGGTTAAAGTTTATAAAATTTGATTATGATAGACTTATGAGTGATCTTCAACACATGGATTGGTTTTCATCTCTGATAACATTATATCACCATTTTTGTAACTTCAAGAGGTCTTTTCTCACTTTGATGTCGGAAGGTCATTCTTTCTTGAAGTAGGGGGGAGAGGGGGGGAGGAATTGGTTCATTTTTCATTTTTGTGGGCAGGATTTTATCGTTTGTTATTAGTATGGGTACATTGTGCTAAGAGATTTATTCTTTCTTCATAGCTTATCTAGTGATCCCCTATGTCGTATTCGAAAAGTTACAATTTGGAGGATCTTTCCCTATTCCCAAATTGGTTATATTAGTGGTGTCAAACAAAGAGTAGTTTTTTCTCGAGACCTTGACTATATTGTTGATCAACCTACCCCTACTATGGTTGATATATGGAATCCATATTGGTTATTTCATGATCCTTTTTCTTGGGGGAATAAATTTCTAGAGCTTTGTTATTCTTGGACTCAAAGATTTATCTACATTCTAAGAGACTTTGAGGCTAGATCAATGCTTATTCACGAGAGTCTATCTAGTGTGGACATCAGTTTGGGAGCTAGATGTAGTTATGAAGTAATCCACATACCCTATAATACGGTACCTTATGTTGAAATTATTAAATGAATGATGATTTAATTTATTAATTCATTCATGCTCTTGGGAAAACTAGGAAAAAACTATTTGTGTTCTAATAGTCCCACCTTAAAATTTGAGAAGAAATTGTTGAAATTACTAAAATTAAAGAATTTTATTTTAATAATTCATTCTTTCTCTTGGAAAAAGTGTGAAAACTTTTTATGTGTTAAATAGTCTCACCTAGAAAATGAGAAGAAATTAAAAGACAAACTTACAAATAATTGATGGCTCTTCAATTTGGCAGTTACGGGAGTTACAAGAGTTTGGTCAAGAAAAACGGTTGCATTAATGAGCTTTTATCACCAAACATTAATGTGCATTTATGTGACGGTTTTTTGGTTTACTTCTTCTTATATAAATAGTGACTTTGTAACTTGCATTTCTAAAAAAGAAGATAGAAAATTATCATAGAAAATAGAATAGAGAGAACTAAGAGATTCAGAAAAATAAAAGACGCTCTTCTCCATAATTAGTCAAACCGGATTTGACATAGAGATTAAAGTATAAGAGGGATACGATTCTTAGAGATACCAGTACTTCCGGAATATATTTTTTAACGCCGCTACACCTTATTTTGTGTGTATTTGTATCCAAGGTTTCTTTTTTTATTTTTGCATGTAAGTTCTATTTTCCAAATTACTTTAATAGTTGTAGTATTACATTTATTTGGAATACCTTTATATTCTGTTTTTCCACTTTCTTGTAATAGATGTAGTATTTTATTATTTGGAATCTCTATATTTATAAAATCCATTTTTCATTTTTCCAGTGATATTGTTAGATTTTTCCAACAATTTAAAAAAGATATTTTTATTATCACTCGTAGTAAAAAGATTTTTCTATATAGGCGGTTGCTTCACCCTTTAACGCAAAGTCATTCCCGATGTGACTATGTTGGAGCCTTTCAATGGTTCCAACTACAAACATTGGGCACAAAATCCACTGATAAGCTTTGAACAACATGAACTAGACCTTGTCGTTCTCGAAATACTCCCCTCCATTGAGGCCAATGGGGAATATACCAAAGAACTATATGCTAGGTTTCTGGCTCTCGAAGTTGGGTTCAAGAAAGCTAAATCAGTGGTTAGGGGATGGAGCTTGGATAATGTGACGAACTCCACCTTTTATTTGTGTTCCGTTGAGAAGTCAACAAAGACTATCTGTGAAACGGTTCAAAAAAGGCATGTGGGTGATGATTCTGATGAGAAGAAATACGTCACCGGGAAATGACCCAACAAAATCTAATTAGTCACATACAAGTAAAAAATGTGAATCGACTCAAGGATAAGTCCTTAAGTTTCCACGTTAATATAAGTTTAAGGATTACTTTGACCCCTTATATTACCACTATTTAACTCTTATTGTACTATATATCATTCTCAAACATGAATATATATCAATTGAATATTAAATCTATGTGTGAATGAAGATCTATGTGAAGAGATCTATATGGTGCAACATGAAGGGTTGGTGGTTTTGGATTAAGGGGATAAAGTATGAAAACTAAGGAAATTGTTTTGTGTTTTTAAACGGACACCTTGCTATTGAAATAGTACCTTAATAAAAGATGTATCGGTTTCTCTTACACTTTTGTCAATAGGTGTATGATATGATCATCTTTTGGTACTCTCTTTCATGGGACTTACTAATTTCAATCTTCTATTTGTGAATAAAAGAGGTGGGGCAAGCGGATCCTAAGGAAAAAATTCATTTGAGTAAATAATGGAATTTACCTTAGTTAGTCTCATATTGTTGGAAAGGTTTGACTCAGTTGATATAATGTTTGATAAACTTCCTTATAATACTAGTATTCATGAATTAGATAATTGTCGGGGGTGTACCCCTTAATGAATATGAAATCATTATTAGGATTATGATGTTCTTAATGAACTATACTTAGCTTGGTATTTTCCATATTGTAAAGAAACTCAAGTGGTGATAATTGAGTTATTATTTGTCATTTAATAAAGTACGAGAGAGGTACTATTGATATATATCTGCGTTATAAAATAAATTATGTAGTTCTTGAAGGATTTTTTGTTACAAAAACTAATGATGAAATAAATGGTTGATTCATTTACTAAAAAACTTAACCGAGAGAGAAATCCTGGAAATGTTGAGTGATATGACTCGAACCCATTAATGGGGAACCTATGACTAATAATTATATATGATGCACTGACTTCCTATTTATATAGTTTAAATCATGCATACATGAGAAAATTGAAACTTAATGAATTCATAGTCATGCATGGTGGTCCTATTGAGACGGACTTGACGCATTCACCGTTGAGGTTGTTGTATATTTCTCAAACTTAATGAATTCATAGCCATGTGTGGTAGTCTATGGAAGACGGACTTGATGAGTTCACCATTGAGGTTGTTGTATATTTATCAAACTTAATGAATTCATAGCCATGTGTGGTAGTCCTATCGAGACGGACTTGATGAATTCACCGTTGAAATTGTTTGTATATTGCTTATACTTAATAAATTCATAGCCATGTGTGGCGGTCCTATTGAGATGCACTTGATGAATTCACCGTCGAGCTTGTTGTATATTGATCATAATATGACTTTGAGGAGACGCCCTTGATGTTCCCAAGGGATGAGTTTAAGACTCACAAAAAATTCATAACCCGTAAGGGTGGTCCCAAAGAGAAAGGACTTGATGAATTCGCGAGACACATAATGAGGCTTAGCTTTATTGCTCTTAATGATCTCAAAATCTGAGAGGGGTTGGCTAATGAGGCTAGACGCTGTTATAGCTCACTTATGTGTAAGTAAAGGGTGATGTTTGAGGAATTTGTAACTATCAGTCGGGTAGAGTATGTGTTGTGAGGGCCTCGATCGAAAACCGTCAAGTTCAAGAGTACGTTCACTTGATATGTTTTTGGTGGTTGCCTCACTTCACTACGTGTCAATTTAAATCGTAAGATATTTCCACTTAAGTATGATTCACCCAAATGCTGATGTTTATGGAAACATGTTCACCTTCTCTCCCTAAGAACCTGAGTGGGCGATTGTTAGAATTATTAAATGAATGATGATTTAATTTATTAATTATTTCATGCTTTTGGGACAAGTAGGAAAAAAAACTGTTTGTGTTCTAATAGTCCTACCTTAAAATTTGAGAAGAAATTGTCGGAATTACTAAAATTAAAGAGTTTTATTTTATTAATTCTTTCTTTCTCTTGGGAAAAGTGGGAAAAAAATTTATGTGTTAAAAAGTCTCACCTAAAAAATGGAGAAGAAAATAAAAGACAACCCGACAAATAATTGATTGCTCTATAATTCGGTAGTTACGGGAGTTACAAGAGTTTGGTCAAGAAAAACGGCTTCATTACTGAGCTTTTATCACCGACCATTAATGTGCATTTATGTGACGATTTTTTGGTATACTTCTTCTCCTATAAATAGTGACTTTGTCACTTGCATTTCTAACAAAAAGATAGAAAATTATTATAGAGAATAGAATAGTGAGAACTAAGAAATTCAGAAAAATAAAATACTCTCTTTTCCATGATTAGTCAAATCGGATTTGACATAGAGATTAAAGTATTAGAGGGATACGATTGTGAGAGATATCGGTACTCCTAAAATATCCTTTTTAACGCCGCTACACCTTATTTTGTGTGTATGTGTATGCAGGTTTCTTTTCCGATTTTTTCATGTAAGTTCTATTTTCCAAATTATTGTAATAGCTGTAGTATTACATTTATTTGGAATACCTTTATATTCAGTTTTTTCACTTTCTTGTAATCGACGTAGTATTACATTATTTAGAATCTCTATATTTATAAAAATCTATTTTTCATTTTTCCAATGATATTGTTAGTTTTTTCCAACACCTTACATACATTTCAATTGTTTTATAGTTTATGCAGTTACATAGAAGATATCTGCAGATTTGTAGGTTTGTAGGTTTTAAAGAAAATTGAAAATTACACTGAGAAAGATGAATTGACATCAACGTGTGACGTTAGCATAAATGTGGGTGGTATTTTTTTTTTTTTTTGGTTAACTCAGTCTCTAAGATGTTTTTTTTTTGTTTTCCCTTTTTCAGGTAGCTTAGTTTTTTTAGTTTTTTGTACTACATTTTTATTTAGTGGATAGTTTTTAAATTATATTTTTTTTCTATAACTTTGTGTATAATTAATAAATATATGTGTTGTCCAATTAGTACACATTGAGCATCTACACACTGAGCTTTTGCACACTGTTCAATTAATAAATGTATTTAGTTAATAGTGAAATAAAAATAAATAAAGTGAATTAAAAAATAACACACATTGTGCCCTAACTTTGAAAATTGCAAACGGCGCATTAATATGAAAATTGCAGAGCACTATGTATTTGCACACCGAGTATCGTGAACAGTAGCCTTTGACGACTGGAAGTGATCAATGTTGGGATTGTTAAATGTCGAAATTGCACAATGTGCATCGTGAACAGTGTCTCTGGTGATCGGAAGGTTGCAGTTGGTGGCTAGTGGTGATGGCAGTCCAATCAAAAGTTGCTCAATGTGAAATGCTCAAAGAATCCACTCCAAGACCCAAACCTTTTTCTTTACTAACGAAATGATTACTTCATGTTTAAGTTTTTTTCAGACACAAAACTAGAAATTCTTTTCTAACAGTAACTTTTCATCCCGATAACCAATCCACTTCCGCGAACTTTCTGTCATTGAACAAAAACAGCGATCCGAGATCTCAAGACCATATGGAGGTACCTAATCACGATTAACACATTGCATCTATGACATGTAACGGTGTAAAACATCACATATCCTCCAACATACTCATTAATTTGGATTTGGACCATGGAGGACCGAACAATTTGACGGTTACTTAACTTAAACCAACCATTAAGGAAAGTAATCCTAACTCATCCCCTGAATCAACTTTGTACCCTAACCCAGACATAAACTTTTCTATTTTCAACAAACATCATCATTCCATAACCTTCATCAATCGCACCAATGAGAAATCTTTACCTCACATGAAGAAACATGATCCTCTGACTCCGGATTACCAATTTCTAATCAAACCAAAATAATAACAGTTTTCTAGTCTAGTAAACCTAATACAACAAAGTCGTTTTTCTTTCTAATGTGTATGCCTAATTTTAGTTGTCTGAGGAACAACAAATCTCACCATGATAACCACCCTTGAAATTTCCATCACCGAGAACACTCTTACTATACATTAAGATCTACCTCTCATGTCAGAAAAACAGAAGGAACCTAAATATTACCTTCATCGTCAAATTTGACCCAAATATCCCAAGGGCTCTTCAGTTTTTTCCCATAGAATCCAAAAGATACCAACCTTTAAACCGCCCTTAACGGTTGTACATCGTGAACCCTCAATACCGCTTCTCCATGTTTTAGGCTGAAGAATATGTCCCACCATCAAAATCCAAAACCAAAAATCATCTGAGAACTTTAGCGCTGTGAGATGGGCCATTAACTAACATGTTTAAGTTAACTACACACATCAACCTAAACAATTCAATGGGCCATGCTTAATATCCTTCACCTCCCTTTAAGTAAAGGCTTCATATAAGATGTGAAATTCAATTGGTTTATGGTAAAAAGAAAAAGGAAAGCTCATCTTTTAACCTAGCTTATGTGCTTTAATTGGACACTCAAGTCAAAATATAAGTAATTGCAAAATAAGAATGTCACGGAAACGTTGGTCAAAGGTGGATTTAAGGATCCTTTTTTTGTCAAAATACTTAATATCTAAATAAACATTGCATTAGGAATAAAAAAATATTTAACCTATTCCTCTAGGAATAGAATTAGTACCTAAAGACCTAGCTAACGCGGAAAGAGGTTAGCTCCTTTTTTTGTGACCCAGATAGCTATTACATATTTCTAGGGATATGAAAGAAATTAACAATGTTATTACAACTTAAATATATAATGTCTTCGTAGATTAATCAATGCATAACTTTTGGAGGCGCCTTTAGTGAATTTAGCAGGTCAACCACCTTTTTGTTGTTGCTAAGTACTCTTATTTCATCCTTCTGAAGTTTTATTGTTGATAACGCTACACTCCTAGAAGTTCTGCCTTTTCTGCATTGCTATAAGTAAAATACCACGTGACACCATGAATTCGTTTACTTTGTCCATTTCTAAGTATACAAGCAGAAATGTACTTTTCCATTAAAGTAATGATATATATATACCACCCATTATCATACTACTCAAGTATACCACCCATGACGTGGCGTGAATTGGTTAGCTTAAATCGTTAATGTCACGCCCCGAAAAACGCGACCACTCTATCTAATCTAAAATAATTAAAAGTACATTTTATTACAATAAATAATTATCTATTACATTATATTTATTAAAATTAAATAAAAACAAACAAATAAATACAAAAATCTATTCTTCCTCTGCAATTGATCTTGTGATATACTAACCACTACCCAATCCTTAAGTTATCTACAACCTAAAAGGGTGAGGGGAAAGGGGGTGAGCTTCCACTAGCTCAGTGAGAAAATAAATAATGGCCATATGTAGACTTTATTCTAGGGGCAGTATTTATATTTAAGATGTTGTCATTGAACTGATATACGTCAAATATATAAATTAAACATTCATAAAACGATAAATAAATAAATCAGATAAAGTGTATATATCAAACTATGCAGCCCATGCGACCCGGCTAGCTAACTACGCTAGCAAGTAATAATCACGTTGCAAAAGATATTGTGTTCTTGTCCTTATGACTCCCGCCGCAACTCTCGATCCCTTATCACTCCCACTGGTAATACCCCGGGTAAACCGAACCTACGATCCACTGGTCAAGGAAAACTTTGTCACATGCGCCAGGTGGGAATAGATCATGTTAGTCGTATTAACCTTGGCAAGCCTGCTGGCGCCCAGTGCAACACGATTGTATCTTGTCGAACAATCGATCGGTAGATATATCAAATATCAAATATAAAACAACTAAGTAGGTCGATTCAACAACTATAACATTTAGCAATTAATGGATAGACGATGAAGTAGGTCGTGCTATCACAATTATATAATTAATCATATGATAACGAAATAATACAATTAATCCAATAATAACGAAACAATATAATTCCTATAAATAATAACACACAAAGTCCAAAATCATGGAATTAAATATATTACTGTATAATTTTAAAAAAATAAGGTTAAAGATAAACATATTAGAAATTATTTAAACTCTCACCTGAATAAAACGGTAGTTAACGTTAATCTGTTAGAATTACTTTTATCCATCTTCTTTCTCCTTTCTCATCTTTGTTTCTATTATATACTTTTTAGACTGGTGATATTTAGTAATATAGCTCTCTTATAATCTGCCTTGATTTGTTACTTAATACTTAATTTATATAGTAAAGGTGAGAACTGATTAGTGACTAAACGAATAGACTTAATATGTGTCAAGATATACGAAATGTGTTGGGGTGTGGTTTTTTTTCCTGTTACCTGTTACAGGTCAAAAGACAATAAAGTGAAACTTCATAATACTTATTAATTAGTTAAAGTGACTTTAGGCACAGTCCATCCGCAACGATCTTTTGTTAATAAACGCCAAAGTCAATCTAGTGGAGGTCTATATGGTGCTGGACTTCTAGTATTATTTGCGCCAAATTTCGCTAACCAATCTGTACACATATTTGCCTCCCAATAGCACCAATTTAGCTCAAAACGATCTCTACATGTCAATATATCCTGACATGCCTTTATTATATCATTTGAAAAGCCTCTTGAGTTCACATCTCCCTTCACTAGCGCGTGCAACTCACGCGAGTCTGTTTCAATGATGAATGAAGAGAAGCCCCTACGTACAAACCGCCATATACGTAACCCAAAATGTAAGGCGGGAGTTTCCGCTTCAAAGGTCGAACGCACAACACACTTTCCGGCAAAACCGCCCAAATAATCCCCTTTATTGTCCCTAAATAAGCCCCTTACACCAGCTTTATATCTATCTGAGTTAAAGGACCCATAAACATTTAGTTTGATCCCATTTACCGGTTTCTCCCATTTCACAAGTATGCTTTTTGCCGAGATTACTAGTCCTCCATCACGTTCAACACCTCACGCCCTTACATAATCATTAGTTGCATTACAAATAATAGCCTTTAGTTCACTATTTGTTTTTCCCTTTGCATCAAATTCAAAGAGTCTAGTATTCCTATCGATCCATATATTTCATGTAAACGCTGCAATATATTCCTCCGTTCAATCCCATTTATAAGGACTTTCTGATTTAACATATCAACCCACCAACTCTTGATTGTTTCTGTTTTTGTTTCTAATGCAAGGTCATTTAAATCACCTGCTGCAGAAAAGAGAAGCGCTTTTGTTGGAGTAGAGAGCTGCTATGATGGGTCGGCCTGTTGTTGTATATTTCTTCGTGCAGGTCTGTTGTCCCTGTCCTCATGAACCAGTTGCTGTCGCAGCTCCTCCTCCTGGTCCATTGCTGCTGGCGCTTCTATTCCCTCTCCACCAGCTCGCTAACAGCCCCCCTCCTTCAAGCAGCTCCGCCTCTTGAAATCGGGGCTTGCTCTCTCCCGGTTTCTCCTGCAAAAGAAGACATAAATAAATCCTTATATAAATCTTTATAACCACTGCACCTTCGAAGAATGTGAGCTGATGTTTCCTCTTCTCCTCTGCATCTCCGACAACTAGGATCATCAACAACACCCCGCAATTCAAGATTTTTACATGTTAGTAACCTCTCCCACACCGTCTGCCACATCACTATCTTTATTGTTTGCGGACACTTAAGTGACCAGATTAATTTTCATTTAAAACTCGGATCACCACTATCTTGTACCAAACTATTATACGCGGATTTCACCAAAAAATTACCGAACGACTCACGACTCCACTTATATATTTTTTCACTTCCATCTAACAATTCGATTACACTCTCCTTTAACACTTCACAACCGGCTAATATGTTCTTGCACATTCTTGAGTTCGAAGCCTTCGCAACACGCCCTAAAATACCTTGCTGAAAATACTTTTATTTGAACACGCTAACCAATAACGAAGGATCATTCCGTAAAATTTTCCATCCTAACTTAGCTAAAAGTGATTTATTATAACTCCTCGCACTTCTCAGCCCCAAACCTCCCTGTTTCTTAGGCTGACATAGAGTTTCCCACGATAACCAATGTGTTTTCCATTCTTCACTTGATGAACCCCAAATGAAATTTCGTATGATCATATCTATTTCATCACATACATATACTGGAAATTTCATTGTTTGAATTTTGTATGTGGGAATAGCTGCTAGAACCGATTGAGCTAGTGTAATTCTTCCTACCATATATAAATTCTGACTTTTCCAATTCGGAAGCTTATCTTGCATCTTCAGAGTAGCGCCCGTGGAAGCCATTGTGACCATATAGGAGTTCCAAGGTAAAATCCTAACGAATTACTTTGAGTGAAGCCGCTTCGCCCCGCAAGATTAAGCGATGTTTCATCTGACAGATTCCTCGAGAAATAAATTAACGATTTCTCCACGCTTACGGTTTGACCTGCCTCATTACAGAAAACCATCATGACCTTTTTTATAAGATCTACTTGGGTCTCTTTCGCTTCAGCAAATAACAGCAAATCATTTGCAAAAAACACATGTGAAATCAGGAGGTCTTGACAATGAAGGCGAATGGGTAACCATCCACCACCATCACACAAACCTTGTATGAGCATAGATAACCGTTCCATACATAATACAAATAAATAAGGGAAAAGGGGGGTCTCCTTGTCGAATGCCCCTTCGGGGGTGAAGGCTTCCAACTGGTCCCCATTTCATAGTACTTTCATCGTGTTTTTTCCATAGCAGACATAAAAAGACGAACTCAAGAATGGGGGGTCTCCCTGTCGAATGCCCCTTCGGGGGGTGAAGGCTTCCAACTGGTCCCCATTTCATAGTACTTTCATCGTGTTTTTTCCATAGCAGACATAAAAAGACGAACTCAAGAATCCGGAAGTCCAAAGAAAGATATGATATATCTTCTATAAACCTCCAACTCAATTTATCATAAATCTTCCCCATCCTTAGCGCGATGTAAACCTGATTCCATTTTATTTTTATTTAATAGCATGTGTGACCTAATCACTTTGGCCATTTACCTAGTAGGTTTCTTTTGACAAATGTAATCTCTTGGGAAAAGCACCAATAAATTGCCTTTTTCGAGTTCAACTCGAGTTCAACTACCATTAAATAACTTTCTTAAAAAATATAAAAATACAATATTTAATCTTTATTAATTACTAAATTATCCTAAGTCAATTTACCCATTCGCTCTGTTTTTTATATTGTTTTATTAATTACTAAATTATTCTAAGTGACTGCTGCTATGCTATGTATGAACAAAATACAGATTTTTCCCTTTTCCTTTTTCTATATCAATCACTATATCTTTTTTATATATATATATATATATATATATATATATATATATATATATATATATATATATATATATATATATATATATATATATATAAAAGAAATTAACATCAACCCATCATAACAAATATTAAATATAAAATTTTAGCTTTAGATTCAAGAACACATCATTAACTTTTATTTCTCTTATCAATCCATAAATTTTTAAATCTGTATTGTATATACTACTTGAAATAGAAGTTTATATACTATTGTAAATGAGTCTATACACTATATACTATTAAAAATGGGATTATACGTGTACATTAAAGGATCTATACTATAAGAAAATTAGTATTATAATATATATATCTTGTTGAGTAATGATATATACCACCCAAATTCATACCACCCAAATGTCACTCAACGACGTGGCGTGAATTGGTTGGTTACAAATCGATAATGTATTTATTTTCTTGATTTGATTAAAAATTTGTAACCAACCAATTCACGCCACATCATTGGGTGACATTTGGGTGGCATGAATTTGGGTGGTATATATCATTACTCTATCTTGTTTAGCTACTATTGTAAATGTTATATAGCTACTATTGTAAATGAGTCTATACTACTATATTAGCTACTATTGTAAATGTTATATAGCTACTATTGTAAATGAGTCTATACTACTATATACTACTATATACTATTAAAAATGGGATTATACGTGTACATTAAAGGATCTAATACTATAAGAAAATTAGTATTATAATATATATATTATATATATCTTGTTTAGCTATTATCAAAATATTAACATTAATTATATGTATATCTTGTTTAGCTATTATCAAAATATTAACATTAATTATATGTATATCTTGTTTAGCTATTATCAAAATATTAACATTAATTATATGTATATCTTGTTTACCTTATCTTGTTTAGCTATTATCAAAATATTAACATTAATTATATGTATATCTTGTTTAGCTTAGACACTGAAACAATATATAGCACATAAGGAAGAAGCAGTTTATTATCAAAATATTAACATTAATTATGTATAAATGTATACGTATCAATGTTTAATGGCAAGGAAAGGAAAGATTTCAAATTCATATAATGTATAATATAGCAATGAATGTGATCTTCGTAGGAAACTTTATAGAAAGTGGTTATATTATAAAACAAGAAAAAAAAAATTCAATATGATCATAAATATAGGATAATCTGTTGGATAAGAGGAGAGAATATATAATTTATAACAATAAAGATATTTTAGAAATATTTTTTTGATATAAAGAAAAGAGTTATTAAGTAAATATATGTAGAAAATAGGGTTAGTTAAATAGTGTAATTAAATTTATGAGTAGTTTTTTATCCGTATTTATTTCTTTTTTAAAAATATTGGTATTATTTTATTTATTTAATAGAATAGTTTAATATAAATAGTATTTAACACCAATTAGTAAATTTTAATGATATATTATTTATACGGGAATTTATACTCTAATAAAATTTGATCTTAAATCTCTTTAATTTAGATGTCAATGCCCCACTAAACCAACTATAGATCTTAAAATACAATGATATCAATAAAAAAAAAGAACCCAAGACCATTCAAAAAATACATTAGCATTTATAGATAATGAAAAAGAGATACTACAATTTTATCTCCAACACTAGTAGAGCAACTATTATGATATATGAGGAATCACTTTAACATTTGGGCTGGCTCTCTCACAATGCATCAAACTTTGACTGATTCGGTGTAGTGTTGATTCCATATCCCTTGAAACACTAACAAACATACGCTCTAACACAGCCCCGTACTTCAAAAAATACTTCATCACCAGCAACTCGTTTCTCTCTCCCTTGCATCCATAAAAAATTACAATTTTTAACTTCTTACTCATACAATCGTAAGGCGTTACCCTCTGATTACTCCTAGCATAAAATGGATGCTCCTTATATGAGTATGGTGCTTCATATTCCTGAAAGTATATCATCATTAAAAAATTATATTTATTAAAAATAAAACTTGCAACTTTTTATTTAAAAGTATTATTCTCACCTGAAAGATTCTTCCCTCTCCAAATTGAAACGCAATCCCTTCCAAAGAAGGGCAATGGTTTAAAAAAAATATAATTCCATAAAACACATTTCTATGTAAAACCGTCTTCAGGGTCAAGGACTGAACATTCGGAAGAATAGGTACAGGCAATAAAGGGTCTACCGCTCCAGAAATAACCTTCAGACAACATATTAATTAACTCATGAAAATTGATCTTATAGTACAAAAACAAAACAAATGTTGGAATTTGCCAGAATACCTGAAGAAAGTAACTGCAGACAGTGAGATGTTGAATGATTCCAATGCTTGAAAGGTTGTAATATAGAGGATAACCATAACCTTGATCATAGTCTCTCTCTACACCGAAATCAAAATCTGCATTAACCAAAGAGTTCACCCCTACGAACTGAAACTCAATAAATTCACCAACATACTTGAAGGACTTCATTGATTTTGCATCAATGTACACTATTTCAACCCCTTCACATTTTTCAATGACTAATGTCTTCATATTTGGTTCATCTATTTCAATATTTCTCAAATTGGAAACATTTGTCAATGTTAACTCCTCAAGCATTGGACACTTGGAGAGTAACGTGTCGAGATAAGTACCACTATATGCCATCCATCCTAACTCAAGTAATTTGAGTACCGGAAATTCCTCAAACTGAGTCGAATTTAGAAAGCAAGATGACAACTTTAAGGATTCAAGTGATTTATGCTGCTCATACAATGGAACTTCTACAAAAGTTGAATTTAATGGTCTTTTGGTGTGGCCTTCTTTCCATGACGAATCAGCAAAATCAAGAGTAAGATGTTTAACTTTGTGATCAACTGCAAACTGAACGTACTTCCTTATCAACCGAAGATATTCAATTGGTTGAGAACACACGAGACGAAAACTTTGAGCATCTGGTCCTTTGTATTGTTTAAGCCATTGGTTAACAAAACGCGCGAATTCATTCCTAAGCTTACGTTTCTCATTGATGGAGTACTGTAGCGGTGTTCGAACGAAAAACGCTTCATCAAAGTCTAGATTTTGCGTATTACGCCAGACATTAACCCAACTTTTTGCTAAAACCGATGTTCTTGCTGCTTCTCTGAATGGTAACAAAGAAAGTATGATTTCAAGGACAGGATTTGGCAAATTTGAGAGTCTATCGACATTTAACTCATTGTTAACCATTTTGTTGGGTAAAATTGTTGTTGGAAGGTTGAAATGAATAAATGGGTGTAGTGGTTAGTATGTATATATACTGACCTAACCGCTGCAAATGAACAGGTTCTTTGCGATTGAGGCTTCTGATTAGTTTAATTTTAAGAGTTGTGATGGTTCGGTTTTTCTCCACAAGCCAGTTTATATTAAATTTTTTTTTCTAAAATGCGAATTTGTAGAAATCTTCATTTGTACATTTCATCTTTGAAGAAAACTTTAAATGTAATAAGTTTAGTAAATTAATTGAACAACGGAAAAAATTATATTAACACAGTATACAAACCGGACGGGCCCCGTCCTAAAGCAACCAAAGAGGTTAAAAATAATAATTAACTTGCCTGTAATTGTAATAATTATGAGAAAATGAAACGAAGAGACGTGGTGATGTTAGTTATTTTTTTACAATAACTGCCAATTATATTTAATAGGTCCTTTATTCTTTTTCTTCTTTTGATGGCCTCTTTTTGTTTTACTTCTTTATTCAATTTTTTTCTTTCTTCTTCTATAAATATTTGGAGTGAGACTTTCCTCTAATATTGGCGTTCTAATATTTAATATAAAATATTATTAAATTAATTAATTATTTTGTTAAGTTTAAAACATATCCAATATTTGATTGATTTTTTTTTAAGTATTTTCCTTTACTTTGGTCATTTTTAAATCTCTTTAAAAAGTAAAAAAAAAAATTAGTTACTAAAATTAATTGAATTTTCTTTATTATATTACTATTTGTTTTGAAATAATAATAATATTTCTAGATACAAAACATCAATTCATATAAAAAAGATTAAGAAAAATGCATAAAATAGTTTTTTTAAGAATGATGCTATATATAACCCTTCATCCCTTATCCCTTATGTGTCACCATATGTGACATTAAATAAAATAAAAGAAAAAAAGGTTATCTGAGAAAGAGAAACGATTGGTTTTTTAGACCTCCATATAGGTGACACATAAGGGATGATAAATAGTACTTCCTCCGTTCATCAATGTTTGTCATACTTTTTTCCACACAGATTAAGAAAAGTAATTAATTCCTTATATTTTTACTAACCTATCCTTAACTAATTAAGTAAATGAATTTAATGAAATAAGGATATAATTGGTAGAAAGTGTAAATCTTGGTATCTTAAATAGACAACCTTTTGTGGACATCTACTTTTAAAAATTGTTACAAACATTAATGGACGGAAGGAGTAGTATTACTTTTTTTTTTAAATCTATATATATCATGTCTAGAAAAACCTATATATATATATATATAAGAGTTTTAAATTGATTATTTATAAGGATAATAGATATTACATGTGTCCTTGGATACTATGTAGATTAATTATATATATATATATTATTTTGTAGGGTGAAATGTTATTGCTAAATAAGTTTGACAAAAGACTTTGATAAATTGCTGGACCCCGTACAAAAGATTGACGTTTTTATGAGGCAGACAAATATGTGGCTTACTTTGGACGATTGAATTCTAGCGTGATCAACGTCTCTCATTAACCCTCTGTGATATCTCATATGAATAGCATCTTATGTTGGTTCAACATTATTCGTTCCAATCCTCATCTTCTCGAAACCCTAACAGTTTGAAACCTTTGGTATTTGTCATATTCACTCTAGAGAGAACAAATACACTGATATAGTGATGTCTCGTCTTTTGTGATAGAATGATCGAGACATTATTTTGGGGGTTTAGGACTTATATGGGGGATTATTTCCTTGTATTTGACGTTTTATGATTTCTTGTCTAGGTTCAGGTATTTTTCTACTTTTAAAGCTTTTGTGTGTTAAATGTGTGTTGAGTGTGCAACTTTCAGGTACTTTGGTGATATGAGACCTTGAGACAGTGTTGAGATCACCCCTTAGTCATGGCGTAAAAGGATGATTCAGCCACTTTATAAAGTGGGATTATGCGCCGGCCAGATGGAAACTCGACTTGTTCGAGTTACCACGTGTAATTGATGAAAATTCTGGAGGTCCCCTTTGGTTCTAGATAGTACTTGGAGTTAGGAGCGCATAAGACTTGATGGTTCGTGATTTGGATCTGAAATGAGAGTTACTTAATTTGTCGTTGTCGTGGTTCGAACTAGTCTGCATTCCCTAAAAATATTATTGGGTTGACTTGAACCACTTAAATGAGACCTACAACTCCAAAAAAAATTTGGAAACCATATATATCATATTTTGAAGATCAAAATAAGGGTTGCAAAATTTTGGAACGCTTAAGAACAGTCATTAACGTATGGAGAAGAATATAAGGTTTTCCATGCCATTCCACACCTATCATTCACCATCTTTTAGCAATTATTAGTGTATAGTTATTCTATTTATTATTTTGAACATAAGTATCACACTTTTATTTGTTGTTTTAATTATTTATTTATGGACTAAATTATTCCTAGCTTGAAAATCTTATGATGTATGAACCCTAGATTAATTATTTACGATTTATTAAGTTTTGGGATTGAATAACTAAAATGAATTATTGATTTATTGCTTTTATTATATATTTGACTTAAAATTTCATCCCTTATTTTGTCCAAATAAAAGGTTGACCTTTGTAGTTAGGACTTTCACCTGGGTGGGGGGTTCAATTATGGAAAACGATATAGAATGCCTGGTGTTCGTTAGTAAACCGAGAGGTCTTGACTAACTGGATAGTCATTTGGGTAAGAACCTTAGGCGCCGATTATCATTGTAGAGTTCACTCAAAAGAGGCCTCTAGTGGTTTTAGGTAGCTTCCTAAGCTACCCGAAAAGGAGTTAGGAAAAGAGTTGAATCCCGACAATAACATATTTCCCCAATTTTCCCTTATATAATAAATTATAGAATCAACAAGTGGAGATTACTTGCAAAATTTTTAGCTATACTTCTCATTTAGATCTCTTTATTTTCATTCTCATCCTTTAGTTTAATTATAATTAGTTTGATTTATTTGCATTTTATTCCTTTGTAATTGAAAAATCCAACAAATATATCTTTTACTATATGTAATTGCAACTTAGCCCTTCTTCACTTTATAAAATACAAAGGTATTAACCTCATAGTTTATGTGGAAAATGATAACCCCCCTACTGAACTTTTTATTACTTGTCAACGATTCGTACACTTGCAGGTGGTAGCTCCCTTGGTGTTGATTTATTTATCACACCTTTGGGGACGACATATATCGAGTAAATTTCTTGTAAGAGTAAGAATATCTTTGATTCATTACTTATAACTTCCAGTGTAGTTGGTAGGCTAGTGAGATTTGTGGTTAGCTTTGTGTATTTGTTAATTGGGGCAGGTGCATGGTTCGAACGTGATATTGTAATCTATAGCCTGAGGTTTCTAGCGAACTAGCTACTCTCATCGGAGCTCAATGTGGATGTAAGTCATTTTTTGTTGAACCACGATAAGTGTTTGTATTCCCTATTTTTCCGTCTTTGTTCTGTCTGTTTTGGTAATCTCTAATCTATTCTATTTCTTTCAAACCCATGTAAAGGTTTTTACAGATGTGGTATCAATGTTTCAAAATCCTTTCTCAACACTCTCTAAAAATTTTGGAGTTTCCTTGTGTGTTATTATCGAATAATTCTGTAAAGTTTCTTGGGAGATTTGATTTTTTTAGATTTTTTGAAATTACTTTTGAAAATTCGGGTTTTACCAATTTCAAACTTGATTTCTCGGAGGCCTAGGGTTTTACAAAACTAATGACTTAAAAGCTTTTTTTCTTTGAAATTCTTTATTGTTGTTCAATAGTTTCTATTTTCTGTGTATTTTGACTTTATAAACCTAATGACAAAAACATGTCTTAAGATGTCTGTCTATGATGGAAAAAATGACTTTAGTGTATGGAAAAAAATATGAAGGTACTCTTATCTCATCATAAAGTTGCATATGCTCTTATTGAGGATATTAAAATGTGGCCTAAATATTTGTTGGATAAGGAGGATTCAATTAAAGAAGAAATAGTAGACTAGACTTGTCTTTTGCTATTTCTTTGTTAAACAGGTACATGCCTAGCCTTGGATATAATCATTGATGTACACTAAAACATGTACTAACTTATATTAGTAGCACCTTGAGTATTGGCTGATGTTATGGTAATCACATTGAACCTTTTGAATTGGTTGCATATGTCGATTCTAATTTTACAGGAGACGGAGATTCCAAGAAATCCACTACCTTGTAATGTTTTACAGTAGGTAATAATTGTATTTCCTGGATATCTCATTTACAACCCTTAGTTGGTTTGTCAACTGCTGAGTCTAAATATGTTGCTATTACTAGCTCAACAAAAGATTCTAATTAGTTACAAAGTATACTATGTAGCAAACATTGTGAATGGTAAGTTTACTTTATATTCATACAGTCAAAGTGAAATTCAGTTAAGTAAGAACCATCTGTATCATGAGAGGACTAAGCATATTGGTGTTAAGTTTCACTATATAAGAGATAATTTTACTAGAGGTGAAGTAAAGCTGCCAAAATAGCAACTGATGATAATCTTGCATATTTTGATACTAAAATTGTACCAATTCAAAATTTAAGTATTGCTTGGACTTGCTATTTCTTAGTTGAATTTTTTGGCAGGATATTTGAGTTGAGAAGATGATGAGCTGGTGGTTCACTAGAGGTTAAGGAAGATGAAGATTGTGAAAAGAATAAACACTTCAAGGTGGAGATTGATATATATATATATATATATATATATATATATATATATATATATATATATATATATATATATATATATATATATTATTTTTAGGGTGAACTGTTATTGCTAAAGAAGTTGTGACAAAAGACTTTGGCACATTGCTGGACCCCTTAAAAAACGACGTTGTTTTTGTGAGACTGACATATACGTTACTTACTTTGGACGCTCGATGTCTTGCTTTATCAATGACTCTTATCAACCCTCACTGATGTCTCATATAAATAGCATCTTTTGTTGGTTCAGCATTATCTATTCCAACCCTTATCCTATCGAAACTCTCTCAAAACCCTAGCAACTTGAAACCTTTGGTTCTAGCCGTATTTACTTTGGATAGAGAAAATTCACTGATATAGAGAGTACATCTCTTGTAATAGTAAGAATAGCCTTGATTAATTACTTACGGTTTAATTAGATTTAGTTGTGGCAGTTTTGATTGTTTATAAAAAAGTAGTAATCACACATCTTAAAGTGTTGGACAAAGTAAAATAGTATATACTTTTACTACACTATTCTTGTTTCTTCAGCTTGACATTACCCAAAAGAGAATCTTTGGATATTAGACAAACTCGTTTATACCAAAGAACATTTGTCACGATAAAATTGACCAAGAACTCTTTTTCGGGAAGCAAATCAACCTTTTTCTCAAAAAATGTGAAGTTTATCCATAAAAGGGATTCTTTATCGCTCTTTGCCAAAGCTTCTGAAAGATCATTCCATCGAATGCTCCAAGGCATCGATTGACACCTGAATTATAGTTCCAACATTCTTTTTAGTAAACTGGTTAGGAATAAAATCAAAGTAATCAAACTTCTCACTTGAAAATTGACAAAAATATTGATATTAGTACTTTCACACCTAAACCCGTCACTGAAGTTCAGTTTCAACACGCCTAAAAAGTTTTGCCGCCCTCATTGTCCTCCTATTTTTTAATGATATTTATGAAACAGTATGATGATCGATTTTTGCCCCTGAGTACTGTAGATAGAAAATAATCGACAAAGACATGTCATGAACTCAAATTTCATTATTAAATGAATAGATTAAAAATATGGACTTTTCTATGCTAAATTTCAGATCAATGGCACGCTAGAATCCTTTGCAAGTGTAATCGGTAAACCTTTTATTTGGGTATCTTATTTAACTAAAAAATATTTGCGGAAAAAACCCTAACTCGGCTACCAATTATTCATCATTACCTGATTATAGATGTTGTGACACAAATCCATCTTTGTCATTCAATATTCACAACTACCTATTTTACATCATATCATATCTATTAAGGTGTAGACCGGTTCTAACCTAACAAGCATACAGAGATTGTACCTGGAATACTGAATTTTGAACAATATAGCAGATGCATCACTAGATAACCTGATAATTTGAGAAAAAATAGGGATCCGAGGGACGTAAGGGTTAATGAGGTTGGTTTGGGTTTGAGAGAGAGATCTCAGTGTGTGAGAGAGAATGATGGATTCTTTTAGTCGGAATAAAGATTAACGAGAGAGAGTGGGTGTTTGAGAGATAAGGGGGGGTTTTGAGAGATTTGGGGAAATCATGAGTCATTTGGGAGAATTATGAGAGAAATAAGGGTTGAGGAAAAATAAGGTGATTATGTGATTATTTTTTATACATGGGTGATCTAGGCTAGTTTGCGCGTACATAGGAAATATGTCCCTGCCTTCCCATAAAACAAAACTAGGTTACCCATGTTCAAGGAGGGGGTTCGAACCTTGTACCTCTCATTTCACATTCTTTAAGTGATGTAAAAATAGCAAGACATTGAGTAGTTAAACTAAGGTGTAGTTTGTTTTATTAAGTAATAGGTGCTGAATGCTGAATGAACAGCTGAATAGAACTTATTCTGTTAAGAGGCAGTGTCTGAATGATTAAGACTTAGGTGGTGTTTGTTTTTTTAAGTAATAAGTGCTGAATGCTGAATGAACAGCTGAATAGGACTTATTCTATTAAGAGGCAGTGTCTGAATGATTCAGACTTAGTTTGAAATCTTAATGAAACAGACCCGTTAAGAGCCATTCAGATCTGAATTGGACAGTAAAAACAAACAGACTTACTGATCCAGTGTCTTAATGAACCAGATTAAGATCTCATTAAGTGCAAACAAACACCCCTTTAGTTTGAAATCTTAATGAAACAGACCCATTAAGAGCCATTCAGATCTGAATTGGACAGGAAAAACAAACAGTTTTATTGATCCAGTGTCTTTAATGAACCAGATTAAGATCTCATTAAGTGCAAACAAACACCCCCTTAGTTTGAAATCTTAATGAAATAGACTCATTAAGAGCCATTCAGATCTGAATTGGACAGGAAAAACAAACAATCTTATTGATCTAGTGTCTTAATGAACCAGATTAAGATCTCATTAAGTGCAAACAAACCCCCCCTAACTTAGATGGTTAGTTGTGAGGTGGTTTATGATATAGATTGTGGAGATGTTTTTGAAGAATTTTATATTTTATTCTCCTATGTAATATATGTAATATATGTAATATAAGATAAGTATTTTGAGTTATTAAATTTTAGTTTGAGGAAAAAAAACGAATAAAATATAAAAAATAAGTGAAATTTTTCCGCACGATAAAACATGGAATAGCTAATTGACAAAAAAAAAAAAAACATGGAATAGCTTATAAGGCTAAGTCCAATGGACTCCCAATTCTAGCTAAAAGCTAGAATTGGGAGTTGAATATACTAAATATACACTCCAAGAGCCTCCCTATTGTGAAGAACCCAATTATTGGGTTCCCAATTTTTAAAGTTTCTTAACTACATCTATTGAGTCCCAATCCATTTAGCTACAATTTTTTATTTTATTTAAAATATATTATATCTATATTTTGTCTATATTTAATTTTTAAATAAGATAACAAAATACTAATTTATTATCAATAATATATACATATATTTCCTAACTTAGTAATATAATTTTATTATTAATAAAATAATAATAATTAAAAATTAAAATAATAATAATTATTTAAATATTATAATTTCATTATTAATTTTGATTATAATTGTAATGAATTAAAAATTGAATATATAAATAACATAAATAAATAAAATATTAACAAATTAATTGAAATAAGAAATTAATTAGAATAAAATGTGAATAGGAATCCTGAAAATTGAGGAACTGTTGGAGCATAACTGTTTTTTGGAGTTAATATATGAGAGGAATGAGTGTTTGACTCCCAATTGTAGCTAAAAAAATTGGGAGCTGTTGGACTTAGCCTAAGTTCATACCTAAAATTACACTACAATGGGATGACGTACGATAAAATGTTACCTACAAATTTTAATAAGCTGACAAGCCATTCATTATCCATAACTCTCTCAAAATAATTACTACATTTTTACACCTACTTATCACAAAATACGGAGAATTCTATATACATTCTCTTGCCTGCAAATTCCAGAAAACCACCCCTTTTATTTTCAGCGGTGGCGCGTGGAGCACACGATGGATAGCCTATTCTCTACCGTTCACTACTGGCTTGTAGACCACCCAATTATCAATCAATACCAATGGAAAACAAACGAAACAATCGGCTCTTCAACACTCTTCCTCACCATCACAGTCCTCACTTACCTCACACTCACCCTTTCCTTGGACCACTACAACCTCCTTCCGACCATCAACCCCACCCTCCTCCGCCTCATCACCGCCGTCCACAACCTCATCCTCTGCCTCCTCTCCTTCGTCATGGCTGTCGGCTGTATCCTCTCCACCCTCCACCAAATGCCACCCAATGATTACACATGGGCTGTTTGCTTCCCACCCAATCAAACCCTTCCACGTGGACCCACATTTTTCTGGGCCCACGTATTCTATTTCTCCAAGATTCTTGAATTTATAGACACCCTTTTGATAATCATAAGTGGGTCTAAGCGGAGGTTGTCGTTCCTCCACGTGTACCACCATGCTGTGGTGGTTGTGATGTGTTACCTTTGGTTGTCTACGTCACAGTCACTGTTCCCAGTGGCGCTTGTTACCAATGCTTCAGTTCATGTGCTAATGTACGCCTATTACTTGTTGTGTGCGGTTGGGATCCGTCCTTGGTGGAAGCGATTGGTCACAGACTGTCAGATTATCCAGTTCGTGTTTAGCTTTTTAATTTCGGGATTAATGTTGTATTATCATTTCACAAACGGGTCTGGTTGCTCTGGAATACGGGGTTGGTGCTTTAATGCAGTGTTCAATGCTTCTCTTTTAGCTCTTTTTGTTAATTTTCATGTTAAGAATTATGCCAAGAAGAAGAAAGATCACGATAAACAGTCCTGATTTGTTTTTAAATTTTTTGATTGAACGTTTTTACATGATTCATTGTAATTTTGTAATGATTTCTTAATAAACACGGCTTGATTGTTAATGAATGTTGTTGTTGATTATTATAAGAGCAAAATAGAAATCTAAAGTTGCTCTAGTGAACATTATGCAGCGATTAAGTATGGATTAAGATATAGTAGAGGAATTGGATCTTATAAGGCTTTTGTTTAAGAAAAGAAGATTTTGTTTGCTCGATTAATGCACCTTCTTTCTTCTCCCTAATTATTCCAACTATTGCCTAGTCTTTCTTTTTACAAGAGTAGTCTTTCTGAAAATTGATTTAGTATCAATTTTTTGAAGTTGCACTTGATCACGAGTAATTCTAAGAAGGAAAATATCAAACTGGTTCATACCTACATAATACACCCGTGAGATTTAGACATGACTTTATTACTATACTTGGCTTGGGTAGGATAATCCTACTCAGGAGTGTAGTAGGTTAGGAGAAATTAGCTTCCAAGAATTCCATTCTTGCACCTACCACCATTACACCACCGGAGCTCCACCATTGTGGAGTCAAGGTGTCATTGCACCACCAAAAGTTCAAGCAAAGGCCGCCAGTAACTTTAACACCCACCACCACCGATGGATTCAACTCGTCGAAGCTAGGAAGTTTGATGGGTTCGGAAACCCTTTGGTTCGGAATCGAGTAATTTGAGCACGGACAACAGATGCCGTAGGAGTATCATGGTGACACATTCGCAAGTGCTAACACTACTTAGGGCTCGTTACGATACACGCTTATTGACCTTCCAACCACAAACTTCGGAATGATATTAGAAGACTATCTGACTTAACGCTCACCCAATCATAGGTTATGAAAACAAAGCAAGTCTACAGTTATTCCCTTATAGGCTATGTACTCGAGAAGTTCCCGGGAAAGGAAGCATTTGACCGATTACTAACATGCGGAAGGCTAAATGCCACACTTGCCTACACCTTAGCAGTTGGTTGATCCTCGTGTTTAAAACTGAAGAAAAGTGAAGTCTTGCGTTTAACATAGGTCTCTAATCTACAATTTATTGCTATTTAGTGCATGAAATACATAAATTATGCGAAAAAAGTCACGCAACATCCCATTTAAAACTTATGATTATAGCATAATGCTAGATTCCAATATACATGGCACTTCTTATATATAGCATAATTTTTAGATTACTTGGAAGAAATTACCGGTTGACAATTCCTGCGTCGTCTAATAGTAGGATTAAACTGACGATGTTGTTCTCCTGAAACTCATGATTTCATTGCTTGTTAATCCTAATTTTTCTTCGCCATCACATGAAACAATTTGTTGACTTTGACGAGTTCCAACAAACAATTGGTGAGGATTTTTTTTGGTTCTTACGCAGCTGTAATGCTCTTGAAAGTAAACCAACGGTTTGTTGCTTCAACATGTGGGCCTTGAACTATGATCTCTGAGCACTTAACAAGAAACACTTTTTCACATTTTTTAGAGGAAAAAATGAACGGATTTAGCTTTCCAGGAAATGGAAATAAAACTCCAAATCGATGTTGGCAATCCAACTACTATGGAAGAAATTGGAGAGCTACATAAGCAAGAGATATCCTTATCAAATGTCAAACATAGTTTATACCAACAAAAAGCAAATTGTGTATTCATGATGAAAAGCGATAGATGTACGGATTATTTTTTTATTATTTTTCCAAGAGAAATAATCTGAGAAAATTCATGCATTTGTCTCCAACCCGGATGGAACTAAGACTATATCAAGCGAGCAAGTGCATGAGAAGTTTGTGAGCTACTTCGAAACATGATTACGCCAAAGTGATGACAGATTGCATGTTGAAGAAGATGTCTTTAATTAAGGAACCACTTTGAACAAGGACCAAGGTAGAGATTTACCTGTCGAAGTACTTTCGACGATGAGATCAAAGATGTTATATTCGAAATGGAATCGACAAGGCAACGAGGACCGACGGGTACTTTTACAATTTTTTTTTATTAAATATTGGTATGTAGTGGGTAAAGGGGTTATTGAGGTGATTAAGAATTTTTTTCACATCGGGATTTATCCTAAAACAACTCAATTACACCATTATGGAACTGATTCCTAAGTCAGAGAATGCAGATATAATTGATGGTTAACGGGCATATTTCATTTTGTAATGCCATTTACAAGGCAATAACCATTATTCTTTTGAAGAGGCTTATACCCGTACTTAATGTAATAGTTGATAAAGCTCAATCAATTTTTGTCTAGGGAAGGATCATGACATATAACATACACCTAATGCAAGAACTATTGCAAGGTTATGTTGCTAAAAAAATCACCAAGATGTACCATCAAGATTGAGCTTAGAAAAGCCTACAATTCGGTATCGTGGGAATTTATTTGAGAAGATCAAAATAGGCTTAATTTCCCTAAGAAATTAATTGATTAGGTAATGACATGTATTTTGGATCCTTCGTACTTGATCTCGATTCACAAAGATACACTAAGGTTCCTTAGCGGCAAGTAAGGGTTTATACAAGGTGATTCACTTTCTCCATTCATAATTATTTTATTTTTGGACTATTTATCGAGAATCATATGGAAAACGATACCCAATGACCGCTAAACTGAGAGATTATAGACTAAACATTTTGCGTTTGTGGATGATTTAATGCTAATCTCTCTGGGTGATTCCGCTTCTATCACCATTCTTTTTAGGTGTATGAATAATTTTGGAAAAAAGGTCGGGGACTTTGACTTAATCTTCTTTAGTTCAACGTCTACCATACATGAATCAAATCCAATATGTTGGAGATCATTAAAGGTATAACACATTGTAACATAGAGATATGCATTCTGGGTACCTCGAGGCCCTACTTTGGTCTAACATGGTAAAAGTGAGATATTATGCGCCACTTTGAAATAAACTAGCCAAATGTATCACGGTTTGGAAGGGATCCTCTTTTTCTTATATCGAGAGATTGGAGATGACACGATCGGTGCTACAAGGGGTCAAATGTTTGTCTCTCAATCTTCTCGGTTACAAAAAGAGGTTAGTACTAGTACCATAAGGATTTGACATAACTTCTTCTAGGACTCAAAACCCGCAAAGATTTTGTGGAAATATATTTGTATGTCCGAGAACAAGGTAGGTCTCAGGCTTAAAGAGTTGGGCGCTTGGAATAAGGCCCTACTATCAAAGCTTCTTTGGCATGTTTGTGATAACAAAGAATGGATATAGATCAGTTGGGTCCATAATGAGTACTTATGCTCACGAGATGTTTGGGAGTGGGACATGTATAGGGATGACTCCCAAATATTTAAGGCGGGGTTGGTCAATGCGTACGAAAATGAGAACATAACCGAGTTGGTTCTTAAAAAGTGGTTTGAGAAAAAAAGGTGCATACGGTATACCAGATGAGTAACGTGGTATAACACACGTAAAGTGCACAAAGACCCTACAACCCCAATATACAACACACAACATGCATTATACAACCCAGAGCTACAGAATTGGCATGCCTTTAATACTACTAGGAAAAGGCCTCCCAAAACTTTTGGCTATCATAATTTGAAGAACACATATCACCAACATGCGAATGTTATTTGGCTAGCACTTAGAGGAAGAATCAATACAATATACCGACTCACTTTTATGGAACTTGATCTTGTTTGTATGCTATGCAATGAAGATCACAAGACATAAAATCACCTTTTCTTCGACTTCAAGTTTATGGATGAAATATAAATAACTATAAGGGAGTGGCTGGAATAAGGAGAACTATGTCCATCATTAAAAGTACTCTCAAATGTCTTAAGAAAGGTAAGGAAAGAGTGTCTTGGAAAGAAAATGTGTGAAAGATCACACTCATTTCTATAGTGTATTTAATTTGGCTCCCCACTGTGGGGATCATAGTCAATAATATTAGGATTATTATATACCATAGCCTTTTTATGAGATATACTTATCTCACCAATTCATGAAATAGTTGAATTATATTTCATTCAACCTAGATATTTTTGTATAGGTTTACGTGAAGGAAACTAGGTTTAGCACTAGACTAGAATGATGTGCCCGATATTCTGGAGTAGATGTATCGATATACTTTTCAACTTTTTTTATAGTATTTACCAAAATAAATATAGGAGCATGTATTGGTCGAAGTGGATAGTTTGGGCATACACAAATATTAACGTTTAATTTACCTCTAATTTTAATCTTAATAAATTTTTAACCAATAGTGCATACATGAACATGTTTTTTTGTTATAGCAGCCGCTCAAAGCTCCATTCGTAGGAGATCAATTTTTCATAAAACTTTAAGTGTCACAATGTTACAACAAATTATGAAAGTGCAATATTTGCATAATATAGGTTTTATGGTACATTTTTAGCATAATATAAGGACCTACATAACAATCAACAAAAAAAATCAAGAATGTTTGCTCTCAGAACAAAAAATCTTAGCTCCACCAGTGTAATGTAGTTTCCTTGGTTGAAAGTAATTAATTTCTGTCAACTTGGTCCAAATCATAAAAACATATACTATAAATTCAATTATTAAACATACCAACAAAAATAATTTTGAAATGATTAGGTTTGAATACTTATTACATGACGACAGGGGCGGTGATAGATTTTTTTAATTTTTGCAAATTAATCACATCATAAGTCTTTATATCAGATTTATATTTTATTATTGGTCAAACAAAATCATACAAATAAAATAAATATAAACCTAAACGGTTAATAGTAAAATTTTGGGGGGACCATAAGGTAAGAGTAATATATATTTTTTAATTGTACTTGCATCCTATATTTGATGGTCTAATATTAACATCATAATCATTAATTATATTGAGAAAACACATGTCATTAGATTAACTAGTTAGTTACTATAATTAGTTTTTGCATAATATAAATTGAGATATGTGTCATAATACGATTGGTATTGGACTATTCAATATTAGACGAAAATATTTTCATTTTCAATTGGGATAGTATACTTTTTCTTTTATAAAAGTTAGTGAGGCCATGTGCTCAAGCAACATGTGGCTCTACCTTTGATTAACATTAACGGTCTACATAGTGAGATCAATAGACTTAAAACATAATCTTAAGAATCTATTTGTATTTAGAAGAAAAAGAATAAAGAAAAAAAATTAAAAAAAAGATTTTTTTTGTTTGAACTAGAAATTTTTATAAAAAAGGATTTTATAAATAATTTTGGATTGTTCGAGTTTAAATTACAATAAATAGAGAAGGTAATTTTAAAGTTCAATTTAAAATAATAATAAAAATAGATATTAAAGTGATTTTTGTGATGATTTTATTTTTTTTAATAGAATTTTCTAATCAAACAATATAAGAAATAAAAAATTATATTTAATTTTATCCTTTTTTTCATTTCTCTCGATCTAAAACCCAATTTTATATATTTTGTTTCTTAATTTTTTTAAGGGATTATTAGAGAAAGCATTTTCATAGAGTTCCCTAATAATGTTTTTAAGCCTTCAATAATTTATTTAATAAAAAAATACCTAATAGAGCAATTATTTATAGAAAACATCCCCTTTATATTATTTATACCTTTACTATCCTTATTATTAAATATATTATATTATTTTTAATATAATATATATTTTTAAATATTAAACAAATAATAGAGTACTTCTACCAACACCACTACAACCACCACCATGTATTTAGCCACCACAACCATCACCACCTCCACCACCACAACCACCACCACCACCACCACCACCTACTACCTATGTTGTAGATCTCGGTTTAGGGCGCTAGGCGGTCGACCGGGGCCTAGCGCCTAGACGGGATTACACGGGGCCTAGGCGGAATTATACGGTTTTGAATGCCGATATGTACTTTTGTATATTTAGTAATATATATGTAGTAATTATAGCAATTGTAACTATTTAAGTCATACAATTCATCTACCAACACTATAGTAAATATAAAAATATTAAAAGTTGAGTTATAATATCAACTAAAGAATTCTCGAGAATAAGAAAAATAACAAAAAAGTATATGCGGGCATGTTTTCCCCTCAATCTGCGCCTAGGCGGCCATTTTTTGTCATCAATCGGTGCCTAGACGGGTTAGGCGCCTATTTCACGACGACTAAAGCGCTAGGAAAAAATGCCTAGAATTTAACTAAGCGTAAGCGGGTGAGGGGGGAGTTGACGCCTAGGCGGCGCCTAGGCGCGCCTAGACGGGGAGATCTACAGCATAGCCTACTACTATTATTACTAATTACATCACACGCGCACGTCCGTGATTTTTTTAAAAATCGTCATAACTAATTAAAAAAAATCAAAAAAATTTAAAAAATTGCATTTTTGGATAAAGCAAATTAATATTTACGTCTATGATTTTTATTGATTTTTTTGATTTTTTTTCCGCAGACACGAAATTCCATGTTTTATACAGTGAATTTCGTGTCCGCGGAAAACAAATTCAGTATTTCAAAACATGGAATTCCGTGTCTGCGAATCAAAAGATTCGAAAAAATTCAAAAAAAATAAAAAAACATTCGAAAAAAATCATAGACGTTAATATTAATTTGTTTTGTCCAAATATATAAATTTTTTATTTTTTTGATTTTATTTGAATTAGTTATGACGATTTTAAATTTTTTTTACAGATGCGCGTGTTTTTAATTTCTTTTTCTATTTTTTTAATTGTTAATTATAGAGATAGTTTGGGATGAAATTATTTTCTATAAAATATCTTATTTAAGGTCCCTTTTTTAATAAGTTTTTAATAAGAATTAATCTATATAATTGGCTCTTTTTTTAATTTTTTTTTTTCATATTCATAACGTTAAGAAGTGAAACCTCAAAAAAGAAGTTGAAAGGATGATACAGGCAACAAACAGATCGACCAAAAAAAAATCGACCAAAAAAAAAAAAATCGACCAAAAAAAAAAAGTCGACCAAAAAAAAAAAAATACAGGCAACAAATTTAATAGATGAAATACATTGCTAAGCAACAGAGTATATGAGAACATTTTTATAAATTAAACATTATAATGTAAAACACAGTGTTTACTTAGAAGATCATGGTGGAGGTAAGGAATCAATTGATCACAAAGAGAAGGAAAGAACCCCAGAAACAGCTTCTATGTATTATTCACTCAACTCTCCTCCAACACGTATTCTTTCTTTCATTCACTTTACATCCATCATATAACAAACTCACTTATAGTGGAAAAGTCACCATTTCCTGATCAACTTAACCATCAACTTTCGTACTGCTTTATGGCTTCAAATTATTGTCTTATTTCCAACATCTTCTTTATCTTGCTTGTTTCTTTTTCAGGTAATTGATCCAATATTTTTTTCTGTAACTTTTTTCTTTTTTAATTTTCAGTGCTAACAACTTGTTACATGTTACTATTGAACAGGGATAAAATACTCAGACTGTACAAATTTCACCATTGTTAACAACTGTAATGAAACAATATGGCCGGGAATCACACCCGACGAAAACTTCACTGGTGGTGGATTTACATTAAAACCAGGCGAATCAGACGTATTCTCAGCTCCATCAGGGTGGCACGGTCGAATATGGGGTCGAACCGGTTGTAATTTCGACAAAAACGGAACCGGTACATGCCAAACCGGTGACTGTGGCGGCAATATTAAATGCGCCGGTCCAGGTCAACCACCTGCTTCAATTGCCCAATTTACCCTCGGAGACATTGATTACTACGATGTAAGCTTAGTCGATGGGTTTAATCTTCCTGTAATAGTCACACCTATTAACGGTACAGGAAATTGCAGTATTACGAGTTGTGAAAATGATTTAAGATATAATTGTCCATCAGAACTCGCTATGAAATCTGATGGGAAGATCATTGCGTGTAAGAGTGCGTGTAATGCTTTTAACACCGATGAGTATTGTTGTAGAGGGACTTATTCTACACCTGTGGCGTGTTTGCCTACGAATTATTCTAGAAGTTTTAAGGCAGCTTGTCCGGAAGCTTATAGCTTTGCTTATGATGATCCAACGAGTATTGTCACTTGCTCAGCTATAGATTATGTAGTTTCGTTTTGTTCATCAACGGGTAGGAATGAAACGGAATGCATCTACTACAGTGACGATGACATTTTTTGTAGTGGAGCGAAGGGTCTAAATTTACTCACGCTATGGCCGATTATAATTTTGATAATGTTAAATGTAATTAACTTCTGTGTTCTGTTTTAATTCAAGTGTGTTTAGTTAGTTCGAATTTTGTAGTAACATCTTCTACCAATTTTGGCAATTTCATTTAAAGTAAATAAAAGTATCAAGGCCGAGAAGGACGATGGAGTGATAAAGTTGCAATATTTACCCGGAATTTGACCTGTCTAGATATGAAACTATGAAAATAATTTATACATATCCAAATGCTAAAATTGGGAAACAATCACTTAACTGTTTAATGATCAAGATCATGATATTTATATGATGATGATGTTAAGGCACACGGAAAAAGACTTAACCCCTCTCTTCATATCTATCTCTCCCTCTACTTAGAGAAGTGATATTTTTCTGCTGATTCTCATATCATCTGTTATTTATCTATCTATCTAAATTAAATCTCTACATTTTCACATGATAGAAAAGCGCATAGATGGACAGAAGATATGAAGCTCACAGAGGTAAGGGATCTTCGACCCCGGGGTGCTTTGCGAATTTGCCCAATTATTTTTTGGGGGAAAACGTGAATTTTGCAGTCCAACATCTGTTTCTCCCAAAAATCGAGGGCTTCTGTGCAAAAATGTGATTGTGCACCAAATGAAAAACTGAACTCCTAAACCCCCCACAATAACGCAACGCAATAATTCATCAGAGAATTGACTATTATGCAAGAAAAAAATGTAAATTTAATGGTAATTTTACATATTGGTCTTTGTGTACATGTGTGATTAAAACTGGTCTTACTTTTTCGACATTCGCATCAAGGGCTTCAAGAACGTGTTTATGAAAATTATCCTCAATTAGATACATAATCGAAAGACAAGAATGTGTATCAATTTACTGTCAACACTTACAACATTATATTTGCAACCATAAGCAAAAGCAACTATTGCAAGACTCAAACCTGATCCTCCTGAATAGGCGATAACGCAATAAAGCCCATTAAACTCACTATTTGCTCTTATTTTATAAAACAAAGTGGTAAAAAATTTAAGAATTTGATTTTGATCTAATAAGTGATAAGATATAGGCTAAATCAGTTCAGCTGAAGCATCATCATGTATCTCAAATATAGAAAACTGTCTCAAATACCTCTTCTCTATTATAAATTAAAAACTTAATGACTAACTTATTGCATACAAAACTTGAGGCCTAATAAGTACTTAAATACTATCATTAATTCAAAGGAGTTGCCAGATATCTTTCACTAGATAGGTAAATAAACATTAATAACAATGACAATAAACAGGAAAAAAATATACCATCATATAATTTTTGACCCAAGAATTTATAATACTTCAAACTATACAAAATCATAGAGTTATCATTATGAAGTAAAATATCACCATTCTTAATTATCACAAAGTATGGATTCGTTGGAGGCCAAACATGATCAAACACATTTGTTCAATAGCCTTCATAGAATAAGTGGCGTCATAGAGGATAAAATTAAATGAGTAGGCATAGTATGTATATTCACCCTGTGGTGGACATAATTGCTGGAGTTGGAGCTTATAACTAATTAATCGGGAAGATGAAATTAATGAAAACTATGATTGGCAAACACACCTAAATTTTCAACAGAGATTTCATGGGCAGCCTTAATCAGTTTCTCGTCGTTGATGATGTGCTCATCAATTGCTCATCAATGGTGGTACTTGTGAAACTTCTTCACAATGACGGCGCTTAAGTCCACATTCTTAGCTCTAGTCGTTCTTCTTCACAGATATTAGAGAAAAACAGATGTGATTATTTGCTGAGTTGAGGAATTGTAGATAAAGATGCGTTTTTAAACAAGGAGTTGTTGATTTTAAGGAGCACTCAACTTTATAAATTAAACTATGTTACCATATACAAAACTTTATTAATTCAACTTGTAGATAAATTAAGATGCGTTTTTAATCAAGTTTTATGCTACTTGGTGCAAAAGTAGGTCTCTTTTTCTCTTACTATTATCTTCTCCGGCTTAGTTTTTAGGTTCTTGTAAATTCTTGAAAATAAATTATACACCCACGTGTTTAGATGAACTGAATTTTCTTGAAGCAATAAATGGGATGAGTGAGTGTATTTGATTAAGAAGGCATGTATAGTGTTGCTGACTCAGTCAAATTCAAAATATTGCAAGATATGTTAGTCATGGATTACCATGATAAGAAACATGATCAAATGTGGGTCTTTTTAGGGTTATACGAAATGGTCTCAGCTTAGAAAAGTTGTTAAAAACTGTTCCAATTTATCAGGATATAACTGTACTTTGACTATTTTCCTCTTTGAAAATAAAAAAGACTATATATCCTTGAGCTATCTTTTGTAAAAGAAACCAGGGTTCTCTCTGTTGAAAATTTAGTTACTTGAGTTTTTAATTTGGTCAGTTTCTCATCTACGTGTATTTTTTATATACTTAAATAAATTATTTCTTTTTCTGTAATTCACTTTTCATACTTTGTTTATGTAATCTTATAATAATTTGCAAGGATTTCGTTTTATGCAGGATCAAGAAATATTTGATGAAAAAAAGGAGATATAAAAATAATGGAGATTGCTCGACTTCCAAGTCTCCCAAAGATGATGATACAAAGCTGGGGATATCAAGTTTGAATTCAAATTCAGAACCAAGTTTATCACCAGCAGAACAATTAACAAAATTAACGAATAAGATCCAAACACACACTATAGTTTCTATCTCATGCAAGGTACCTTCAAGCTTATCACCCGATCAATCAACAAATAAGAATCAAACGCCTATAGTACCACAAAATATTTCACCTCCAAAGAATAGACAAATTATCGGAGGCAAAGTGATTACATTCCAAACGCCCACACCTTCATTTAATGGACCAATAACTATGATTCCAACACCACCATCTGGTCAGTTGTTTTCTTATCCAGTACCTTCCCATGCACCATCAACAGATCTTCAACCCGAACCTACACTAATTCCGAACTTGGATCAGTCGCTAATGGATCTTGATGATGATGATTGTGATCTTGATTGGCCAACGTGTTTCGCCGAAGAATTAAAACAATTTCAAACGCAAACTTTAGAAGAGAGTCAGGATGGAAAAATGCTGCCTAATACGATCGATTCATGGTATATGGATGATATGTTATTTCATTAGCTTACTCTTTTCCTGTGTAGTTGTGTATTAAACTCTTTGCCTATTTATGTATACAACTCGTTGTCTATTTGACTCGTCTTTTTAGATGGTAGAATTATAGTACTTATACCATAATATATATATATATATATATATATATATATATATATATATATATATATATATATATATATATATATATATATAAAAGCATATGAGCAAACGGTATAAATTTATACACTAGTTCCTTTTTTGTATTATGAAAACTAAGCAGGATAAATTGAACATGTTAGGTAATTCTTTTCAGCTAGAGGGAAGATATTAAACAAATTCTGCAAATCTTCTTAATAATCACGATGCTTCATTTTAAATTAAAGAAATGAATTGAAATGAATTTGTTCGTGCAAAATCGAAGCCGAGTGTACGTAAGATTCAAAACATAAGAACATCCCACATTTTAGGGGAGTCATAATATTGAACTATAACTTAGAGATTTAAGGAGATACTAAATCTTTGAATATTAAGGAGCCTTTTTATACTCACTTTGATGATAAAATATAATTATTTAATATTTAATATTTAAAAGATAAATCTATTTATTTAACATTTTTATTTTTGTAATAATCCACTTCTTTAAAGTCCAAACATATCAAAACTCTATCTCGTACAGAAGTAGAATCCTATTGAAACTCTGGTCTACACATATTTAACATATATTAAACACCTTGGACATTAAAATTGGTTAAGGGTGAAGATGAAAAGAGAGAGAGAGCGTTAAATCAAGAGTATTCAATGAAAAATCTCGTATTTTCTTACACAGACGAAGAATTAATTCAGTTGGCTATAGAAAGTGTCACTAAAGAACAACTACCGAAATTACCCCAAGGATTCAAAGAGTGTGATATTTACGCGACAGAACCCAAGGAGTTATTCAAAGAATCAACAGAAAAAGAAGTTATTTATGTCTTCACAAAGTTGAAGAAGAGCAATAATGGTTTTATCCATCGTAAAGTTGCACAGAAGGGTATATGGAGTCCAATCATGATCCCTTTAGATTTTTGCAATGAAGAAAATCATATTATAGGATGCAGAAAAAGCTTCGTATATTGTCCTGCTGAGTTTATTGACACGAGGAATGATTGTTATCGCATGGAAGAATTCAGTCCCCATAGTTCTATGCTCCATGAGCAAGTTAGTATAATTTTTTTTTAATAATTTGCGTATTATCAGGTTTATCAGGAGAGAGTTAATAAGATTTTTACTGTTGTTATATTATTGTTTTTACTAAAATATAGGTTATATCCTATAATATAGTTGCTTATGATGCAACTAACTCAAAACAAAAAATCCTATCTCAACTTAAAAGGTTATTTAACTTTGTGCTATATAATTATCGGAGAAAATAAATGAGATAAATCAAAGTTTCAAGTTTTGTTAGCATATAGTTCTCTGTAGCTAAACTTATTTTGCTTTTCTTAAGCATCTAATACATTCATTTGAGGTCTAATTTATATTATATATATATGTATACTTTGTTAATTGATTACTCGAGAACAGTTTTAAAGAATTCACTAGAATAGTCACATGGCTTTCTTGGTTTGAAGGGTGACGTAGGCCATGGAGTGGATCCTCCTAATCCATGATGATATAAGTTGAAATGTTAGAAGTCATAACAAGGAATTTGAGCAACTTGGTGTTGCTAATATATTACAATGATAGTAAGATTGATGTTGTTGCATTCATGAGACTAAACTTTATAATAGGAAGTTTAATAAGTATTGTGAGACAATATTTTAATTATCATATGATATTTCCAATTCTAATCCTATGTTACACTGTGCAGTTAAAAGATTATGTGGTATGCAAGATTGAGAAACAGTTAAATCAAAAAAGAAAATTGGATAATGATGATAATACAACGTTGGAGACTTTAGGAGGTAAGAACCACAAACATTTCGTCAAAACTGAAATGTCAGCATCCAATAAGAGTCAGAAACAAGGATTATCTATTCCAGTGAAGGAATTTAACTTTTCGCCATCAGAACAAGAATTATTGCGCTTGGTTTTACGAAGGTCGACTGAAGGACCATTACTAGACCATCAAAGAATCATTCAAGAGTGTAATCTTTATGAGATGGACCCGAAGGGTTTATTTGAAGAAGTTGAAGAAGGTATTGTTTATGTCTTTACAAAGTTGAAGAAAAAGAATATACAAGGTACGAGAATTGATCGTAGAGTTGCGGGAATAGGTACGTGGAAGGAACGAGACAAGTCCAAAAACTTGACGGATGAAACAAAACAAATTATCGGGTGGAGTAGAGGCTACGCATATACGCGAAATACACCTGAGTCTGTGGTCACGACGACAAGTGATCATTATCGTATGAAAGAGTATAGTCTCGATAGTTCTATGCAATTCGATGCAAAAGTAAGTATATATCTTCACTTTCTTACTTTTTCATACATTTTTTTTTAGTTTCTTTTATCATTTGGTCATAATAATTAAAATTTCTCATATTAATTTTTTTTCTGTATATTCTAAATAATTTTATGGGTTAGTGTTTTATTCTCGAATGCACTTTTCATACTTTGTTTATGTCATATTAATAATAGTTTGTTTATATTCTGCAGTGTAAGGATGTCGTGCTATGCAGGATCAAGAAATACTCTTCGATGAAAAAGAGGAGATATAAAGATCATGGAGATCTCTTGACCTCCACATCTCCTAATGATACAAAAGTGAGGATATCAAGTGTAAATTCAAATTTAAACTTATCACAAGTCGACCAATCAACAAAAGTAGCAAACGAGAATCAAGCCCATAATTTATTTTCTATCCCGCGTCATGTAGCTTCACACTTATCACCAGATCAATCTAATGAGAATCAAGCACAAATACCACCTAGTATCTCACGTACTTTACCTCTACCGGACAGACAAATTATCAATGGAAAAGTGATCACATTTAAACCACCACCATATTCATATTATGGACCAATTACTATGATTCCAACACCACCATCCGGTTCGTTATTTTCTTATCCAGAACCTTTACCTCAAACCGAACCTGCACTAACTCCACAACCATCAAAGGATGTTCAAAACGAACCTGCACTAATTCCGAGATTGTACGATGATGATCGTGATCCTAATTGGCTAGCGCATTTCGTCGGAGAGCTAAAGCAATTTCAGACACATCCTATAGAAGAGAGTCAGGATTTTATGCCGTTGTCTGACCTGGCTAAATGGCATTTAGAGGATATGTTTATTTAGTTAGCTTTGATAATTAATGTGTTATTAAACTGGAAAGTAATACTTTGTCTTTTCTAACTAAAACTTAGAGCTGAGAAAGTTTCAAGCATTTGCTATATATAGATACACATATGAACTATTTTTTATTTAGATTATTGTCCTCCCGGTTTTAAGAGGCTTCATTTTCTTGAAACAGATGGCAAGATGCTATATCAACCATGTATAGTTCAATTCCTTTTGCTGAAATAAGGAAATGATCTTAAGACACTTAGTTAGGTTCGTAGCAGAATTTGTGCTAGACAAGCTCATACAAAATAAATGATCTGCAAATATCCAGGATTACAATAGCATCAGGTAAGTTTATTAAGTCAAATACAATTCTCAAACAAATAAGCGGAGATGAACAATCCACTTCTTATGGGCCTGTTCAAACATTATTCCATTGCATCAGAAGTTCAAGTCAAAACTCACAAACTCTGAATCATAATAAAAAAGTAACCTATTCTAAATAAATATTTGAATCTTACTCAAGTTCATTTTAATCTCTATCAAAATACTCTCGTGGATAACTCGTCTTTCAAAAATTGACAACTAAATGCTCAAGGTTTAAAAAGTGACAAATAAATGTCCAAATTTTTTTTATGTCTTGCGTTACCGTTACTTTTGACGTTAAGTGCCACGTGACGATTGTGTGGCGCTTTCGTCAGTACACAAGTATTTCAAATTTTGACAAATAAGTGTCCCAATTTACAAACATTTTTAAAAATTTGGGCACTTATTTGTTGAATTTTGAAATATTGGGTACTAACGAATGATAGTCGATAAGTATCAAAAAACACAAAACTAAAAAATTAGGTACTTATTTATCATTTTTGAAACCTTCTCACTTAGTTGTTAAATTTCAGATTTGGTAAATATCTACAAAGGTATCTTCCCATAAAAATAATATAGAAACTTTTAAGTCAAGATCTCTCTTAAATCTTAACACACCAGCAAAATGGTAATATTAATTTTAGTTGAACTTGGACATTTAGTTTTAGAGGGAGGTTTTGGATTTGACATATTGACCTAGTTAATACATTTATAACAATCGGATTTGTATGGGGTTATTGTTGAAAACATCCTCATAAAACTTTTTAATTGTTTTTTTTTTCCTTCAATAATCTTATTTATAAAAAAATGCCTAATGAAGTAATTATTTATAGAAAACATCTCCTTTATATTTTCTATACCTTTACTACCCTTATTATTAAATATATTATTTTATTTTAATACAATATTAATTTTAAATATTAAACAAATAATAGGGTACTTCTTTTTCCTCCTCCACCACCACCACCACCACCACCACCACCACCACCACCACAACCACCACCACAACCACCATGTATGTAACCACTACTACATCCACCACAACCATCACCACCTCCACCACCACCACCACCACCACCACCACCACCACCTACTACTACTAATTCCATCGCACGCGCGCGTCCGTGAAATTTTTTTAAAATCGTCATAACTAATTCAAAAAAAATCAGAAAATTAAAAAAATTGTATTTTTGAATAAAGCAAATTAATATTTACGTGTATGAATTTTTTTGATTTTTTTTGAATTTTTTAATTTTTTTTAATTTTTTTGAATTTTTTTTTTCGCAGACACGGATTTTCATGTTTTAAACATGGAATTCCATGCTTTAAACATGAAATTCCATGTTTTAAACCGTGAAATAAACATGAAATTCCATGTTTTAAACCGTGAAATAAACATGAAATTCCATGTTTAAAACATGAAATTTTATGTTTATAACATGAAATTCCATGTTTAAAACATGTAATTTCGTGTCTGCGAAAAAAAAATTAAAAAATTCAGAAAATTCCGAAAAAAATCATAGACGTAAATATTAATTTGATTTATCCAAATATAATTTTTTTTGATTTTTTTTGATTTTTTTTGAATTAGTTATGACGATTTTAAAAAAAATTCACGGACGCGCGCGTGTGATTATTAGTTTTTTTTCTTATTTTTTAATTGTTAATTATAAGGGTAATTTTGGGATGGGGCTGTTTTCAATAAATATTTTTTCCTAGGCACATTTTTCTAAATAAGTTTTTTAATAGGCATCAATCAACAATTGGCTCTTTGTGACTGTGTGGTCCATTTCCTACATTAAAAGAAAACACCTACTAAGCTAGCTTGGCATACAAATTATAGCCAATAATCCCATCATCATGACACAAATTCAAACTAAACTTGTTATTACTCTGTATTCTTGTTAGTAAATCTTCATCAACTGAATATTGTAAAAAATCACCTGAAACTGTAATTTGATAATTTGACCACTCAAAATTAGTTAGCTACCACTTCCCCTTCTGGTAGTTGTGACTTGTGAGACTCATCCGGGAAATTTCTTGATAAGTAATTCAAGATACGGCACAACGTAAAAGCTTATGGATATGGAAAATCATCACATGTTTGGTTAAACCCGGATAATCATCTATATGATAAAATAAATATTATCCGGCTTTCCGTTGATATTTTTGTGGTGGAGAAAAGAAGGGTGTTCGCCTCTAACTTCTTATAGTGCATCATTTATTCTAAAAACCATATACCATGCAACTAATGACCAACTAAAAAAAAAATCAGAAGTACATCATCAATACCTCAGAACAAATTATAGCTCAAACTACACATCTAACATTTTAAATCTAATTAATTAACTCAAACAATAAGAACAAATTAATAATAATACAAAAAATGGTATGTGTTGGTGGGGGTGGGGGTGGGGGTGCATATGTGTCAATATGGGGTTATAATAATCAAACATATCAAATATTTATATTACCTATGGAGAATCTGTCAAGAATTGTTCAGGTGGCCCCTCAGCTTCAGACTACAAAAAAATGGTGCCATCAATATATATTTTTTGTCAATTTTTTTTGTCAAAGGTGCCATCAATATGATCGTGCTAGGAGAACACTAAGCTAACTATACTATTAACAAAAAATGTAAATAAAAATACAAACTTAGGTATGAAAATAGAAGGGTTAAAAGGGTGTGCAAAGAAGGGTGGAGGGTTTTGTAGGGTTTTTTTGGGGTAAATAACCTCTCAAAATCATTATTTCAATTTGTGGATAAATAAACCTTCAAAATTTCAGAAATAAACAAACAAATATCTAACATTTTATTTTTTGTGTTTCATTTTTTACCTTCCATTACTATTAACGTTAATATTGGTTTTGGACGATCAAAACAAGTATTTTATAATTAAATAATTTATTTAAACCTCAATTTTTAAAATATTAAGATCTTTTCAATTTTTAAAAAATATTAACTACTCTTCTATTTTCCTCAATTTTTCCCTGTTCTTCTTACATATTCATACGACAAAAAAATATTAGAAGAACAATGAAGCCTAAAACCTAAAATTCATTTTTATTTTTTTATTTTGGACAGGAAAATTATTTTTATTAGGTAAATTTTTTGTTATAGTTTAAATGATAACTTTTAACCCTAGTTCAATTGTTGAATAATTAATTCTTGTTGATTGGAGTAGGAAGCGATGTTAAATTGGAGAGGAGATGAATTTCAGGCTCTAAGATTCATTAACTTTTAACGTTATTGGTTATATATTCCTAATGTTTTCTGGAAATTTTTGTGTGTGTTCTTGGTGAAAACCAAGAAAACACAAATTTTCCAGAATCTTTTTAAAGTATATAATCGAAAATGTTGAAAAATAAAGAAATTTAATATCTGAAACGGGTAAATCGTATCCATGGTAAGTCATATTACATCCGACTCCTACAAATGCTTAAAGAAAATACTCAAGCGTAACAAACATCATTGTGGCATATACGATAACCGACTTACTTCCAAAACACAATAGTGTAATTTAAAGTGAATAATAACTCCTAGTTGTATCATCAATATTTCCAATAATTACCATAAGAACACCTAAATCAACACTTTCTTTTATCCTGCAAAAAATAATCATTTAATAATTACCCATTGATGAATCAAAACACAGAATGGCTATAAACCTTTTGAAAAATTACTGATTTTATCCTCTACCAATTGAAGCACTTATCTAGTGGTTAAGTTTCTTATGCGATACATGCTACTCCTTGCCTTTAACTCCAACACTAAGCCATTGAAAAAATATTTGAAAACATATTCTTCACTATTTGATCTGTATATAGTCATATTGGCAAACATTTTTAGGGCATTTATTCTTTAGACTCCTCTTCTCATGCTTCTCAATGAATAACTTTAGCTGAGTAAACATATTCCATGACTTGCAAACATGTTGTTATAGTCCTCTTTGATTCATATATGATAATGTTAACTTGTTTTCAGGTCTAGCATTAGTGATAGTGGGATTGGAATGATCAGCAATGTTTATGCAGATACATAATCGAATCTTCTTATCTCATTTTCCTATAATATTACATCAAGTAATTATCACATCTAAACAACATTAGTTCCTTCTTCTGTTTAACTAATGAAACCAGTTATGGTTTAAGTGGTATTCAATTTGCGACAACTTAGTTGCCATATCTGGATTTGATGGATTGTGGAATGGATATACGTGAGAGTGAAGAGAAGAACACTGAAAAATCACACCTTCAAAGTGTTGTGTTTTATTTGTATAAACCAGTAAAACAATATAAAAAACTAATGCAGAAATAAAATAAAAGTAATTAAATAAATAACTTTACTTGTCGAGAATCGGATTGGATCTGATGTCTTTAAGGTATTTAGGCCAAGTACATGTGTCTTACGTTTGCTGGCTTCAACCTCCAGGATACAACGACAAAACTATTCAAAAGAAACTGACACACGAATTCTTAAGAATTTCAGCGAAGGTAATAAATTTGCTTCTTTCTATCTCTCTCTTATAATTTTAATGTTTGATGCTTGTTAAAAATGAATGAATAAGTTGTTTGAGTAGACCAACTATTTATAGAAAATGAAAAGGTGGCTTGCCAAAGGTTGTGATATTTTATTTGGAGATAAGTTGTATTAATATAACATACAATGTTTACTTAATAAAGACAAAAGTTTTGGCGGGTACAGATGGTATGAACCTAGGCCCAACAAAGCTAATGGTCCAAGTTCAATCCCTAGGCCTTTTTTTTTCTTTCTTTTTTTCTTTTAATTTCTCCAAATTACATGACTCAATTTCTCATTCAATTTCAAATAATTTTATACAACCGACTAAAGAAACTAAGCTTATGGGGCTGTTCTACATTAGATGTGAGATCCAATCTGGTTAGTGGCATGGCAAAAATGTTGATGATGGCCATGGTGATTAAACAGGTTGGGAAAGAAAGAATGTAAGGCAGAAGGGGGGGGGGGGGGGTGTTTAGGGTGAAGTTGTGATTTTTTTAAGATTTGGGGTATTAGTAAAGTAAACTATAGGATTACATTTACACTTTTTATAAAGTTTAAAGTTTTATACATTAGTGATTTTTTTTAAGGTTTTGGGTATCACGTTCGAGACGGCATGGTGCCTCCAAAACGATTTTCAGAAATTTATAAAGGATAGATGGGTTGGTTCCAGTGTTGGTATTGTTGAGGGAGGAATATCAGTAATACAGGAGGACCTGCGCAAATGGAAGATAAATATCTTTGGTGACATAAATTGTAGAAAAAAATCCTAATGAGAGGATTGGCTGTATACAAAAATCACTTCAATTCTCATATAACTCGTCACTTTGCCAGATGTATGAATGTGTGCTTAAATAAGAGAAACTTATGCATTTTCAAAAAATCAAAGGAGAATTGAATAGCTTCCGGGAAAAGAAATACAAGGTTTTACCAACTCGCAACTTCGGTAAAAAAGGAACAAACGTATTGCACGAAATTATTAAATGATTATATATATTATTCGTGTTTGAGTATAACTCTAGTACATTGTAAAAAAAAAAAGAGTATAACTCTAGTATCATTTTATCAACGGTAACCTAGGAATTTAAAAAAGGAAAATAATATAATAGGAAAATCTCGCTCATATATATATTTATACCATAATTAGAACGAACAGCTTCCATTGCTTGATGATTACCTTGTTCCAGCTGTGCATCAAGACCTGACCGAATAAGATGCTAGAGGCCCATTAAGTGTAAACAAAATATAACCTAGATTATATATATATACTAGTAGTGTTTAACGGTGTGCACTTACCATATACTAACTTGAAATAGAAAAGGAAAATAATTAGTTCACAAGTAATCGGAGCCAGTAAAAACCACGTTCTTGAGAGAACGAAACAACAGAAATCAATTTTCAATGGCTAAATTCAACTTTTCTCCATCAGAACAAGAATTACTTCGCTTGACTTTGCGAAGAGCCATTGAAGGACCATTACTAGACCACCAACGTTTCATTAAAGAGTGTAATCTTTATACCATGGACCCACAGAGTTTATTTAAAGAAGGTGAAGAAGGTATTGTGTATGTTTTTACAAAATTGAAGAAGAAGAGTATACAAGGCACGAGAATTGATCGTAGAGTTGCAGAAATAGGTACGTGGAAAGAACGAGACAAGCCAAAAACCCTGACCAATGGAAAAGACGAAGTTATCGGGTATAATCGAGGCTTCTTATATACGCAAAATTCATCCAAGTCCATTATCAAGACGAGCAATCATTATCGAATGAGAGAGTATAGTCTCCACAGTTCTATGTTACTTGGTGCAAAAGTAAGTCTCTCTTTTTTCTTCTTATCTTTTCTGGCTTAGTTTTTAGGTTTTTTGAAAATTATTGAAATTAAATTTTACACCCACTTGTTTGGATGAACTGAATTTCGTTGAAACAATAATATATAGGAATGTCTCAGTTTATTGATTATATATAGTGTTGCTGCTCAGTCTAATTCAAAACATTGCACCAATTTTAGATATGTTACCATGATGTCCAATATGATTAGATGTGGGTTATTTTAGGGTTATATGAAGTGGTATTAGCGTAGAAAAATTGTTCAAAACTGCTCCAATTTATCAGGGTATACGAACCTTACTGACGTGTATTATTCTTTCCTTATGCTGTCTTTTGTAGAAAAAGGCAGATATCTGCAAATCCTACTATTCTTTTCTTACTTTTGTTAACGTAATCTTATAAATTTGTTTACATTATGCAGTACAAGGATTTCGTGCTATGCAAGATCAAGAAATATTTGGTGAAAAAAAGGAGATATAAACATGGAGATCGCTTGGCTTCCACGTCTCCTAAAGATGATGATATAAAGTTGGGAATAATATGTTTAAGTTCAGATTCAAGCTTATCACCAGCAGACGAATCACCTAAAGATGATGATACAAAGTTGGGGATAATAAGTTTAAGTTCAGATTCAAGCTTATCACCAGCAAAAGAACCAACAAACTTAAAGAACGATAAACAAGCACACACTAATGTACCTTCAAGCTTATCACCACCAGATCAATCAACAGATGAGAATCAAACACCACCAGTACCACAACACATTTTACCTCCAAAGAACAGACAAATTATCGGAGGCAAAGTGATCACATTCCAAACTCCCACACCTTCATATTATGGACCAATTACTATGATCCCAACACCACCATCTGGTCAGTTGTTTTCTTATCCTGTACCTTCCGATGCACCATCACCATCAACAGACCTTCAACCCGAACCTACACTTATTCCGAGCTTGGATCAGTCGTTAATGGATCTGGATGATGATGATTGTGATCTTGATTGGCCAACGTGTTTCGCCGAAGAGCTAAAGCAATTTCAAATGCAACCTTTAGAAGAGAGTCCGGATGGAAAAATGCTGCCTAATTCGATAGCTTCATGGATTATGGAGGACATGTTATTTTATTAGCTTTTATAATTAATGTGTTATTAGATAGGAGAAGAATACTTTGTTCGATTTTGTGTATTATGATCCTCTGCTCGATGTGTAGTTATAAATTAAACTCGTTACCGGTTGATATACACAAAAAAACTCGATCTATCATATGACCAAAGTGTAAGAATTTATACACTTTTGGGTTCTTTTTTCCTTGAAAACTACAATCCGAGGAAATACCCTTACCATTTAACTCAATCTACTCACTCTTGGCAATACTAGAGATATAGGATTATAAAAATACACCTTAACGACCAATGGGTACCGATGGATCTGATGGTTGGTTTTGTTAGAATAGAAAATAATGAATCACTGTTTTAGTAAAAGATGCGGAGAAAGGCAATGACATTGATTCACATGAAGTTGAGTCAAATCTAGCTCTCCGACTAATTAAGACACAAGTAGAGGCTATCAATGGATGATTTCATAACTAGTTGGTCTTTCCAATAATAGAAAAAATCCAATTACTATTTGGAACCTTATTTTGATTTGATTGTGTACAATCAGTAGAATCTAATTTTGATCTTAAAAAAAATGAAAAAATGAAAAAAAAAAATGTACAAACAAATTACTTAAAATGAAAAAAGATGGATTTTTTTTTTGGTTCACATACCGTGACTATAATCCATAAATACATATATATGAGAGTGGGCTTCCTAAATAAAAAAATACAAAGAGATATATAATCAAAATAAGAAACATCTACCTTACATAAACAAAATTAATCATTTTCAAGTGGAGAAATATAATTTCGTTAAGTAAAGAGTTGAAATTTATTTATTTTTTAAACTAACTTTATTAAATTAAAAAATTTCAAAAAAAATTCTTAAACAACCCATTATAAAGAGAGATGGATACATGTGCTGTATTTTCTGTGATGAATTTTGATTCTCGACACAGTAAAAGCTAAAAACATAATTAAATTTATATATATTAGTAATGAATAATATTTTGGTAAACTTTCAAAGTATAGTCGTCAGTTTAATTTTGTTTCCTGAGCATTATCTATGTATCTTTTATAAATCACAAGTCACACACTCACAGTACATTGTTTCTCTGATCACTTTGAAAAACAGTGACAATTCTGAAAAACATTTTTACAATCTCTCCTTAATAAATTATACTAACATTTTAGATCCAATTAATTATACAAAATCATCATAAAAAAAGATTAACGAACTAAAAAAGAGATACATATTGAATCATATATCCAAAGTGGACTAGATGTATTACCTTTGCTTATGAAAAGAACCATTCATTTTGGTGATGGAGATAAAATTGAACTATAAATACTGAAAAATGAACAAATGATAGGTAGTTTTTTTATTGATATGGATAAGAACGGAAAATACACAATATAAAGAAGGTAAAATCTTGTATATAATAAATTGGGCCAAAACAAAAAAAATTCAAAAGTTGAGGACGGGCTTGAGCCCACCCAACCTGCATGCAGATCCGCCACTGGTCGCATAAGGAAACCTTATTATATAAACGTTTTTAATTAAAAAAAAAATCTAAAGTATGTCTTACAAATCTCACCTAAAGATCGATAGTTGGTCTAATTGTTAGAAAACTATGCAAAGACCAAGATATCTTAAAATTGAATCTTATTAGTTACAAAATAAGAGACAGTAGAGCACCTTTTGCTACACTGCAAAATGTGCAAAGAAATATGGACGGGAACACCTCTACAAATACGGACCGAGGACCAGATGGAAATAGTAACCGAACAGTGGTTTTTAGACATTTTAAAAACTTTCACAGAAGGTGGATGGGAAGAGGGTAAGACAAGAGATTTTATTATGATCAATATGTGGAATATTCGGAAGACAAAGATGAAGGTATTACATGAAGGTATTACATGAAGGATCGGTTGTAGGTGCTGCAGTTAGTATCCAAACTTATAATAAACTTATGTTGGAGCTTCATGGTATAGACTAGGGGATAATAAAAAAAATACAATCTTTGGGGAGAGGGACAAAGAGCGAACTCAGCTAGTCAAACACAAGAAGAGGAAGCTGATATTACTTTTAAATGTGATGCCTCATTTATAAATAAGTTTGAACCTACTGATTTGATAGTCGTCTGCAATCACAAAGACCTAGGAGGAACTACAAATAATGGGTTTACAATAAAGTGTAACTCGCCGACCGAAAAGGAAGCATTTACGGTGCTTAAAGCGATCGAGATGTGTAAAGAATACCCATGCAAGCGAAAGACTACCCTATCAGATAACCTTGGAATCGTTCAAGGTATTAAGCAAGTGTCAGCAGCTAGTGGAAAATCCAACTCATCCTTAAAAAAATTATCCAGGAGTCAGTTGAGACTTAGACCTATTTCCTTTTGTCACATTCAAAGGAATCTCAACAGACAAGCGGATAAGGTTGCGAAGGAGGCTAGACACGAGGCTACGAAGAACCGACTAATGGCTACTAGTCCCTTTGAACTACCTATTAAATTTACGAAAGTTGGTATTGGTTGATTTTGTATCCTATTTTGGTACCTAGGCACCTTTTACTGTCCAAAAAAATCCCAGATTAGGTTAGCTCAACTAATTAGGGTCTTGGTTCTCCTTTTAAATGATATAAGTTTACCGAGTCAATAATTCCGAGTCCAAATTACTTGTCTGGTGTATTAAAGAAACATTGCATCTCGTGATAGGACACTTACATTAAAGTTGTATACAACCATTAAAAAGCTTAGTCAATAAAATCATGTTGTTTTCGGTGTAACCATAGCTCTTTTTTTTCCATGCACTTTCTAAACCAAACAAAAAAAGTCAAATTTTTTAAATAGAGTTTTCTTTACGAAGGCAACTTATTTTTGATGCATTGGAGAGCCACTTTGGATTTGATTTCATTGACACAGTTTAAATTTATACCGTAGAAGGATAACCAAAACTCTGGCCAGTTAAACTAACCCCAACTGGTTAAAACAACTTTTTCTTTTACGATAGGATTCAGAGATAATTTATTATAGATTGATTTTTTTTTTTCATTAAGAGGTTTAGAGAATGATTTTTATTTTTTAGATTTGTTTTTAATTGATCAACTAACTAAAAAGTACCATATTGTATCAATATTTTTTTAGTGAATGCATAATGTCATAAAAGGAGCATAAAAGCTCAGATGTTACAAAAGGTCAGCCAATTCGCTCCGGTATCGAATTATCCGAAACTAGTCTATCTAACTAGAAACTCGGGTAAAAGACCCAATTACAAAACAACAAACCAGCTAGTTTTTGTTTGGCTATCCACTCAATAGAGTTATTCTTACTCGTATGAGTGAAGAAGTAGCGAATATTTTTATTACAAGCCAAGTTATAAATGTCTCTAAAAAGATTAGGAATACTTCTATCTGACAGTTTTTTCTTAACTGCTAGAAAGCTAATAATATTATTACAATCATTAAAAATGTGCACATTTGCAAGAGGATAAGACTGTGCAACAATTGTATCTTCCCTGATTCCCAAAACCTCAACTTCAAGAGATGACTCTACCTTCAAACTCCATGCTTGAACTTCTAAAATGTGACCTTGTAAAGAGGTTACTATACATCCAGAGCCTGCCTTGTTAGTACAATTAATAAAACTAAAATCAACATGTATAATAATAGTGGGTTTATTATTGCTACCCTTACCATACTGACTATATTTCATTGCTCCCTTTTGTGTTATTATTTTTCTTAGCCTTAGGTTCACTAGGACTTTTGTGACGTGTTATGAACTCATCGTAGGCTATTGATGCTTTAGAAACTACGTTTTTAAAGTCAAGTTTTGTTTCTTTATAAAATAATCATTTTTAGCCTTCCAGATAGTAGAAGCTACCATTGCAGCCTTTTCTACTAAGTGAATCTCTTTGTCAAGTGTATGTTGTATCTCTCAGTTTAAGGAACCATTTATCAAAGTTTATTGTAGTTTTATTTCTTGACAAGATTTACAAAAGAGTTGCATACCATGTAGCTCTTGCCCAGTTACAATGAAAAATCAAGTGCTCAATATCTTTCTTTTCTGTATGACAAATTTTACACATATTATTCATTGTATATTTCATTTTAAATTTATTATCTTCAATAGCTAGTGCATTTTTACATACTCCCCAAATAAAGTTTCTCACCTTTGGGGTATGTTAAGTTTCCAAATTTTATCCCACTTTTTTTAAGGTTGTGTCCTTTTTTTCTTCTACCTCTGATAATATTTTTATATGCATACATTTTACTTGTTGTGTTACATACATATTTGGAACGATTACAATATGGTATATCTTTAAATATGGTATATGAGTTATTAATATTTCTTATTTTTTGTGTTATCTCACCGTTTACCAGGCTATTGATAGTGGTTTGTTCCATTTTTGGGTGAGTATAATTCATTTACCCATTTAATTTATGTGTTTTGAGGTTTTTCTATCTTCTCAACTCGTGGAATCAAGGTGGAGTTTCAAATATTGATTAAGTTTCCTTTTCCAATTTTCCAAGTTATTTCATTTAAGAAGTTATTTCTTCCTTCTAGTAACTTCCCCATCTCCATGAGGGGTCATATTGTATCAATAATGTCGTGCGTTTACTCATGACATCCTCATATGCAAGGTGATGAAGCTTTCAATGTCAAGGACTAATATGTCTAATCAAGTTCAAAATTTTGTCCTGTCGAACGTGGCTCATAATCCTTACGTATATTGTTAATTCTTGCTTGTAACTACTATTTTAGGTTGTCCACAAATCTCCCATTGTATCAAAAGAGATCTATGCTTGCATTTAAAACTAGTCGTCAAACCTATACTAGTTAATTAGAACATCTTATGATACATAATATATAAAGCTTTGCATAAGTTCGACATACATTCCAATAGTCGGCACCTACAAAAAATTTAGGCAAGAGATTAAATTAGGCTCAAGGCCACGAAGACAAAAAAATATACATATATTTGAAATCTTACAAGCACATTGAGATGCAATTTTTCTTGCTCGCACACTCAAATATTGTTTGACGACCAAAACTAGGAACCAAATACTCTCTTATATTAAGAGTTTCCCAACATTATAACTTCAACTTTAACTATCAATATTTTATAATGGAAAAAAACAAACAAACCAGATAACGAAAAAAAATTGGGAGAAATGCACTATTGGTCTCTGTTTTACATAAAATAGACAAATATGGCGCAGTGTTTCAAAAGACTGAACATATGCTCTATGTAATTCCTATGTGTTGCACATTTGATCCATCCAAGGAACATATTTCGGTTTATTTTTTGGACCATGTTGTTATAATATCTTTTGATCTTCTAAACGACTAGAACACAAGTGAATGTTTTGCTATTTCGCATAAGGATGTGCTTTAAGAGTCTATAACCCACAACCTGGCCCATTCGATCAATTTAGATTTATTTGGATATTTTCACATAACACATTAACAAATGGTGCAATATATCAATAAATATTTTATAAGTTGATCAATATCCGATCAAGGTGCCCACATATCCATAAAAAAATAGGAATTAACAAGATCAAAATAACCCAAAACATAAATTTTGTCAAATTTGAGAGATTTAACTAAAGAATGAAGTGAAAAAGATAGAAAAACCCATTTTGAGGTCTTGATTAGTATTAGTAGTCGATGAGAGCAGTCTTGGCTGATTTTTGTTGATTCTTTTGGTAATACCACTCAACAATTGTAAGATACTACATTTCTTCAAGAATTCGATAAATCACTTATTGAGGTTTATGAGAGAGCGTTATGATGTGATCGATACTCTTCCCTTTACCAGAAATTTTATCATTATAGTTCACTGAATTTAACACGGGCATTATAGTGAGCATCTCGTTGGTGCTTACATATTCCGCTCTGTTCTTAATCTTAGAGATACTTGGAGCACCCAAATCATTCACATTTTGATTGTCACTTACAATTTTATGTTGAAAATTAGACTTGATAAATTCAATGGAGCAAGACTACTCAATGTATCAAGATAATCCACCGGTAGTTGTTGTAAAACCATCTTGTGGATCAATGAATCAAGGTTGCTCAATGGATCAAGACAATTTATTGTGCTTATGATTAGTTTGAAAGTCATCTACTGGATGTCAAGAGTTTATGTTTTTATTCATAGTATCTAAGTAGTATGTTAAGTATACTCTTAATCCTCTAGTATAAACAGTAGTAGCATTATAGTTCATTTGACAAGAAAAAAGTGTAAGAAAGTACAAGTATTTGTATAGTGTTGATTGAGTAGAGTTAAAATTATATTATCTTTTCTCCGCTTACTTGTTTCTATATTTGTTTTAATTATAGCATATCTTTCCTCGTAATTATTAACACCAACAAATTTGTATCAAAGAAAGGTTGATGTGGCAACAATAAGTAAAGGCATGCTATTTCCCAAAATCACGAAGATTAATTATTAGAGGTGGAGTATTCAGATAAAGATGTATCTTAGAGGACAAGATGTGTGGGATGCCATTGAAGAAGAATATGTTGATACGGAGGGCTTGGCCACTCTTAGCCAAACCCAAAAAAACGCTGCAAAAGATTCTTGAGTGAAAGATCAAAAGACTTTTCCTCTCATTCAACTAAGTGATGAAGATTGCATTTTTGAGAAGATAGGACAGGTAACTACCTCATGTAAAGCTTGGGAAATTCTCCATAATACGTTCAAAGGAATTGATAGGGTGAAAAAGGTTCATCTCCAAAGTCTTCGAGTTGAGTTCGATCTTTGAAAATGAAGGATATAGAGTCAATATTTGACTTTGTATCAAGAATTTACGCGGTGGTATCGTCAAATGAATGAAAAATTACTAGAAAATCATATGGTCGAGAAGATTCTTCCCTCTTTGATTCAAAGTTTAATCATGTTGTAGCCATCTATTGATAGGGTGAAGAAGGTCATCTTGTAGAAGAGAAAAAAGGATACGAGTCACTTTTATTAGCATACAAGACGTCGATGGATAAGAAAGAATATAAATGGTACCTTGATACAGGTGCAAATAATCATATGTGTGGAGATAGAAGCATGTTTGTCGAGATGGACAAATCTGTGAGCGGTAATATCACTTTTGGTGATATGTCAAAAACTTTTATCAAACGCAAATGAAAAACCACGAACAGATTAAAGATCGGTGAACATCAGTTTATTTCTGATGTTTATTTTATAACAGGTTTAAAGATAAATATTTTCTTCTATTCGTTGATGACTATGGTCGGAAGACCTGGGTTTATTTTTTGAAAAAAAAGTTGAGGTGTTCTTTGCTTTCCAGAAGTTAAAGCACTCGTGGAGAAACACATTGTCTATTAGATTAAGGCAATGCAATCTGATCGAGGAGGAGACTTAACATCAAATATATTCAAGGAATTTTGCAAGAAGAATGATATTCATAGATCTCTCGCCGTTCCTTATTCACCACAACAAAATAGAGTTGTGGAAAGGAAATTTAATCCATTATGAATAAATTTTAATCCATGTTGAAAAGTAAAAATTTGCCAAGAGAATTTTAGGCAGAGATTGTCGATTGTGACGTGTATATCTTGAATCGGTGTCCAACCGAAAGCATCGAAGACAAAATCCTCCTAGGAGGTTTGGAGTTGTCACAAGCCAAGCATATCACATTGGAGAGTATTTGGAACCATTGCACACATTCATGTACGATATCAACAACAGAGGGAGCTCGATGATAAGAGCCAATATTTTATCTTTATGGGGTACGATCATGCGTCAAAGGGTTATAAATTGTATAGTACTATTGAGAAGACGAGGAGGACTAGTCCAGATTTTGTGTTTGATGAAATAAGTTCTTGGGAATGGGGTTCACAAGAAAATGAACAGTTCATTTTCTTACCGAACGGGGAAGGAAATGAAGATGATGAGAATGAGCAAGAGGATCCGATTACCCCACCTTCATCATCCTCATTGAGCCAATTCTCGCTAGAAGGCGGAAATTTTGGAATTGAACTACCCTAAAAGACGAGATCGGTGCAAGAGATCTATGTCAGAACCCAAATCTATTTTGTTTGTTTGCAGATACAGAGAAGTGACAAATGGAGAGCCGCCACGAACGAAAATATCTACACTATAAAAAAACAACTTTGGAGCTGACGACCTTGCTTCCGGAGCACAAACCCATCGGTGTGAAGTGGATTTACAAAATCAAGAAAAATGCATAAGGAGAAATTGAAAGGTGTAAAGTAAGGCTCGTGGTAAAGTGTTACAAACAAAGATCACAGATTGATTACGACGAAATCTTTTCCGCTATTGTTCGATTGGAGACAATCACATTTCTTATTTTTTTGGTAGGACAAAAGATATGGAAAATTTATCACAAGGATGTTAAATCAGCGTTTTTGAATGGCCACCTTGAAGAGGAGGTGTACATAGAGCAACCAAAAGGATAATATTGTTAAAGGATATGGAAATAAGGTGTTAAAATTGGAGAAAGACTTATATTTGTTGAAGCAAGCCCGGAGAGTTTGGAATAGTCGAATAGATCAATATTTTTAGAAAAGAGTTTTAATAAATACCTTCACGAGCTTGCACTCTATATCAAGACAAATGAAATAGGCGATATATTAATACTTAGTCTCTGTTGATGTTTTAATATTTTTAGGAAACAACGATAAATTGATTACTTCATTTAAGAAAGAAATAATCGAGATGTTTGAGATAACATACATTGGGTTGATGTCTTATTATTTTGGGTTCGATGTCTTATTATTATGGTTTGTTTTAATTATAGCATATATTTCTTCGTAATTATTAACCTATCAACGGTAAGTTACTAGGAAAAAAAAATAAAAATTAACCCATCATCTTCCAAAATTTTATTCATAGCAACACTAGTAATACAATTATCAAGTGGAATTACCCATCACTTTAGAGCGTGAATTACCTACAATATTTGAATTTAGCAATGGCAGCTTTGAAGTTTCTTCCTCAATAGAGCTTATGTGTTGCATGAACTTTTGGCTTCAATGCTTCCAAATTAATCCCATTAAAAATTGAATTTACAGCTATACCCAATTTGCTATTTGCAGTCGCACTACTCTAAAAATTGCTGATTCCAAGTAGTATTTTACAATTTTCATATTCATTTCAGAACTATGCATTAACTGTTCAAACGAAAGCAGTTATATACGAGATACTATATAATAATAGAAGGCGACCAAATTAATTCATTAGATTCTTCGATTTATTAGAGAACTTATCAAGAGACTAGCGCTATTTCTTTCCAAGAAAACACAAGCTGATATATCAAGAAGAGTCATATATACAAAACAAAACGAAAAGAGAGATACATCGACAGAGATTTCAATGGATCATCATCCTTACACAGATGAACAATTAGTGGGCTTCGCTATAGAGAAATCCAAAGGACAAGTATTTGATTTACCCGATGGCTTCCGAGAGTTTGATCTGAACTCGACACAACCCATGGATTTATTTCAAGAATCTGCATTAGAAGGACGGGTTTATGTCTTCACAACGTCCAAAGATAAAGATGGCAAAAGGAAGAGTCGTAGAGTAGGAAAAGGTGTATGGTCTTCAAGAGGGAACTCTACAACGACAAATATACTCAATGCACAAGAACAGATTATTGGGTGTAAATCAGAATTCATTTATTTTGCCAACCACCAAGTCAAGAGGCTCACCACTGCTGATAATTATCTCATGGTTGAGTACAGTGCTAGTAGTCCCAGAAACGTTGAAAGTGTACGTATATTTACCTTCTTTTTTGATATTTTATTTTGTGTTTTATTACGTTCTTGAGATCTCATCTAGTAACAAAAGCATATTATATTATTAGTTCTTTACGTTCTTGGTAATTAAATGATCTCTGAAAATACTGGTTAAATTGTCTACGTAGGCTGAGGATTATGTGGTATGCAAGATTGAGAAATATCAAACGAGATTAAAGAAAATGAAAAATAATAATGAGAAAAAGTTGGAGACATTGAATTCAGGTGATAGAAACATCTACATGATAGATGATTCAGAATATCGTTTTGTTTTAGAACCACCAGGTCCTTATGCGTGGTTAGAAAACACAAAAATTAATCCAGAAAATCCTTTTGATTTGAGAGGTTATAGTAACCATGGATCTTTTGTCGGACCTGAAGTTCACATGTCCAACATAAGTCAGACACAGTCATCAACAGATGAGAATCAAGAACCAACGATACCACCTCATATCTCAAGTATTTTACCTCAACCGGACAGACAAATTATCAACGGAAAAGTGATTACATTTAAACCACCACCGTATTCATATTATGAACCAATTTTAATGATTCCAACACCACCATCTGCTTCGTTATTTTCTAAATCACCAGTTCCATCAAAGTATTCTCAAACCGAACCTGCACTAACTCCACCACCATCAAAGGATGTTCAAGCCGAACCTGCACTAACTCCGAGATTGTACGATGATGATCGTGATCCTGATTGGCTAGCACGTTTCACTAAAGACCTAAAGAAATTTCAGACGCATCCTTCAGAAAATATTGATCTGGAAGAAGAAAAAGTAGAGATGCTGTCTAATCCCAAGGCTTTATGGTACCTCGAAGATATGATTCCTAAGAAGAATAAGAAGTAGGGATAATGATATATAATTATGTAATGAATTTTAAATTTGCTACCTAACCAGATAGCTTTCTGGAATCTGGAAGATATGTATATATGCAGTTATTGTAGTTGATCTGCTAGAGTTTATAAGTAGATGTTATGCACTACATATATATGCATGTTTTCCATGTTATTCTAAAATAGATATTTGTCCCAAATATTGGTCTTTCAGTCCGTGCAGTATTAGCTTATTAGCTTATTAGCTTAGTTGTATATGCGTGTGATAGTTCCGTGTGTCGCTGTGTTATTTGGTATATATACCACAATCTGGGAGTTCCTTTTGTTTTCAGCAAATGCAATGTCAGGACAACAGTGACACATTGTAAAGAGCCTGTTAAATTTCTAAAAATAAATGGATCTTCATACAATAATAATTCATGATGTGAAATATTAGCATATTTGTTTAGAGTAGGAGTTGGAGATGCCTTACACTCAATAAGGCCAACTCTTTTTAATATAGAAAAAGCATAGTTAGCTTGAGACACAGTCACTTTACTATTTGATCGACTAATTTCCTTGCCAAGAAAATAGGATAACGAGCCTTATTTTTCATTGAAAAACGTAACTTGAGAGACAAAATGATAGACACCATGGATGATGAATCAACACCTGTAACTAATATATCATCCACATAAACTATGATTATGGTTAGAGTGCTAGAAGAACCCCGAATAAACATAGAACCCACGATAAACCCATAAGTCATGAGAAAAGATTGAAGTAATTGGTATCAAGCTCTTGGAGCCAGTTTAAGTCCATAACTAGAGCGATTTAGTTTGCAAACGAAAGTCAGATTAGTTTTGTCAACAGACCCAGTTGGTTATACCATATATACATCTTCAGCTAATGAACTATGCAGGAACGCATTAGGTACATCAAGTTGACGAATATCCCAGTCATTTGAAGTAGTTAAAGAAAGTACTGCTCTAATGGTTTGATGCTTAACAACGAGACTGAATGTTTGAGTATAATCCAAACCATATTCTTGCAAGAAACTATGAGCAAGACGAGCTATATATCGATAAACTGGACCATCCGGTATGGCATTTAATTTTTAATATCCACTTACAGGTAATAGGAGCACAACCACGTGGAGATGACACAAAATACCACATATGTTGACTGATAAGCACCTTATACTCCTCAGTCATAGCGATTTGCCAACATTGAAACCTAGAAGCTTCCTTATAAGTCACGAGTTCAACAAGAGAAGATGACAAAATTAAAGATTGACATTTATAAGAAGGCTTAAGTGATCTCATTTGACGTCGAGTAATAATAGGGTGGCGAGTAAGAGCTGGTGGAGGTATAGAATAAGGTATAGTAGAATTTTCACTGAGGGGACTAGATGAGTGAGAAGTAGATTCAGAAGAGATATGAGAATCAATAGAAAAGGGATGAGAAATGGCGTTAGGGGTTACTAGAGAGATCAAACAAATCAATATGAGTAGAATGAGCTTGATCTAGAGAAGATGTGGAAGACAACTCAGGAGAAGAGGTAGAAGATTGAAAATTAGAAGAACTTTCATCAAATAGAACATATCTAGAGATGAAAACCTGATTAGATCTTAAGGACAAACATTTATAGCCATTAAATGATGTGAAATAACCCGGAAACACACATTTTTCAGACCTAGGAAAGAGTTTATGTGGTGCATATGGCTATGCTAAGGGTAACACAAACAACCAAACACTTTGAGGTGAGTATAGGATGAAGAAGAATCAAATAAAATCTCAAAGGGACTAACATTTGAGAGTAGAGGAGTAGTGAGTAAATTTATAAGACGTACAACGACTTAAATAGCTTCAAGACAGAATTTCAAAGAAAGATAACTATGAGTTAGGAGAGACAAAGTAGTCTGCGTAAGGTGCCTATGTTTGCGTTCAAACACATCATTTTGTTCAGGTTCATGAGGAAGGGGTGTTTGATAAAAATAACATGAGTTTTAAGAAAAGTGAAAAAAATATGACTAGTACATTTCCCACCATTATCACACCTTAAACACTTTACTTTAACATCAAATTGAGTATGAATTAACTAAACAAAGGCTTTAAACACATCATACACTTTGAATTTTTGTTTAATAGGATAAACCCAAACAAAACGACTAAAATCATTAATAAAGAGTACATAATATTTAAAAGATGGACATGATGCAATGGGCGAAGGACCCCAAACATCACTATGATACAAATAAAAATGTTTACACGATTCAGTTACAGAAAAATTGAAAGGTAGTTTATGTGCTTTAGATAGCACAAGATTGACATTTAATACTGTGGTAGTCTAGTTTTGTGTGTAATGTAGAAGATAATCAAATTGAAGCATGTGTAGAGGGATGACCCAAACGTAAAGGCCAAAGTAAAGTTGAAGAAGACACCACTGTGGAAGATAAACACATCAAAGGAGAAGAGGCCTGAGTACTTGTAGTTGATGAACTTGCACCAAAACAAAGGGGAGGGGGTATAAGCCATCTCTACAATGGCCCTGAAATAGGAGACTATGTGTATAAGCATCATGGATAGACACAGAGTTAGAATCAAAATTAATTGAACAATGATTATCTAAGGTGACCTTAGAGATAGACAACAATTTAGAAGAAATTTGAGGTACATGAAGAACTGAATTCAAATTAAAAGTAGAGTGAGAGGAAGAAATCTTACCATGACCAATGCTGGCAATTTTGAGTGCTTTCCATTGCCAACTGGCACAGTATTACCACCATTATAAGGTTGAGATTGTTGTAGCATAGATAAATCATTCATATCATGGCTATTGGAACCAAAATCAAGATACCACAACCCAAATCATAATAATTTGAGTTGGTCTTGGACGTATGAGATGATAAAGCAACAACAATTTTGTGTTTTTGGTGATGGATAATCAAGAAAATCTGTTCTATACCAATAATCTAACGCAGAGTGACAAAAAAAAACAAATTTGACACGTAGGAGCATAAGAATTCATACCAAACCATTGTGTGCACCTCAAATTAATGATGAATTTGATGAAGGTCCTTGAGCATGAATACATCCACGACCTCGAGGAGCAAAACTACGACCACTTACATGAGAATAAGAAGATGGATTACTCGATTGAGAAAACAGATTCGTGTGATGTGAAGGTGAAATGTCACACGAATCTGTCATCTTCATATGCAATTCCTCAGACGCAAGTAAGCTACCAAGAGAATGGAAGTTAAGTTTTGAGATTTAAGTATTAGTATTTAGAATACTGGATTTGAATTGATTAAATTTAGATAGTAAACCTTTAAAGGTATACATAATAGCATCTTCAAGAGGTATAGAAGAAGCTGATGTATCCAAGCCATCACATATATATTAGATTTTAGCTAGATAATCATTCATATGTCTATTATCACCCTTTTTGATGTTACACAATCACATAAGCTGATAAACATGGGCGCGATATTGGTTGACAAATATTTCTTCCAATTTACGAGTACTTAATAACTTTTATAATTAATGTGTTATTAGATAGGAGAAGAATACTTTGTTCGATTTTGTGTATTATGATCCTCTGCTCGATGTGTAGTTATAAATTAAACTCGTTACCGGTTGATATACACAAAAAAACTCGATCCCATTTTTTATTCATATATTACATGTATCATATGACCAAAGTGTAAGAATTTATACACTTTTGGGTTATTTTTTCCTTGAAAACTACAATCCGAGGAAATACCCTTACCATTTAACTCGATCTACTCACTCTTGGCAATACTAGAGATATAGGATTATAAAAATACACCTTAACGACCAATGGGTACCGATGGATCTGATGGTTGGTTTTGTTAGAATAGAAAATAATGAATCACTGTTTTAGTAAAAGATGCGGAGAAAGGCAATGACATTGATTCACATGAAGTTGAGTCAAATCTAGCTCTCCGACTAATTAAGACACAAGTAGAGGCTATCAATGGATGATTTCATAACTAGTTGGTCTGTTCCAATAATAAAAAAAATCCAATTACTATTTGGAACCTTATTTTGATTTGATTGTGTCGAGTATCAGTAGAATCTAATTTTGATCTTAAAAAAAAATGAAAAAATGAAAAAAAAATGTACAAACAAATTACTTAAAATGAAAAAAGATGGATAAAAACTTTTTTTTTAGTTCACATAAAGTGACTAATCCATAAATACATACGAGAGTGGGCTTCCTAAATAAAAAAATACAAAGAGATATATAATCAAAATAAGAAACATCTACCTTACATAAATTAACAAAATTACCTTACATAAACAAAATTAATCATTTTCAAGTGGAGAAATATAATTTTGTTAAGTAGAGAGAGTTGAAATTTATTTATTTTTTAAACTAACTTTATTAAATTAAAAAATTTCGAAAAAAATTCTTAAACAACCCATCATAAAGAGAGATGGATACATGTGCTGTATTTTTTGCGATGAATTTTGATTCTCGACACAGTAAAAGCTAAAAACATAATTAAATTTATATATATTAATAATGAATAATATTTTGGTAAACTTTCAAAGTATAGTCGACAGTTTAATTTTGTTTCCTTAGCATTATCTATGTATCTTTCATAAATCACAAGTCACACACTCACAGTATATTGTTTCTCTGATCAATTTGAAAAACAGTGACAATTCTGAAAAATATTTTTACAATCTCTCCTTAATAAATTATACTAACATTTTAGATCCAATTATACAAAATCATCATAAAAAAAGATTAACGAACTAAAAAAGAGATACATATTGAATCATATATCCAAAGTGGACTAGATGTATTACCTTTGCTTATGAAAAGAACCATTCATTTTGGTGATGGAGATAAAATTGAACTATAAATACTGAAAAATGAACAAATGATAGGTAGTTTTTTTATTGATATGGATAAGAACGGAAAATACACAATATAAAGAAGGTAAAATCTTGTATATAATAAATTGGGCCAAAACAAAAAAAAAATCAAAAGTTGAGGACGGGCTTGAGCCCACCCAACCTGCATGCAGATCCGCCACTGGTCGCATAAGGAAACCTTATTATATAAACGTTTTTAATTAAAAAAAATCTAAAGTATGTCTTACAAATCTCACCTAAAGATCGATAGTTGGTCTAATTGTTAGAAAACTATGCAAAGACCAAGATATCTTAAAATTGAATCTTATTAGTTACAAAATAAGAGACAGTAGAGCACCTTTTGCTACACTGCAAAATGTGCAAAGAAATATGGACGGGAACACCTCTACAAATACGGACCGAGGACCAGATGGAAATAGTAACCGAACAGTGGTTTTTAGACATTTTAAAAACTTTCACAGAAGGTGGATGGGAAGAGGGTAAGACAAGAGATTTTATTATGATCAATATGTGGAATATTCGGAAGACAAAGATGAAGGTATTACATGAAGGATCGGTTGTAGGTGCTGCAGTTAGTATCCAAACTTATAATAAACTTATGTTGGAGCTTCATGGTATAGACTAGGGGATAATAAAAAAAATACAATCTTTGGGGAGAGGGACAAAGAGCGAACTCAGCTAGTCAAACACAAGAAGAGGAAGCTGATATTACTTTTAAATATGATGCCTCATTTATAAATAAGTTTGAACCTACTGATTTGATAGTCGTCTGCAATCACAAAGACCTAGGAGGAACTACAAATAATGGGTTTACAATAAAGTGTAACTCGCCGACCGAAAAGGAAGCATTTACGGTGCTTAAAGCGATCGAGATGTGTAAAGAATACCCATGCAAGCGAAAGACTACCCTATCAGATAACCTTGGAATCGTTCAAGGTATTAAGCAAGTGTCAGCAGCTAGTGGAAAATCCAACTCATCCTTAAAAAAATTATCCAGGAGTCAGTTGAGACTTAGACCTATTTCCTTTTGTCACATTCAAAGGAATCTCAACAGACAAGCGGATAAGGTTGCGAAGGAGGCTAGACACGAGGCTACGAAGAACCGACTAATGGCTACTAGTCACTTTGAACTACCTATTAAATTTACAAAAGTTGGTATTGGCTGATTTTGTATCCTATTTTGGTACCTAGGCACCTTTTACTGTCCAAAAAAAATCCCAGATTAGGTTAGCTCAACTAATTAGGGTCTTGGTTCTCCTTTTAAATGATATAAGTTTACCGAGTCAATAATTCCGAGTCCAAATTACTTGTCTGGTGTATTAAAGAAACATTGCATCTCGTGATAGGACACTTACATTAAAGTTGTATACAACCATTAAAAAGCTTAGCCAATAAAATCATGTTGTTTTCGGTGTAACCATAGCTCTTTTTTTTCCATGCACTTTCTAAACCAAACAAAAAAAGTCAAATTTTTTAAAAAGAGTTTTCTTTACGAAGGCAACTTATTTTTGATGCATTGGAGAGCCACTTTGGATTTGATTTCATTGACACAGTTTAAATTTATACCATAGAAGGATAACCAAAACTCTGGCCAGTTAAACTAACCCCAACTGGTTAAAACAACTTTTTCTTTTACGATAGGATTCAGAGATAATTTATTATAGATTGATTTTTTTTTCATTAAGAGGTTTAGAGAAGGATTTTTATTTTTTAGATTTGTTTTTAATTGATCAACTAACTAAAAAGTACCATATTGTATCAATATTTTTTTAGTGAATGCATAATGTCATAAAAGGAGCATAAAAGCTCAGATGTTACAAAAGGTCAGCCAATTCGCTCCGGTATCGAATTATCCGAAACTAGTCTATCTAACTAGAAACTCGGGTAAAAGGCCCAATTACAAAACAACAAACCAGCTAGTTTTTGTTTGGCTATCCACTCAATAGAGTTATTCTTACTCGTATGAGTGAAGAAGTAGCGAATATTTTTATTACAAGCCAAGTTATAAATGTCTCTAAAAAGATTAGGAATACTTCTATCTGACAGTTTTTTCTTAACTGCTAGAAAGCTAATAATATTATTACAATCATTAAAAATGTGCACATTTGCAAGAGGATAAGACTGTGCAACAATTGTATCTTCCCTGATTCCCAAAACCTCAGCTTCAAGAGATGACTCTACCTTCAAACTCCATGCTTGAACTTCTAAAATGTGACCTTGTAAAGAGGTTACTATACATCCAGAGCCTGCCTTGTTAGTACAATTAATAAAACTAAAATCAACATGTATAATAATAGTGGGTTTATTATTGCTACCCTTACCATACTGACTATATTTCATTGCTCCCTTTTGTGTTATTATTTTTCTTAGCCTTAGGTTCACTAGGACTTTTGTGACGTGTTATGAACTCATCGTAGGCTATTGATGCTTTAGAAACTACGTTTTTAAAGTCAAGTTTTGTTTCTTTATAAAATAATCATTTTTAGCCTTCCAGATAGTAGAAGCTACCATTGCAGCCTTTTCTACTAAGTGAATCTCTTTGTCAAGTGTATGTTGTATCTCTCAGTTTAAGGAACCATTTATCAAAGTTTATTGTAGTTTTATTTCTTGACAAGATTTACAAAAGAGTTGCATACCATGTAGCTCTTGCCCAGTTACAATGAAAAATCAAGTGCTCAATATCTTTCTTTTCTGTATGACAAATTTTACACATATTATTCATTGTATATTTCATTTTAAATTTATTATCTTCAATAGCTAGTGCATTTTTACATACTCCCCAAATAAAGTTTCTCACCTTTGGGGTATGTTAAGTTTCCAAATTTTATCCCACTTTTTTTAAGGTTGTGCCCTTTTTTTCTTCTACCTCTGATAATATTTTTATATGCATACATTTTACTTGTTGTGTTACATACATATTTGGAACGGTTACAATATGGTATATCTTTAAATATGGTATATGAGTTATTAATATTTCTTATTTTTTGTGTTATCTCACCGTTTACCAGGCTATTGATAGTGGTTTGTTCCATTTTTGGGTGAGTATAATTCATTTACCCATTTAATTTATGTGTTTTGAGGTTTTTCTATCTTCTCAACTCATGGAATCAAGGAGGAGTTTCAAATATTGATTAAGTTTCCTTTTCCAATTTTCCAAGTTATTTCATTTAAGAAGTTATTTCTTCCTTCTAGTAACTTCCCCATCTCCATGAGGGGTCATATTGTATCAATAATGTCGTGCGTTTACTCATGACATCCTCATATGCAAGGTGATGAAGCTTTCAATGTCAAGGACTAATATGTCTAATCAAGTTTAAAATTTTGTCCTGTCGAACGTGGCTCATAATCCTTACATATATTGTTGATTCTTGCTTGTAACTACTATTTTAGGTTGTCCACAAATCTCCCATTGTATCAAAAGAGATCTATGCTTGCATTTAAAACTAGTCGTCAAACCTATACTAGTTAATTAGGACATCTTATGATACATAATATATAAAGCTTTGCATAAGTTCGACATACATTCCAATAGTCGGCACCTACAAAAAATTTAGGCAAGAGATTAAATTAGGCTCAAGGCCACGAAGACAAAAAAATATACATATATTTGAAATCTTACAAGCACATTGAGATGCAATTTTTCTTGCTCGCACGCTCAAATATTGTTTGACGACCAAAACTAGGAACCAAATACTCTCTTATATTAAGAGTTTCCCAACATTATAACTTCAACTTTAACTATCAATATTTTATAATGGAAAAAAAAAACAAACCAGATAACGAAAAAAATTGGGAGAAATGCACTATTGGTCTCTGTTTTACATAAAATAGACAAATATGGTGCAGTGTTTCAAAAGACTGAACATATGCTCTATGTAATTCCTATGTGTTGCACATTTGATCCATCCAAGGAACATATTTCGGTTTATTTTTTGGACCATGTTGTTATAATATCTTTTGATCTTCTAAACGACTAGAACACAAGTGAATGTTTTGCTATTTCGCATAAGGATGTGCTTTAAGAGTCTATAACCCACAACCTGGCCCATTCGACCAATTTAGATTTATTTGGATATTTTCACATAACACATTAACAAATGGTGCAATTTACCAATAAATATTTTATAAGTTGATCAATATCCGATCAAGGTGCCCACATATCCATAAAAAAATGGGAATTAACAAGATCAAAATAACCCAAAACATAAATTTTGTCAAATTTGAGAGATTTAACTAAAGAATGAAGTGAAAAAGATAGAAAAAACCATTTTGAGGTCTTGATTAGTATTAGTAGTCGATGAGAGCAGTCTTGGCTGATTTTTGTTGATTCTTTTGGTAATACCACTCAACAATTGTAAGATACTACATTTCTTCAAGAATTCGATAAATCACTTATTGAGGTTTATGAGAGAGCGTTATGATGTGATCGATACTCTTCCCTTTACCAGAAATTTTATCATTATAGTTCACTGAATTTAACACGGGCATTATAGTGAGCATCTCGTTGGTGCTTACATATTCCGCTCTGTTTTTAATCTTAGAGATACTTGGAGCACCCAAATCATTCACATTTTGATTGTCACTTACAATTTTATGTTGAAAATTAGACTTGATAAATTCAATGGAGCAAGACTACTCAATGTATCAAGATAATCCACCGGTAGTTGTTGTAAAACCATCTTGTGGATCAATGAATCAAGGTTGCACAATGGATCAAGACAATTTATTGTGCTTATGATTAGTTTGAAAGTCATCTACTGGATGTCAAGAGTTTATGTTTTTATTCATAGTATCTAAGTAGTATGTTAAGTATTCTCTTAATCCTCTAGTATAAACAGTAGTAGCATTATAGTTCATTTGACAAGAAAAAAGTGTAAGAAAGTACAAGTATTTGTATAGTGTTGATTGAGTAGAGTTAAAATTATATTATCTTTTCTCCGCTTACTTGTTTCTATATTTGTTTTAATTATAGCATATCTTTCCTCGTAATTATTAACACCAACAAATTTGTATCAAAGAAAGGTTGATGTGGCAACAATAAGTGGAGGCATGCTATTTCCCAAAATCACGAAGATTAATTATTAGAGGTGGAGTATTCAGATAAAGATGTATCTTAGAGGACAAGATGTGTGGGATGCCATTGAAGAAGAATATGTTGATACGGAGGGCTTGGCCACTCTTAGCCAAACCCAAAAAAACGCTGCAAAAGATTCTTGAGTGAAAGATCAAAAGACTTTTCCTCTCATTCAACTAAGTGATGAAGATTGCATTTTTGAGAAGATAGGACAGGTAACTACCTCATGTAAAGCTTGGGAAAATCTCCATAATACGTTCAAAGGAATTGATAGGGTGAAAAAGGTTCATCTCCAAAGTCTTCGAGTTGAGTTCGATCTTTGAAAATGAAGGATATAGAGTCAATATTTGACTTTGTATCAAGAATATACGCGGTGGTATCGTCAAATGAATGAAAAATTACTAGAAAATCATATGGTCGAGAAGATTCTTCCCTCTTTGATTCAAAGTTTAATCATGTTGTAGCCATCTATTGATAGGGTGAAGAAGGTCATCTTGTAGAAGAGAAAAAAGGATACGAGTCACTTTTATTAGCATACAAGACGTCGATGGATAAGAAAGAATATAAATGGTACCTTGATACAGGTGCAAATAATCATATGTGTGGAGATAGAAGCATGTTTGTCGAGATGGACAAATCTGTGAGCGGTAATATCACTTTTGGTGATATGTCAAAAACTTTTATCAAACGCAAAGGAAAAACCACGAACAGATTAAAGATCGGTGAACATCAGTTTATTTCTGATGTTTATTTTATAACAGGTTTAAAGATAAATATTTTCTTCTATTCGTTGATGACTATGGTCGGAAGACCTGGGTTTATTTTTTGAAAAAAAGTTGAGGTGTTCTTTGCTTTCCAGAAGTTAAAGCACTCGTGGAGAAACACATTGTCTATTAGATTAAGGCAATGCAATCTGATCGAGGAGGAGACTTAACATCAAATATATTCAAGGAATTTTGCAAGAAGAATGATATTCATAGATCTCTCGCCGTTCCTTATTCACCACAACAAAATAGAGTTGTGGAATGGAAAATTTAATCCATTATGAATAAATTTTAATCCATGTTGAAAAGTAAAAATTTGCCAAGAGAATTTTAGGCAGAGATTGTCGATTGTGACGTGTATATCTTGAATCGGTGTCCAACCGGAAGCATCGAAGACAAAATCCTCCTAGGAGGTTTGGAGTTGTCACAAGCCAAGCATATCACATTGGAGAGTATTTGGAACCATTGCACACATTCATGTACGATATCAACAACAGAGGGAGCTCGATGATAAGAGCCAATATTTTATCTTTATGGGGTACGATCATGCGTCAAAGGGTTATAAATTGTATAGTACTATTGAGAAGACGAGGAGGACTAGTCCAGATTTTGTGTTTGATGAAATAAGTTCTTGGGAATGGGGTTCACAAGAAAATGAATAGTTCATTTTCTTACCGAACGGGGAAGGAAATGAAGATGATGAGAATGAGCAAGAGGATCCGATTACCCCACCTTCATCATCCTCATTGAGCCAATTCTCGCTAGAAGGCGGAAATTTTGGAATTAAACTACCCTAAAAGACGAGACCGGTGCAAGAGATCTATGTCAGAACCCAAATCTATTTTGTTTGTTTGCAGATACAGAGAAGTGACAAATGGAGAGCCGCCACGAACGAAAATATCTACACTATAAAAAAACAACTTTGGAGCTGACGACCTTGCTTCCGGAGCACAAACCCATCGGTGTGAAGTGGATTTACAAAATCAAGAAAAATGCATAAGGAGAAATTGAAAGGTGTAAAGTAAGGCTCGTGGTAAAGTGTTACAAACAAAGATCACAGATTGATTACGACGAAATATTTTCCGCTATTGTTCGATTGGAGACAATCACATTTCTTATTTTTTTGGTAGCACAAAAGATATGGAAAATTTATCACAAGGATGTTAAATCAGCGTTTTTGAATGGCCACCTTGAAGAGGAGGTGTACATAGAGCAACCAAAAGGATAATATTGTTAAAGGATATGGAAATAAGGTGTTAAAATTGGAGAAAGACTTATATTTGTTGAAGCAAGCCCGGAGAGTTTGGAATAGTCGAATAGATCAATATTTTTAGAAAAGAGTTTTAATAAATACCTTCACGAGCTTGCACTCTATATCAAGACAAATGAAATAGGCGATATATTAATACTTAGTCTCTGTTGATGTTTTAATATTTTTAGGAAACAACGATAAATTGATTACTTCATTTAAGAAAGAAATAATCGAGATGTTTGAGATAACATACATTGGGTTGATGTCTTATTATTTTGGGTTCGATGTCTTATTATTATGGTTTGTTTTAATTATAGCATATATTTCTTCGTAATTATTAACCTATCAACGGTAAGTTACTAGGAAAAAAAAATAAAAATTAACCCATCATCTTCCAAAATTTTATTCATAGCAACACTAGTAATACAATTATCAAGTGGAATTACCCATCACTTTAGAGCGTGAATTACCTACAATATTTGAATTTAGCAATGGCAGCTTTGAAGTTTCTTCCTCAATAGAGCTTATGTGTTGCATGAACTTTTGGCTTCAAAGCTTCCAAATTAATCCCATTAAAAATTGAATTTACAGCTATACCCAATTTGCTATTTGCAGTCGCACTACTCTAAAAATTGCTGATTCCAAGTAGTATTTTACAATTTTCATATTCATTTCAGAACTATGCATTAACTGTTCAAACGAAAGCAGTTATATACGAGATACTATATAATAATAGAAGGCGACCAAATTAATTCATTAGATTCTTCGATTTATTAGAGAACTTATCAAGAGACTAGCGCTATTTCTTTCCAAGAAAACACAAGCTGATATATCAAGAAGAGTCATATATACAAAACAAAACGAAAAGAGAGATACATCGACAGAGATTTCAATGGATCATCATCCTTACACAGATGAACAATTAGTGGGCTTCGCTATAGAGAAATCCAAAGGACAAGTATTTGATTTACCCGATGGCTTCCGAGAGTTTGATCTGAACTCGACACAACCCATGGATTTATTTCAAGAATCTGCATTAGAAGGACGGGTTTATGTCTTCACAACGTCCAAAGATAAAGATGGCAAAAGGAAGAGTCGTAGAGTAGGAAAAGGTGTATGGTCTTCAAGAGGGAACTCTACAACGACAAATATACTCAATGCACAAGAACAGATTATTGGGTGTAAATCAGAATTCATTTATTTTGCCAACCACCAAGTCAAGAGGCTCACCACTGCTGATAATTATCTCATGGTTGAGTACAGTGCTAGTAGTCCCAGAAACGTTGAAAGTGTACGTATATTTACCTTCTTTTTTGATATTTTATTTTGTGTTTTATTACGTTCTTGAGATCTCATCTAGTAACAAAAGCATATTATATTATTAGTTCTTTACGTTCTTGGTAATTAAATGATCTCTGAAAATACTGGTTAAATTGTCTACGTAGGCTGAGGATTATGTGGTATGCAAGATTGAGAAATATCAAACGAGATTAAAGAAAATGAAAAATAATAATGAGAAAAAGTTGGAGACATTGAATTCAGGTGATAGAAACATCTACATGATAGATGATTCAGAATATCGTTTTGTTTTAGAACCACCAGGTCCTTATGCGTGGTTAGAAAACACAAAAATTAATCCAGAAAATCCTTTTGATTTGAGAGGTTATAGTAACCATGGATCTTTTGTCGGACCTGAAGTTCACATGTCCAACATAAGTCAGACACAGTCATCAACAGATGAGAATCAAGAACCAACGATACCACCTCATATCTCAAGTATTTTACCTCAACCGGACAGACAAATTATCAACGGAAAAGTGATTACATTTAAACCACCACCGTATTCATATTATGAACCAATTTTAATGATTCCAACACCACCATCTGCTTCGTTATTTTCTAAATCACCAGTTCCATCAAAGTATTCTCAAACCGAACCTGCACTAACTCCACCACCATCAAAGGATGTTCAAGCCGAACCTGCACTAACTCCGAGATTGTACGATGATGATCGTGATCCTGATTGGCTAGCACGTTTCACTAAAGACCTAAAGAAATTTCAGACGCATCCTTCAGAAAATATTGATCTGGAAGAAGAAAAAGTAGAGATGCTGTCTAATCCCAAGGCTTTATGGTACCTCGAAGATATGATTCCTAAGAAGAATAAGAAGTAGGGATAATGATATATAATTATGTAATGAATTTTAAATTTGCTACCTAACCAGATAGCTTTCTGGAATCTGGAAGATATGTATATATGCAGTTATTGTAGTTGATCTGCTAGAGTTTATAAGTAGATGTTATGCACTACATATATATGCATGTTTTCCATGTTATTCTAAAATAGATATTTGTCCCAAATATTGGTCTTTCAGTCCGTGCAGTATTAGCTTATTAGCTTATTAGCTTAGTTGTATATGCGTGTGATAGTTCCGTGTGTCGCTGTGTTATTTGGTATATATACCACAATCTGGGAGTTCCTTTTGTTTTCAGCAAATGCAATGTCAGGACAACAGTGACACATTGTAAAGAGCCTGTTAAATTTCTAAAAATAAATGGATCTTCATACAATAATAATTCATGATGTGAAATATTAGCATATTTGTTTAGAGTAGGAGTTGGAGATGCCTTACACTCAATAAGGCCAACTCTTTTTAATATAGAAAAAGCATAGTTAGCTTGAGACACAGTCACTTTACTATTTGATCGACTAATTTCCTTGCCAAGAAAATAGGATAACGAGCCTTATTTTTCATTGAAAAACGTAACTTGAGAGACAAAATGATAGACACCATGGATGATGAATCAACACCTGTAACTAATATATCATCCACATAAACTATGATTATGGTTAGAGTGCTAGAAGAACCCCGAATAAACATAGAACCCACGATAAACCCATAAGTCATGAGAAAAGATTGAAGTAATTGGTATCAAGCTCTTGGAGCCAGTTTAAGTCCATAACTAGAGCGATTTAGTTTGCAAACGAAAGTCAGATTAGTTTTGTCAACAGACCCAGTTGGTTATACCATATATACATCTTCAGCTAATGAACTATGCAGGAACGCATTAGGTACATCAAGTTGACGAATATCCCAGTCATTTGAAGTAGTTAAAGAAAGTACTGCTCTAATGGTTTGATGCTTAACAACGAGACTGAATGTTTGAGTATAATCCAAACCATATTCTTGCAAGAAACTATGAGCAAGACGAGCTATATATCGATAAACTGGACCATCCGGTATGGCATTTAATTTTTAATATCCACTTACAGGTAATAGGAGCACAACCACGTGGAGATGACACAAAATACCACATATGTTGACTGATAAGCACCTTATACTCCTCAGTCATAGCGATTTGCCAACATTGAAACCTAGAAGCTTCCTTATAAGTCACGAGTTCAACAAGAGAAGATGACAAAATTAAAGATTGACATTTATAAGAAGGCTTAAGTGATCTCATTTGACGTCGAGTAATAATAGGGTGGCGAGTAAGAGCTGGTGGAGGTATAGAATAAGGTATAGTAGAATTTTCACTGAGGGGACTAGATGAGTGAGAAGTAGATTCAGAAGAGATATGAGAATCAATAGAAAAGGGATGAGAAATGGCGTTAGGGGTTACTAGAGAGATCAAACAAATCAATATGAGTAGAATGAGCTTGATCTAGAGAAGATGTGGAAGACAACTCAGGAGAAGAGGTAGAAGATTGAAAATTAGAAGAACTTTCATCAAATAGAACATATCTAGAGATGAAAACCTGATTAGATCTTAAGGACAAACATTTATAGCCATTAAATGATGTGAAATAACCCGGAAACACACATTTTTCAGACCTAGGAAAGAGTTTATGTGGTGCATATGGCTATGCTAAGGGTAACACAAACAACCAAACACTTTGAGGTGAGTATAGGATGAAGAAGAATCAAATAAAATCTCAAAGGGACTAACATTTGAGAGTAGAGGAGTAGTGAGTAAATTTATAAGACGTACAACGACTTAAATAGCTTCAAGACAGAATTTCAAAGAAAGATAACTATGAGTTAGGAGAGACAAAGTAGTCTGCGTAAGGTGCCTATGTTTGCGTTCAAACACATCATTTTGTTCAGGTTCATGAGGAAGGGGTGTTTGATAAAAATAACATGAGTTTTAAGAAAAGTGAAAAAAATATGACTAGTACATTTCCCACCATTATCACACCTTAAACACTTTACTTTAACATCAAATTGAGTATGAATTAACTAAACAAAGGCTTTAAACACATCATACACTTCGAATTTTTGTTTAATAGGATAAACCCAAACAAAACGACTAAAATCATTAATAAAGAGTACATAATATTTAAAAGATGGACATGATGCAATGGGCGAAGGACCCCAAACATCACTATGATACAAATAAAAATGTTTACACGATTCAGTTACAGAAAAATTGAAAGGTAGTTTATGTGCTTTAGATAGCACAAGATTGACATTTAATACTGTGGTAGTCTAGTTTTGTGTGTAATGTAGAAGATAATCAAATTGAAGCATGTGTAGAGGGATGACCCAAACGTAAAGGCCAAAGTAAAGTTGAAGAAGACACCACTGTGGAAGATAAACACATCAAAGGAGAAGAGGCCTGAGTACTTGTAGTTGATGAACTTGCACCAAAACAAAGGGGAGGGGGTATAAGCCATCTCTACAATGGCCCTGAAATAGGAGACTATGTGTATAAGCATCATGGATAGACACAGAGTTAGAATCAAAATTAATTGAACAATGATTATCTAAGGTGACCTTAGAGATAGACAACAATTTAGAAGAAATTTGAGGTACATGAAGAACTGAATTCAAATTAAAAGTAGAGTGAGAGGAAGAAATCTTACCATGACCAATGCTGGCAATTTTGAGTGCTTTCCATTGCCAACTGGCACAGTATTACCACCATTATAAGGTTGAGATTGTTGTAGCATAGATAAATCATTCATATCATGGCTATTGGAACCAAAATCAAGATACCACAACCCAAATCATAATAATTTGAGTTGGTCTTGGACGTATGAGATGATAAAGCAACAACAATTTTGTGTTTTTGGTGATGGATAATCAAGAAAATCTGTTCTATACCAATAATCTAACGCAGAGTGACAAAAAAAAACAAATTTGACACGTAGGAGCATAAGAATTCATACCAAACCATTGTGTGCACCTCAAATTAATGATGAATTTGATGAAGGTCCTTGAGCATGAATACATCCACGACCTCGAGGAGCAAAACTACGACCACTTACATGAGAATAAGAAGATGGATTACTCGATTGAGAAAACAGATTCGTGTGATGTGAAGGTGAAATGTCACACGAATCTGTCATCTTCATATGCAATTCCTCAGACGCAAGTAAGCTACCAAGAGAATGGAAGTTAAGTTTTGAGATTTAAGTATTAGTATTTAGAATACTGGATTTGAATTGATTAAATTTAGATAGTAAACCTTTAAAGGTATACATAATAGCATCTTCAAGAGGTAGAGAAGAAGCTGATGTATCCAAGCCATCACATATATATTAGATTTTAGCTAGATAATCATTCATATGTCTATTATCACCCTTTTTGATGTTACACAATCACATAAGCTGATAAACATGGGCGCGATATTGGTTGACAAATATTTCTTCCAATTTACGAGTACTTAATAACTTTTCCAAGTACTCAGAATTTTTTCCCAGTACTCAAAAGTTTTTTCGGCGACAGTGGCAGTGGTCAGAGCTGGAAAGTATTGATAATTAATGAATGAGGAGAGAGAAAAATAGCAATGGAGGAGAGAGAAAAATGATAAGAGGTGAGAGAAAAATTGTAATGAAGGAGAAAGAAAATGTCTTTTTTGTCTTATATTCAATATAAAGGGTAATATTGACCTTGTAGATCTTAAAGACTCCTTTAGAGGAGAGAGGAATAGAATGTTCCTTTTGTAGCACTAAGATGGCTTCAGACCCCATAGGTAATCAACCCAAATTTTAATGAAGCAGACCAGTTAAGAGTCATTCAAATCTGAATTAGTCTGAAAAAATAAATTGTCTTATTAATCCATTGTCTTAATGAACCAAATTAAGATCTCATTAAGTGCAAACAAACACCCACTACGTATGAATAATGAGAAGGTACTTTTTAATGGTAGAAGTAGTACTTAATATATACTAAAATAATTGATGGCTTGGAATGTAAATCGATATTTGTAGCTTCAATACATATCATGTGGCTTGATCAAAATGAGATCCTATTGAGTTATGAATAGATCGATCACCATTTATGTAATGTGGAACGTAAATTTTTTAATTTAGCAAGGGATTTTATGTGATGGGTTAATTATGTCAGCAAAAAATTGTTTAGTAAAATGGATGAAACCGATATCAAAAGTCTAACTTAATATCAATGGTTGATATAAACATAATCTATACTGCACCGGATGGGGGCCTAATTCAGGTGAGGATGACTCGTTTCTCTGTGGGTATACTAGAGCATGCATATTAGAGATGTATGCACTAGTGAAGGATGATGATTTCTATCGGGATAGTACGTTAATACCATGATATTACACATAGAAATCCAAGTTTCATAATCAAGTACATCTAGAGGGAAGCAAATATGTGCGCAGATTGGTTGGAGAAAAGAAAACTACAGGCAAGGACAAAACCAGTGTAGTATGTAGATCGACCAAGAGGATTATAAATGTGCTAACTAGATGTGGATGATATTATAGTACTGCCATTAGGTCTCACATGTATGGGGAAAAATATTTTAAGACCTTGTTCTGTTCTTCTTCCTTTATTTTTTTTCCTCTCTAATTAACAAAGAGAAAATACCACCTCTCTCTCACACACACACATACACACAAGCAAAAATCCTTAACACTAGTTCCTATGTAGATGAGACCAATCTCATTAGTAAACAGAGTATATTAGTAAACAAATAACCTTTGAGTGAGATCAATACAATATGTAATTCATAAGTGCAGTAAATTCTGATTTAAAACAAATTAGAACCTACATTACATGTATCAAACATGCATTACATGATAGCAATAATTGATCATCGTATTAGTACCAAAAATATCCTTAAAATCATGAACATAAATTAAAAAATTTAAATCATGAACTATAACTTTGATTTCAACCGATAGAACTCATTATCTAAGGTTTAGTAACAATTAATTTAAGGTTAATGCCCAATAGGCACCTGCCACCTTACACCCTTACCCATAAAAGACACCGTCTTTTTTAAAGAACAGTGAGTAATGGGAAGCTTCCCATAACTCAAACGACTTTTTTTATGGGAAAGAAAAGGAAAAAGCAAATATATGTGACCTTTTTTGGGCAAAAAAATGATGGTTGGGGTGAGAGAAAATTAATTTTAACTTGAGATGTTTCTTAGGCAATAATCCTTAATTTAATTTTTAAACTATATAAATAAAAATAGTATAATTAAGTATTCAAAAAAATATTTGAAATCTTCTAAAAATCAATCAATTTTTCACAAAACAAGGCACTTGAAGCTAAATATTAGAAGTGTTTGATTGTTAATTTTTGGTTCGGTTCATGTGTGTGACTCTTGGTGTGAGTGTGTGTGTGAAAGACGGTTGAGAACACCGTGTGTATTTTTTGAATGAGCTTATATGAATTATAACTCTTCATTCTTTTGTACTCTTGTGATGTTGAACGTTTTCTTTTTTATGTTACCACCCATATAATTAATCCAAATGATAAATAAATAGAGGCGTGGTCTTTGAATACATATTAAAACTTTTTACTCAAACTTTTTAATATGGTCATTGACATCATTTCTTAAATATAATTTTATACTTTAGCTAAACAATTTTTTTAAAAAATTATCACGAATTTTAATTATATTTTAACATAAGATATTTTAATTAATACAAGGACTCGATTTAAAGTTTTAGTTCTATGGATTTTGTTTGGAAATAATTTACTGAAAAGTTTTTGAAGGAAATTATTTCACGATTTTTTTCACACGGTGCAAATATTAAAAAAAATCCTTATATATATGCACAAAATATAGTGGTTCAGCCGCAACTAGAAAATGTCCATCATACGAGAATCAAATTGATCTCAATACTACCATGTTTCCTTCTAGAAATAAGGCTAGTTGTGTGAGGTTTCTCAAGTTCCACAATTTACAAGTCTTGTCTTGAATCCCTGTCATGACTATGATTGGAAAGCATTATATGTCATGTATTTTATTTTTATATTTTTATTATCAATTTCTCTCCCAATATTTTATGTTAAGCATATTGCTCTCTCTCTCTTCTTTTTGGTGGGGTTTTCATAATTCAATGTCCTTCATATTCAACTTCATCTTTGTCAAATCAGGCGGAAAGCGGCGGAAGCTGGACCGATATCCTTCACTTTTACCCCCTGGAGGATCAACAGTCAGGCATATCGTCTTGCAAAAAGAGCTAGACACGGAGCCAAACAAATACAAGAAGCAGAAATACAAATTACTGATCGGATGAAGAAGATGGGGATCGGATGAATAAAGTGGATTAGAGATAGCTCTCGTATCGCTTGTTTGATTTTCGACCAAAAAAAAAAAAAAACTTCATCTTCTCTTTCCTTCAAAGGTATTTTTTTTACTTTTGTTCATTTTTTATGCTATCTTCGTTATACGGTTTGTAATCTACAATATCTTGGTTAATATTAATAGAGTTTTATTTTTATCAATATTGCATTAATCATATAATATTTTTGTGTGTTTAAATCGCTTATCATCAAATGATTATATGTTCAAAACATTTATTCTTTGTTGAAAATAAAATACTCATCTCTTTGATCAAGCATTAAGGTTAAGTTTTTCAGTTTCTTACATAAAATCACATATCAACATATTCTTTAACTTTTCTAAATATCATCCCCCTATTTTTGTTTAGTAATATATATCTTAACATTTGAAAAGATGATCATCAGAGTCTTTTTTCGCTCCATGTTCCTTGAAGTGGTGGTAAACACCCACATATACTGGCCATCATTATTCCGAGTATATACCCTCTGCATTATAGAGCTCAAACCCCCAAAAAAATATCTATTTATGGGTATGTGCCCACCATCTACACTTTTTTAACATATCATTCCTCTATGTTCCAGAAAGGGTGGGTAATTGCCTATGTACTTGTCAACGACTTTATGGGTATGTGCCCACTTTTTTATAGTGTATACCCTGTAGAATGACTATTTTGTGGGTATGTACCCACCATTAGTGTGTTTTTTCATATGAGTCATCAATGTTCTAGGAGTTATGTGTAATTACCCATATACTTGTTAAAGACTTCTTGGGTATGTACACACTATATCTTCTTGACCTCTCCAACCTTCACGTCATCTCGAACGACCCCCAAACTCATATTTTCAAGAATTCCCAAGAGTTTTGGATAAAATTCGTGACTTTTGGTGTTCTCGAAGGTGTATGGATACAGATTATATATTTTTATGAGCTGGGTAATCAATACCTCAAGGTTCAGAAAGGTTTGATGGGTAAACTCTAAGCTTTGATGAAGAAAAATATTTGGATTAAAGTGTGAATTTCTTGGTCTTTTGGAAAGATTTGTAATATGATTTTGTGTTTGGATGATGTTTAGAGGCGCGATTTGATGGTGATTTGGTGTTTTGATGGTGGAGTTTAGGTGTTTTTGGAGTTGGGTTCGTCAGCAATGGTGTTCCTGGTGTGAGAAGGTAGAAGAATAAGGCAAAATCCCTTAAAAGAATAGGGCAGACAACATGCAGTGCCTAAACCGGGTTCCCGGTTTGCATAAAACAGGTTTCCCGTTTGGGAGAGTTTATTCTCGTTTTTTCTTCATTCGCAACCTTGAGTTGCGTAAATTCAACCATCATCCAGTAGCTTTCCTTCACAAATCAGGTACCCGGTTTGCAGAGAACGGGTTCCCGGTCGCGAGGCTTCCAGACGCAACCATAAATTGTGTACGTGTGTGTCGAACAGTAGCTTATGCATTGTAACATGTCACAAACGGATTCCCGGTTTGTGGAAAACGGACGCCCAGTTGTGTCGCACTTTTTCTCGCTGACACACGCGTGAGTCGCGTCTATGTGGCTTCTGACCAGAAACATTGTAAGGCTAACTAGGTTCTCGGTTTACGGAAAATGGGTACCCAGTTTGTGCCTTTGCTTAAAGGATATTCTGCCACGCAAGTGGCTCCGTCTCTCATACATTTCACCCCAAAATCAAGTCTAACACCTGCAAACATCAAAAACACTCCAACCCTTCTTATTTCTTAAAAAGTTACACTAATACACATCAAATTACTCTATTATACACTACGAAATAAAAGACATAAAACAATAAACTAGTATACAATTAATCTTGCTTTTGTTCAATGTCCTTAAACTCGACAGGTTACCTCTGAGATTATTTCTTAACATAACCTCCCCGACAGTGAGTGAGGTTATCAACATTTACCATGCGGAATTTGCATCCCTTGGCTTTCACTCCCACAAACTTCTCAGTGATAATCCTTGTGACCATGATTGGTCCCAATCCAAGAACTCTTGGGTTCACGTGCCATATGTGGAGGACTAGGCTTTCCAATGCGACTTCTTCGCCTACTCTGAACTCTTCCTTTTATATTTATTTCTTGGATTCTTTTGGAACCCTCGTGGCATGTTTCTTTGTTCTATTCTTTGCACGAGCACGGTGGGGACTCTCCTTAGAATCAGGAGGGGCTTCATTTGGTGGTTCTTTCTGAGATCTATCTACTCCAGTCCTAAGGTCTCCACTACCTTGGATGGCTCTTTCTCTACATCCTCAATAGTGTCCAAGAAAAAAATCTTTTAGAGAACCAGGGAACTTCATCGCCTTGAACACATTGAACTTCTCCTCCTCGTCTTGCACTCGCATGATTAATTCACCATTCTCTACATCAATCAAAGTACGCCTCGTGGCTAGGAATGGTCTTCCCAAAATGATGGGGACATTCCTATCTGCGTCGTAATAAAGTATAATGAAATCACACGGAAATATTAAGTTACCTACTTTGACGAGGACGTCTTCATAGGATCTATCCACCATCTTTATAACCATAGTAGTAGGTTTTGCATCCCCAATCCTCAAATTTTCAAACACTGACCTAGGCATGAGATTGATACTCACACCCAAGTCACACAAAGTTTTCCCGGTCCACTCTTTACCAATAGATACAGGAATATTGAAACTTTCAGGATCTTCAAACTTCTGAGGCAACTTAATTTGACATATTGCACTACACTCCACTGGAAAATCAATCATCTCAATGTCACAGTATTTTCATTTATTGGAATGCACCTCCTTCATGAATTTAAGATACTATGGCATATTTTGGATGACTTCCACGAACAGAAAATTGATATGTAATTTTCTCACCATGTCCATTAAGTTCTTGTACTCTTTGTCATTGTTCTTTTTTTGGACACGTGATGGAAAGGGAGGGGGATGATGATTTTCATTCATGACCATATCCTTTTTTGTATCCTGTTTCGTAGCCTTAATAGGCTCCTCAACTACATATTCACACCTATCATCAACTACATCTTCAACTATGACAGGTTCTACTTTTTTCAACAACATCCTTTTACCTCTTTTGGCTTGACAATTATCTCTTTCTCCTTCATGATTGGGAAAGTAGGTGGTAGGAGTTGCTTCCCACTCTTAAGAGAAATTTCCTTACAATCTTCAAACTGACGAGAAACATCTGTATCACTGGGTAGTTGTCCTTGTGGACGGTGATTTAGTTGTTTCGCCATTTGGGAAACTTGATTCTCTAGGATCTTGAATGCAACTGATTGTTCATTTAGTTTTGCATTGGCAGCTTGTTGTTCTTGATAATTTTTTTACGTTATGGACATGAGTGCTTGCATAGTCTGTTGTATTTCACTTATTTCACCTTCTTGAGGACGAGCATGTAGAGCGTTTTTGTTCAAACATTTTGTGTAAGAGTGTGGTATAGGCTGTTGTGGTGGATGATATCCATAATTTTATTCCCCTTGGTATTGTTTCCGTGGTCGCGGTTGGTAGTTTTTCCCTTGAGGCCGTGGATAATATTTATGATTCGAATTTGCAGCCCCGTTTGAATTTGAGTATTAGAAACCTGGATGGTTTCTATATTGTTGACCATAACGTTGACCATTGATGTCTCCCATTTTGTTCTAATTATATGCCCTTATGAGACATTATTTTAGGTGATTAATTTACTTATTTGATAGACTTCTAAGCTTAATTGTTTATATAGCATTTTCTCCCATTGGAATTGTATTATTTGGGTTTTAGAGCTTTTGTGCATTAATTTGTTTGTTTTTAGTGTAAAATTATTATGTCCATGGATACTATGGAGCACCAATACAAGGAGGAGAAGTGGAAATTAAAGTCTTAGATCGATCGAAGAAGTCAAAGGCAAGAAAAGATTATCCGAAAAGTTGACTAAAGGAGAGGGAAATATGGAAAGCTGTTACGAATTGCTGTTTTTAACCCACTTAGGCACTTATTTAGCCTTGGAGTCTTGAAATAAGGAAGTTGCATCTTTGATTCAGGAAGATTTGAGGACTGGAATCAGGTGATTTGGAGTTGAGACGCAAAAGTTATAGCCGTTTTACTAACAGTTGTACACCAGTTACGGGATTTCTTATTTGGACTTGGGCTTTTTCTCATTTAACTTATTACTCTTAAGTAAAAAGACCAATCCAAATTATCCACTATATATAGGTCTTTAGACCTCATTTTTACATATGCTTCATTATAATTCAATAGAGAGTCAGAGCAAAAAGAAGGATAAGAAAGCTAGAGCTGGAGAATCCTATTCCGTGGTTGCGTTTCTATTATCTCGTTGCACTGTACCTCGAAATGGTGTTCTCATGATTTGCATCCCATCTCATTTTTCACCATTCTATCTAAAATCATTGTTGCGTGGGTTGGCATAACCATTGAAAATCCACCCCCGCATAGCAAATCTAAATCTTTTCTTGACTTTGCATCCATACCTTTGTAGAATATGGACAATTATTGGTCTTCTGAGTAACCATGATCTGGAACTCGCCTTAAACATATCTGAAATCTTGTCCAACACGTTCCCGCTAATTCCTCTTTCTCTTGACAGAATGAGTCAACTCTAACTGTGCTTCCAAACTCATGTTTCTTGGATGATAACGGTCAAAGAAAGCGGTTTGTAATTCGTCCGAAGTGGTGATTCGATCTCGTGGTTGTCGATCAAGCCACTCACTTGCTGCACCTGTGAGAAAAAAATGGGAAATTCTCGAGATACATTTGTTTTCATGTCACACCTTGCGTGATGTATGCATCATGTATCTGTATGAATTTCTGCACGACTCTAACCACATCTTCACCAGCCACTCCTCGAAAATTACCAAAATCTCAGAATTGATTCAACATTACCAGTCTTGGGCATAAATCTCACAACTTGAATGTCTGGAGGGCTGATACCTGTAGGTAATCAAAATGGTTTTGGTTCAGGAACCTGCATGAACCATGGATCGTGTCCCATTTGGATTTGAGCATTTCCTCCTAATGGAGGTTGAACATATCTTCCTCATGGATGTTGATTCTTATCCTTTACGCGAATTACGAGATTGTCTTCAACACGAGCCATCTCTTTCTCAAGCTTAAGTTGTTCTCTTTTTCTATTCATGTAAGCATTTAGTAATTTCCCGGGATCCGAGATCATGCACCAAACGTAAAAGATCTGAAAAAGACAAAAACAAAAGACAAGCATAAAATAGAAAATAACAATTAACTCTACTTAAAAGAAATAAACACAAAAATCTAACGATGCAATCCCCAGCAGTGGCGCCAAAACTTTGTCGCTCCTAAAGTTTGATAAAAATCAACAAAATATAGAAGAGAAGCGACTAACCGCAAGTGTACGAGTCGTTCCAAGTAATAGACAAATAATAGGGGATTTCGTCTCCACAAGGACTGCTAGATTAGATTTAAATGCTCAGTTGATAAAGTAGAACTAATTTCTATGGTAAATAAAATAGATATTTGGTGGGTTTTTGAATTAATAAAGAGTAAACGCAAGAATACTAAGTAAACTTATATTAAACTGAAGTAAATACTAAAGAGATTATGCAAATATGAGATTATACTTGAGACTCGCTAAGGAATCGCTAAGTTCATATAATTAATGCTTTCATTTAAGGGTAAAATCGGTATTTTATATTAGTCGTGACTCTAATATCCTCCTAACTCCCTCAGGGTAGACTTAGGAGGCGATCCTACGGTATTAATGACCCCGTCAGGGTGACACTAAAGTTACTTTCAGATGATTAAGAAATTAACCCAATTGGTTGTGCAGTTAGTTAAGGCTGACGAATACCACGCGTCTATAATCATGTTAAGTAATTAAACCCCCCCCCCTTCCAGATGATCGTCGCCACTAACGAATAGCCTAATTATTAAGTGCCATACCTAATTGATCAGATAAGATATAGTAAATAAGTGCAAGATAATAGTCAATATAGAAATACACAATTTTAATTAAATTGAAACAATCCCAAATTCGAAAAACATTAAATTAAATAAACTAGGGTTCAACCCATATCGCGATTCTCAAGTATTTAGGATTTATCTATAATTAAATGCAAAAAATAAATACAATTAATAAAATACATAATTAAATTACAACTGAAATAATTCTAATTGTTGGAATGATTGGACTGATTGTGGAGGAAGAAAGACTTCTCCATTTTCTGCATTTTGCTTACAAGCGCTTTTGGCTTCTCCTCTATTAGAACATTAGTAAAAATATAAATCGAACTGAATTAAGAGGTCTAAAAACCCTTATGTAGATCTGGAAAATGGATTAGACCCATCTTGGCCTTAATTAAGTAATTAAGGGCCCAAATTCGTCTAATTAATCCTGCACTGTTGTACACCACTCCAGTAAAATAGGTGTAACTTTCACACCGTAAGTCCAAATCCACTATACACATTTCAAATTTCTCTAACTCAAAGGCCCATCTTTTTCATCTGAACCACCAAGTCAGAATCTGCACTGTTTGGGCTTGGGAAGAGCTACAAGCAACAACTTTCCCGTTTCCAGGATTCCTCCACATTTACTAAAGTGATGTTTTTCGCTCCTTTAACATTTTTTATTGATCTTGTACTTTAAAATTCACTTTATCTCTTCATCTTGGTGCCTCCTAGCAACCATGTACCTAAAAAATTCACATTAAACAAGCAAATTAACGCACAAAAGCTCTAAAAGTTATAATATTTCAAATCGGAAGGAAGAAAGTGCAATATAACCAAATATGACTATAGCTCTATCAAATAAGTCCAAATTCAACCTAAAGTGATGTCTCCTAAGGGGATTTATCTATCACAAAATGGGATACATCAAGAACTTATTGAGTCATGGATGGGAGAACAGTCTAGGTGGAGACAGGACATGTTTCGTCGATGACATATGCCCCAATTACGTCAGGCTCAGCAAATTATGCGTGTGAATCTGGATATGATGTCAAGATATCCCACAACAACCATAAAAGTATGGAGCATACTGCAAAAAAAATCCACATGATGCTAGTGGTGGGTTTACGCTTCGGTATCTAGTAAGGATGGTCTACTATACGTTAAATCATTATTTAATGAGCATGATTGTGGTGGTCCAAATCACACACTAATTAATAAAAGCATGTCATTTGGGCTAGTAAAGGAGCTAATAATTGACGATGCACGTTCTAGGATGGACATGAAGCCAAAGGATGTGATCCATCGTATTAGAGATGGTTATGGGTTTAGGATTCATTATAAAAGGGCATATGATGCTCTAAACCAAGCCAAGTAAGAAATAAGTGGTGAGGTTGGTGAATCATTTGAACTCATTAAACAATACTTTTCAAAACTAACACTTGTTGATCCTGCCGGTATTTATGTTCTAGAATCTGACCCTGTTACACGATCATCTGAGCGCGCTCACTTTGCGTTTAGATCTTGTTTGGACAGCTTTAAAGCATGTTGTCCGATTTTGTTCTTGGATGGTACCTTCCTAAAGAACATATTTAAAGGGAATACTCCATTCTTCCGTTGCAAAAAATGGGAGTAGTCGTAAGTATTGACTAATAAATCTTTTTTTTTTTCTAAAACCAATTTTTCCAATGTTACTAGTTTTTCTAAAATCATACATAGTATTACAATGATGTACTTTTATATTATCTACATATTGATAGTTTTTATATACCAAAAAGTTAGCAAATCATTGGGGTACATACATGCAGTTCCTGAGAAAAAAAGGGTTTGTATCCCCTAGATTTGAAGAATTATGGGTACGTGCCACCAATATTTCAGTTAAAAAAATTTATGCACTAAAACATGCAGTAAAATCGTGAGTATGTACCCCAAGATTCATTAAAACTTTGGGTATATGCCCTTTATTTTAGTAAAACTAAGAGTATAAACCAAATGTATTTTGACATGTTTTCCGTACGTTTGCTTCCTTAGTGTACAAGCTTATTTAACTACTGAAAATTGCAGGTCTTGTGCCGGTTTATTTTTCGATTTGTAGGGAGGAGGACAACAAAAATTCCGGATCGTTCCTACGCTTCTTAAGTCCTATAATTTCCGGCAGACCATTGGTATTCGTATCAAACGGTCTACGCAGTATTATAAAAGTTGTAAAGAACGTTTACCCTATTGAACATCATTCTTTTATTTGATTCACATCCTAAAAAACCTTGAAGGGAAATTGGTTACTCCAAATTGGGACCATTTGTTCAACACTTGAAGAATGTTGCATATGCTCCAACGTTTGACTTATTTGATTTACATATGAAAAGGTACCTGACTCTTGGTGGCTCTGCTGTTAAATAATTTCTTGTCAATTTGCATGTAGAAAACTTCTCAAATTCATACTTTGTAGGTAACCGTTATGCAGTGATGGCGTCAAATGTCGCGGAGTCGTTGAACAGCTGGATTCTAGACATCCGCGAAGTCCCGGTTTGTGATTTTGTTCACGGATTACGCCTATAGTTAAAGACTTAGATATTCAATCGTTCTGTTAAAGTTGATAATTGGGTAACACAACTTTCACTGACTAGGAATTTAGAATATAACGACAAATACCAGATGGGTCGTACGTGGCTCGTTTCACAAGCAACAACTAATATATTCAAAGTTCAGTCTGAACCTTCAATGCACGTTGACATGACGCTCGGGAATGTTCTTGTTATTAATATCAATTAAAGGTCTTTCCGTGTAAGCATGTGGTAGAGGCATTGGCTCATTATGGACTGGACAAGAGATACAAATTTGTTTGACATGACGCTCGGGAATGTTCTTGTTATTAATATCAATTAAAGGGCTTTCCGTGTAAGCATGTGGTACAGGCATTGGCTCATTATGGACTGGACAAGAGATACAAATTTGTTGAAGATTACTTCCACAAGTCCAAAATTTGTGAAGTTTACACGAGCAAGATGCTTGTGATGTCCACTTTTTGCATTCCCCCAGCACCTACTCTTGAGTTATCTATTCTCCCACATGTTGGGAAAATCGAAACAGGCCGTCTTGCCAAAAAGAGAAATAAGTTTTCATGAGCGACTTCGCGCAAAGAGGACTTGTGGTCGATGCCACGAGAAGGTATATTACAACAAGACCACTTGTCGGGTTACTCTTTGAGAATTTGAATTCCTACATAATATATGTAAAAATTGTATTAAAAAAACCAAGTAATGTTTTACGACTTAGATTCTAAGTTTCATATTTGACGTTCTATATGAATTGCATAGCATACTTTTGGTAATCCCTCACTACCAGTACTATATGGTTATTGTATAACACTTTTGTATAGCAACCACATTGCTCTTTTAATGTAACACCCTAATTGTTGCTACTACTTTATGAATCACTCTTTTTGTTGCATCAACAATCTTCATTTTGTTTTTATATTGTTATTAACCATTTTCTGATTGGTTAGTCCACTTTTTAAATCAAAAGGTTGTTTTAGTGATATATTAATTTAGAAATCAGGGAGTAAGTACATTAACTGATACGAAAAGTAACCCAATATTTGGTGGATACATACCAAGTACTATTGTGGGTACATACCCAGTATTATGGTGGGTACATACCCTCAACTAATATGTAAAGGCCACCCTTTCCTACTTATAGAGTGTATACATTTCCTATGAAATTTTTCTGGTTCGTATTGTGGTTGGTACATACCCATTATTATGGTTGGTACTTACTCTCTACTTTTGGGTACTGACCACCCTATCTTTCTCAAATAGTTAATACATATTCCTAGACTATAAACTTATATCCCCATAAACTTTTACCTAAGACAATAGTTGTTAAACAAACCAACCATTAAATCCAACCCCACTAGTTAAAAAACCCTAGGTTCATTAGTATCATATCCAAACATTTTTTAGTTTGAACTATTTTTTGGGGTATATACCCTTTACTAAGTAACCTAGTATAATTGGGTTTATACCCAAACAACTGTTATATTTTTGTAATAGGGGGTATATACAAACTTATATATTGGGTACATACCCACAAATTCTGGGGGGGTACATACTCACTGTTATGAACTATACATACCCATTACTCTAATTTGTATTAACCTAATATGTAAAATATTACTATGAAAATGGGAAAAAACAATTACATAAATGGGAAAAAACAAATAGATTGAGATCGTTAAACGAAAGCAAAATTAACGATTACATAACAAAACAAATACATAGAATCCAAAATAAACTATATCATAGCATTCCAACACTAGAAGTTTTAAAATTCATGACAAAGATCTAACCATACAACCAAAATATCGCGAACAACGGTGGAAATTACACGTATTTTTGGCCAAACCTTGCAGCCCAGGCAACTTGGGTGTTGTTTATGCCTAATAAATCCACTGGATTATTGTTTATACCCCTTAAACCACTGGAATATTGTTTATACACTCTCAAAACATACAACAACGGGTTCATACCCCCATAATACAAACTACCTGGTACATACCCAACAAAGTGCAAGCAATACCCAATAAATCAACAATTTTTCTGGGTATATATCACCTATTAAGAAAACGCATCAAACCACCTACTAATTCCAAAATGTAGATCATTATTTTTTAGAAAACATCCTTAAACCCGAATAGTAATCCAGAACAAATTAACAAAAATACCTTTTACTAAACCCTAATCACATCATAAACCTATTTCATTACATACCGAAGTATTAAAACATACCCAAATTAATCTTACTTAAAGATAACCCTAAAAGAACGATTTTAACCATTCTTCATATAAAAAATAGATTACCTAACAAACTCTACCTCATTGTACATATATTGTTGTAAGGAAAGAAATTACCTTCAAGACGATAATATCAGCACAGAAAATCGTGGGTTTTCGTTTTTCAATATCTACGTGGTGTGGCCTAAGGTGTGATAAAAAGATGTATAAAATAAGTGCAAACAAACACCCTAAGCTAACACGGTTTCGCAAGTATACAGATCGTATGCAAGTTTTAATGAATAAGTAAGATTCGTTCCTCAGGGACTGACGAAAGTTAGAGAGAAGTTATGCAAATTATTCAAGTGCAGATATAAAAGATAGAAAGATAATACGCAAAGAAATAAAAGGAAAATAGATTTTTATTTGGTTTTTATAAAGAAAACTAAAGTACTAAATAAAAGACAATAAAATAAATAAAAGGAAAGAAAAGAAGATAGTATGAAAGATATAGCTTAGGTTTTACTAGTATGCACCAATCCTTCTAATTCTATCTATTAGATCTAGTTTATAAGGGAGAATATTAGCTCTTGGTATACTTAATCAGGATTCTAAATTCCCATACCTTAGACCTTGAGAGCGACTAAGGGGGCTACGGCACAACCAAGAAGTGACTTCAAATAGGGTTATCAAACGCCACTAAGGCCCTAAGCAAATACTGCAATCCTGGTGATATGGTGATTAAAACAAACCCTAATGACTATTTAGTTAGAATCATGTTTTGTCAGAACTAATATCGACACTAGACGTTATGTGGTGGTTCAATAGTTAAACACCCAGTTACGGTGACCATCTAACTACTATTAAGGTAATCCTATACTCGTGCACTAGCAAGGAAAACAATCATTAAATCAAAACACATAATCAAATATAAAGGTAAGTAGCTAATATCAGATTAAAACATATAATTCCCAAAGAAACTTAGATAGAAGAATTAGAATTCATAGTTTATACATGATGCAAAACCAAATCTAATAGAATTAATTGATACAAAGAAAAGAAGAGAAAAGAATTACAAAATAAGAGGTTGAAGGAGACATGATTGATGCACAGCTCCTTCCAGACTTCTTCTCTTGTGTTGTAGCTTCCTCTTGGCCTTAAGGTCTGGCCAAGGATGATTTAAGAGTGTTAAGAGGCTGTATTTATAGGGTATAGAAAGACCTAATTCGTTTTCTTGAAGGAGAAGAGAAGTAAAGGACTCCTAGTCCAACTCAAATTCGTATGGAAATAAAGATAAACACTGCTGGACCGTTTTGAGCATATCTTCTTCGTTATTGGTCGGTTTGAGCTCCATAATATACCAAAAGAATCGCAACAGAATTATCTCTAGCCTTATGAAAGGAATCTTCCAAAATCGGCCTATTTCTTAGGTAAATAACCACTTCTTTAGGCGTGTACTGCAGAATTCAGATTTAGGCAGCTTTTCCTTTTCCTAATTGAACTCTGTTTCCTTCTATCTCCAATTACCATGCATATCTCTTTCCATATATTGTAGTATTTGACTTGGACTCTAATTAATCTCCATAATTATCTTTAAAGCTTCACACTAAATAAACAATTAAACCCAATATGCTCTAAAAATATTATGTTACTAAATCAAGACTCAAAATAGGAAAGTGCACTAAACTAAGCTAAAATCAACCTATAAACTAATAAATAAGCCTAAAATGATGTCTCAGAAGTATATTTTATTATCACAAATGAGGAGACATCACTACGTCTGAGTTTTTTGCTTCCTAACGTTTCCAGTATATTGTGAGAGAAGTAATGAACGAAAAGGTAAGCTCTTGGAATGAAGTTTCGGGGGGAGAAAGAAGATGTGACAGATTTTTTGCTTTTTGTCATAAACACCGGGGCGCTAACGTGACAAAAGTCTTGCTTCTACACGCTTCCTGAGACAAAAGGCCTTTTCTGTCATTAAGAGAGAGTAAATAGTAGAGGGGTTTAAAGTCTTTCCACATAAAAAAAATCACTTAGTAAAAAGGTAACCAAATATTGACATATATCACATTCTTTACTCAGCTTCAAATTCTCTACATCAATCATCGCTCTTCCACTCGCGTGGATACAGAAATGATTTGTTCCAATTTTCAAATAAGGCAAAACACATAGTCAGAAACATACACTTTATCATTTGGTCCTAGCTCGGAAATATTCAGTTTTAAAGTGTTCCCCACAACTTTAAGTAACGATTATCATAAAGAAATACACGTTTTATCATTTTCGTCTACTTCTGGAAAAAACAATTGATATTTCGCCCTGTTTTTATCGAGTGTTATATTTGATAGTAAATAGCGACAACCCCATTCAAAACAAAGCTTTTGATAACAGAATTGATTTTACATGACCAAGATAATCGTTAGGAGTAATCATTGCCATGGAAATAACTAACGCTAACGAATTATGATGAATTTTCAAAAGATATTTCACTAGATTTGTGGATAAAATTCTAGTACTACACCCCATTCCACTAAGACTACTACTTTTCAAGTTGCTTCGGAATCCAAATCTGTTGATCAAAATAACTCATTGATGGTGTGGGACAAAGGATACTACCATTCGATACGATTATGTTTGTTTTTTCGGTTAATCTTGTTTTTAAAGGTGTTTGACGATCGTGAAAAGAACAGTTTCTACTTCTTAATGAGATGTTTTATAGGTATGAGTAGGTGGGATTTGGTGAACTGAAAAAAATACAGCAGCTTTAGATCCTATCATGTCTCTTACACTTGCTTCGTTAGGAAATCAATGGTGGCTTTGCAGATTTCAAGTGTGCAATGAAATTCACTGTTGAGACTCTTAAGTGATCGAGAGGTTGATAACACGAGAAATCTAGAAGGTAAATGGATTTGTATTTTTAGGAAAGGGAGTATATTTTTAGGAGAAGAGTTGATGTTATAAGGCATGGAAGAAAGATAAAGGGATTGCATTAATGGAGAAACTTGAAACGGAACCACCATTTTTATGCTGGATTAAAGTAAGTAATTTTGTTCTCTTAATCTAGTTAGCTATTCTTATGAAATGTAACCATCAGATCACAAAGTGTCACGCCCAACGATTTACAAAGTTAAACCTCGAGACAAGACTGCCGCAAGCCTCGGATTAATATTCTTAAGCCTGGAAGGCCACAATTTACTTACATAGCAGTTTTAAATTTATCCATCTTATTAAATCAATTCAATTCATCCTTGTTCATAACTTTACATATTACATATGAAAGCTTTTGTAAGAAAGATAATATTTCAGTGTATTTCAGTATCGGAGGTTACATGTTTATATAGCTAATACAAATGATAAACTAAGGAAATAAATCAATCTAACTAAGTTTAGAATCAATCTAATATAGTGTAGGATCAATCTAAGATATTTACACCAATCGTAGATATACTTTCTATCTTTAACACTCCTCCTCAAGTTGGAGTATATATGTCTAACATACCCAACTTGTTACATATAGTATTAATTGGGGATTTACGAAGAGGCTTAGTTAGAATGTCAGCGAGTTGGAGATTTGTCCGAACGTGAACTAGTTGAATACATGGGGGACAAGAAGATGTTCCTATGACAAAATCTCTGGTCAAATGACAATCCACCTCAATATGATTCGTCCTCTCATGAAAGACTTGGTTCTTGGCAATATGCATGGCAGACTGATTATCACAATATAGCCTCATCAAACCATCATGGTGAACACCTAGTTCTTTGAGTAAACGCTTTGTCCAAACTAGCTCACATGATGTGTTTGCCATTGCGCGGTATTCTGACTCTGCACTGGATCGAGATATAACTGTCTGCTTCTTACTCTTCCAGGATACAAGGTTACCACCAAAGAAAACACAATATCCAGTAGTGGACCTTCGACTAATAGGACAACCCGCCCAATCGGCATCACTAAACGCTGCTATTCTACTGTCCCTGATCTGAATAAACAATTCCTTTACCTGGAGAACCCTTGAGATATTTAAGGATCCGAATAGCTACATCCCAATGTGTAGTGTGTGGGGCTGACATAAATTGGCTCACTATACTAACAGGATAAGAAATATCTGGTCGAGTAACCGTTAGATAATTGAGTTTCCCGACTAATCTTCGATATTTCTCAGGATCATGTAAGGGTTTTCCGTCATCAGGCATGAGTTTGGTTTCAGGGACCATTGGGGAGTCAGCAGGTTTACACCCAAGCAATCCGCAATCTGACCCATATCGAGAACATACTTTCTTTGACAAATAAGGATCTTACCAGGAGATCGTGATACCTCAATGCCAAGAAAATACTTGAGTGTGCCAAGATCTGTAATCTGGAATTGTTCACTTAAAAATTTCTTCAATGCTGAAATTCCTTCGACATCATCACCGGTGATAATAAGATCATCAACATATGCAACTACGATGATGGTCTTTCCCTTTAAGTGTCTATAAAATACAGAGTGGTCATTATCACTCCTGATCATGCCAAACTGATTAAGTGCTTGGGAGAGACGGCCAAACCAAGCTCGAGGGGACTGTTTTAAACCGTATAGAGATTTTCGCAAGCGACAAACGTTGGAAACCTCCTCCTGAATAACGAAACCAGGTGGCTGGGTCATGTAAACCTCCTCCTCAAGGATGCCATTGAGAAATGCATTCTTGACATCCAATTGGTACAACGGCCAGTGACGAACAGCAGCTAAAGATATACAGATCCGAACAGATGCCATCTTAGCAACAGGAGAAAACGTTTCATCATAATCAATGCCATATGACTGAGAGTACCCTTTAGCAACTAAGCGAGCTTTGAGTCTGTGAATTGTCCCATCAGGGTGAACTTTGACTGTGAAAACCCATTTGCATCCGACTGCCTTTTTGCCAGGAGGGAGAGGACAAATATCCCACATTTCATTTTTCCAAAGAGCAGACATTTCCTCCTGCATAGCATTAAACCAACCCGGATTGCGCAAGGCCTCTGACACATTATTAGGAACATAGTAACTGTCAAGACTAGTAGTAAAGGCACGGTGAGATGTGGATAGAGCTGCATAGGAACAAAAGCGGTCAAGGGGATATCTGGTACTAGGACAGTTACGAGAGGTTTTACGAAGGGCTATAGGTAGGTCAAGATAAGATATTTGAGGTTGTTGGATTGGAGAAGCAATTTCTGTATTAGGTGAGGCGGGTTCATGTGATTGTGTATGACATGGTGGTGATTTAGTGGTCGGGCCAGGTTTATCGGGAGATGCACAAGTATCACGGTCCTGCATAGTCAAGACAGAGTTAGTATTAACAGGGATATGCTTACCCCGTCGAGTATATACCTGAGTGATTGAAGGCGCAGGAGGTGCTGGTGGCTCGCCACTCTCGAGGTGTGAGGAAGATTCTGTGTGAACCTCAGGATATTTCAGAATAGTCATTATTGATGGAGAATTACTAGATGTAGATAATGGACTAGATTCAGATTTTGAGAAAAATGGTACAGACTCCATAAAAATAACATCAGATGAAACAAAGTACCTTCTAAAAGTTGGACTATAACATCGATAACCTTTTTGAGTTCCAGAATAGCCTAGAAAAATACATCTAAGGGACTTGGGATCAAGTTTCGTACGCCCTGGTCGATTATCATACACATAACAGGCACACCCAAAGATCTTGGGTGAAACAGGGAATAAAGGTGCAGATGGAAATAAAACATTACAGGGTACTAAACCATCAAGGACAGAGGATGGCATCCTATTTATTAGATAACACGCAGTTAGAACCGCATCTGCCCAGAAACGATAAGGGACATGTCCATGTATCATCATAGTACGAGCTACCTCAAGTATGTGTCTATTCTTTCTTTCGGCCACTCCATTTTGTTGAGGTGTATAAGCACATGATGATTCATGGACAATGCCGTTATCAGACATATATTTTAAAAATTCATTTGTAAAATATTCTTTGGCATTGTCACTACGAAGAGTTTTAACAGTGGCGTCAAATTGAGTTTTCACAAAAGAACAAAATTCTGAAAATTTTGAAAAAAATCTCTTGTCTAGATTTAATAACAAAAAGCCAAGTTGCACGAGAGAAATCATCAACAAAAGTAACAAAATAACGGAAATCTGATATGGATGTAACTGGACACGGACCCCATACATCAGAATGAACTAAATCAAAAATACTGTTAGCCCGATTATTGACTCTAGGCGGATGGGAAGCACGGACATGCTTTCCCTGGACACAAGACTCACAAACTAATTCTGAAATAGACTGAAATTCAGGACGTATTTTCTTCAAAACCTGGAGAGATGGATGCCCCAACTGATAATGAACCTCCTTAGCACTATTATTACTCAGGTATGCCACTCGCTGAGGTGAGCTCTCCATGCAATATAAGCCTTTGTCTTTATATGCAGTGTCAATCAACCTGTTCGTCCCCAGTTCCTGAAATGTGCATTTAGTTGGGGTGAAGATAACAGAGCAGTATAATTGTTCTATTATTTTGCTTACAGATAAAAGGTTTTCAGGAAAAGAAGGAACATATAAAACAGATGATAAAGGCATGTTTTTAGAAATATTAGTGGATCCAATTCCTTCTATATTACAGGTAGAGCCATTAGCTATTTGGACAGGTGGTTGTGAAGTGGTGGCTAGTCCTGACAGTATATTTTTGTTACCAGTCATGTGGTCAGTGGCACCTGAATCAACAATCCATGATGATTTTGATGCTATAAAACAGTTGGAAGTCATACCTAGGTGAGATGAAGTAGCCCTTTGAGTCTGTGGCTGAGAATTCATGTCGGTACGAGAGAAGCCCAGTTGCTCAAGTCGCTGAATAAGTGTAGCAACTTCGTCTGAATTTGTGCGGTCGCTGGGTGATTGGTCGACAGAAGCTACTTGAGCACGAGGAGGGTGTGGTGAACCTTTTGGACGCTTTGGGCAATCCCACTTTATGTGACCCCATTCTTTGCAATAGCGACACTGCATATTCTTATAACTACTAGAATTTAAAGTACCTTCATATCCTTTTCCTCCTTTCACAAATGACTGACCTGTGCTCTTAAATTTGTAAGAGTTTGCCACTAATGCCGAGTTGTCAGTAATATGAGATGAATCAATTCCATCAGATGGAAACATTTCCCTTAGAAGATGATAGGTAGCAGACAGTGATGGTATAGTTGTTTGACCAAGGAGGATCGGTCGTGCTGAGGAGTATTTGGATGACATACCTCCAATAAATGTGAGTGTATTGAGTTGTTCCCATGTTGTGGTTGAATCTGTGCCGAAGGGAAATAACTCACTCATCTCATCAGATAATTTCTTGAACTTTGTGAAATACTCGGCCAGAGTTGCATCGCCTTGTTCACATCTTGCATGTGCTTGAGAAATTCTATAAGCGTGTGCCATGCTAGTTTTTTTAGAATATGTGGATTGTAGGTGATCCCACATTTTTTTTGTGGTCTTAAAAGTGTGTACAGTTGATAGAATATCTGGCTCCATCGCATTCCATAGTATCATGCGAATAGAGCTATCCTCAGCTTTCCAATCTTCGGTATTTTGTGATTCTTCTTTCAGATATTTACCCTTTCGAAGTGAATCTAACCCAGTTTCAACAAAAGTGGACCATTGTTCCCAATTAGTATTAGAGAGACTAACAGGGATTTTCAGTTGGTGAGTGGAAACTAGTTGAGAAGTTGTAGGTACAATAAGAGTGGCGTTATTCTCCATTGTAGAACGGCTTTCTGAGAACTAAATAAACTCCAAATAAGTGAGGCAGCAGATCGGCGGCGGCTAGAGCAAAATAAAACCCAAATACAGTTTGCAGAAATGGGCTGATCAAAACAAATTTGGGCTGGTGAACAGATTGACAGACAATGGGCTGGTGAAAAAACAAATTGACAGTACAAAGCAAGAGATAGATCGGTGGCGGAAGCGAACAAAGAACAGAGGAAAAGATGCTGATAAAACCCTAACAGACTAGGGTTCAAAGGAACGGCTCTGATACCATGAAAGCTTTTGTAAGAAAGATAATATTTCAGTGTATTTCAGTATCGGAGGTTACATGTTTATATAGCTAATACAAATGATAAACTAAGGAAATAAATCAATCTAACTAAGTCTAGAATCAATCTAAGATAGTCTAGAATCAATCTAATATAGTGTAGGATCAATCTAAGATATTTACACCAATCGTAGATATACTTTCTATCTTTAACAACATATCCTTCCAAAAACCTTAATAATAGTATACAAATAAACTTATCAAAATAAACCAATTTATGCCAAACTATCAACTCCGAAACTAGAGCTCGTAAACCAATCAATTTTTCATGAGATTTCTATATTAAGATCTTGCTTTTTCCCACGCTCCGAAAATACTAACAAGTCAATAATAATAATAATTAGTCGGTCGCAAGTTTTGTTTGCATATAACCCTTACATATCCGGTCAAAACTGTATTTAACCCGTGCATCGGCGGTCAAAAACCGCATTTAACCTGTGCAGCGGCGGTCAAAAACTGCATTTAACCCATGCAGCGGCAGTAAAAAACAGAATATCAAGCCGTCACCAAGCGATAGGTACACCAATCGCATAACCTATGCAATAACCTCTCACAATTATACTATCCAAAAATAACATATTTTCATATTAGAGTTTCTTCCCCATGAATTTAACAAAGAACAACAATAGAAAAGATTTTAATATTAATGAATATGGCTATTTAGGAATGACAAATCTTGAATAAGAGAAGTATTACTTTCAAATGACATATATCCCAAAATAATAGCAATAATACACACTCATGAATGACTCTTGAAAAATTAGACAGTTAGACAAAAAAATGATTATGAAACAGAGTAAGATAAAAATGAAATACATATCTTTAGTTTCATTGCAAATAGACACTGAAATGAAATATAAGATAATTTCATAGTAATAGAAGTTGGAGCATCATAATTAAGGGATAAATAAAAAATAATAAATAATTAAAACTTTTTTTTTATCAAACCTACCATTTTATATCCACAAAATGACAAGTACAAATCAAACCCCTACTTGTTTTTGACTAAAAAACAAGCATGGCTAGGAAAACAAACCCTATACAGCATTTACTAGAAAGTAAAACCTATCAACTTGCAAGACAACCTATACAACCATTGCTAGTAAAATAAATCAAAGTAAAAGCACCCTATACAACTATTGCTAGGAAATCAAACCATATACAACAATTGCTAAAGACTTATACTAGGTCCAAGCTCCAAGCTATCTTCCTTGATCTTCTTGTTCTCCTCCCTTGAGTACTCCATGTAGCTTTGAAAGTCCTAGAGGGGGGGTGAATAGGATTACTAATAAGATAATGCCTAATTAAAATCTTTTGGACAATAATAAGTTTAAGAGAAAACTTCTAAGTCAACTAATATAAATCAAACACTTATAGGATCATGCAAAGAAAAGAGTAAGGTTTGATATAAAAGTATAACTAGTGAAAAACTAATCCAATATCTTAAACTACTCTAGAAGACTATATGTTAGATAACCTAGATAAACAATTCATGCTAGCATATAATCAAACATATAGAGTGCGGAAAGTAAATAGAGTAGGGATAGAAAGATACACACGATTTATAGTGGTTCGGTTTCCCTACATCCACTACCTAAGGAAGCCTCCTTAGGATTTCAAGCTTTTCACTAAGCTTCCGTGTCTCTCTTAACCGGGTCGAGAACACAATAACCTTTACAAACTCTTCGATAACACGAAGGACACACCACTTGCGTAATCACAACACAAGGACACCAAGTATACTCCCTATACTTGAATTCTCTCTTAATCTATCTATTACAAGACCTAGACTTAAGAGGATAGCAACAAAGTGTTTAAAGGTTTGCTAATTAAAGCTTGTAACTAAAACTCCTAAAGAGTGGATATGACTATAAGCTTGTATACTCCTTCTTGAGTGGATAGAATCTTGTGGCTTAATTGATTAACTCCTTGAAAGGATTAATAAGCACACTAAGATTGAATTTGACTATGTATAGCTCTTGACACCTTCTTGAATGATAGCAATTAAGCCCTTTAATGTTTGTAATTAGTTGGTGTAGTTGTAGCCTTCAAAGAGCTTCAATTTATAGCAGAAAATCGCTCCCAACGGTCATAAGGTTTGAGTCTAACGGATCTATTAATCTCCCAACGGATATATTTCTTATGACTTGGCTTTTGTGCAGAAAACCCTTCTTTGCGGTATACCGCAGCGGTGTACCGCGCTTCAGTGTTTAATTTTCTTGCTTACTGGTCGGGCTAGTCCTCTATACCGCGCCCTGGTCCGCGCTTGGTCCGGTATACCGTAGCGGTGTACCGCGCCTAGTAAACTTTGAAGGAAATGACTTTGATCAATAATTCCTCTTCATGAAAGTTGTTGTAAACATTATTCTAAGAATCCTTGAAGTTGAACACTAAGGCAAATTCTCAATAAACATAAAGATACGGTTAATAGCATTTGTAAGAGAATAAGATTCTTAAGATAATTAAGTTTAAACAACATGATAATGAAGGAGCTTTTTGATGAAAAGAGTGCAAGAAAGAATGTTAATAACAAGAGAAAATAGCACACTAATCACAAGAGGATTTGTCACATTAAAACACCTAATTAGGGAGGCTATATGCCAACAATCTCCCCCTTTTTGATGATGACAAATCCTTCACTAAAACACCTTAGGAAAGATATAAAAGTTTAAGCATTTATGAAATAAAGCTCCCCCTCACAATAAGCATGCATTTGTGAGTTTTTAAAACGTGCAAGTTTTGAAAGTTTTAGTGCACATAATATTTCTCCCCCTTTGTCTTCATCAAAAAGACGGGGTGAAAACAACTAAGAGTAGAAGAGCAAAGACAACTCGAGTGAATAGATTTTTAAACAATGATAGAGAGAGTGTGCAAGAGTTTTAGATAAAAACGATTTTAAGAAGGTGATGCACAAAGATAGATGAGAGTAAAGGATAGAGATATTTACCAACTCCTTGATTGATACATGTTCATTTCAAATGCTTTCTAATGACACAAACGATTAGTAGCAATATAAGAAATAAAAGATTAGTAAGCATTAGAGTTTTTAAAAATTTAAACAAAGTCTCCCCCTTACAAAGTGCATAGATTTTGTTTTAATTTTGAAAAAGTTTGATTGACAATTTTAAAAAACAAGGGGTCAAGATGTATTTTTCAAAACTTTGGGGTCTAAACGCAATTTTGAAAAAATCTATTTGGGACCACAATGCAAATATCAAACTTGTTAAGAACAATGCTATAGAGAGCAAACTATAGGGACTAAGAAGCAATATCAAGAAGTACCTATAACATCAAAGATCATGTTAGCAACATAAAGATCAAATCAACAAAGATAGGCAACTAACAATCAAGATAAAAGCAAGTACCAATTGACTAAATAAAACATTTAGCATCCTAACAAATAAAGCAACGAAGCAATATCCTAGATGTCCAAAACACGGACCCATAAAAACTTAAAAGCATAAACATCCATAAAACAAGTTCTAATAAAAACACATAAGCAATTAAAGACTCAAAAACCACCAAGAAAGATTAAAAACATGAAATCAACCACCAAACACCAAGCACCAAACCACGATGAATCAACGATTATCACGAGGAGATCGGCTCCTAGATCTTCTACCATTCCCAATGTCATCGCGAATGCACGAAACATCACCTCTTATACATGAGAGCTCATTCGCAAGATTCCCAATCTTTTCTTCCAAAACCCCAAATTTACTTTCTATTTTATCTTCCAAAGCCACAAATTTACTACCTATATAATCCATAAAACGAGACATAGCACTTTCGAAACCGGATGGATTAGGAGGGTTAACATTGATGGGTTGGCTAGGAGTGGGCTCATTTGGATTTGGGTGTTCTTGATCCGGGTTATCTACTAAAATTAGAGTCTCAAGCATTGGACCATCATTGCGCTTTCTAGCTTCAAGAATACGATTACGAATAGTGACATCCGAGATACGATTAATAGTGGAGATAGGAACATATGAGTTGTTATAGATAACAAATTTCATTCTAAGGATAGTAAGATAATCAAAACTCCAAGACTTATTCATCGGTTTCACATTAGTTCCTCCAAACGAAATATCATTAGCTTCAAAGACTTTGGATAGAAAAATACCGTAAGGGACTTTATCCCGAGAGGCACGAGCGTGATTCATCCATTTGAACATAATTGCAATGATGTTTATCGGTTGTTTGGAGAAGATCAAGAATAAAAGATAAGCTTCATACGGGATAAGTTTAGCATCATGCTTATCTTTCGGAATAACGGCCGAGATAAGAAACTTGTGGGCCACGATAAATTCCGGATCAAAATTACGAATGTTCCAATTTCCATCCGCAACAACCATTCTACTAATAACGAACTCATTCACTTCATTTTGAGTAACAATATCTATATTTGAATTATCCCAACCACTTGACCAAAACCCGCTAAAACCATCCGAAGGTATATTAAATTTAGAGCATAAAGCATTCGATTTTAAACGAATAATGGTGCCCGAAACAGTTGATTTAACCGAAGTAGTAGCATGATCAAAATCAAAATTCGTATAAAAATCTTCGATTAACCCGGTTGCCAAATGACTACCCGAAAAAGCAAATATCTTATGAAATTTTTGAATTGAAAAGAGATTAAAGAGAGAATCATCACCCGAGGGAAAGGCCGAAGGGCAAATTATTCTTCCCGGTAGAACATCGAATGGCCGAAGTGGTGGTGGTGGTGGTGATGGTGACTTCGCCGGAGATGGTTCACGGTGGCGGCTTGAGGAGGCTCCGGTGGAAGACTTTTTCTTGTTGGCAATTGATTTTGTTCTAACCATGGTGGAAATTGAAGTGGGTAATGGAGTAGGAAGAGAGAGGAGTTATTTAGGTGGTGAAAGAGGGTGTTTTTGGTGGTGGAATCGGAGGGTTTTTGGCCGGAAATCGCCAAGGAGGAAGAAGGAGGAAGATGAAATGAAGAAGTGAAGAAGAATTGCAGAAAAAACGGGTTCTTAAACCTGTCAAACCCTTACGTGCGGTGTACCGCGGGATTCGTCCGGTGCACCGCACGAGTCCTCGATTTGCACAATAAAAAAATTCCCGAAACACACTCGAAACTTCCCCAAAAGACTCGGAATGATATAAAATAATTTTGAGCATCTTTGTTTTGAAAAGAGGAGCCAAGGGGAACCTAAAAACTCATATAACAGTTAATTTCACAAAAGACCCTAAGTTTTCTAAAAGTGCAAAAAGACCCTATGCAAGAATAAAGCAAAACTAAAGCATGAAAAAGGTCAAGAACTACAAGATAGCATCACAAGTTGTTAAAACACATAAAACACAATAAAAACATAAACAAAAAACACAAGAGAGGAAGGAATTTCACCGTATTTCCCTTTTATGAGGTTTGAACGTCCTTTTGCATAAAATTCCATTTTCTTGACGCTCAACACCTTCTTTGCACATTACTAAGGTACCCGAGGTGGAATGGATCCGGAAATGTTGTTAGCATTTGTTTCGATCCATATTGGTTTATCCCTTGTAGGTATTAAAGATCCACTAATAAATTGTTCATGGTAATGACACGTAGAATCATGATGACCGGTTTTACCACAATCATTGCAATAACTTCTTTTTCGAGTTAAACTATCGTGTGATGGATTTGAACAATAGGTTTGACCATTCTTCTCAATATCCAAATAGTAAGTTCCTACAAAAAGTGGAGGTCGAGTAGAAGACGAACTTCCCAAAAGATTAGATTCCATGTCGTTTACTCTACTAACGATTAAGCTATTCACGTAGAGTTAGGCTCTGATACCAATTGAAAGTCCTAGAGGGGGGGTGAATAGGATTACTAATAAGATAATGCCTAATTAAAATCTTTTGGACAATAATAAGTTTAAGAGAAAACTTCTAAGTCAACTAATATAAATCAAACACTTATAGGATCATGCAAAGAAAAGAGTAAGGTTTGATATAAAAGTATAACTAGTGAAAAACTAATCCAATATCTTAAACTACTCTAGAAGACTATATGTTAGATAACCTAGATAAACAATTCATGCTAGCATATAATCAAACATATAGAGTGCGGAAAGTAAATAGAGTAGGGATAGAAAGATACACACGATTTATAGTGGTTCGGTTTCCCTACATCCACTACCTAAGGAAGCCTCCTTAGGATTTCAAGCTTTTCACTAAGCTTCCGTGTCTCTCTTAACCGGGTCGAGAACACAATAACCTTTACAAACTCTTCGATAACACGAAGGACACACCACTTGCGTAATCACAACACAAGGACACCAAGTATACTCCCTATACTTGAATTCTCTCTTAATCTATCTATTACAAGACCTAGACTTAAGAGGATAGCAACAAAGTGTTTAAAGGTTTGCTAATTAAAGCTTGTAACTAAAACTCCTAAAGAGTGGATATGACTATAAGCTTGTATACTCCTTCTTGAGTGGATAGAATCTTGTGGCTTAATTGATTAACTCCTTGAAAGGATTAATAAGCACACTAAGATTGAATTTGACTATGTATAGCTCTTGACACCTTCTTGAATGATAGCAATTAAGCCCTTTAATGTTTGTAATTAGTTGGTGTAGTTGTAGCCTTCAAAGAGCTTCAATTTATAGCAGAAAATCGCTCCCAACGGTCATAAGGTTTGAGTCTAACGGATCTATTAATCTCCCAACGGATATATTTCTTATGACTTGGCTTTTGTGCAGAAAACCCTTCTTTGCGGTATACCGCAGCGGTGTACCGCGCTTCAGTGTTTAATTTTCTTGCTTACTGGTCGGGCTAGTCCTCTATACCGCGCCCTGGTCCGCGCTTGGTCCGGTATACCGTAGCGGTGTACCGCGCCTAGTAAACTTTGAAGGAAATGACTTTGATCAATAATTCCTCTTCATGAAAGTTGTTGTAAACATTATTCTAAGAATCCTTGAAGTTGAACACTAAGGCAAATTCTCAATAAACATAAAGATACGGTTAATAGCATTTGTAAGAGAATAAGATTCTTAAGATAATTAAGTTTAAACAACATGATAATGAAGGAGCTTTTTGATGAAAAGAGTGCAAGAAAGAATGTTAATAACAAGAGAAAATAGCACACTAATCACAAGAGGATTTGTCACATTAAAACACCTAATTAGGGAGGCTATATGCCAACAAGCTTCCATCTTGCTATCAATCTCATATTCTCAACACTCCTCTTAAATAACTTCCTATTTCAAAGTGTGTATTGAACATCTTTCACAACTATTTTCACAATATCCTCATATTTAGGATGCATCTTCTTAAACTCTTTTTTATTCCTCACATCCCAAATACAATAAGGAAAGCTAAGAAAAGTAATATTTGATATGGTATCTTTTAAGGTGTTACCATCAAACTTAAGCATAAAATCAAGCCTTTCCTCCCAAGTATTACCCGAGTTGTGCCAACTATGAAGAGCACAAATCTCCTTCCAAGCTAAATTAGTGAATTTGCAATTCACAAATGAGTGATCCCTTAATTCATGTTCTTCAAAGCAAAGGTAACACATCTTGTCCACTTCCATCCCCCACTTGCTAAGCCTATCTTTAGTGTTTAATCTATCCTTACAAATTAACCAAGCACGAAACTTGTGCTTTGGCATACTCCATTTATGCCACACCACACTATACCATTTTGTTTTCTCATTTGGACCCCTTAGGTCATACATAACATCCGAGGTCCTAAAGACTTTATCTCCCCATCTTATAGTGTCATGCTTCTCATTAAGCACCATATCTTTTACCACCTCATACACCTTTTTAAACCTAGGTGGAAATCTCCACCTCTTCCCCACATAATAGTACATCACCTTTTTGTTAATATTGTAATTACCCAATGAAATAGCATCCTTTTGTTCACAAATATCACCTATACACTTTCCTTTTATCCATCTATCATCTAACATATAAGTTCTCTTTCCATTTCCAACATCATGTATAATATATTTAAAAGCAAGGTACCTCACATTTAGCATAGCTCTCCATGTCCAAGGAAGCTTATTATCATATGTAATGCTCCATATGCTCTTGTTCCATAGCCAATTCGAGTAGACCCATTGGACCAAATATTATCTTTATATCCATACATTCTCCAAAACGCTTTGAGAATAGCAACTTGATTAATATAGAGAAGATTAGGTATGTCTAGTCCTCCATTTTTTTGACTTTGACACAAATCTTTCCAAGCCACTTTAGCACCATGAAAATCATTAGTATTACCCTTCCAAAGAAACCTACTCAAGAGTGATTCTATCTCATGAATTACTCCCATTGGAAGGATCATTACATTGCACCAATATCTAGCTTTACTTTGCAAAACACTCTTGATTAAATGTAGCCTTCCCGCAAAAGTAAGAAATCTATGCATCTACCCTTCAACACTTCCAACTATATTATTAATAAGGGTAGCACACATTAAGCTATTAGGGCCTTTTGTAGTTAAAGGAGCCCCAAGATATCTAACAGGGAGATTACCCTTCTTTACATTGAGAATACTACTCAAATCATCATGAAGGTCTTTGTTACAACCTCCCATATATAGCTCGCTCTTTTCGGGACTTATTTTAAGGCCGGAAAGTCTAGAGAAGAGATCAAGGCCTTGTTTAAGTCTCATAGCCGAGTCTTTATCACCATTAAAGAAAACTAAACAATCATCAGCAAATATAAGGTGGTTCAACTCCATTCTAGCACAATTAGGGTGATAAGTAAAAGCTTTATTATTTGCCACTTTTTCAAGAATAGAAGAGAAACCTTGCATACATATAAAAAATAGGTAAGGAGATAAAGGATCACCTTGTCTTAATCCTCTTTCTCCTTTGAAATAACCACACACACTCCCATTAATGCACAAAGAGAACATAGGTGTTGAAATACACATCTTGATCCAAGATATAAGCTTTTTATTAAATCCCATAATTTGAAGTAGTTGGAAAAGGTACCTCCAATTAATTGTATCAAAAGCCTTTTGAAGATCAATATTTAAAGTACACCTTGGACTCATTTCCTTCCTATCATAACCTGCCACAACACTTTGAGCAACCAATATATTATCCGAAATACTTCTTCCTCCCACAAAAGCAGCTTGATTATTAGATATAAGCTCCTCAAGGCTTTTCTTCATCCTATTAGCAATGATTTTAGATATAGCTTTATAGAGGATATTACAACAAGCAATGGGCCTAAAACTCTTCACTGAAGTGGGGTTTTTAACCTTAGGAATAAGAACAAGATTAGTAGCATTAATTTGCTTCAAAATTTGTCTATTTTTTGAATGTTTCCTTTATAGCATTACAAACATCCTCCCCAATAATATTCCAAGTAGCTTTGAAGAAAGCACTATTAAAACCATCTGGGCCAGGAGCCTCTGAGATATCAATAGAGAAAATAGCTTCTTTAATCTCCTTACTAGTAATGTCTTTCACCATTTCTTTTGCATCTTCATTAGTAATAGCTCTATCAACAAGATTATTTAAACAACTAGAGCTAACACTTTCTTCATAAACATCCTTAGTACCAATTAAACTAGTGTAGTACTTGATAAATTCACCATGAATAGCCTCATCTTCAACAACAATATCACCATTTTCAGTCACAATAGAGGCAACTCGGTTTTGAGTGATTCTAGCCTTAATGCTCTTGTGATAAAGGGTAGTACTACAATCACCTTTTTGCGCCCAAGTAATTCCAGATTTTTGCTTTAGAATCTCCTCTTGAATATTAAGAAGATGCATAAGTTTATCCCTAAGCTCCTTCTCAATAGTAAGCATAGATTGATCACCATTCATAAGCATAATTTGTACCTTCTCAAGCTCCTCTTTAAGCTCCATTATTTCTTTAGTAGAGTGATGAAAATATTTTCTATTGAAAATCTTCAAAGCTTTCTTTACTTCCTTCAATTTATTCACCACTTTATACATCATACTCCCTTTAACTTCATATTTCCACACCTTTTCAATCAAAGGCAGAAACTCATCATGATCAATCCAAACATTAAAAAAATTTAAAAGATGAAGGTTTAGTTTTTGAACTCCCCTGAATTTTGAGGATAAGATTAGAGTGATCTGAAATTCCAGGAGCTTCAATCATCAAATGAGACTTGAAACAAGTGAACCAACCATCATTTATAAAAATTGTCAATTTTACTAGATATAAACCCTTCTATTCTTCTATTAGTCCAAGTGTAATAACACCCTTGGCTAGGATGTTCAACCATCCCATTATCCTTAATACAATCGACAAATTCATGAGAACTCTTATGAAGGCTAGTGCAACCCATTCTTTCATCAACTTTAGTAATTTCATTATAATCCCCACACCAACCAAGTGTTTCCCTAAGAAACACCCTTTTATCATCATCATTTTCCGCATATACCATCACACAATTAAATGTTTTTTATTATATATATCATGTACCTCAAGGAAGATGGCTTGGCTCGTTGAATTAAGACACTTAACATCCAAAACATTCTTATTCCACTTTACACATATTCTCCCTCTTTCATCCTTATCATGATTAGTTATTGTACCCCAATTATTCAAATAAGTGTTGTGAAATTTATTGTAGCTTTGTAGGGTCATTTTAGTCTCCAATAAACCAACTAGATCAACTTTTTTATCTTGTACAACATGAATAACTTCTTTTTGTTTTAGGTTACGATTCAAACCTCTTACATTCCAAGAGCTAATTATCATTTAAATTCGGAGGTTCTCTTTCACTATGGGTACTTCCCACAAACCTATTCAAAGCCTCTTCAAGGTTTTCATTAGCCACATTTAAAGCACAAAAGGAGTTACTTAACTCCCCTACAAAAATATTAGAATTGTAAGCACCTTCTCTAGGTGTGCTAGGGGTTATTTCTTTCCCCTTTGCACTACTACTTCCCACATTTTGAGGTGGAGGTGTATTTATGTTTTTGGTGTTAGGAATATGAACTTCATCGTCCTTCTTTTCCTTTTGCTTTCTTTGCACTACCCTCCATTCTTCAACCCTCAAAGCCTCAAATTTCAAAGCCTCAAAGTTCATGATCTTAACCTCCTTCGGAATCCAAATTTCCTACTCTTCTTGTAAGTCCCCTCCCTGGTTTGATGAAGCCCCCAAATTTTACAAAAGTTTTCTTTTTTTAACCCCACTTAAAATTTGAGGATATTACATTTTTCCCCTCTAACAAAAAGTTTCGTCCTCGAAACTTAATGTACAAGGTTCGAAATCCTAAATAAAAAAAATTCCAAATGATTTGTATATAATTTATTACGACTCATAAAAGCAATTAAAAGAAAATAATGGTGCGAGTGTAAGTGCGGTACAGGGGCTGAATAATAAAAGTAAGTTAGGGGCAGAAGTGAACAGGGTACTTGAGGGGCTGGTTGGCCACAAAATTCTGCAGCAGCGAACCTTACAGCTGCTGGTGCAAGAAATCACGGGCTAACTTTAGGAGATGCGGCTGACTTAATTACTGGATGATCCGGGGCCGAAATCAGGAGTTCCGGTTGATGGTGGAGAGGGAGTTGAGTCAAGGTGTTAAGTTGGTAAACTGTTATTATGCGTCACATCTACCGTGTTTGATTAAATCACAATGTGTATAGCCCAAAAAAATTGGGCTTGGGAGAAGAAAAGGATGCAGCTTTACACGAGCCAGATATTCTGGAACAATCTCGAAATGCTAGTAACAAGAGGTCAAGGATTGAAGATCAACCAAACAATGATCAGTTAATTTTACTTAACGAGGTACATAGATGGGACAGTATAGTTGACGATTTATGTAATACTAACCGTGAAGATATCAAAAAAAGCGACAGCAAAGATAAATCTTCTTAAACACGAGCTCTTTAAAAAAGAAAGTCTTGTCACATGTTACAAAGAAACGTTAGAAGAAATGAGTAAAGTACTCGCGAAATACAAACAACGAGAGGTTAAAGATGGAGTAAATGAAGGGCGTACTAGTAAAACTAGGCTAAAGATTAGAAACTAACAAAACATAAAAAAAATAATTATAAACATTGATATCCTCCATATATACAGACAAATAACGTAGCATAAACTATTGTATGGACTATAATTAATTGTAATATAGACTGCTTAAGATGTGAGATAACAAAATATAACCCCACCTTTTCAAAAAAATAGCAAATACACCCATGGGCAATTTGTCCTATCAAACACGCACGTACACACAATATATATAATTACTTGAAATAGAAAACATTCAAAGAATACCAAAGAGAACATTTGAGGTCGAAAGCTTGGAAAAATATAAGATAATTTAGAATATGAATTACTGTGACTATCTTCAAACTCCGAATCTTGTAATGAGGAGATGATCACAAATTAGGTAACTAATGTAGAAAAAGGTTTGACATGGCCTTAAAACAGAGAAAAGAAGAAGATAGATATACTAATATATTGATTAAAACATCGTAGGAACCAAAAAAAACTAGGTTAATCAAAAATATAATATTCAATCAGCAAAGTAGTGAACTTATTATTACTATTATCGTTATTTACTTAATATATTAGATATATGGATAACATATGATAAAAGGTGAACTAAAACTTTATGATCACAGACATACATACTACTTGACTAACTCTGTTTACAGGGAACAACCCCAAGAAACGTATGACTCACTTAACCATATTAATGAAGTTTTTAAATTTAACTTACAATTGGACATGTAAGAGAATTACTAAAATTAGAATGATAAAACTATCTCAATATTAATTCAGAGCTTAGCCTCATATTGTTAAGAAATACCAGGTGCATGCGGAAGGAATCCTAGTTATACTAGTAACAATCATGTACCATATTTCTAAGAACAAAGGATACATAAAATACCACAAAAAAAAAAAAAAAATCCCCTGAAACACACAAAAGTATTCCTTAAACTAGACCAAGAACTAGGCTCTTGTCAAACTTTTAAAATTCAGATATCACGGATCTTATTATTAACCAACAATTAAGCTATAAACTTATTTTCGTAAAAATATAATATGTTAGAATTAATAACATATATGCAAATCAAATACACTATATATAAAAGTTTCTAACCTGATGGATTCCAGAAATTGAGCAAATCTAAATTGCCACACTATGGTTTGCTTCTGAGAAGACAACCAAGGGATACAGAAATACTTATATGAAAAATTAAATAGGCAACAGGAGACGCCAGGGTTGAGCACCATGAAGCCAAAAGAGACGTCGTATCTTGCGGAAAAGTCCGAGAAAATCCGCTCTGACACCACTTTGTCACGCCCTAAGATTTACAAAGTTAAACCTCGGGACAAGACTGCCGCAAGCCTCGGATTAATATTCTTAAGCTTGGAAGGCCACAATTTACTTACATAGCATTTTAAATTTATCTATCTTATTAAATTAATTCAATTCATCCTTGTTCATAACTTTACATATCCTTTCAAAAACCTTCATAATAGTATACAAATAAACTTATCAAAATAAATCAATTTATGCACAAGCGATCAACTCCGAAACTAGAGCTCGTAAACCAATCAATCTTTCATGAGATTTCTATATTGAGATCTTGCTTTTTCCCATGCTCTGAAAACACTAAAAAGTCAATAATAATAATAATAATAATAATAAACAGTCGGTCGCAAGTTGTGTTTGCATATAACCCTTACATATCCGGTCAAAAACTGCATTTAACCCGTGCAGCGGCGGTCAAAAACTAAGTAACAAGCCGTCACCGAGCAATAGGTACACCAATCGCATAACCTATGCAATGACCTCTTACAACTATACTATCCAAAAATAACATATTTTCATATTAGAGTTTTTTCCTTATGAATTGAACAAAAAACAACAACAGAAAAGACTTTAATATTAATGAACATGACTATTTAGGAATGAAAAATCTTGAATAAGAGAAGTTTTACTTTCAAATGACATATTCCAAAATAAAAGCAATAATACACGCTCAAGAATGACTCTTGAAAAATTAGACAGTTAGACAAAAAAATGATTATGCAACAGAGTAAGATAAAAATGAAATACATATCTTTAGTTTCATTGCAAATACAATGAAATGAAATATAAGATAATTTTACAGTAATAGAAGTTGGAGCATCATAAAAATTAAAAGGATGAATAAAAAGTAATGAATAATTAAAACTTACCTTCCCTCAAAGCCTCAAAGTTCATGATCTTAACCTCTTTCGGAATCCAAATTTCCTACTCTTCTTGTAAGTCCCCTCCCTGTTTTGATGAAGCCCCCAAATTTTATAAAGGTTTTTTTTTTGACCCACTTAAATTTTGAGGATATTACACAAAGATGGCATGTTCAACCTCACCAGTCCTGCTCCTTTCCTCTGCAATAGTTGAACTTGCTTTTAATTAACTAACACTTGATGTTGGAAAATAAGCGTTTGTTATATCTAAAGCCTCTTAAAATTGTTTACCTAGTTTGATATTCAACAACAACAAAAAAATTCATTTTAACATCCCATCCCAAATATTGCCAAGTAAACTTCTTCTGTAAAGAAGGTTCATAGGAAGCTAATAGAAAAACGAACAAAATTGATTGGGTTGCATACCTACTTAGACATTGATTATGGTTGATTAAGAAAGAATAAGGAAGCTGCGTTTGAGCGGCCCTTATCTAATTCTAGTTCTAATGAATAATTTTTTATGTTTTGTGTTTAGATAATTCAAGCTTAGTAACTAGTTTATTGGTTGCAAAGGCTTGTTCGTCTTTCACCTATTATAACTAGTTGGTAACAGTAAAATTTTATTTTAGATAGACTATCAATCCCTTTAAAGCCTCTTAAAAAAAAGTTTGATATTCAATAATATTCATTTTGACATTCCATCCTTAGCCACGTAAACTTCTTCTGTAAAGGTTCACAGGATTTTTTTCTTTTACATTTTAAAAGTCTAAGCCACAAACATAATGGTGTGTTACAAAACCATCTAAGAATTTCCTTCGGTTTCAGTGTTGCAAATTCATACACGTTGCATATAGCTGCAAAGCCATTTCATATATAAAGATTAGCGTGATTCACCAGAACGTCTATGCATCTAGACAAAACATTCAAATCTGAGGGGTTTTAATATTGCAAAATCTGATTGGAACATCTTATAAATCACAACAATTGGAAAATTAAAGCCACCAAACAATAAGACAAGAACAAATGAAGATGAAAACGTAGAATAATAATAATAAACTCAAAATACTGCAAACTTCAAAAGTGATCTCAAGAAACAGATAAGTGAATTATTATTCTAAAATTCAAATAACTAACAGGAAAATCAAGGACAGACTAAAAGACTAATAGATGCTTTGCATATCAATAAGGCAAACCATCCGCTAAAGTAACTTTTATTTCAGAGAAATTAAGCTTTCCCGATAAACCATGATGGCAGTAAAATCCGAATCACCTTGTATACCTACAGCAGTAATTCCACGAGTATCAATCATTTCACGAGAAGTATCAAGGGCACACGAGACCAGTTCTTTATTGCGTTCAAAAAGTATGGCTTTATCATTCCATAGAAAATGACAAAAGTCAACTTCAGCAGGAAGTTGATTTACATCAATCGTGTATTGTTTTTTCCAAGATTTTGCCATGCCATATTCGTGCATTATCCATAAGTCAACAAATTTTTCAACATGAAAGTACTTAAATATAGCAAGAGAATCTTTTAAGACGGTAAGAGTAATCTCATATGCACTGAGACTATAATTTGGAAGTTCTATATCTCGAATCACTTCAGTATTCACATCGAAACACAAGAGAAAAAAATCTTCCCCCCTTCCCCAGGCAATCCAATGCAGCACTCCGTTGAATTGTAATCCATGCAAAACATTATTACTATGTATAAATTCATATTTCAAATCATTGTGAATTTGCCTCCACAAATTAGTACTCAAATTGTATATTTCATATCTAATAGTGCTACATGAATAATCTTCCGAATCCATGATTGTAAATGTAACAACCTTGTAATCATTCATGTAGGAATCAAACCCTAATCCAAAACTTAAAGTACCAAATTCCCAGTCGTCAGGGCAAGAAAAAGGGTGTGTAGGAAGCACTTTAAATTCCCTCGTTGACGGATTACATAACATCATGGTTTTCCCATTTGATAAACAAAGCAATCCGTTACATGTTCCGGAAATTTCAAAGGGATTATCAAAGTGAGGAATCTCCAAAGGTGGTAGAATCTCTCTGAATGATTTATTAGAATGAAAAGACAACCCTCTTGTACCTCCATTAAAGTCCCTCCTCTTTATTAAGATGCACTCGTTACTTTGGGTGGAGTTATGATGTTTGAGATGCTTGTTAACAAAATTAGGGTTTTTTATAAGACGATCCCAAGAATTACAAACGCACCTGAAACGCGATAATGATTTGACAGGCAACTTCACTAATATTATTGTTATTATATCTTCGGGTAGAAACAAACTCTTCTTCGCTTTCTTTTCCATTTTGTGAGCTCGTTGAGACACTGCTACATTAATGAAAAGCGTTATGTACTTCTTTCTTTCTCTCGAAGGGTTTTAGTAAAATATAACAACTTATAATAGAGTGTTTTTATATACTTTTGATCATATAATATTGTGTAATTTAAATAGAGATTTAGTAATTTATTTTAATTTAACTAGAAATTAATTCATTAATTAATGTACTTATAAATTAATAGTCAGAAAGATATGTTAGTAGAATTAATTTTCATTTAAATGTAAAATAATATTAACTTTTTATTTAAATCAATAGTAAAAAAGTTAGGTTAGTATGGTAAAATATTTTTTATTTTATAATTTAAATGAAAAAAATTGTAATTTAAATGGAAAAAGAAATTTAAATGTCAAGAGTTGAGAACTAATTTCTTTTTTAATAATTTAATTGAAAATTATCCCTTTTTTATTTTGATAATTACCTTTTTAAATTTTTTCTTTTTTCATCTTCTTTGAAGTACTCCAAACGTAATAAAACTCTATCCGAGTAGTCCAATACTATTAAAACTCTGGTTTATACTTATTTAACTTATATTAAACACCTATGACATACATATTGGTTGATAGTCAAACTCAACACAGACTTCAATGGATAATCTCGCATTTTCTTACACAGATGAAGCATTAATTCACTTAGCTATAGAAAGAGCCACTAAAGGACCATTATCAAAACTACCCCATGGCTTCAAAGAGTGTGATGTTTACATGACCGACCCTAAGGATTTATTTAAAGAACATGTAGAAAAAGGAGTTGTCTATGTCATCACAAAGTTGAAGGAGCGAAATCAAGAAGTTCTTATTCATAAAGTTGCAGAAAAGGGTAATTGGAGTCAAACCCTAGACATTATAAATTTTTGCAACAAAGAAAATAGGATTATTGGGTGCAGAAAAAGCTTTGAATATCATCCTAATGGGTTAAGGAATGATTGTTATCACATGGAAGAGTACAGTTCCTATAGTTCTACGGAAAACCTTGCACAATTAGTATGTATAATTACCTAGATACAGTAATTATGATTTTCCTTGTATTTTGTGGTATTTTGATGATGATATGATCTTTTTAAATATTAATCCTATGTTACGAACATTTTGTAGTTCGAGGATTACGTGGTATGTAAGATTCAGAAGTATTTAAATCCTATAAGAACAAAGAAGAATGATGGTACAATGTTGGGAATATTGACTTCAGATTTAAGAGGCGCAGTATCATCTTCTGATGGTAGGAACCGTGGACCTTTTCTCAGGAGTCAGACACGAGGATTGACAATTCCATCATCATCAACAAATATTCAACGTGAAGCATCAACTTCTAATGAATGGTCTGAAAAGATGATACTTAAACCAGAAAATCCTTTAGAAAACATTAATATGGATATGGATGCAGAAGTAGAGATGCTGAATAATCCTATGGCTATATGGTATCTTGAAGATATGATTCCTAAAAAGATGTAATTGGACTGAATGCTGTTTTGCCAATGTTTTACTTTTTGTTGCTTTATTTATTTTTCATAAATGATTTCATTATTGACAATCTAATTTATTTTAGACGAGGTTATTAATTAATAGGATTAATGCTCAAAAAACTTCAAGTTAGAATTAATTCTTTTTTACTTCAACCATCATTCTTTTATTTATAAAGACCACATATATTTTGATTTTTCCTTTTCTTTTCTATAAAAAAAAGTCGATTGAGTTACGCGAAATTTTCCATTGAGTTAGAGGAAACTTTTCAAAACTCAAATTTTAAGTTTTAGAAAGTTTTTCACAATTCACTACAGTTTTTTTAAAAAGACAATGTCTTTTATGGATAAGAATGTAAGGTGGCAGACGCCTATTAGGCATTAACCTGTTTTAATATTATAAGAACCGTTCATTTAACATACTTCCTCTCGTAACATATTAATATAGGATGATCTAATATTTATAATCCATCAATTTTGGTAAAAAAAAAAATCAATTCAAACAAATATCTATAATATCCTTTTTAAACAAATTATTCAATAGAAAATATTTATTTTCTATATTTAAAAAAATTCATATTACAAAATTTTAAATCAAATCATTTCTTGAATTGTCAAACCTAAATGTGCATACAAACAAAATAAAACAATTAAAAAATTAGGGGTTAAAAGTATAAATAAAATATAATGGGTTGAGAGTACAATAAAAGTCGGGCGACACTGCAAAAACCGTGCAAAAACAATAGGGTGACACCAATAAAATCGTGGGTTGAGACAACAAAATCGTGAATTGACCATGCATAATAAACGTAGTTGGTTGACTGTACAATATAAATGGGGTGATGATAAAAATAGTGGGTTGACAGTACTCTTAAAATATTCACATAAACACGTTTTCACAATACCCTAAAACACTTCAAAATAAAATTATAATTTTTATAAGATAAAAAAATGGACAACCGGAAATGTTGAAATATTGCTTAACACAAAAAACACTGAAAAACAATGAAACATGAAATATAAAAGTTTTTTTAAAAAGTTTCAACGGTAAAAATTAGTTTTTAGTGTAATTTGGGTTCTTCGACTGTTGATGGTGGAGAAGGGTTCCCAAGTGGTAGCGGCTGATGGTAGTGGTGACTGGTTTCCCAATAGCGGCAACTTTCTTGTACAAAAGAGCGGCTTGGTGGCCAAGTCAAATTAATGATAGTGGAGATTGATTCCCTTGTGACGGTGGGGTAGAGATACTTTTTTTCTTTTTTGTTCTTAGCATTCAATGCGAAGAGATATAAGTTTAGGGTTTATTTTTCAATGTTTACTTTTTATTTTTTTATTTTATGTTTTATTGTTTTTCAAGGTTTGATTTTTTTCTTTTTCTTTTGTTTTATTTTCATTGTTTTTAAATGTTGATTTTTTCTTTTTTATTTTAAAATTTATGCTTGTAATATATAAGATAATGTTTACTTCATTAATTATAATTAGTGATAGATATGATAACATATAAAAAATTTAGACTTTTTAGGAGAACAAAAAACTTAACTTCATATAGGTTGAGTTTTAGGTATTTGGTTTTTATAACCACCCTCTTTTTCTGTATTTTTTGTGTAATCAAAGGTTGGAAATTAAAAGAAATTCTAATCTTATTTGGATTTTTGGAAAAGAACTTTGGACTTTGGGTGTTCGAATCTTTGAAAAAATAATATAAAATATTATGTTATTTGGAAAAATTTAAAAACTGCTTTTATAATATTATTATTTTATTTTATTAAAAAAATTAAAAAGTGATTTCATAAAATATTATATTATTATATTAGAGATATTAAAAAGGTATTTTTTATATGGTAGTCAACCGTTATAACTCCATGTGTTAAGACCTTAGCCACGTTGGTCAAAATATCCACATTCATTATGAACCACAAGACCAATAGACGTCTAGATTCATTAGTCAGGATGAACTACGAGGCCAAAAGTTGCCCAAGTTCATTATTCCGCCAAAAAAATTCTATAACCACCAAGGTTTAAATGCATTAATTGGGCAATTTTTTGTCTCCCATTAATGGCATTTAGTGTTTTCTCTCATTCTCACCTATTCTCTTAGCTCATTTGCAAGGATGAAAAAAAAAGAATTATCTCTCACTAGAATGCTCAAATTCTTCATTCTTCTTTAAACATTTTTTAGCAATAAAGTAGTGAAAAAATGAGTGGAAAATGTAAAAATTCAAAAAAAAAAAAAAAACTCTCTTCTTCATGATTAGTAAAAATATTTCATGACATAGAGTTTAGAGTAATAGAGTGATACGCTTGTTAAACATACCAGTATTTCCAAAATATATTTTGTAACGCTACACATTTTGAGTATTTGTATCTATGTTTCTATTCTGAAATTTCGTGTACGCTCTATTTATCCAATTTCTTGTAATAGTTGTAGTATTATATATAGTGGAATATATTTTTATTAGACCCATTTTTGTGTTATCAATGATATTATTCATTTTTACCAACAAATTTAAAGAGATAAATTTAATATTACTGACTGTAAAATGGTTTTTTCTATTTCGGCGGTTGCTTCATCCTTGAACGCAAAATCCAATCCCGACTTGACCATGTTGGAGCCTTACAATGGTTACAACTACAAATGCTCGGCACAAAAGTTACTGATATGCCTTGAACAATATGAACTAGGTCTTGCTGCTCTCGAGGTACTCCTCGCCATTGAGGCAAATGGAAAATTTACCAAAGAACAACAAGCTAGGCTTCTACTTCTCAAAGTTGGGTTCAAGAAAGCTAATTAAGTAGTTAAGGGATGGATATTGAATAATGTGACGAACCCCACTTTTGACTTGGTTGTCATTGAGTAGTCTGCGAAGACTATCTCGGAAACGCTTTAGAAAAGGCATGGGGTGATAATTCCAATAAGAAGAAATACGTCACCAAAAATGGCCAACAAGATCTAATTAGTCCCATACAAGTCACAAAAATAAACCGACTCAAGGATAATTCCTTAATTTTCCACCTTTAAATAAAAGTTTAGATTACTTTGACCCCTACTCCCTTGTACAACCACTTTTTTACTCTTGTTGCACTAAATATCATTAAAAAATGTGCCTATATATCAGTTGGATATGAAATCTATGCTTGAATGAAGATCTAGATGAAGAGATCTATATGGTGCAACTTGAAGGGTTGGTGGTTTCGGGTCAAGGTATAAAGTATAAAAACTTAGGAAATCGGTTTATGTCTTTAAGCGGACATCTTGCTAATGAAATAGTACCTTAATAAAATATGGACTCGTAAGTAATAGTTCTGGCCCGTGTGTTTACTTTAAAGTAATGAGATCATATTGTGTTACACTTTTGTCAATATGTGTATGACATGTGCATCTTTTGGTACTTTTATTCAAGGGACAAACTGCTTTCAATCTTCTATTTGTGACTAAAAGATATGGGGGAAGTTGATCCTAAGGGTAAAATTCATTAGATACAATAATAGGACTTACCTTAGTTAGTCTCACGATGTTGGAAATACTTGACTCTTTTGATGTAGTGGTTGGTAAACTCCTTATAATACTAGTATTCATGCATAAGATAATTGTGGATGGGTGTATCCCTTAGTGAATATGCAATAATTATAAGGAATGTGAAGTTCTTAATGAACACTACTCAACCTGGTTTTGTCTATATTGTAAAGAGACTCAAGTGGTGACCGATGGGTCTTTTTTTGTCATTTGATAAAGTATGGGAGAGTTACTATTGATCTAGGTATGTATTTTAACAAGTTTCCTGCAGCTCTTGAAGGATTTTTGTAATGCAAATTGGGTCCCAAACAATGATGAATCTCAGAAGAAAGTGCTATATCATTGAATTCCCCTTACTAGACTTGTATATCACAAACCTTCATGGAGTCTGAGTTCATATCACTAGAGTTGGCAGGACAAAAAGATGAATGGTTGAGAAGTCTTCTATCTGATGTGCCACATGTGAATAAAGTGTCACACAAGTGCACACACATTGTGGTTCGTAACCAGTGATCAGATTCGCTCATAATAGCGTCCATAATAGTGTCACACAAGTGCTCACACATTGTGGTTCATAACCAGTAACCAATAGACGTCCATGTTCATTGGTTAGGATGAACTACAAGGCCAAAAGACGTTCAAATTCATTATTCAGCCACAAATACTCTGTAGCTAACAGGCTTAATGTATTAATTGGATAGTCTTTTGCCTCCCATTAATTGATGATATTTAGTGTTTTATCTTTTTGTCACCTATATAATTCCTTAGCTTATTTGCAAAGATGATTAGGATGCTCAAATTTTTCATTCTTCTTTAAACATTTTTTAGTAATAAAGTAGTGAAAATATTAGAATGGAAGAACTAAAAATATTAGTAGATGAAAAGTGCCAGGGGTTTGAGAAGGTGGTGGAGGTGGTGATTTGGTAATTGGAAGGGAAGGTCACGAAGTGGAGCCATAGGAGATGAAAAGGTGGATAAAGAGGGTGATTGGGTTTTGTATTGATTTTTTGTTTATAAAATTAGAAACTTTTTATGATATACATTTGTTATATGATTGTTTTTTAAAGTGATATAGTCAAAAAGTCAAAAATAAAAAATAATATTAATACGAATTATAATTAGAAGAAGGAATATTGATTTCTAGATTTATTTAAAAATTATTTCTAAAATTAAATTGTTAATTTATTTTATTTTTTTGATTCAACATTAATTTAGGGCTAATGTTCAATAAACCCCTGCAGCCTTGTCCACTATCCTGTAAAAGGCACTATCTTTTTACCCTCCTAAGATATCTAGACTTCGCTTCTAACACTCAAAATCTGAGTTCTAAGAATTTTTTCATAACTCAAAATACTCTTTTTATAGGCAAAAAAGGAAAGAATAAAATGTACGGTGTCTTTTATGGGTAAAAAATAATGGCAACTGTGAGAGGAAATTAATTCTAACTTAGAGGTTCTTTGGGCATTAATCCTTTAATTTATTTAAATTTATCCTACCATGTTTTTTAAGGGTTAATGCTCAATAAGCCCCTACAGCCTTATCCACTACCCGTAAAAGACACTGTCTTTTTAAAGAATAGTGAGTTATGAGAAGTTTCCCAAAACTCAAAATTTGAGTTCTAGAAAGCTTCTCATAACTCACAAAAATTGAGTTTTGGGAAGCTTCCCATAACTCAAACGACTTTTTTATGGGCAAAAAAATGAAAAAGCCAAATGTATGGTGCCTTTTATGGGCAAAAGAATGATGGTTGGGGTGAGGGGGAATTAATTCTAACTAGAGGTGTTTCTTGGTCATTAATCTTTTTTTAATTATACAATGTTAAAGATATATTTAGTAGTATATTTTATTATAATACTAGGTAAATCCCGTGTCTGAAAACAATGAACAAATATAGTAACCATTTGTTTTAATTTTTAATCATTTACTTGTTTTGTGATAAAATAGAGGGTATTTCGTATAGTTTAGGGACATTGTCCAATTCACTAAAAAAATACATTAACCCCAACCCCTTAATCCACCTACCAAAATTCCTATCTCCCTCACACGTGTCGAATATCTCACAATCGAACTATATATTCATACAATAAAAATCCAATCACAAAGAAACTTTCTCACGTATAATATTTAATTGATTCATATAAGTTTGATATATAGAATATCAAATAAAGAACAACCAAACAATCATCCACTCCCATGTCTCATAGAGTTACATTATCTCAGTTTGGCAAGTTAACATGGTATCAGAGCTCCAGGTACTTGAGGTCCTTGGTTCGAGTCTCTCTACCGCCATCCACATCGATATATCCACGCGAATTGTTTAGATCAATCCATCTCCTCTACGTGCATTGCTTAGATCAATCCATCTCTTCTACTAAGCATGCACGTCTTATCTAAGCATGCACGTGAGGGGGCGTGTTAGAGTATAAATCTTCTATAACCTGTTTTTCTCCTTCTATCAGTTTGAACTTTTAGTTGAGTTTGGCAGTTTAACACGTATAGTACAGTATGAGAGACTTTTTTTTAGTATAAATTGGGATGAGTATTAAAAACAGAAAACAATGTATAACTGGATATTGAATTTATATGTCATGCTAAATTAAAATAAGAAACTGGTTTACACAATTAATATTAGAGTTCAAATCTTTTAATAAAAATACAATATAATACAAATAGTTTTTTTACCTAGGTTAACGGTTTTAACTACAGTTATATTTTGTAAAACCATAACCTAATGGTTTTAACCACAGATACATAATCGAATTTTAATCGTTTCGTTTATCTATCGGTTTTGGTTTTAAACCCGAACCGTTGTCATCCTTAATTACATTTAATATTTTTATAACGGTTACTAATATCCTTAATAACAATAGTGCCTTGAGTAACCTCAACAAAAGTTTATGTTATTTTATACCCAAGTACACTAATCCTGATATGATAGTTTAGTATTAGGGATGGCAATGGTTATGGTTTAAAACAAAATTTGGTGAACATTTAAATCGATAAAAAATCGATTATGCAACCATGGATTAAACCGTTAGGTTATGATTTTGAAAAGTGTAACCGATGAATCCGTTAGGTTATGGTTTTAGATAAAAATAAAAGAATCGAAATTGGTTTAATATCATCAATTTTTGTATATTTTAAAATAATATAGATAAAAAGTATTTTCATATCTCAAAATTAAAATCTAAATATTAAATATAACAAAAAAATAACAAATATATTATTTAATTAAGGATCAACATAATATTTTATATATTTTGGATTTTTTTGTATTTGTGATCTTGTTTTAAGAATTTCTAATATATTTATAGAGTTACAGTTTGGTTATGGTTAAAATCCAAAAATCCGCTTAAAACCCCAAATCCGAATTATTCAGTTATGGTTTTGAAAGTAAGTCTGATGGTTAAATCTGTTAGGGTTTGGTTTTTGATAAATTAAATGGTTATTGACATGGTTTTGGATTTTTTTTTGCAAAAATTTGATCTGTTGCCATCCCTATTTCCTGTAGACCAGCCAGCTATTCTAATGTCCATTATAAAGTGATTGCAAAGATCTCTGTTTTGAGATTGCAATCTGTCATGGAAATTATGGTGGATAATACTCAAACTACTTTCATCCTAGTAGATCAGTTTTTGAAAAATATGCGTATAGCCTATGAGGCTAGTAATTTTTTACAAATAAAATATCATCTAAAACATAGTATGCAACCATTATAGGTGACATAGCTAAAACTATTGATCATATTAATAAAATTTTATCTTTATCTTCTTAAGAAGCAAGGTTTTTTTGACACTTGGACGAACTAGATTAAAATTTTGTTACTAGTGCCACTTATGAAGTTCAAATTAATGGAACGATACGCCCTATTTTCAATACCTTTAAAGTATTGAGAGAAGTGGATCCCTTGTCTCCTTTACTCTTTTGTCTTGTCACATAGGCTCTATCTACCCTTAATTATGAAGCTATCGAAATCCAATGTCTTAAAATATCTAGAAATTTTCCTAGCATTTCACACAACTTTTTGCTAATAATAGTCTCGTTTTCTTAGAGGATAGTCATGAGATTTTTGCTATCTTTCAGTATTTAATTCATAAATATGGCTTTACTACTGGTCAACAAATTAACCTCAACAAAAGAGAAATTTTTATTTAGCAGTGTTGAAGTAAATAATTCTTTGTCTTATCTTTTAAGAATGCAAAAACTTGTCATCTTAAGAAAATATCTTGGTATTCTCTCTTCTTGGGGAAGATCCAAGGTCAAAGGATTAGAATAACTTATTATTAATGTTTTATCTAGAATGGAGTCTTGGCACAAAAGAACTACCTAGTAGTGGCAAAGAAATGCTAATTGAATCCATCATCAAATCTATTCCTAATCACATTATGTAAGTCTTTCCCATCCATAAAAAAGTCACTAACCATCTTGTCTCTCTGGCCAATGATGTTTTTTGAATAATAATGGGCATTCGAGGACCCGAAATACACTTTTAAAAACAAAATCGGTTTGTGGCCTAAGATTTAGAGATTTTCAGTTTTCAAACTTGGAACTTTTGCCTTCCATTGCTTGGAAGTTGTTAATTAAACCTGAATATTTACTTTTCCAAATTCTCAATGGCAAGAATTTTCCGAACTGTGACTTCCTACAAGCAAAGGTTAGAAATAATTTCTCTTGGGGCTTGAAAAGTTTGATTGTTGATATAGATATAATTTCATCTAATATTTTTTGGAATATTGGTAATGGACAAAGTGTTGACATATGAGAATTCTATTGGATACCTGGTAATCCATCATTAACCAAATCTTTTGGGGATGTTCTTGATTTAATTGGTTAACTTCTTGATGGAGATGGTTCTACATGGAACTTTGGAAAACTTAATATGTACTTTACTCCATAAATTACAATAAATATATGTCATATACGTATAGCTTCCAATAACTGTGTTGATTCCCCTATTTTGCTAGACGTTGCTTCAAGGGGTGTTAACCTTAGGAAAGCTCATTTGGTTGGATACTAAAATGAATTTGGCTCTAAAGGCACATCTAGATTCACCCCTAATATAGTTTGGAAAATCATTTAAAATTTAAATGTTTTACCCAAAATTAAAAACTTTATGTTGAAGGCTTGCAGAAATAACACTCTTAATAATGATAATAGATATAAAAGGAAGAGCGCTAAGAGCTCTAAGGGTGACATTTGTGGTAGAGATCCTAAAATCAGTGAATATGTATTATTTCATTGTGATTGGGCTAGGTCCGTTTGAATTGCTTCAACCCTTAATTTTATCTTCTTAAGTGGTAAAACATACATAATTGATTATTAGCTAGATCAGTCGATTGATCACACTATCACTGGTGCTCACAAGGAGGAAAAAATTGGTGGTTTTACAACCAGTATTGCATGGAACATTTGGAAAGAAATACGTAAGTTTATATCGGTAGAAGATTCCCCTAACCCTTTAAAACAATTACTAAAGCCCTTAAAACCTATGGTGATCACTTATTACCTAATAAGAAAGAATCTGAGGTTAATGATACAAATATTAATATGATTAACTCAATCGTGTCTCATGTTGGTACCACTCTTAATGATAATCCAATTGATACAATTGATGCTCATGTAGTTTCTTGGGTTCCCCCTAGTTTTTGGATCCATAAAATTAACTCTAATGATACTTGGGATGAAAATACTAACTTAGTTGGTATTTTGTCTATTCTCATCATGCATGTCGTATATTGGATGGTGATGTATCTTGTGTGAAAGCTTTATCACCATCGAGTCAAATGTAAAGGGAGTAATGCAAACTTGTAGAATGACAACTTTTTATCCTAAACACATTATCACTATCGAGAATGACTGCTCTACTTTGATCAAACCTCTTTTGTGTAATAATTTAAAACCATCGCACAACATTATTATTTTGGTGAATGATATTTGTAGTAGTATTCGAGAAAAAAATACAAATCATCGGTGTCAAAAAAAGCTCTATGGCTCTTTGTTTCGTCTTTGAATGTTATCTCATCTCCCAATTAGCTAAATTATTACTAGATGATCTCAATGCTTCCGGCATTTGTTAGACTTTGTATTTTTGGTGATACAGAATGAAATTTCTTTTTGAATTAACAAAAGAAAAATTTAATACACTTTTCATTTAATTTTAATATAATTATTATATATTATAATGCTGGTATATTATATAATGTTATGATATATTATTTTCATTAAATATAGAACAAGTTTAATGTAATCAAGATGCAAGAAAAAGTAAGAGATTTGGAACATACCTTTGATATCGAATGTGGATGAATGCTGTGATGTGTAGTGCTGGAGATGATAATGGTGGTATGTCTTCAGCTAATTGTGATGTTAAAAACGTTTAAGAAATTTACTATAATAAATTAGCAATAAAATGGAATTAAATAGATATGCTACATAAGTGGAAATCGTTAATTGCTGAAATTATGGTATGACTTGATATTATCCTATTATGAAGAAGGGCAACGTTGGAAGATTACATAATTCGCTGGACCTGCTAGGGGGAAAACAAGGGGCTGGACTTGATGGGGGTAGATAGTTGGGTCCGAGGACTATATGAGCTAATATCTCTTTATTATTTCAACACCGTCAGTCAACTCCGTCGAGTTTTTTTTTTTTTTAACATTTTGTAACAGCATCGGTCGATTTTGGTGAGCTTTTTTGTTTTTATAATTTTTATATAAAACTTGTGACTTTTTTTTTTTATTTTTCTTATTTTAAAAAAAAACAGTTTTGGTAAAAAATTGTACCAAACTGTAATTATATTATTGTAGTTGTGCTACAATAATATTATAATTGTTAGAGATTTGTAGTTTCTTATTGGAAGAAAAACTAACCAAATTCTAGATTTAATAACAAACTAACCAAGCAAATCTAAAAAACTAAAGAACAAACTTTTACCTTTAAGGAGAAAAAATCTATCTGGGGACCCTTTTGCGTTATTATTTGCTGTTTCGGACATCCATCCATTTATTACATCAAAATCTTTTACCAGGGCTGGCTAGATAAATTTGCAATCCAGTCGCTCACTTCACAATTTGGTATTGTTGTACTGACTTCACATATTTTAAATAAATTACTCTCGAATCAACTAAGTTAAACTTGGAAAGGAGCAATGGGTTTAGACTAGTTCTCGAGTATATGGTTCCCATAACAGATGATAAAGTTTTGACAGTTTGATCATCACTTTCATGTGTGGTAAGTGGAATCAAAATGGTAGTTGCGTATTTAATTAGATGAACGTCAGCTATTATCTTGAAATCTCCGTAAATTGTACTATGCAAGTAATTCTAATAATATGATACTGAAGTATAATCAGTTTGACTTGTAATCTGGATTCTTCAACCATTCTACAAAATAGTCAGAATATTAGATAAGAATAATAACAAAGATTTTTTTTTTTTTTTGTCAGAAGATAGCATTTTATTAAAAACTAGGGAAAATTACAGTAAACAGGGTCTACATAAAAAATTACAAAACATCGATCGTTTCCTAATCCGTAAATCTTAATCATCTTCCAAAATGACACGTTATTGACTAATGAGTCTCTAATACCTAACCGAGCCTCCGTTGATGGAGCAACAAGACCAACAGAGAGACACGACCCCTCGAACAAGAGAAGGTACTAAGTCACGATCAACTCTGCAACCATAGTCTGCAACAGTATAAAACATCGCAATTCTTCCAAAATACCCAATAAATGGGTTATCCCTGAGGATCGGCGTAGTACACAAAAAATACACTGTGACAATACATCCATGCTCCCTCACCGTGAAGAAAAAACCAAGGTGTGAAATCAGGCCCTTGACAAATCATATGTACCCACTTGACAATTATGTACTGATTTAAAGATTGTCCAAGAACACACTCCTAAATTAATACTAATACAACTTCCATAATATCCCCATAATAGTAGAGTAAGACATATCCAAACATTTCACAATTTTAAGAATGAGAAATCGCAAGATCATCCATTTTCTTCATCAATGTTATCACCTTCTCCAATTCACCTACACTAAATACACCCATAACAAAGATCTCAATAGCACCATATCATACTTATCATATTTGGCTTCAAATTTACAAGTTAATTCCAACGCTTTTTCTATCATCCACAGGTACAAAATGTTGTAATCCTTATATAATAGCTACTTCTTGTTTCTTTATTTCATCAAAAATCAAATTTTCTTTTGAGAGCTGCTCCAGCTTTTGCAAGGCCATCCATGAAAAGATAATACACAATTTCATTCTCAACGTAACCCATAGCTTCAAGTTCATATAAAAATTGTCTAGATTTCAGAAATAAACCTCGTTTTACATATACCTTCATTAAAGTCCTCGTCAAAATAGTCTGACTCAGTTCGAATCATGTAGATCCCATCTACTGAATTAAGCTTTTTATCTCTGCAAAGTCAAGTCTAACCTCCCCACTAGGCTAATACCATCTATCAAACTCCTCTGTAACATCGGGCGATCGTGATAGCCCTCCTTGCCGGGTGGCATGGTTCTAGTGTACACAATTATGAGTACACGCCGTGACTACAAAAAACTTGCTCGCTAATGATCTCCGCGGTAGTAGTGTTAATCAAACATTAATTAACATATTTGTCCCCAAAAATAAAATATTTCATATCTGTTACTTTTCAATCGTTCTTAATAGTTAGTTATAACATTTCAAGAATTAATAAATAAAAGGCAACAAAAAAAAAAGAAAAAAAAGCCAATCAACCATTATCACTATGATCCATAGCCATGAAGAATTATCATCTACCTCATCACAACCAATTGCAACTTCGTCATGCCAATTCCAACCATTATTCCCTTCATCAATCCCCGACTTCAACAAACATGCTTGCCGCTCACCACTCACATTATGTAAGACAGAGGAGACACAATATTTCCAGTTTCAACTATTAAAGATGTTGTGCCAAAAATCCTCATTAGAAGCGGCTTCTGAATATTTATTCGTTGTCCAAATACAAAAATTACTAGTTTGGATTGTCCCATGATCAGACTCCTTGTCAATAATTGTTTCGTAACCTTTTGTATTATGATCAATAAGATTCGAAATTTCATCTAAGTCAAACTCAGGAATTATAATATCGTCAAAATCCAATATTCCATTATCTTGTCTTGCATGTACATCATGATCACTAGCAAGTGGAGTGGCTACAGTTTCTATTAGTTCCTCCATATTACAAGGGTACATAACAATATTTTCCAGAAATTCCTCTGGCCATGAGATATGATCACTACCCAAAATAGTTTCATTTTGTATAGGTAAAATTTTGGTAGTTTCTTTTGATTTTTGTTGACGCTCCAACAACTTTTGATCAATTTGCGAACGATACTCTTTGGTTTTCTTCATCATTGAGCGACTTGTTCGACCACCTCTCCGCTTTAATTTCGCTAAGTCAGCTATATTAATATTTTCTGGCAAAGTGGTACCATTAGTATTTTGTCTCCTAGGGAGATAAAGTTTTCTGCTCAAATGAGAATTCCAGTAATTTTTAATGTCATTGTCCGTTCTACCTGGTAAATATCCAGCTATTATGGACCACTTATTACCCAAAGTGGAGTGCAAATGGATGATGGTTTCTTCCTCTTTAGAAGTAATATTGCCTCTCTTTAAGTCAGATCTCAAGTAATTGATCCATCTCAATCTGCAACTCTTTCCACAACGTTGTAAACCTTCAAACATCCAATATCAAATTAATCAAACACCTAACAAAAACACTAAAATAAAATTTCAAATATATAGTTAACGAAAAAATATGTAGTACTTCAGTTAATATATTCAAGGAAAGTCAAATCAGTTAGTGACAAGGTTTCATTTTTACCTGCATTTTTTGGCATTGATCTCCAAGAGCCATCTCCATTAGCTTGAATGTATTTTGCCAATATTTCATCTTCTTCTGTAGTCCATCTCCCTCTCTTCGTACCGACCTTCTCACAGCACGGTGCTCTTCCCATGTCGACCACCCAAATTAAATTTAGTCAATAATTTAATTTTGACACTAAAAGATGCATGCCATATATAGAGAGAAGAATGGATATGTCGTATGTACGTACCAGAAGTAGACGTCAAATATAGACGACGACGGTATTAAATTCTACCTAAGGCTTAAAGACAAAAGAAGATGAATTTAGCTAGTGTGTAATTGTTATAGAGACAAGTAGGTAGAGATCTAGACGTAATCAAACAAGTTGTAGAATTGGATTGTGCCACGTTTGCTTGATACTATCAAGTTGATAGACAGAGTTGTCGTGGCTGATCCCCAGTCTAGAGCCTGGCGTTACCTTAATATCTTAGAATTCATTATATCTCGGAAAGTATCTTTTTCTTTTATATCTTAATCTTGCTTAAATTGGCAAAATCAGGGCTATTTTCCATCGGCAATATAAATAAATTCCCTACGTTAACCGGCACAAAAATGCTCTAGATTAAAATATGATGCAGTACTTCATCTACCATCGATTAGCTAGGGTTTCTAACTATCTAAATTATATTGGACCATCATCCTCATCAATGTCACATGTGGTCACCTAATTATATTATATTGAAGACTATCATCTCTTCGTCGTCACATGGTAATTGCCTACATGCCACGCGTTTTGTCGCATCTGAGGTGTATTTTTTTAATAAAAATTCACGAATCTTCAGAGAATAAAAATTCACTGATCTTTAGAGAACAACATTGTCGTTTTAAAAGATACATTTATTTAGAGAATAAACTATTTCCGTCGCAAAAGATATTTTTAGAGAAGAAATATATTGTTTATATTATTTAATTACAAGAATATGTTGTCTTGTCTGTATTGTTTTGGATTTTTAAAGAATTTTTTTTTTTTTCTTTTGGGTCGGGTAAACGATTGTATTAAAATATCAAAACTGTACACTATACATGGGTGTTACCTACCTAGGCTTGAAAGCTTAAGGTAGCAACAAGGAATATAAAAAAAACAACTACCTCATACTATACTAATACAAGTTAGCCTTCCACTCACATCCAAAAAAGAATGCCGAGGGAACAAGGAAAATAAGATTGAATAAACACACCATCTAATTTCCTTGGTTACCATTTCTCTAGTCTTGGAAGCACCTCTCATGGCTAGGTGATTTCTCACCGTCTAAATACAATACACGGTAGCTCCAAAACCCACTTTCCAAGCCTTTCTTCTCCAATTCTCTCTAACTTTTAATTTTTTAAGCCATTTCAAAGCGCTTAGAAAAATTTATTTTGTCTCTAATGATATACTTACCGACTAATTATAATATCATTCTCGACGACTATATTCATCTCTAAAGATACATGGTCATTTGAGATGAAACGTGTTATCATTAGAGACGACAAAATCTCGTCTCTAATGAAAAACGCGTAATAAATACGGTGACTGGACAGAATACGCTGAATATGCTATTACACGGCTACGGATTTCAGAATTTGTAATGACATTTGTCGTCGCAAATGACTTGTCAAGTCGTCACAAAAGACGTAGTTTGATCTTCGCGAGAACATGTTCTCGCGAAAAGTTTCTCGCTCAAGATTCGTCGCAAAAAGACCACTAAAACATGCACTTGGGCGCGTCATCGCGGAAAGAATCTTATCTTCCTTGAGGACAAATGTTCTCGCGGATGATATAGTCTTTTGTGAGGACAAATCTCCTCGCAGTTGACAAAGTCACTTGAGAGGATGGTTTTCCTCACTAAAAACTATTTTGCGAGGATTTATTTTTTCGTGCAAGTGTGATAATTTTTTTTCTTTTATTTTTTTATCATTAATTTTTTTTGTATTAATTTTATATTTTGTAATTATTAATTTTTTTATTTATTAAATAAACCCGAAAAAACCGCTAAAATAAAAACGATTACGTAGTAATTTAATATGCATAATCGGGAACGTTTAAAAAGTCAAACATACAAGTTGATAATATTACATAACAGTGAATAAAAGTCAAATATATATATGGTCAAGTCAAATATTACATAACAAAATCAAAGTCTGGTCTAATCTTCTTCATCATCAAGATCCTCGTCTCTGGGAATTAATTGCTGGTTGGGCTGGCTGGCTAAAGGACCTGTAGGACGAGGATCGGAACGAAAGGCTCGAAAGTAAGAGGATCGGCAGTGGAAGGAGTCACGTGAATATATAGTCCATTTTCTGCCCTGCACCGATTAAGAAAGTCGAGGAATCTAGTTAACCGATCTTCGAGGGTGTGCCTCGTGGGTTGGGTGGTAGTTGTGGAGCTCGTGGACCGAGATACTTCTTTCTCCGGAATGAATGGATCCTTGCACACCAATATAAGATACTCGTTGATGGCCCCTATCATCGTGACAAAGTTCTAATCTATCTTATTAGATGGCTGATCAGAACCACACTTCGAATATTTGGCCTTGGGAGGGGTCCAACTCCAGGGATCCAACTCCGGGTCCCTTCACTCATACCTCGGTGGGCCGCCTCCATTACAGCTTCCATCTAATCCTTTTACATGAGGGAAGATGTAGATGATTTTCACATTGACCTATATATCACGGTATTTACAAGAAGAAGAACTAAATTCAACAAATCGGATTGATACAGTAAGGCGCTCCCAGAACCAAAACAACTTTCAGTGTTTAAGAGTCAGTGTCAATCAATGGGTAAAATGAAATTTTGTAACCTACCACACAAAGAAAATAAGAGAATTGACTTGTACATCCTCCACAACTACGACGAGATTGAATAATATATGATGTAATTTATTTTTTATATACTTATGTATTAACACAAGTAAGTGTATATATTTAATACGAAGATATAATCTAATGAGTCAATTAGATTATACACCAATATATTTGGTTAAACAAAAAATTGTATAGCATGTAAATCTTTTTATCTAAAATAAATTATTTTGCAAGATTAGGGATAAGTTGATTTGTTTGAATTTGGTTATTTTCGCATTCAGAAATAAAAAGATAAGATAATCATATGATCAAAAAATGATTTTATACTTGATTATATAAAATTTGAAAATAGAATTTCCCTATACATAATTTCTCGTACAAATAATGTTCTTATTATTAATAAACAAAGCGTTTACTTTTTGAAAAAGGAAAAAAAGGTTTTAGTAAATTTGAAATGAAGATTAACAAAAAAAAATCTAATACATTAAGCTTCTGATCAACACCCATTACGTTCAAACTTCGGTACTCTAATACACTCTTCTTCCTAATTCTCACTATTCCAAATCCATGAAGATAAATCATTTCCCTCTTCACAACCGATTTCAACTTCCTCATGCCAATTCCAACCAATATTTCCTTCATCGATTCCTGCGATCGACAAACATGCTTGCTGCTCTTCACTCTCATTATCTAGGACAGTCCGAGACACAAAAGTTTCCTTTTCAATAACCAAAGTTGGTTGGTGCAAGAAATTCTCGTTAAATGTCGGGTCTAAAAAATAATCCGTCTTAGAATATTCACTCGATGTCGAATTATAACAATTACTAGTTTGGATTGTCTCATGATCAGTCTCCTTGTCAGTAATTGCTTCAAAACCTTTTGGGATATGATCAATAATATTTGGAATTTCATCAAAATCAAACTGATCAGGTACTATGATATCATCAAAACCCAATATCCCATTATCTTGTCCTACATGTATGTCATGATCACTAGCAAATGGAGTAGCTACAGTTTCTATTAATTCCTCCATAATAGAGGGGTCCATAGCAATATTTGCTAGAAACTCCTCTGGCCATGAGATATGATCACTAACCAAAATAATTTCATTTTGTGTAGTTGAAATTTCGCTACTTTCTTTTGAATTTGATTGGCGCTCCAACAACTTTTGATCAATTTCCAAACGATACTCTTTGGTTTTCTTCATCATTGAACGACTTGTTCGACCACCTCTTCGCTTTTTTATGCCCAAGTCATCCACATTAGTAACATTTGCTGGCAAAGTGGTATTTTTAATATTTTGTCTCCTAAAGAGGTAAAGTTTTCTACTCAAATGAGAATTCCAATAATTCTTTATCTCATTGTCTGTTCTACCAGATAAATATCCAGCAATAGTGGACCACCTATTACCTAAAGTGGAGTGCAACTTGATAATGATTTCTTCCTCTTGAGAAGTAATATTCCCCCTCTTTAAGTCAGATCTCAAGTAATTAATCCATCTTAATCTGCAACTCTTTCCACAACGCTCTAAACCTTCAATCATCCAATATTAATTAAAAGAACATCCAAGATATATTGAAAAAAATAAGTAGTTTTTTTCTTGACATGCTGAGTGGTATAATATAAATCAAATTTAGAAACGTTGTAAATACACACCATAGTCAATAAATTAATCCAGGATTAAAAGACTAATAGTATTATAAAACAATCTCCAATTTATTTTAATTTCTTTTTTTGTTCCAAAAAAATTATTTTAATAAGTTCACCTCAAAATTTATTATACGCACGCCTCAAATTTATCACTAAAAATGATATTGTTATATATATATATTAAAAATAAAAGTAAAAACCTCAGTCAGCCATTATTAAAACTAAACATCTCATTAACAACAATTCAATTGAATTAATATATATAAACTCTAATTTGAATAACTAATACAAATCTAAAAGTCTAAAAGCACTTCCCAATCAAACTAATTTAAAATTCTTCTCACTTCTAAGATTAAAATTCAAAACGGTCATAAAAAGTTCTTCAAAAAAATCAAAACTTGTTAGATCAACTATAATTTGCAATAAATTTTTATTATTAATATCCATTACAAGAAATAGTATCTGGCAAAAAATTTAACACTAAATTCTTTATTTTGCCGCTAATAGTCGTTATTTGTCGCCTCTATAAGTTCGTCACTAAAGATACCTTTAATAACAAATTATTTGTTTTTGCCTCTATTAACGTTATCTTTAGCGGCAAATATTGCCGCAAAAAATATAATTAGAGGCCGTTTTGGTTTTTAAAAATATCATTAGAGGTCATTTTAGTTGTTGCCGCAATAACTTCCCCGCTAATGCTACTATTTCTTGTAGTGATCTAAGGTGACATTTACTTTACATGTATACTAATTTAAATTATATTGGACATATATAACCATATAAAAAAGAGTTGGGAAACCTTCTACCTTTGAAAATACTTTCGTTCAATTTTAGTAAAAGAGACTCACAACATTAAGGAAATGTTGTTAAACTAATCAAAGTTAGTAAATATTAAAGCAAGAGTAAATTTGGTTGTCAATTTCTTTAAGGAAATGAATCCCTCGGGTTTCCAAAACTTCTTGGTAGTTTTTATCCTTAACATCTTCTTTTACTTTGTATTGAATTTGTTCAACATTTAACACTCTATTATAGTGCAACCTTCGAATTTCTCCAATGCCATTTATGAGCCATGCAAAGATGCAATTGTAGTGGCACGTTTTTACCTGCATTTTTTGGTAATGAACTCCAAGAGCCTTCTCCATTAGCTTGAATATATTTTGTCAAGATGTCATCTTCTTCTTTTGACCATCTCCCTCTTTTTGTACGAACCTTCTCACAACACGGTGCTCGTCCCATCTCGACGACCCAGGTATCGATTCACGAGTTAACTCCTACACAGTACACTCAATAATTTAATAATTTAGTTTGGATACTACAAAATGCGTAATGTATATATTATATATATATATATATATATATATATATATATATAGGGAGACGAAGGAAGGAAGGGAAATGTGGTTTGTACGGACTAGAAGTAGAAGTATATAAATATGATGTCTGTTGTTGACATGTCGAATATAGATAGACAACGACGGTATTGTTTGCTAGGAGGGCTTAAAAACAAAAGAAGATGTAAAAAGTGTGGCGCTAAATTAAAAAAAGAAGAAGATGAATCAAGTGTGTAATTGTTACAGAGACGAGTAGGTAGAGATCTTGCCACCAAAATAAATGTAGGTAGAGATCTGGAGATGATCAAACAACTGTATGTGGAATTGGGTTATGACACGTTTGCTTGATACACAAAATTGTCATATAAAGCGTGTGACGTGTTATAGTGCCGGTTTGGAAGTGCTTATTTTTTATAAAATACTTAAAAAATGTTTTTAACAGGGCCGGTCCTGACATTTCGGGGGCCCAAGGCAAACCTAAAAAAATAGGCCTCTCAAAAAGTTATAAGGTATATAAAATAAAAAAATAAAAAAATAAAAAAATAATCAAATAAATTTTACAAAAAAAAAATATTTTAGTCTCTTTTTAGTCATCAAGTTATGTCTGTAAAAATGACCTAATAAGGGTTATGAAGACTTGTGCATTGAAACAGATTCGAAGGAGCTCCATGCGCTAGTGAAGGGCGGTGGGAGTTCAAGGACTCATAATGAGGGGGACTCGGAGAAACTCCACGCGCTAGTGAAGGGCGGTCGGAGTTTAGGTAGTGCCTATGTTTCAATCATAAGAGAATGTCGCTCTATATTGAGAAGATATCCGAGGCTAGAACTGAGTCATATATTCAGAGAAGCAAACCTTTGCGCGGATAAGCTAGCAAAGGAGGGAGCGAAACTACATTCACAACCCATGGATTTTATTGATCCTCCTTTTTTCATTTGTAATCTAATAACTAGAGATAGAAACGAATGCGCAACTGCTAGAGTTGTGCTTGATTAGCATGAAGAACGTATGTTCTAGTTGTAATCTCTTCTTCTTAACGGCTTTATAAGCCTCTCATGTATGCAAAAAAAAAATGACCAAGTAATAACTTAATTAAATATTTTTTTAACTAAAAAATAAAGTTTTATTCTTTTATTTCAAGTGGGTCAAAATTGGGCCTTTTTAATAAAAAAAAATTATACTCTAGAAGGGGCCCTAAAAAGTATAAGAGTTGGGGAGAGGCCCAAGGCCATGGCCTCCTTGGCCTCTCCCCAGGACCGGCCCTGGTTTTTAAATATTTAAAATTATTTTAAGAGATTATTATCCAAGAGGTCTTGAACACACCACCCTAAAACCCAACAACACCAGTTAGATTTACTCTTGTTACTAAAGGTCACAACAAAGAATTAACACTATAGCCTAAAAATTCAATTACATTTCTACCCTTTTTTGTTTTTTTCCCGTATATATATATATTAATTTGATCAGAAATATTTTAAAACCCTAAAATCTCTCTTTTTTTTCTCTCTCTCTCTCTCTCTCTCTCCCTCCTCTCACGGTTCCCTGCTTCTTTATTTCACAACTTTTCAGCCAAATATGGAGCAAAGCTGGGAAGTGAACTATTCAGCAATGGATCTCCGGCGAGGTTAGCTCCTCCGTTCGAGTTGGAGCCTCACCTTAGCTGATTTGAAGGAGGTCCGACGTTCGGAGCTATGGCAGTGGAGTTGAGTAAAGGAGCTCCGGTCGTCTTCTCCGACCTTAAGATCCGTCGGAGCTTCGATTCAGATCTAGGCATTAGAACATAGCAAGGCTATTCGAGTGGTTGGGATTGGATTTCAATCTGGGCTTGGATTTTAATCTGCGCTTGGATTGTCCTACTTTAATTTGGATCTGTTGCTCAGAAGATTTTTTTCTGTTATTTTCGTGTTTTTATTTTGTCATGAAAAAAGATTACAACCTACATAACGCTAACCTATCAAGCCAAACAGAAAAGTCTAAGATAGACATAGATTGACATTCTGTGATATCTATACTACTTCTCGCAAGATTAGCAGCTTTATCACCCAACCGATTAAAATCTCTCCTGATATGTACGATTTTCCATGATGGAAACCTCTTCAGCCAGCTTAGTGCTTCACTAACAATTGGTCTAATCCTCCAATTGGAAACACCACCATTTAAAATACCTTGAACCACCTCAAGGTTATCAGAGTAGAAAGAACTACTCTGGTAATTGAGATCTGCAGCAGACCTCATGGCCTGAAGGACGGCCCATGCTTCTCCCTCGGTAATAGAGTTGACTTTGGCCCTTTTAACAACTTTATGTTTAATGATTCCTTCCTTACTAATACCAATCGAGGCTATACCAGAAGGTTCCCAACTATTTACGAACGAGGCATCATTCATCCAGATATAGTCTGCGTCATCGCTAACTAATGGATTAGACTCATCATCATTTTGTTTGTGTTGTGCCTGCTCATGTTTCCCTGCCTTCCCACTTTTATTACTGAATAGATGTTTCAAGAGCATTTTAGTGTTACTGTTGATTTCATATATATTCCAAGGTTTCTTATCAAAAAAAACCTTCATTCTGGCCTTCCAAATATTCCAAATTGTAATAAGAACGGTTGGCGTAACCAGTCTCTTGTCCCATCCATTCTTTGCATAATTTCCAATAACATTTTTAATCCAATCGCTGGTAGATCCCTTGAAAGATTCCTCGATTTTACACTGAAGCTGAGAATTAGCCCAAACACTCATGCTGAACGGACATTTAATAAACATATGTGTGATCGATTCTTCCTCATTTTTGCACCATTCACACACATCACTATCACTACATTTCCTTTTTTTCAAATTACTTTTAGTAGGAATTGCGTTCTTATGAAGCTTCCAAATAAAATTCCTAATCTTTAGTGGGACATTTGAATTCCAAATTATATTCCACATTTCATTATCGTTATTCTCTCCATTAGCTGATGATTCTCCTTCTTTATCCATCTTTTTGTACCAATCTATGATATCCAGATTTAGTCGAGTATTCTCCATCTTTCGAATCCACACAAATAACTTTATCTTCTTTTTCTAGTTGAAGTATCGGGATTTTCCGAATATCCGATATGTCCCTTGAAGTACAAAAATCCTTTAAAACATCAAAATTCCAATTTGTTAAATTATTATTAAAACATTCAGCTAGCTTATTGATCGAGCATCCTTCGGCTTTTCTAATTTATATCCACTTGCAATCCAAGAATCATTCCAAACATTAATTGTAAGTCCATTACCTACTTGCCAAAAGCATACGTCCTTGATAAAAGAAAGGCCTTTATAAATACTTGCCCAACTCCACGATCTTTTATTTTTTAATTTAGCATTCCACATGTCGCAGTTTGGGAAATAAATTCCTTTTAGCACTTTTGCATCTAAAGAATCTGGGTTATGTAAAATTCTCCATGCTTGTTTCCCGAGAAGAGCAATATTCATTTTACAGAAATCACGGAAACCAATGCCCCCCCATTTTCTTGGCTTTTGCAAGGCTTTTCCATTATACCCAATGAATCCTCTTTTTATCTCCCGAATTCCACCAGAATTTAGCCACAATGGAGCTAAGTTTTTTATACAAAGTAATAGGAAATTCAAAAATAGACATGGCGTAATTTGGGATTGACTGTAACACAGCTTTAATCAGTACCTCTTTGCCTCCATCTGATAATAATTTAGAAGCCCAGCTTTCAGATTTTTTTCAAAAATCTATCCGTAATGTAATTGAGGTTCTTCTTTTTGGATCTTTTCAAAGACATTGGAATGCCCAAGTATTTAACCATGGAATTGGTAAGTTCAATATTCAAATTATCCGCAATGCTTCTGGCTCTACTATCAGATAAACCTTTACTAAACATAATCGTTGACTTATTGAAATTCACCTTCTGTCCTGACGCCTTGCAATATTTATCTATGACATCTTTGAACGCTTCTCATAATTTATTAATCCAATTAAACCTTCCGTTAACATTGAGAATAAAAGTGGAGATAGAGGATCACCCTGTCTAATACCTTGCTTTGGCTTGAATTTCGGCAATCTATCTCCATTTACCTTAATTTGATAGGATACAGAAGAAATAAAATTAAAAAGCAATTTCCTCCATTTCTCGCAAAAACCTAACTTCTCTAGGATTGCCATAAGGAAATCCCAGTTGACTTGATCATAGGCCTTGGCCATGTCAATCTTGGCTGCTCCATAATGCTTATTTGATCTATGTTTCGTTTTAAGAAAGAAACCCACCTCTTGAGCAATCAGGATATTATCTTGGATACTTCTCCCCCTAATAAAAGCCAATTGTGTCGGGGAGAATATATTTTCCATAATCGGTTGAAGTCTCAGCGCCATTATTTTTGCTATGATTTTATAGCAGAAGTTAATACACGAAATGGGCCTGTAATCTTTAATAGACTTCTAATGACCCCCTTTCGGAGTAAGAGTAATAATTGTAACGTTAATATAATCAAGGGGAGTATTATAAGCAAAAAAATCATGAACAATTTTGTAGATATCTTCATTGATAATGTCCCAGAATTCTTGATAAAAATTACCCGGTAATCCATCTGGTACCGGAGCTTTTGATGCTGACATAGCAAAAACAGCTTATTTAATTTCATCCATATCCGGTATTCTTGTTAAGAGATCATTAGTAACCTCATCCACGTTACACGGTGTATGTCTTGCCACGTCTTCAATATTATAAACAATATTCACATTGAAAAGATTACTAAAGTAATTTTGTATTTGATTCTTAATATCTTTAGTGTCTTCACACCATTCCCCATTATCATTCATAAGGCACGAGATACGATTAGTGTTTCTTCTCAAGGTAGTTTTGGCAAAAAAATATCTTGTATTCTTATCACCCTTCTTAATGTGGATATCCCAAGCCCTATCAGCCCAGAACGCCTCTTCCTGTTCCCATAGCCTATCCAGCTCTTGTTTTATATCCGTTTCTACATTATAATTTTCTATCGTAGATTCACCGTTCTGGATTTCCTCAAGTAAATACTGATACTTTTCAATCAGTTTCCTACTATTACCAAAAGTTGACCTACTTCAACCAGTTAAGGCATGACACGTTGCCTCTTTCTTATAAACAAATTCAGATAAACTCCTTATACTTCCTGTTTGGTTCCATGTGTTATTAACAACCTCTCTACATTGTGAGTTCTCCAACCACCTAGATTCAAACATGAAACTTTTATTTGGCCTGATAACCTTCTCATTTATCTGAATAGTTAAAGGCGAATAATCCAACCCAATAGCCGGAGTAACTCTAATAATAGTCTGGGGAAATAAGTTATACCATGAGTCCGAAGCTAGTGCTCTATCTAGTCGCTCCTTTACATTTTCCAAACCTTTCCTTTAATTAGTCCAAGTAAAGAAACACCCTTTGAAGGGGATGTCAATTAGGTTATTTTTGTTAATGAATTCATTAAAGTGCAAAACTCTCCCAAAGTTTGGTGCAACTTTACCTTGCTTTTCCGAAGATTTCGAAATTTCATTGAAATCACCCGCAATTAGAACTAATTCTTTAATTTTTTGTCTCCAATTAGATGGATTGTCAAACACCATTTCTCTTTCTTTTTGATCGTTTGGAGCATGAATAACCACAAGGTACTATGGATTAGTGTTAACTTCGGTTATATGACAAATTGCATAATACGAACACGAGAAAGAAATACTTATATTAAGGGTGTTTTTCCAAGCGATAATAATCCCCCCGGACCTAGAAGCTCTTCCTCCAGGGTTGATTATAAATTTATTATTGAAATACTTAAGAAAGCAACAAGATCGGATATTACTAGCTTTTACCCGAGATTCCAATAAACATATAAGAGATAAATTAAACTTGGAAATAAGGGTGCGAATCATCTTCTTTGTCGAGGTCGCCCTGCACCTTGACAATTCCAAATAAGCATATTATCCATCAATTCCGGCCGCTTTCTCACTGGGCTGGCCGTTACCCTCTGGTTGATTTTGGACGATGTTTTCCTTCACGAGCCAAGCTCGGGTACTCGCACCGTCCTCCGTATCGATAAGACACAAGGAAATGCAAATCGATCCACGCTTAGATGAGAGAGGAGGAATAAAATAATCTCTGCAGATGAATAGCGTAATAGAGCTCATAAAATCCTTAGCGTGATTAATAAACAAATGACGTATATTTGAAAGAAGATTCCAGATTACTTGGAAGAATTGAACAACCAATAAAATAATAGAAGGATAGCTGCTGAGTAAGATAATACTAACACGCCTAATAAACTCAAGCCATCTAGCTAGGCGCGTGTTTGAACCTAGCCCATACAAGATATCCGAATAAATGAAGGTAAGTACAGAATTAACATCTTTAAGCTGACCTAAGATAATAATGGGGTTAAAGAGATAAAACATGCTCCAATATGCTAATATAAGCAAGGTTCATAGGTTAGGAGAAGCCCAAATAATAAAACTAAAGCCTGCAGATTTGGGAACCTTCGCATAATAATAAACATATATTATGGGGCGAAGTAACTTATCTGTTAGAAATGCCCAATTGGTAGAAATCCAGCTATTATCATGAATACATTTAGCAAAGTCCATCGTTGTAAAGAGCAACAAAGAAAACACTCTCATTCTGCTCTGCATATTATCTCTATTCAGCTTTTCAACAAATTTCGAAATTGAAGAAGATTTTGACTGAAAGTGAACCAAGAACCAGCCTAAATTTCCCCCATGCAATAGATTAGAGCATCTCTCCGTGGCGAGATAAATTATGCTAATTAAAATCGCAATCATCTTGAACACCTTCGCTATTATAAGAGATGATCCCTTCGAATTTTCATGAAAACAAACAGAGTCTTGCGAGTACCCGACAAAGAAGGTTATTCGAATGGCCTTCGTATGCACCTTGTTAACAACAAGATCGATCCCAAAGAGTAGATCTTCCGTACCCATTGTATCCAGAAGATCCAAGCAGATAGGGCCATGCCCAAGCGATACATGGTCGATACTGAAATTACCCATTCGTTTACCCAACAGAAGGAGAAAAGAAGCCAAAACAGGCATGCACAAGATCTGGGAGAAGAAACAAAGGATAACACGATTGATGGTCGCCACAGAAGAAGCGCCTCAGCAGCAACCGCAAAAACACTTATGTACAGGATTAGAAAACTAACATCAGGAAGAGTACTAAAATCGAACAACACAGTACAACAAAAAGGATTGCAAGCATTTGTGGGTGAATGGATTGCAAGCATTCGTGGGTGAATGGAGGATAATCATTGAAAGAAATTGGGCGAAAGATTGATCATTTAATAATTTTGACTTTAAACTTTTTAGGAAAGAAGATAAACAGTAGGATTTGCAGAAATTCTATTCTAGGCCAACGATCTTTTTTGACAAATAATTTTTTCAGAGAAAAGTTTTAGGCCATCGATCTTTTTTCAACAAAGCAAAAGTAATTATGTACAAACTGTTAATCACTAAAGCAAAATGGAAAAGATGAAGACATGCATAGCAATTTAGAAGCTAAAGATTGAAAGAAGGATGAAGAAGAAAGAGATTGACAAACTGAAACACAAACGATTTTCGTGTTGCTCAGCTTCTTTGTTTTTGTTCAAAATGTTGCTCAGTCAGTCAGCGCTTCTCCACTAACTTGCTCGATCAAAGCTGGAGCAACATTATTCTGTTTAGGGATGGTAACGGATCGGTTTTTTGCAAAAATTCCAAAAACCATAACCATAACCGTTTTTATAATTAAAAACCATATCCTAACGGTTTTAACCATCGGTTACATTTTTCAAAACCATAACCGTATTACTCGGTTTCGGTTTTTTAAACGGTTTTGCGGTTTTTAACCATATTAAAATGACAATTTAATAAATATATTAAATTTCATAAAATAAAACAACACATATAAAAGAAAACTATAAGGTTTATAAAAAATTGTGTTGGTATTTGATTAAATTGCACATTTCTTATTTAATTAGTTAAATCTAATATTTTGATTTTGCTTTTAGAATTTCAATATATATCTAATTTAACCTAAATTATTAAAAAATTTGAAAATATATATGATGATAAAACGGTTTTCGGTTTTTCGGTTTTATTTTTATCAAAAACCATAACCTAACGGTTTTAACCATCAGTTACATTTTTCAAAACCATAACCTAATGGTTTTAACCACGGTTATATAATTCAGTTTTCAATCGGTTCGGTTATCATCGGTTTCGGTTTTTTACCGTAACCATTGCCATCCCTAATTCTGTTCCACCTTTTCGGTCAACTTGAACAGCATGGTCAAACTTTGCACATTGTCGTCCAATTTGTTCACATGTTCAACCACATTCAAATTTAATTCATTTACATGAACTCCTCCCAGGGTTGTCTTTAGCCTTTTATCTCAAATATATATTTATTTTTTAAGATACAAAAATACTAATTAGAAGAGTAAATGTATTGTTCTTTTTTTTTCATTGTAATCATTCGAGTTGTTGCATGAATTACAGTTCATTTAGTGTTTTAGGCTACGGCATTGATGGCCATAATTGGATACACTAAATTCAAACTAAAAAGAAGAAATTGAAAAAGAAGATGTACACTAAATATTTGTTTAAATTTTTTAAGAACTTAATGATTTTTTTTTCCGATATTCAATCAAGTGACTGAGCATGTTTAGTAAAGTTACTGAGCAAACGAGCATGCTCAGTAAAGTGGCTCAACAAAAAAATTCGAATACTTAGCAAAAATATTCTGATGCTCAGCACTTTTTCCATACTCAGTACTTTTTCCATGCTCAGTACTTTATCCGGCGGTGGTCGGTGGTCGGTGGTCGGTGGTGGTTGGTGGTTGGCGGTGGTCGGAGGTTGGAGCTGGAAATTATTGATAGTAATTGTAATGGAGGAGAGAGAGTAACGGTAATGGAGGAGAGAGAGGAATCTATTTTTTTGTCTTATATACACTACAAGGGTAGTAATGATATTTGTCAATTTTGAGGCCTCGAAGTAGAAGAGAGGAATCACTTGGTTCCTATATGGCACTATGATTCTCCTCAAGACCCCTTGGGTAATTGACCCTTATTTTAATTCTTGAAAAATATTTTTAAGAAATATATCAAATAGGTCTTTATTAAAAAAGTATTTAAAAGTAATTTTAGACTTTTTAAAATAATTTTCTTAAAATTGAAATTTTATTTTAGAAAAAACGTTCTTTCACTATAAAATAAGCACTTCCAAACAGACTCTCTTCCATATTTATTATCTTACGTTAAGTCCAACATCTCTTTATTTATTTTTTATTATTGAAAGTCAAATTTTTCTTCTATTTTAAATTTTAACTCCTTACTTCAACATCTTTTCTATTTTAAACTTTTAATCTTAAAAATTTATATTCTAATTTAATACAAATATTATTTTAATTATTAATTTATTTTTCTAAATTTTATGAAGTTTATTTATTTATATATCTTACAAAAATATTAAAAAACGTTTTATAATTAAATTATAATTATTTTTTCAAATATTTATGTTTTTAAAAAATATATCATTTATTTCCTTAAAAATATTAGAATTTATCACTTTTTTTTAATACTTTAGATATATATAATATATATTTATATATATATATATTTGAGTTATAAAGTGAATTTAAAAATAAAATAAAATTAGAGACTAAAGATATATAAAATGAATAAAAATAAATAAAGGCTAAGGATATGTAAATTTAGTAATTAAGCTTTTAAATTTAAAGTGAATTTTAAAAAATAAAGTTGTTACAAATGGTATGGAACATGTAAAAAAAATGGTACTTAATATGAATTAAGCAAAAAAGAAATCACATAATAGATTAAAAAATATAGAAAAGGTAAACTAGCTTGATGTCTTCCTATTTGTGGTGAATTAATCTAGTTTGGAGACGTCATTTTAGGTGTATTTATTAGGATATAGGTCGATTTTCTCATGATTTAGTGCACTTTCCTATTTCGTGTCTTGATTTAATTATTTATTATTTTAGAGCATATTGGGTTTCATTGTTTGTTAATTTTGAAGCTTTAAAGATATATGGTAATTAATTAAATGCCAAGTCAATTCTAAGAGATAAAGGAAAGAAGATAAACATGGAAATTGGAGATAAAGGAAAGAAATATGAAAAAGAAAAAGATAAAGTTGCCAAATAAATCTGAATTCCAGCAGCTACGAACATAAACGTGGTCATAACTCAAGATTGGCTAAGAATTTGAAAGAATGGTCTAAATCAAAGTTATAGAGCTTTCTGAGACGATCAACACCAGAATCTTACCTTTTCTATATTTTAGGGCTACGAATTTGAGTTGGGCTAGAAGTATAATTACTTGTCTTCCACTCCAAGAAAAAGTTTTAGGATTTCCTTTACCCTATAAATACACCCTCTATTCAGAAGAAACACATCCTTGGCGAATCCTTAAGCCAAAAGGAAGCTTACAACAAGAGAAGAGAAGTCTGGAAGGAGCTGAACACCATATCATGTCTTCACAAGCCTTCGAATTTGTAATTGTTTTCTTTTCTTCGTCTAGTATGAACTAAATTATTTTTAACTTGATATTTAGCATATATGTATGAACCCTAGTTCTTGTTTTAAATCTATCTAATTTGGGATACCATCGTATTTAATTTGAATTCATGTTTAATTCTTTGATTATGTGCTTTGATTTATTGACTGTTTTCCTTGCTAGTTCACGAGTATAAGATTACCTTAATAGTAGTTAGATGGTCGCCCGAAAGGGGTGTTTAACTATTGAAACACCACATAACGTTTAGTATATGGAATTGGTTCTGACAATACCAGCCTAACTAGATAATGAGTAAGGTTTAATTTAATCACCAATCATCATTAGTAGGTAGGACTACACCTAGGACCCAAGTGGCGCAGGTTAACCCTTTGTGAGTTCCCTTGTGGTTGAAAGGTCGCCACCCTAGTTCGCTCTCTGGGTATAGGGAGGAATTTAGAATCCTGGTTATTGCAGTTCTACATAATTCGCCTCACATGTTTAGAATAAACAAGGCTAGTGGGATTACTGGCTAGTTTCTCGAGCTAAACTCTCATACTATCTCCTTCTCTTTATTTAATTTTTTGTCTTTACTTTATTAGTTTAATTTTCATATTCAAAAAATCAAATAAAAATCTATTTGTCTTCTCTTTGTTCTTGCGTATTATTAATCTAGATTTCATATTTGCAGTTGATAAATTGCATAAGTTCTTCCTAACTTTCGTAGTCTCTGAGGAACGAATCTTATTTATCAGTAAAACTTGCATACGTCCTGTATACATGCAGAACCGTGCTTAGTTAGTCTCGGTATGCAAAATAAATAAATAAATAAAAAGTATATATATATATATATATATATATATATATATAATAAAGCAGGATACACCTAACTTTAACACTCAAAACCTTTTTATTCTTTTCATAATTTCCATATTCTTCTCATAATTAATTAATATAAAATAAAAAACATATATACAATACATTTACCGTTTTATCTTATATTTTACTCAAGTAAATAACAAAGTTATTCCATTCAATCTTGGATTTTATAGTATATAAAAAATAGTGTCTTTCTAATTATAAATATATCTAAATATAAACGCATATATGTAGAAAATATGAGGATAAATCAAACTGAAAGATGATTACTCATGAAAGAAACGTTTAAGCATTCTATTTTGCACTAAGTATGTGCCATGCTATATTCAACATAGTTATATATGTTACATGATATCTATCATGTGTAAATTTTAAAAATAAATTTTTCTACAAAAAAGACCAAGTTTTGTATTTGATATATTGAAGTGTAAAGTTTTTTTTTAATTTTTTTAATTTTAAATTTACCTTAACCCAAATAAAATATCTATATAAAACAGGATACACCTAATTTTTAAATGTCTACCAATATTAAAATATTACCAAATGAGCACCACACCTTAATTGCATATTTTCTCATATATTTTTATTACAAGATTGTTTATATTATATGAACTAATCAAACATTTTTAAATAAAAATCTATATTATATATAGAAATACAACCATTTACTCTAGATTTATAAAATAAAATGAATCCTTACAAAAACTCTTCAAACCTCTCAACCTTAAAATTACCCTTAACCTTAACCTTATTCTTGACCTAAATCTTGACCTTAACCCTTAACTCATAGACTTAACCTTAACCCAAAATTTAAACCTTAATCTTAATATTAACCTTAAAATTAACCTTAACTCTTACCTTAAACTCAACCTCAACCTTAAACTTAACCTTAACCTTAACTAAAAATTTAACCATAGGCTTATCATAAGCCTTAGCCTTAAATGTATCCTTAGTCGTAGCCTTAACCAAATCATTAACCTTAACCTTAAGCTCAGCCTTAACCTTAAGCTCAGCCTTAACCTTTACCTTAAATTTAACCTTAACCTTAACCTTAACCTTAAAATTAACCTTAATTTTAACTATAAATTCAACCATAGGCTTATCATAAGCCTTAGCCTTAATTGTATCCTTAGTCGTAGCCTTAGCCAAATTATTAACCTTGACCTTAAGCTCAACCTTAACCTTAACCTTAAACCTAAACTTAACCTTAACCTTAACCTTAAAATTAACCTTAACTTTAACTAGAATTTTAACCATAGGCTTATCATAAGCCTAAGCCTTAAATGTATCCTTAGTCGTATCCTTAGCCAAATCATTAACCTTAACCTTAAACTTAAACTTAACCTTAAAATTAACCTTAACTAGAAATTTAACCATAGGCTTTTTATAAGCCTTAACCTTAATTGTATCCTTAGTCGTAACCTTAGACAAATATTAACCTTAACCTTAAGCTCAACATTAACCTTAACCTTAAACTTAAACTTAAACTTAACATTAACCTTTAACCTAACCTTTACCCCTTAACTTAACTTCAACTCCTTAAATATTAACCTTAACCATACCCTTAACTTTAACCTTAACCTTAACCTTAATAACCCATAGACTTAACATTAACCTAAAATTTTAACCTTAATCTTGATATTAACCTTAATCTTAATATTAACCTTAACCTTAACATTAACCTTAACTCTTACCTTAAACTCAACCTTCAACCTTAAACTTAACCTTAACCTTAACAAGAAATTTAACCATAGGCTTATCATAAGCCTTAGCCTTAACTGTATCTTTAGTCATAGCCTTAGCCAAATCATTAACCTTAACTTTAACCTTAATCTCAACCTTAATCTTAACCTTAAACTTAAACTTAACCTTAAACTTAATCTTAACTTTAACATTAAAATTAACATTAACCCTAACCCTAACCTTTACCCCTTAACTTAAGTTCGACCCCTTAACTATTAACCTTAATCATATCCTTAACCTAACATTAACCTCAACCTTAACTTTAACCTCAAACTTAACCTTAACCTTAAGCTTAACTTTAATCATAAACCTAAACCTTACACCTTACACCTTACACCTTAAACCCTTAATCTTAATCTTAACCTTAACCTTAACATTAACCTTAGCCTTAACTTAAATCTTAAACCTTAAATTAACCTTAAACCTTAACCTAAACTTTCACCTTCACCTTTATCTTAACATATATAACTTAACCTTAAAGTTAAAACTTATCCTTAACCTTGAACCTTAAATCTTAAACCTTAAACCTTGACCTTAACTCTAACTATAACCTTAAAAATTAGTCTTAAACTTTACCTTAAACCTTGAACTTTGAACCTTAACCTTAACTTTCTTCTTAACCTTAACCTCAACCAAATGAAGATTAATCGCGCTAAAATAGACCCTAAACCTTATATTTTATCAAACCTTAACCTTAAACAATAAATCTTAAACCTTAATTGTAACCTTAACCTTAAAATTAACCTTAACCTTAACCTTAACCTTGACCTAAACCTTAACCTAAACCTTAATCTTAACCTTAACCTTAACCCTAACCTTAAACTTAACTTTAACCTTAACCTTAACCTTAGCCTTAACCTTAACATTAACCTTAACCTTAACCTTAACCTTAACCTTAACCTTAACCTTAACCTTAACCTGAACCTTAACCTTAACCTTAACCTTAACCTTAACCTTAACCTTAACCTTAACCTTAACCTTAACCTTAACCTTAACCTTAACCTCAACCTTAACCTTAGCCTTAGCCTAACCTTAAACCTTACACCTTAAACCCTTAATCTTCACCTTAAATTTAACCTTAACCTTAACTTAAACACTAAACCCTAAACCCTAAACCTTAACCTTAACTTAAACCCTAAACCCTAAACCCTAAACCCTAAATCTTAAACCTTAACTTACACCTTCACCTTCATCTTAATTTTTTTTAACCTTAACCTTAAGGTTAAAACTTAACCTTAAACCTTGAACCCTAAACCTTAAACCGTAAACCTTAACCATAACCTTAAATTTGACCATAACCTTAACCTTAACTTTCATCTTAACCTTAATCAAATGAAGATTCATGGTGCTAATATTCGACCTTAAACCTTATATCGTATTAAACCATAACCTTAAACGTTAAATCTTAAACCTTAACTTCAACCTTAACCTTAACCTTAACCTTAACCTTAACCTTAACCTTAACCTTAACCTTAACCTTAACCTTAACCTTAACCTCGACCTTAACCTTAACCTTAACCTTAACCTTAAACTTAACCTTAACCCTAAACTTAAACTAAACTTAAACTTAAACTTAACCTTAACCTTAACCATAACCTAAACCATAATCTAAACCTAGGGAACCTGGGTTCGAAATCTGTCAACTGAACAAACTTTTTCTTAAGTGTCTTCAGACACGGGTTTTACTAAAGCTCCATTGCTTGACAAATATAGCTAAAGAATAGTAAAAAATTGGGGTTTAAAATTGGTGTTCCATATTTTATTGAGGTTGTTGAAGAATAACTATTGAATAGTCAAATCCTAATTCTACCTTTGTGCTAGAATAAGGGTTCCGGTTGAACTTAGACTTAGTTTTTTTTCTATCTAAATATTTCTTAAGCTGGCTATTAATGTTTTCATCGAAAATATATATACTCCCTCTATTCCACTGAAATTGTTCACTTACTAAAAATAATGTTCAAAATATATTGTCCACTTAGGAGTTCAAGACACTTTTTTCCTACTTTTTCCACTATTACCCTTATTAAAATATTGAAATTTATATTTCCAATTCACATTTAAGATATCAAGATACTTTGTTAGGGGTATTTTTGTAATGGTGAATGCATTTACTATGTTTCTTAATATATGTGAAAAGCTAAGTGGACAAATTAAGTGAAACAGAGGGAGTACATATAAAGGATTATATTAAAGGGTTATTTCTCAAAGCATCCTCATTAAGTTCTTTAATAATTGTTTTAAGTCTCTAATTTTTTTATTTGTATATAAGTATCTTCCCAATTAATTATTTATAAATAACATCCACATTCTATTTTTGTTTCCTTATTTACCCTATATAAATACTATACTTATTTTACAAAATGCTAATTTCTCCCATTAATTTAGTTCTCTCTCTATCTCACTCTCTATAACTACCAGTTCTTCTTCGATCTCATCTTCTCTGTCGCTCAAATCTCAAGCTATCTATCGTTCTTCTAATAATTTCGCTCGCTAGGTCAATTATTGCTTCTCTCACATTACAAATTCACAGAATTCTAGTAATCTCTTCTTTGCTTTTTCTTTGTTTGTGTTTTTTGTTGTATGTTTGTTTTAAGGTTACAATACATAAACGCGTGTATGTATTGATGATTTTTAGAGTATTTTGATTCAAGTTTCTTCCTAAATTTTGCAATTTTATCTACTTTATCTATTTTTCCAGGTAATTTCTGTTTTAGTTCTTTTTGTTTTGAATGAACTTTGTATGGATTATATACTGAATTTGTTCGTTTACAGGTTATGTTTTTTTGTGTTTTTCTTTCTTTTTTTGTTTGATTTTAACAGTTTAAACAATTTATTATGTTTTTTATTTTGTTTTCTTGTATATTTTGTATGTATGTGTAGTATATTCTTTATTTTGTTGATTTTTTCCTTGAATGTTGTTGAATTCTGTGTTTAAGTTGCTTTCATTTGAGTAAAGGTTGTTATGCGGCTGTTATGCTCTGCATCGAATTGTGAAGTCACAAAACTTCATGTTTTAAACATGAAATTCTTTGTTTCTTAACCATTTTTTCCCTTTCCAACTCGTTGATTGTTTACGTGATCATCTTCTACTACTTATGTTATCAATTGATTTCTGCAGATGGTTATGGCTGTCGTAAAGTTCGTTTCTTAACGTTCTATGCGTTTGTTTGATTTTTTCTGGAGTCTCGATTCTGTTTTCTATTACATGCTATCTAAATGGCCTTCCTTGCTCCTATGTTTCACGCATTTAGTGTATTCAGTGGGAGAGGACGTTAACTGTTTGTTGAACAACGAAGAAGACTTCTCCAACATGTATTTTTTGTTAGCGAGACAACTTTGTAGCGTATGGATATTTATGTTACAGACGGTCAGAAAATAGAGGCATATCAAGTCTCATGATGAACTTCAGTATGAATCTAAGATGATAACTTGTGGAAACCATACCAGAAAACCATAATGCTAAAAGTTCTCAAGTTCCTTTTATGATGTTTCTTTTATATTTATGAATTTTGTGCTACAATTATATTCTTTACTGTTCTTTAATATTCACGAGTTTAACATTTTTGTACATTTCTATTGTTATGTTTTAGATCCTTTTTGTCTATATATTATGTTGTCTTTCATTTCTTCAATAGTAAAGTCTTTTAGTATAGGTTCGAGCTGAGTAGCTTAACTTTGTTAGTGTTCTGGTAAACTAAATTTCATGTTTCAAACATGGAATTTCATGTTCCAGACATGGAATGTCATGTTTCAAACATGGAATGTCATGTTTCAAACATGAAATTCCATATTTGAAACTATGAATATTTCTAGATTTTGACTACTTTCACGTAACTTGTTGACTTTTACTCTTCACTTGAACATTGAATGTATAAGAAATAATAGCCACTCAATTCTGCCATTTTTTCAGAGATGTTTGTTAGACGCAAAACATGTTGCAGTTGGTATCAAAACCTTTGTTTAATAATGAATATTCAAATTAATAACATAATATTGGGTTTCCTTAAAATTTAGTTTCCATCACAACTCATAATAAACCTCAAAAATTCTAATCAGATCATTCATAATACTTAAAAAATCAACTTCCTTCACTCATTTGGGTCGGGTTCTCAAAATCAGGTCCAGGTCCCACTTCTAAATAGTTGAATAGCTTTTTTGTGTTTTTCTTGCTTTTTCCGGATAAGGTATCATCTATACGTTTACTTGCCGATTTGTAGTCATTCCATCTGTCTTTTTGTAGCGTTTCCTTGTATTTCCTTTGTGGTTCTTTTATATAATCGATTTCTTCATTCTCTTCATCATTTATTCTTCTTATTGGAGCCATAATTTCCTTGTATCTACACAAACTCCAACCACAAGAAACAAATTAGTAGTCTAAACTGACACTATCATATAAATTCACTTCTACAAACATGAAATTCAGTGAATTTCATGTTTTGTTCAGTGAAATTCTACAGAACACACAATTTTACAGTTGAAGTCTTTATAATATCCGTAAATTACACTGTAATGTCCCTAAATTACTCAGTTTCTCTATAATTTTCACTGTATTTATCAAAATTTCACTGTAAGTCCTTGTTTATCTATATTTGACAGTTATACTTCAAAAAAATTGATTTAATTGCAGTATAGGTCCCTTTTTTACATATTAGTCACTTTTAATCACTCAAATCCAATTTTCGTTCATATTAATCACATTCGTCATAAAATTATATTTAAAACCCTAGAAAATTCTAAAATCGGTGTTTACTATAACTATTTTACTTAGCAAACATAAATTAGTAATGAATCACGCAAAAAACAATTACGAATCCAAAAAAACTTTCAAAATCCTCAAAACAACCATAAAAATAGTATTATATTTGACTTATGTATGTTTTGTTAGTTCTGTTAGTTTCGAATCTTTGTTGTTTGCTTCCTGACGCTACGCCTTGATTTTCGCTTCGGATTTCGCTTATGTTTCATCGGTACCGCCGGTTATCGCCTTTCTTCTTCTCCCACTTGATGACTGTTAGTTTTCTTCCGATGTGCGTGTTACGTGTGTTATGTGTGTGTTTTTGTTAGTTTCTTTTTCTTTTCTTTTTAATTGGATAAGGAGCCAAAAACCGGTGATGTGATTTTTATTTCGTACGAGGGTTCTGGGCTTACACCCGACTAGTCCCATAGGAGATATGAATGTCTCCCCAACCATACCTCCAGGCAATTCAGAACTAGGTTGCCCATGTTCTGGGAGGGTTTCGAACCTTGGAAACTTTCCAAACTTTAATAACTTTCTTCCGCCTGCGGGATTCGAACCATGTACCTCTCACTTGAGAGAACTTTCCGAACTTTAATAACTTTCTTCCGCCTGCGGGATTCGAACCCTGTACCTCTCACTTGAGAGACAGAGCCCAAAATATGATGTAGAGGTAGTTTGGGATGTGATTTTATTTTCTTTTCCTTTAATTGCTATATGTAGGGGTAGTTTGGGGTGAAATTGTTTTTCATAATGAATCTTATTTTAGGCTTGTTTTTAATAGTTTTTTAATAGGTATTTTTTTTAGAGAAAATGCCACTTATGGTCTTGAACACACACCCCCTCTTCGAGATAGCAACCCCTCTTGGAGTCTCTTCTTACTAAATACCTAAACTAATTTTTTACACTACACACTGAATTCCCATTTACCTTATTACCCCTTTTTACACAATATATATACTAAATATTCTATTTACAAATCTCATAAATCATTCCCGTCACCTACTTTTTTCTCTCTCTTCCCCTGACCTACTTTTTCTCTCTCTCCCAGAAAACCAAACCGCCACCACCATAACACCTTATTCTCACAGCACCACCGAGAGCTTTTCACCTTCTTCTCGCAGCTTTTCAGCTTTTCAAACCAGGTTAACCGTAACACCCACATCACCACCGAGAGCTACCACCACCGAAGAGGTGAACCTCCACCTCCTTCGCGAACGACACAGTGCAGTCGACCAGATCGGAGTAATCTTTGCCTGGATCTCAACCATGGCTTCATTTCTCCTTCTTCTCGACCAGAACGGAGCAATCTTCGCTGCTCAGAGCTCGAGCATGAGCTAGCTTCACTTATGTTTCTTATTCACTGCTGCTTCGCCGAGGTTCGTGATGGAGAGAAGGATTTCGTCGCCATAGAAGCTCTCCGTCTTGAGATGTCGTCGGTAGGTGCTTATTGGTTGAGATCTGATTGAGATTCAAGACCTCATCCAGCCTGAGTTCGCAGGAGACCAGCAGCGCCCTTCAGCAGCAGGTTTTCCAGTGAAGACGTGGTGGTTATGGTGTTATGGTGGTGGTGTTCGCAGGCTTTCCAGTGAGGACGTGGTGGTTGTGGTGTTATGGTGGTTGTGTTCGCAGTTTTTCCAGTGAGGACGTGGCGGTTGTGGTGTTATGGTGGTGATGTTCGCAGGTTTTGCAGCAACCTTATGGTGTGGTGTTGTTGGTGCTCCGACGAGAAGGAGTTGTGTTATTTTTGGTTTGACCAGATCTGGTCAAACAAAATAGTAGCTAGGTTAATTTATTATTTTTAATTGTATATTGATTTGTAATTTGGGGGAATTATGATTTACAGCCCCACAACGTGTATCTTTACAAACAAAAGCCCACCCCATTTCCCCCTCTAACTACTAGTTGGACCCTAACTAAAACCCAATAAAAAGACCCAAAAGCTCTCCTCCCCTCTATACCTACTATGAAGCAACAAAAATCAAAAACAAAAAAGCTAATAGGGTTTTTTTTTTTCTGAAAACCCTACCCTTTATCTACCCTCTCTCTCTCCCACCTTCCCACCTATATCCACCCCCACCGAGAGCCACCCCCACCTTCCACCGAGAGCCACCCCCACCGCCCCTCGATGCCCTCCTTCTCTGCGAAGCTTCTATACACCACCACCATCAAACCTGCGAAGCTCCAGCACCACCATCAAACCTGCGAAGCTTCTTCTCTGCGATCCGCTGCAGCACTGAGTCATCAGATCTCGCCGCTGCACCACTGAGTCACCAGATCTCGCCGCTGCACTGCTTCAGCACCACCACCACCAAATCCACGCCGCTGCACTGCTTCGGCACCACCACCACCAGATCCACGCTCCACCATTGCTGCATCTCCCACCAACCACCATAGCAGATCCACGCTCCAGCACCACCATCGATCCACGCTCCAGCACCACCATCGAAGCCAGATTCTGCAACACCTAAAAACGCCGCTTCCCACCATTTCTGCACCTCCCACCTCCCACCGCTGTTAACCTTCGAAGATCAGCGCTGAGCTCTCCATCACCACCATTCTTCTTGCCGAGCTCTCCATCACCACCGTTCTTATTGTCGAGCTCTCCATCACTACAGTTCTTCTTGCCGAGTTCTCCATCACCACCATTCTTGCCGAGCTCCGTCCAGATCTGCAGAAAACAGTGTTTCCCAGATCTGCAGAAAACCTTTTGCCTCTTTTTTTTTTAAAAAAAAAAACGTGATTTTGCAAAGTTAGATGTATTCCAAACGGTGTTTGTGTCCAGCCCATTATGGTTGTATTCCAACATGTCCAATTTCTGTGTCCAGCCCATAACGTGTGTCCAATTTTTTTTACACAAACAAAATGGTCCAGCCCAATGTGGGCTAATCCTTGTCCAGCCCACTCCTTTTTTTTAGATTTTTTTTCTTTTATTATTTGTGTGTGAGTTGGGAATGGTCTAGTTGGTCCAGCCCATATGGGCTATAACTTGTTTTTCAAATAGTAGTCCAGCACATTAGAGCCATTTTATACTTGTTTTTATATTCATTTTATTGTGTCCGTCACATTAGGGCTAGACATTATGGGCTAGATGTTATGGGCTAGACATTATGGTCTAGACATTAGTGAACCCTAGCTAAACGATTTCCTAATAGATTTGTTTCTCGAAATTTTGACACGGATAAAAACAGACAAAAAACGTATTCCCTATACCTTGACATGGACAAACCTGAAAAGTATGTGGACAAACCTGAAAAAATAGAATTGGAACAAACACCCCTTTAAAACGTTAAAAAACATATATGTATGTACGAAATAAAATATAGGGCTGTACAATGTATGTCTGTACCTGCATGTATGTACCGAAAAAAAAAAAAGATCACGCAAGTGAAAGTAGTAAAAGTTCAGAAAAAAAATGAATAAAAAAACGAAAAAATGAATAAAAAAATTAAAAAGGGTATGAAAGTAAAAACTTAAGCAGAATTTTGAGTTAGGCCTTAAAAACTAATGTTTTCTAATTAGGCCTTAAAACCTCTAGATTCTTTAATTTGGGCTCCAATTTGTAGATTCCTCTTGTAATTTATTTAAAAATGTTTAATAAAGATGAATAAAGTTTTTTTTACTACTTATGCTTTGTTTTTTAATAATACTCATCAAATTGACTGAGTACTCATCAAATATACGTAGTACTCATCAAATTTACGTAGTACTCATCAAAATTATCCGGAGTACTCATCAAAATTATCCGGAGCACTCATCAAAATATATAGAGTATCCATTAAAATATATAGAGTACTCAGCAAATTTATAGAGTACTCTCAGTTTTTCCGATACTCATCAATTTTATCTGATACTCTATATTTTTTCCGGTGACCGGTGACTGGTGGTCGGAAGTCGGTGGTCGGTGGTCAGTGGTCGGTGGTCGGAGGTCGGAGGTCGGAGGTCGGTGGTCGGAGGTCGGAGGTAGGTGGGTAGTGGTAGTGGAGAGAGAAACAGTGACATCACACTTTCTTTGTCTTTTAGTGTTAGTAAGGATAGGAAAGACAATTGTCAAAACTGAGGTTCCTAATAAGAATGATTTTCTGGACCATACTGTATAGAGAAGAAAGATTGTCTCCAAGACCTTAAGTATAATTCATTCTTTTTTTTATTATTGGCTCTTATATTAATCGGAAAAGGAAATATCTAGGTTAAAATATGATGAAGTACTTCATCTACCACCGATCACTTAGTAATAAAGATTCAAGCGTTTTTTTGTCAAATATTCAAGCTAGTTAGAGTTTTTATCCAGACTAGCACCTAATGAAACTTTATTGGAACATCATCCCTTCTGGGCACATGTGACCACCTAATTGATTATACTATATTGGACCATTATCTCTTCATTGTGACATGGTATTTCAAAACTTAGTACTCTTGAAATTCAAACACAAATATTTTAGTTATAATCTTGAAAGTCGACTAAACAATCTCAGATAAACCGCTTCAAGGGAAAAGCGACTATTAATATCACCTTGAGCTAGACGTGTAATAGTGGGCAGAGCCGATCCTGTAAAGTTTTAGGTCCTGGGCGAAAATTTTAATTAAGTCTTCGTATTAAAAAAAATTATAATATAAAAAAATTATAATATCGTAAGAATTTAAATCAAAGTTCTACATTAATAAAACTAATTTTTCATTAAAAGATAATTTTATATAACAAAAAATTTTAGGTCTCGTTAAAACCTTGTATTAGAAAAATTTAATAGGATAAAACCTCAAATCATACATGGCAAGAAGTGCAAGAAGAACCAAGTAGCTTACGAGTTTACGTCCATCCCTGGTCAGGACTCCGAATCCGCCGATGAACTCACATTTAAAGAGTACCCCACATTACAATATTACAACAGAAAACTAAGCACTCTAAATTTTAAACAAACAATTTATAAATTGAATATACTTTTCTTTTTTGTTCAAAAACTGCAATTAGTAAAATTTGAAAAAAAAAAAAAAAAACACCACAAGTAGGTTGTAGCCTGTAGCGACTTGTAACTTAATTAATTCTTATTTTTTGTCAAAGCAATTTAATAAATTGATTAAATTCAGAATTGTTATCAAATGTGAAGGCTAACAAATACAGTTATTAAAATAACTTAATAAATTTAGAATTATCTTTATTTAGAACCAAAAGAAAATAGAAATATCTGCAATAATTTGTAACAAGTAAAAAAAATACTTAGACAAACAAATATGTCCGCCATAAAATCTAAAATTTATAATATACCTATTTAATTTATTAACAAATTATAAAATTGATATATTTAATTATAGAATATAAACTAAATTAAATATAAAATTAAAAGATTAAAATTACCTGAAAGAAACCTTTGAAGATCGTTGTCCAAAAAAATAACTTTTAAAAATTTGATTATCCGCCATAAAATCTAAAATTTATAATTATACCTATTTAGTTCATTAATAAATTATAAAATTGATATATTTAATTATATAATATAAACTAAATTAAATATAAAATTTTAAGATTAAAATTACCTGAAAAGAACTTTGAAGATCGTTGTAAAAAAAACAAAAAAACCTCTGAAAATTTGATAAATGTACTTTGAAATATACCAATACCATGTTAATTTATAGGTAAAGGTTTTTGCTTTTACTTAATAGTAATTAATAATAATGATGATAGTTTTAGTAAATCAAGAGAAATCGGACATATTATATTGAGAATTGGAAAAGAGTTCTACCGTTAACATAAAAAACTGGTTTCAGACACCTACTTTAAATAATAAAATTTGATTAGAAAAAATAAATTATAAATAATGGACTGGTATCATATTGGGCCTTATTTTTTTAATATATAAATAAATTATAAAGAACCTAAAAAATTTTGGGCCCCTAAAAATTTTGGGCCCTGTGCAGCCGCCCTTGTTGCACTAGCCAAGGACCGGCTCTGATAGTGGGTATAGACATATTAATATTTTGACTGTTTAAAAATAATGGGTTACTAAGTGCCCGTTTGGGATTGCTTTTCAAAATAATCACTTAAAGTGATTTTAGATCCATAACAATATTTCAAACTCTAAAAATCACTTTTAGAAAAGCACTAGATTAGTGATTTTATCAAATTAATCACTTAAAGTGATTTTAGAAGTCAAAATATTTTTTAATATTTTTTACAAATAGTTTAATTTTAATCAAAAAGTGTTTTTAGCTCCAAAATAATCAATCACAAACGCGCACTAATACATTGTTGTGGCATGTGGGTTTATGATGGGTTATTAGTTCAAATATAGTAGGGTGAACTAAGTTAGTGAGATATTTAAACGTGAAAATAAATAAACCACTATACTGCTATGGATTCTACCTTCAGCGATTACATCTATCCCCACTAATGATCTGTAATGTCCTTACTAATGATTGAGCAATTATTGGTGAGGACGTGTCCTCATTAATAGTTCCTCGCAATAATTTTCTTTTTGAATACCCTCATGGCCAATCATTTTGACGTGTCATTGTAGCTGGACAAATACCACTCACGATGATAAATGTCCTCGCAAATGATAGGGTCATTCACGAGGACGGGTGTTCTCGCAAATGATAATGTCAATCACGAGGACAATTTTCCTCGCATAAAAAAATATTTCCGAGGACATTCCTTTTCATATTAGCGAGGACATTGTCCTTGCTAGTTTTTTTATTAATGCTAAATTTAGTTATTAATTTTATAATTTGTAATTAATATTTTTTTTATTATTTATTAAATACACATAAAAAACCCGATAAACCGCTCAAATAATAATATAATCCGGCTTAAATAAATTAAAGTCGATAGGTATATATATTAAAACCCCATAAAAATTTATAAAAGTCTTATAATAAAAAATAATAAAAGTCAAACATTACAAATATATCAATTACAATTCAATTCTTCTTCTTCCACGTCTTCAAGTCTTACTCGACGGGGATGGCTTGCTGAAGGACCGGTAGCAGAATGATCAGAAAAAACTGGTAGCAGGAGGATCGGAAAGATCGGTGGGAGGTACTTAAGACGATAGGCCTTGATCTAATTATCAAAGGATAGGGCTCCACTCAACGGATTTTGGAGGATGTATATGTGTATTGTGGCAGCCGTGGAGCTTGTGGATCTAGATCTTTCACCCTCTATAATGTATGGCTCTTTTCCCACCGAGGTAAGATACTCGTTGTGGCCCCCATCATCCCATTAAAGTCCCAGACCATCTACTCGAATGGCTAATCAGTAGATCTGGTTGAATGTTTGGCCTTGGGAGGCGCTCCAATTTCGGGGATCCAACTCCAGGTCCCTTCATCCATACCGTGGTGGGTTGCCTCCATTACCGCCTCCACATGATCCTTTTGCGTGAGTATCGATGTAAATGATGACGAGCCAGACTGAGTCTGGGATTCCTTGACTACGTCACGCATAATAGCTCTTAGTGCGTCCTAATACATGAAATAAACAAACAATGTTTAATAAAATTGCAAACATGAAATAAATAATTGAAATCTTATTTGAATACTTATGTTTAATACTTAGTATGCTTCCGTACTCCACTCATCCTTTCCTTATCAAAGTCGATATTGAAGAAGAAGGCGGTCATCCGTGCAAGGGGCAACTCCTACTCTTGACCCTCGAAGGGTGCTCGAAGAACCACCAGGATCTTCTCCCCCTCATGTTTCAGTCAAGTATAAAAGCGTTAGGATTATTTAAGGTTAAAAAGTAATGAGATGTTTTCCTTACCACAAATATTTCATGTCGTGCTCGGGAGTAAGTCCTTGATCTTGCCCTACTTGGTTATTCTTCTTTGATTGGTTTTTCTAATTCGATGTAGCCCGATTCTGGTTTTTAACAAAACAAAACAAATTTATTATAACAATAAAGTATATATATTTATAAATTATAACTAAAACCAATAATATTACCTTACTCTTCTCCGAGTCTCACATCTTACAAGTGGCCGCCCAATTCTCCAGGGTTTGGTTATCCGTAATTTTTCCGTTAATGTAAAAACTCTTCTTCATCCTAAGGCCACCACATCACATACTATAGACCCTAAAGTGTGGAAGATGTTATGGAACCTTAAAGTTGCCCCCAAGATAAAAAAACTTTATGTTGAGAGTCTTTAAATCTACCTATTAATGAAAATTTTCTATAAAAGAAAGATTATTGAAACACATGTATGTGATATTTGTAATAAAGCAGTAGAGACTACTGAACACTTGATACTTAAATGTGAATGGGCTAGAGTTGTATGGTTTGCTTCACCTCTTAACTTATATACTAGCAACCAGTGGTCCAGTAAAATAGACACTTGGATGGCAAGTATAATAGAGCTAGCAAAACTAAATAAAAATAAGGATAATTTTATCATTGAACAAATTTGTACAATTGCTTGGAAAGTGGAGAAAGACATAAATAGTTACAAATTTAACCATAAAGCTCTAGATCATATTCTTACAGTTGAAAGAGCTTTATGGGACCGGAAGAAATATGAAAATATAAACTACCCTAAGGATGTTATCACAAAACTGAGGGTAATGAAAACTTAAACACTGACCCTCGGGTAAACAAGAATGTAGGAACTATTAATTCAAAAGATGAGAAGGTCATTAAAAATAAGAAAAAAATGGAACCTCCTCCAAGTCATATGATCAAGATAAATTGTGTTGCAGCATATAAAAATAACAAAACTGCAATTTCTTGTATTACCAGGGACCATCTTGGAATTATAAAGAGTTGCAATCCATGAGATATTTCTGCAGATTCACCATCAGAGGCTGAGGCTAGGAGTTCTTAAAGCTTGCCTGCTTGCACGAGACGCTAGTACGAGTAATGTGTTAGTGGAAAGCGATAGTCTTCTAGTTATGCAATCTGTTGAACATCATTTGTAATTTTCCAATCGCACAATTTGTAATATTATTAGTAGCATCTATTTGATTACTGAACTTTGTTATCCATTATTTAAATAGTGTAGTACATATAGTAATAGAAGAGCCGTCTGTATAAATATAAGCTAAATGACAACATATTTAGCGTGTGTCCTAACACGTTCCCACGTAGATTAGTAAAAAATTAATTAAAGAAAAGTCAATATTCTCAGATATTGACTAATTTTGTAGCAACTTTATTTTATTAAGAAAAAATTATGAAAAAGAAAAAGAATATCATCAGTTGTGGGCACAAACTTATGCCCTTTTCACCCTCTTGGACTCTTGCTGAATAGGACCTTCTATCTCTTTTTGGTCAATCATGTAATTAATAAATTATAAATAATCTTATAATCCTAAATATGAAATAGGACCCTGCTATCCACATGTTGAATTATGATTAATGGCTATCAAAGATGAACAGGACCCTGCTAGCCCGACAATGAGAGACCGACACGTTTACAAATTAAATGAATTATAGGATAGCTACAACTGGACAACCGCTAGTGGCAATTACGTCGACACCGATATTCATCATATTCATCATATTCATCATATAAATTAAAGTAGGAAACATGTCCAGAAAGAAAATTAAAGTAGGAACCTTATCTTTAATGGCGTTTCACTGACAAACTTTACTACTACTATGTTGTTTTTTTGGGTTAGGTAAACAGTAGTAGTATAAATAGAAAAACACTGTACAACTTTACTAGTTGTCGAGGGAACTTTGCTTTCTACATAGCATCCCAATCAATTGTTATGTTTTGTGGCATAAATTCAAATCCAGTGTTAAAGTCAAATTTAAAGTTTAAGAAAAAGAATATATACTTGGGTATTTGCTAAGGATACCTAACAAAAAAATTAGATTGTTAAATGAAGTTTTCATATAAAAAAAATTATAATAAAATTATTATTTATAAAAAACATTTTAATTATCTTTTTTATATTTTTACTATATTTACTATTAAATATATTATTCTACCCTATCTAGCGAGTTATTAACATATGGAAGTTCTAGCGACTGACTTGCCCCCATCGTAATGCCAGAGGAATCATTACCGTAAGACATAGAGGGGGAGGTCATAAGCGTCTATAGCGTTCAATCGATTTTCGATGGAATGAAAAAGACATATATGGTACCGATGTATTAGAAATGATACCTTGGGACGGATGTAAAGCGAAACAAATTGCTTCTGCCCAAAGAACAAAGGAGGGATATTTGTTAAAAGAAGTCTAATAAAAATACTTAATTGTTAAATTAAGCTTTCAATAATCTATTTTATAAAAAAATACCTAATGACATATTCATTTACAGAATACATCTCATTTATATTTTTTATATCTTAACCACCGTTATTATTAAATATATATTTTTTTATCAACAAATCAAACTTTTATTAATAAGATCAACATATCAATTGTCTTTATAAACTTTTATCTCATTTTGACATTAATCCTAACATAGGAATTAATACTCTAAATAAGACTAGCCCATTACCACCTATCAACTATTACAAACTCGGCCCAAAATTAAATCTATTACAAAACTAATTGAAAAGGCCCATTACAACTGAAAAATCAAACTCTAATTATATCTAGCTTCTCATTCCTTTCTCTCGTATTTTTCTTTTTCACTTTCCACCCATGTACTTTAAATTTAACATTACTTATCACTTTGGCAGCAATTTGCTCTTCATTTAGCCCCATTCCACCATGTTCTCTGTCATTTCTTTTCCACCAAATGGAGTAAATGCAGGAGGTGCATAAACAGCTAGCTAAAATATTATGTTCCTCACAACCACACAATAATATCTGGTCAGTTAACTATTTAAAATTCTCAGGCAACTTTTGTATTCCACATTTTCCGAGAATTACATACAGGATTCTCTTAGTAAAAGAGCACCTAAAAAACAAGTGCTCACTATCTTCAGTAGCTGATCTGCAGAATCCACATAAAGGGTTATTTGTGTACCCCAATTGCTCATTCTCTGCTTGGTATTAAGTATATCTTGAATTGCAATCCATGCAATAAATGCATATCTTAGTATATTCATTCTAGCCCATATAAACTTATACCAATTTACTTCTACCAATTCATCCCATGAGTTGATTCTTATGAGAGTTTTACTGAAGGAAAATTTCATATTCTTGTTTTCACTCCAAATCTTAACATCTTTTTCTGTATTCAATTTATACCCTTCCAATTTTGGAAGGAAGGTGGCAATCTCCACCTATTTCTCCCATAACAATCACTAACAATCTTGTTACTATTAATATTACTCATCTCAAGCTCAATACCTAGTAACTGCTGCACACTAGCCTCTTCAAACCATCTATCCCATATTATAAAGGTGTTATTTCCATTATTAACCTTATGATATATAAATGTATATGCAATTTTTCTAACCTTCATTGGTTTCTTCCAAATCCAAATGTGTGATTGTTTATCCTCCAAGCTCCAAATACATCCATTCTTCACAATATTACACCTCACCCACTTACTCCACAAATTATTCTCGTGTGCATACATCCTCCAGAATGTAAATAACAAACAAACCAAGTTTGAATTTTCAATTTTAGGGATACCTAAGCCTCCATTTGCTTTGTTTGTACACACTTTCTCCCATGATATTCTTGCTCCTTATGCACCCTCTGTACTTCATTTCCACAAAAAGTTGTTCATTAATTGATTAAGGTTATATATTACTTGTTTTGGGAGAAGAAACACATGACACCAAAACATAATTTTACTTATCAGAGCACACTTAATTAATTCCACCCTTCCTGCATATGATAAAAGTTTAGAGGTCCATTGATTGATACTAGTAAAAATCTTATCCACCAGTTTGTTACCCTCATCCACACTAAGCTTTTTAGAATGCAGAGGCACTCCTAAGTAGCTCACAGGTAAGGAACCACTTTTAATATTTAATACATCAGATATCTCATTTCTAACCCTTTGCTCTATACTACCAAAATACAATTCACTTTTCTGATAATTAATGTTAAGCCCTGACATTCTAGTGAAAATATCAAGTGCTTTCTTAACCTCAATAGCAGATTTAACATCTGCCTTGAAGAAAAACAGAAGGTCATCAGCAAAAATCGTGTGATTCAACTTCATCTCCACGCATCTGTGATGATAATTAAACCCCTTTCTTTTTGACAAATGATTAAACAAACCCGTAAAAACCTCCATACAAATTGCAAATAAATAAGGAGAGAGAGGGTCCCCTTGTCTCACCCTCTTTTTCCTTTAAAATATCCACAAGCCTCTCCATTTATACATATAGAATATGTTGGTGTGCAGACACACATCTTGATCCATTCAATAAAATTACTTGGGAAATTGAAAGCTCTTAGAGTATTGATTTAAAAAGCTCCAATTTACGCTATCATACGCCTTTTGTAGATCAAGATTAACCGTGCATCTTGGGTCTGAACTCTTCTTCTCATATCCAAGTACAACTTCATGTGCAACTAATATATTGTCGCTTATGTATCTTTCTCCAACATATGCTGCCTGATTAAGGGAAATGATTGAATTTAGCACTTTCTTCAGCCTTGTACAAATTACTCTCGAGAGTGTTTTGTAAGTTGTATTTGTACATGAGATTGGCCTATATTTTTTGACACTAGATGGCTTCTTCTCTTTAGGTATTAATATGATGTTTGTTGCATTTATCTGTGTGAGTATCTTGCCATTATCCAAACACTGTTTAATAGCTCTTGTGAAATCTTCTCCCACTATACTATAAGATGCTTTGAAAAACCCTGAATTTATACCATCAGGCTCTGGGCTTTTGTTTTCATTTATATAAAACAAAGCTTCTTTAATCTCTTTATTTGTTATAGGAGCAACCAATTCTTCTCTTTGTTGATCATTAAGTTGTGAATTAATAGCTTCTTTAATAACAGAACTTGAACAAACTTCTTCATTCTCATCTTTGGTGCCAAGGAGCTTTTTATACAATTCTACAAATTCTTCTTTTATAAGCCCAGGTTTCACTATTTCTTCCCCTGCATCATTGATAAGAATAATTATAGTATTTTTTGCAACCCTCCCTTTAATAACTTTGTAAAAGTAGGCAGAGTTACAATCCATATCTTTAGTAAAAATAAACTTTGCTTTCTGCTTAAGGATAGTGTGTTGTATAGTCATAGCTTTGTCTAATTCACAAGTAAGAAACTTCTCTTCATTCAGAAAACTTAGATCAGTCTCTCCACTCATGATTTTCATCTGAACTTTATCCAGTTGAGCTTTAATTGCACTAATTTCATTTGAATTTCTCTTAAAATACATATTATTGAATTTAGTGAGGTCTTTCTTGGTATTCTTCAATTTCATACACACTTTGAACATTTCATTTCCATCAACCTTAATACATCATGCATCCTTAACTATGTCTAGAAACTTGTCACGTGTAGACCAAACATTAAAGTATTTGAACTGACTGGGAAAATATTTCTTCATACCACCTAAATTTAACTTTATTGCGCAATGATCAGAGGTGGATGGAGGGTGGACCATAACACTAGAGGCTATTTTGTCTAACCACTTAGTGTTAATGAATACCCTATCAATTTTGCTTGCACGAATTAGATCACTTCTATTCTTATTTTTTTATGTATAGAACTGTCCACCATAGTTGTGCACATATAGATTTGCTTCTTCAATACACTCCACAAAATCCAAAGCACTTTTATCCAGTTCAGTGTAGTATAATCTGTCTTTGATGTTTAAAATCTCATTGAAGTCTCCCATCATACACAACTTCTTTTTCTCATACATTTTACTCCATCTGACCATATCACTCCATAACTCCCTTCTCACTTTATCATCATTACTTGCATATACCATCACTATATTGTAACTATCTTCACTACCATTAACTTTCAGTTCAACCAACATAGCTTGGGAGGATTGTTCCACTAGACTTATCTCAGAGTATTTTATGTCCCAAAGTATCCATATTCTACCATGTTCATCTTTATTGTAGTTGTGCAACATTTCTAGATGAGAAAAATGTGCACCAATTATTGAGGGGTATTTAGGAAACTTGACTTTAGTCTATACAAGTCCAATTACACCTACTTTATTACTAATTAAAAATTCCTTCACATCTAATTGTCGAAGGATATTATTCAACCCCCTAACATTCCACACTACAGTGTTCATATATTAGGAGGTCTAGTGATTTCCTGCCCTCCATTATGATTGATAAAACTTAGCACATCTTCATCAATCTCATTGCCTTCTATGTTTTGTAAATTCTCAAATTTATTTGTTGACACTACAGAGCTTGATTTACCCTATTTATACTCAACTCTTTTAGTATTTCTAACAACACTCCACTCTTCAACTACTTGCTTCCCTTTATCTAAACTTTTTTCAGTCTCAGTTGCAACTTTTGGAACCCAAACCTTCTGAGTATTGTTGCATTTACTTTCTACATGACCCAACTTACTGCACTTTTTACAAACTATAGGTCTCCATTCATATTCAACCCTCACTACTTGTAATTCATCCAATCCTATATCAACATAAACATTATCTGGTAACTCATCTTTAATATCCACTTCAACACATACTCGAACATACCCTAACCTTGTTTTAGATTTAGTAACACTATCCATTTGTATAGGAATCCCCACTCCACTCGCCACATATCCCAAACCTCTTTGAGTCCAACAATAATCAAGCTAAAGCGCATTGCGTTTAAATAACTGAGAAGAATGTGAATGAGCCAAAACCTATCAAGTTATAAATTTAATCCTGAAGAAGTTGGAAAATTGATGGCTCTAGCACATAATTCTTCAACAACAAATGCAGTTGTACATCAAGTTTCAACTCAAGAAGGTATTTTCTATAACTCATCTTGTATTCTTCATACAAGAGCTACAGAACATTTGGTGTATTATAATAAATTGTACACTAGTAATGTGATAAATGGTCATACTCCTGTTTCATTGCCTAATAGGCACATTGTGTCAGCTACACACAAAGGGGACGTCTCATTAAATCAACACATTACTTTAAATAATGTATTATGTGTTCCCATTTTTAGTACGATTCGTTATCTAAATCTAAGCTTACTCAAGATTCATCTATCTTTGTGGGTTTTCTTCCTTCTCATTGTGAATTACAGGACCTTAACACCAAGAATATGATTGGATTTCATATGAAAAACAAGCACTATACTAACTAAACACTCCATTACATTCAACCTTCTCTTTAGCAGCTTCAACTCAAGGCTTTGATTTGTGGCACTCAAGACTTGGTCATCCATCAAATGCCAATTTACAGGCCCTTAAGGCAATAGATTCGTCTATTTCTTTCCTCAATTGTAATGCAATATAGTAGTTTCCCTCTTTCTGGCTGTAAAACTTCTTCATGTTTTGAACTTATACATTGTGACATTTGGGGACCTTTTAGAGAACCATCTTACTCAGATCATAGGTTTTTTTCTCACAATTGTTGATGATTTTTCAAGATGTATTTGAATTTACTTAATGATCAATAAATCTGAAGTTCATCAACACTTACTTTCCTTTGACAATCTCATTTTAACTTAGTTTAAAGTCAAGATAAAATAGCTTAGGTCAGATAATGGTCAAGAGTTTCTTATGCCAAATTTTTACTCTTCTCTTGGCATAATACATCAACTTAGTTGCATTAAAACCCCTCAACAAAATGGACTTGTTGAAAGAAAACACAAGCATCTTTTAACTAATGCTAGAGCTCTTATGTTTCAATCCAAAATACCTCTTAAATTTTAGTCTGAAGCTATTCTTACAGCTGCTCACTTAATAAACCGATTACCTACTCCTTTGCTTAAAAATCTATCTCCATATCATGTCTTTTATAACAAACCTCCAACTTTAAAGCACTTAAAAGTGTTTGCTTCACTTTGATGTGCCTCAACCATTACCCAAAATAGATCCAAGTTTGATCATAGAGCAGTTAAATGCATTTTTTTGAGCTACCCGGTTGCTACAAAAGGCTACAAATTGCTTGATTTCTTCAAATAAAGTAGTTATCTCAAGTAACGTTATTTTCCATTAAAAGATTTTTCCTTTTATAGATACATCAGAACTTGAAAACCTTCATACATTTATGTTTCCTCCATCCTCAACCAACTACTCAGATATACAACCTCCTACATTTACTACTCATCAACCCTCCACAACCATTACACAACAAACAACTAAGCCTACAAGAAATAGACAATCGACATCTTATCTCAAAGATTATATAACTTCAACTTCATTATGAAAGTCTCAATATCTTCAAGGTCAAGAAGGTTCATCTACACAAGGTATACTCTACCCAATCAATGATTTCTTAATTTCAAATCAACTTTCTTCAAAATATAGAACTTTCATAGCATCAATTAGTGCTACAACTGAACCTAAAACATACAAACAAGCTTCATCTTATCCTGATTGGATGAATATTATTCATCAAGAGCTACTAGCCTAGAGAAGAACAACACATGGAAAATTGTTCTATTAATATCTGAAATGACTCGAATTGGATGCAAGTGGGTGGTCAAGTTAAAATATAAAGCAGATGGAACTCTTGAAAGACACAAAGCAAGATTAGTAGCTAAAGGTTAAAATTAATAAAAAGGACTTGATTTTTTTTGATACTTTCTCACCTGTAGCAAAGCTTGTCTCTATTAGACTAATGATTGCTTTAGCTTCTATAAACAACCGACATCTACACCAACTAGATGTCAACAATGCCTTCTTACATGGATACCTCAAGGAATAGGTATATATGAATGTTCCTCATGGACTTAAGGTACCCCTAACTCAATTTGTAAACTAAATAAGAGCTTATATGGACTGAAACAAGCCTTTAGACAAAGGTTTGAAAAGCTCTATTCTGCATTAATCACTTATGGATTTAAACATTCAGATAGTGATCATAGTTTATTCATTAAAACATCTACATCAACCTTCATAGCAATTCTTGTTTGTGTGGGTGATATTATTGGCTAGTACTTCAATACAAGAAATTACTATGCTTAAAGAGCATCTTCATTCAGCATTTACAATTAAAGATTTAGGTGAACTCAAGTTTTTTCTTGGTATTAAAGTTGCAAGAACCTCAAAAGGAATTTCTTTATGTCAAAGGAATTTTGCTCTTGACATCTTAGAAGAATGTGGTGTCTTAGGAGCAAAACTCGTGTCTCTTCCTATGGAAACAACACTCAAGCTTCATGATGAATTTACTGATCTCCTTGATAATCCTACTTCCAATAGAAGATTAGTATGAAGGCTATTATATTTGACTATTACTAGGCCAGATATTACCTACTCAGTTACTTGTTTAAGTCAATTCCTTTCCAAACCGTCAAAACAACACTGGAATGCAGCTCAATGAGTATTACGATATATTAAATTGTCTCCTAGACAAGGTGTGTTCTACTCTTCAAACTCAGAGATGAAGTCAAAATCTTTTTGTGATAGTGATTGGGCAGGGTGTCTTGACACAAGGAGGAGTATCAGCGGTTTTTGTATTTTTCTTGGTGACTCTTTAATTTCATGGAAGAGTAAGACGCAATCTACAATCAACAAATCATCCGCTGAAGTTGAGTATAGAACCCTTGCAGCTACTACTTTTAAGATTCAGTGGTTACTTTATGTGTTACATGATTATGGTTTTTCTCATAAATTCCTAGCTCTTGTTTTTTCTGACAGCAAATCAGCAACCGCAATCTCAACAAATCCCGTACGACATGAACGTACTAAGCATGTAGACATTGATTGCAAAATCACAAGAGAAAAAATGGCTTCAGGAATTACAAAAGTTGTTCTACATTCCTTCAAATCTTCAGCTTGCGATATGTTCACTAAGCCCCTTGGTTCTCTTTCTTTCCATCATAACCTTACCAAGTTGAACATTATTAACATCTATGTTCTACTTGTGAGGATCTTGGAATACAGTTATCGTCTTAGACAAGAAAAAAATTCAAAAACTATCTAATAATACAAGAACTGAAATGCAATTACTTTGTGACAGATAGATAGTTAGTTAATTGAAATTGTTTGGAGTTATATCAGCTACTATAATGAATCTAGACGGGATTGTAAAGTGTGATTTATAAACTAGAAATAGTATATATATTGTATTGAAGAAACAACAACACAAAAAAAAAATTTAGAATGTATTCTACTATTTTCTTCTTCTTCTTCTTCTTCTTTACTTTTCCTGCTATACTTCTTGCTTGAAGCTCTTCTTCTTCTTCTTCCCCTCTACTCAATTTAACAATTATTGCAAGTGTTCCGTCTAATGTAATTATTGAAACCGTGAATTAATTGAATCCGGAAATTATTACAAATCATAGATATATAACAAATAAATTTTATTAAAATTCGTTAAAATTTATACTGAATTAAACAAACATTCAAAAACAGTATTGAACACAATCATTATTATTATTATTTACAGAGAAGCCCCAAATCTTCTTCTTCGTTATGAGTCTAACTCAAATTTCATCTTCCCCACACTCATCTCCTCCAACGACTCGTTCTCTCATTCTTTATCGACCTTCACCAACAGTCTCATGAAGCATCGGTCTAGAAGCATCAACGCGCGTAGGCACTGTGCTTGTACTCGTACTCGATGAACCATCAAGATTACTAAACATGAAGCTCGAGGTTGTATCTTCAAATTTCCAGTCGGTCAAGTATCCTGGCTTTGAAGTGACAGCAGTCACTTCAATGTCCCCGGAAAGCATCGCCACCACACGGGACATCGAGGGTCGCAAACCCGGAGCCGTTTGAGTACACAAAAGAGCCATTCCAATTACTCTTTTCACTTCATCTTTATCAAACTCCAATAATTTCGGATCGACCAACTCTAGATCACGCTCATCTTCATGTAGCTGCCATGCCTGTGAAAATCCGATTCATTAGCTCTCGTAAATAAGATCATGATGGAATAAAATGAAATTTTATTGATTCACTAGCGCGCATAAATAAGATTATGATGGAATAAAATGGAATTTTATCGATTCATTAGCGCGCATAAATAAGACCGTGATGCAATAAAATGGAATTTTACCAATTCAAGAAGATAGATCTTGTTTTCTTCTAAAGTCGAATCTGAGTTTGTTCTTCCACTGATGATCTCGAGCGCTACAACTCCGAATCCGAACACGTCGGCTTTCTCGGTAAGATGTCCACGCATAGCATATTCCGGCGCAAGATACCCACTACATCATCGGAAACCAAGATTTTGAAGTTTCGGGAAATAAAAATGCAAAAAAGGGTTAATTAAAAGTTTACTATGTTACCCCTTGTGACCTCTATGGTCGAATAATATGAGCCTATGAGGACAGGGACTAAAGAATATAAATTTGGAAACCACGTCGGGTAACTGTGCAATTAACAAATGGGCATGAAGAAACTTACATTGTGCCAGCGACACGGGTACTTATATGTGTCTTTTTGTCATCGTATAGTTTGGCCAAGCCAAAATCCGAGATTTTCGGGTTGAGTTCAGAGTCGAGGAGAATGTTACTCGCCTTTACGTCACGATGAACAATTCTAAGTCGAGATTCTTCATGAAGATAAGATAGACCTCTTGCTATTCCCACACATATGTCGAAACGTGTGGGCCAATCGAGATTTAAAGTTGATTTCCCTGCTTTGAATAAAAAAATTAGAAGATTTGGATTTTTTACAGGTTATAAATGTCAATCCATTTTACCAAATAATGCTTGATCGAGACTTTTGTTTTCGTGGTACTCGTAGACAAGTAAGCGTCTATCTCCCTCGATGCAACATCCGTACAACTTCACAAGGTTACGATGCTGCACAGCTGATATAGTCGCTATTTCTGCTACAAATTGACTCTTTCCTTGATGAGATGCTACAGATAATTGTTTAACAGCTACTCTTCTCCCATCACTGAGTGTTCCCTGTTGACCATCAAAGAATGAAGACCAAAACAATTCGATAAATGATTAATAAGAATTTTTCCGTAAAGTTGCGGCAAATGACAGTTAGAGATGTGGGCCCATTTGAATCATCACAAGGCTAAGAAAGTAAAGAACAAAGTGGTGCGATTCGGTCCGTCTTGTGAGTTCTCTGATTGAAAATAGGCAATTAAGAAAAACTTATCACTTCGCCATGAGTGATGGTGTTTTACGGCCATATAAGTTCCTAGTCTATAGGCCTTAAAACTCAGTCAGGAGTTTTTCTGAAGTTATTTTATTATTTGTTCGTTATTTAAAGATATTATGGTAATATTTTAATATAAAATATGTGACTCCTCAATAGGTTAGGATCGCTCTATCTAGAACTAAAATAAAAAATCATCAGACGGTCCTTAAACTTAAGTCAGGCGTTGTTCTAAAGATATTTTACTTTATTATTTGTTCGTTATTTTAGGATATTGAAGTAATTTAGGAAAAAAATATGTGACTTCTCGACAGGTCAGAGTCGCTCTATCTGAATTAAAAAAATATATATATATATCTGACTCTTCAAATGAACGTGAAACCAGAAACCTGGATTTCCTGTTTTCAGTATTTTAATATAATACAGTTACAGTTGTAGCTTTTCAAGTAACCTTTTGATTAATAAACGAGGAAATAAATTACCTTGAAAACAGGTCCAAATCCTCCCTCTCCAAGCTTATTAGCTGGATTGAAATCATTTGTTGCGGATTTTAGTTCCGCATAAGTAAAAGTAAACGGTTTGGCGTCCATTCCCAAAAACTCTACAAGATGGAGAGATAATACGACATTTTTTAGTCTCTGAAATAAAATAAACGAGATATAAATCCGATTTACTATGCTTATCTTCTTACCTTTATCTTCTGCCAACTTTCTTTTTCTTCTCTTCATAAAGTAATATACAGCAAAGACGGACAAAAAGCTTACTATTGAAACAGGAATAACAATCCCTACAATGAGACCGGTTTGATTCTTCTTCTTTTTTGTAGCCGGAGGAATATTACTAACAGATGGCGTAAAATCTGTAAAAAAAATCTCAGTTACAAAGTAAACTTATTAATTAGAGGCTATTTATCGTAAATAATTATTTACGTACTAGGGGTGGCACTGATCGCTGAGATGGATGGTCCATATGTGCCTTGCCGAGGAACACAACAAGTTCCTTTACCCGCCCAAAAAAGATGAATCTCCATGTAATTTTCGGAAACTTCAACTGTAAATGTCCGTTGAACAGCTCGTAGTGATGCACCTGCATTTCTTCGTATGTCAAAATCTTGCAACACCCGAGTCCCCTGAAATTAATGTAATTAGACTTATATCGCTTTGAGAAAAGGAAAAAAAAAATTAGTGTTACACAAACCTGAATATGTACATCAAATAAACGTCTTCCAAGGCTCCTCCAAGTTGGAGGATTTTCGATATCCGCCTCTGCAAATTGAAGTAGGACCGTGTAATTACCATTCTCGAGGCCCAACCCATAATATCTAAGTGATCCAGCAGAAATTCTCGAAGTTTGGAACAGCTCGGAGCTCAAAGTATTTGTAAACTGTGACAAAGATTTGAATGTATATTGTGGACTGTTACTATCGGAAAATAAACCAACGTTACTAACTCCCCATCGGGTTTCCGGGGTTGTATAATGTGTTGCGGGACCCAGCGTCTCGTTGTCCCGCTCGTATATTATCTGGTTCGGAACCGATGTTGAAATCTGTGGGCCCCCACATTTAATCGCGAAACTCGAATCTGCGAGTATTATTACAAAAAAAATCTCAAAATTCATGATTCGGATAATAAACAAATTTAAACATTGTGTTGTGAGTTTACAGAGTGGGTCTCCTCGACGGCACGGAAAATTTCTCTGAAGACAGTTTAATCCAAAAGGAAGGCCACTGAAAGAAGGCAGAATAGAAGTTAAATATATGAAGGAAAAGATGTGAAGCTGAACTAGCAACTCACCTGCTATTAGAGTCGGCTAAAGTGAAGTTATTAGCGACCAAATTACTGAAAAATGCCACAAAAAGGTGATTTTACGACAAAGAAACTTAATTATTTAACCATGGATTAAGATTTTCTTGACACTTACAGTTGTAAGTTTCCCTGGCCGACCCAAGATGGAAAGCTCCCCGATAATTCATTATATGATAAATCTCTGTAGTTAATGTAAATAATGTAAGAACACGATGGAATTTTTATGAGTTAATTGCACTATAGATCCCTATATTATGCAAAAATAATTATTCATTAATCAGACAGGACCAAATTTCTTTTTATTTAAATTAAAATACAAAAAAGAACTTATTTACATTTTTAGAAGTTTGGGGATAAATTTTCTCAAAATTTTAGAGAGGGTAATAAGATTTTATTTTGGTAAAATAAAAATAAATTTTAGGGGTAAAATCAGCAATTTTCAAAACTGAGGGTGGGGCATGGCACTGCCCCTGTGTCTACTTACAAAGCCTGGAGAGATGTTGTCCTTTGTGAAGGAAGGGACCCGGTCAACTTGTTACTACCGAGAAACCTAAAATCGAAAGAAAAAGATTACCATAAAAAATGAGCATTTATGTGGAATATTAAGATTAAGTAGAATATTGTATAATATTTTACAAGTGAGTGAGTGAGCTCAGGTTGAAAAGCGTATCAGGAATACTTCCCGTCAAATTGTTGAAGCTCAAATCCCTGAAAAATTAAATTAAATGATCTAAGTTCTAATATCAAGAATGCTTAAGAAAAATATAGAAACTCGTAAGAGAACTTACAGCAGAGTTATATTATGATAGTCTCCGATATTTCGAGGAATGGTACCGGAAATATTATTATTTCGTAACACTCTGCAGATGAAAAATTAAATTATTAAATTAAAACTTCCAAAAATGATTAAAATGGAAGATATTGGCTTCCTTACAATTTTGTAAGAGCCTTCATGTTCACGAGAAAATCGAGTGAAGAGGTCCAATTTGATACATCGCTTATCCTCCTGTATGTCATATTGTCATATGAAATTTGAATTTTCTATAATTTGTGTGGAAAAATACAATCATGAACAAAGTATTGTAATACTCACAAGTCCGACAATGATGTTAAATTGGAGAAACTGCGTGGTATCTGACCTTGAAAAGCGTTTCCTTGAAATCGTCTGCGAGATAAATAATCTTATAATTCTATTATATAGAAACAAGATTATTTTGCCAAAGATGGAATTTATGAGACAAAAAATTATTATCATACAAAGTAGTAAGTTTTGTCCAACCACCAATAAATTCTGGTATTTCCCCTGTAAATGCGTTGTCTGAAGCCCACCTGAAACCATTGAAAGCTCGTAATATTAGTAGTGATTCCAGAAAATCTACATAGGGACCTATAGTATAAGTTTTGCATAACATAGGGACCTATGGTGCAATTAACTGAAAGAACTGTGGTCCTCTTACACATCAGTCAGGCTCTTGAGATTAGCAAATGTTGAAGGTAGTGGACCACTGACTCCGGAACTATCACAATAGCTGGTCAAAATAGACAATATTTACAAATTAGTTCAGCAAATTTCTTTTATTGGACAAAAATAAAAGACCATCGTGAACTTGGTATTACTCACATTTGTGTCAGTTTTGTTAAACTCCCAAGTTCGGGAGGAAATGGACCCGAGAAACTGTTTGTGCCCATACCCCTGTGATCTCAAAAGACGGAAAAGGTCATCGATGAACAAAATAAGATTTGAAGTTCCTAAAGGTCCTTATATTCACGGAAAGGAATAGGGTAATTACTCAAATGGTCTTTATTTTGGGACTCTGTGGCTACTTTGTCCCTTATGTTTTAAATTGATCTTTATATTTAATAAAAGTGTCAATGTTAGTCCTTTTGATTTTATCTATTGAAGGACGCAAAAAAGTCACAAGGACTAATTCGGACAGTTTTGGCAAACATAAGGGACAAAGTAGTCACTTTGAAGCATAATGGGCCAAAGTCCCAAACATGAGGACCGTCTAATTAAATTACCAAACCAAAAATTACGACGAAAAGCTTACAGAATTCTTAAATCAGTTAACTTCCCCAGCTCACTAGGGATTGGCCCGGAAAAATTATTAATTCCAATGCTCCTGGTAATATCAAACGACACATCAGAAACAGATTATCTGATACAATTAATATAACAAGAGGGTGTGTTTGACATACAGGTACTGCATTCGAGTAAGAAGACCAATCTCTGCTGGTAATGGACCGGACAAGAAATTCTGGTCCAAATTCCTGAAATATTAACAAGATTTAAGTATCGGTCGAGATAAATAAATACACTCGAATGTAATAAGTTGCACATACAGATTAGTGAGAAAAGTCAAATTCCACAGCTCATCGGGTAGTGGACCAGTAACATCCGCTGCGTATACTCTCCTGTAAACAATATTTGATACAAAAAAACGTCAAGTGGAATTTTTGCATAATGTAGGGATTTATAGTGCAATTTTTGCATAATATAGGAACCATATGAGTCTTGAAATAAACGAGAGGGACTCAACCTATTAGTAAGAGTAACTTACATTGCAGTAATGTGACAAAGGGTTCCATTTCTATCTCCGCAATCACATTTGATACCAGGATTATAATTTATAATTTCGGATGAGTCAATTGCAACTCCACTACATAATTCGCCACTAATGTTCCATCGCTCTATTGCTGATTTCCCCCATCTCCGGAAGATTGTGTTTAAAGCTGCGGCTGCAAATATTTAAATAACCACGTAGTGTTTTAGTCATAGCAAAGTAATGAGGGTGAATTAGTAAATAAAAAACAAGGTCCGTCATCTTTGTCCTTTTTTTTATAATACATCGACATCGAGAGCCATTTTGGACTCGAAATTGTTGACTCGATTCAAACTTGTACCGCTTAGAAAGAGAATCAAGGCTCTGGCCAATTGAGCTAACCCCAACTGGTTAATCTTTGTCCTTTTTACCTATTGATTAGTATACATCCATATAACAAAATATATATGTACATCTGAACCAACTCTCACCTTTTTGTTATTTTTTTTAACAGAAACTCTCATTTATTATAAACATTTAGTATTGAAATGATAATACATTTTTAGAATGAAAGAGGTGTCATTTATTATTTTATATACCCACGTTAACTAACCCATTTGCATAATCTACTACTATAGTAACACAATACTTAAAAATAGGTTGCCAAATTGACAGAAAATCCATGTAACATGGTCTAGTGATTAAGATATAATAATTATAACAACTTGTGTAATTAAGTCAAAAATATAGAAACCTATACTCATGGAGATTAGTAGACGCTAAAGGGGGCCCATGTCTTCCTGAAAATACTCACCCCTAATTAAATTTTTATTTTTCGAAATAGCTTATGACCCCTAGAATTTAGAAATATTCACTTGGCACCACAATACTTGTGAATTGTGATTGTAAAATATCAGTTATATTGCATATTATAGGCACCTATAGTGGAATTATCTCAAAAAATATAGGTTTTTTTGCATGATATAAGGAACCTATAGTGCAACTAATTAAATAATAGAGATTATTTTACATAGGGACATAGTGGATATTTTTCATAATTTAGGTACCTATATTGCAATTTATGCATAATATAGGGACATATAGTGCAATTAACTGGGGGATTCAAAGCAACACTTCACCCCGACCAGAAAATCTCCGCTCCACCTATGATACAATTAACTTAACAAAAATAAGTACACATATGGTAATGAATTAAAAAATACAGGGACCTATATATAGTGGAATGGAAAAAATTTGGTGTCAATCATGGCTCTGATCTCTATTAACTATGATACAATTAACTTAGCAAATATAAGAAACTCATCATACGGTAAATAACTCAAAAATATAGGAACCCATACCGCAGTTAAAAAAAAAAAGCAAGGGAATTTTCAAGAACACCTTGATCACAATAAAAAAATTTACTTTATCTCATAGTTAGCAGAATCAAAGAAAGATATATAGATATGTAAGTAAGTAGATACCTTCGGAAGGATTAGTAGTAGCATTATTTGAGGCGGCTTGAGCTTCGACAACCTTAAATCGACCAAAGAAGCAGCAAAAAACAACTGATAAACACAACAATTTTTCCTTCTTCATTGAATAAATGAATCTTCTGTCTGATAATCAGATTGTTTTTGTAGCCGAACTAAAAATATAATAATAAAATATCTGTCAACTTTTATATTTCGCCAATATATATAATGGAAAGCGAGAAAAGTTGACAATGGTATCCACTCGCCCTCTTGATTTTAGCTACAATTTTACTCTAAAATGATATCATTTTTTTTTATTCGCACTCTAAAATGATTTTTATATTTCTTAATAAACTTGTCCTTGTAATCATTATATTTTGGACAAACTGTGCAGGCGGATTGAAAGACAATCCACTATATATTTTGTATATATTTATTAGTTTTTGGTTTTAATGATGTAACACTTCTTTTGTTTTGTTAGTCAGATACAATTATAGACATTTTTTAATTTTTTGTTGGTTGACTAAAGACTTATCTTTGCAAAGAAGGCCCTCCCACGCGCCACACGCATATATTTTGTCAGTCCTTTTTGTTTCGGTCAAAATGTATGCGTTATGTAGTATGCTTTCATGCGAATATGTCTAACTAATTTTAAAAAGACATCACCATAGATATTTTCTTTCTATATTTATATTTAAAAATAAGGGAAAATGACCCAAAAAATCAAAATAATATTATTTTCAGCCCAATAACATCAATGACAAAATTTCTTCCCAATAACATCATTAACTAAATTTTGTCCTTGATGGGAATCGTCCTTGACGGGAATCGTCCTTGACGGGAATCGTCCTTGATGGGAATCGTCCTTGACGGGAATCGTCATTGATGGGAATCGTCCTTGACGGGAATCGTCCTTGACGGGTAAACATGTAATCTTATAATAGTAAGTTAATGGATGATTCTTTGGGGCAAGTATAATATTATTTTGATTTTTTGGGTCATTGACCCTAAAAATAATTATCTATAAAAGGTTGTCTATTTAAAAAATTAAGACATTTTTTTATTCTTTATATCATACTTATTTTTATTTAAATATTAAAATTTATGTTTTCAATAAAAATTCAAGATTTATGAAAGACATACATAGCATCTAATAATTACTTTTCTTAGTTTTGTGTGGAAGAAAAAATATATAACAAATATTTATGAACAAAGAGAGTACCTTTTTTGATAATCTCAAACATTACTTATCAAAAAATATTCATAGTATTAACGAAGATGAAATTGGACTGACAAATTAGAAAAGTTGTCTTTTGAAAAGTTTCCGAAACTTTTCAAAATAAAATTTTTCAATTTGGTCCGATATTTTCAAAATTGAAAAAGAAATCCAAATTCTAAAATTTGGAAATTTCAAAACTTTTGTAACTTTTGATAGGTACTAATAATTCAAAAATAGGAATTTTAAAATTATATATTATTTTTGAAATAAAAAATTATTTTTTAAAATTTTTTTATCTATTTCTACTATTTTTTTTCATTGAGTGAAAATTAAATATTGATTTAATACACTACAGCGTTTACATATGTGAACGACTTGTATCCCTAGTGTTTTGTTCCTAAGAATAAGTTGTTAGAAATCGTGTGGAATGCTTAAAGTCGTCCTTAATGGTAGGATATCTTTAGGGGTGGTTCTTTTTTACTCTTTAGGAACGACTTTCAAGACTATAGTGAACAAAATTTATCGTCCCTATAACATGGTTTGGGACGACATACTGTCCTCCCTGATGACAAATGATCTTTAGGGACAACAAAAAGTTGTCCCTAAAGCCTAGACGTATTAGGGACCGAAAATGTCGTCCCTAAAAACCCGTGTATTAGAGACTACATTTTCATATCATTATGGATGAAGTTGTCGTCTCTATTGCTATTTTTTAATATTTTGATTATAAAATATGTAATTAGATTAATTGAAAACTGATACGAACAACAATTATAAACGATTAACATACTAATAAAATTAATGATATTAAAAGTCTAAAAATTTGAAGTCGGGTATTACACAAATAAAAACAAAAATAATGAAGATGTATTACTAACCAAATAAATAAAAAGACATAAAAGTTTAATTAAGCTAATCATCATTTTATGGTTCTTCATCATCGTCGGTTTCAGTCGAATTTTGAGGAAACCCAAACGGGTCACATGTCTCGAATCCTCGGTTCACTTGTAGCTGATTGAACCGATACTCATCATATCTGGTGGAGGGGATGATTGCGTGATGGTTGTCTATAGGGAATGATCGGGAGGGGGTAACCAAACGGGTCAAAATCATGTTGTATCATGCATCCATTCACGTACTTAATAATGGTATCTAATCTAGATTCATCTACAAGTGACTGGAACGTCTGAGGAATAATTGTTTTCTTTGCATTCTTGGCAGGCCTAACACCGGGCAACCACCCTCTTGTCCCATTTCCATTCTGTTTTCAGCGACAACAACCACCTATTTGATTTGATCTGTCTTAGAAAGGATAGGGTGAAAGATAAGAATGTCTCCGAGATACTTTGCGAGGTCGTCGACTGAGTGAGTGATATCATTACTCTTAAACCAGCATCATCAAAAGATACTTTTCATGCTATCATACAAGTAGATTTACATGAGATTTTAGACAAATTCCGTGAAAGATGGTTCGAATAATGTGGTTCAAAGACACATTTTTTATTGAGAATATGGGATATCATTTAAAAAATAATTATTCAAATATTATTAGGATATTTAGATGTTCGAACCGTGTCAACGACACCGAGTCCAAAGTGGCTCTCCCATGTAACAAAAAAAAAGGATATTTAGATGATACTTTTTTATACCCAACATTAATCTTTTTAACATAACAGGCTGAGTTGATAAAAGTCCTAAAAGGTTTTCTGTTTCGGGGAAAATTTTCATTAATCAAACATTTCACTATCAACCAATTTTCTACTCCGAAAACCTTTCATTAATTATGGCTATGTGTTTATATCATCATCACCCACCACCTCGTGATCTTTCTCTGGACTACTATCATCCGACGATCTGATGAAGGAAAGGTAGATGGTGTTGGGTCTCAGTTGCTTTTTGTTGCTTTAAGGTTGTTTAAGCTTAAAATACATCAAAAAATGTTACAACTAACCATTCGGGAAATTTTCTGGATTGGATTTAAAATGTTGATAAAAGCCCTAAAGCAACAAAAAGCAACTGATCTTAAATCCAATCCGTTAAAAGATCAAAAAAAAACATCAAAAATGTAATATACATTAGACGTAGAATTAATAATATTTAATGATCTCTGAAATTTTCTGGATAATATTGAGTCTTTTACTCAAGAAGCTCAAATATCTTGATTTCTCAAAGATAAAATAGTTTTTGCCTAACTAAATAGTGCATATGAATACTGTTGTGTTTTATTTGTATAAACCAGTAAAACAATATAGAAACTAATGCAGAAATAAAATAAAAGTATATATAAATAAACAACTTTACTTGTCGAGGCTCGGATTGGATCCGATGTCTTTAAGGTATTTAGGCCACGTACCGGTGTCTTACGTTTGTTGGCTTCAACCTCCAGGATACAACGACAAAAACTATTCAAAAGAACCTGACACACGAATTCTTAAGAATTTCGACGAACTTAATAATGCTGCTTCTTTCTATCTCTCTCTTATAATTTTAATGCTTTGAAAAATGAATGTATGAAAATGTTTGAGTTGGCCAACTATTTATAGAAGATGAAAAGGTGGATTTGGCAAAAGAGTTGTGATGGTTCATTTGAAGATACGTTACATTAAAAGACACAACGTTTAGTTTAGTATAGAAGTCCAAAACATAAGCTGGTCCAGATGGTATGAAAGTCTGGCCCAAAAGCCCACTAGCTTGGAGGCCCAGATTCAAAGCCCAGCAGTACCTTTTTTTTTTTCTTTTGTTTTGCTTTGCTTCATAACCAAAAGAAAAATAAAATAAATAACATGTATTATTATTTATTTTAATCTCTTTTTTTTTTCTTTTAATTTCTTCAAATTCTATGACTCAATTTCTCATTCAACTTCAAATGATTTTTTTTTTACCAGATGAATGTATTACGTTAATTAATATTCGAATCATTTCTTTAAATTGAGTCACCCACTGTCATCGTAAACATGGTCATCCCTTGGGTAAAAATCTCATTTGACCAACAATCCCCACATGAATGGAAATTGACTAACCACCTTAAAAAATTATGCAAAAGAATGCTAAACACGAGAGAGAGCGAGAGAGAAGCGTAGAAGAATACTACATCGAGAAAGGTAGCTTTTGGCCTTGAACCTTCTGTAGTAAGAGCTATCGGATTTACTTGCTAACTAGTGAACGTGATGTCTTGAACTATTCAGCTTTTGTGTAAACCAAGACAATAGAAATTACATAGTATACTTCGAAACATTATTTGGTTCTCACGGTTGTGTCCATTTACGGCCCTGGACAACTCCTGGTATTTCATGAATAACCGTCGGAGAATTTCGCCATTACAAATTCTCGTAGGGCGGCCCTACCCATGTTATTCATATAGGTGGTCTCTTGTCGAGAGTATTCTGCATTACTCTATCTTATGTTAGAAGATACAAGAACCATTAAAAGTTTAACTTATCCTTCAATTTTACATGTAGCACTGTTTAATTTTTTTTTTCCTAAGAATGGTTTAGGGAGGTTTCCCCACAGTGCATCGCACCAAATTGCAGTTTCATGATTCAGTTTTCCCTTTGAACCTAGATTGTGGGATCTCCACTCTGCTAGGTAGGGTTCCCATCATGGCAACTCAGCTTTCGTAGGCTTAAGACCCATTCTCCTTGACAACACTCGCACTTGCTCTCTTTGTAGACCTTTGGTCAGTGGATCCGCTATATTATCCTTTGATCGAACATAATCAATTGTGATAATTCCGTTTGAGAGCAATTGTCTAACGGTATTGTGTCTACGACGTATGTGTCTAGACTTACCGTTATACATTTCGTTTAGTGCCCTACCAATGGCACTTTGACTATCGCAATGTATGCAGATAGCTGACACAGGCTTTGGCCAATTAGGAATATCCTCTAGGAAATTCCGAAGCCACCCGGCTTCTTCAGCAGCTTTGTCTAAAGCTATAAACTCAGATTCCATAGTTGATCTGGCTATGCACGTTTGCTTAGTGGATTTCCAAGACACAGCTGCTCCTCCTAACATGTAGACAAATCCACTTGTGGATTTTGAGTCGGTGGAGTCTGATATCCAGTTTGCATCACTGTATCCTTCTAGTACAGCTGGATATCCTGTGTACAATAACCCTTCGTTCATAGTGTATCTAAGATACCTTAGAACTCTTACAATAGCAATCCAGTGGTTCTTCCCCGGATTATTTGTAAACCTACTTAGCTTGCTTACTGCATGTGCTATATCTGGCCTAGTGCAGTTCGTTAAGTACATGAGACTCCCAATAATCCGAGAGTACTCCAACTGGTTGATCATATCACCAGTGTTCTTAGCAAGATGTAAATTTACATCAACTGGTGTCTTGGCGATATTTGTGTCGCCATTACTAAATTTGTTTAATACTTTCTCAATATAGTGTGACTGAGATAGTATAATACCTTCAGATGTTCGGAGAATCTTGATACCCAAAATAACATCCGCAAGGCCTAAATCTTTCATGTCAAACTTACTTGAAAGCATCCTTTTGGTGAATTTAATCATATCATTGTTACTTCCAATGATTAACATATCATCCACATATAAACAGACAATGACATATCCAGTCTCATTTTGTTTTACATAAACGCATTTGTCACATTCATTTATCTTGAAATCATTCGAAATCATGAATCTATCAAATTTGTCATGCCATTGCTTCGGTGCCTGTTTTAAACCATATAGAGATTTAACAAGCTTACATACTTGCTTCTCCTTACCTGGAACTAGGTAACCCTCAGGTTGTTCCATATATATCTCTTCATTTAGTTCTCCATTTAGGAAGGCAGTTTTTACATCCATTTGATGTATTTCGAGCTTGTATATTGAAGCTATAGCGATTAACATTCGAATGGATGATATTCTCGTGACTGGAGAATAAGTATCAAAATAATCAAGTCCTTCTTTTTGACTATAACCTTTTACAACAAGGCGAGCCTTGTATTTTTCAATAGACCCATCGGTCTTTAATTTCTTCTTGAATATCCATTTGCATCCAAGTTGTTTATTCCCAGGAGGGAGATCCACTAGTTCCCATGTATGGTTTTGCATAATGGAATCTATCTCGCTATTTACCGCTTCTTTCCAGTATGGGGCGTCAGGGTTTGACATAGCCTCCTTGAATGTTCGCGGTTCGTCATCTAGCATGTAAGATAGAAAGTCAGGACCAAAAGACGTAGAGGTTCTAATTCGCTTACTTCTTCTTGGTTCTCCTTCATTTGGCAATGATTCTTGATCTTGCTTTTCAGTTGGCAATGATTCTTGATCTTGCTTTTCTTCAATTGCATCACGTGTTCTTTTTAAGGAACCAGATTCTGGTGTGTTCTTGTACGGAAATGTTGTTTCAAAGAAATGTGCATTTCTTGATTCAATCACTGTATTGACGTTAATGTCAACATGACAAGATTTGTGTACAAGGAATCTATATGCAGCACTGTTGTGAGCATATCCAATAAAGACGCAATCGATGGTCTTTGGTCCTATTTTGACCATTTTAGGAGCAGGAATTGCTACCTTTGCCAAGCATCCCCACACTTTTAAGTATTTGAAGGAAGGTGGTTTTCCTTTCCATAATTCGTAAGGAGTTTTATTTACCTTCTTGTGTGGTACCTTGTTGAGGATGTGATTTGCGGTGAGTAAAGCCTCTCCCCACAAGTTTTGTGGTAACCCTGAGTTAATCAACAAGGCATTCATCATTTACTTCAACGTGCGGTTCTTACGTTCAGCAATCCCGTTTTGTTGAGGCGAGTAGGGGGCCGTGGTTTGATGGATGATTCCATGTTTAGCGCAAAACTCTTCAAAAGGAGACACATATTCTCCTCCCCTATCTGTTCTAAGATTCTTAATCTTTTTATTTAGTTGATTCTCAACTTCAGTTTTGTATTGCATAAATGCTTCTAAGGCCTCATCCTTACTTCGAAGCAAGTATATTTGACAATACCTTGTGCAATCGTCAATGAAAGTTATGAAATACTTTTTACCACTTCTAGTTTGCACAAATTTCAAGTCACATATGTCACTGTGAATTAACTCTAAAGGTGTCGAAGTCATTTCTATAGACTTAAATGAGGTTTTTGTTAATTTTGACTCAACGCATGCTTCACATTCCTTTTGAGAATTGAAATTCACATTAGGTAATAACCCAACGTTTACTAACTTATTTATTGAACCGAAATTAACATGTCCTAATCTATCATGCCATAAATTAGGTGAGTCAATCATATAAACACAATCAGAATTTTCATTCATTTCTTTATCGGTTACAATTTTTGTAGGTACTACGGTCATTACATTCATCTTAAACAGACCGTCACATAGGTACCCTTTTCCTACATACATTTCGTTCTTAGTTAATACAAACTTATCAGCTACAAATACAAGTTTAAACCCAGCCTTGCTAAGTAAGGAACCAGAAACTAAGTTCTTGCTAATGTCTGGAACATGGAGGACATTGTTCAAGGTCAACTCTTTCCCGGAGGTCATCTTTAGTACAATCTTTCCAGTACCTTGAACCTTTGAGGTGGCGGAATTTCCCATATATAGGATTTCTTCATTTGTAGCTTTTTTGTAGGTTTGGAACACAGATTTGTCTGAGCACACATGTCGGGTTGCTCCAGTGTCTATCAACCACGTTCGTAGGTTGCTGACGAGGTTGACTTCTGAGACTGTTGCCGCCAGATCCAAATCGTCAATACCCTGAGATATCTCAGTCACATATGACTGACCACCCTTAACTTTCTTTTGGTTTCCTTGTGCCTTTTTGTTTCGACAGTCTTTTGCACGATGTCCATGCTTTCCACAGTTGTGACAATCCCCGTTGAATTTCACCTTTTTATTGTTTTCATTATTTGACTGCCCTTGCCTCTTGCGCTTGTTGTTTTGGTTGGTCCTCCCTTGTTCTACAACATTTGCCTTGGCTTCATATGATCGAGGGTTAGTTGCCTTTTCAGCCATTCGATTGTCTTCCTCGATTCTTAACCTTACAATTAGATCTTCAAGACTTATCTGTTTGCGTTTATGCTTGAGGTAATTCTTGAAATCTTTATACAACGGGGGTAGCTTTTCCACAAGAGCACCAACTTGGAAAGGCTCTACCAGATTCATACCTTCAGCACTCAACTCATGAAGGATCAACTGGTACTGTTGTACTTGAGACATTAATGATCTTGAATCCACCATTTTGAAATCAAGGAACTTACCGATCACAAATTTCTTTGTGCCGGCATCTTCAGTCTTGTATTTCTTCTCAAGAGACTCCCATAATTGCTTGGCAGTTGGCATGGTGCTATACACATTATATAAGGAATTATCCAAACAGTTTAGAATGTAATTCTTACATAGGAAATCAGCATGTTGCCAAGCATCTACTGCATTATATGTCTCACTATTTGGATTGGATCCCATTTCTGGTGGATCTTCCTTTAGAAATTTTGCCAAGCTTAGAGTGGTCAGGTAGAACAACATCTTTTGCTGCCACCTCTTAAAGTCAGAACCATTGAACTTTTCTGGCCTATCGACTGGTCCAATGGGTGTTGGTGCGGGTACACGAACTTCTGTTCTTGAGTTATTACCCGTCTCAGGTTGCCTTTCACTTTGTCCAGTATTTTTCTCCATATTCTATATGAAGCAGAATTCTGACGTGAGTAAGTGAGTAATTTTCTAGTATGTATACACAAGCCTAGAAATCAGAATAAGAGAAAGGAAATAGAATGTAACAATTCCGTTCTGTATACATAGACCCAGATATTATTGCAAAAGTAAAGTTTATAAAACGAAAAAGAAAACGTTTTCTGGTTTATACAACGTGAAACATAAATACCTTAAATTGTTGTGTTTTATTTGTATAAACCAGTAAAACAATATAGAAACTAATGCAGAAATAAAATAAAAGTATATATAAATAAACAACTTTACTTGTCGAGGCTCGGATTGGATCCGATGTCTTTAAGGTATTTAGGCCACGTACCGGTGTCTTACGTTTGTTGGCTTCAACCTCCAGGATACAACGACAAAAACTATTCAAAAGAACCTGACACACGAATTCTTAAGAATTTCGACGAACTTAATAATGCTGCTTCTTTCTATCTCTCTCTTATAATTTTAATGCTTTGAAAAATGAATGTATGAAAATGTTTGAGTTGGCCAACTATTTATAGAAGATGAAAAGGTGGATTTGGCAAAAGAGTTGTGATGGTTCATTTGAAGATACGTTACATTAAAAGACACAACGTTTAGTTTAGTATAGAAGTCCAAAACATAAGCGGGTCCAGATGGTATGAAAGTCTGACCCAAAAGCCCACTAGCTTGGAGGCCCAGATTCAAAGCCCAGCAGTACCTTTTTTTTTTTCTTTTGTTTTGCTTTGCTTCATAACCAAAAGAAAAATAAAATAAATAACATGTATTATTATTTATTTTAATCTCTTTTTTTTTTCTTTTAATTTCTTCAAATTCTATGACTCAATTTCTCATTCAACTTCAAATGATTTTTTTTTTTACCAGATGAATGTATTACGTTAATTAATATTCGAATCATTTCTTTAAATTGAGTCACCCACTGTCATCGTAAACATGGTCATCCCTTGGGTAAAAATCTCATTTGACCAACAAATACATCGCACATATCTTCAATCCTTTTAAACAGGCATTATATAATATTGGGAAGATGAGAGAGCGAGAATCAGAAGAGTATTTGGTTTGAGAAACTTGCGGAAATTACTTAATTAATGAACAAGATTACAATTTTAAAAATCCCGCCAATATATAATATCTAGCACTTCTACGCAAAAACAACAATTATTTAACCTAAGCTTTCACAACTTTCTTCTTGGGAGATTTCTTTTTGTCTTCATTAGAAGTATCTGGCTTCTTATTAGGCAAAAGAACTGGATTAATGTTTGGCAAAACACCACCACCATAAATCGTAACTCCATTTAACAATTTCTTCAACTCATCGTCATTTCTGACAGCCAAAGTCACATGCCTTGGATTTATCCTTGTCTTCTTGTTATCCCTTGCAGCATTTCCAGCTAATTCCAAAACCTATACAATTGGACAAATAATAAATAAAACATTCTAAAACCTTTGAAATGCATATATGCAGACGTGTGTTTGTAAGTATATACCTCAGCTGCAAGGTACTCGAGAACGGCAGCCAAGTAGATCGGAGCACCACCACCGGTACGTTGAGCATAACGACCTTTCTTGAGGAAACGAGCGACACGGCTGACGGGGAATTGAAGACCAGCTTTGACTGACTTTGTAACTGATTTCTTTCTTTGTCCGGCCCCCTTTCTTCCACCGGCACCTTTGCTTGATTTCGTAGCTTCCATTGTTGCAGGGAGATGAGATCAGATGGTTGTAGGGAGAGATGATAAAGCTTTGATGTGAATGAATTAGACGGAGTTTCAAGCGTTTTATAGTATTTAAGAGTGTTGATCAGATCGCCAGCGTGGCAATCCTTGTGACTTAGTATATGTAATGGGGATGATTATATATTTTTTTATTTGTCAACCGGGGATATTTTTTTTTTTTTTTTAGATGTATGGGTGTCCGGGCCAGCTTACGCACATCACGACTATTCCTATAGGAAATATACACGCCTCCTCATGCATACTACCATTTAATCAGAACAGGGATGATTATATTTGAACATTCGATTGGAGAGTTTTCATCCAACGAAGGATAATATCCATAGAAATTTTCAAAAGTAGTGTTGCTTTCGTTAAAAAAAAAACCCAATAATAAAAAAAAAATGTCTATTAAAAAGGGATAACGTACAATTATTACAACTTCAACTTTTTTATTTTTTGTTACATAAAAAATTGGGCTAAGACGGATAAAATTATTATAAGGAATAGCAGGCTAAAAGGCTTCAGATAGCTATCAAAGAACTGCCCCTATCATTTTCCTAGTTACATGGTTCGTCTCTAGTTCGTATCCAAGTGGGTTATCTACTAATTTAGATCTCACGTTCTACAAACCAAACATTTTCCTTAAGTACAAGCTTACTTCTTTTGCATTGTTTATTAATTTTTCCTATTCATTATCTATGTTCAAATGCAATTAAAGTGCGTTTTATGTTATTCCCTAAAGTCCACTATCTACTATCATAGATTCATCAAAAGTATGCTTAAAAGGGACATTTAAAATCTTCTACAGTCAAACGCAACTCCTAATTGATTTATTGAAAGCAATTAAAAACAAATAAAACATAAAAACTGGGATGAGGCAACGAACCCCACCCCAAACTCAAAAATGAGTCATGTCCCCACGACTCGAAAAGACTCAACGCAGATAAACTAATTTACACTAAATGAGAAAGGGAAGAAAATGTATCTTAACCAGCACGAGGTTGGTCGTCAGTGTTGCGTCCAGGTTGAGGTTTTGAATTCTTCTTCATCAATGGTTGCGTTTATGTGTTCTTCATCACCTCGAACTTTCCGTCAAATTTTCCACGCTTTCATATATTCCTAGCTCTTTAATCATCATCTCCTCTTCGAAAGTCTTCCCTCCATATCCAATTTTTTTTCCTTATCATGTTCTGTGTACCTTTTCCAACCTTCATGGTCATCTCTGATGACCCCAAACTCAAAGCTTCAAGAACTCTCAAAAGTTTTGGATGAAAGTGTGATTTTAGTGTTCTTGAAGGTGTATGGATATGAACTATGGTGTATTCTGAGCTAGGTCATAATTATTTCAAGGTTTAGGAAAGGTTTAATGGATAAACTTAAAGCTTTGGTGAAAGAAAAATTCGGATTAAAGTGTAAATCTTTGGTATGTTGGGAGATTTATGATATGATCCTATGTTTGGATGATGTTTAGAGAGCAGGATTGGTGGTATTTTGGTGTTTTGATGATGATTTTCAGAGTGGTAGGAGGCTGGGATTCGTAAGTGGAGGCTAACTTGAGAAAGAAGTTAAAAATATTGGGTTTTAACCCTAAAATTCGCCTATCACAGCAGCGGCGCCAAAAACTTGGTGGTCCTTTGTGTGTTCTAAAATAAATGCAATAAGGAAAAGAGAACCACAACCGCAAGTGTACGGTTGTCCCAAGTAATATAAGTGATAAAACAGATTCGTTCTCAGGGACGGAATGGTTGACTCTAATGCTTATCGAATAGTAGTTAATTGCACGTAAAAGCAGATAAATTGTTTTAAGAATGTTTGTTTGGTTTTATAAGACTAAGACATTTAATTAAAATACTAAATTAATACAAGAATTAAACTAGACGCAAGAAAATGAAGTGTTTACGCAAAGTAGGAAAGACAGTACTTGAGAGACGCAAGGGTTTCACCTCATTATCATTCATTTCATGTTATGTTTAAGGGACAAATTGGTAAATATGTATTGGTCAGGATTCGGAATTCTCCTTACCCCCGTCAGGGTGGACTAAGGAGCTACTATCAAGTGCTACAAACCCCGTCAGGGTGATTATAGTCCACTCTCAAGTGATTAAGTCTAATTTACCAATAGGCCATATGTTTAATTAAGCTCGTCAGAGTCTCTAATTTCTAACCTACATTCATTAATTAATTCTGTACCCAGACCCCCCGTCAAGGTGATCCAATCGCCACTAATTGGAATAGCCTAGATACTAAGTCCTATGATTGATTCATGACTTCAATTATAGTGAATAAAAGCAAATTAATGAAAAATACAATTTACCCAATTTGATTTCAATTATTAAAATCCCAAATCCAAACACATGAAATAAAATCAAATTGGGATTAACCCATTATGCGTTCTCAAGAACTAATTAAATCTAGCTCATAATAATTAAAAAGACAAAAACTAAAGAAATAAATAAGTTCATCATGTTTTACAGAATAAAATAGAAGAGCCTAATTACAGAATTGAATTGGCTGAGAATTGGAGATATAGACAGTCTCCAGCTCTTGTTTCTTCTCTTCCTTGCTCTAGCTTCCTCTCTGGTGTCTGACTCTTAAGCGTATGTTAAATTATGAAAAAGGCCTGTGAAAATGAGAGTCTAAAGCCTATTTATAATGTTAAAAACGGATTGGGTAAAAGAGCTTTTAGGGCCCTTTTATACTATAGTTTAATAAAAAGAGGCCCCAATTGGATCCAAACTAGTCCAATTGAAACCCAACTAAAAAAAATACATAAAACCCACCCACCCCCTCCCCATTTACGTCGAGCTCCCAGAAAACCCACCCCCTCCCCATTATCTCTCTCTCCCCCGTACATCGCGCGAAGCAGATCCACACCACCGAGGCCACCGTCTTCTCCGAGCCACCACCACCACAGCAGGAAACAGCCGCTGCTGTGATTTCGAATCCACCACCACCCATCGAGCTCCACCACCCATCTCGACCCCCCTCCGAAACCGCCACAGCAGGAAACCACCACCAACTCCTCGCGAACCAAACCACCACCACCAGATCGAGATCCGTTCGTGGCCTGCTGGTGCTCCGTTCAAGCAGCGACGAGCCAGATCGAGATCCGTTCGAGGCTCCTTCTCCGTTCGAACCACCAGATCTGCTGCACCAGGCGAAGCCACCACGACGAAGCCGCCCCGCCGCCGCCCTTTCCATATGATTTCGCTGCATCAACGCCGCGGTGGTGCTGTGACGAAGCCACCAGCATCCTCGAGCTATCACCAACACCAGCATCCTCGAGATCTCACCACCACAATCGAGATTTCACCACCACCAGCGTCGCCGCCCCACTCTGGATCCACCACCACCAAATCCTCTTACCCACCAAACCAGTCATTCCAACCCTCAACACCACCCCTCATCTCAGCCATTCCAACCCTCAACACCACCACCCCAACCCCACTAGCGAGCTTCCCACCAGCAACATCCCACCAAACCACTCAACACCCCCCCCCCCCCATCTGAGCTAATCCAACACTCACCAGCGAGTTTCTAAGTTTGTATTTTTTTTTAATTTTTTTTTTTGCAGAGGTGTGATAATTTTAGGGGGTAAGTGTTATTTTAGGGGGTAATTGGGGAAAAGTGTGTTATTTTACGGGGCAAATTGTTATTTAGGGGGATAAATATGTTATTTTAGGGGGTGAAAACCCCCTGTTTTGCTATTGGAGGGGTGAATAGGGAAAAACTTGTTATTTTAGGGGGGTAAGGATGCTATTTTAGTGGGTAACGGACTGACCTGGACAAGTACCGATTTTGAACAAGGACGGACCAATATGGACTCTAAAAAATATGGACTTGACTTAAAAAACGTACCCAAAAAATTAAAATAGGGGGAATTTACCCCCAAAAAATTAAAAATAGCGGGTGTGTGCCCCCTAAAATAGGGGAAATCTACCCCCAAAAAATTAAAAATAGCGGGTGTGAACCCCCTAAAACGTGAACCTAACTAGAAAAATTTCTAGTTAGGCCCTTAAAAAACATAAAACAAAACTGGGCCCTTAAAATTCTCTTTTTTGAATTTTAGGCCTCAAAATGTATATTCCTCAAACGGATTAGGGGTTTCTTTAAGGATTAAGTTAAAATAAGAAAAGCCCAAATCCATAATTAAGCCCAAATCCCGTAATAGCTGCACCACCTCCACTTAAACAGCTCTAACCGGCTCGTTTCAACTCGGATTAACCTCATTCCAGTTGCTAAATTTCCGTAACTCAATGGGCAACAATTTCTCTTCACAAGTCAGAGGCTAAATCCACTCTTAGATGGCTCGAAATCAGTAGTCGTTGACAACTTTCCAGATTTGCATCTTCAAATTATCGATTCTTTCGGGATATTTCTTCTTGCTTTGATTTCATTACACAATCTTTGACTTTATTCTTTAGTTCCTCTCCTAGCTAGTATTCAAAACCTACAACTTTTCACTCAAAACAAACCATATTACGCGCAAAAGTTTAATAAATGAAAAATACTAGAATTAAAAGAGGAAAATCGATTTATTGAATTTTTATTGGGTGAATGCCCAATAAGCACCTGCCAGGCTGCCACCTTAGCCACTTGCCCATACAAGGCACTTAAGGTAAATATACCTTAATGCCCTTACTGTTGTCTACTGCTATCTGCTGCTGCTGCCAAGGGCGAGTAATGGGAATGTTTCCCAGCACTCGTGCAAGTACACTTTTGTACTTGTGGGCTAATGTTGAGTAATGGGAATGTTTCCCAGCACTCGTGCAAGTACACTTGTTGTACTTGTGGGCTAATGTTGAGTAATGGGAATGTTTCCCAGCACTCGTGCAAGTACACTTTTGTACTGTCTGCTGCTGTCAAGGGTGATTTTTGTGTGTAATTTGAAATTTAAACGGTAATGAAGAGAGATGAATGAGATAGAGAGAGAAAGAGATAGAGATGAAAGAGAAAGAGAGAGAGACATAGCAGATATATATAACTAACTCAATGCATACGAACTAACGACTAATAAACGGACGACGGCTGGGGTGAGGGGGTAAAATAGGAAAGAAAAAAAAGGAGTGCCTTTTATGGGCAAGAAGAAAGCGGCGGGGTGAGGGGGCATTAATTCTAATTTGAGGTGTTTCTTAGGCAATAATCCTATTTTATTATAAATATACTAAAGTCCTAAAATATATTTTAAATACTCTAATGCCCTAAAATATATTTAAAATACACTAAGGCTCTAAAAAAGTTTTTTTTAATTACATTAAGACCCTGAAATTTATTTCATTTACATCAAGGCCCTAAAGTTTATTTTAATTACTTCAATTCCCTAAAATTTAATTTTTTTTTGAATACATATGAGAGTTACTTTGGACTCTGAATTACTTTGACTGCAATAAGATTCGATCCCAGGACCTCTTGGTCTCTGCGGAGTAGTCTTTTTTTTTCGTTACAAGGGAGGTCCTAAGACCGTTGCTAAAGGCTAATCAAAGCATGTTGATAGAAATCAAATTAGAAGCGAAAATTCTCCTGGGTATCTTCCATTCAAGATTGTCCTTCGTGAGCACGTTCCATATCCCGTTTGGTGGGTCTATATATGTGGAATACTGGTTAGTATGTCCTAACCCGTGTCTTGCTATCCAATCTGCACACGCATTTGCCTCTCGATAGATCCCCTTTACTTTGAATGCTTGATTGTCTTTCATGATCTTCTTGACCGTCTATCCAAAAATAGGCAGACCCTCTTCTTTCTTCTACTTTTTCTAACACTTTTAATGCTTCTAGAGAGTCCACCTCGATCCATGAATCCTTCGCTCCGATCTCTAATTCCATACAAAGACCCTCATGAAGTACGACTAATTCCGCTATTACTGTCAAAGTAATCTAACCACTAGACCAACTATCAAACTTTAAAAATTAATTTTAGTTACATCTGTAACCTATAATTTATTAAAAATACACTAAGACCCTATAATTTATTAAAAAAATACAGTAAGACCCTTAAATTTATAAAAAATACACTAAGACCCTATAATTTTCAAAAATACACCGACACCCGATAATTTATTAAAAATTACACTAAGGTCCTTAAATTTATTAAAAAAATACACTAAAACCTTTTATTTTATATTATATACACTAAGGCCCTATAATTTTCAAAAAAATACACTAAGGCCTTATAATTTATTGAAAATTACTCTAAGACCCTAAAATTTATTAAAAATTACACTAAGACCCTATAATTTATTAAAAATATACACCAAGACTCTTACATTTACAAAAAATACACCAAGGCCCGAAAATTTACAAAAAATGCACTAAGGCCCTATAATTTCTTAAAAATTACACAAAGGCCTAATGAATTTATAAAAAACACACTAAGGCCTTATAATTTTCAAAAACTACAGTAAGGCCTATAATTTGAAAAAATTACACTAAGACCCTATATTTTATAAAAAATTACACTAAGACTCTATAATTTGTTAAAAATTACATTAAGGCCCTTAAATTTATAAAAATGCACTAAAGCCCTATAAGTTGTAAAAATACACTAAGAACCTATAATTTATTAAAAATTACACAAAGGCCCTTATATTTATAAAAAAATACTAAGGCCCTATAATTTTTAAAAAAATACACTAAGGCTCTATAATTTATAAAACAAAATACACTAAGGCCTTATATATTATTAAAAATTACACTAAGCCTTTTGAATTTATGAAATTAAACTAAGACCCTAAATTTTTTATCAAAATTACACTAAATCCCTAAATTTATCAAAAATACACTAAATCCCTAAATGTTATAAGACCACTACTTAATCCTCTAACTTATATCCCAGTTTCAACTAAAAAACCTCAATCTTATTAAAAATTGCACGACTATACATAATATTAGAAGAATTATATTTAAGCATATTTTTGCACAAATTAAACACAACACCAACATCTAAAACACTAAAAATAATTTAGAATTTCCAAAAAATAAGAAAAGAAAATCAATTTTTGTAATTTCAAATTTTTTAATGAAAAGCAATGGATTGAAAACATACCTTCATTGACAAATATTTAAGCTTGAACCAGCCTTAAACATTCATAAAAACACAAAATCAAACAAAATAAATTAAAAGATTAGGTTTGATTTTTTAAGAAACAAATGAAAAATTATTGAATAATAGGGTGTTTCAACAAATTAATACCTGCATGATGTTGAAATGGAAGCTTGGAAACTCGGCTATGCTTGCTTGAAGATATGGCTCTAAAAAGGATGGATATGGAAGAAAAGAAAAGACTTGCGGGTTTATAGATGTTTCTTACTCGAAAAGACACACGTCCTCATTAGTGATAAACGTAGTTGCGGATAACAAGTTGAATAGTCATACAGGAATGCAGAAGGTTTGGCCTAAAAAATCGAATTTCCCTTTACCACGACAACATTGTCGTCACGGATAAGAATTCCAAATATAGAATGTTATCCGCGATGAAGTCTGTCGCTGGCGACGTGTTCATCATTAAGAACACGTCGCTGATGACAACCCATCTCTAGCGACAAGTTCTTCATTCACTCGCGAGGACATGTCGTCGGCGATTAATAAATAATTTTTTTCCCTTTCTTTCTTGAAAATAGTTAAACCATTTTTTACTGTATAAATATTGTTACTCAACATCAAGATATATAACAATCTAACACAATAACACCAATTACTTAAGAAATTCAGTATTAAAATCTAATACATTCTAAATGCAAATTATTTCGTTATGATTAAAAAATGATGAACACTCTCGTAATGCCTAGTTAGTCTCGTACACATCAACGCTTATGTTATCGTCATCACTATCGATTCGAATAGTCTCTTCGGTTGGATCATCTCCGTACTCATCCAACGTGTCATCATGTACTTCATCATCATCTTCAATTAAGTTTTCGGGTCCCAACATGGAAGGTTCAATCCATTTCCATTCACCAGTGGATATCATTCTCCAATTTATAAATCAAGGCTCCATCAGCGTCGGTCATTTATTTCCGATACTACTTACCACCCCTTTTGCAACTTCTTTGCATTAATTTTGATATAAAATACCTTTTTGGCTTGAGTGGCTAAAATGTAGGGTTCTTCACTCGACCAGAAAGAAATTATGTTGATCATTGTTGGACCATTTTCCAATTTTTTTTGTTCTCTAGTCGGTGTTATAAAACTTACACTCAAACAACACAATTGAACAACCAACACCAAATTCTACCTTCACAATTTTGACTATCTCGCCGTAATAAGTTATTCCAACTGTGATAGTACAAACTTCGTAATCCTGAGTAACTTTATTTTTCCCTTGTCACGAGTAACCCATTTGACCCCATTCACAACACATGAATCATATATATATATATACGAGGCCATTCGACATGTTGGCTAACAAAATATTCAATCAAAATCAAATGGATCACCAGCTTTGCGCATTAACTACACCTATTCACAACAAGAGTTGTTAGTTGTAATAAAGACGAAGGAATGAAAAAATTAAGAACTTAATTACCTTTTCCAATAACCATATACAAAATTTCTCTTGGTAATTATTTCTAATCAGTGAGCTATAGCCTGGTCTTATATTCCCTAAACATAAAGAACAATGTTAACATTCTTAAATAAGATAAAAAAAATTAATCTAATTACTTACATCTTATAGGCTTGGATTTCGTCGCAATTATGAAGGATGTACCAATGATTTTTCCTTCTATTTGTATAGTTTAGTACGAAAATTCGTTATACCAACTGGCTGGCATTGGATCTTAAACATAAATAATTGTTTGGGCTCAAGAATCGTCTCACCGTATCTACATGGATTGTTGAAGTTTGTTCTTTCTTCTTGAAGATACTGAGATATAAAAGTCAATATTTCCTCTAAAACGTATTCATCGGTGATTGAACCCTCAGGCGTGACTGATTTCCATATATATTCTTTAATTATCTTCAAGTACCTCTCAAATGGGAACATACAACACATTTGAACTTGAACTCCTAACTGAGCTTCCTCGTACAAGTGTATGACAAAGTGAATCATTATGTCAAAAAAAGAGGGAGGAAAAATCATCTCCAGCTTGCACATAATCACAACCACTTCAGTCTTTCCCGATTCTAGATCTTTCATAATAAGGTTCTTTTTACAAACAATTCTGAATACGTTGCACAACCCAGTAATCAGAACGCTAATTAATTTACCGGCAAGTTGCAGATTGTCAATCCAACTAGACACATGCTATATGATTTATTTTGCATAGAAAAAGGACAAACCTAATCAATACCCAAACCAAGGTGTACATTCTGTGGTCCACTAGCAAACACGAAATTCATCTCGTCAAACGTTTTCCATTTAGTACCATCAACTGTATGAAACAACATATCTTTATCTGTACTCTTTCCGCCATGGTGCCAAATCATGTCTTTGGTAGTGTACCTCGAAGGGTACATTCTCTACAATCTTGGCGCAATGAGAAAATAAAGCAATTTCTCATGTGACACTTTCTTCCCCTTCTTCCAATCTCACCAAGATTCACCACATACCGGACACTTCTCCAGTTTTTTCATTCTATTTATAATATAAATATAATCATTCAAACACACATCGATCGTGATGTATACCATGCACAATTTTTGCAACTTTCTGTTGCACTCCTCGTAAGAAAAAGGTAAAGTATGGCCTTTGGGAAAACACGACACAACAATTGAATAATTTTTGTAAAGAGGTGTTTGTCCACTTGTTTTTCACTTTGACATGCAATAACTTGGCTATGAAATTCAACGAACCCATCGTAGTAAAGTCGGGATACAACTTTTTCTCCATTTCCCCCAAACAACGCGTCAAACACCCACGACTCTGGTCAGTAAGATTTGCGTTACCCATCTCGGTGTCACCGGAGTGACCCCCAATATCAAAAGTGGGTCTCAAATCGTTACACACATTTAACATTTCATCATCTACAACTGGGTTATTCACGAGAACTCTTCTTTTTCATCGTATTTTGTCCAAACCTCATACGTTGATGAAAAACCAAATCTACAATTTTTTTTATTAGTGAAACAACAATTACAAGGACAAAAAACGAAACCGGTACTATCTATATGTTTTTTTTGCAAAATTAATATAATCCCTTACACCCGATAAACATTTACATGAACGAAATTATTTGATTTAATCTAAATCTACTCAAAAATCTAAATTGAGATAAACATATAATTATAACAAAATAAAAATTAAAAAACAAAGTTTAAAAGAACAATTATATCCAAAATATACACTATAACCCCTAAAACACATACAATAATACACATTGATTCACATAATCAAAGGATAGTAAAACAAGTACTTAATTTAAACAAATTAGGAAAACGTTGGAATTTTAAAAAATACCTATTTCGGATCATTTAATGGAGTTTTTGAAATAAAAGTAGGACTTACACGTGTATTGGGTTGTGAAGTTTCGTTAATGATGTGGCGGAGCATTGGTTATAGATTGATTTTTTTGGAACAATTAACGGGGTAGGGTTTTCAATCTTGGGAGTAAAGGCGCCATTAATGGTGTTCAATCGTTTGCGAGCTAAATTTTCGTCATTTACTAGCAACGGCACAATAACCAAATAATTGTCGCGAGTAAGTAACAACCGCGACAATGTCAAAATTGTCGAATGAAAATTTATCAACGACTATGTAATTTTTATTAATTTTTTTCATTGTTACAATTATCGTCGCTAGGGACATCATTGGCGACTAAATTAGTTATCGTCAGTAAAGAATTCAAAGACGAGACGATTTTTGTCATCGTCGAAACTTATTCGTCGTCAGACATTTATCACTAGCAAGCAACGATACGCGTGTCATCGCGAATAACCACGCATGTAGTAGTGATCCCCTTATAATTTATGTTGTATTTTTACTCTAAATAGGTGTGGTTATTCCACTATTAGAAGTAGATTGAGTATACGGTCGGGATTAGTAAATTTGGTTAACTAACTAACCTTTTGGTCTCAAAATATAACTTTTAAAATTTAAATAAAAGTGTTTTGCTAATTTAAAGGGTTAATGTTCAATAAAAAAAATTTGTTAAAAAGGAATTCATAAAAAAGGAAATAAAAGAAATCGAAATGTAGTCAAACTCTCTCTTTGGTTTTCTTTTCACGGAAGATAGGTTAATAATATATTTATATATAGCCGATCCAAACTTGAATTCCCACACATTCAAACTCAAAGAAGTAAGTCTTTTTCAATATGTTGATTTTCCTCTCTTCTCTTGTGGTGCTGTCGATAAGGTTTCTTAGAGATTTTAGCTACTTCTGCAACAAAAAAAAAATTATGATACGCTACTTTTTAAATATGTTTATTCTCCGATTCTTTTCTTTTGTTGATCATAAAAAGAAAAGAAATTGTGAAGATATGGGATGACAGCTTCAAAAAGTTTTTGTAGGGTTTTCAGCTACTTTTGCAACAAAAAAATTACCATACGTTTGATGATTTTTGTTTAACGTGTAAATAATTTAAGAGAAATCATATTGGTCTAATTCATGCAAATAAATTCTTGTAGAAGAAACTACCTGTAAGGAACAACCAAACAACATGATGATGATGAAGAGGCTTGATCATTATTTACCAGAATACGGTGCTCACAATTTTCATTCAAGACAAGAAAACTTTATATACTCTCCTTCTCCGGTATTTGTGCACAATGAAAGGTCACCAAAGAAAGTGTTGAAGAAGCCGGGTAGACTTGTGTCGGTTCGGTGGGAGAAACCTTTAAAGGGCTGGAAATTGAATGTTGATGCCTGTTCAAAGGGTAAAAGAGGAGCGGCTGCTGCTGGAATTTTCCGAGATAGTAATGGCGAATGGATGGGAGGTTTTATTTTTAATTTAGGACCTATGTGTGCGGTATATTCTGAACTTTCGGCAGTAAGGATTGGACTTAACATGGCGTTAGATCTAAACATTGAGGACTTAGAAATCGAGTCTGATTGCCTCAATGTTTGTGAGTTTATAGCAAATGGTAATAAATCGTTGCCTAAAGAAGTAATAGAGATTATTGAAGGATGTAGAGATATATTAAGACAAAAGAAGGGATTCAAGATGCGTCACGTGTATCGCGAAGGAAACACGTGTGCTGATTATTTGGCAAGTTATGGCTTGAAATACCCACTTGGCCTAAAGGAGTTAGTACATGCTCCTTCAGAGTTAGAAGAACTTTTATATTCAGATAAAATAGGAGTAGGTTCATTTCGGTGTTGTGTGAAAGAGAATCTCGACCATGGAGCTATTGGTTATTTTTCTTTGGATGAAGAATAGGAGGTCAAATTGGTCAATATCTTCAACAAGGGAAAGGTATCGCATATAGGGTGAAGTGGGTCTCTTAATCTTGCCAAAAGAGGAAATTTACCGTGCAGAGAATTTGGTAAATTACTTAACAAAAAGATATACATTGTTTGGGTTTGCAAGAGAAGGTCATTATCTACCATATCTCATCAGGTTGTTGAGCGTTTTGAAGAGTTGTTTGCTCACACTAAGTATAAAGACGCTGCCGAGCTTGCTGTAAATTCCCCGCAAGGCATCCTTAGGACACCTCACACCGTTGCTAAATTTCAGGTACCATTTTTTTATCTGTCATGTTTGAAATAAAATGGAAATCTATAATAGAATTAATATGGAGGTTTATTACGTATGATTTGCATCTAGTTTCAAATAATAGAACCAAAATTACTCATCAACTCATTAATGTTTGGTCTCTTTAATGCAGAGTGTTCAGGGCAGAAACCATCTTTGGTAGAATACTTTGGGTCTCTGCTAACAAGAGGAAAATTGAATGCATTAGAATCTGTTGAATTGCGTCAGACTTGTTGTAAATCAGAAGAAGAAAAACCTTGTTGAGAACTGGTTGGCACAAGACATTGAAATAGCAACTGAAGCTAGCTGTGGTTATCTTATCTAATCCTAATAAAGTGATCATGATCACATATTATTTACACTACTTTTGCTCAAGGCTTCACGATCCTTGGCATTCACCACCAAAAATCCGTAGCTGGTTAGTTTTATTTTTTAATTCTTAGAATTATTTGCTTGGCTATCTTCTTCTGCATTTGTTTGTCTTAACACAAAGTCATTGTTGAATTATAGGGTAGACACAAATCTCGAATCTCCCCGTGACTTTCTTCCTGAAGGTGTTCCGGGAACTCTAAAGACATCGCATTATGTTCTTGGATTCTTCTAGAAGCAAAGTGATCATCCTTGTGCTGCCAAGTTAGCTCAAATCATCCTTGTGCTGAATTTACCTACATTGACAAAGATCAATCTAATCTATCAGGAGTTTGGCATACAATGTAAGTAGTATATTTTTGTATGTGGAATTTCGTAATAACATCTTTATAGCTTCTTCTTATATGAAATCGATGCTTAATCAAATCTCCAGAGAAGAAAGTCAATAATTAAGATACGGTGGAGACAAATTAGTGTGAATCAATCAAAAGAAGGATGAAACCAAGTATCAACTGAAGCTACAAGTTATTGGCTCAAGGATCTTCTTCAGCTACCAAAATCAAATTCAATGTAATTGATAGGGGATTTTATTGTAAAGTTACTTAAGAACTACGTGCGGCTTGATCCCAGCTTTATCCCCGGCTGGGTACGTAGGCAGCCTATAAAAGGTGATTAGGTGCAGCTGCTTTTATTAATAAAATTCTTTTTTTTTTCATTTGTTAACCACTAGTATATCTATAATCTTCTTTTGTCGATTTTAATTTTTGTAAAATCCTTGTCTAAAGTTTAAAATAGATAGTCTTTAGTTACTCATCTTTTAGATGATGTCCCCAATTTAATTCACATGTTTCAAAATTGTCCATAGGCTCCTTAATCATGAGATGTATCTGTAGAAATATCAAGAAATAACTTAAAATCATAACATACAAAAATTATGATCACGAAAGAGAAAGAGAGATTGACTTCAGGTGGAAAAGTAATTAAATGAAAAATTATACAGCTTGATTAAAGACATTAATTTATAACTATTATTCCATGTAGTTGATAAAAGAAAAGGGTATAAGAGCATTTTGTATCTATGAAAAAGAATAACATGTGAGAACCTTTTTCTTGCATAGTCGACGTAGTGCATTGTTCCTTTTGTAGTCCAATTTTGGACAGATGGAATTAGATTAGTAAGTAGAAGTAGAATCATAATTGCCTTTACATCATTCATTACCGCCATCTCCAGTGGTGTCAAAACTATCTGTGATCATATGAAGGAACAAGAGCATGTCAATGAAACTCATAGACATGTATACTAATTAGATAAACCATAAGAATTAAAGGCACTAGTCGGTATCTTCGAGCATCCAATGCTCGAAGCACCTACACTGTCCTAGACTTTTATAATCAAATAGGCTATTTCCAATTATAGGCTCCTAGACAACTCAGATCACCTAGAAGATCTTAGAGCTTTGGAGAGCCTAGCCAGTGCCCAGGTCATTGCTAAAACCATCGAGCACTTTCTAGTGCCTAACAGGAATCTTTACAACCATGCTAAGAATACATAGCTTCTTCAAATCTTAAAATGTCAATCAAACTTATAGATACAATAACTAGATAAGCAGTAAGAATCAAGAATCAATGTTTTAAAACCAGGTAGGCACCGATCAGGTACCTTCAAATGGCCAAAACCTTAAGCATGGCCTAGCCTTATTTATTTTGATTTTTTGGGTCATTGACCCTTTAAATAAATTATAGGGAATATTTTCTTTTGATTTTTGCATTTATTTATTTATTTTATTTTATTTTAATACATGAGATAGCCACTTTGGACTCGGGTCATTTTGACTCCAATGAGATTCGATCCCAAGACCAAGGAGTAACCTAACCACTAGGCCAACTATCGGTTTTTGCATTTCTTTAGTACTGATGTAAATTATTCCGTCAGTGAACGTGGTGATCTTTTCCCTCCAAAATTAAAAGCAAATCAGTCTATTTTTATACATGATTAAAATAAAAAAAGAATAAACAAGCAACTAAAACTACACGTGATTTCAAACATTACACCATTTCATTCATTAGAGAAGCTCAAGCATTCAAGAAAAAAATGCAGCAAAATTTTGGGATCCATTTACAAGCTTCTTCCTTTATGTTATGTAAAAAGAAAAACCTCCATTAATCAATTTTTCCTAAAATGAAACACCAGACTATACATTCATACACACCCTTATACGTATAGGTTTAATGGGATTTTGAGCTCTTCTATGTACCTGCGTTCTCTTGGTGACCGTCTTCCCTAATCTCTCACACTCACATTTAGGTTGAGATTGAAAGTTGTACGTTCTCTTTCATCTATATATTTATGTATGTATTTATTCATTTTTTTTCATGTTACGTGGGTGGTCCGGACCAATTGCGAGCACCATGACTAATCCTACGGAAATATTTCTTCTTTTTGATACGTGGGTGGTCCGGGCAAGCTTGGGCACCACGACCAATCTCACGGAAATGTGGGAGCCTCTTTACGTATACCTTAGGTAAATCAGAACTAGGTTACCCATGTTTAGGGAGGGTTCGAACCTTGTACTTTTTATTTTACATCATTTAAGTGCTGAATAAATAACAAGTTTTTGGCCAGTTAAGCTAACCTAACTGGTTATTATGTATATATTTGTTATCGCATATGTATCTCCTCAATTTACGGAATAACTGATGGACAATTTAGGATCTCAGTGATTTTTTTTTGTTGAAACAGAAAAGAATCGATTATCAAATTGCCAAGAGGGGCTTCTTCAGCTTAGGTTGATCCTTCTCGGGTCGAACAAATCTCGTGGCATCCCAGGTAATGTAAAGAATCAAGTGGCAAAAATGAGATACATCTAATGTCTACATTGAATATACATCTCATTACATATTTCTTGATATGTAATTGATTTTTTTAATTACATTTGTATGCTGTTTATAACATAAACAAGGCAGATCCAAATAACACATCGATATTGTCTAATAGGAGTTTGTGCTATGCTCGTCTGAATAAAGGACGCCGTGTTTTATCTGATGCTGGGGAATGTGTTAGCTAGAGGCCGGACTGGGCAAAGGCACACTATCGTGTAGCGTTGAAGATACTTAAAGTATGAGCTGAATCTTACGTGCCTGCCAAAGAATAGATATATTAATTTAAATAAATCGGTTGAAAAATTAGAGCTACTAACTTTAGTATGAAAGAATAATAATGCTAGACCAAAATTCACGTATGACATTCAGAAAAGAAAAAAAAGAAAAACGAGTTGTATGATATAGTAGTAAATTGATGAGAGTTAAATAAACCAAATTAGATTACAAGTCCGATAAGAGAGAGAGTCCCAAATCCATCCTTAATCCTTTAGAAGAACAGATCCAAAGCCCTATAAATACATATCAAAGCCGTATAAGTTATAACTACTCGGTTATCTATATCTCCTCCCACCCAAAAAATAAATAAATCTCTATTACTCGATTATTTTTCCTTCTTGTGTCTCTGATTCAGACAATATTACTATACCATACCGTCGAAGATGATCGAAGTAGTGTTGAACGATCGTTTGGGGAAGAAAGTGAGAGTCAAGTGCAACGAAGACGACACCGTTGGAGACTTGAAAAAACTCGTGGCAGCTCCTACCGGTACTAGGGCCGACAAGATACGTATTCAGAAGTGGTACACTATTTATAAGGACCATATTACGCTTCAGGATTACGAGATTCACGATGGCATGGGCCTCGAACTCTACTATAGGGCTGAGCATAATTTTAACAAAACCGAAAACCGACCCGAGTTTTAGTCAAACCGACTTAAAATAAAATGTAATTTTACCTTGGCCAACTTTACCTTTCGGGTTACCTATTAATTTTTCGGTCCAGCTATTTTATCCATAATTACCCAAACCATTGGGTTAGGTAAAATCAAACCGAAAAACCGTGAATTAATGATTCCAATTAATAATGTTCACATTTAAGGTGAAAATATTATTTTTGAAAAAATCTAATATAGTCAATAATTAACGAACTATTTACATTCTCGAATTATTAAAAGTTTATTTTATAAAGTTATTTGTTTGTAATAGGTGCAATTCGAGTTTGATATTTTATAATAGCAATTTCATGTTACAAAAAAGTTTGACCATAGTTGACCCCGAGGGTAAACCAAAGATATCCGAATTAACCTGAGGGTAAACTTCTTTTTACCCTACCCTTGAGTTACCTAAGTAATTCCTTAAACCGAAATATATTATCCTCGGTTTACCTTTAACCTCATAACCAGGTAAAACCGACTTGTGCTCACCCCAGTCTACTACAACTAAATTTCCCATATCGTATTAATGTATTTATGTCCTTTTTGTGTTTTTTTGTGTTTGTTATTAATTGATTAAAATATTAGTTTTTGTTAAATTAATATACGATTTGACGATTTGTTTATGTGTATATCGTACACTTGTGATTGCACCTGAGATTATTGATTTATATGGCCGTTATCTTAAGCAAATACGATTGAGAATTCTTGAGAATCTAAATCTTTAATTTATTTTTAATCAAGCTCTTCGGCGTTATATGAGTGTTCTTTCTTACCCAAAAAGAAAAAGAATAGGGTTGTTATGAAAATTGCATATTTTTATGGTTAAAATTGACATAAATTTGCATTTAGAAAAGAATAATTAAGATAATATGTTTGTTTATTAGAAAACAACTTGTTGTAGTATATATCATTTTTTAAAACACACCTCCATCTCTATTTGTTATGGATCGAGATCTCCTCCTGCTTTGAATTGTGACTTGTGTATTAGAGAGAACACAATTTCACAATGATCATTAAAGATTAAAATTTGGGATAAGCGCACGTAGAATATAATTCTTATAAATTTGAGAATATACATAGTTCGTGTAATAGTAGAGTTGCTCGGAAGCTGACACCAAACCACCTTTTTTCTAAAAAAATATTTCGGCATCGAAATATAAGGGTAGAAAACATACCTTCATTGACAGATATTTAAGCTTGAATCAGCCTTAAACATTCATAAAAACACGAAATAAAACAAAATAAATTAAAAGATTAGGTTTGATTATTTAAGAAACAAATGAAAAATTATTGAATAATAGGGTGTTTCGACAAATTAATACCTGCATAATGTTGAAATGGAAGCTTGGAAACTCGGCTACGCCTGCTTAAAGGTATGGCGCTAAAAAGGACGGAAATGGAAGACAAGGAAAGACTTGCGGGTTTATAGATGTTTATTACTGGAAAAGAATCGTTAGTAATAAACGTCGTTGCGGATAACAAGTTGAATAGTCACACGGGAATGCAGAAGGTTTGGCCTCAAAAATCGAATTTTCCATTACAATGACGACATTGTCGTCACGGATAAGAATTCCAAATATAGAATGTTATCCGCGATGAAGTCTGTCGCTGGCGACGTGTTCATCATTAAGAACACGTCGCGGATAACAACTCATCTCTAGCTACAAGTTCTTCATTCACTCGCGAGGAAATGTCGTCGGCGATTAATAAATTAATTTTTTTCTCTTTTTTTCTTGAAAATAGTTAAACCATTTTTTAATGTATAAAAAATATTACTCAACATCAAGATGTATAACAATCCAACACAATAACACCAATCACTTAAAAAATCCAATAATTAAAATCTAATACATTCTAAATGCAAATTATTTTGATATGATTAAAAAATGATGAACACTCTCGTAATGCCTCGTTAGTCTCGTACCCATCAACGCTTATGTTATCGTCATCACTATCGATTTGAATAGTCTCTTCGGTTGGATCATCTCCGTACTCATCCGACGTGTCGTCATGTACTTCATCATCATCTTCAATTAAGTTCTCGTTTCCCAACATGGAAGGTTCAATCCATTTCCATTCACCAGTGGATATCGATTCTCCATCCTATAAATCAAGGCTCCATCAGCGTAGGTCATTTATTTTCCATATTACTTACCACCCCTTTTGCAACTTCTTTGCATTAATTTTGATATAAAATACCTTTTTTGCTTGAGTGGCTAAAATGTAGGGTTCTTCACTCGACTAGAAAGAAATTATGTTGATCATTGTTGCCCTATTTTCCAATTTTTTTTTTGTTCTCTCGTCGGTGTTATACCACTTACACTCAAACAACACAACTGAACAACCAACACTAAATTCTACCTTCACAATTTTGACTAACTCGCCGTATTAAGGTATTCCAGTTGTGATAGTACAAACTCCGTAATCCTGAGTAACTTTATTTTTTCCTTTGTCACGAGTAACCAATTTGACCCCATTCACAACACATGAATCATATCTATATACGAGGACATTCGACATGTTGGGCAACAAAATATTCAATCAAAATCAAATGGATCACCAGATTTGCGCATTAACTACACCTATTCACAAAAAGAGTTGTTAGTTGTAATAGAGACGAAGTAATGAAAAAATTGAGAACTTAATTACCTTTTCCAAGAACCATATACAAATTTCTCTTGGTAATTTTTTCTAATAAGTTAGCTGTAGCCTGGTCTTATATTCCCTAAACATAAAGAATAGTGTTAACATTCTTAAATAAGATAAAAAAATTTAATCTAATTACTTAAATCATATAGGCTTGGATTTCGTCGCAATTATGACGGATGTACCAATGATTGTTCCTTCTATTTGTATAGTTTACTACGAAAATTCGTTATACCAACTGGCTGGCATTGGATCTTAAACATAAATAATTGTTTGGGCTCAAGAATCGTCTCACCGTATCTACATGGATTGTTGAATTTTGTTCTTTCTTCTTTAAGATACTGAGATATAAAAGTCAATATTTCCTCTACAATGTATGAAAGTCCTAGAGGGGGGGGGTGAATAGGATTACTAATAAGATAATGCCTAATTAAAATCTTTTGGACAATAATAAGTTTAAGAGAAAAACTTCTAGGTCAACTAATAAAATCAAACACTTATAGGATCATGCAATGTAAAGAGTAAGGTTTGATATAAAAGTATAACTAGTGAAAAGCTAATCCAATAACTTAAACTACTCTAGAAGACTATATGTTAGATAACCTAGATAAACAATTCATATCACAATATTCATGCAAGCATATAATCAAACATATAGAGTGCGGAAAGTAAAAAGAGTAGGGATAGAAAGATACACACGATTTATAGTGGTTCGGTTTCCCTACATCCACTACCTAAGGAAGCCTCCTTAGGATTTCAAGCTTTTCACTAAGCTTCCGTGTCTCTCTTAATCGGGTCGAGAACACAATAACCTTTACAAACTCTTCGATAACACGAAGGACACACCACTTGCGTAATCACAACACAAGGACACCAAGTATACTCCCTATACTTGAATTCTCTCTTAATCTATCTATTACAAGACCTAGACTTAAGAGGATAGCAACAAAGTGTTTAAAGGTTTGCTAATTAAAGCTTGTATCTAAAACTCCTAAAGAGTGGATATGACTATAAGCTTGTATACTCCTTCTTGAGTGGATAGAACCTTGTGGCTTAATTGATTAACTCCTTGAAAGGATTTATAAGCTCACTAAGATTGAATTTGACTATGTATAGCTCTTGACACCTTCTTGAATGATAGCAATTAAGCCCCTTAATGTTTGTAATTAGTTGGTGGAGTTGTAGCCTTCAAAGAGCTTCAATTTATAGTAGAAAATGGCTTCCAACGGTCATAAGGCTTGAGTCCAACGGATCTATTAATCTCCCAACGGATATATTTCTTATGACTTGGCTTTAGTGCAGAAAACCCTATCTTGCGGTATACCGTAGCGGTGTACCGCGCTTCAGTGGTTGATTTTCTGGCATACTGACGGGCTAGTCCTCTATACCGCGCCCTGGTCCGCGCCTGGTCCGGTATACCGCACCGGTGTACCGCGCCAAGTATTCTTTGAAGAATAACAACTTGGATCAATAGCTCTTCTTCGTGAAAGTTGTTGCAAACATCATTCTATGAATCTTTGAAGTTGAACACTAAAGCTAATTCTCAATAAACATAAAGATAAGGTTAATAGCACTTGTATGAGAATTAGTTCTTTAAGATAAAACAATAAGGTTGAACAACAAGATAAAGAAAGAGCTTTTTGATGAAATAGAGTGCAAGAAAGAATGTCAAAAACAATAGAAATTAGCACACTAATCACAAGAGGATTTGTCACATTAAAACACCTAATTAGGGAGGCTATATGCCAACAATCTCCCCCTTTTTGATGATGACAAATCCTTCACTAAAACACCTTAGGAAAGATATAAAAGTTTAAGCATTTATGAAATAAAGCTCCCCCTCACAATAAGCATGCATTTGTGAGTTTTTAAAATGTGCAAGTTTTGAAAGTTTTAGTGCACATAATATTTTCTCCCCCTTTGTCTTCATCAAAAAGACGGGGTAAAAATAACTAAGAGTAGAAGAGCAAAGACAACTCGAGTGAATAGATTTTAAACAAGGATAGAGAGAGTGTGCACGAGTTTTAGATAAATGAAAATTAAGAGCTAAGGATAGAAATGTTTACCAACTCCTTGATTGATACAAGTTCATTTCAAATGCTTTCTAATGACACAAACGATTAGTTGCAATATATGAATGATTAGTCTAAGCATTTGAGTTTTTAAAATTTTAAACAAAGTCTCCCCCTTACATAGTGCATAGAGTTTGTTTTAATTTTGAAAAAGTTTGATTGACAATTTTTCCCTAATAAGAATACTTGAAAACATTTTGAAGAAAGATTAGGGGTAAAAAAAAATATTTTTTGAAAAACAAGGGGTCAAGATGTATTTTTCAAAACTTTGGGGACTAAACGCAATTTTTGAAAAATCTATTTGGGACCAAAATGCAAATTTCAAACTTTTTAGGAACAAAGCTAAAAAGATCAACTATAGGGACTAATGAGCAATATCAAGAAGTACCTATAACATCAAAGAACATGTTAGCAACATAAAGACCAAATCAAGGATAATAAGCAACAATAATCATGATAAAAACTAATTAACCAATTATCCAAAAAAACATTTAGCATCCTAACAAATAAAGCCACGAAGCAATATCCTAGATGTCCAAAACACGGACCCATAAAAACTTAAAAGCATAAACATCCATAAAACAAGTTCTAATAAAAACCACATAAGCAATTAAAGACACAAAAACCACCAAGAAGGATTAAAACATGATTTCAACCACCAAACACCAAAACACAATGAATCAACGGTTATCACGAGGAGATCGGCTCCTAGATCTTCTACCATTCCCAATATCATCGCGAATGCACGAAACATCACTTTTTATACACGAGAGCTCATTCGCAAGATTTCCTATCTTTTCTTCCAAAACTTCAAACTTTCTTTCTAACTTATCTTCCAATGCCACAAATCTACTTCCTATATAATCCATGAAACGAGACATAGCACTTTCGAAACCGGATGGATTAGGAGGGTTAACATTGATGGTTTGGCTAGGAGTGGGCTCATTTGGATTTGGGTTTTCTTGATCCGGGTTATCTACTAGAATAAGAGTCTCAAGCTCCGGACCATTGGTTTCGCTTTTAGCTCCAAGGATGCGATTACGAATAGTATCATCCGAGATACGATTAATAGTGGAGATCGAAACATATGTGTTGTTATAACTAACAAATTTCATCCTAAGAATCGTGAGATAATCGAAGTTCCAAGATTTATTCATTGCTTTCACATTAGTCCCTCCAAAAGAAATATCATTAATCTCAAAGATTTTGGATAGAAATATACCGTAAGGGACTTTATCCCGAGAGGCACGAGCGTGATTCATCCATTTTAGCATAATAGCAATGATGTTTATTGGTTGTTTGGAGAAGATCAAAAATAAAAGATAAGCTTCATACGGGATAAGTTTGGCATCATGCTTATCTTTCGGAATAACGGCCGAGATAAGAAACTTGTGGGCCACGATAAATTCCGGGTCAAAGTTACGAATATTCCAATTTCCATCCGCAACAACCATTCTACTATTAACGAACTCATTCACTTCATTTTGAGCAACAATATCTATATTTGAATTATCCCAACCACTCGACCAAAACCCGCTAAAACCATCCGAAGGTACATTAAATTTAGAGCATAAAGCATTCAATTTTAAACGTATAACGGTACCCGAAACGGTTGATTTAACCGAAGTAGTAGCATGATTAAATTCAAAATTAGTATAAAAATCTTCAATTAACCCGGTTGCTAAATGACTACCCGAAAAAGCAAAGATATGATGAAATTGTTGAATTGAAAAAAGTTTAAATAGAGAATCATCACCGGAGGGAAAAGCCGAGGGGCAAATCGTTCTTCCCGGTAGAACATCGAATGGCCGGAGTGGTGGTGGTGGTGGTGATGGTGACTTCGCCGGAGATGGTTCACGGTGGCGGCTTGAGGAGGCTCCGGTGGAAGACTTTTTCTTGTTAGCAATCGATTTGGTTCTAACCATGGTGGAAAATGAAGTGGGTAATGGAGTAGGACGAAGGAGGAGTGATTTTGGTGGTGAAAGAGGGTGTTTTTGGTGGTGGAGCCGGAGGGTTTTTGGCCGGAAATCGCCAAGGAGGAAGAAAGAGGAAGATGAAATGAAGGAATGAAGAAGAAATGCAGAAAAACGGGTTCTTTAACCTGTCAAAACCCTTACGTGCGGTGTACCGCGGGATTCGTCCGGTGCACCGCACGAGTGTTCGGTTTGGGTAATGAAAATCCAATTTTTGATTCTTTTAAAAACACCCGAAACACAATCGAAACTTCCCCAAATGACTCGGAATGATATAAAATAATTTTAAGCATCTTCGTTTTGAAAAGAAAAGCCAAGGAGAAGCTAAAAACGCATATAACAGTTAATTTCACAAAAAGACCCTAAGTTTTCTAAAAGTGCAAAAAGACCCTATGCAAGAATAAAACAAAACTAAAGCATGAACAAGGTCAAGAACAACAAGATAGCATCACAAGTTGATAAAACACATAAAACACAAAAAAGAAAACATAAAAAATACAAGAGAGGAAAGAATATCACCGTATTTTCCTTTTATGAGGTTTGAACGTCCTTTTGCATAAAATTTCATTTTCTTGACGCTCAACACCTTCAATGCATATTACTATGGTAACCGAGGTGGAATGGATCCGGAAATGTTGTTAGCATTTGTCACGATCCATATTGGTTTTTCCCATGAAGGTATCAAAGATCCACTAATAAGTTGTTCATGGTAATGGCATGTAGAAGCATGATGACCGGGTTTACCACAATAGTTGCAATAACTTCCTTTTTGAATAGAGTAACCATGTAGAGGTTTTGAACAAGAAGTTTCCCCATTTTTTCCAATATCCAAATTGTCACTAACATATAACTTTTCTTTGAAAAAATCATTTGGATCAAAAGGAGTGATATTTGAGAAAGGATGATTTTTTAAAGCATTAAGAGCAAGGGAAAAAGCTTCATCCAATTTTTTAAAACCTTCTATGTTTTTCTTCAAAGGATGTTTCCATTTATTTAAAATAAAAATGTTTTCAAAACACGGGTTTTTAGTATTGCCAAGAATATCATCCAAGGTAATAAAACATTTAAAACAATTCTTTAGCTCAATATTACCCTTTTTTAACATAAGATTATTCAAATGGATTTGAGAATCAAGAATTTTGAGAAGGGATGAAATTTGTCTAATATCACAATAATTATAAGGAAGAGATAAAGAGTTAGGATAAAGTGCTACCTCATGATTAGGTTTAAAATCGTTGTGAGATTCATTATGGATTGAGACTTCTTCTTCTTCATTATTTTCGACAATTCCATATATAAACTCCAAACGATTCCAAAGCTCTTTTGCGGTTTTACAATCTAACATTTGTGAGAAAATTTCTTCGGAAATTCCACGAATGAGAGTGTACATTGGCTTTGCATTTTGAGTGAGCTTAGCCTTTTCCTCAATGGTGAGTTCATCAAAATCTTTTTCTTCTTGATTTAGCTTGAGAACTCCTTCTTCACTTAACTCTTCTTTATAAGGGACAAATGGACCTTCTTTTACAATTCTCCATTGATCGGGATCTTCGGCTTTTATAAATTCCTCCATTTTTGTTCTCCAAGCGAAATAGTAAGTTCCTACAAAAAGTGGAGGTCGTGTAGAAGACGAACTTTCCAAAAGATTAAATTCCATATCGTTTACTCTACTAACGATTAAGCTATTCACGTAGAGTTAGGCTCTGATACCAATTGAAAGTCCTAGAGGGGGGGGGTGGATAGGATTACTAATAAGATAATGCCTAATTAAAATCTTTTGGACAATAATAAGTTTAAGAGAAAAACTTCTAGGTCAACTAATAAAATCAAACACTTATAGGATCATGCAATGTAAAGAGTAAGGTTTGATATAAAAGTATAACTAGTGAAAAGCTAATCCAATAACTTAAACTACTCTAGAAGACTATATGTTAGATAACCTAGATAAACAATTCATATCACAATATTCATGCAAGCATATAATCAAACATATAGAGTGCGGAAAGTAAAAAGAGTAGGGATAGAAAGATACACACGATTTATAGTGGTTCGGTTTCCCTACATCCACTACCTAAGGAAGCCTCCTTAGGATTTCAAGCTTTTCACTAAGCTTCCGTGTCTCTCTTAATCGGGTCGAGAACACAATAACCTTTACAAACTCTTCGATAACACGAAGGACACACCACTTGCGTAATCACAACACAAGGACACCAAGTATACTCCCTATACTTGAATTCTCTCTTAATCTATCTATTACAAGACCTAGACTTAAGAGGATAGCAACAAAGTGTTTAAAGGTTTGCTAATTAAAGCTTGTATCTAAAACTCCTAAAGAGTGGATATGACTATAAGCTTGTATACTCCTTCTTGAGTGGATAGAACCTTGTGGCTTAATTGATTAACTCCTTGAAAGGATTTATAAGCTCACTAAGATTGAATTTGACTATGTATAGCTCTTGACACCTTCTTGAATGATAGCAATTAAGCCCCTTAATGTTTGTAATTAGTTGGTGTAGTTGTAGCCTTCAAAGAGCTTCAATTTATAGTAGAAAATGGCTTCCAACGGTCATAAGGCTTGAGTCCAACGGATCTATTAATCTCCCAACGGATATATTTCTTATGACTTGGCTTTAGTGCAGAAAACCCTATCTTGCGGTATACCGTAGCGGTGTACCGCGCTTCAGTGGTTGATTTTCTGGCATACTGACGGGCTAGTCCTCTATACCGCGCCCTGGTCCGCGCCTGGTCCGGTATACCGCACCGGTGTACCGCGCCAAGTATTCTTTGAAGAATAACAACTTGGATCAATAGCTCTTCTTCGTGAAAGTTGTTGCAAACATCATTCTATGAATCTTTGAAGTTGAACACTAAAGCTAATTCTCAATAAACATAAAGATAAGGTTAATAGCACTTGTATGAGAATTAGTTCTTTAAGATAAAACAATAAGGTTGAACAACAAGATAAAGAAAGAGCTTTTTGATGAAATAGAGTGCAAGAAAGAATGTCAAAAACAATAGAAATTAGCACACTAATCACAAGAGGATTTGTCACATTAAAACACCTAATTAGGGAGGCTATATGCCAACAATGTATTCCTCGATGATTGAACCCTCAGGCCTGACTGGTTTTCATATATATTCTTTAATTTTCTTCAGGTACCTCTCAAACGGGCACATCCAACACATTTGAACTTGAACTCCTAACTGAGCTTCCTCGTACAAGTGTATGACAAAGTGAATCATTATCTCAAAAAAGAGGGAGGAAAAATCATCTCCAGCTTGCACATAATCACAACCACTTCAGCCTTTCCGATTGTAGATCTTTCATACTAAGGTTCTTTTTACAAACATTTCTGAACACGTTGCACAACCCATTAATCGGATCGCTAATCAATTTACCGGCAAGTTGTAGGTTGTCAATACAACTGACCACATGCTATATGAGTTATTTTGCATAGAGAAAGGACAAAACCAATCAATACCCAAACCAAGGTGTACATTCTGTGGTTCACTAGCAAACCCGAGATTCATCTCGTCAAACGTTTTCCAGTTAGTACCGTCAACTGTATGAAACAGCACATCTTTATATGTACTCTTTCCGTTATGGTGTCAAATCATGTCTTTGACAGTGTGCTTGGAAGGGTATATTCTCTACAATCTTGGCGCAATGAGAAAATAAAGCAATTTCTCATGTGACACTTTCTTCCCCTTCTTCCGATCTCACCAAGATTCACCACATACTGGACACTTCTCCAGTTTTTCATTCTATTTATAATACAAAACACAATCATTCAAACACACATCGATCGTGATGTATACCTTGCACAATTTTTGCAACTTTCAGTTGCACTCCTCGTAAGAAAAAGATAAAGTATGACCTTTGGGAAAACACGACACAACAATTGAAGAAGTTTGGTAAAGAGGTGTTTGTCCACTTGTTCTTCACTTTGACATGCAATAACTTGACTATGAAATTCAACGAACCCATCGTAATAGAGCCGGGATACAACTTTTTCTCCATTTCCCCTAAACAACGCGGCAAACACCCACGACTCTAGTCAGTAAGATTCGCGTCACCCATCTAGGTGTCATCAGAGTGGCCCCAATATCAAAAGCGGGTCTCAAATCGTTACACACATTCAACATTTCATCATCTACGACTGGGTTATTCACGAGAACTTCTTCTTTTTCATCGTATTTAGTCCAAACCTCATACGTTGATGAAAAACTAAATCTACAATGTTCCACTATGACATCGTTAATATGAATTTTTTTATTACTGAAACAACATTTACAAGGACACAAAGCGAAACCGGTATTATCCATATGTTTTTTCGCAAAATTAATAAAACCCCTCACACCCGATAAATATTTACTCGTAACGAAATTATTTGATTTAACCCAAATCTACTCAATAATCTTGATTGAGATAAACATATAATTATAACAAAATTAAAATTGAAAAACAAAGTTTAAAAGAACAATTATATCCAAAATATACACTATAACTCCTAAAACACATACAATAATACACATTTATTCACATAATCAGAGCATAGTAAAACAAGTACTTAATTTAAACAAATTAGGAAAAAGATTGAATTTTAAAAAATACCTATTTTGGACAATTTAATGGAGTTTTATAAATAAAAGTAGGAGTACGTGTATTGGAGTTGTTAAGTTTCGTTAATGATGTGGCGGAGCATTGGTTGTAGGTTGAATTTTTTTTGGAACAATTAACAGGGTAGGGTTTTCAATCTTGGTAGTAAAAGCACCCTTAATGGTGTTCAATCGTTTGCGAGCTAAATATTCGTCATTTACTAGCGACGGCACAATAACCAAATATTTGTCGCGAGTAGGTAACAACCGCGACAATATCAAAATTGTCGTATGAAAATTTATGAACGACTACGTAATTTTATTAATTTTTCATTGCTACAATTATCGTCGCTAGGGACATCATTGGCGACTAAATTAGTTATCGCTAGTAAAGAATTCAAAGACGAGACGATTTTGTCATCGTCGAAACTTATTCGTCGTCAGACATTTATGTTGTATTTTTACTCTAATTAGGTGTGGTTATTCCACTTTTAGAAGTAAATTGAATATACGGTCGGGATTAGTAAATTTGGTTAACTAAATGACCTTTTGGTCTCTAAATAAAAAATTTAAAATTTAAATAAAAGTGTTTTGATAGTTTAAAGGGTTAATGTTCAATAAAAATGTTTTGTTAAAAAGGAATTCATTCATCCCGTCCAAAAAAAAAAACAAGAAGGAATTCATAAAAAAGGAAATAAAAGAAATCGAAATGTAGTCAAACTCTCTCTTTGTTTTCTTTTCACGGAAGATAGGTTAATAATATACTTATATATAGCCGATCCAAACTTACATTCCCACACATTCAAACTCAAAGAAGTAAGTCTTTTTCAATATGTTGATTTTCCTCTCTTCTCTTGTGGTGTTGTTGATAAGGTTTCGTAGAGATTTTAGCTACTTCTGCAACAAAAAAAAAATTATGATACGTTTAGCTACTTTTATATATGTTTATTCTCCGATTCTTTTCTTGTGGTTTTGTTGATCATTAAAAGAAAATAAAATTGTGAAGATATGGGATGACAGCTTCAAAAAGTTTTCGTAGAGTTTTCAGCTACTTTTGCAGCAAAATAATTACTATACGTTTGACGATTTTTGTTTAACGTGTAAATAATTTAAGAGAAATCCACTATAGATCCTTTAATGTCCTCATATTGGTCTAATTCATGCAAATAAATTCTTGTAGAAGAAACTACCTGTAAAGAACAACAAAACAACATGATGATGAGGAGGCTTGATCATTATTTACCAGAATACGGTGCTCACAATTTTCATTCAAGACAAGAAAACTTTATATACTCTCCTTCTCCGGTATTTGTGCACAATGAAAGGTCACCAAAGAAAGTGTTGAAGAAGCCGGGTAGACTTGTGTCGGTTCGGTGGGAGAAACCTTTAAAGGGCTGGAAATTGAATGTTGATGCCTGTTCAAAGGGTAAAAGAGGAGCGGCTGCTGCTGGAATTTTCCGAGATAGTAATGGCGAATGGATGGGAGGTTTTATTTTTAATTTAGGAACTATGTGTGCGGTATATTCTGAACTTTCGGCAGTAAGGATTGGACTTAACATGGCGTTAGATTTAAACATTGAGGACTTAGAAATCGAGTCTGATTGCCTCAATGTTTGTGAGTTTATAGCAAATGGTAATAAATCGTTGCCTAAAGAAGTAATAGAGATTATTGAAGGATGTAGAGATATATTAAGACAAAAGAAGGGATTCAAGATGCGTCACGTGTATCGCGAAGGAAACACGTGTGCTGATTATTTGGCAAGTTATGGCTTGAAATACCCACTTGGCCTAAAGGAGTTAGTACATGCTCCTTCAGAGTTAGAAGAACTTTTATATTCAGATAAAATAGGAGTAGGTTCATTTCGGTGTTGTGTGAAAGAGAATCTCGACCATGGAGCTATTGGTTATTTTTCTTTGGATGAAGAATAGGAGGTCAAATTGGTCAATATCTTCAACAAGGGAAAGGTATCGCATATAGGGTGAAGTGGGTCTCTTAATCTTGCCAAAAGAGGAAATTTACCGTGCAGAGAATTTGGTAAATTACTTAACAAAAAGATATACATTGTTTGGGTTTGCAAGAGAAGGTCATTATCTACCATATCTCATCAGGTTGTTGAGCGTTTTGAAGAGTTGTTTGCTCACACTAAGTATAAAGACGCTGCCGAGCTTGCTGTAAATTCCCCGCAAGGCATCCTTAGGACACCTCACACCGTTGCTAAATTTCAGGTACCATTTTTTTATCTGTCATGTTTGAAATAAAATGGAAATCTATAATAGAATTAATATGGAGGTTTATTACGTATGATTTGCATCTAGTTTCAAATAATAGAACCAAAATTACTCATCAACTCATTAATGTTTGGTCTCTTTAATGCAGAGTGTTCAGGGCAGAAACCATCTTTGGTAGAATACTTTGGGTCTCTGCTAACAAGAGGAAAATTGAATGCATTAGAATCTGTTGAATTGCGTCAGACTTGTTGTAAATCAGAAGAAGAAAAACCTTGTTGAGAACTGGTTGGCACAAGACATTGAAATAGCAACTGAAGCTAGCTGTGGTTATCTTATCTAATCCTAATAAAGTGATCATGATCACATATTATTTACACTACTTTTGCTCAAGGCTTCACGATCCTTGGCATTCACCACCAAAAATCCGTAGCTGGTTAGTTTTATTTTTTAATTCTTAGAATTATTTGCTTGGCTATCTTCTTCTGCATTTGTTTGTCTTAACACAAAGTCATTGTTGAATTATAGGGTAGACACAAATCTCGAATCTCCCCGTGACTTTCTTCCTGAAGGTGTTCCGGGAACTCTAAAGACATCGCATTATGTTCTTGGATTCTTCTAGAAGCAAAGTGATCATCCTTGTGCTGCCAAGTTAGCTCAAATCATCCTTGTGCTGAATTTACCTACATTGACAAAGATCAATCTAATCTATCAGGAGTTTGGCATACAATGTAAGTAGTATATTTTTGTATGTGGAATTTCGTAATAACATCTTTATAGCTTCTTCTTATATGAAATCGATGCTTAATCAAATCTCCAGAGAAGAAAGTCAATAATTAAGATACGGTGGAGACAAATTAGTGTGAATCAATCAAAAGAAGGATGAAACCAAGTATCAACTGAAGCTACAAGTTATTGGCTCAAGGATCTTCTTCAGCTACCAAAATCAAATTCAATGTAATTGATAGGGGATTTTATTGTAAAGTTACTTAAGAACTACGTGCGGCTTGATCCCAGCTTTATCCCCGGCTGGGTACGTAGGCAGCCTATAAAAGGTGATTAGGTGCAGCTGCTTTTATTAATAAAATTCTTTTTTTTTTCATTTGTTAACCACTAGTATATCTATAATCTTCTTTTGTCGATTTTAATTTTTGTAAAATCCTTGTCTAAAGTTTAAAATAGATAGTCTTTAGTTACTCATCTTTTAGATGATGTCCCCAATTTAATTCACATGTTTCAAAATTGTCCATAGGCTCCTTAATCATGAGATGTATCTGTAGAAATATCAAGAAATAACTTAAAATCATAACATACAAAAATTATGATCACGAAAGAGAAAGAGAGATTGACTTCAGGTGGAAAAGTAATTAAATGAAAAATTATACAGCTTGATTAAAGACATTAATTTATAACTATTATTCCATGTAGTTGATAAAAGAAAAGGGTATAAGAGCATTTTGTATCTATGAAAAAGAATAACATGTGAGAACCTTTTTCTTGCATAGTCGACGTAGTGCATTGTTCCTTTTGTAGTCCAATTTTGGACAGATGGAATTAGATTAGTAAGTAGAAGTAGAATCATAATTGCCTTTACATCATTCATTACCGCCATCTCCAGTGGTGTCAAAACTATCTGTGATCATATGAAGGAACAAGAGCATGTCAATGAAACTCATAGACATGTATACTAATTAGATAAACCATAAGAATTAAAGGCACTAGTCGGTATCTTCGAGCATCCAATGCTCGAAGCACCTACACTGTCCTAGACTTTTATAATCAAATAGGCTATTTCCAATTATAGGCTCCTAGACAACTCAGATCACCTAGAAGATCTTAGAGCTTTGGAGAGCCTAGCCAGTGCCCAGGTCATTGCTAAAACCATCGAGCACTTTCTAGTGCCTAACAGGAATCTTTACAACCATGCTAAGAATACATAGCTTCTTCAAATCTTAAAATGTCAATCAAACTTATAGATACAATAACTAGATAAGCAGTAAGAATCAAGAATCAATGTTTTAAAACCAGGTAGGCACCGATCAGGTACCTTCAAATGGCCAAAACCTTAAGCATGGCCTAGCCTTATTTATTTTGATTTTTTGGGTCATTGACCCTTTAAATAAATTATAGGGAATATTTTCTTTTGATTTTTGCATTTATTTATTTATTTTATTTTATTTTAATACATGAGATAGCCACTTTGGACTCGGGTCATTTTGACTCCAATGAGATTCGATCCCAAGACCAAGGAGTAACCTAACCACTAGGCCAACTATCGGTTTTTGCATTTCTTTAGTACTGATGTAAATTATTCCGTCAGTGAACGTGGTGATCTTTTCCCTCCAAAATTAAAAGCAAATCAGTCTATTTTTATACATGATTAAAATAAAAAAAGAATAAACAAGCAACTAAAACTACACGTGATTTCAAACATTACACCATTTCATTCATTAGAGAAGCTCAAGCATTCAAGAAAAAAATGCAGCAAAATTTTGGGATCCATTTACAAGCTTCTTCCTTTATGTTATGTAAAAAGAAAAACCTCCATTAATCAATTTTTCCTAAAATGAAACACCAGACTATACATTCATACACACCCTTATACGTATAGGTTTAATGGGATTTTGAGCTCTTCTATGTACCTGCGTTCTCTTGGTGACCGTCTTCCCTAATCTCTCACACTCACATTTAGGTTGAGATTGAAAGTTGTACGTTCTCTTTCATCTATATATTTATGTATGTATTTATTCATTTTTTTTCATGTTACGTGGGTGGTCCGGACCAATTGCGAGCACCATGACTAATCCTACGGAAATATTTCTTCTTTTTGATACGTGGGTGGTCCGGGCAAGCTTGGGCACCACGACCAATCTCACGGAAATGTGGGAGCCTCTTTACGTATACCTTAGGTAAATCAGAACTAGGTTACCCATGTTTAGGGAGGGTTCGAACCTTGTACTTTTTATTTTACATCATTTAAGTGCTGAATAAATAACAAGTTTTTGGCCAGTTAAGCTAACCTAACTGGTTATTATGTATATATTTGTTATCGCATATGTATCTCCTCAATTTACGGAATAACTGATGGACAATTTAGGATCTCAGTGATTTTTTTTTGTTGAAACAGAAAAGAATCGATTATCAAATTGCCAAGAGGGGCTTCTTCAGCTTAGGTTGATCCTTCTCGGGTCGAACAAATCTCGTGGCATCCCAGGTAATGTAAAGAATCAAGTGGCAAAAATGAGATACATCTAATGTCTACATTGAATATACATCTCATTACATATTTCTTGATATGTAATTGATTTTTTTAATTACATTTGTATGCTGTTTATAACATAAACAAGGCAGATCCAAATAACACATCGATATTGTCTAATAGGAGTTTGTGCTATGCTCGTCTGAATAAAGGACGCCGTGTTTTATCTGATGCTGGGGAATGTGTTAGCTAGAGGCCGGACTGGGCAAAGGCACACTATCGTGTAGCGTTGAAGATACTTAAAGTATGAGCTGAATCTTACGTGCCTGCCAAAGAATAGATATATTAATTTAAATAAATCGGTTGAAAAATTAGAGCTACTAACTTTAGTATGAAAGAATAATAATGCTAGACCAAAATTCACGTATGACATTCAGAAAAGAAAAAAAAGAAAAACGAGTTGTATGATATAGTAGTAAATTGATGAGAGTTAAATAAACCAAATTAGATTACAAGTCCGATAAGAGAGAGAGTCCCAAATCCATCCTTAATCCTTTAGAAGAACAGATCCAAAGCCCTATAAATACATATCAAAGCCGTATAAGTTATAACTACTCGGTTATCTATATCTCCTCCCACCCAAAAAATAAATAAATCTCTATTACTCGATTATTTTTCCTTCTTGTGTCTCTGATTCAGACAATATTACTATACCATACCGTCGAAGATGATCGAAGTAGTGTTGAACGATCGTTTGGGGAAGAAAGTGAGAGTCAAGTGCAACGAAGACGACACCGTTGGAGACTTGAAAAAACTCGTGGCAGCTCCTACCGGTACTAGGGCCGACAAGATACGTATTCAGAAGTGGTACACTATTTATAAGGACCATATTACGCTTCAGGATTACGAGATTCACGATGGCATGGGCCTCGAACTCTACTATAGGGCTGAGCATAATTTTAACAAAACCGAAAACCGACCCGAGTTTTAGTCAAACCGACTTAAAATAAAATGTAATTTTACCTTGGCCAACTTTACCTTTCGGGTTACCTATTAATTTTTCGGTCCAGCTATTTTATCCATAATTACCCAAACCATTGGGTTAGGTAAAATCAAACCGAAAAACCGTGAATTAATGATTCCAATTAATAATGTTCACATTTAAGGTGAAAATATTATTTTTGAAAAAATCTAATATAGTCAATAATTAACGAACTATTTACATTCTCGAATTATTAAAAGTTTATTTTATAAAGTTATTTGTTTGTAATAGGTGCAATTCGAGTTTGATATTTTATAATAGCAATTTCATGTTACAAAAAAGTTTGACCATAGTTGACCCCGAGGGTAAACCAAAGATATCCGAATTAACCTGAGGGTAAACTTCTTTTTACCCTACCCTTGAGTTACCTAAGTAATTCCTTAAACCGAAATATATTATCCTCGGTTTACCTTTAACCTCATAACCAGGTAAAACCGACTTGTGCTCACCCCAGTCTACTACAACTAAATTTCCCATATCGTATTAATGTATTTATGTCCTTTTCGTGTTTTTTTGTGTTTGTTATTAATTGATTAAAATATTAGTTTTTGTTAAATTAATATACGATTTGACGATTTGTTTATGTGTATATCGTACACTTGTGATTGCACCTGAGATTATTGATTTATATGGCTGTTATCTTAAGCAAATACGATTGAGAATTCTTGAGAATCTAAATCTTTAATTTATTTTTAATCAAGCTCTTCGGCGTTATATGAGTGTTCTTTCTTACCCAAAAAGAAAAAGAATAGGGTTGTTATGAAAATTGCATATTTTTATGGTTAAAATTGACATAAATTTGCATTTAGAAAAGAATAATTAAGATAATATGTTTGTTTATTAGAAAACAACTTGTTGTAGTATATATCATTTTTTAAAACACACCTCCATCTCTATTTGTTATGGATCGAGATCTCCTCCTGCTTTGAATTGTGACTTGTGTATTAGAGAGAACACAATTTCACAATGATCATTAAAGATTAAAATTTGGGATAAGCGCACGTAGAATATAATTCTTATAAATTTGAGAATATACATAGTTCGTGTAATAGTAGAGTTGCTCGGAAGCTGACACCAAACCACCTTTTTTCTAAAAAAATATTTCGGCATCGAAATATAAGGGTAGAAAACATACCTTCATTGACAGATATTTAAGCTTGAATCAGCCTTAAACATTCATAAAAACACGAAATAAAACAAAATAAATTAAAAGATTAGGTTTGATTATTTAAGAAACAAATGAAAAATTATTGAATAATAGGGTGTTTCGACAAATTAATACCTGCATAATGTTGAAATGGAAGCTTGGAAACTCGGCTACGCCTGCTTAAAGGTATGGCGCTAAAAAGGACGGAAATGGAAGACAAGGAAAGACTTGCGGGTTTATAGATGTTTATTACTGGAAAAGAATCGTTAGTAATAAACGTCGTTGCGGATAACAAGTTGAATAGTCACACGGGAATGCAGAAGGTTTGGCCTCAAAAATCGAATTTTCCATTACAATGACGACATTGTCGTCACGGATAAGAATTCCAAATATAGAATGTTATCCGCGATGAAGTCTGTCGCTGGCGACGTGTTCATCATTAAGAACACGTCGCGGATAACAACTCATCTCTAGCTACAAGTTCTTCATTCACTCGCGAGGAAATGTCGTCGGCGATTAATAAATTAATTTTTTTCTCTTTTTTTCTTGAAAATAGTTAAACCATTTTTTAATGTATAAAAAATATTACTCAACATCAAGATGTATAACAATCCAACACAATAACACCAATCACTTAAAAAATCCAATAATTAAAATCTAATACATTCTAAATGCAAATTATTTTGATATGATTAAAAAATGATGAACACTCTCGTAATGCCTCGTTAGTCTCGTACCCATCAACGCTTATGTTATCGTCATCACTATCGATTTGAATAGTCTCTTCGGTTGGATCATCTCCGTACTCATCCGACGTGTCGTCATGTACTTCATCATCATCTTCAATTAAGTTCTCGTTTCCCAACATGGAAGGTTCAATCCATTTCCATTCACCAGTGGATATCGATTCTCCATCCTATAAATCAAGGCTCCATCAGCGTAGGTCATTTATTTTCCATATTACTTACCACCCCTTTTGCAACTTCTTTGCATTAATTTTGATATAAAATACCTTTTTTGCTTGAGTGGCTAAAATGTAGGGTTCTTCACTCGACTAGAAAGAAATTATGTTGATCATTGTTGCCCTATTTTCCTTTTTTTTTTGTTCTCTCGTCGGTGTTATACCACTTACACTCAAACAACACAACTGAACAACCAACACTAAATTTTACCTTCACAATTTTGACTAACTCGCCGTATTAAGGTATTCCAATTGTGATAGTACAAACTCCGTAATCCTGAGTAACTTTATTTTTTCCTTTGTCACGAGTAACCAATTTGACCCCATTCACAACACATGAATCATATCTATATACGAGGACATTCGACATGTTGGCCAACAAAATATTCAATCAAAATCAAATGGATCACCAGATTTGCGCATTAACTACACCTATTCACAAAAAGAGTTGTTAGTTGTAATAGAGACGAAGTAATGAAAAAATTGAGAACTTAATTACCTTTTCCAAGAACCATATACAAATTTCTCTTGGTAATTTTTTCTAATAAGTGAGTTGTAGCCTGGTCTTATATTCCCTAAACCTAAAGAATAGTGTTAACATTCTTAAATAAGATAAAAAAATTTAATCTAATTACTTAAATCATATAGGCTTGGATTTCGTCGCAATTATGACGGATGTACCAATGATTGTTCCTTCTATTTGTATAGTTTACTACGAAAATTCGTTATACCAACTGGCTGGCATTGGATCTTAAACATAAATAATTGTTTGGGCTCAAGAATCGTCTCACCGTATCTACATGGATTGTTGAATTTTGTTCTTTCTTCTTTAAGATACTGAGATATAAAAGTCAATATTTCCTCTACAATGTATTCCTCGGTGATTGAACCCTCAGGCCTGACTGGTTTTCATATATATTCTTTAATTTTCTTCAGGTACCTCTCAAACGGGCACATCCAACACATTTGAACTTGAACTCCTAACTGAGCTTCCTCGTACAAGTGTATGACAAAGTGAATCATTATGTCAAAAAAAGAGGGAGGAAAAATCATCTCCAGCTTACACATAATCACAACCACTTCAGCCTTTCCGATTGTAGATCTTTCATACTAAGGTTCTTTTTACAAACATTTCTGAACACGTTGCACAACCCATTAATCGGATCGCTAATCAATTTACCGGCAAGTTGTAGGTTGACAATACAACTGACCACATGCTATATGAGTTATGTTGCATAGAGAAAGGACAAAACCAATCAATACCCAAACCAAGGTGTACATTCTGTGGTTCACTAGCAAACCCGAGATTCATCTCGTCAAACGTTTTCCAGTTAGTACCGTCAACTGTATGAAACAGCACATCTTTATATGTACTCTTTCCGTTATGGTGTCAAATCATGTCTTTGGCAGTGTGCTTGGAAGGGTATATTCTCTACAATCTTGGCGCAATGAGAAAATAAAGCAATTTCTCATGTGACACTTTCTTCCCCTTCTTCCGATCTCACCAAGATTCACCACATACTGGACACTTCTCCAGTTTTTCATTCTATTTATAATACAAAACACAATCATTCAAACACACATCGATCGTGATGTATACCTTGCACAATTTTTGCAACTTTCAGTTGCACTCCTCGTAAGAAAAAGATAAAGTATGACCTTTGGGAAAACACGACACAACAATTGAAGAAGTTTGGTAAAGAGGTGTTTGTCCACTTGTTCTTCACTTTGACATGCAATAACTTGACTATGAAATTCAACGAACCCATAGTAATAGAGCCGGGATACAACTTTTTCTCCATTTCCCCTAAACAACGCGGCAAACACCCACGACTCTAGTCAGTAAGATTCGCGTCACCCATCTAGGTGTCATCGGAGTGGCCCCAATATCAAAAGCGGGTCTCAAATCGTTACACACAACATTTCATCATCTACGACTGGGTTATTCACGAGAACTTCTTCTTTTTCATCGTATTTAGTCCAAACCTCATTCGTTGATGAAAAACTAAATCTACAATGTTCCACTATGACATCGTTAATATGAATTTTTTTATTACTGAAACAACATTTACAAGGACACAAAGCGAAACCGGTATTATCCATATGTTTTTTCGCAAAATTAATAAAACCCCTCACACCCGATAAATATTTACTTATAACGAAATTATTTGATTTAACCCAAATCTACTCAATAATCTAGATTGAGATAAACATATAATTATAACAAAATTAAAATTGAAAAACAAAGTTTAAAAGAACAATTATATCCAAAATATACACTATAACTCCTAAAACACATACAATAATACACATTTATTCACATAATCAAAGCATAGTAAAACAAGTACTTAATTTAAACAAATTAGGAAAAAGATTGAATTTTAAAAAATACCTATTTTGGACAATTTAATGGAGTTTTATAAATAAAAGTAGGAGTACGTGTATTGGAGTTGTTAAGTTTCGTTAATGATGTGGCGGAGCATTGGTTGTAGATTGAATTTTTTTTTGGAACAATTAACAGGGTAGGGTTTTCAATCTTGGTAGTAAAAGCACCCTTAATGGTGTTCAATCGTTTGCGAGCTAAATATTCGTCATTTACTAGCGACGGCACAATAACCAAATATTTGTCGCGAGTAGGTAACAACCGCGACAATATCAAAATTGTCGTATGAAAATTTATGAACGACTACGTAATTTTATTAATTTTTCATTGCTACAATTATCGTCGCTAGGGACATCATTGGCGACTAAATTAGTTATCGCTAGTAAAGAATTCAAAGACGAGACGATTTTGTCATCGTCGAAACTTATTCGTCGTCAGACATTTATTACTAGCGACGATACACGTGTCATCGCGAATAACTACGCATGTAGTAGTGATACCCTTATAATTTATGTTGTATTTTTACTCTAATTAGGTGTGGTTATTCCACTTTTAGAAGTAGATTGAATATACGGTCGGGATTAGTAAATTTGGTTAACTAAATGACCTTTTGGTCTCAAAATAAAAAATTTAAAATTTAAATAAAAGTGTTTTGATAGTTTAAAGGGTTAATGTTCAATAAAAGTGTTTTGTTAAAAAGGAATTCATTCATCCCGTCCAAAAAAAAAACAAGAAGGAATTCATAAAAAAGGAAATAAAAGAAATCGAAATGTAGTCAAACTCTCTCTTTGGTTTTCTTTTCACGGAAGATAGGTCTTTGAACAAAAAAAAAAAAACGGAAGATAGGTTAATAATATACTTATATATAGCCGATCCAAACTTACATTCCCACACATTCAAACTCAAAGAAGTAAGTCTTTTTCAATATGTTGATTTTCCTCTCTTCTCTTGTGGTGTTGTTGATAAGGTTTCGTAGAGATTTTAGCTACTTCTGCAACAAAAAAAAAATTATGATACGTTTAGCTACTTTTATATATGTTTATTCTCCGATTCTTTTCTTGTGGTTTTGTTGATCATAAAAAGAAAATAAAATTGTGAAGATATGGGATGACAGCTTCAAAAAGTTTTCGTAGAGTTTTCAGCTACTTTTGCAGCAAAAAAATTACTATACGTTTGACGATTTTTGTTTAACGTGTAAATAATTTAAGAGAAATCCACTATAGATCCTTTAATGTCCTCATATTGGTCTAATTCATGCAAATAAATTCTTGTAGAAGAAACTACCTGTAAAGAACAACAAAACAACATGATGATGAGGAGGCTTGATCATTATTTACCAGAATACGGTGCTCACAATTTTCATTCAAGACAAGAAAACTTTATATACTCTCCTTCTCCGGTATTTGTGCACAGTGAAAGGTCACCAAAGAAAGGGTTGAAGAAGCAGGGTAGACTTGTGTCGGTTCGGTGGGAGAAACCTTTAAAGGGCTGGAAATTGAATGTTGATGCCTGTTCAAAGGGTAAAAGAGGAGCGGCTGCTGCTGGAATTTTCCGAGATAGTAATGGCGAATGGATGGGAGGTTTTATTTTTAATTTAGGAACTATGTGTGCGGTATATTCTGAACTTTCGGCAGTAAGGATTGGACTTAACATGGCGTTAGATCTAAACATTGAGGACTTAGAAATCGAGTCTGATTGCCTCAATGTTTGTGAGTTTATAGCAAATGGTAATAAATCGTTGCCTAAAGAAGTAATAGAGATTATTGAAGGATGTAGAGATATATTAAGACAAAAGAAGAGATTCAAGATGCGTCACGTGTATCGCGAAGGAAACACGTGTGCTGATTATTTGGCAAGTTATGGCTTGAAATACCCACTTGGCCTAAAGGAGTTAGTACATGCTCCTTCAGAGTTAGAAGAACTTTTATATTCAGATAAAATAGGAGTAGGTTCATTTCGGTGTTGTGTGAAAGAGAATCTCGACCATGGAGCTATTGGTTATTTTTCTTTGGATGAAGAATAGGAGGTCAAATTGGTCAATATCTTCAACAAGGGAAAGGTATCGCATATAGGGTGAAGTGGGTCTCTTAATCTTGCCAAAAGAGGAAATTTACCGTGCAGAGAATTTGGTAAATTACTTAACAAAAAGATATACACTGTTTGGTTTGCAAGAGAAGGTCATTATCTACCATATCTCATCAGGTTGTTGAGCGTTTTGAAGAGTTGTTTGCTCACACTAAGTATAAAGACGCTGCCGAGCTTGCTGTAAATTCCCCGCAAGGGATCCTTAGGACACCTCACACCGTTGCTAAATTTCAGGTACCATTTTTTTATTTGTCATGTTTGAAATAAAATGGAAACCTATAATAGAATTAATATGGAGGTTTATTACGTATGATTTGCATCTAGTTTCAAATAATAGAACCAAAATTACTCATCAACTCATTAATGTTTGGTCTCTTTAATGCAGAGTGTTCAGGGCAGAAACCATCTTTGGTAGAATACTTTGGGTCTCTGCTAACAAGAGGAAAATTGAGTGCATTAGAATCTGTTGAATTGCGTCAGACTTGTTGTAAATCAGAAAAAGAAAAACCTTGTTGAGAACTGGTTGGCACAAGACATTGAAATAGCAACTGATGCTAGCTGTGGTTATCTTATCTAATCCTAATAAAGTGATCATGATCACATATTATTTACACTACTTTTGCTCAAGGCTTCACGATCCTTGGCATTCACCACCAAAAATCCGTAGCTGGTTAGTTTTATTTTTTAATTCTTAGAATTATTTGCTTGGCTATCTTCTTCTGCATTTTTTTGTCTTAACACAAAGTCATTGTTGAATTATAGGGTAGACACAAATCTCGAATCTCCCCGTGACTTTCTTCCTGAAGGTGTTCCGGGAACTCTAAAGACATCGCATTATGTTCTTGGATTCTTCTAGAAGCAAAGTGATCATCCTTGTGCTGCCAAGTTAGCTCAAATCATCCTTGTGCTGAATTTACCTACATTGACAAAGATCAATCTAATCTATCAGGAGTTTGGCATACAATGTAAGTAGTATATTTTTGTATGTGGAATTTCGTAATAACATCTTTATAGCTTCTTCTTATATGAAATCGATGCTTAATCAAATCTCCAGAGAAGAAAGTCAATAATTAAGATACGGTGGAGACAAATTAGTGTGAATCAATCAAAAGAAGGATGAAACCAAGTATCAACTGAAGCTACAAGTTATTGGCTCAAGGATCTTCTTCAGCTACCAAAATCAAATTCAATGTAATTGATAGGGGATTTTATTGTAAAGTTACTTAAGAACTACGTGCGGCTTGATCCCAGCTTTATCCCCGGCTGGGTACGTAGGCAGCCTATAAAAGGTGATTAGGTGCAGCTGCTTTTATTAATAAAATTCTATTTTTTTTTTCATTTGTTAACCACTAGTATATCTATAATCTCCTTTTGTCTATTTTAATTTTTGTGAAATCCTTGTCTAAAGTTTAAAATAGATATACTTTAGTTACTCATCTTTTAGATGATGTCCCCAATTTAATTCACATGTTTCAAAATTGTCCATAGGCTCCTTAATCATGAGACATATCAAGAAATAACTTAAAATCATAATATACAAAAATTATGATCACGAAAGAGAAAGAGAGATTGACTTCAGGTGGAAAAGTAATTAAATGAAAAATTATACAGCTTGATTAAAGACATTAATTTATAACTATTATTCCATGTAGTTGATAAAAGAAAAGGGTATAATAAGAGCATTTCGTATCTATGAAAAAGAATAACATGTGAGAACCTTTTTCTTGCAGAGTCGACGTAGTGCATTGTTCTTTTTATAGTCCGATTTTGGACAGATGGAATTAAATTAGTAAGTAGAATCATAATTGCCTTTACATATCCATTCATTACCGCCATCTCCAGTGGTGTCAAAACCATCTGTGATCATATGAAGGAACAAGAGCATGTCAATGAAACTCATAGACATGTATACAATAAGAACTAAAGGCACTAGGCAGTAGGCACTAGATGGGCGGTGGTATCTTCGAGCATCCAAGCACCTACACTGTTCTAGAGTTTTATAATCAAATAGGCTATTTCAAATTATGGGCTCCTAGACAGCTCAGATCGCCTAGACGATTTTAGATCTTTGGAGAGCCTAGCCAGTGCCTAGGTTATTACTAAAACCATCGAGCACTTTCTAGTGCCTAACAGGAATCTTTACAACCATGTTAAGAATACATAGCTTCTACAAATCTTAATATGCCAATCAAACTTATAGATACAATAACTAGATAAGCAGTTAGAATAAAGAATCAATGTTTTAAAACCAGGTAGGCACCGATCAGGTACCTTCAAATGGCCAAAACCCTAAGCGTAGTTATATAGGCAATTCTAAATTTTTGTGGCATTGGGATATGCAGGGCTAACAATCTCTTTTCTTTGTAAAATCGTCTTAATCTTCATATTTGACAAAAATTTATGATCTATGAGTATCTATACAAGTAATTTCCCTTTATAAAACAAAATGAAACTATACAATGATAATATTTTCCTCAATATAACACTCCACCACATGTGAATCACGAATAAATTACCAAATTCTCCATTTTTTGTTCATAAAAAAAGCATATCGGGGGCAACTCCATCAATATACTCCATTGTACTAAAACTCTACACGATTGGAAGCCCCATTATTACAACAGAAATTAAGCAAAAAGATTTAGGAATTTGATGCATACAGTAAATATTCAAAAAAAAAAAAAACATTGAGACAGCATTGCAAGAGTCATAAGATTAAAACTAGATGGAAAAAGTCTAGCATATTCAACAAATTACAGTAGACATGATTACAAACTTGGATCAAATCCCAATCTAGCTAACTCGGTACGAAAACAAAATAAAATCTAATCTAATCTTTTGAAACTTTCTTCTTAGGTGATTTCTTTTTGTCTTCCTTAGGAGTAGAAGCATTCTCTTGCTTCTTAGGCAAAAGAACAGGATTAATGCCTGGCAAAACACCGCCACCGGCAATAGTTACGCCATTTAACAATTTCTTTAACTCATCGTCATTTCTAACTGCCAAAGTCACATGCCTTGGATTTATCCTCGTCTTCTTGTTATCTCTTGCAGCATTTCCAGCTAATTCCAAAACCTATAAATTCACAAATAATCAATAAACAATCTAAAAACTTTAAATGGTATATACAAAGATGTGTTTATGTATGTATACCTCAGCAGCAAGGTATTCAAGAACAGCGGCCAAGTAGATCGGAGCGCCGGTACCGGTACGTTGAGCATAACGACCTCTCTTTAGGAAACGTGCAATACGACCGACCGGGAACTGAAGACCAGCTTTGACTGACTTGGTAACTGATTTCTTTCTTTGTCCGGCGCCTTTTCTTCCACCGGCACCTTTACTTGGTTTTGTAGCTTCCATTGTTGCAGGGAGATTAGATCTGATGGTTTTAGAGGTTTTGGGAGTTGAAGATTTGATGTAAATGTAAAAACGAAGTTTGGAGCATTTTATAGTAGTTTAGAATGATCGCCATGCTGGCAATCCTTGTGGATTGGAGTTGATATTTTTATATACGGTCGATATGGTCTTTCTTTGATCGAACGGATAATACTCAAATGAGAATTTTATATATTTAAATAACACGAGTAAGTTATACTATGTAAATGCTACTCTAGTATGGGCTAGTATTATTTATTATTTCTATTACCTAGGTAAAAGAAGTGAGCCTCGGCTTAACTTTTTCGAAAACAAACATTTTATTCAATCACAAAAACTACAACACATTGTTTACATTACACAAAATAAACCCAAAACACAACATCGATTTTCTGGTAGTAGACTATGACTCCAATATGTCTTCCAACTCGAAAAGCAAGCAACCTAAAAGACCCTCCAGTTTAACCATTCCTCCATTGAAAACACAACGAACACTCGAGCACCAAGCAAGGATACACGATCCCCAACACAACCGGAGATACCTAATCACGGTTAACTCCACAACCGTGACCTGCAGCAGTGTAAAACACCTCAATTCCCCCCCCCCCCCCCAAATACCCAATAAATGGGTTACCACAGAAGAACGGCTAAGTGGAGGGTATGTCTTCAACTGCATCCAGTCACCATAGAAAAATCTCTAATTTCCACATTCCTCATCCCACCTTTTGAAGTATTCAGTAATCTAATCGAACTAAGAAATCTCTTACACGTTTTGATTTGAGATAAAAAAAAACCCATTCTTATGATCAAACTGTAATGAATTCGGTCTAAACAAGGTTTCAAATACTTCGATTGTAAAAAGCAAACAATTTTATAATCGAACGCTTGCAAAATCAGCCTTATCAGATTGAAGCCTCCAAAGTACACAAACGGATTCTTGAATTGAGTCGACAAAACAACCTCCAAGTGAGCCAATAAAACCTTACGAATATCATACCTTGTGAGACGAAATCAGATTCTTTTATATAAGTGTGAATCTCCAGTTGGGCTAGTGATGTCTCCTCTTTTGTTCTATTTATATGCCTTTAGGAGACATCAAATTTGGTGATTATTTGACTAATTTGGTAGATTTTTAGTGATAATTTGTTATATTTCATTTTCTCTCCTTATATTCTAGTATTTTTGGTTTATTAAACTTTTGCGCGTTAAATGGTTTGTTTTAGTATAAAATTTGTAGGTTTATAATACTAGCAAGGAGAGGAATCAAGAATGGAAGTCTGAGATCGTGTAAAGAAGTCAAAGGCTAGAAGAAATATCCTGAAGAGTTGACAAATTTGAGTTGCAAATCTGGAGGCTGATGGTAATTGCTGATTTTGAGCTACTTAATCAGGGATTCAGCCTCTGAGTTGTAAAGATGATTCGTGTCTTATCGAGTTAAAAAGAATTAGCAAGTTGAATGAGTCAATTCGGAGTTAAATTGAGAAAGTTAAAGTCGTTTTAGTGGAGGGTGTACAGCAGTTACGGGATTTGGACTTGAAAAGTGGACTTGGGCCATTCAATATTTATTTAATTCAGTTAAAATAGCCAAAGTCCGAATTATTTAGTATAAATAGGCTTTTTGACTTTATTTTTACACACAATTCATTTTACACAAAGTCATAGCGTTAGAGAAAAAAGCAGAAGCTAGGAAGAAGGAAGGAGCCAAGAGCTGGAGAATTCAACCTCTCCAAATCCAACATCCTAATTAGGTTCTTTCATTTTATTTTTTTCTGTAAAACATGAACACAATTAATTTTATTTCTTTCGTTTTAAATTCAATTATGAGCTAAATTTACTTTGTACTTGAGAATCGCAACATGGGCTGAACCCATTCTTGAATAATTAGTGTTTTTCCGATTTGGGATTTAATAATTTAATTTGAGTTTTTATTTTACGTTGGCTTTTACTTTATGCTTGTTTATTATCCTTAGAGTTATGAACTAGGGGTAAGTTTTAGTATTTAGGCTATTCCATATAGTGACGTATGGATCACCTTGACAAGGGGGGTTTAGGTATAAAACTAGGTATTTGTCGTTGGTATCCGCCAATGACCTTGACAGGCTTGACTAGCCAATAGCCAAAGTGGTAAGTTTTAATCACCCGAAAGTGGTTTTAATCACCCTGACGGGGTTTAGAAGACCGTAGGAGAGCTCTTAGGTCCACCCTGATGGGGGCTAAGAGACTTTAGAGTCCCGCCTAGCGTAATAATATTTACTCAACCCTTAAAAGAAAACATTAATTATGAAAGTCTGTGGTGAAACCCTAGCGTGACTCAAGTACTACTTTTCTCTTGCGTCTCCCTCAATTACTTGCATTATTTCAATTCTAGTTTAATTAATTTAGTATTTAAATTACTTTTGCACTTTAGTTGTTAATCAAAAACCCAACAAACATCATATCTTTTACTTTTTCGTATTTGCAATTATTCCACTATTTGATAACATTAGAGTCAACCTATTCCGTCCCTGAGAACGAACTTGATTATCATATATTACTTGGGACAACTGTACACTTGCAGTTAGTGGTTCCTCTATTCTTAGCATCTATTTATAACACACAAGGACCCACCAGCAAGGCCCACGAAGCAGAGCCCAGTTGATACTCCAAGGAGACCGATTAGCCCTCTATGTATCCTTCCCGCCATTCGTCTTCATCGTCTCAACCCTAACCCTAACGCGTTCTGTTCGTGGTTCCGGTGTGCAGTCTCGCCTCCACCAAAAATCCGTCGGCCCAACACGTTTAACCCAATCCATAACCACCCGACCCCCTTCCTTCCACCACCAATCGACCCCAAGTCGGAAGAAGAATCCCATCAGACCTGTCAACAGTTTCTTCAATACCAAATTCCAAAAGAGAATCATCGATCTGTGTTTCGTCCAAAAGGAGAGCCTAAAATCTAACGATTTGAGAACGAGAGTAAAATTGAAAAAAAAAAGATGAAAAAATAAATAGAGAGAAAAGAGAGAACTAGACTTTCTCTCTCTGTATTGTAGCGTCTTTCCTAGTCTTAATTTAAAGAGGGAAATATCTTTTAATGCTCAATTAGCAAAAAAGTGCTTAAGTACATAAAATAGAGAATAAAACATGAATTCAATTTAAATACGTTGGTATCCCAAATTAGATAGACGTTTAAACAAGAACTGGGGTTCATACATATATGCTTAATCTCAATGCTAAATTTAAATTAGTTCATACTAGAAGAAGAAAAGATAACAATTACAAATTTGAAGGCTTGTGCAAACATGATTTGGTGCTCAACTCCTTCCAGACTTCTCTTCTCTTGATGCAGGCTTCTTCCTTGCTTAAGGATTCGCCAATGATGTATTTATTCTGATTAAAGGGTGTATTTATAGGGTAGAGAAAACCCTAAAACGTTTTCTTGGAGTGGAAGACAAGTAACTTGGACTCCTAGCCCAACTCAAATTCGTAACCCTTAAATATAGAAAAGGTAATAATATGTTGTTGTTTTGTTTTGGCCATAACTTATTCGTTTCAACTCCGTTTGATGTGTTCCATATGTCGACACTGATCGTCTCGGAAAGCTATATAACTTTTCTTCAGACCATTCTTCCAAATTCCTAAGCAATCTTTAGGTAAGATCACGTTTATGTTCGTAGCTGCTAGAATTCAGATTTATTTAGCAACTTTATCTTTCCATACTTATCCTTTCCTTCCTTTATCTCCAATTTCCATGCATATCTTCTTTCCTTTATCTGTTAGAAATTGAATGTGGCACATATCAAAATTAAACCACAAACACTCATGTCGTTAATCATTTGAATATTACATCCGGGGTTTGTTGCTGAAAAGGTATTTCATTTGGTGTGTGCTTAAACACTACTTGATAAACGCCGTCTGTGGGAATCGAACCCACGACCACGTGGTTAAAAGCCACGCGCTCTACCAGCTGAGCTAAGACGGCTAATATTATTTATTTCAAATAATTATTTTGGAAAATAAGAGTTTAGAAAAAAATTATTTTATTTAATGGGTACTAAAACTACCAATGCACGGAAACATGTATATTTCTAACTGAAATAGACAAAACATAGCTTATTTAATAAATTATTTTTATAGCATTAATTGACTAAATAAATAAATATGAATTTAATGACTACATATATCTACTCTTCCTCTACAACATGTTCCCATGTCACTGACTTTACTACCCAAATTCTTAAGTTATATTCTACTTGAAAGGGTTGGGGGAAGGGGGTAAGCTGCCACAGGCTCGATGAGAATATAAATAATGACCATATGAGTGCCTTAATTTCTCAAGGGAATTAATTATATTTAAAACATTGTAGATGTGACGCGTGAGTGTGTTTGGGCCCAATTGGGTTCTTCAATGGTATATTCTTGTCAAGGCGTTTAGTGTTGATGATGGTGCACGTGAGTGTTGATTATGGTGAGAGGGAATGACTCTTAAATTGTTGTAGTAGTTTATGCTCAGTGAGTTTATTATGGGGGCCTATGATTGTGGCAGGGATGCGTAGGTGGGATGAGGGAAGTCCCTTGATTTTTTATACTTGAGTCTGGATTCTTAAATGCCCATACCAGTATTGATGTGGTCTGAGTTTTGTGGGGACCATGATTGTGGAGGGATGCATGACTCCGGTGAGGGAAGAGATGAGTTTGATTAAATGAATGAGTAGGTGAGTGAAGAGATGAATCTGGTTAATTATAAAAAAAAATTATTTTAATTTGGATTCTACTATGGTATATTATTGTTGATGACGGTGGAGAATAATGTTTGTAACTGAAGCATGTGTGAAGAAGATGATGAGCAGAAAAACTGTAATAGAGATTTTTTTAATTTGGAATAACTATATGTCAGGGTAGTAACAACGAGAGTTGTTTTACTCTTAGTTTTTTATTTTTTTTACCCAAATTATGTTTGAAGTTCTTGAGAGGACTGTTGGTAGAATGTAGAATAACATTTGACTTTATGTCCTAATGGATAAGGTGCTAGAAGACGAGGATAAATCCAAGGAATATAGTGTCGTTAGTGAGGAACGATGCTAAACTGAAAAACTTGTAATATAGATTTTTTTAATTGGAACAACAATATGTCCTGTTAGTGAGAATAAAAAATTGTTTTATCTTTAATTTTTTACCCAAATTTTGATTGAAGTTATAAAGGGTAATCTTAGTATAATGTTAATAAAAATTACAATCTGACTCTGTGGCCCAATGGATAAGGCGCTGGTCTACGAAACCAGAGACTCTGGGTTCGATCCCCAGCAGAGTCGCAACCTCTATATGTAGTTGAGTTTTTTTTTAATTCAAGCAATTATTCGTCATGTTAAAGGAAATTGAACCATTTACCCATCTTTTTTGCTTGATGTATTAAGGACAGTCTTGCTATAATGGGAAAAATAGATGTGACCATCTAGCTTTGTGGCCCCATGGATAAGGCATTAGTCTAACATAATAAGTGACTAGTGACTCTAGGTTCGATCTTCACATGAGTTAGTGACTACATAAGAAGTTTTTAAGTAAAATAGCCACAAAGGCCTTATCTTGTAAGTCATTTCTCAAACACGGCACAATCTTTAAATAGAGCATTGAGTTTTTTAATTCAAGTAATTATTCGTCATGTTAAAGGAAATTGAACCATTTACCCCTCCTATTTGCTTGATGTTTTAAGGATAATCTTGCTAGAATGGGAAAATAGATGTAACCATCTAGCTTTGTGGCCCCATGGATAAGGCATTAGTCTACATAATTAGTTACTCTATGTTCGATCTCCATATGAGTTAGTGACTACAAATGTAATAAGAAGTTTTTAAGTGAAATAGCCATAAGGGCCTTATCTTGTAAGGCATTTCTCAAACATGGCACGATCTTTAAACAGAGCATTGTGGGTCATATATTTTCAGTTTTACCTGAAGTTAACATTCCATTAGTTTTTTATGAGGGTATTTTTATGTTAGACCATTCATGCATTGTGGGTATTTCTAAAAATACCATGCACCCAACCTCATAAACAGAGCATTGTGGGTATTTCTAAAAATACCATGCACTCTGTCTAATATCAACCATTCATGCAAGTTCACTCTATCCAATATCAGTTTTACAGTTGTTTGTTGAAATTGCTAAAGCAACCCGCAAAAAGTCAAAGTAGCCAAAATCCCAAAACTTCCTTTTTAACTATATTGATCAAACTTTTAATATCCCAAGATGATATGTTCTCCTGATTCAACCAAATGAAATGATTAATTGTTACACCCACCTCTTCCTAACGCTTTAACAAAACTACTTGAAAGCACAAAACTTTTTTAATTATTATTAGGAACATATTTCTTTAAGATCAGCTGGCAATTTAAGCCCAACATTTTGATCATTATAATCCTCAATCACAACCATACCCTCATTTTCTTGTTCTTTTTGAAGCTCAATCAATGGTGGACCCGAAAAGGTCTTATTGACATACTGATTAAATAACGTTTCTTGAATTCTACCAAAAAATATACCAACATGAAAGAACATAGCAAAAATCTGAACTAAGAATGTTTTCAATAGCCATATAAATGTTGCTATCAACAAACATATCCATATATTGGTAAGGTGGGAATTGAACTATTCAACCCATCATTTTGGCTTAAAGACCTTAAGGGGACTTATGATATAATGAGAAAACAAGTCCCACGTTTGACTATGTGGACCAATAGATAAGGTGTTAATCTATGAAACTAGAGACTTTAGATTTGATCGCCAATAGACATCAATTATCAAGTAGTATTTAAGCATAGGATCTTTTCTAATTTGTTTTGATATTTTGTATTATGTAACTTAAATTTGTTGTAAGTTAATTCAACTTAATATTTTCAATAAAATTTGTGATTGTCATTGATGGGGTTGTCCTTGCTATGTCATGGTTGTCAATCAATACCCTTGCCTTTGGGAACCCACGTAGCCCTTGCCTTAGGACTCCTAAGATAGAGAATCATCATTGAGTCAAACTAATTGAGTGTTTCATATAATTATAACCCTCTTGGAGCACTAACTTCCGATTTTATCTCAGAGAATGTGACAAAAGCCCATCAAAGTACACTAGCCATTCGTTATCCATAAATACACATATGTCATGGCCTAAAGAGGTATCAATTTTATACCACGCTATTCATATTCAAAGTCAGACTTACTCCATTAATTTTTTCCTAGGTCTTTGACCTTATTACTAACTTGACCGTCTAAGTTCCATTGGGAGGCAACCCTTCATGTGGTCCTGAATCTTGTCCGATTTCAATTCACTCATCGAACCAGGAGATAGCTTCACCTTGAGAAACCCCAGGAGAAGCTTCAAAGTTTTACCGTTCTAGTGTTCATATTGATTAGGCGTTTCACGCTCTATCAATTGGTGTACTTTGTGGGAATGGAAGAAGGGCAGAAAAGAAAAGTAGAATTGTTTAGGGGACTTTTATAGACAATTTAAATTAGAAGATGGGAGAGGGCTATTATTATTAGTTTTGTGACTTAGATGGTAATTTTCTCTACTTTAAATTCTTAACAATAATATTTGAAATTAATATTAAATTTTACACAAACAAATACAATTATAAATAATTATAATTTGTCATTAGTAAATTATATTATTGAAATAATTTTGTCAATTGTAGTGTCTCGTAATACCGTTCTTGTTTTTCATGAATTAAGTTTTATACCGTTAAAACTCTTTACATATAACTAAATCTTTATTTTTTTAATTTTTTTAATTAATATATCGATTTTTTAATGAGATAATTCCCAATTAATTACACTTCCTCACTTTTCATTCTCAAAAAAAAGGAAGGAGGAAATTACTTCCTACTTACTCACAAATTTTCAACTTAATTCTCAAATAAGCACATGGTCATATTTACCTTCCATTATTGCCCTTATATGTTTTTTTATTTCATTATATATTTATATATTTAATATCTGAATTTATTTTTTCATTTTTTTAAATATTTTTTTTTTAATTTTTTTTTTCCGAAAAAATATTTTTTTTTTGAATTTTTTTTTTTCGAAATTTTTTTTTCCAAAATTTTTTTTTTTTTTGGAATTTTTTTTTTTCGAAATTTTTTTTTTTTTGAAATTTTTTTTTTTGAAATTTTTTTTTCCGAAATTTTTTCTTTTTTTTTCGATTTTTTTTTTTTTTTCGAAAAATATTTTCGAAGATTTTTTCATTAACACACAAGTCCATACTGTTTTGTGTTACGGTAACTCATACATCAAGCGATTGTGTGTTACATTAACACACAATCAGATGTTCAGACTATCTGTACACTATTATCTATTAATGTGTACAAATATTCTGTATATCTTATTCTGTGTTCCTGCAACACACAATTGTTATTTGTGTGTGTTTAAGCAACGCAAAACTGTAAATGATAAACGCATTGTGTGTCTTACCAACACAAAACCCATACTGTTGTGTGTTACTGTAACACATACTTTCAGCAATTGCGTGTTGCATGAACACATAATCAGCCTACATATACATTATTCTATACTTTAAATGATAAACGCATTGTGTGTCTTACCAACACAAAACCCATACTGTTGTGTGTTACTGTAACACATACTTTCAGCAATTGCGTGTTGCATGAACACATAATCAACCTACATATACATTATTCTATACTTTGTGTACAAATATTCTGTCTGTCTGATTTTGTGTTCATGTATCACACAATTTGTTATTTATGTGTGTTTAAGCAACTCAATATTATACATATTGGGTGTTCATGCAACACACAACACATATGATTTTGTGTTACTTTAACACACAATTATCATGGGAAAAAAATTCCGGGGGAAAAAATCGACAAAAAAAAAATTCGAAAAAAAAATTTCCGAAAAAAAAAAATTTCCGAAAAAAAAAATATTTTTTGAAAAAAAAATATTTTTCGAAAAAAAAATATTTCGAAAAAAAAATATTTAAAAAAAAAATCTGAAAAAAATAAATAAATATTAAACTATAATTAATAAAATATATAATTAAAGTAATTAATAATAGGTAGAAGGATATTTTGGTAATTGGATAATATTTTGTGCTTAATTGGGAATTAAGTTGAAGTTGTAATTAATAGGGAATACTTACCTTCTCCGCGTAATTAATTGGGCGTTGCCCCTTTTTTAATTATAATAAAATATTTTAAAGAACCCAATATATTAATAGTCATAATATAATTTATTATATTTATTATTTTTGAATAATTATAACTTTACATAATTATTTTGACTAAACAAATGATTCATTATTTTTTTACTATAATTTTTTATAATTTAAATCTATTTATTTTTCTCAAAATTATTTCATAATTTTTCATTATATAATTAAAAGATTAAATATATTTATATTTTTTTATAGCAATTGGATAGCTAATATTTTTGCTAGCCACATTTAGCTAAAAAATTGAAAAAATTGAGTACCTAATATTAAGACATCTAATTATTAAAGGCCTTTTGGAGTATGAAATATTAATAGTAAAACTTCAATTCTAGTTTTTGTTGTGTTTTATTTGTATAAACCAATAAAACAATATATGAACTAATGCAGAAATAAAATAAAAGTAAATAATTAAATAACTTTACTTGTCGAGGCTCAGATTGGATTCGATGTCTTTAAGGTATTTAGGCCACGTACAGGTGTCTTACGTTTGTTGGCTTCAACCTTCAGGATACAACGACAAAACTATTCAAAAGAAACTGACACAAATTCTTAAGAATCTCAACGAACATAATAATGCTGCTTCTTTCTATCTCTCTCTTATAATTTTGATGCTTTGAAAATGAATGAAGAAAATGGTTTAGTTGACCAACTATTTATAGAAAATGAAAATGTGGCTTGCCAAAGGTTGTGATATTTCATTTTGGAGTTACGTTGTATTAATTTAAGATACAACGTTTACTTAAAAGACAAAAAAAACTTGGGCTGGTCCAGATGGTATGAACCTAAGGCCTAAAAGCCTAACAAAGATGATGGTCCAGGACCAAAAGCCCAACAAAGCTAATGGTCCAGGTTCAACCCCTACACGGCCTTTTTTTCTTTCTTTCTTTCTTTGCTTTACAACAAAAAGAAATAAAATAGCATATTTTTTTTCCTTTTAATTTCTTCAAAGTACATGACTCAATTTATCATTCAATTTCAAATGATTTTAACCAAGTGAATATATAACGTTAATCTTTACAACTTGAATAAACGTATTAATATCCAAATTATTTCTTTAAATTGAGTCACCGACTAACATCGTAAACATGGTCAACACTTGTATTTTTGTAGGTACTATTGTCATTACATTCATCTCAAATAAACCATCACATAGGTACCATTTGCCCACAAATATCCCACCTTTAGTGAGAAGAAATTTATCAGACTTAAATACTAGTTTGAAGCCAATCTTACTCAATAACGAACCTTTTTGTAGGTACTATGGTCATTACATTCATCTCAAATAAACCATCACATAGGTACCATTTGCCCACAAATATCCCACCTTTAGTGAGAATAAATTTATCAGACTTAAATACTAGTTTGAAGACATTCTTACTCAATAACGAACCTGAAAGTAGATTCTTTCTAATGTTAGGCACATGGAGAACGTTATAGAGACTCAACTCTTTTTCAGAAGTCATTATTAGAATAACGATTCCAGATCCGACTACTTTTGATGTAGAAAATTTCCCATGCATAAAGTCTCTTCGGTAGTTGAAATTTTGTATGTCTTGAACGTACATGTCAGGTGGCCCCAGTATCCACCCACCAGTGTTTGGTATTGCCAACCAAAATTTCTTTAGAAACTACTATAGTAAAATCAATCTTATTTGATATTAGTCATGGTTGCTTGGTCTTATTTTTCTTTTCATGGAATTGCCTTTACCGTTTCTCTGTGATTTCGGCCATCTATTCCTAATTTTATGATAGACATCTGTATTACCTAATTTGTTGCTTTTTTGTTATTTGTTAAAATACCACGACCAACGACCTTGTTCTTTAAAATCAAGATGATATGATGTGCGATAACGATATGATATGCGATAGCAGGTGAAGAGGTTAGAGAAAAGTTTATGTTGATTATAGTGCAATGAGACTACACAGATAGTCATTTCCATTTAACCTCTTAGACTCCTCAACGGGTCTATAAGAGTCGGGATCATGTCCCACAAATGTATTTTCCATAAGTGAAATTGCTGATGGTATGTTGTTACCAATTCCATCATTTTTGGACATATTGTTTATCTTGGTAGACATCATTTCAATTACCAAGGATTACACAATATTATAGATAATTCAAACGAACGAATTATTCAACCTTTCTCACTAAAAGACAACACAAAAAATTGATTTTTTCTTACGACAAAATGATTAAATTAATTTTAATTTCCCAAATTTTTATATTCTTGTTAGTCCCCCAAGTTTTTATATTCTTGTTGTAGAGGATCGAAGAAATTAAAGAGATAATCAATTCACGTAAAAGAAGAATCTCAATCAATTAAGAATTCTTTAAGCGGAAAACCACAAGGTTCGACAAGTATGCAAATACCAGCAAGATTGATATTAGTTGTTAAAAACACACTAATATTACAACGTAATATGACGTTAGTAAGCGAGTATTTTTCTAATATGCATACACAAGCCTAGAAATCAGAATAAGAGAAAAGAAATAGAATGTAATATTCATATTCTGTATACACAGACCCAAATTTTTTTGCAAAAGTAAAGTTTATAAGAACATAAAAAGAAAATGTGTTCTGGTTTATACCACGTGAATCATAAATACCTTAAATTGTTGTGTTTTATTTGTATAAACCGGTAAAAGAATATAGGAACTAATGCAGAAATAAAATAAAAGTAAATAATTAAATAACTTTACTTGTCGAGGCTCGGATTGGATTCGATGTCTTTAAGGTATTTAGGCCACGTACATGTGTCTTACGTTTGTTGGCTTCAACCTCCAGGATACAATGACAAAACTATTCAAAGGAAACTGACACACGAATTCTTAAGAATCTCAACGAACTTAATAATGCTGCTTCTTTCTATCTCTCTCTTATAATTTTAATGTTTTTATCTAAATTATTGTGTAATCTAAATAGGAAGTTGGTTTATTATTTTAGTTTAAGAGGATATTAACCCATATTTGATCATTGAAAGGAAAATATTTAAAACAAATTAAATATGTAAAAATCTGTCGTGAATATTATCCGTTGGATCCAAAAATGTTTAATATCGAACGTTTATATAATCAAGTCCATTGCTTAACATGAAGGCACAAGGATCGCCAGCATGGATCCTACTAAAATAATAGTATAAAAGGCATCAAACTCCATCGTATCATTCACATCAAAGCATTCTTTCACCATTTTCAAAACTCTCTAAAACCATCTATAAGCTCTCTCTCTCTGCAACAATGGAAGCTGCAAAATCAACCAAAGGCGCCGGTGGAAGAAAAGGTGCCGGAAGTAGAAAGAAATCAGTTACCAAGTCAGTCAAAGCTGGACTTCAATTCCCCGTCGGTCGTATCGCACGTTTCCTGAAGAAAGGGCGTTATGCTCAACGTACCGGTACTGGTGCTCCGATCTACTTGGCTGCTGTTCTCGAGTACCTTGCTGCTGAGGTATACATACACACATACATTCATTTCTATATATCTATATCTTTAAGGTTATTAAAACGTATTTTTTAATTATTTGTGAAAATTGTATAGGTTTTGGAATTGGCTGGAAATGCAGCAAGAGATAACAAGAAGACAAGGATAAATCCAAGGCATGTGACTTTGGCTGTGAGAAATGACGATGAGCTGAAAAAATTGTTGCACGGAGTTACAATTTCCGGTGGTGGTGTTTTGCCAGGCATTAATCCTGTTCTTTTGCCTAAAAAGACAGAGAGTGCTTCTACTCCCAAGGAAGACAAAAAGAAATCACCAAAGAAGAAAGCTTCCAAAGCTTAGATAAGATTAAAATGTTGTTTTTGTGCCAGATTAGCTAGAGTTTATATTGTTGTGATCTGAGGCAATTTGTAGACACCTTTAGTATAGTTTGTTGAATATGCTATGGTTTTTGTTCAACTAATTCAAATCTTTTGAATGTGTATTCTATGCACCAAATTCCAAATTCTGATTTTATCATTTGAAAATTGGGGATTTTGTCTTATCAATCAAACAATGTTACTCTCCATAGTTCTTTTGCCTATTAAGAAAACAAAATCTAAAAAACACCCAAGAACAATGTTTTAAATTTTTTGATTAGATTAAGTTTTGCTTTGTACTGAATCAGTTAGATATTATAGTGAAAGGATCTGCAAATTTGTAAATTCTGCAAGTTTCTGAATTTGAACACTCTTGCAATGGTTCCTTCATCAACGTGTATGCACATTCCATGTACACTTTCTATTCACATCACGATTTGATCAATTGTCCTGATATTCATATTGTTAAATGATTTCAAGGTGAATTACTCTAGAGTCAGGACACATGTTTTGGGAGGCAAAATGCTGTTTTCCTTATAGATTTGTTCGTGTGGAAGAGATATCTCGGATCCTTATAGATTTTTAGCAATCTATAATAGCCTATGATGAGTACTGCTTAGCTAATGAGCAGACTACTGAGGTTAAAAATCTCTACATTTGAACAATCCAGAAACAGTTACAATAAATGAAGGGAAAGATAATTTGGAACCTCTATATCGGAAACAAGTGTGGTTAAGGGAAGGGGTACAAACAATTCCCCTTAGTCATGGAAACTTTTAAATTAACTTCGGCTGATTTAAAAACTAATCTAGCTGCATTTGTGTGTGTAATGAGAGCCTCAATAGGTATTATGCTAGAAGGTTTTGCTATGAAGGTTAAGTGAATTCACTAACTGAGGCAGAGGCAAGAGGAATCATGGCAGCTTGTGAGATGGTTTTAAGATACACTCCTGGTTCTGTAGAGCTGGAAAATGACAAACTTTGTATTGTTAATCAAATTAACTCTACTAGTGGGTAGATTTTCTAGCAGTACTAAAATTTTGGATAGATATATTCCTTGAATCGTTCTCAAAGGTCTTCTGCAGCTGTTTTACATAGAAAAAGAGTTACCCAATAATTATTTTCAATGTAAAGTTCTTATAGTCACCCTTTGACATTCTTCTATTCATGTTCTTTTTTGAGAAAACATTGCATTGCAGCATTTATTTCAAAACTCTTTTTACATTTTGTGAAGTTGCAGGATGCTAATTTTGCAGCAAGACTGATAATACAATTTATTTTCGGGAATTAGTGAAATTTAGTTAACCTCTTTAATAATTGACAATATTATGAAACATCCTCATATTAAAAGAACTATTTGAGAAATACCTGTGGATATGATTATAAATCTTCCTTTGTTAAAGGATAATCATCCTCCAGAATAAGTTTGTTTCTAAATATAATCTTATTGAATCATTACCAAGACATAAATGTTATTTTTGTAAGAAGCAATGATATTTTTAAAACTTCAAAATGATTATAAAATCTACTCATACTAAAGGATCACGTAAATGAGATAGTATGCGATAATACTGGTGTTTCGTCGTTTTAAAACTTCACAATGATTATAAAATCTACTCATTTAAAGGAGCACGTAAATGAGATATAGTATGCGATAGTGCTGGTGTTTCATCAGATCACTATGTTATTGGAATCAAAGATAATTTGTCTAGCAAAAAGGTGTTTATTTCTCCAACGCTGGATAAAAATGTTGGTGAAGATCTGGACATGGAAAAAGAACAAAAGAAAGAATGATGAAGCCTACAAAGCTTAATGTCGAAGAATTCGTAGAAGTTAAATCACGGAAATCGAACCTGTTTTGACATATGACTTTTTCAGCACATAGTTCATTTTTTTTTTTTTTTCACTAGATATGTAGCTAATTTGGTTCAATCTTCATTCCGACAAAGTATGCCGTAGAACTAGTCCGAACAACTCTATGCGCTTCCAACGCTCTTTAAAGTGAGTAAATTTATCCAACACATTGGCCAAAAGGGTTAATTGCAACATTTTGTTGAATTATTATATAACTTGCATAAGGGAAATATGCTGAAATTTGAATGTATAAAATATCAATTAGTGAAACTGTGAAAGTAAAACTGCATTGATCTGCAATAAGTGAAGTACGATGGCACTTCTCTAACAACTAAGCAATAAGGGAATCCTAAAAAAGTACCCCTAGCCACTGCTTTATTTCTCCTATATCATGTATCCATATTATTTACACAAAAGAGATTGACCAAACATGTGATCATATACACTCATTTCACAAGCCAAGAGTATGTCCATAGTAGCTAATTTATTTCGAAAAGTTAACCAAAAAACAAAAAATATGACCTGGGACTTAGTATGTGTTCCAAGTCAAAATATACCAATTCAGTTGGTTTCTGTATGGATGAGTACTTTCATAGTACTGGTAACAGGTACACTCTTAATGTCAGTTTTCCAAATAATTTTATCCTCCACCCCTTGTTATAATACAATATATTGAATAAATAGAAATCACTGACCTCTTGGTCTCTGCGGAGTAACCTAACCACTAGGCCAACTATCAATCTCTAGCATTGAATATTTTGACCACTAAGTTGTTTAGATATATAACGATGTTGCTAAGGTTTAATTTAAATGGTAAAAAAACTATCACTGCAAATCTAAACTTTCAAATTCATTGTAAGCAACTAATGAGTTGGATTATTTAAAGATTAATGTGCAAGAATCTCTTCAAGTTAAAACTAATTTCTTTTCATCTTAGTTATCATTTTTTTACTCATAAATTCCTAAAACTCAAATTTTAAGTTATAGAAAAAATCCAGAACTAAGAAGTTTTCTAAAACTCAAATTTAAGCTATGAAAAAATTCTTAGAATTCAGATTTTGAGTTTTAAAAACGAACTCAAAATATCTTAGAAGAGTAAAAATGACAGAAAATTTATAAGATAGCGAACAAAACAGTAAGGTTATTGAGTATTAACCCATTATTTAATCCAACCATAAAAAAAATAAAGAGTGACACATGTAGTTTTTTGGGTTATATGGATGACCCCCGGGCCGGTCCTGATATTTCGGAGGCCCAAGGTAAACTTTAAAAAATGGGTCCCTCAAAAAAGTTTATGTAGTATTATATAGGATAATTTTTTTTTACTTTAACTTAATTAAACAATGTTTTTAAAAACAAAAAAGACAATTAGAATTTTTGTTTAAAGTTGGGCCAAAATTGAGCCTTTTTTAAATAGAAAAAACTATATTATGTATGAATTTTTGTTTTAATTTGGGTTAAAATTGAGCTTTTTTTTAAATAAAAAAAACTATATTATGTATGAAAAAAGGTTAAGAGGCCCTAAAAATTGTAAGAATTTGAGGGGGCCCAAGGCCATGGCCGCCCCTCAGGACCGGCCTTGGATGACCCGGGCTAGCTTGCGCGCTCCCGACTAATCCCATGGAGATATACATATCTTCCCATATATATTCTCATGGTAAATTAGAACTAGGTTACCCATGTTTATGGAGGAGTTCGAGTCTTGTACCTTTCACGTTACACCCGTTAGGGAGGGGATTTGAACCATGAACCTCCCATTTTTTAAGTGATGAAGAAATAGCAAAGTTCTTACTAGTTAAGCTAATCCAACTGGTCAAAACACATGTAATTATACACAGAAAAAGAAAAGTGACCAAGCCACATAAGGCTAATCTCGAAAAAAAAGACTTCAAAGTCATGAAAGACTAATTTCGTGATGGTTTTTCTGTTGCTATAGACTTTATAAATCTCCTTACATATGAAATTTTTAAAATAATTTTTTTATTTATACCAAAACTCTAAAATGTTATAGAATTCAACAACTTTAGAAGTTTAAAGAATTTTCAGTAACAAAAGATTTTTAAGAATTTAGCGATCCCCCAAATCATCTTTGGAATTTTATTACGAGAGATAGAATTGAGTGTGCAACTGCTAGAGTTGTACTAGATGTTTAATAAGAACTTTTGCTTTATCTGTAATTTCTTATTCTTTAACGACTTTTTTAAAGCCTCTCATGTATGAAAAAAAAAAGATTTTTAAGAATTTGAAATAATCTTAATTCAAATTTCAATAAACAAAGATTAAAAGATTTTTTGAAATCCTAATCAAATATACTAATTTTTGAAAAAATTGTTAGGTGCTCAATTAAATAGCTCTAACTAGTAAAATAAAAAAAATGAATATTAACTGTTGTACTCCTGCGACTTGAGAAAAATATGGAAACAAGCGCTTCCTAGCATCCAAGATGGCAGATTTGCCGTGCGAGAGATCACAAAAAATGATGCCGGTGAGAGAAGGAGAAAGAGACGGGATGATCACGAATAACCTAATTAACAACAGGGCGAACAATTCCCAACCCTATTAACAGACCAGGCGAACAATAGGCTAACTAAGAGAGCAGGTTCAGTTGAGTTTCCTAACCAACGACGACCAAAAGGTAACTCCATTGATTCCTTCATTGGCAAACCCTCAAAGGAAAACCTCTGGATGACATAACGCTCTAACAAGTATAAATGTAGTAATTTAGGCTATACTCCCCCCGTCCCAAAAATAATGTCCACTTTGCTTTTCACACAAATTAAGAAACATAGTTATTATCTTGCTCATTACTAAAATACCCCTAATAAAGTGTATTGATATTTTAAATATTCATTGGAAACATAAATTTAAATATTTTAATAAGGGTAATAGTGGAAAAAGATGGAATAAAGTGTCTTGAAATTCTAAGTGGACATTATTTTTGGGACACCATTTTTAGTAAGGTGGACATTATATTTGGGACGGAGGGAGTAGTTAATTTTAATGAAAATAGGAAGATGAAGGTGGTGAATTTAAGAGGAAGGGGATTTTACTACACTTATTAAAGATGATAAATACGTTGAGAACTGTGAATATCCACATGTCGTAAGGTCAAGAGAAGAGAAAATTGAAGGAATTGAACTTTAATGTAACACAGTTGTAATTAGACTATTGGGGTATAAAGTAGAGTATAACTATTTAGCTTCAAAACTAAAACAAATCTGGAGTCCAAAGGGTTTGTTCGAAATAGTGGACGTTGGTCATGGGTATTTCATGGTGAAATTTATAAAAGGATGATCTAAATTTTGCTTTAGGAGGAGGTCCGTGAATGATTTTTTATCACTATCTGGTTGTCGAGGAGTGGACACCAGACTTCAAGTCTCATAAAGCGTCTATTACTACTACTACTACTACTTCAGTTAGAATCTCAAATGTGGGGATGCAAAACTACACCTCAAGCATACTCAGGATAATGGGCGATATAATAGGTAAGACGGTAAGAATCGATCCACTAACAAAAACAAGAAAGGAAGGGAATTATGCGAGGTTAGTCATTGAACTTGATCTTGATAAACCTTTAGTACCGAAAATCGAAGGATTGCATATGATTTGTTTCGATTGTGGCGCTTTGGGCACCAAAAGGGTAAATGTATGTTGAACGAACATCAAGATAATGGAAATAAAGAGGGTACATGTCCTCATAAATGAGCAATTACGGTGAGTAGTGTAGTGGAACCGAGTGAGGAAGAACAACCGGTATTTGGAGAATGGATGACAATCGAAGGGGAAGAAGTAAATCGGGAGCGAGAAGACAAAAGAAAAGTGGAAAAGTGGCGACATAAATATATAAAATAGTGTATTGGGGTCGAGATTTGGATCACTTTTCATTGATGATAAGGAGAAAAGCGAATCGGAAATAAGGTACACAAATTAATCTCAGTTCAAGGAACGCAAAAATGTGCCCAAAACTATCTCATTGGGAGGGGCCAAGTCAAGGAAATATAAGGGGTTAATTTTGGGATATATAATTATTGTGGCGACTGAATTTGAGAAAAAAATAAAGCTGGATGCAAAGATCGGCTAGGGGAAGGAATTAGTAATAGAATTTGCGGTGGAGAACATTTGTTTTCGAGCAGAGGAGATATCGAGTAAAAGGGCAAAAAATAAAGCTGGTAAAGTGCTGGTGAATAACGCGGCGGCAGGGACCAAATTTGGAAAATGAAGAAACTTCTGGGGCAAAACTAAAAGTAACGGGGGTTGTAGGGATGAAAGCGAATAAATTTCTAGGGGCAAAGCTGAAAATAAGTGTAACTGTGGGCCGGTCTAGAACTTATGGGGCAGAATCTGACAACAGCAGTACAAGGAACAAAGAGGATGATCTGACAGCTCTGGGAGGCGCTCCTGGATTAGTTATGATGCAACAACTAAGATAATTGTTGATTCGGGACCTACGAGGATTTCAAGACCAGTTTTGAGCAAGTCTTCTGAAGTTGTGGGTGCATTTGATGACCTGGACGCTAGCCAAATCGAAGAAACGACTGAGGATGGGGGAAAATGCGCAAGGGAGACAACCATGTGGTGTCCGGGGAAGATTCAAACATGATTGTCGATCTTAAAGAGCACGTCGGTAATTTATCTCTGTATTTCTTAAGTTTACTTATGTGTATACCAGTCAATTATTCGCAAGGATAAAATAGTTTAAATCATCCGCTGAATATTTTGATTTGGAATTGTCATGGATCTTTGGCCAAAAATTTTAGGTATGTGGTTCGTAATATACACAAATTTTAGTTAACAGTTTTCATGGAGCCAAGAACTAGTAGTACGAAGAAAAACAAAATCATTCGAAGTTTGGGTAAAGCTACTGATTCGCTTGAGTTACACGCGTTAGTGAAGGGCAGTGTAAATAAGGGGGATTGGTCGAATAAAATAATTACGGACTGTAGGAAATTACTTGATCGTCATAAGAATTTTGATATTACTCACGTGTATCGAGAGACTAACTCATGCACATATTGGTTGGAAAAGATGTAAGTATTAATGACGGGTGCACCAATTCCGTATATATGGATCCCCTGAAGGGACATTGGAGATTATTAACGCGTGACAGGAGCGGATAAACGACACCACGCACTATAGTTAGCGCTCTTTCGGAAGCTTAGTAAATTTTTACCTACATTCACGGTCTTATTAAAACCTCAACTATATTAAAAAAATATCAAAAAAAGTGAATTAAATTTATTTATTGAATACAACCTCTAAACCTCTAGGTTGGTAGGAGTATGGTTTACATACCCATTTTTTTATTTAACTTCCAACTCCCTTCTCTTATCCAACGGTCTAGATTCACGTGAGTCATTTATCCGCGTGAAACGTTATTAGCCAATAAAAATCAACCTAGCCTCTATATATATTCAAACTGAATCCCATTTCATTATATCGTCACAAAGCAGATACCAATTCACAAATTCAATCTTTCTTCAATTTTGAATCAGTTCTAGCAATGGCACCAAAGGGAGAGAAGAAACCAGCTGAGAAGAAGCCAGTCACCGTGGCTGAGAAAACCCCAGCCGAGAAGAAGCCAAAGGCCGGCAAAAAGCTGCCCAAAGAAGCCGGCGCCGCTTCAGGTGATAAGAAGAAGAAGAGATCGAAGAAGAGCGTAGAGACCTATAAAATCTACATCTTCAAGGTGTTGAAACAGGTCCACCCAGACATCGGAATCTCAAGCAAAGCTATGGGTATAATGAACAGCTTTATTAATGATATCTTCGAGAAGCTTGCTCAAGAATCTTCAAAGTTAGCTCGTTACAATAAGAAACCTACCATCACTTCTCGGGAGATCCAGACCGCTGTGAGGCTTGTTCTCCCCGGTGAGCTCGCTAAGCACGCTGTTTCAGAAGGAACTAAGGCCGTTACAAAATTCACCAGCTCTTAAACTGCTTTTATTGATCATTTCTAGGGTTAGAATGCTTTTTAGCTTTAATTTTCTGTAATTGGTTGTTAAGAAATACTTTTACCTGCCTTGAATACAATCGTGCAATTCTCATCTTCAAATGATTCCTGGGTTGTGTTTAATTTTCCTTTGTTTTACGTGAACTAGTTCAATTATTCCTGATTTCTTGTTTTACCCTCAACAAGCAATTAATTTCTTTTCTGACAACCCAAAAAGCCCCTATACTATTACAAAAGACAAAACAACCTATTAGATCAAATTAACTGATCATGTGGTATGAAGTACTAACAACAAAATATGCAATTATTTAACACTTTGTTCAAGTGAAGTCACATGAAAAACTAGAGCAGATTACATTGTAGTTCTTATGTTAACTTTTCCTTTGTTTACCCCTTCTTGTAGAGCCGATTTGTGGTCTATTAGACTAGTGTAAAATTTTATGGCTCAAATTTTAGGAAACTTTTCTAAATGTCTTCAATAAAACTAATTATTTAATGTATTTGTTTCATAAGTGTGAATACGCAAATGGATGAATCAGGAGCACTCCAAAAGAAATTTGTTTTGGATCATTTAGAGTGGAAATATATGAACCCCTACATCACAAACTTAATTACATCACCAGAGTTTTCTGGAAATAGGATTCTCAAATAAAATGGATTTGGTGCAACTATTGAGGAGGAGACTGCAACGGTTCTCATATTTCGTCAAACTGTCTGTGGGACCCACGACCAGGTGGTTAAAAACTACGGGCTCTACCAGCTGATATTATAGTATAAAGATCTACAAATTTGTAACCTCGGTGATTATGTATGTAGTTTCTGCAAGTTTCTCAACCCGAACATTCTAGCAATGTTTCCTTCATCACTTCATATGCACATCCCATGTTTACACTTTATAACCACCCCACTATCTGATCTTTTGAATATTACCCGCTATTTTTGTATATTGTGAATAGGTTCAAGGGTGAATAAATTACTCCTGACACACAATTCTGGGGACAAATAGCTATATACTTTAAGATTATAAATTGCCTTTGCTTCTTTCAGATAATCTTGGCCAAATATCTAAGAGATAATCAAAGAAAAGTTTTTGCTGAGAATATAATGATTTCTTTCTTTAAAATATCAAAAGACCAGCAGCACATCGAGCACATCTGTATCAAATCACATGTGCATAGTATCTGAATTTCGGATTTGTTCGATCACTTAACCAAGACGAGTATTTTCCTAATTATTGCACCGATTAGACGATGATCTTTTTTGCCTTTTAATTCAGCAAGGCCTTGACAGGTTGTGAAATACAAATAATATTGTCCCACATCATTCACGAAACAAAAATTGAGTACAAAACCAACATATAAATTGGACAACCGAGCTTTGTGTTAAGCATACCTTTCTCGGCCTTTTGGCTAAGATCAAGTGTAGTATCTGTTCTTATCAGTTTAATATCTGATATGTGGGCCATCGGTTCACAGTGATATTAAATTTATTTTTTGAGGGGGAGAGTCCACCACGGTAGCTTGCTATTTGGACTCTTGAGCTGTCGCCTTGGTGTTTCACTATTGCCTTGGCTTGGTGCACCCCACCCAAATCTTAGTTCAAAATTCTCATTGTCATGATCTTCTTTAGTTTGTTCAAAAAGTAATAAAGAACTGTATAATTTTTTTCAGGGTCGAAGTGCTTTTAGTGTCATGTGTCAAACTGTTGCTCTTAGCTTCTTCTATCTTGGAATTTTCTGTTGGGGATTAGATTTATAAACATTCTTCTGCTTAGGGGTGGAAATCGGAAGGAACGGATCGGAAAAAGGGTCTTTCGGAAAATTTCCTATTTTTTTCGGAATAGATTTTTTCCATTCCAATTCCGTTCCTATTTTTCGGAACTGGAAAAAAAAATTCCGAATTCGGAATTTCGGAATTTACCGGAAATTCGGAAATTTCGGCGCGGAATTTTCGGAACTTTTGGTTCGAAAATTTCGGAACTTTTGGTTCGGAATATCGGAACTTTTGGTTATGAATTTCGGAACTTTTGTTTCGAAAATTTTAAAACTAAGAGCAATAGTTATCACAGCAGTCATTAAGTTAAAAATTAAAAAGTCACAATCGTTTTGTTGTGTATGAGAGTGGCTTGGTGAGAAGGTGAGACAGTAGTTTGTGAAGTGATTTCTTTTCTTGTTGTTCCAATCAGAGTGTGAAAAGATGGGTTTTAGCTTTTATCATGTTTCATTGTTTTATTATTCTATTTCTTTTACCAAAAAATAAAAAATGTGTCACTGTTTTTCAATGTTTAGTATTTTTTTATTTTTGTTCTGAAATTTTTCAGTTTCCTGTTGTACCTTTTTCTTTTATCTTATTCTTAGTGTTCATTTTTATTTATTTAATATATTACATTTGAAAATAAAAATCGGAACAAAAATCGGATCGGAAAACCCGGAATATTCGGAAATATATATGTAGTTCCAATTCCGATCCGATTTTCTCGGAAAAATTGGAAATCGGAATTTCGGAATTTCGGAACCTTAAAAAGTTGTTCCTAAATCGGAATTTTCGGATCGGAAAAATCGGAATCCGGAAATTTCAGTTCCGATTTCCACCCCTACTTCTGCTCATCACATTATTCTTCGAGAAAACATTGTGCATGCATTCCTTTCAATTCTATTTAAATTTGTGAATTTGTGGGATGTTATTTATGCAGCACTATTAAGAATCTACCTAATAAAAACAAACTCTTTTTTTTTTTTTTTTTTTTTTGAGTACATGAGAGAGCCACTTTGGGCTCGGAGTCATTTCGACTCCAATGAGATTCGATCCCAGGACCTCTTGGTCTCTGCGGAGTAGCCTAACCACTAGGCCAACTATCTATCTCAAAAAAAAACAAACTTTTTAAATAGCCTAAATTCTTTACATAAAATACGATCATGATCTTTTGACCTTAATTCGCTTTTTTGCATTAATTACATTTATTGTTGTTTTTATATATATGAGAACTAAGTCATTTTACCTGTAATAAAATTCGACCTCAAAATTTATTGGTCTTAAAAAAATCATTAGACCAACTATTGATCTTCATCTATTGTTTTTTACTAATAGAAAAAAAACTTAATAGTCACTTATTTTATGCCATTAGACATTGAAAGTTCTGTATTTGATCCACGCTAACATCAATTTTTTTAATTTCTCTCATCCCAACAGTTTGGATATCTGAGTTTCATCCATGAGACTGACTTTGATACTTGTCAATAGAACAAAACTTTTTTTAAATGCTCACTTAGGGATGTGGATTCGATTCTCGTTAATGGAACAATCCTTTTTCAATGAATCATAAACCATGAACCTTGATACTTAAACCACGAACTTTGATACTTAAAACCACAAAACATGAAATTTAAATCTTATACTTTTAACCATGAACTAATTTGTTCGAAAAAATACATGAAAATTAAATACAACAAATATATTATAAACATAAAACAAATATGTATAAAAAATTAAAAATTATGAACCATAAATTAAATATTGTTAGGATAAAATAATCTTAACCTTTACATTTACATTGATCTAAATCTTAACCTTAATCTTAAGCATAACCTTAGCCTTAACCTCAACCATAAACTTAAATTTAACTTTAACTTTGAACCTTGAACCTTGAACCATAAATCTTAAAACTTAAACTTTAACATTAACACTAAACCGTAAATTTTACCTTAAACGTTGAACTTTAAAACTGAACCTTAACTTTCATCTTAACCTTAACCTTAACCTCAATTTTAACCGTAACCCTAATCCTAGCCTTATCCTTAACCTTAAGGTATAAACCTTTAATTCTAACCTTAACCAAATGAAAACTCATCACACTGATATTCGATAATCTTAAACTTAGACTTAACCCCTTTTTTATACTTAACCTTAAGGTTTTAACCATAATTCAAATCTTAACCAAACTAGATGAATATTTATCGCGATGATATTCGACCTCAAACCTTAGACTATGAGAGCAATAGTTTGGCACATGAGTCTGGTTATACACTCAGCGACTTTAACCGAGGTCACCAATAAATTGGCTAATCATGATAAGAGAGGCTCACTGCACTGTATGTTTTCGGTTACAAAAATTCAATAGATTCAAACCTTCACATTATTAGAATGACAACAAAGTTAGGCTCGAGAATACCAAACCCAATTCACTACGAAAATCAACTAGAAACAACTACCCTAGATGCAAGTAAGATGTTCACATAAACTGGTACGGCTATTACACACAATTCAATCAAAGTAGAAAAACATTATATAAAATAAGAATAGTTCGAAGGAAGAGAGAGAGAGAGAGAGAGAGAGAGAGAGAGAGAGAGAGAGAGAGAGAGAGAGAGAGAGAGAGAGAGAGAGAGAGAGAGAGAGAGAGAGAGAGAGAGAGAGAGAGAGAGAGAGAGAGAGAGAGAGAGAGAGAGAGAGAGAGAGAGAGAGAGAGAGAGAGATGTTTTGAAAAAAAAAGTGGTATTTATATGACACATTTATGTCTTAAATCAAGGCCATCCAATTGAATCAACTAACAACAACTGCGATTAAGCCATGTAATAAGTTGGTTAATAAGAACACCATCTTTTTTAGTGGTAAGCATTTCGATCCCACTTCTTTCTTTTCTTCATTATTCATTTCTTTTATTATCTTTGTTTCTTTTTGTAGAAATAACCACATAAATCGAAAAATAAGAGGATGATGAACTTCACATATCAACACTCTCTAATGTTTAACAAGATTATGCAACATCCTTATATAAAAAGAACTATTTGAGAAAATGCCAGTGTATAAGTTAAAAACTTCCTCTGTTAAAATATAATCATCGTCCAAAAAAATAGTTTCCAAATATGAGTTTAGTAAGAATGCAAATCATTACTCAAACATAAACAAATATTATCTTTAAACTCCACTATGATTGTAAACCTAAGGGGTGTATTCATTTGGGATTTTAAAAGATTTTGTAAGAGTTTATATAATCTATACTCTTTCAAAACTCCATGGATTGTTTTAACCCTATATAGAAATTATGTGGTGCAAACCATGATGCTTTAATTAATTTATAATTCAACATTGTTTATCATATCCATATAAATGTAGTTCAACTTAATAACAAGATAACAAATTATCATTTTGCAGATATCGAACAAATTGGATTTGAAGTTTTGTTCAACTGAATAAATCAAAACACGTGTACGAATTACATAAAAGTTTTGGTGAATTTATCTAACTTAATTACAATAGCTTCTATATCTTCCTTCTTTAAAGTTCCAGGATCATTAAAACCCGTATATAATATGCAAATTCACAGCCACAACTTGTGAACACAAGAATTCAAAGTGTAAGCAGCACCAGCTCTCACTACAAATCTAATAGGTGGCGACATAGATAAATATGAAATTCGAGGATGGATTAAAGCTTGACACATTAGTAGGCGATTTTGAAGATATTGTATCTTCAATCGTAAACATGACGACATTCTTCCTCCATTAACATAGAAGTAAGTTTTACCCATTTGTTCCATCGAATACATGAAATGCATATTCGCAAGGTAAACCTTAAAAGAAATCGAGAATATTCTTTCTTCCATCACAAAAACTCATCCTCAATGGACACGACTCGTATCAGCTGTTGATTATAAAATCAATCGTTCTTTAGCCATTTTAAGACCTCAAGCTATTGCAGATCATCGATCACTTCTTCATTGCCTAGCACGGCCACCACCTTTATCATCTGATACAAAGTCAAATGATGTCTCAAATCCTCTTCTAAAAGTACAAGGAGTCCCTAAACATCAATACTTCGATAGCTTTCTTTTGTTATGCAGTTTACGAGAAATCCAAAGACGAAGAAAATATCATTAACTTCAAGGGTATAATCATCAAATCAGCGTTTTTGAGCCACTTTGGGATATCGAAGAGCTTGTTAACCTTTTATTCATCGCTTCTCAAAAGAAGTTCATGAACTGGATCAATAAACCTGAGTTTATTCACACTTGTATATAAAATTATCCGAGATTATGTTGATAGGTATTTTAGGTAAATTTTTTCAGTTCATACTATTATAAAATTACCTTTAAAACCTTGACAAAATATAATCGCCGTCTGTGGGAATCGAACCCACGACCACGTGGTTAAAAGCCACGCGCTCTACCAGCTGAGCTAAGACGGCTAATATTATTAATCCCAAATAATTGGATTTCTCAATATTCGAATATAGCTAAAAATTAATATTTTTGAATAAGTAATAAACCGAATATTTTGTTTAGAAGTAGCAAACTTGTAAAACTAACTCAGGTTAAACTGTCAATTTGGGAAAATTGCCTTTAAACATCGTTAAAAACCACAAACTCGTTTTTAGTCCAAGAATCTTGTGGAGATCGATCTTTACTTATCACTTCTTATTACTTGGAGATCCTTACACTTGTGGGAAGTAATTTCCTTAGTATCGATTTATTATCAAACTCTCGGAGATACCGGGTTTTAGTGTCGTTTCTGGGTAGCTTTAGATGACAAAAATGACATAAATGAATTTCACAAAGATGCTTCTTTTCACCTCTTTGTAGCATTACATACAACCAAAATGTTTCAAATCACCTACTTAGAGGAAGTGTCATATTAATTTAAAAGTCAAATTACCCTCTAATACAAAGAACTCACTATACATCCATTGAACAATGCAAAGTAAGGGATATCACTTGATGAGTGGTGGTTACTCTGGGTTTTTTCAATCACTGAAAGCAACCAAAGCAAATGATATCCCTTTTCCATCGACATCATCAACATTTCTAAGAATCTTAAAAAAAGTTCAAAATATATAGTAGAAGATCAAATTGCTCACTCCACAATCATAACAAGAATTTTAAAAATGCAGTGTAAGAGTAAATTGCTCTCTCAACAATCACGTCAAATTGACCACCCGAGAACCCAAATTAAGGTAAAAAAACATTTTTTTGTTAATGTGATGAGATTAGGTTGAATTGAATCAAGTTTTCTATTTACAAAACATCTATTTTTTTTTACCTTAATAAGGTTTCTTCGATGATGAATTCTTGCTAAGTTGTAAGTGGTGATAATGGTGGGAGGGAATGATGCGTGAGTGTTTTGGGCACAATTAGATTCTTCAATGGTCAATTCTTGTTGATGCGTCTAGTGTTGTCGATGGTGCATGTGAGTGTTGATGATGGTGATAGGGAATGACTCTTCAATGCCCGTAGTAGTTGATGATGTGTGATTTTGTAGGGAACCATGATTGTGGAAAGGATGCATGAGTGGGTAATTTATATTTGAATATGGGTTCTTTAGGGGCCATACCAATGTGAGTTTTATGGGGCCCCATGATTGTGGAAGGAATGCGTGAGTCGGGTGAGGGAAGAGATAAGTTTGGTTAATTGAATGAGTGGGTGAGTAAAGAGATTCGGTTAATTATAATAAAATTATTATTTTAATTTGGGTTTTAATATGGTATATTTTTGTTGATGATGGTGGAGACTATTGTTTGTAACTGGAGCCTGTGTGAAGAAGACGATGAGCATAAAAAATTGTAATAGAGAATCTTTAAATTAAAATAATTACATATCATGTTAGAGAAAACTGATTATTGGCAGAATGTAAAATAAAATATTACCATTTGACTATCTGGCCCAATGAAAAGACACTAGAAGAAGAGAATAAATCCAAGACATGTAATGTTGTTACTGAGAAACGATGACGGGCTGAAAACATTGTAATAAAGATTTTTTAAATTGGAACACCTATATGTCCAGTTAATGAGAATGAGAATTATTTTATCCTTAATTTTTTTTACCCAAATTATGTTGGAAGTTCTTGAAGAGCATCATATCAGAATGTAATATAAATTATCAATATCTGACTCTGTGGCCCAATGGATAAGGCGCTGGTCTACGAAACCAGAGATTCTGGGTTCGATCCCCAGCAGAGTCGGGAAGTCTATATGTAATTGAGTTTTTTTTTAATTCGAACAACTATTCGTCCGTTTACCCCTCCTATTTGCTTTATGTTTTGTGGACATATCGAACAACTATTTGTCCTTTTACCTTTCTTTTTTGCTTGATATTTTGAGGACAGGCTTGCTAGAATGAGAAAATGGATGTGACCATCTAGCTTTGTGCCCCCATGATAAGGCACTAGTCTACAAAACTAGAGACTCTAGGTACGAACTCTATAGAGTCGTCAACCACAAAAGTAAATAAAGGGTTTTTAAGTGAAATAGCCACAAGGGGCTTATCTTTTAAGGCATTGCTCAAATATGACATGATTTTTAAACAAAGCATCGTAAGTCTATACTTATATTTTACCCGAAGTTAACATTCCATTAGTCTTTTATGAGTGTATTTTTATTTTAGATCACTTGGTCGTGTGTTTCTAAAGGATCAATTGAAAGATCTTTTAGGCTATACTGACTCGTGCTCACCCTTATCAGTAAGTATGGATATCTTATTCGCATATGCCACATCTAATAGTAGCTCTTCGATAAATTTCGTGTTTTTTTGTTACAAAGGAGGCCAAAAGACCGTGAGATAATGCCCGATTACAAATCTAATAATCCCTCAGTATCTGAAGTAAACAACCTTGTAGGCGTCTTCCATTCGCATCTATCGCATTTGAGACTCTTCCAAACACTATCCGGAGGATCAATGAACGTGGAGTAAATATTAGTTTTTCGTAGTTGCAAACACGCTAACCAATCGACACAAGCATTAGCTTCTTTATATATACCTCTAATCTTAAAATGATCATTACTAGCTAATATCTTCTTGATCTCCTCTATTCAGAATGCAGCTGGACCTCTCCTCTCTCGCTTATACGTAAGGCTTAAATATCTTCTTGTGAATAAAGTTCCACGTCTAGCACTTTCAGCCCCATCTCAATCGCCAACACCAAGCCCTTATAAACTGCTACAATCTCCATAACCACCGCCAAAGAACATCTTAGATTCATTGCAAAACCTTTTACACTATTACCCTCAGAGTCTCTTATAACGCCCCCCGCTCCCCCTTTACCTTGACTACCGAAACAAATTCCATCCGTATTAAGCTTTAAACCCAGGGTGGGCTTACACCACCCAATCTATTCCACGCGATCAACTTTATTGGTATGTTTATTAGTATGATTTATCCAAGCTTTGACGTATTCCACTACCACCCAATTTGCATTCCTAATTAGAGTCTCACTTTTGGGAAAAATCCCATTGTTTTAATAACATCGTATTGCCCTCTCCATATAACTCAAACTAGCGCGACGACAAAAAATTCCAGTTTATTCCACCATATAGTCCAGTTGCAGCTCTGTTATTACTCCACCACACATTTGATCCTGCGAATATCTATACATACCATGTACCTGAATGAAACCATATTGCGGACTGGAAATTAAGCTTTATTAAGTGGAAACCTCGCACACCTGCTGTAACGGAACCTCGCTTATGTTTTGTTGGTGTAACGGAGTAACCCTCCTGTTCTGCTGATGTACCGGAATATCCCTTTTGTTCTGTTGTTGTAACAAAATGTCCCTTCTGTAAATGGGATATGTGCAAACTGTTGAGCAACTATAATTATCGCCTAGAAGAAACTGCACTAAGTGTACCCAGATCCCTTCCCTACAACTACATTTCCCTGCCTTGAATAAGCTGCTGCAATTCAGCAAATATCACAGCCGTCTGATCAATATCACAACTGGTAACAACATAATCAATTCTGAAATCACTCATTGCTTGCGCATCTACCATCCCCGACTTCATAAGCACTCTGGACCAAATATACACCGTTCAGTTCCAAACACCACGAGAGTATATCTCGCTCTCATATCCCCAGAAAGCCTCAAATTAGCAAATTCCGTAAGCTTTTGATGAGGCAAGATATATTCAAGGCATTCGCAGTCCCAAGACTTATCTTCATTTACGTACTCACTAACCTTCTCCAGTATTTTATCTTTCGCAATGGGTAAGAGTGCCCAATTAAGAAAAGGCTCGTCCCCTAACCAATTATCGAACCAAAAAGTATATTTTTGCCATTATGGAAAGACACCAGAATCTTCGTCTAACTACGACAATACCTTCCACAATAACCCTTCATACTTGCAAATCTTGAGGTATGGATATATACTGTAATTGAGATCTTCTAAAATATTTATGACACAACACACATACCCAATGGACACCTCTACCTACATGATATAAATTGGCATCGCACTCAGCACCGCTTTTGCTAATGTAATACGCACTGGCAAGGACAACGTTTTTCTGTTCCACCCTGCTAGCTTGCTCCTTAAACCGATAATCATTTTGCCCTGAAATCCCCTTGGTCCTACCCAAAAGAATTGGAACTCCAAGGTACTTACCCAAGCCATCTCCCCGACAGTAACCACTACATTCAGTAATGCTAACTATAAGCCCCTCATCCACGTTATTGGAAAAATAGATGGGGGATTACTCCTTACAAATAGATTGACCCGCGTCTTGGCAAAACCTGTTAAGTGATTCCTGCATAAGATCAAAATATGAGTAGAAATTTCTGAAAATAAAATAAGATCACCCGCAAAGAAAATATGAGAAATAGAAATTTCCATTGATGATATACGCATTGGGATCCATACTTTGTCTTCTACCAAATGTTGTATAAGAAGTGAAAATCTTTCGATGCACAAGGAAAATATATATGGGGAGATGGGGTCCCCTGTCTAATTCCCCTATATGGCACAAAACGTTCGTGAGATGCTCCATTCCATAGGACACTAAATTCGTTATCTTTTATACCTGAAATTATCAAAGAAATCCAATTCCTCGGGATTCCAAGAGACTCCAATGTCTCTTGAATAAAGTCCCACACGAGTCTATCACAAGCTTTCTCCAAATCAACCTTGATAGTCATATAACTCTTTTTGCCTTTCGCATGCCTAAAAGTAAAGTCGATCGCACTGACCAGAACTACATTATCGATCGTTGACCTCCCCGGAAGAAATCTATTCTAACGAGTGATTTGATCTCACACCAAATAATATAGCAACACAAATATTAGGGTTCATAGTATTTTTTTTTGACAAGAGAGGGGTACGTAGTACCCCAAGAGACAAAAAAACAACATTAACATATCCCTAACTTATTGAAAGAACCAAGTAGAGTCGCGAAAAGGTTGAGCCCCACCAAATTCCTAGCTCTATGCCTAGATTCTTTCGCAAGTTGATCAACACTTTGATTGAACTTTCGAGCAAGTTCATAGTATTTAATTGGCTGATTGCTATACATATATCAACTAAACCCTTTCTTTTTATGAAATTTTATATTAAGATTCCCCCACAAAATTACAATTATTTTAAAAAAGATACTTCCATAATGAATTGTATCGTTGGAAGGCGTTTCCAAGTATTTGATTTCAGGATTTATGAATCACGACGAATTGATGACGACTCAATCCTTTTTCCATCACATGAACGATTGACCTATGTTTTAAAGTATGTTGGTTTATATTAATAGTAGTTAATATAATATGTTTTTTCTTTTTTTCTTAATGATCCTAGCAAAAAATATTTAATAGTTATTTCTGTAATTGTATTTATATGTATAAGTGAAAAAAGATATATTTTTTTCATCTAAAATGGATTTATCCTTCAATCATTGTATACAACTTTTTTCATATTTTTAACTATTAGTAATTAATTTAATGATAAATGTCTTGTAATTATAATATGAATAATGATATATACCACCCAAATGTCACCTAATGACGTGGCGTGAATTGATTGGTTATAAATTGTTAGTGCATTTAATTCCTTGATTTGATTAAAGAATTGTAACCAATTAATTCACGCCACATCATTGGGTGACATTTGGGTGGTATGAATTTGGGTGATATATATCATTACTCTTATAATATATGATTATGACACCAAATTATTATAAATATGGAAAGTCTTATAATGGGAAAAATATAAAACAAATTAAATAGTCTTTTAAATATGTAAAAGTCCTTGTCCAAAAAGAAGTAAAAATCTGTCGTGAATATTATCCGTTGGATCCAAAAGTGTTTAATATCTAACGTTTATATAATAAACAATCCATTGCTTAACATGAAGGCACGAGGATCGCCAGCATGGATCCTACTAAAATAATAGTATAAAAGGCATCAAACTCCATCATATCATTCACATCAAAGCATTCTTTCACCATTTTCAAAACACTCTAAAACCATCTATAAACTCTCTCTCTCTGCAACAATGGAAGCTGCAAAATCAACCAAAGGCGCCGGTGGAAGAAAAGGTGCCGGAAGTAGAAAGAAATCAGTTACCAAGTCAGTCAAAGCTGGACTTCAATTCCCCGTTGGCCGCATCGCCCGTTTCCTGAAGAAAGGTCGTTATGCTCAACGTACCGGTACTGGTGCTCCGATCTACTTGGCTGCTGTTCTTGAGTACCTTGCTGCTGAGGTATACATACACACATACATTCATTTCTATATATCTATATCTTTAAGGTTATTAAAACGTATTTTTTAATTATTTGTGAAAATTGTATAGGTTTTGGAATTGGCTGGAAATGCAGCAAGAGATAACAAGAAGACAAGGATAAATCCAAGGCATGTGACTTTGGCTGTGAGAAATGACGATGAGCTGAAAAAATTGTTGCACGGAGTTACGATTTCCGGTGGCGGTGTTTTGCCAGGCATTAATCCAGTTCTTTTGCCTAAAAAGACAGAGAGTGCTTCTACTCCCAAGGAAGACAAAAAGAAATCACCAAAGAAGAAAGCTTCCAAAGCTTAGATAAGATTAAATGTTGTTTTTGTGCCAGATTAGCTAGAGTTTATATTGTTGTCATCTGATGCAAATTGTAATCATCTTTAGTGTAATTTGTTGAATATGCCATGGTTTTGGTTCATCTAATTCAAATCTTTCGAATGTGTATTGTATGCACCGAATTCCGATTCTAATTTTTATCATTTGAAAATTGGGGATTTTGTCTTATCAATCAAACAATGTTACTCTCCATGTTCATACTCCTGATAACAAAATGAAAACACCCAAGAACAATGTTTGGATTTTTTTAATTAGATTAAGTTTTGTTTTGTTTTGTACTAAATATTTAGATATTACTCCCTCCGTCTCAAAAATAATGTCCACGTTACTAAATATGGTGTCCCAAAAATAATGTCCACTTACCATTTCAAGACAATTTTTTCTATCTTTTTCCTTTATTACCCCTACCTTTCTTTTAATTTATAATTATTTAAATTATTATTTTATACTTGATTGCATTTTCCTAGGCATAGGAATAGGTGTGCATTATGACATTTATTAGGGGTATTTTTGTACATGTAGGGTTCAATAATGACATTTCTTAATTTGTGTGAAAATGCTAAGTGGACATTATTTTTGGGACGGAGAGAGTATAGTGCAAGGATTTGATTAATATTGACCTGATATTTGTATTATAAAATGATTCCAAGGTGAATTACTCTAGAGTCCTGACACACGTTTTGGGAGACAAAATGCTATTGACCTTGAATCCTTATAGATTTAGTCGTGTTAAACAGATATCTCGGATCCTTATAGATTTCCAGCAATTTCTATCAATGATGTGTGGGTGATTAGTTCTATGTACTTGAATCCAGCTTATGTTATATAAGTTGCCTTTGCTTCTTTGGATAATGTTAGCCGAATATTGAATTTATTTACGAGTCAAAACAAATATTGATTCCAGTTTCACTTATTTACGAGTCAAAGTGAAATTTTCAGAATTTGAGTTTGAGTAGTACTTGAAGTTCTTAACCAATTTAAGAGTAGTTTAACAATGATTATCTTCAGAACTGTGTATTCATAGCCAGGAAGGATAGTTTCCTAATTCCAGCACAGATCAGACAATGATCAATTTTGCATTTCTATTTATGGTGGATTTTCTTGATATATAGATATACTAGTATGACAGTAAGGCCTTGTAAAGTTGTGAAAGAGAAATAAATAAATTGTTCCCACATCACTCATGAAACAAAAATTGAGTACAAAACCAACACATAAAAGGGACAGCTGAGGTCTAAATTAAGCATACCTTTCTCGGCCTTTTGGCTAAGATCAAGTGTAGTATCTGTTCTTATCAGTTTAATATCTGATATGTGGACCATCGGTTCACACGATATTAAATTTATTTTTTGAGGGGGAGAGTCCATCATGGTAGCTTGCTATCAGGTCTCTCGAGCGTCGCCTTCGCCTTGGTGTTGCACTATTGCCTTGCCCTGGCGCACCCCACCCAAATCTTAGTTCAATTTTGTTTGTCAAATTATTTCTGAAATGTTTGATAGATATAATATGGGAAAAGAAATTGTAGAATCAAAATTATGCCTAAACTTATTATTTCATCAACTCTTAATTACACAAGCCTGAAAAGCCCAGAAAACAGATAATCTGATGTGGAAGTCAATCCAAATTCGATAATACTGGTGTTTTTTTCAGATCACTATGGTATCTGAATCAAAGATAATTTGTCTAGCAAAAAGATGTTTATTTCTCCAACGCTGGGTAATTATGTTGGTGAAGATCTGGACATGGATAAAGAGTAAACGGAAGAATGAGGAATCCCACAAAGCTTAATGTCGAAGAATTTGTAGAAGTTAAATCCCAGAAATTGAACCTGTTTTGACATATGACCTTTTTAGCACATGTTTCAATGGATATGTAGCTAATTTAGTTCAATCTTTAATTCAATAAAGTAATGTTGTAAAACTAGTCCTAACTATTGTTTGCAACTCCAATGCTCTTTAAGGTGAGTAAATTTTACCATCATATTAGCCAATAGGGTTAATTGCAACATATGGTTGAATTATCATATAACCTGCATAATATATAGGGACTAACTGTGGAATTGACTCATGATTTGCACCAAACATACTAAATTTTTTTTCAATCAGTGGAGTACAATGGCACTTCTCTAACAACTAAGCAATAAGAGAAACCTAAAAAGTTCCCCTATCCACTACTTTATTTCTCACACGTCATTTATCCATATTATTTATAAGTAATTATATATACCACCTAAATGTCACCCAATGACGTGGCGTGAATTGGTTGGTTAACAACCGTTAATTAAATCAAGAAAATAAATATATTAACGATTGTTAACCAACCAATTCACGCCACGTCATTGGGTGACATTTGGGTGGTATGATTTTGGATGGTATATATAATTACTCATTATTTATACGAATGAGCATTGACCAAATATGTGATCATATACCCCACACTTATTCCACAGGCCAAGAGTATGTCCATAGTACAGGGTCCCGTCTAGGGTGGGCGAGGGGGGCGGCTCCCCCACGGCCCTCGAGACAAAGTGATAGAATGGGTGACAATTTTTTTTAGTGAAAAATCCTTAATAAAAACAGTTTTTGCCTCTGAATCAAAAATTCCCCCCCTCCCCCAAGCCAAAAGTTCTGCCACCAAATCTAAAATTACCTCTAATTTTTTTCCAGCCCTACGCCCTGAAAAAATATGACCTGGGACTTGTCTTCCAAGTTAAAATATGTCAATCCAGTTGGTTTTAGTATGGATGTGTATTTTCACTGGGAATGGAAAATGCACTCTTACTGTCGGTTTTCTAGATAATTTTATTATTCACCCCTTATTACAATACAATATCTTTGAATAAATAGAAATCATTAAGCATTGAATATTTTGACCATCTGAGTTGTTTAGATATATAAAGATGTTGCTAAGATTTAATTCAAATGATAAATAAAACTATTGTGTTCAAATTCATGGTAAGCAACAAGTGACTGAGTCTTCTAGGAACCCAACCATGAAATTAATAAATTAATAAAAAAAGACATATGAACCATTGGGGTTAGCTCAACGACCAAGACCTTGACTTTCATCTAGGAGGTACAGGTTCGAATCTCCTCAGTCTTGTTATTTCTTGAGCACTTAAAATGGGTAAAGTAGAGGTGCAAGGTTCGAAACCCCTCCCCAAACATGGGTAACCTAGTTCTGATTAACTTGGGAATATGTATAAGGAGGCGTGTATGTTTCCCATGAGATTAGTCATGGTGCGCGAAAGTTGGTCCGGACACCCATGATATAAAAGAAGAAAGACATATGTAGTTATATACAGGAAAGAGAAGTTACCAAGCCACATTGGGCTGATCTCAGGAAAAAAAATTGAATATTTTTTGTAGATAGAATAGTCATGGAGAACTAATTTCTTGAAGGTGTTATTGTTGGTATCGATTTTATAACTCTCTTCTCAAACTAAGCTCGTGTTTGAAAGTGTTTTCTTAGATGTAAGAAATTTTTAAAATAATTTTTTATTAATACTAAGACTCCAAAATCTTAAAAAAATTCAATAACTTTATGAGTCTAAAAAAGTTTAATATTAAAAGATATTTAAAAACCTCACTTACCTTCTTTTTTATTAAAGAACTCAAACAAATTTTAACACTATAAATCAAAATCTTATTTATAATTTTACCATTTTTTTTGTTTTTTCCATTATATATACTGATATATTCAGGAATTTCTTAAAAACCTAACGTTAACTTATCTCGACACTCTCTCTATCCTGCTCTCTCTATCTATCTATTTTATTTCTCACGATGAATACAAATCATCCATAGAAAAAAAAAGCTATCGAAAAGATAAAGCTTCTTTAACTTCACAAATATCGGTTGCGATTATGAAGCTTCGCTGGGAAGATGAAGCTTTGCCGAGCAGGAGAAAACCATGGATCCGCCGCCGTTTTGAGCTCCGTCCGTTCACAGAGATCTTGAAGATCTAAGCTCCAAGTACAGATCCGATTAGATGCACAAACCTATATGGAAGAAGGGAAGTCAAAGTCCATCAACGAAGGAGTTTCGAGCTGCTGTAGATTCACTGCTCGACTTGGAGCTTCCATTGTCGGAGCTTCTCCTATTGCATCTTCAATTGGAGGCTGCTTGAACGAGCCGAAGTAGATCTCGCGTGCAGTTTCTAGTAGAGATCTCGCGCTTCAGGCAGTTTTGAGGTGGTGAAGGGGTGGCAAGTGGAGGTTTAGAGCAGCGCAATTGTCAGGCCACCATCACTACAACGTCGATCAGGTACCTCCGCGAATCTCCGACGAACGCCACTACTTCGATCCAGCTTCAGCTTGCTAATTTTTTTTTGAATATACTCGTTGTATTTTTTTTTCTGAGGAACTTTAGTAATATTAGTATTGCTTGAAGAGACGTGGATGAGTAGCTTCAGAGAATGGAGAGATATCGAGAGAATGAAGAAATATTGATGAGTTGGTTTAGTTTTTAGTACAAGGAATCAGGTTTATAGCTCTTTTTTTTATTGTAATGTTTGAAAACATTAATAAAATATAATTTTTTGGATATTACTCTTATTTTTTATTGAGTACTATATATTTTTTGGAGTATCCTATTTTTATTGAGTACTTCGTAACTTTTGAATATTACTCTGTGTTTTTTATTGATTACTCAGCAATTTTTCAGATACTCATTGTTTTTTTCCCGATACTCTATATTTTTTTTCGATATTCTATATTTCTTTCCAGGGGTTCAGTGGTTGGTGGATGGTGCATGGAGCTGAACAGTGTTAACACTCAATATATTTTTTATTTTTTTGTCATTTAATACTTTTTATATTATATAAGGGTTTTTGTTATTTGGGCATACAAGATGTTTATAAAATTAAGATTTCACTAGTTTAGACAAAAATTTAATTTCCAAAACTGTATATGTCCTTCACTTTTTTTTTATTTACTTCCAACTCCCTTCTCTTATCCAACGGTCTAGATTCACGTGAGTATTTATCCGCGTGAAACGTTATTAGCCAATAAGAATCAACCTAGCCTCTATATATATTCAAACTGAATCATTTCATTATATCGTCACAACTCACAAAGCAGATACCAATTCACAAATTCAATCTCACTAATTTTAAATCAGTTCTAGTAATGGCACCAAAGGGAGAGAAGAAACCAGCTGAGAAGAAGCCAGTCACCGTGGCTGAGAAAACCCCAGCCGAGAAGAAGCCAAAGGCCGGCAAAAAGCTTCCCAAAGAAGCCGGCGCCGCTTCCGGTGATAAGAAGAAGAAGAGATCGAAGAAGAGCGTAGAGACCTACAAAATCTACATCTTCAAGGTGTTGAAACAGGTCCATCCAGACATCGGAATCTCAAGCAAAGCCATGGGTATAATGAACAGCTTTATTAATGATATCTTCGAGAAGCTTGCTCAAGAATCTTCAAAGTTAGCTCGTTACAATAAGAAACCTACCATCACTTCTCGGGAGATCCAGACTGCTGTGAGGCTTGTTCTCCCCGGTGAGCTCGCTAAGCACGCTGTTTCAGAAGGAACTAAGGCCGTTACAAAATTCACCAGCTCTTAAATTGCTTTTATCGATCATTTCTAGGGTTAGACTGCTTTAGGTTTAATTTTTCTGTAATTGGTTGTTTAAGAAAATACTTTTACCTGAGTTGAATACAATCGTGCAATTTTCATCGTCAATTATTCCAATTTGGTGTGTGTTTAACTTTCATTTGTTTTACGCGAATTAGTTTACTTGTTCCTTTATTCCTTGTTTTACCCTCAACAAGCAATTAATTTCTATTCTTACAAGCCCAAAAGGCCCCTATACTATTACAAAAGACAAAACAACCTTATTAGATCAAATGCACAGCTTCACTAGTTAATTGATTAACACCTTATCAGCCTTACTACCCAACACATTATTTATCACTTTGCTGTTACTTTTATCTTTGGCGTTTCTTTGTTCAAGTGAAGTCACATGAAAAACTAGATTGAAAGTGTTCTAATTTTTGAATACTTTTGTATTTCGTATGTTAACTTTTCCTTTGTTTACCCCTTGTAAAATTTTCTGCTATATTGGATCGTGCAGAAGAGCTATCTTGGATCGTTATACTTTTCCTGCAATTTTTATCAAGGAAGTTTGGATGTGGATGACTAATTAATTCTCTGTATTTGATAGCTCGAATCCAGCTTCTGTAATAGAATCTGTTTTTGTTACATAGGAGATCCAAAAGATTGTGGGATAACTATAATAGTACATCAACAATCAGGCCTGGAAAAATAACAAAGACATCGAAACAAAATCCGAGTATGCGTAGAGTCTGATCAATCGAATAGAAACGCTCAGACTTCCTGAACATCACCATTAATCTGATATTCCATCTCGGAATCATCTAGGCGCGCACATGTTCCATGTTGACTCCTCATTTTCTGAACCATCCAGATGAAAATCCTTGGTAGTCTCGGGGCGACTAATTTATCCGTGAAAAAATCTTTTAAAGCTAATTCCCCGCTCCGCTATTCGTTTACTTGTTCATGTTCCGGGCTGTCCTCTTTACTTCTCATCGCTGCATAAGGAAAATGTCTTCCGGGAGCAGCTGGTGGGAATATTCTTCGTTGGTTCTTACAACAGCCTGTACCAGCGAGGGATCACAACAGCTCACTTCGGCTTGTGCTGGGATAGCTAAATCAGCAGACCTTACACTATTGTTATTAATTGCAAAAAGGTCCTCCTCGCCTTCACCTACTGTAACATTTGCTTTTTCTAAAGAAATCATACCATCAACCTTCCCTGACCCATCCCTCACACTATCTTTCATAATCACATCATTACCACTAAGACTACCCCCGACCTCGCCACGCCCTCCTGAAGCTCTACAACAACGTGTCCATTACTCGCCACATTACGGCCCATCTCTCCATTAGCCATCTGATCTTTTACCTGAATTTCTCCATCATCTATTATCTTCTAATTACCTGCTTTCGCTCCCCCTTTTTTACCACCTTTATTTTTACTCTTTGGGGCTGCGGGCCTACCGTTTCCCCATCAACGATCTTTTGTTTTCCAGTCTCTGCATGATGAAGTGAAGCTATTATTTTCCCCACCACTGAATCGGTCCCACTTCCATCTCGCACATCAATTCCCCCAACCGGCACGACTACATCTTCGGCCAGATGACCACTACTCTCCGCTATACCAAAGTATGCTAATGCTTTGAATCTGGATCCCATAAAACGCTCAGGAGCCGGAATAGATTTTCTTTTGATCGGAGTCGCCGCCCCTTTTTTCATCTCTCCGCTCTATTTTGTTGTACACCACCACTACGAGTCTGGCTTCTTCCCCGATCCACTGTCATCCATTCTCCATACAAGGAATTAGATTTATTTCCCCCACCCAAGAACACATTGACCTGTTTATATGTTGTTGCATTTGTATTATCTACATCTGTCACAACCTTCAATCCGGGGCAATTCCCTTTAACGTGACCCAATTTACCGCAATTAAAACATATCTGATGGAGTCACTCGTACTCAATTTTTCAAAGATGATCCTGAATCCGTGTATAATCGATACAAGAGGCTTATCTAAATCAATTTCAACAGCGATTCTCGCAAAATTATCTCTTGCGCGAGACCTTGTAACCGGATTAATTTTGATCATTTTCCCATTAATGTTACCCAACAAAATAAGAATTTCAACTGTGTAATTAATTAACGACGACCAAGGTAACCTAACCCAGACTGTTGTTTTATGAATAGGGGCGTCCTGGGGCATGAAAAACGGATCCCAGGCCCGGACAATGAGATGCCTATCGAGAACCATCTATGGTCTGCCACTAAGTGCTTTGTCATAATCCTCCGAATTCGTAAATTGTGCCATAAAATACTCAAATCCTATCTCTACTAGATCCATGTCATTTGAACAAAAAAAAAAGATCCATGTAAGCTTTTTGGGCCCAAATTTGATTTAACTTGTTGGACATGTACTTAAAACTCACATTACAACCCAATAATCGTATAATAAGCAAATTTTGCCATACCTTATGGCCATTACGTTTCTGTTCCGCCGTTCGGACTAGTTATGGATATGTGTCGTCATTAACCGGAACATCATCCACCATGACAAACTTGTCGAAATATTCTTCTGCCTTTGGAGGACTCGTCCATGATTTATTTCTGGACTAACACTCTATTTGTCCAAATGTTCAGCAGGTTGTGCAACCTCCTGTGGAACATCACGAATGGCCTCAATATACGATAGTATACGCTCACCTCCGACCTCAGCAATAACACTGATTGTTGTATTCGGAGTTGACAGAAGAGAGGACGCCGCTTTTTGGGTTGGTCTTCTGATGCATTCTTCTCTACCGCCGCCGTTTATCCCCATTCATTTGACCGTTATGTGGTCAAGAAGGAAAGTTGTTATTCGCTTCTGTTATATAAGTTGCCTTTGCTTCTGTATCGAATCACATCTCCATAGTATCTAAATTTCAGACTTGTTCAATCACTTAACCAAGACGAGTATTTTCCTAATTCCTGCACAGATTAGAGATGATCTTTTTGCCTTTTAATTCAGCAAGGCCTTGAAAGGTTGTGAAATACAAATAATATTGTCCCACATCATTCACGAAACAAAAATTGAGTACAAAAGCAACATATAAAAGGGACAACTGAGGTTTTAATTAAGCATACCTTTCTCGGCCTTTTGGCTAAGATCAAGTGTAGTATCTGTTCTTATCAGTTTAATATCTGATATGTGGACCATCGGTTCACACGATATTAAATTTATTTTTTGAGGGGGAGAGTCCATAACGGTAGCTTGCTATCTGGTCTCTCGAGCGTCGCCTTGGTGTTGCACTATTGCCTTGGCCCGGCGCACCCCACCCAAATCTTAATTCAATTTTGTTTGCCAAACCATTTCTGAAATTTCAAGGCTTCTTCCATGTACAACATTTCTAGGTATTGGTGTAGACTCCACTAAATCTGTTATATGACAATGAGAATTGTAGAAGTGCTAAGCAATTTGATGTCGTTGAAGGTATCTGCCCACCTAATTCATTCCCAATTAGGATAAGACCATTAAGACGTGGAAGATTATGACAAATGTCAATAGGAAGATCCCCATACAATTTGTTTACTCCCAAATCAATAATTCCTAAAGATGAAAATTTGAAGATTTTTGATGGTATAGAGCCTATGAGCTGGTTATATGATAAATTCAATTCTTCAAGCTTTGACAAATTGGATATGGAATAAGGAATTAAACCAGTAAAACAGTTGCTTGGAAGATATAAATCTTGAAGTTCGGACAAAGAACTCAACCAGCCTGGAAGTTCTCCACTTAAGTGATTGCCATCAATTCGCATAAAACGCAATCGATGCAAGTTTACCAACTCATCAGGAAGATTTCCATGGAATTTGTTCCCACTCAAGTGAAGGGAAACAAGAAACGAGAGATTTCCCAACTGAGGAGAAAGTGTGCCCGTTAGATTCATGACTGAAATATTCAGTGCAGTGGTGACTCTTTGATGGTGCATACCACAAATGACCCCGATCCAATCACTAACTGAGTTCGAGTTAGACCAATTAGAAAGTAATGTATGGTACGACTCTAAAGTTATGCTGGATTTTATGGCTAGGAGAGAAGCTTGATCAGTTTTGATGTTTCTCAAAGAAGTTGTATCTAAGAAATTAGATTTTACGAATAAATGTAAAAGATGAAGGAAGTAGGCATATGATGGCTCCATTGTTTAATTTCGGTTGCATATTCATAGCCGCTTATGGGTTATATAAATAGGTCTCAAATTCATGCTCTACTATTGTGTGGGTCTATCTATTCACAATTTCCATGGTGATTTCTTATGCCTTGCCGTCTTGTATACTCTTAGCGTAGTCTTGACTTAGACACATATAGAATACAAAATAATTAAACGAAAATATATAAAATACAAATAAATACTAATTCCGAGTCGTTTTCACTTAAGACTCACTGTGTTGAGAAAATATATTACGATTTATGTTGTTCTCGTTAAACATCAGCTAGCTTGCCTACATGAGTTGATTTTGCAAGTCTTCTCCACTGATTTTATCAAAAACAAAAACAACCACTCACAGGGGCGGAGCCAGGAATTTTTGTAAGGGGGGCCAAGGGGGTTCGGGGGCAACGCCCCCGAAAAAGTTTTTTTGCCTTAATTTTCTTTATAAGTCAATATATTATGTAAAAATTGTAAAATAGGTCCTTATATTATGCAAAATTGCACTATAAGTCCCTATATTTTGTAATATTAAAATATAAGTTTCATTATTATTATTATTTTTATAATTAATTACTCTATAAATTTTTTTTTTTAATAAAAAATAACGTATATTATATATAAAAAAAATTAAAAATCATATAATTAAAATAATTTATAACCTAATAAAATAAATTTTAAAAATTAGGGGGAGCCAAATGAAGAATTTACAAAAATTTGGGGATTATTTACTTATAATTTTTTATTTTTAATGTTTAGTTATATTTTTTTTTTTTTAGAAAATTCAAGGGGGCCATGGACCCCCCTATACCCCCTTGCCTCCGCCCCTGACCACTCAAGTGGGCTAGCTAACATTTCATTTACTAGTGTTTTCTCGCATTAAAGAAAGAAATAAGAGTATTGTAGCTAGCATTCAATGGTGTGCCTTTGACTTGCATCAAGGAAACAAATTACAAAGTGCAAAAAATAGACAATGGTTAATTGCACCTTTGATCTTTGTGTTATGTAATAAAGCTAATATAACGGCCCCTGTGTTTTAAAAGTTAGCAAATATACCCCTTTGCACAGTTAGTCCATGCTGCGCTACTCTTTGTTTCTCAATTTTGTAATCTTCCAACATAAGGGAAAGTACCATCAACCTGCAAGAAAGAAGAAACAATTGAATATCTGTCTTTTTATAATTGACTCAACTTCAAACAAGATATGATCATATGAAGATAACGACTTGAGATATTGAAAAAACAAAAAAAGGAAGACTTAGCTAATAGCTACAACTGTAGTCATCTAGAAGGAAGACTTGACTTAGCTACAATTGAAGTCATCTCAAGTAGTGATATAAATAAACATAATTTAAAACAAAAACACTAGAATAAACATGAGAAAGGGAAGAAGCCTGCTGGAAAAGAGATCAAGTAATAATTGGTTAGACAAAAGAGATAAAACTATTATGTAACGATAAATATCACTCTTTTTGTATCACATTTTTATCACCTCATAGATATAGATGTATGTTTACATAGTTCAAGTGAATTGATTTCTCTATTTTAATTAATCTTTTTCTATATTGTATTCAAAAAAATCAAAACATATATATAAAAAGGTTATAAAAGAATGATATGAAAATGGGTGATAACTATACTTACTCAAAAATATTACGTTTTATTATTCAAACACTAAGGTATATTTGTATTCAAAAGAGAAAAAAATAATAATGAAAATGAAATAAATAAATATAAAAGAAAAAAAAAAGAAAAAAATGTTGTTTATATTATAAAATTTTAAGAAAAAATAATAATAAAGAATTTTGAGTATTTTTTTTTGAATTGCAAAAAAAAAAAAGGATAAAATAAAAATGTATTAACATATTTTTTATTAGATGTCAAAGTTATTTTTTTATTTGTTTATTAAAATCATTTATTTCCATTTAACCTTGATTTGGAGTGAATATAAAATGTGGTCTATAAAATTTTTATAATCACCTAAATTACTTTTTTTAAAAAAAAAATTCTAATACAAACGCTAGAAAATAACAAAAATCAGTCCATTTCCTTTCTTTTATTCTTAATACCCTCAATCCAAATTATAAATGTGACCTACTGGTGTAATTCATTATAGTGACCTACGCGTATTACTACCTTGCATTTTCCGTGACTCTCGTCGAGAATGCATATAGATGGTTTTCAGGTTAGAACCAAAACCAATTGATAAGTTTGCGCAGTAAGTCAATGATTTGCAATGTAGGTTCCGAACATGCAAAATGGCCAAACGAATTCATCCTAATTATTCTTAGATCGAAAGGAGAATGAGAGTCTTAATTCTTACATGAATTGGTTTACCAAGGTTGTATATAAAATTGAGTAATTCCCGATCAATCCATTGTGTATGACACATTTACCTAAAGATTATTCAATCAGGATTTTCAAAATCCACCTAGTCTCGAGACTTAGGTCCACATTATGTGACATTATTGCAAAACTAAGAACCCCCGTCAGAGGCGAAGAAATGCGAATAACTGTAATGAAAAGAGAAAAATAAAGAAAATTTAGCTAACGAATCGCATAGCCAAGAAAAACATGATTACCATAAAAAAAATCTAGAAAAAGGTTGGGATATTTAAGGTTAAGAAATCAAGGACAAAGAGAGGACAATGGAGTTTGGGAAAAAAACTCCCCATGAACTCTTATGCCAAATAGCGAACAACGAAAGATTTGAATATCGATGAGGTACGATGACCTCAAAAAATGTTTAAAATTGAATAGTTCGGTTTATTCAAAACCTCTCACGATTGCATCCTTAAAACAAGAATTCATCAAATTTTTTAAAAACAAATTTTGACAATTCGCCGTCTGTGGGAATCGAACCCACGACCACGTGGTTAAAAGCCACGCGCTCTACCAGCTGAGCTAAGACGGCTAATAATTAAAATTTCGAATAATTATATACTTAAATAAATACTTATTAAATTTTATTAGAATGTTTTCTTTGGAAGCAGATAAAATATTTATAAAACCTACTCATTTTTTTTGAAAAAGAATAATATTAAAATAAGATTTAGAATATTATGCACTGTTTAACAACAAAAGAGAGAAAACACATGCAAAGGGAAATTCAACAGAATAGTGATAAACAAGACGAGAGTTAACATTTTTTGTCAACCATTTAAAAAGATTTAAACCATTCAGGATCAATTGGGAGAGTAGTTGCAGAAATAAATAGGAGGATTCAAAATAAAAAAGAAGTTAGGAGGAACACTATCATGGACATCATAAATGATAGTCGATCAAGTCGACATCCACGAATCAGGGTAATGGTAATCATCACCCAATCTCCAATAAAATCATCAAGAGCGTGGTTTTGGTTTGGTGTCTAGTAAAATCTAGCAAATGAAGCTTTGGAAAATGTAACTACAGAAAATACCTCCCACCACCTTATAACCAACAATACTAGTCAAACATCCAAGAAAGCGATATAAAGGTTTGAGATGAACGTATTGGATAATAGATCCTTGATTCTTAACCTTTCTCTTCATGAAAAACCCGACATATTCCGAATATCTAGTCTATCACCGACACATTTTAATACAATTGAGATTTGTAAAAGGGGAATCAAAGAGGAAGGCATAGCAATATAAGAAAACTTGTTGTTGTATGGCCCAGTCACTTAGAAAATTTTGGGATTTGAAATTGATATGGCTCCCAATCTAGACAATTAACATAGTTAAGAGAGTAGAAGGTATCATCAAAAGGTCTGTCAACATCATAGGCATCTAGGAGAAGGTTCTTAAGAGGCCAAAAATTGCTCAAACATATTATTTAGGCCAAACAAGCAACTAAGATACAAAGTGCGATTAAACATATCTCCAAAAGAAATCAAAGAAGAATCCATAAGGTTGGGTATACCTGGATTAAACCGGTGTGCCAATCGAAGAGATTTATTCCACATATCAGAAAGGAAAATGACAAGACAAAAAACCTAGTGTTGAAAATTTGAATCTACACTACCTAGCACTATACCTTTACTAGTTAGTACTTATCTTACAAAGCAAATATAAAAGATCACAAGTTTAGCTTGAAACGCTTTGGAACTCTTTTTGCAATTCTGAAAGCTTGATCTTTTCCATAAAGAAGAGTTGTCTTTGTTGTAGAAAGACCTTCGATATATATGAAATAAAAGTTCTAATGATCAAATAATATATGTCACCACTTGATTGGATTGATTTTAACATGTTGTAGGTCCGGCTTCTTTGTCCTCCTTCTTTACCAACGTCTATTTCCAATTTGTACTTATACATGTTGGAGATCCAACCTCTTCATTGTTAAAAGTACGACTGCTTCATACTCAAATGGACTTCGAGGTGGTGGGGCGGGTTTCAACTTCTTAACTATTGCATCAACATTGCTTACTTGCACTTCGCGAGTCCAATGATTTTATGTTATCATTATTTAAGGTCTTGATTTTTATATAGAAAAACCCAGATGTACTTTGGCGTTTCGATAATTTGATTCACCATAGATCAACATTTGAATTTGGTGGTTATTTTTTACTACAAGGATTAAAGAATATATATTATTGAGAACGCAAGACCTAACCGTGCTATTAACCCTTAATAATAAATACCATTTTTTTTCCTTTTTCAAATACACAATTTTTCTACGAAGTTCAAAAATATAAATCTAGTTACTAGTTATAGCTATTTAAATCCTCTTCCTAACGAGAGTAACGTGAAAGGTACAAGACTCGAACCTTTCCTTGAACATAGGTAACCTAGTTTTGATTTACCTGAAAATATATATGGAGAAGTGTATATCCCCGTGAGATTAGTTGTGGTGCGCAAACGGTCTCAGAACACCACGTACCATAAAAAAAAGCTTTTTAAATATATAAATATCCCTCTTGAATATTATCCGTTAGATTCAAAACTGTCTAATATCAAACGTCAAAAAATATTCAACCCATTATTACATAAGAGTAGGCTACAAGGATTGCCAACATGGCAATCCTACTAAAATATTATAAAATGCAATAAACTCCAATCTTTTTCTTACAAATCGAAATCAAAGTGTTGTTTCACAACTTCCAAAACCTCTAAAACCATCTATCAACAATGGAAGCTACAAAAGCAAAGAAGGGTGCCGGTGGAAGGAAAGGAGCCGGAGAAAGAAAGAAATCAGTTACCAAGTCAGTCAAAGCCGGTCTTCAGTTCCCCGTCGGCCGTATCGCACGTTTCCTGAAGAAAGGTCGTTACGCTCAACGTACTGGTGGTGGTGCTCCGATCTACTTGGCTGCTGTTCTAGAATACCTTGCTGCTGAGGTATACATATACACACATCTGCATATATATTTAAAGTTTTTGGAATATGTTTTAATTAATTGTTTAATTGTATAGGTTTTGGAATTAGCTGGAAATGCAGCAAGGGATAACAAGAAGACGAGGATAAATCCAAGGCATGTGACTTTGGCTGTGAGAAACGACGATGAGTTGAAGAAATTGTTAAATGGCGTAACTATTGCCGGTGGTGGTGTTTTGCCAGGCATTAATCCCGTTCTTTTGCCTAATAAGAAACCAGATACTCCTAATGAAGACAAAAAGAAATCACCCAAGAAGAAAGTTTCAAAAGATTAGACTAGGTTAATTTTTGTTTTTACCCCAAATTAGCTAGAAATCATGTTGTCAGGGATCTGCAAATTTGTAATCTTGTTTATTATTAATGCAAGTTTTTCTAGCCAAACACATTTGTGACGGTACCTTCTTCATCCTTGCTTACACATCACCATGTATGGTTATGTATTTCACCCTGCAATCTGATTTTCTGAATATTATGGGTTTTGCTCATCCAAAACTTTGAGAAATGTGATGTTTAAAAATCAATTTTTTTTTTGTTCCAGTTTTAAAATCAATTCAAGGAAGGGTATAATTGTTGTCTTGTTGATGATGGGTTAATCTGATATGCACTATTGTTAAATACAAATTACTATGCACCTTAAGATTTAATCTATCTTGGAATTTATAATTATTCATTCAATCTCTATCAATGGAGTTTGGATGAATTATTATCTCATCACTTAATCTTCTCCATTAAAACCTTGTGAATTACCTGATCTCGTCCATAAAAAGCTTGTGAAATTCCTAACCTTCTCCATAAAAAGCTTGTGTTTTACCTAACCTAGCTCCTCCATGTTCTTTCACGTCTCCTGTAAATAATACAGTACTCAGTAACTATAACTATATATAGTCATATTAAAATGATTGTACTAGTGCCAGATGATGAGGTCATCGATAGAAAAATGTTTTTTGTCTAGACATAAATAAAAAAATTCAACAGTTATCTGACCATGGATAAAAGAACTACCTTTTGTGGACAATTTTCTGTTCAAGAGTAAATTATATAAACATTCTTGTACAATTTTACTCATCTAATTCTGTTTCGAGAAACCTTGTGCAGGATTTTGTTTCAAAGCTCTTTTTAAATTTGTGAATCTACAGAGGTTGATTTTGCAAGAATGATATTACAAAACCCAAATAAATTTATTTCAAACTATATATTTAGGTATAATAATGAAGAAGAGCATAAATACGAGGCATGTGATGTTATCAGTGAAACATGAGCTGAAAAAATTGTTGAACAGTGTTACGATTTCTAGTGGTGGTGTTTTGCCAAATATTAATCATGTTCTTTTGTTTATTAAGAAGCCAGATACTATTCGTACTTCTAATGAAAACAAAAAGAAATCACCTAAGAAGAAAATTTCGAAAGGTTAGATTAGATAAATTTTTGTTTTGCCAGTTAGCTAGATATTATATTGTCGGGATCTTCACATTTGTAAACTTGTTTATTATTTATGTAATTTCCGCAAACTTCTCAAGCCAAACACTCTGGCTATGGTCCCTTCGTTATCCTTATATATACATCTCCGTTTATGTTTATGTATTCACCCTCCTATCTGATCTTCCAATATTACCAAAATAATCGAGAAAATCTGACCTGATTTTCACATTGTAAAATTGATTCAAGGGTAGAATTGGACTTTTGTTGATGTCGGGATGATCTTATATGTTTACAATCAGTCAAGCTCTATGAGTAAACTTGTAACTCAGAACCAACAGCATCTAACAATGGAATCTCATCATCATAAATTTGGTCCCATATAATCGTGAATAAAGTACTATTTTTCGCGCAATCGAAACGCAATTGCAATTTTTGTTCATAGTTAAGGGTAAAAAAGCATTTTTCGGGTGTTTCTTAACCTACCCCATGAGTTAAATGTAGGCTTAACGGACTGAGTTGTTGCCACCAGGTTCGAAGTCTCTTAACAATCAGTGGAATACATGCTTCATGGACGGATCTTAGGTGGACCGGGGTGCAGTCTAATTTGCTCAGAAACTATTAATTTATATGCCAAAGTGCAAAGTCATTTTTGACAAACTATTAATTAAGGATGTGCTAGCAAAAGTAGGAAATCTTGTTTTTCTGGTAAATTTTATTAATATTTATAATAATGCGGCTATAATGTACCTATTATCTTAGGTTGCCTTATTCTAGCCATGGGTAGGGCATTCATTGATGTGCATAAGAGTGAGTTGACCATGAGGGCCAAGAATGAAGTGGTGAAATCCATTGTGTTTAAAGCTATGAAGTTTCTGGTTTCATATGAAAGTTGATTGATGGTTACAGTTATTAGAAGCTTTCATGGAATCACGTTTTGATGACATATTAGAAGCGGCTTTGTGTTTAGGGTCATTGAACTTTTATGAAGAAGTTGATAAGGTGGTTGTGTTATCGGGTGCTAGTGAGTTGATGTCAAAGGTTTAAACAAGTAGAAAACTTGAATGAGCCGGGGACAATCGAGCCTCCACCATCGTTTATCTGGCCTGAAATTTGTTCGAGATCTATATTTGAGTTGTAAATCGATAACCAAGAAGAGTAGCAGTATCTTTCTGTACAGAAGTTTTTCCTTGTTCCTACACAGATTAGATAGTGATCTGTCTGCCTTTTAATTTTTTCGTGGATTTTCTTGAAAGAGATATGACAGCAAGGCCTTGTAAAGTTGTGAAAGAGAAATAAATAAATTGTTCCCACATCACTCATGAAACAAAAATTGAGTACAAAACCAACATATAAAAGGGACAACTGAGGTCTGAATTAAGCATACCTTTCTCGGCCTTTTGGCTAAGATCAAGTGTAGTATCTGTTCTTATCAGTTTAATATCTGATATGTGGGCCATCGGCTCACACGATATTAAATTTATTTTTTGAGGGGGAGAGTCCATTAAGGTAGCTTGCTATCTGGTCTCTCGAGCGTCGCCTTGGTGTTGCACTATTGCCTTGGCCTGGCGCACCCCATCAAATCTTAATTCAATTTTGTTTGCCAACCCAAAATTTCAAATTTAAAAAGTAATTTGATGTATATGTCATTATGTCCTCAACTTATTCTCTATGTGATTTTGCAGTTCTCAAAAGGACATAGAGGTGCTAAATAATTGAATATGAAGGTTAGGGGGGAGATTAAAGGGGAGTATATTAGTCAAATTGAGGGCGTAGTCTAGGTTAGTCAAAAAGGATATTTCACAAGTTGCAACTCAGTGTGAAGAATTATTGTTAAAAGACAAGAAGTATTGTCAAACGACATAGATATCTTTTGGAGTGGGTCATTAGGATAAATTATAATATCTTTGAATCTTAAACTTAGGCAGGAAGTTAATGTTTTGAAACAGTTTATTTAAAATAAAAATAGAAAGAACAGTTATGCTAGGAAATAGAAGAAACGTATATGTAAAAGAATACAAATATCATTCGTGATGGTTTAGTTGTAATAAATGATGAGGTAGGATCAAGAATAGCTTGGAAGTTTGAGAATTCCAGCTGTTGTACGGTGAAATCCACCTTCATGAACATGGAAGATTATGAGGATTATGTCTTTCAATTGGGAGCTTTTATGGAAGTTGAAGTGCTCTCAGAAAATCCGATTATTTTTTATGGAGAATAGCGTTGAACCGGATGGCCACGACGGAGAATTTGTATAAGAGGAATGTAATTGAATCTCGGAAATGTAATTTTTGTGGTGCTGAAAGGGAAGATTTATACAATGTGTTTTTAAAATGCAAAGTAGCTATGTTAGTTTGGAGTTTATTTGGTGTTGATACATTGAGGAGGAGTGACCCTGGAACGGTGCGAATTGGGGCTGCTGCTGTTACTAATGAAGGTGAACAGGCTGCAGCTGGAGGTGATGATCCTGCTGCTGCAAAATGGGAAGTCCTCAATGACGCCGCTGCTACCTAAAGAGGAGGTCTCGTCACTGCGGGAGGAGATGTCTTGGCTGCTACAGATTTGGAGGAGCTTGCTGCTGCGAAGGTACTGGATGGTGACCTGCTGGACAAGCGAGACTTGAAGACACATGAGAGGCTATATATGCTGTCATTAAATAACAAATGGCGACAGGAGAGATCAAATGAAAGACCTGCTGCGCTTCATCAATCACAGCCGAGGAGAAATCAGGGTCCTGTAACAGCTGACCCAAGCGCTATAAAGGCATGGCTAGAGGCCCATCTTCGTTCAAAAGCCCGAATAGCAGGCCTTGACTGCCCTTACGTGATTATTTCTGCTCTTTGGGTAATTTGGATTAAAAAGGAACCGTATATTATTTAATGAGATAGATAATGTACCGTATATATTAGAACTTAAAAGAGAAGTCTTCTCATTAGCTAGTAACTTTATACTAGCGTGGGGAAAGAGCTTCGATGGGGTAATAGTCAAGGTAGCAAGGAATGTAATGGTAAAATGGACAAAGCCTAGGGATGGACTCAAACTAAACATCGATGGGAGTTTCATTGCCGAAAAACAAATGGCAGGTATTGGTGGTATTTTGAGAGACATGTATGACACTTGTATCTCTGGTTTCATGTGTACTTGTCTTGCCGATTCCTTTGTTTCGGAATTATTTGCTTTACACTTTGGTCTTAGATGGGCTACTAATAAAGGTTATACAAAGATGATTACTGAGACAGATTCGGAGGAGCTCCATGCGCTAGTGAAGGACGGTGGGAGCTCAACTCACTATGAGATGGACTCGAGGAAGTTCCACGCGCTAGTGAAGGGCGGTAGGAACTTAGGTAGTCGCTGCGTTTCAATAATAAAGGACGGCTGTGCGATATTGAGCAACTTCCCTAATCTTGAAGTAAACCATATTTTTCGAGAGGTTAATCTTTGTGCTGACAAACTAGCAAAAGAAGAGGCACGTATGAATGCGCAACCAGTGGATTTTAACGAACCTCCTGAGTATCTTTGGACCTTCATTACAAGAGACATAAGTGAATGTGCAACGGCTAGAGTTGTACTTGATTTTGAATATGAACTTTTGTTCTTTTTGTAATTTTATGTTCTTACTGGTTTTTTAAAGGCTCTCATGTATGCAAAAAAAATATACAAAAATAAGGCAATTACCATGAGTATTTTCATGAAATATCATAATATTTATAAAAATCATGTCTAATGTAAAAAACAAAATAGACAATAATACCTTTGAACTATATTAATCTCATTAAAAGAAATTTCACCAAATTATATCGATTTTTTTTTTACCTTAGTTTGGGTTTTTCGAAGATGAAATCTTACTGAATTGTGAGTGTTGATAATGGTGGGAGAGAATGAAGCGTGAGTGTGTTTGGGCCCAATTGGATTCTTCGATGGTGATTTTTGTTGAGGCGTTCTAGTGTTAACGATGGTGCACGTGAGTGTTGATGATGGTGAGAGGGAATGACTCTTCAATGGTCATAGTAGTTGATGTTGTGTGAGTTTTGTGGGGGTTCGTGATTGTGGCGGGGACGCATGAGTAGGATGATAAAGCCTTGATTTTTTATACATGAATTTGGGTTCTTAAGTGACCATACCAGTGTGAGTTTAAGGAGGCGCCACGATTGTAAGAAGGGGATGCGTGAGTGGGATGAGGGAAGAGATGAGTTTAATTAAATGTAAGCGAAGAGATGAGTTTAGTTGATTAAAAACAGATATTTTAATTTGAATTCTAATATGATATATTTATTTTGTGATGGTCGAGATGGTAACTGAAGCATGTGTGAAGAAAATAATGAGTAGTAAAAAAAAGAAAATGGAGATTTTTTTTTATTGAAATAACTACATGTTTGTTAGTGAAAACGAGAATTGTTTTATTTGAAATTCTTGAAAAAACTTATGTTAGAATGTAAAATAAAATATTACCATTTGACTATGTAATCTAGTGAATATGGTGTCAGAAAAAGAGGATAAATTCAAGACATGTAATGTTGTCAGTGAGAAACAATAATGAGTTGAAAAATTGTAATATAAATTTTTTATATTGGGACAACTTATATTTAGTTAGTGAAAATAAAAATTGTTTTACCCTTAATTTTTTTTATTACCTAAATTTTTGTTTGAAATTCTTGAAATGAATCTTGGTAGAATGTAATATAAATGCCAACATCTGACTCTGTGGCCCAATGGATAAGGCGTTGGTCTACGAAACCAGAGACTCTGGGTTCGATCCCCAGCAGAGTCGTGAAATTTATATGTATTTGAGATATTTTAATACAAACCACTATCCATCCTTTTAGACTTTCTTTCCGCTTGATGTTTTGAGGATAGTCGTGCTAGAATGAGAAAAATTGATCTTATCAGCTAGCTTTGTGGCCCCATGGATAAGGCATTAGTCTACATAGTTAGAATCTCTCGTTTGATCAACCTGAAGGCTTATAGTATATGCCAAACAAAACGATAATGTTCATTCAGTTTATAACTTTTCAGTTTGATAAACCGATTTTGTACAATTTTGGGTTGTTGCCTAGTTTAGAGTCGGTCCTATGATTTTGTTTTGGTTCAGGTTCAATATGAACCCGATTTTGCAAGCTTCTTTTCTACATTGAGCAAAATCTTAATCAAAAGTGCTTTATTTGTTAAATAATTTTGAAGTATACTTTGATTAAACTGTCAATCATTCTATGTTGATCTGACAAGCCATACGCATAAGATAATAAATTTGGAAATTTTCTTTTCCGTCCACTTTCATCATACTAATCATTAATTTTGTTCAAAATCAATCAAATTTGAGTGTACTTCAAAGTTAGTTACATAATAATACCTTATAGTTTCACTTCTTCTCTTCATATAATACAATTTTGGGTTGTTGCCTAGTTTAGAGTCGGTCCTATGATTTTGTTTTGGTTCGAGTTCAGAATGAACCCGGTTCTGCAAGCTTCTTTTCTACCTTGAGCAAAATCTTAATCAAAAGTACATTATTTGTTAAATAATTTTGAAGTATACTTTGATTAAACTGTCAATCATTCTATGCTGATCAGACAAGCCATATATACACACATAAGATAATAAATTTGGAAATTCTCTTTTCCGTCCACTTTCATCATACCAATCATTAACTTTGTTCAAAATCAATCAATTTCTTCAAAGTTAATTACATAATAATACCTTATAGTTTCACTTTTACTCTTCATTTAATTGAAATAAATAAATTATTACCTGATTTTGTCCTTAGAAAATATTTCAATTTATGAATTAAATTATTTGGTATTGAAGCGAATGGTTTTCTAAAGTTTCTGTTTTGGTAATGAGAATTTCTCTGTTCGGTTTCCTGGTATTGATTTTCACTCCCCCATAATTGACAAACTACAGAGTCTATTCATGTTAAAATTTAAAATAGAAGTATATCAATTTTAGAAGAATTATATACTGAAAATGGATTTTTTTCGGTTAAAACACTTTTCTTTATAGTCGATGAGAAATCCCTACTTTTCTTTATAGTCGATGATAAATCCCTCTCATGTTAAAACACCACTTGAAACCGGAATTTAGATTACAAAACCATCCCGTGTTAAAATAGTTTTATCAGTAGTCGCCGTCTGTGGGAATCGAACCCACGACCACGTGGTTAAAAGCCACGCGCTCTACCAGCTGAGCTAAGACGGCTAATACTTACTTATTTATGTTCATTTTTCTAGACGTTTTAGATAATAAATCATCCCGTTTTAAAACACTTATCTTTATAGTCGATGACAAATCCTTCTCATATTAAAACACTACTTGAAACCGGAATGTACATTACAAACCATTCCGTGTTAAAATACTTTTCTTAATAGTCGTCGTCTGTGGGAATCGAACCCACGACCACGTGGTTAAAAGCCACGCGCTCTACCAGCTGAGCTAAGACGGCTAATACATAATTGTTAATGTTCTTTTTTTCAAACGTTTTCCCGGGTATTAGTTTTGACAGTTCAATTTTTCTGTTTTTGATTTGTTCAAATTGACTTCTCATGTTAAAACACTACTTGAAACCAAAATTTATCTGTTTAAAAAAAATTTAAATACTAAAACCCAACGATTCTCTCAGATACTTTGTTTCGATTTGCCTTTCGTTTTTCCAGACGTTTTCTCGGGTATTAGTCTTGACAGTTCAATTTTTTCAAGTTATTGATTTGCTCAAATTGACAAGACAAGTCTTTCTTCTCATGTTAAAACACTACTTGAAACCAGATTTTTTCGGTTAAAATAGTTTAGACACTAAAACCTAACGATTCTCTTAGAGACGAAAGAGACTTCGTCTCGATTTGCCTTTCGTTTTTCCAGACGTTTTCTCGGGTATTAGTCTTGACAGTTCAATTTTTCTAGTTATTGATTTGCTCAAATTGACAAGACAAGTCCTTCTTCTCATGTTAAAACACTACTTGAAACCTGAATTTATCGGTTTAAAAAAATTTAGACACTAAAACTTAACGATTTTCTCAAAAACTTCGTTTCGATGTGCCTTTCGTTGTTCGAGATGCTTTCTCGGGTATTAGTCTTGACAAATCAATGTTTCTGTTATTGATTTGCTCAAACTGACAAGACAAGTCGTTATGTTAAAACACTACTTGAAATCAGAATTTACCGGTTTAAAAAAAATTAAAAACACTAAAATCTAACGATTCTCTCAGAGACTTCGTTTCGATTTGTCCTTCATTTTTTCAGACGTTTTCTCGAGTATTAGTCTTGACAGTTCAATTTTTTATTACCACCTAGGCAGATTTGCTTTGCTGTTCATTCACTTTTGAGCTAATTTTTGAATTTATTTAGTTGTTACTTGTTGAATTATCACCGTAGATAATCAAAGAGATTTTGAGAATATAATGAAATTTTTCTTTAAAGACAACAACACTTCTGTAATAAAACGTGGGGATGAAAACATTGATAGTTGTTTTATGGTTTTAGTATTCTAAAGTGATCTAAAGGTATAGTCAGATCAAATCTCAATGAGTCACGAAAGTTTAGAGAGATTAAATCTTATGAGTCAAATTTTTTTTGGTGTATTGTTAAAAAAAATTACGTGAGAATGCATTGTAAATTCACATGTGCATAATGAGTAACATAAATAAATTTTGAGTCAATTCAGGATATAGTAATACTATCACAGGTCAAAATGATTTTTTCAGAATATGAGCTTGAGCAGGACTCGAATTTGACAATTAACATAAAGAAGAAATAGCAGTAGTGTTCGATCTCTATCTAATTTTGAATCGTGAATCCATAACCAAGAAGAGTAGCAGTTTCTTTCTTTACATAAGTTTTTCCTGATTCCTACACAGATTAGACAATGATCTTATTCTCTTTCTAGTTTGCGTGGATCATTTATAACAAGTCCTTGTAAAGTTGTAAAAGATAAATACATAAACTGTTCCCACATTGTTCATGAAACAAAAATTGAGTACAAAACCAACATATAAAATGGACAGCCGAGGTATAAATTAAGCATACCTTTCTCGGCCTTTTGGCTAAGATCAAGTGTAGTATCTGTTCTTATCAGTTTAATATCTGATATGTGGACCATCGGTTCACACGATATTAAATTTATTTTTTGAGGGGGAGAGTCCACCACGGTAGCTTGCTATCTGGTCTCTCGAGCGTCGCCTTGGTGTTGCACTATTGCCTTGGCCTGGCGCACCCCACCCAAATCCTAGTTCAATTTTGTTTGCCAGACCAATTCTTATTTCTGTTCACAAGAAATAGAGGAACTAAATAACAATTAAGACTTGTATATAAACTACTAACTAATAACAATTAAGAAAGTTGGTCTTGATACATTGTTGTTGGAAAGATAGTTCTGCTTGGTGAGGGAGTCCGCCAATTGGTCCTCAAAATTTTGTATTCCGTAACCGAGAATCGAATCCAGGTCCCCTGGGTGAAAGCCAGATATCTAACCGCTGGACGACAACGGATTTAATGTTAATGTGTTTGGCAACATAACTTAATGTGTTTTCAACATTTTGTTTGATAAAAGATAAACCTATATAATGTTTTTTTATTACAGTAAATTAATTTACTCAAATTTTGTATGTGGTGATCAGATTTTTGATTATTTAGACATGAATGGGATATTGATTCGTATAATTTAATGTATGTTATTCTTCACGAGTAATTTAATTGGGTCATCAGAGACTCTTCAATTATTCTTTCATCCAAAGTGAGAAGGTTGCATGTCTTTCATGTGAGAATATATACATTTTTTAATCTTTTTGATCTTTAACACGGTTAAAATGCCTTCATTCCTCGTCTCATGCATGCACATATAATTGTTTTGTCGATTTTTATAAAAATTCTCGTGGAAGTTTTAGATCTGGATACAAAAAAGAAAAAAAAATCAAGATCCATTGATGTTGGTGCAACTAATCTTTCATGGCAGTGAGAGTCTTTGACTTTCATCGGCTCAAGAAGTTGTTTGATCGCCATCCGCGCAGCCAGTTTAACACATCCGCCTTGTAGTTCACCCACGCAGCAGATGAGGGCGGGATTGACTCTACACCCGACCAAACTGATCTATCATTCCTCGTCAATACAAGTACAGTCTGAACATCAAAACTCGCCTGATCATCATGATATGAGCGTATCTTAGCTCTTCAAATATTTCACACGACCACCATCACATATGCCCTAATATCCCTTCCATCCTAACCACTGTTCTCACAAGCCTAGGCAATAACAAGCACCCAGACATGTCTGTATCAATCTGAGCCTGAAGCGCCGATCTTGCCCACACCGAATTGCTAAAAGGACATGTAAGTAAAAGATGTGATAACAATCCTGCGATATCAGGGCACCAATAACAACTGTCATTTGCACGCATCTACGCTTTATTTAATCAAACGTTCTTTGACAAGATATTGTTGCAGCATTTCCAAACAAGAATATAAAGCCTAAACAAAGAAAGTTTACCTTGAATATTTGGGTTTGGGTCCTAAATTAATAAAAATGATTGAAAAGAAAAAAGTAAAGGTTAAAAACTAGGGCAGAGCATAATTTTACCAAACTGAAAAACCAAGTTAATTTTAATAAAAACCGAACTAAAACACATGTTATTTTACGAGATTATTACCCAAAGAGTTTTGAACATCCCCTTAAGACCTAGCAGGATTCTATTAATTTACTCTTCTTATTAAAGGTCACAAACTAAATTTAACACTATAGGTCAACAATCCAATTACCTTTTTACCCCTTTTTTATTTTTTATTTCATATATATATTAATATTTATACAATTAATTCTAAACCTAAAAAAATCACTCACGCCTCTTTTATCTCTCTCCAATCATTCTTTTCTTTTCTTCCAGTGCTACATTGTCGGTGCTTTTCCGCCATGCTGAGGAGTGAAGCTCCATCTTCTTCTTCTTCTCCGGTGGTACTAAGATTCTGTTCAAAGCTATCATATTCCGTTCAAAGCTATGAGACTCCGAAGCTTCGCGATTCCGCTCGTGAGAAGACAACGGTTGTCGGATATGAGGATGCGATCGCCGGATTTGAGGACGCGAATCGCCGGATCTGATCCTCTCTAGAAGCTAAAAAGAGGTGACCTTTTTTTTTGCAGACTAAAAACTTTTTATGATACATGGGTACACTGAAGGTCCATTTCAACAGCATTATGTTAACATGGAACCAAATAATATGTAATACTTTTGGCTATTCTAAAAACTTAGAGAAGTGTGTATAGTTTAAAGTGTAATAATTTACTTTTCTTTCGAAATGTCAATAACAAAGCCTTTTTCTCGAAAGCTCACAAGTATACATTGCGGCAGAACCAAACAAAATCACTCGCAAATGTCACCTAAAGAAAAAGCAGATGAGTTCAAATGGTAGTCTCACAAGCAGCTAGCCCTTTCTTAACAGGCATAATTGATAAATTTGTGAATCAACTCCAACTATTTTTAGCTTCAGGGTTTAATATTGAGGATCAAGTGTATATTCAGCATTTGTTTTTTCTTGTAATAATTAGGAATATTGAGGTGCTTTTTTGAGGTGTTAGTCTCAATTTCCACGGCTTGCACTATTCATATATACTCAATTTCCAGATGTAATAATTTGACTAATAAAGATTGTTGACTAATTTGTGAATTTTTTTCAGACGTATGCTCAACAACTCATACAAGTATGCTCAGTAAAGTTACTGAGCAAAAGATCATGCTTAGTAAAGCGACTCAACAAAAAATTCAAATAATAGTATTCTTGATCATGTGCTATGTGCAATAACTATATACATACATCTAGGTTATAAATAAGTCGAGTACTAGATAGATGTGAAAATTTATTTGTTTAACTTCTTAACTAGTCTCAGTGTAAGGATGTTCTAGGTTGTTTATTTAATATGTCAAATGAATCCAAACGGAGTGTTCAAAGCATAATTTGAATTATTCACGAATAGCTTGGTTTTTTATGAATGAAAAAAAAATCATAAATTATTTGTATTGAATGAAGTATGCGGTAAATGAATATAATAAAGTGTGATATAATAAAAATATCTAAAAATATGACATCATAATTGATTTAAGTTTTAAAAGAATATTTATTAGACAAATAAAACATTAATTTAACATTCACAACAACTAGCGAGCAATTCACTATTGATTTCTGACAAACTCTTTTATTTATAAGTATATATAAAAGCATTAGTTTTGTTTAATGAATGAATGAATTCGAACAAATTTGACATCGTGACAAACTTCAAGTGATAGTGAACATTTTGTAACATTTACCACACCTATACACTCACCACATTTAAAAAAACAAAATAACAACCTAAGTCTTTTCGTGGGCATAAAAAGAGAAATGTTATTATGGGGATATTTCAAAAATATATCCAATCAAGTAACTAAATATGATTTTTAAGCGTTTCTACAAATATCGACTTCAAATAAAATATTAATATATAAGGGTTTTAAAATTTTGATTTTGCCCTAGGTGGTATGGCTTTAGAAGATCAGAGAATGTGCAATAAAAAGTTATTATGAATATGCACAATGCTTCTTTATGTAGGGATGTACCTTCGATTTTATCATATATTTCTACTCTAATTTTATTTGAAGTTATTGAATGTAAAATAACACATCACCATCTGACTCTGTGGCCCAATGGATAAGGCGCTGGTCTACGAAACCAGAGACTCTGGGTTCGATCCCCAGCAGAGTCGTGAAGTCAATATGTAGTTGAGTTTTTTTTTAATTCGAGCAACTATTCGTCCTGGTGTAGGACATTGGACTATTTACCCTCCTTTTTGCTTGATGTTTTGAGGATGGTCGTGCTAGAATGGAAAAATCGATGTGATCATCTAACTTTGTGCACCATGGATAAGGCATCTTTACGGAATTAGAAACTCTGGGTTCGATCTCCATCATAGTCGCCGACTATAAATGTAATAAAGAGTTTATAACTAGAAATTGCCACAAGGGCCTTATCTTATAAGGCATTGCTCAAGCATGGTACAATTTTTAAACAGAGCATCGTGTGTCATACATTTTCAGTTTTTCCGAAGTTAACATTCCATTAGTTTTTATGAGGGTATTTTTATTTCAGATCAATTAGTTGTGTGCTATGAAAGGATCAATCGATAGATAATGTCCTTTTTGGTAAAACTATATTGTTCTTTTAATGATTTTTTAATATTTTCGAACCCCACACCCACACCCACCTCCACCATAGGGTTGTAAACGAGTCGAGTACTAGACGTGCAAGCATGTTTGTTAGCCAAGCTCAATTTTGAAGTGTTGAGTCGGAGATGGTAAAAATTGGTTGTTTAAGTTATTGAACAAGTTTTTTCTAGCGACCTTGAGTTGTTCACGAATAATTTAAACAAGTCGAGTCAGAGATGATAAATTTTATCTTTTCCAGTTACCAAGATTAACATGTAGGGGTTGTGCAGTGGCAAATTTATGTGGGGGTATCGGGGAACTCAAGTCTACCTGGATCTCGAGATTTAAAAATGTATATGTAATTTGTTTTTTCGGAAAAAATAATAGTATTCTTGAGAGTCAAGTAATATTTAGTGTTCAAAACAAACAAATAATTTTGCTAGTTTAGTGGTGAACATTTGTTATGAGGTGTTGAGAAATCTAAGTCCAAGTTTTAGTGAAAGCAATTCTTTTTAGGAGGAAAATACAAAAAAAAGCCAAAAATCTCTAAATTTAATATTATAAGGCCAAGTTAGAAAAAGTTATTTTCTAAGGCCATCTTTTAGTTTTCTGGTTGGGTTTTTGTCCTTTTTACCCTTGTTCATCATGGGTACATACCCGCGATTTCTTTAGTTTTTTATTAAGTCCGTATTTGATTCTTTTTGAGTCATTTTGTTTTTTACCGATATGGATACAGACCCATCTCGCTAAATCCCCGTGGTGGGTACGGACCCATCTGGCTAACTCCCGTGGTAGTTACATACCCATTTAGCCAAATCCTGTGGTGGGTACGGACCCATCTCGATAAATAGCTAGAAGGGTCCAGACCCATCTCGATCAATGTTATATGGCTGTACCCATTACTCATAACCAAATTCACACATTCAAAAAACAAAGATCTGGTCGTGGATCAACAAAACACTAACATTACTGGGTTTACACTTGCAATATAGGATAACAAAACTCTAACTTTCACACTCGCACTGTAGGATCAATAAACAACAACAAATCTTTACAAAATCATCAACTAAACAGGTTTTACAAAAACATTTTGCACAAGAATAAAATTCTATACACACGGTTCTGCTGTAATTGGGCTGGACCCATGGTGCGAATTGGATTCCGGTTGTACCCATAGGGGAGAAGAGTCAGGCCCTCAACGATGGGGCTGTACATATGCTTCGTTTTAACCTCGATGTGCTTCTATACCTTTACGTGAGCCGGTGTTTTGTTGGGGTGGATGGTGGGGTTACAGATGGTGGCTATGGTGATGGTGGTGAAGATGGAGAAGATGGTTGATCAGAGACCACAAAGAGAACAGGATTACGGTGGTGGGTTGGGCGATAATGTTGATGGTGACAGAGGTGTTGAGGGCCGGAGTTCAGGAACTGCTCTTGTTGGTCGGTGAAGCAGCGCGGCTCTCTCGTGCTCCAGGGGAGGCGGTGGATGGTGAGCAACCATTGGTGGGAAGGTTAGTTGATCAGAAAAGCCACTGGTGGATGGTGAGCTGATCCAGTGATGTTGGTGGAGATAGTGATATTGGTGGAGACGGTGGTGGTGGTGTTGGTTGGTCAGAGAGTAAACAGTGTGGCAGTAGGGGAGGGGAGCACGATGGAGGTTGGTCAGAGAGCACCGAGAAGGAAAGGAGGGGGGTTCGACGCAGAAAGGGAAGAGAGAGGTGGGTTGAGGGTGAGGGTGCCGGTGAGTGTAAGGAAAGAGACGAATAGGTAGGGAGAGGGTGGGTTTGAGAACATAATAGGGATTTGATTTTACTTTTGGGGGTTCTCTCTATAGTTAATAGAGAAAGAGGGGGTATTTTGGGGATTTTTCCTTATTTAGTTGGACATGTAACTACTAATTAGATAGTAGACTTAGTGCCCGTTTGGAAGTGCTTTTTTGGAGAAGCACTTAAAAGTGCTTTTAGCATTTTAAGAGTTTTTTTGACTTTGAAAAGCACTTTTTTGAGAAGCACCAAATAGGTGCTTCTTAAAAAAAGCACTTAAAATAATTTTAGATTTCAAGATTATTTTTAATAATTTTTTTAAAATTTGAATTTTATTCTAAAAGCGCTTTTTTACTCTAAAATAAGCACTTCCAAACGGGCCCTTATATTATAAATCCACATGGCAATCTGGTTTTTGAAAAGTTAATACCCGTTCTTTTTATAGTTCGATAACTAAATTTAAGTACTCTTGAACTAAATTCTTTGGCCCACCACTAAAATCAGTCCACCGAAATTTTTGTTGACTATTAGACAAATCACATGGACCATCCGTGCTATAAACCTATTTTAAATTTCTAATTACTATCAAACCGGAGAAGAGATAGATTTATCGCACCACTCCAATTGATGACTTCTTTTCTAATTTTGATTTCTTTTTAGTGTAAGTGCGGTTATGAAGGGGAATAGGAAGAGGAAGTTAGGCTTATATCACTTTTCATGAAATGACTCATAGCTAATCTCACACATACCTCCAAGCCACTATAAAAAGCAAAAGTTCCACAACTAACAATACATGGCCATTTTCTATATATTCTTTTGGTTGGTGAAACCACCTAATGCTCGTTTTAGATTGTTGTTAAGGTGCGTTTTCACTGTGTAGTGTTTCTAGCAAAAGCACACTACATATTTGCTTCTTAAAATAGTTGTTAAAAATACTTTTGTCTATTTAGCTTAAAAACACATTTCCAAGCGGACAAATTATAAAAAACAAGGATACAACAAAATTGATGACCCGTCAACGCTTATACTAGCATCACAAGTGATGTAAATCTAACAACCAAATCTTTATTCATTATAGTTATCGGATATAGTAGCTTTCCAAGTAGTACTAGTATAGAAAGCAGTTATTGCTATTTTCATTTCAAACTGCATTTATCGCTATTTTCATCCCTCCACCGCAATGCCCAGGAATAGTGCATATGAAGTAAGATTGTCCTTTCCCTAACTTGATCTTATCTTTTCCTGTCCGAAAATTTTTCGCTCCTCGCGAGGTTGAGCATGATTGATACCCTGCCTTGTTTACCGCTACAACATTGTGGATTCCTGGGCTGTAATTGAAAACTGCCAAGAAAAAGAAGTCCTTCATTAATCAACTTTTGATCAGGGATATTCAATATTTCTTTTCCAAAATAAAGTTGTAACTAATATTATCCAATTTTGAGATGAGATGTTATGCAAATTACACATGAATAAGGAAAAAGTAAAAGGCTCACCAAGCGTATCACCGGCCTTGAAGCGCTTGCCTTTAGGCCAAGATGCTACGTTGAAAGTCCAGCCACCAGCACCACCAACCGTGTAAGTAGTAGGTGCTGCTTCAGCAACTTGTTCATGAAGCACCATGAAAAACACCACCGCCACTATTATGGCAAACCCTGCACTTGCACTGACTCTTCCCTGACGAAACATTCTCAAATAAATCACCTTCCGCGTGTGTGTTTAAGTGTGATACTTTTGTGCAAGTTCATTGGAGGGTTGTGGAGCATTTATAGAAACTATAATCCCATATCTTTTTTCCTTTTTCTTGTATTTGACATAGGTGTGACGTCCCACATGCGTCGAAAAGATATTTGATCAATATTTTCATTTTTGCTGTTACTTTGAATAACCTTCGTATATTAGACAAATGACAAATATAACTAAAACTTTCTATTTTTTGAATCCCTCCATGTTCAGTGCTCCAACTATTCAGGTGGAGGTGATCACTTTGTAGGTTAGAATTGATTATGGTGATGTCTTTTTCGCGGATTAATTTGTGATAATTTTGTTTTCATACACGAGAGGCTTAAAAAGCCGTTAAGAATGTAATATTACAAGTAGAACAAAAGTTTTTATTCAAAATCTAGTACAACTCTAGTAGTTGCACTCTTACTTCTGTCTCTCATAATTAACTTCCTGAGATATTCTGGAGGATCATGAAATTCCATAGGTTGCGTACCCATAGAAGCACCTACTTTTGATAGTTTGTCAGCATAAAAATCCGCCTTTCGAAATACGTAATTCACTTCAAGATTAGGGTATTTTCACAGAATTGTGCAACAGTCTTGTAAGATTGAAACATTGCGACTATCTAAGTTTCATTGTGATAAATTTTGTAACTAACTAATTATGTTGGACCTGGATGTAAATTTTTTGTTGAGTACAATTTAATTAAGGAGGAATTCAGAAAATATAATGTTTACATTATGAGTAATGATATATACTATTCAAATTATATTATTCAATATATCATTTATGATATGAGTAATGATATATGTCATCCTTTTTCATGTCACCCTTTTATCACCCTTCTATATATATGTATTGATTTCCTTGAAGAGAAGATAGAGAAAAATTAATTATGATGGAGAAATCAATTCATTGGTACATGTAGGCATATATGTACGAGGTGATATAAAGGTGATACAAAAAGGGTGACAAATATAATGGGATTTAAGTGGAAGTAACTTATTAATTTTTTTAATTTAATTGATGATTTATTTTTACTCAGATTATATTACATCATGGATAATATATTAAATGGTACGAATTTAAATGATATATATCATTAGTTTCACTTTAATTACAAATAAGACCTTACTCATGGAAAGAAGTTATACGAAGTGGGATGATACAATAACTCTATGAGTTTTCCTTTGACTTGAGTTTGAGTCAAAAACGTCACAAGCTATTGAGAGGATCATTATGTCGTGTACTATCTATCATCTAATCGGTACAAAAATCAATTTTACGATATACATAAAGTACTTGAGTAACCGTAAGGGCTACAAGTATATCAAGTTGTTTACGAGCAGCTCAAACTTGATTGACTTAAGAAAATTTTGTTCGAACTCGTTCGTTTATTAACAGGCTTATATTAAGTTCAAATTTAAACTCGTTAACAAAACGAGTTCGTTCGTCAATTACTTATCTAATTTATGAATTATAAATTAATATTTTATTTATCTGTAAAATATAATATTAAACAAAAAATGTTAACTTGATTTTTTTTTAATTTCTTTAAACTTTGATTTCTTCACTGATATCACTTCACACTTCATACCACACACACTATGTCTCTATCCAATAGCAATCGTTCATACAAGTTCCACTACAACCATACAAATATAAATTGTTCGTGAACCTTAAAAGAGTAATAATGTATTTAATATATTTAATATTTTATTTGTGTCATGAACCTTAAAAGAGTAATAAGGTATTTGATATTTTATTAGAAAATTAATTAGGAATTTTATATTAATATTTTGAATTTTTTAGCCTTTTTTTTTGTTTAAAGCATAACAAATTGATAGATAAATAAAAGGTTACAAAGTTACCCTACCTCTATCGGGTCCATGTCACCATAAAGGATAGATGCTAACTGGGGAGGGATACACACATCCCAGTCACCAAACAAACTGCTTAAAAGCTGTTGTTTAGCAACCCAGTTAGCCGCAAGATTTTTACTCCTAGAAATAAGAGTAAAAGAAGGACTCGAAAGTTCCGCCAAAAAATAAATATTACAAATAATGTTCTTAATAGAATGATTTGAGACTGGAGATCCTGAAGATAGGGGTTTCATGATCAGCTCAGCATCATTCTCAATGATAACGTTTCCAAAAGGGTAGTCAAGTGCCATCTCAGTTGCTTTAAGGATTCCCGTGGCTTCTGCTTCTAACACTGAATCTGTCTCGATATTCCAACTTCAACTAGATTTCGTAAGTTTATTATGGTGAAAATATTGGTTAATTTAGCTCACTAGTCAGGGTTTTTGTCATTTAATTTAGCGGTGTAGGTTCGAACCGAGTCAACAACTCCGAGTTTAAAGTGGTTTTCCTATGTAAAAAAAAAAAAAAATTGGTCAATTTTGATGTCTTTAATATTTAATTAAATTAGATTATGTTTTTTTTTTTTGGACGGTAATTGGATTATGACTCTTTTGAACAAAGTGCTACTCCCTCCGTTCCACTGAAATTGTCCACTTACTAAAAATAATGTTCCAAATATATTGTCCACTTAGGAGTTCAAGACACTTTTTTTCCTACTTTTTCCACTATTACCCTTATTAAAATATTGAAATTTATATTTCCAATACACATTTAAGATATCAAGATACTTTATTAGGGGTATTTTTGTAATGGTGAATGTATTTATTATGTTTCTTAATATATGTGAAAAGCTAAATGGACAAATTAAGTGGAACGGAGGGAGTACTTCAAATTTACAACCTTGATATAAATTGCAAAGACTTTCCATGAAAAAGAATTAACAAAAGAAAATGGAAACCTATTTACCAATGAGACGATAATTAAGTGAAAGAAATTAATAGCTACTTGATGGTGTCGGTAGAGAAAATTTGGCCATAGTGGAAATTTGGAGTAAAAGCGTAAGGGAGAAGTCTTTGATTCTTGAAGTTTTCTTTTTATATCATGGATGTTCGGGCCAACTTTCACGTACTACGACTAATTCTATGGAAAATATACATGCCTCCCCATGCATATTTTCAAGTTAATTCTATAGAAAATATACACGTCTCTCCATGCATATTCCCAGGTTAATCCTATAGGAAATATACACCCTCCCCAGCATATTCTCAGGTTAATAAGAACTAATTTACCCAAGTTCAAGGAGGGGATTCGAACCTTGCACTTCTTGTTTTACCGCATTTAAGGGCTCAAGAAATAACAAGGTTGAGGGGATTCGAACCTTGCACCTCCTAGATGAGAGACAAGGTCCTGTCCTGCCATTAAGCTAACCCAAATGGTTATTCTTGAAGTTTCTTTCCAATATGATCAATGGCGGAGGCACGTTGTAGATTGGGGGGCCATGCCCCTCTATTTTTTCAAAAAAAAATAAATTACTTTAAAAAAAAAACCTATCCTTTATAAACAAAAAAAAAGTTATTATATATTTGGCCTTCCTTAAATTTTTAAAATATTCATTTTAGCCTACTAAATTTTTAAAACCTATTTATTAGACTTATAATTATTGTATATATATAGATATTTTAATTTTTTAATAGTAAAATAAATTTTATTTTGTATATTATAGGATAAATAATTTTAAAAAATTTATATGAAGGCTTATAGTGCAATTTTTACATAATATAAGGATATATAGTGCAATTTTTTTACAAGATAATGACTTCTTTTATATTTTTCGCATAATATATGGACCTACCGTGCAAATAAAAATTCGAGGGCGCTGCCTCCGAACCCCTTTGGCCCCCTAACAACAAATCCTGGCTCCGCACCTTCCAATATCGATACACAATCTTTTTCTTTGTCATAAAAAATAATATTTTATTAAAATAACCAAAGCTTACAACATAAATTAATATCACAAAACCAGTTGAAGTTAGCTCAACCAGCGAGTTTTGGTTATCTTTTAAGTGATACAGGTTTAAACCGTGTCAATGATATCGAGTCCAAAAATTGTCTCTCTAATGTAAAAAGAAACTAATATCACAAAGAAAATAAAAACTATTACTCAAAATAAACTATAAAACAAATGGTTTTTCTTTTGTAAAAAGTATACATCATAAAACTTAAACACACATGGAGTCCACTATTACTATATAAACGACGGTATATAAAAGTCTCAAGATCCCGAGAAAATAAAAGAATTCTCAAGATCATTGATGACCAAATGCCAACAATTGAACAATAGTAGTATGCATTAATATTACCCAACTCCAAACATGGGACTAGAATCTCCACCATCCAACCCACTATTCGTGGATTAAATTTAATTTGTTCACAAACTTTGTGACTTTGACAAGATAAAAGTAGTTAGACTTGCTTATATATTTTTCACTAATTTAGGAATTTTTTTAATCTGAGTTAGTGGGATCAATCTGTAAGGATAATAATCTATATATATAAAAAAAATCTATATAATAAATAATTCTTATTAAATGGAGATATGCATAGAAGACGTGTATATTTCTTATGAGATTAGTTGTAGTACGTGAAAGCTGGCCCGAGCATGTATCGAAAAAATCTATATAATATTATGGTATAATGTATACAAAGAATAATTAAGATTGTTTTTCGAAATAAAAGTGTTTGATACTGAAAGATTTAGACTGAAGCATATATATGGAAAGATTTAAGGACAGCAACAAAAACTATAACTTACTTATTTTTCGAAAAACATTACAAATTTGCCTATCTCTATTTCTCTTTTTTAGGATGGGAGAGCCGGAGAGGGGTGGGGAACATGACTAAAAGAAATTATATCTCACTTTATTTAAAAATGAACCCCCAAAGCGTCCAAAAAAAAAAAAAAAAAAAACCCACCCCAAGGCCCTAATTAAAAATTTACAGCACCCGCAAAAACTGTTTTGGGATGAATGATAGCCTATCTAAGCTGAAAATCCTGCAATGAAGCTTAGGAAAGGGATAAATATTAATTTTAAAATTTACAATAATTACCACTTTTAAAAAATTGTGATAACTATCCTTTTTAAACAATTGTGATAACTACAAGATACCAAGACTAATTGTTGGATCTAAGTGCACTTAAATCGTACTAGACTTTCTTTCTATGTGTTATAGACAATGTCGCCTAATACTAGACAACAATTTTTTTTTTCTGGTCTAAAAGCTTTCATTAAACATAAGAAATCAACTCTTGAAGGAGTAGCTTCCTTGTCAATAAGTTCCGCTAATTGGTTGGGGATAGAGGCCCCACTATAACCTATACTAATGCCACGTGGCGAGTGTTCGGCTATCCAATCAACTACTACATTTTGCTTTCTCGAAATACAAGAGAAAGATGGTAAACAAAGTTCGGAAACATAATAAATACTACAAATAATATTCTTAACTCTATTACTACTAAAAGAGAGACTAGAAGATAATGCATCCATCAGCGTTTTGCAATCGTTCTCAATAATGCACTTCGTGTTGGTGAAATCTCTAGCCCACAAACATGCTTTAAGGATACCCAATGCCTCGGCTTCAAGTGCATTTTCAGCTCCAATCTCCCATGAACAATATTTAATAACTTTACCTTTGTTATCCCTAGCAACACAGGCAATCTTTAAATTAGTACATTTATAAGAGGTATCACAGTTAATCTTTATCCAATTTTCAGGGGGAGGCTTCCATTTTTTCTCATTGTTATTTTGTTTTGTATTTTCCTTTTCATAATAAATTTTCTTGTTATCTTTCTTTTCTTTCTTTTCCCTCAGACCAGATGAGTCATCATTGGGTACTTTGGCCTATCCTGTATTAATATTCCCACATTGATTTTCCAATTGATTATCATTTTGGATTTCCAAATGATTCTCAAAAGGATATTCCCTCAGAATAGTATTTTCATCCTTGGGTTTTATAATATTTTGGTAATCCATCCATTAATTTTGGGCTTTAGTAACTGTATTGATGGGACAAGGCCTTATTTTATTAAAAATGAGAGCATTTCTTCCTTTCCAGATATGCCAGGCCAGTATAACAATCTGTTCACAAACAAAAGGGGATTTTTTCCTTATCTTTGAGTATGATATGAGCCATCCAAGAGACAAAGAGAAGTTACCGAACCAAAAAATGGAAAATCGAAAAAACCAATTAGTTTGGTTTTTAATTTTCAAAATTCGAAAAATTCTGGTTAGATGTATTGTGCATAAACCGTAATGGTACTAATTAGGTAATATGGAGATTTCTTATAAGAATTAGGTGGGAAAAGTTTATTGTTATAATTTATTATTTTCATGGAAATTTTGTTTCGATATACAACTAATTTGATGGTATTTTTGATTATTATTTAATTATTATTTAATTATTTATAATTGTATTAGTAAGTATTGTTGGTTTGATGAAAATATATTAATATAATTCAGAGTAATTCAGAAATAATAGCTTTAATTTATAAATTTATATTATAGATATTAGATTATAAAATAAGTTTTTATTTAATTGATTAATAGTCAATTATGAGTAAGTATTAGTAGTCTGTTATAATATTAATTTATCCCTAGTATTTTAATAATTGGGCCAACAAATGTTATTGGTTCAAGCACATGAATATAAATTAAACCAAAACTCAAGATATGTAGACAAATGTGAATTGTTTTCTTTTTAATTATAAAAAATCAAATTATCTGATTTGATTCTAATTTTCTCTGAAAAATAAAATGAACCGATTAATATCATCTCTAGTGTTATAACTGGATGGATCCTTATTGAACTTTACCAACCTCGTAGGAGCAGATTGATATATAAGCAGAGAACATAATACGATCGCAGATGTGTTAACTAAATGTGTTAGGAGAAATATATATTTGTCTGGATGGAAGAATTTCTCCGTTATTAGTATTTTTTATTTTTTGTCTAGATATCTATATAATAAAGCAGAACCAAAACTAATTTACCCTATTTATCCTCAAACTCCCCCGTTAGTCTCATAATCCCCCCATTTGGCTCATAATTCCCCTATTCTTCTCATTCTTTCATTTATTATATTTATTATGTAAAATATTAAATAATATAAAATCTATTTAACCTTCATATAAATAAAATTATAATAATTCAAATTAAGTTTCATATAAATAAAATTTATTCTTTTTTATTAAAATTTACAAAGTACTAAAAAAAATTTAAAAAAAATCAAAATTTATTATAAGAAAAGTTCAACTAGATATAATATAAAATTTTATAAAATAACTTTACTTTACAATATTTAAATAATTTTTTATTTCTTTTATTTTCTTTGTCAAAACATGTATAATTTTGAAAGAAATCATTTCAACTTTATAATAATAATTTTTCAAAAGAAATATATTGATTCATCCAATTAAAATTATAGAATATTAGAAAGTCAAGATGAAATTCATAGGATATAAAAATTTAAAATTAATAAACACTTAAAGGATAATTAATAATTAAAATAATTTGATAATTGACCATTAAATTCATTATATCTCTATATTTATATAATAAAGTATTTTTTTAAACGGGTGGACCCTCTACAAAAAAGACGAGCATGATCGTCTTTGGTCTCTTAATTATTTTCTATACATTAACTGCATTAATTTTTTTTCTAATAAAAACTTAATTGTCCCTGATCCCACTCCAATAGACATCTAAATGTTCCGTATTTGATCCACGTTGACCGCAAACCTCTAACCTTAACCTAAATTCTTAACTGTAACCTAAACCTTAACTTTAACCTTAACCTCAAAGTCAACCTTAACCTCAACCTCGACTTCAACCTTTGAATTAAACTTAACATCAACCTCTAAATTAAATTTAACCTTAACTTTAGCCTTAACCTCAACCTCAATCTCAACCTTGAATTAAACTTAACATCAACCTCTAACATAAATTTAACCTTAACATTAACCTCAAACTCGACCTTAACCTTCTCCATAACCCTAGCCCCGGCCCTATCCCTCGACCTAGCCTTAACCTTAGCGTTAGCCTGAGTCTTAGTCTTAGCCTTAGCCTTGGCCTTACCCTTAGCCTTAGCCTTAGACTTATCCGTAGCCTTAGCCTTAGCCTTAGTCTTAGCCTTAGCCTTAGTCTTAGCCGTAGCCTTAGCCGTAGTCCTAGCCTTATACTTAGCCTTAGCCTTAGCCTTAACCTTAGCCTTAGCATTAAACTTATCCGTAGCCTTAGTCGTAGCATTAGTCTTAGCCTTAGTCTTAGCCTTAACCATAACCATAAACTTAACATTAACCTTAAACTTAACCCTTAACCCCTTAACTCCTTAACCTTAACCTTAACCTCAACCTCAACTTTTTAACTAATAATTTTAACCATATCCTTAACCCTAACCTAACATTATCCTTAATCTTAACCTTAAACTTAAACTTAAACTTAAACTTAAACGTAAACATAAACTTGAACTTACACTTACACTTAAACTTAAACTTAAACTTAAACATAAACTTAAACTTAACCTTATTGTTAACGTTAACCTTACCCACACCCTTACCCTCACCCTTACCCTTACCCTTAACCTTAACAATAATATTAACCTCAACTTTAACCTTAAACTTAACCATAACCTTAGATATTATACCTTAAACCTAAACCTTAAACTTTAAACCATAAACCTAATCTTCATCTTCACCTTAACCTCAACCTTCACTTTAAACTTAAAGCTTAAAAATTTACCTTAAAATTAACCTTAACCTTAAACCTTAAACCTTAAACCTTGAACCTCAAACCTTAACCTTTACATTAACCTTAAACCTTAAACCTTAAATTTAACTTTCACCTTGACCTTTACTTTTTTAACCTATATCTTAACCTTAAAGTTAAAACTTAACTTTAACATTAATTATAAAATTAATCTTAACTTGAACCATGAGCCTTAAAGCTTAAACCTTAAACCTTAAACCTTAAACCTTAACCTTAATACTTAAAAACCCCTTATTCTTCTCATAATTTCCATATTCTTCTCATAATTAATTAATTTAAAATAAAACACACACACACATATATATACACACACTTACGTTTTACCTCATATTTTACTCAAGTAAGTAACAAATTTATTTCCTTCAATCTCGGATTTTATAGTATTCAAAAAATAGTGTCGTTTTAATAATAAATACATCTAAATATAAACTGATATATGTAGCAAACATATGGATAAATCAAATTGAAAGATGATTACTCATGAAAGACACGTTTAAGCCTTCTATTTTAATAAAGTATGTGTCATTCTATACTCAACGTAGCTATATATGTTATATAATATCTATCATGTATAAATTAGAAAACAATTTTTGCTATAAAAAGACCAAGTTTTGCTTTTTTTATTTGAATCATTAAAAAAAGATTAATACTTATTTAATTTTCAAATTTAACTTAACCAAAATAAGATATCTATAGAAAATAGGATACACCTAACTTTTAAATTTTCACCAATATTAAAATATAACCAAATGAGCATCACAACTTAATTACATATTTTCTTATTTATTTTTCTTACAAGATCGTTATATTATATGAACTAATCAAACACTTTTTTAAAAATTAATATTTTATATCGAAATACTAACGTTTACTTTAAATTTATAATATAAAACCATTCCTTACAAAACTTTCTAAATTTGTCAACCTTAAAATTAACCTTAACCTTAACCGTAACCTTAACCTTTACCTTACCCTTGACCGAAAGCTTGATTTTAACCCTTAACCCATAAACTTAAACCTTAACCTTAATATTAACCTTAACTCTTACCTTAACCTCAACCCCAACCTCAACCTTAACCTTAACTTGAAATTTAACCATAGCCTCAGCTTTCACTGTATCCTTAGTCGTAGCTTTAGCCAAAGCCTTAACCTTAACATTAACCTTACCCTTAAAATTAAAATAACCTTTGCCTTAACTTTAACCTTAACATTAACATTAACTCTTACCTTAACCTCAACCCCAACCTCAACCTTAAACTTAACCTTAACTTGAAATTTAACCATAGCCTTAGCTTTCACTGTATCCTTAGTCGTAGCTTTAGCCAAAGCCTTAACCTTAACATTAACCTTACCCTTAAAATTAAAATAACCTTTACCTTAACTTTAACCTTAACATTAAAATTAACCTTAATTCTAACCTTACCCCTTAACTTAACCTCAACCCCTTAATTATTAACGTTAACCATATCCTTAACCTTATCTTTAACCTTAACCTAACATTAAACTTAAGCTTAACCTTAAATTTAATCGTAACCTTAACCTTGACCTTGACCTTAACCTTAACCTTAACTTAACCTTAAACTCAACCTTAAACCTAACCTTAACCTTAACCTTAATTTGTCTTAATTTTTATGTTTTGAAGTGCCTTAAGGCACGGGCTATACCTAGTTGTAATATATAGAAACTGTGCTTTTTACTTCTGTCAAAAGAAAAAAAAAAGCAGATTGAGATTTTTTTTAATCTATATATAAAAAATAAAAATAAAAGAGAATTTTGAACTTTATAGTAGTACTTCTCATCTAGTCATCCTCTGATTCCTCGTGTTACCTAACAGGCTAACATCACTTAATTGGTCCACGCAATCTCTTTTTAGATGGAATCGATCCTTGACTTGGACTTTTTGATTCATTTCCAGTTCTATATTAAAACTACTCCATCCGTGTGTAAAAGAAACCTATAATTTTAAAAGAGTAATAATAGATGTTACTTTTTTCATTTTTCTGTGTTACTTTTTATTATTATTTTATATATTTTTTGAGTTTTGTATATGTTGATTTTTCAAAAATAGAAAAAGATAATTAAAATAATTAAATTTTTGGTCATTTAAACATAAACCTAAAAAAATAATAAAAATATGACAATTATTATTACTCTTTCCAAAAATAGTTAATTATAAAAATATCTTTTGGAATAAGCAAAATGTTATTTCAACCAAGATCAAAGTTTTTGTTTGAAAATATATGAAAGGGTGATTGTTAATAGAGTAATGATATATGTCACCCATTTATCACCCTTCTATATATATGTTTTGATTACCTTGAATAGAAGATAGAGAAAAATCAAATAGGATAGAGAAATCAATTCATTGATACATGTAGGCATACACGTAGGAGGTGATAAAGGGTGATACAAAAAGGGTGATAAATATCATTACTCTTGTTAATATACCCCTTAAATGTTATAAAAAGTCTTTTTATTTTCATGTATTTTAATTTTGTGACTCATTATCTTTTACTAACTAATTTTGTCCAAAACCTTCATTAAATGAGTCGTTAGTATGGGTAACGAGTTAAAAAATTAAAATATAGGCAGTACCAACTGAACTAAGACGACTTATATAACTATCACCAAATACATTTATATTGTAAAATATGAAGCTGGAAGATATAATCTTATTAATTAGGTACCAAAATATACGCAGTTTTTTCCTATATAGGCTATTGATGCATTGAAGATTTGGACTCGTTTGGATCATCTAAAAATCCGGAAATTTCTTTTCCGAGGTTTATATGAATTCCCTAGAGGTTTATGCTAACTTTTTAAGTTATCATAACTGGGCAAATAATATATTTGTTTTAGTGTGTTGGACCATCCAAATTCCTTTGTTTTACGTTTTGAGTTTCTTTTAGTGAATTTTAGGCTGTCTTTAATATTTCACTTTAGGATTTTGTATTTTAGATCCGTTAGGGTTGTACATTATACACTATTAATGACCTTAATATTCCATTTGAGGGCACCTTTTGATTTATTAAAAAAACATATTGAGTTTTCTTCTTTCAATATTTTGTTCTTCTCTTGCAGCGCATACTGTTTCTACATCACCCGTCTTTAGATCTTGAAATACAAACGATAGCTCCCCCAAAAAGAGATCTACCGATCATCCTCAACATCTTCCATCCATAATTTTCTCATGTTAGTAAGCGACATATTGCATCATATAGCTCAACATATCCTGCCATTAAGATGATAGGCCCTCAAACGGGCCAACCAATCCGCACATGGATATGCCTCCTTATATATCTCCACTATCTCAAACAATGAATTCATGTCAAGTAAGCTACGATTGGTTTCTATCCATTCCGCATATGGGTCTCTATGTCTTGTCCAAGGTGTTAATAATTATATAGTGTGTCTCGAGTTCTCCTGAATACACAATTTTGTAGCTTTTATTATTTCGACTAGGATCAAACCCTCGTGGAGTGCAATCAACCCTTTAACTACTGACATTATGTAAATGATATTTCGCAAGAAAATTGATCACCCATGCTCCTTCATCATCACATTTTAACCTGCATACTCCACCACAATTGCTTTTTAGATTCACGTTAGGATTGATATTTAGTTTCCAACCTTGTAGAAGTTTGTTCCACCCTCACAACCTTGTAGAAGACCGAAGATAATATTGCTCGATTCATTAGCTTAGTTAGCCACGTCAGAGCAGACCACCTGACGCTGACTTTGGTTTTCCTAAAGATGAAAAAAGATGCAAGTTATCCTTAAAGATAGAAAAAAAAAACCTAGACAATTAATAGCTACTTAATCAACTCTTTTTGTCAAAGGAAAATCGCCGTCTGTGGGAATCGAACCCACGACCACGTGGTTAAAAGCCACGCGCTCTACCAGCTGAGCTAAGACGGCTAATAACCCAAACCTCAAATACATATATTTTAAAATATAAGTTAAATGATAATTTATCGAATCAGTTTCAAAACATATATAATATAGTTGGAAGTATCATCAAAAATCAAAACCTCAAACGCATCTCTAACAAATACGAAGTTACATCTAGAGAAACTCTTCTTCTTCTTCTTCTTCTTCTTCTTCTTCTTCTTCTTCTTCTTCTACTAATAAATATATAACCTAATAGAATATCTCACACCATGTCTTTCTCCGGTCTGCATACCAATACATATTAACCTTCACAAAAGAAATTGGGAATTTTTTTAAAAACAACTCGAAAAACAGCTAACACGCTACTCGCATTTCGAACCATATTAGCCATCAAAAACCCTAACATGAAAGCAACAACAACACGCCATTTCCTCATTTTATTACCTTCATTCATCTTCAACATAGGAATCTACGCCTCTTTCCTGGACAATGTCCCGAGCAACCCAAGAATCACCTTCAACGTTTTTGACACAAATGGGTGGATCCACCCAACTAAAATATGAGAACTTATCATCTGTAGATCACACATTTAGCCTTTGCGGATGATTTAATGCTACTTTCAAAAGGAGATAAAAAGTCAATAAAAATTCTTATGGATAGCTTGAATACCTTTGGAGATTGTTCAGGACTTTGATTAAATGTTGAAAATACTAATATTTATTATATTGGGGTATCAAATGATGACATTGAAAATGGTGTGACACCTACACTCTTGGAAAAAGGTTTCATGCATTTTCGTTATCTTGGGGTCCCGCTTAGCTCTTCTGTTTTGCTCTCAAGAGATTATAAACCTCTTTTTGACAAGTTGGAAGGTTATGTGAGGTCTTGGAGAGCTTCTTCTATTTCTTTTGCGGGGAGATTGGAACTAATTAGATCGGTTCTCCAAGGGGTTATTTGTTTTTGGTTTAGTATATTTCCGATTCCGATTGGGGCTCGAGATCGTGTGATTAGTATTTGCCGGAATTTTTATTGGGAGAATAATCCTCCTCAAGTTAGTTGGAGCAAGATTTGTGCACCAAAAGATGAAGGTGGATTTGGGTTAAAAAATTTAGAAGCATGGAACAGAGCATTACTTTAAAAAATGCTTTGGAAAATTGTGGGAAAAAAAGATTCACTTTGGATTAAATGGATACATGGAGAATTTTTTCAAGCTAGTGGATTTTGGGAATGGAAACCGAGAAAGGGTGATTCTCCTTTATTGAAAAATGTTTGGGAGTTAAAGGATATTATTTATGGGTCCTTAAGAGTGGAAGGTCGGGAGAGTATTTTAGCTTTGTGGTTTTCCTCGGAAAATGCGAGTCACATTACACATGGGATATCAAGTAAGGAATTTTATTCTTTACATAAAAAACCTTATGATATATTTCGTCGGAAATATTTTATTAAACCTTGGGCGAATATTATTTGGGACTCGTGTGTATTTCCTAAACATGCAATTATTGTGTGGACGGCTTTGAGGGAGAGGCTTAAAACTAAGGATCGCATTACTTATTTGGAGGTTGATCCTCTTTGTAATTTATGTGCGGAAGATTTTGAGTCGAACAAACACTTCTTTTTCGATTGTGCTTATTCGAGAGCTATTTGGGTTGAGATAAAGTCTTGGTTAGGATTTGATAAGGAGATGAACACACTCCTAATTGCTTTGAAATGACTTAAAAAGCTTAAAGCTAGAGAAAATTGGAGGAGAAAAGCATGGAGGATTGGATTTGGAGCTACCGTGTATTGTATTTGGAAAGCAAGAAATCACCTAGTTATGAGAGGTGAATCTTTATCTAGAGAAACGGTTACCAAGGAAATTAAGTGGTGCATTTTTTTTATTTTATTTTTCTTGTCCCTCATCATTCGTTTATGGATGTTAGTGGGAGATTAACTTGTATTAGTATTAGTATGAGGTAGTCGTATCTAGTTTCTTAGTTGCTATCTTTAGTTTTTTGGCTCAGATAGGTAACTTTATTGTATAGTGTACAGTTATTTTGATTAATACAACCGTTTACCTAACCCAAAAAAAAATTCACAGTAGTAAATCAGTCTGCTTTTACTCAAGTTAGACATGACAGTGGTAAGACCGTTTGATGCGGTGGAGTTTACCATTTCTACAAAAGAAACGAAACGAACAAGAAAGGGGTAAGTAAGATTGGGGTTTTTGTGGTAAAAGTATAATGTTGTGAATCTAATCTAAGGTAAAAAAAAAAAAACATGGCAATTAGTCAAAAATGCCCTCGTCACGTTAGACAAATGAGCTTCCATGCTAACGTAACGGTTGCGTGGCATTAACGTGGCACTACGTGGCGTTGACTAACCGAACACACTGGAAAGATAAAAACCATGGGACCATTAAACATTGAAAACCAACCAGAAATTTACCTATCTTTTCATTTTCTTAATATAACTTTATTTTATTAGTAATTTATATTCATCAATATGAATAATATTTAGATGATATATCAATCCTCATTAAAAATAAACTCAATAAACTCTGCTTATTAAAGTTATGAAAAATAATCTTTTTCTCCTTTTCCTGAATATATATAGATTACTAAGCTTTAAGCTTACGGATTATATATATATATATATATTTTTTTGTTCGAATTTACGGATTATATATGAAATATATGTGTTAACAGTTATATCACTATTAATTGCTCTCTTTTTTCAGCTAAAAGTTGTAGCATCTCATTAAGCTCCAACTCCAAATACAAACAAGGCTCTACGAAAGTTTCATATGCCAAAGAAACAAATAATTCCTTTCTTAGATATTAATCATATCATATAAAAAAAATTAATCTAGCCCTAAATTGCTCCTAATTGTTGCAGAAAAAAGTGTTTGTCTAGCAAAATTACAGTTGTGCAGCCTATGACAAACATAAAATAGATCATTATAACTTGCTCATTTAACTTTAAATTCTGGAAAAATAGATCATTTTAGCTCTTCATATCCAATAAACCTCAATTTATTGTTGAGAGAATTCTTTACACTTACATAAAGTTATATATTATAAATCTTTCATAAAATCTTAACTGATAAATTCAACTCAATGTTAGCATGTCATCTCTTCCTTAATAATCCTGAGAGCTTCCATCACTCCATCCTGTAAAATTAGCCAACATCATCATTCATAAGCACAAAGAAACATTCAATAAATCCAAAATTACCTCCATAGAAATCATTTTAGCAATCTCTAAAGCACGTTTTTTCACTTTTGAACTCAATGCAAAATCAATTGCTTTTACAAGTACATTTCCAGCTTCCTTAATACACAAATCATCTTCATATTCAGGAAGTAAATGGTTTCTTTTTAGTGGTTCTGGTGAAACCCCAAGCCAAAACATTTTCTCTGCCCAATAGAATTGATCCAGAATAAACGGACAAATAACCTAATCATCAAACAACAATCGTTAACATGAATACACGCATATTTGTTGGAAAAAATACGAGGGTATTTTAGGAAACAAACTTGAGGAGTTCCCGTATGTAGTGCAGCAGCAGTGGACCCACTATCATAACATGACATGGTGGAAAATAATTCAATAAAACTAAAATATTTAATTAATTAATTAATTAATAAAACTCACCTTCCTCCATGATGAATTGCAACACTACATCTCGGAAACAACCAATTATATGGGATCATACTAATCAATCAAAACAAAACATTTTAATTTCATGAAATTTATTCAAGTTACATAAAAACAGGTTTTAATAAATCCTCACCCAGAAAAACAAAAGAGTCGATCATTTAAAAGTGAGATTCCTTCTTTAGTAGATTGTGTTTCTTCTTCTGATTTAGCAAATAAATATATTGCAGAATCTAATGGTTCATAACCGGCTGTAAACAGTACAAATCTATGATTTGAAATGATCATAACACATTCGAGTACCTTAAGAAAAGCCTTCGGGTTCCTTAAAAAACCCATACTGCGAAATTACAAAAATGAGGCACATAAAAAGTTAAAATTGGGTCTAATTAACACAATGTATGTTAAGAACTCACCTTCCAATAGAACTGAGACTTATGAAAATAGGTGGTTTTGGAGAAGAAATACTGAGAAAAGATTGTAATGAAGTATGATCTGAACACAAATGGCTTGAAATTTCTGCACATTTTTTGCATGAAAATTGCCATTCCATAGGAACAAACCAAAACCCACAAACTCGAACATTTGATGGCCAATAATCTAATGCAATATAACAATGTAATAAGTTTTTTTTTTTAAAAAGGAAAAAAAAAAATTACCAGGGCATTCAACAACTTCTTTGCTAAATCCATACCTGTGATGCCATGAAAACAAGAAATTAGATTGTAAATATTTTTTATTTTTTGAAATAGTGTAGATATTTTGTGAAGGGTACCTGATCTTACAATAATAAGGGTGATGAAGGTCTATCATGCCATGTGGGTAGACCCGTTACTGGATCCTGAAAGTAATTACACAATTGAGTAGAAATAAATATAAAATAAAAAGTTGAGGGGTAAAAAAAACTAACAGTAAAAGGGCAGGGACTTAGATTTAAATCAAGACTTCTCCATGATCCCCATTCTTCAGTAAATAAAGGCCACATCCAGTGTATAACATCTTTCCAGCTAACCTATTATTAGCAAGGAATATTAATAAATAACAAAAGTATAATTGAAGGTATAATTGATTACCTTATGTATAGGGGCTTCTATAAGATACTTGTAAAGAAGTGGTAATTCTTTTTTGAAATTCTGTTCAAATGATGAAGGTGCGCTGCATTATATTTTATGAAACAGTTAGGCGAAATTGTAATATTGATAATATTAAGGGTATAATAGGAAACTTGTAATTGTTGTACTACCTGTAAGGAACAACATATGGAGCTGTAACAATACAACGTATGTGATATAGCTCTGCTAGGCTCCATCCTTCCTAAGTTACAAGAGAATTAAAATATATATAGTAATTTACATATCTTTGAATTGAACAATATTTAAATTTATTTACCAGAGCAAAGAAATTTATTGCTACAAAATCAGCGTCTAGGCTTGGATCATCTTCAAAGATTCGTTCAAAAATGGAAACACATTCTTGTCTATGTTCAGCTGTTATTTGCCTTTTATGTTGTGAGAAAGATACCTTGGAGCCTGGTTTGTGAAGTAATATATAGAACATGGATAATTGATGTAAAAATTGGTTTTAATACTAGTACGAGTCTTGCTTTTACACCATTATAAATTGTAGGGTTCATTGATAATGTCATATACATTATAAAGGTAGCAAAAATTACCTGAGATATGATTTTCTTCATAAGGAGAGAGAACTGATGGTGATGTAACTGGTAGATATGTAACTCTTGTTGTTTCTAAATGCACTCTTAAGTCCTAGTAACAAAGTATATAATTAAATTAAACTTATATTCTAAACATAATTTGTAATAACACTGTTAAAAAACTAAACTATCAACTTGAAACAAACTTTTTTTTTCAATTTCGAATATATATTGTAATATATCTTATATTCTTATATTCCGAGCATAAATTGAGTAGAATTAATCAAAAGTACTAGAAAAATCCTTTTTAAAAGGTAAATTCATTGATAATGAGCTTGGAATTGTGAAAAGATACCAAATTAAATAAAAATTGAAATGGGTAGGATGATTATTCAATTTATTAATATATGTGAAAAAAATATGAATAAGATTCCATAATTAAGATACTAACCTCATGTGATAAATGAGTAATGAAGAAGACTTGATATTTTTGTTGATCGCAAGCAAAAGCTGCTGCTAGTGCCTGTATATCAATGCAAAAACTAATCATCTAAAATTGCGTATATATAAAGAGAGAGAGAGGGAAAAGGAGGAAGGGTATTTACGGCAATAGGATAGACATCGCCTTTGGTGCCGAAAGCCATGAAAATGGCCGTTGGTTTGGTTCTCATACTGCTTCTCTCTACTCAACACTCACAGCTCACAAGTCTCCAGACTTAATTGTTTGGAAGTGGTTATATTAGAGTAAAAAAAAAAAAAATTATAAAAAAATTTAAAATTTTAAAAGAAGCATCAGTATAAACAATAAGAGATTTTTTATTCAAGTTTTGTTTCCACGTAGATTTTGTTTTATCTGTTCCATTTATTCTATCCTTTCTGTTTTTATTTTCAGTGTTGTTTTTTTGAAGACAAGTTGTTCTCTAGGTTTTTTTTTTTTTCCTGTTATCAATATTATTACTATTATCAACCCTACCAAGATTATCAATGGTGTTATTAATGTCGATATCCATATCATTTTTTGCCTCAGATAGTCTATTTTGATAATTAAAATATTTATTATAGGCTTGTTGGGACATATATAATACTTGATGAGGGTCAAGTGTTATTCCTTCAAAACAAAATTTATTTCTTGTTTTCCAAATTTACCATAATAAAAAAATGATGAAATTTTCCATATTTCTACCAGCTATATCAATGCACCTGCTAAGGATTTTGATCTCCATGAACCAGGAATCAAATCTTAGGGTACTACTAGAAGTAGTTGATATCGATATATGAGATATAAACCATAAGGCTCTAACCCAGGTACAATTAAAAAATAGGTGTTCTATAGACTCTGAGCCATTCCCACATAGATTACACTGATCAGTTTTTGCATATTTCCTATTATATTTTAGTACCTCACTTGGGAGTATCTTTTTGCAAAGCCTCCATAAGAAGTTTCTAATTTTTTTTGGGGGGGGGGGGGGGGGGCATCTAAGTTCCAAACCTCCTTCCATATTTTATATGGGGTGGCATAGGAGCTACTAGGCTTCCCCATTGCAATCAACTTCTCTTTTTCAGCTTATTTTTCCTTTATATAACCATAAATGCCTTTAGAAGAAACTTCACCATCCTTGGATGGTAACCATATGACATTATCCTCCATTAATTTCATAGGAGTTATTATTTTAAACATTTTCCTTTTGATATCATCACTGAACCATTCATGAATAATCTCAGGATCCCAAATATTGGAACTTGTATAAAACAGATCAGATACTGTATTTCGGTACTTCTTCACCAGGTATCCATTTATGGTTCCATAACTGTATATTTTTTTCATCACCTATTTTCCAAAACAAGACATTTTTAAAGCTGTTTCTACCTTTTATTAGGCTCCTCCAACCCCAGGAGGGGTGATAACCCAAATTTGCATCCCGGAAATTAGTTTTAGAGAAGTATATCACTTCCAGGATTTTCGCTAATAAAGAATCTGGATTTTTAATAATTTTCTAAGAGTTTTTTTTGCTAGCAATGAGATATATTTTAATTCTCATGGATTTGAAGCCCATTGCTCCTTTATCTTTGTTTTCAGTCGTCTCTTTCCAATAAATCCAATGTACTTTCTTTTTATTTTTATTATTCCACTAAAATTGTGATATAATAGAGTTAATATTATCACAAACAGACATAGGTATTAAAAACGAAGCCATAGTATAAGAGGAAATAACATTTATCATAGATTTGATCATAATTTCTTTCCTACCGTTGACAAAAATATAGTATTCCAGTTCTCAATTTTACTTTGTATTATATCAATCATCCAATTCAAGGCTTTGATCTCTGACCTACCCCATTCTGCAGGTAGACCCAAGTATTTTCCAAGGTTTTCTAATTATTTCATATTACGAATCTTCATAAGGTGATATATTTTCTCAGTTGGTGTATTTTTACAGAAGATAGCCCTACTTTTCTTGAGATTTATACTTTGGCATGATCCATGACTATATTCATTAAGGACTTCCATAAATTCCTCAATATCACTTTCCTCGGCTCTTAAAAAGAATAAGTTGTCATCAGCAAAAGATATATGGCTTAAGGTGGGGCATTTTTTGTTAATGTTTAGCCCTCTAATTAAGTTACTTTCCACTTTTTGATTCAGGAGAGCAGTTAAAGCCTGAGTAATAATACAAAAAAGGGAAGAGGGATAGAGGATCCCCCTGCCTTAAGCCTTTAGAGGGATTTTCCAAAGGGATTTGTTCACCATTCAGTAGCACCCTATATGACACTGAAGTGACACATCCTATAATCTATTCCACCCATAAAACACCAAAACCCATTTTAATAAGGGTATCTTTTAAGAAATCTCATTCCACATTCTCATAGGCTTTTTCCACCTTAGCTTTGACTGCTATATAATGAGTATTAGTATTCCTTTTTCTTTTCATAAAGTGACAAACTTCATGCGCAATAAGGATATATTCAGTAATATCTCGACTTGGTATAAAGGTACGTTGGTTCTCGCTTATTATATTAGGCATCACTTCTTGTAATCTTTTAACCAAAAATTTTGCTAAAATTTTGTAAATAACATTAGAACAACTAATTGGTCTAAAGTAAGTTATTTTAGCAGCTTTGTCAATCTTAGGGATTAGGGTGATTAAAGTTTTATTTATTTCATAAAGGCTACTTTTGTTCCAAAGAAAAACAGTGATACATCATCTAAGGATATCAAATTTTATTAATTCCCAATGTTTTTTATAAAAAAAAAAATAGGGTATCCATCTGGCCCCCGGGGACCTATCATTACTCATATCCCACAAGGCTTTTTTCAATTCATCTATATTAACAGGTTTAGTGAGAAGAGAATTCATTATTTCAGTGATACATCTTTCAATTAGGTCTAAGGATGGGGCATAGTCTCTAGGTCCCTTTGAACTAAAGATATTATTAAAATATATCTTTATTTCTTTCTCCATATCCTCTTTACTATTCACCCAAACATTATTATCATTTAGAAGATAAGTGGAGACAAAGAAAGCCTCATATCACAGCACGAGAGTGAAGCCCTCGAAAGAGGGACGAACAACTCCTTGAAAGCTCTCGACTCTGGGTTCCCATAGTATGAATGGCAAGCATGAACAATTTTATTTCTTTTCCTTCTAAATTTAGTGATGGCATGAAAATAAGCGGTATTTCTATCCCCTAAGTTAAGTCATTTAATTCTAGATTTGAGTTTCCAATAAGTTTCCTCACTCAGCCATCTATTTTCTATCCTACTGAAAATACCATTATACTCATCATCCCAGTCTATTGGGGTGGTGGAGTTAATCATTCTCTGCAGGGAATTTTTGTCATTTTTTAGGCTATCTTTTTTCTTTTTAGCAATTTTCCTGGCCCAGTAAGTTAGAGTATTCATAATAAAGTTTCCTCCCAAATTCATTTATACATTTTCCCTTCAGGAAGGTCATTTTAATCCATTTCTTGTTAATGATTCCATACATTCATTGTTATTAAGCTAGGTTTTACAAAATATAAATCTTTTTAGAATAGGAATTTTTTAGCATCTTTAATAATAAGAATCATAGAGTGATCAGGCCCAACCAAGGGGAGAGTTGCCAGCCAAGTATTGGGAAAGAGGTCATCCCAATTAGCATCAATACAACACCTATCAATGGTTTGTTTAATTAATTTAGACTGTTTTCTCTTGTTTGACCAAGTGAATTTACAACCGTTAGCCTGTAAGTCTGTCATACTTAAATTATTTAACCAATTGTTCAGTCTTTTCATATTTTTTTGTTAGGGCCCATTCCTCCTAATTTTTCATTAGCATATCTATACATGTTAAATCTCTAATTATATTCCAGGGTAGGTCACGAGAGAATCTTTTAAAGTTACATATAACATTAATAACTTCATCTTTCAAGTTATCTTTATAGGGAATATACACAAAGGTGGAGCAGTAGAAGTTTAAAAGATCATTAGTTATCCTACAATGTATATAAAAGTCTGTTGTTTCAAGGATTTAAGGGTTTTCAACAATGCCAGACCCCCATTAGCTTTCCTAGGGTCCACAATGCAGCTAATATCATAATTGATTTCAAATGCTATACTTTTCACATAATCGGAATAATTCTTAGTTTCAATCGGAAAAAATACCTCATGTCGATACTATGTAACAACATCTTTAAGAGTTAGAGCTGTCAAAGCATTGCCAAGGCCTTGACAGTTCCAACTTAGTTGTGTCATTGTTGGTTTTGGGGTTGACATGGTTCAACCCCGCAAAACTCATCAACTCCATCTTTCTTTACCTCTTCCGGCTTCATAATTTTATCTTCAGCTCCTCTATTTCCTTGTTCCTCTTACATTTGTAGTTCCATTCTATTAGTACCCATAGTCGGGGTCCATCTCGCACGCCACATTTTTTCATTCTTTAATTTTTCACCCATTTGATAATAAGTATTTAACCTTCTCATTCTGTTTTCCTCCCTAAGATTATCATTTCTAAAGTTACATTTGACCTCCTCCATTCTTTCATCTTCATCATCAGTTCCAGCCTTGGTAAAATTGATTGGATTGGGATTAGGTTTTGATACCACTTCATTTTCAATTGAGGGATTGGGATATCTTCTTCATTACTTTGGGTATGTGTTTAGCTAGTGTAATTGTTTTCATTTTGTAGGACTAGGCTAGTTAGTTGTTTATTAAAACCCACTCTATGCTCTGCTGACATAGCCCGGTCTACCTCTTTTTTGTTTATAGATCCAAACAATAAGAAAGAGGTCCATTTTCCTTGTTCGATCCATTAATCATAGGCCTTATAGGGGTGTTGGGATCTAGCTCACTTATATTATTCGTACTCATAAATTTCCCAAACAAATTATTTTTCTGTTTAGATGCGTCCAAGAAATCCATCTCCACTACATCGTCCTTTTTCTTCACCACTACCTCGTACTCCTCTTTTTTGACGTTTTTGTATTCCAACTTAGATTTGTCCTTTTCCATGGCACCGAATCTAACTCTCATGTCCTTCTTTGAGTCGATATTTTCACTCGGTCTTGTACTCACTGAGTCGGTATGATTACACGGAGTAGCTTTCATCGCCGTGAAGACAAAGTTCATCGGCAATTCCTCTAACGTTTTGAAGTCCCTTTCATTACCATGAAACAGTTTTCCTAATCTTTTCTTGAGGCTTATTTTATTGCTGCAATCCTCCTCAATGTGATCTAGTTGACCACAAACAAAGCAAAATTTCCCTAACCTTTCGAATTTCAGCAATCCAGTGAGAATTCTATGTTCAGCGATATTGAAAGAGTAAGTGGAGCTTATAATTAATGTCCCATTCGATTCTCGCTCTACAGTAGCTTATCTCTTTGAAAGATTTATTTGGTGGCAATTGGACCTCTATTACCTTGTCATACTTTCCAGCAATGAACTCCACATTCCCCTCTGAAATATAATTGCCCAGTAATCCATGAATTTGAACCCAGAAAATTGTTGTGTTGATTCTATCAATAACTAAACTTTCATTTTTCTTTCATTCCTTAATAAGAATGTGTTTTCCAGCTAGGTTCCAAGGTCTCTTATTCAAGATGGTTTGATAATCTTCATCAGAGTTGCAATTGATCAGGTAGGAATTGAAAAAGTGATATACAAAAATAAGAGAAACCTTTTATAAAAATATAAAATGGAAACCAGGAAATGGAAAAAATATCAAAGTCCATGAACACAACTGGATCTGTAGTAATACCCATTATATAAAACCAAATGATTATGAGATCATATGGGTAGAACAACTCTTTAAAGAAAATAAAACATAGAATATAGACATTTTAAACACTCTATATCCTAGAAACATTATAGAAAAAATAGAAAAAAATGTTTATACCAACCTTCAATTGTGAAGATCAAATGTGCATTGACTACTGTAAAAATGGAATATATACAGTTAAAGAAGCATATCATAAATTAAAACAAGAATATATAAATAGTCAACTTAAAAAAGACCACAATAAACCAACCATATCAATAAATAATGAAAATCAAGTCTGGAAATTGATATGAAAAATGGAAACTCCGCCAAAAATTAGGAATTTTATGTGGAGAGCAATAAGAAACCTTTTACCAACAGAAGAAAACCTAGTAATACGTAAATGTAGTACTTGTAATATCTCTAAAATATGTAACAATAGTTTAGAAACATTGGAACATATGCTTTTAAGATACCCTTGGGCTAAATGAGTATGATTTGCTAATTCACTAAACATCAAAACTGGAAATTATTCAACCTCTAGATTAGATCAATGGAATTTAAATAATATACAAGAAACGGTTAATATATTTTAAAAAAATGATAGAATTCTAGAATTAATATGCACAATATTATGGCAAATTTGAAAAGATAGAAATAACTTCATGTATAATAACAAAAAATGTGAACCTATGATAACAATTGATAAAGCAATTACCGTTTGGAAAGAATATTATAAAATCTCAAACCCTAATGACATCAATTTTATGGAAAAAAAGTCTAGGGGAAAATAAATTAAATCTACAAACAATAAATAATAATACAGAATTCTTAAATAATAATAAAAAACAATCCAAAATTAAACATAAATGGAAAAAACCTCTCCCGAACAAATTTAAAATTAATTGTGATGTTGCCTTCTCTGATAAAGGAGCGGCTATTGCATATTTAATAAGAAATACTGACGGTGAATTTGTATCAGGAAAAAAGTTACAAAATCGAGGTAGAAGCCACGGGGATTTTACGAGTTACTGAAATGGCTTCAGAGTTCCCTTTTGGAAGTGTAATCATCGGAAATGATACAGAGAAGATAATGAAGCCCCTTTCTACTAATCTTGTTTTCCTTAGTCATTTGATTAAAAATACTATTTGTAATATTTATCTTTTTGTTGAACGATCAAACCCTAGTTCTACCTATATCTGTAGAGGTAAAAACGGAGCAGCAAACTTGGTTGACAAACAAAAGCTCCTGAGCAATTTGTTTGGTAATTGGGATACTTGTATTCCTTCCCAGTTGGCTAACATCCTTCGTAGTGATAGCGAGCCGATGGGGGCCGGCTAATTTCGTGTAATTTTTGAACTTATAATCTATCTATATATTATGCTCTGAATAAAAAAAAAAAGATATACAAAATCAATGTCCATATTATATGGTAATCCATTAATTTTTTGACATGTTATAAAGTTTCATAAATCTAAAATTGAAAGATTAGTTAAAAAGCTTTCACTAAATTTTTGATGAGGTATTCAGAATGATCTTGAATATGGACCACTTACTCATATCCTAAATAATATGTTTCTAAGATTATGGAATTATCACAATGTATTGGTCTATCATTTGCTTCGCGATATATAAACTTGAGTTCAAAAGACCCATAATTATTTATAGTTTACGTACAAGACACAAGTATCGATGCATGTAATTCCTTTACATTTCACTAAATTTTTTAATATTATCTAGAAAACACATTAACGTTAGTTAAAAACTGAAAATTAGAATCCACTTACTCATATATTTTGACCAATTAAAAAATGTTTTTGACTTAACATTTTTTGGGACTGATAGAGTGTGAAATGCACGATCAATATACACACGAAAGATGGAACTCTGGTTCTTCTTTGTGTGGTTGTCAGGGTTGAACTATCTTCTATCGAGCTCGGCAACCTAAATCCAGACAAAAATCAGGACCACATAGAGATGTGTCTTCCGATGGAACTCTGTTGGGCAGGTTAGTATTGGGTCCGAAGAGTGAAGATCGAGGAAAATATTGATGGATTGGTCTAACTGTAACATGAACAGTGTAATAGAATAAGTGATACATCATTGATCTAATGTCATAGGTATTTATTTATTGATAAGAGAATCCCAGTATACCTGGTTGGCCTTCTGTCGTATTCCCTAGAGGGTGCTCGGGAACCTAGGTCTTCGAGATCCAGTGAAGTCATATAAAACTCCTCAGGATTGAATCTCCAATATCATTAGGCTCGACTCTTAAATAAGGCATGCCCCCGGCGTCATCCTCGAAGGTGGTTCATAACTATCGCACTTGGTGGAGTATGACTGAGCCTATCAGTACCCCTTGAACTTGGATGAATGGTCTCGTCGGCTACCAGAAGGCCCGACTACATTTCACCCATCCCAAGCTATACAACTAAGGGTAATGGCTATGAAACGTATGTTGGTCGTCGTGAAACACGCGTTAGCATGAGATTGGTGAATGGGTCATGATTGCGACAAATTTTTCGAAGATCCAAGTGGGTCCTCAAAGGGAAATCGAGATGTTGGGACATTATTGCCTCATGAATATTTACCGTCACTTAATTTCCTACATATACGCGGTTAATTTTGTCACAGCTTCTTGCCAATCTTTTCATACGTCCACTTATTTGTTTATTCTCAAAAAATGGAAAAAGTCTTTTGACATCAAGCATCGTTTGGATATGGATTCCTCAGAGGATCCTAGAGGTGAAGCTCTTCCTCTTCAGTCATTTTCATGACTGGTCCGAACTCCTAGCCCTCGGTCAACAGCCCACAGAGACTTGTCTACTTAGAGGCCAACTATTGAAATTAGCTTCTTCTTAGGAAAAAAAGGCAGCGATTCTCTCAATATACTCCTTCTGGTTTGGGGATCTTAATTCTCCCTGAGGATCCATCGTCCCTTGTTTCTTATAGTTCTTTGCGTGTCATTCAATAAAGCGGGCCTTTAACTATTGGTGGGCTTCCTATTATTGACTTTGGTGATATGCAACCACGTGACCTCAAGATGGTTTGTATCTTGTCTAGGTACATCGTCGTTTATGTAAGTTTTTCATGTGAATTATTCTTTCACCTCTATCTTCTCCTTTTCCTACTTGCTTCCTTAAGATGAACGTTACGCATCCAGAATTATCACATTAGCTTGAACACCCATCCTACCGATGTTAGTCGTCTTTGCAAGGAGAAGATCTAGGCTAGCGAGGATGCTAATAATTTGAAGATGAAGGTTTTAAAGTTGAGCGTTGAGTTGAACCACTTATCCTCAAATTATAAGTATGTTAGCAAACATCACTGAAAGGCATTGCATAGTGAAGCTAGTGCTAGAGATGATGTTGATGAGTCTCGATAGGAAGTCGCTCATATCAAGAAATATCAAGGAGTTGGCTCAACATCTGAATTCAAACAGGGCTTATTCTAGTAAGGAGAAAGGTTCTCAGGTGGCAGCAACCTACAAGTCTTTTGGTGAGTATATTGGGGAATTGGACAGACATTGCATGTCGATGTATGGCAGCAGTTTACGAGATGGGTACTTGTGTTTTATTGAATATGTCTCCATCCCCACTTGGCTTCAAGAGTCAATGGAGAGGCCTTGTCTAGAGATGGAAACAGTTATGATTAAAATACAAAAATCGATGGTAACTAGATTGATTATGAACCAGTTATAAAACCATATTTAAAACCATTAGGTTGTGGTTTTGAAAAGGTTAACTGGTGGTCAAAACCCTGCGATTGTGGTTTTAGATAAAAATAAAACCAAAAAACAGAAAATCGTGTACTATAGTATATATATATATTCATATTCTATAGTAATCTAAGTAAAAAAAAATTCAAATCCTAGAACTAAAATCCAAATAATAATAATAACCAACTCAATAAAAAATATACAATATAATCAAAGACCAACACAATTTTGTATATGCTTTGGAGATTTTTCTTATATGTATGGTCTTATTTTAAGAATTTTAATATATTTATATAGTTATCGTTTGATTATGGTTAAAAAACGCAAAACTGTTTCAAAAACCAAAACCTAATGGTACGGTCATGTTTTTGAAATGTGTAACCGGTGGTTAAAACCGCTAGATTGTGATTTTTAATAAAAGTAAGGGTTATGGTGATGGTTTTTGATATTTTTGTAGTTAACCAAATTGTTTTTATCGCTATTCTTACCTATACTCGAGGCACCAACACTAAATGGGGGCCCGGATAGTCTCTCATGGCCTCATCCATATATTTGTTCCTTGACCCATTCACCTCCACACTCTTACATGAAGACATTCCTATGTTGCTTGACCACGTCCCCGACTGTTGGTTGACCATGTCCACGTTTGTCGCTTTATCACAACTTTGTTTGCTACTATGTATATTTTAGTGATGCAATAGGCTTTTATCTTCCTAGATGCAAATGACTTGTAATTTATTATTGTATATAATCGGTTATTTTCTTCAATTTTGCATTGAATTTTGTTTTGTCTTTTTGCCTTTTTCCATTAGTATTCTTCTTTTAGAAATCATGAAAATAATTGTTGTACCCTCTAGATCTCTTTTACTTAGTGTAGTAAAGAAATAATAATTTATATATTTTGAAGGTTCCACTACTCCAGAACCTGAACCGCCTTCGGCCATCTCGCCCAATGGAGGCCACCACTAGCATACATATCCCTGTCATCGAACCCCTCACCTAACGAACCCCAACACCATCTTGTCTTCAAAGTTGACAAAAATCTTATGACACCCATCGTAATCGTCTTAATAAAATGATACCCCACACCGCCGTCCACACATATCCACCGAAATCCACTCAGAAAGAATAGACACATGATAGTGGTTGATATCGTGGTTGAAATACACATCAATCGTGAAAATAAGGAGAAGGACGGATCATTAGAAAACATGGAGAAATTATCAGAACCCTTAAGAAATAGGGGGAGATGAAACGCTTCTCTCTTTCAGGGAGAAGGAAAGAATTCAATTGGTGAAATCTTTGAATCGTGGGTTCAAAGTAAGTGATCAGAACGCAAACAAAGGTTCGCCTCAATCAAACTCAGTTGTTTCTTGACATTGACCAAATTGAAGGTAAGCTAACAAAGTTTTATTATTGTCATCTTTGAGTTTAATAATACTTAAACCATATTATCTACCACTAAAATAATCCTGCCTGAAGAAGTTAATAATTGTTACAAATTTAGATTAATATCTAAGATGATAAAGTTGTTTTTAATATTTTTGGAGTTTAAAATAAATATTTAATGTGTTTTTTATATTATTATTTTAAAATAAACTTAATAACAAAAAGGTAATTAAGGAAGAAAACAAATATGATCAGAAAACAATGTAATATTTTACCAAACAAAACAACACTATTAGTACTATTTATTCATTGCACGAAATTTTATATACATATACCTATATACATACATGAAATGATCGAAAATCCCTAAAACCATATGGAACAATTTCATCTTCACCTTACCCAGGAGGTCGGCCGTGTGATGAAGAAGAGGAAGTGGTATTCGTAGGCTTTTCCGCCCCTCCTTTTTTACCTATAATAATATCATTATAAGTTATTATAAATTTTAGATAAAAAACTCAAAAGGTATTTTTTTTTAAGAAGAAAAAAGTAAAGGTATTTTTCAATACTTAAAAAATTTAATAAATATCCTACTTAAAACTAATTTGTTAATTTAATAAATTAAATATATATATATTTCATATTTAAAAAATATTTATTAATTTTTCTAGATAAACTTTGTTATTGCTTTACAATGGATATGGTTTGATCTAAAATGCTATATACTTTTAATCTAGTGGTTAAAATATTATGAATAGTAATAATATTCTAAAAAACAAATTTTAAAATTAAAATACTTTTGAATTCAAAATAATTAAGAATACTATTAGAATAATTGATTTTAATTTTGAACAAAAAAAGTATTATAATTTCCTTGTACTATATTTTTTTTTCTTCTATATACCTTTCTTACCGCTGCTTGACGGTGAATCTTCTTTAATAGTTGAAAAAACAGAGACCATTTTAAGAGGACGTTCACTCGTTCCTCTGAAAAGACCAGAGACTAAAGTATCATCTGTTGTTTTCACCGTGGTGCAACAAAGCCATGTTTTATTACTTTTGCCCTTGTTCTTGGAATCTTTGTTTTTTGCTATGTCCACGTTCCTAGATCCATTACCATCTGAAGACATGTTGTTTTTGTGTTCGTCCTTGGTTTATAATAAGAGCAAATAGAATAATGTTATTTTATTTTTCACCAATTCACACGTATACACGGATATGATAAAAGATCAATCTGAAAGAAAACACATACCTTTTTGTATAATCTTTCTTCTGTTTCCTATGTTACTATAGACACATATTGTTGTTACATATTTATATAGAGGGGTAGTTGATTGATTTACAAAAGAGAATAATTCTTATTCATTTTTCCTCATGCTATATTATACAAATTAATTCATAGTTCGTCATTACAAGAATATCACAAATAAATACTATTCAGGGTCTTATTTACAAACAAAATTATCTTATGATGTAGCATTAAATGTATTGGGTATCTCTACGGCCAATAACGTGTAAAAAGAATTAATACAATGATTTTTGGATATACTAAATGTATTTTATGATAATTATTTACGCTAAAATCATATCAAGAGGGTTGACATGTAAAACAATTTAAGTGCATGACTCGCCCAATTATTAAAGTCAAGGGCAAATTTTTTTTTCCAGCCTTCTCTATTGGTATTTTAAAAATATAGTAAATAACATTTTTTTTATTAAAATTAGTGTTATTTACTAAATTTTAAAGTGTAAAAGTCGATAGTTTTTTTAGTTTGTCAGTGTCGTTTTCCTCTATTTTGTATTACTTCAAAAACTCATGTTTGTAACTATAAGAGAACTAGAAATATGTTTCTAGTCTCTACCTCATCCTTTAATCAATTGGACAACCCCCATTTTATATACAACTCTTCGTTCATCCTATTGTTTACAAACGACTCACCTTGAACATCATAATCTTAACTTGTTCTAAAATATCTATTGCATTCTGCTTCTCACATCTCCTTTAATTCTCAAATATATGTTTATTTCTTTCATACCAGATGGTGTGTATACAGCTGCAAAAAAAAGATGAGTATGAATGCATATAATTCCTTTGGCTCCATATTGTTTTGCTTCATTCTAATATACCTCCCCATTCCATCAATCATATCAGAAAAGATCGAACACTTGTTAAGTATATATCTTCATCATCTTGAGAACAAGTTGCATCAAAAGAACAAATGATTTGTGTCTTCTAGTACTAAATTTCTAGAAAAAATACAATGAGTATCTGAAATATCTTCATGCAGCCAATCTAAATTTAGTAACTAATCTATTTAAGCAAACCAGACACGCAACAAATTGATATTTGGGCACTCCAAGCTCTTTCCATACCATATAATACCAAGAAACTTCATCTCATTTGATTCTTAAGCTCTCCAATGTATTTGCACTATTGAATTTCTAAGAATTTGATGTAGTCCATATACCTGGTCTTCTTTTTTTGAGTTTGGACTAATACTTTTATTCCAACTCTTCACAAATTTCATATTAGCTGGCCACTTCCATGTTTTTTCAATGATAAACTCGAACAGGTTCTTATTTAGATAGTAAAAAATTGCATAGTGGTTTGAGTTACTAACTGTTGGGAAATTTGAAAGGAAACCAAAAGGTTTTTTGTTGACCTTCCCACATCGGTGGCCAAGGAAGACTAAAAGCCATTTTTAGACTTGGTGGTATTAACAAAGCCCAAAGAGCCAATATCCATGCATATGGCAAGGCATTTATTAAGCCCACACGCACGCACCACCACCACCCCCGCTCGGCCCGGCACCGGCGTGGCTCGTGGAGAGTTTGGGGAGTCAAAAAATGAAAGGGATTTTTCTACCAGCTCTTACTTGATCAAACACGTGGGAATATCTCAAAGGTCAAAGGTTAAGAGCTGTTACAAGAAATAAAAAACGTGCAATCGTATTTCGCTTTGTATTTCGTGTAAGTTTTGATTTTCGCTTGTAATAGCTAGTTGACACTTTAAATCGATTTTTCTATTTCTGTTTTGAATTGCCTTTCATTTCTTTTCGTTTCGAACGGTGAATATTTCACCTATAATTTTAAAAGATATCCCGGTTTTTGTTTTTCACCGTTCTCCTTTTTTCTGAAATGGCTTTTCAAAACACGGCAGTTGCTTCATCATTGAATGCAAAGGCTTTTCCCAACGTGAATCAGGTGGAATCTCTTTATGGTTCCAACTACAAACGTTGGGCACAAAAGATCCTTATCTGTCTTGAACAGTATGAACTGGACTTCGTTCTATACGAGGATCCTCCACTTTTAGTGGACAATGGAGTTCCCACTGAAGAAGAACAGACTAGGCATCTTGCTCTGGAAGCCAAGTTTAAACGAGCTAATACAATAGCTCGAGGGTGGATGTTGAACAATGTCTCAAACCTCATTTTTTATCTTCTTGCCAAAGAAAAATCGACAAAGATCATATGGGAGACACTTGAGAAAAAATATGGGGCTGAGGATTCGGGTAAGAAGAAATATGTCACTGGGGCTTGGTACAACTTTCGTCTCACCGATCAAAAACCCATGACCGAACAACTCCACGTCTATGAGAACCTTTGCGCAGATGTGATTGCTGAAGGTATGAAAATGTGTGAAGTTCTCCAAGCCAATATCTTGTTAGAAAATTTTCCACCATCCTGGAGCGAATACCGTAATCAACTGAAGCACAAGAAGAAGGAAATGACACTAAAGGAGCTGATTAGCCACATTCAAGTCGAAGAGCCAAATCGACTCAAAGACAGGTCTATCTCTTTTCCTACTCAATCCTCCAAAGCTAATCTTGTTGAAAGTTCTGGTGAAGGTAACAAAGGCAGGTTCAAAGGAAAGGGTAAACAACAAGGCCACAACAAATCCAAATCTGGGGGAAACAAAAACCGCGGCAACTCCAAAGGTGGTGGGTTCAAAACCTCTGGTAAGATTCAGAAACCCAAAGGAGCTTGCTACTGTTGTGGGAAGGAAGGACATAGGGCTTTCGAATGCAAACTTAGAGCCGATCAAGGTCCTAAACCTGCCGCAAATCTGGTCGAGACTGAAGAGGTTATCGCTGCAATAATGGTCGAGGTAAACCTAATTGAGAACAAAACCGAGTGGATCCTTGATACTGGAGCTTCTTGTCATTTCTGCTCAACGAGATCCATGTTCAAGAAATTCGAAGAAGCAACAAATGGTGAATTTGTCTACATGGGTGACTCCTCAACCGCCATGGTCTTCGGTAAAGGACAGGTTTCTCTCAAACTCACTTCTGGTAAAATCTTAGAGTTGAATAATGTTCTCTTCATCCCCTGTCTCCGTAGGAACCTAGTTTCCGGAGCTCTTCTTAATAAAGTAGGCCTCAAACTTGTATTTGAAGGGGGGAAATAGTTATTACCAAAAACGATGAGTTTGTGGGGAAAGGGTACATGAATGATGGTTTATTTGTTTTAAATACTGTACCAATGAATGAGAATGCCTCTGATTTTGCTTATGTCGTTGAATCTCTTGACACTTGGCATGCTATACTAGGTCACCTTAATATCTCTTCTATTAAAAGGATTAAAGAACTTGGACTTATACCCCTCAATAAAATAGATGACTTTTCCAAATGTCAAATATGTGTAGAGTCCAAACTTGCGAAGAAACCCTTTAAGCCTGTGACCACGAGAAAGACTAAACTACTAGAATTAGTGCATTCTGACTTAGCTGATTTTAAAAACTCCGCTAGTAGAGGAGGCAAACTTTACTATATAACCTTTGTAGATGACTACTCTAGGTTCACTAAAGTGTATCTTCTTAAAACTAAAGACGAGGCGGAAAACGCGTTTTTAAAATACAAAGCTGAAGTAGAAAATCAACTAGAGTGTAAAATCAAAAGACTAAGGTCAGATAGAGGAGGCGAATATAGTTCTAATTCACTTAAAGAGTTTTGTGAAACAAATGGGATAATCCACGAACTTAGTGCCCCCTATACACCCCAACAAAATGGCATAGTTGAGAGAAAAAATAGATCCCTTAAAGAGACTATGAATGCTATGTTAATAAGTTCAGGTTTACCAACCAACATGTGGGGGGAAGCTGTTCTATCAGCATGTTATGTCCTTAATAGGGTACCCCATAAATCCCTAGATAAGACCCCCTATGAGATGTGGAAAGGGTTTCCACCTAACCTGAAATTTTTAAAAGTGTGGGGGTGTCTGGCTAAAGTCAAACTACCCGGTTTTAAAACAGTCACTGTTGGACCCAAAACAATAGACTCTGTATTCATAGGATATGCTCAGAATAGTGCAGCCTATAGATTCCTATCATTAGATGATAACTCCGTTTTTGAATCTAGAGATGCTGAATTCTTTGAAAACATCTTCCCTTTGAAAACTGTGCATACTGTTGATGCTTCTTTGTCTTCTAGTAACTTATCTGATGAGGTTAATGTTCCTTTATGTGATAGTGCCCCTGGCCCCTCTACCTCCTATGTGCCTAGTAGTATTCCTGAGGAAGAACTTAGGAGGAGTAAGAGGCGTAGGACCGAGTCCAGTTTCAGACCTGATTTTATCACAGCCTTCTTAACAAAAGGTTCTCACATTGACCTGATAAGTGAACAGGTTGTCACCTGTCTCCTCATGGAGGAAGACCCAAAAACTTATGCTGATGCTTTGAGATCGGTAGATGCTAGTTTTTGGAAAGAAGCTGTTAATAGCGAACTTGAGTCTATTAGAAGTAATCATACGTGGGAATTAACTGACTTACCCAAAGGTAGCAAACCCATAAACAACAAATGGATTTTTAAGAAAAAGTTGAGACCAGATGGATCAATAGAAAAATTCAAAGCTAGTCTTGTTATTAAGGGTTTCACCCAAAAGAAAGGCTTTGATTACTTCAACACTTATTCCCCTGTGACCAAAATCGCCACCATTAGGACCCTCATCACTCTTGCGGTCATTCACAAACTTGTCATACATCAGATGGATGTTAAGACTGCGTTTCTGAATGGGGACCTAGATGAAGAGATCTATGTGGCCCAGCCTGAAGGGTGTGTGGTTCCTGGTCAATGGGATAAAGTGTGCAAGTTAAAGAAGTCTTTGTATGGCTTAAAACAGGCACCCAAAAAATGGTATGAAAAACTCGATAGTACCCTTATCTCCAATGGGTTTGTGGTCAACACTTCTGACTTATGTGTTTACTCCAAAGTAAGAGGATCAGAGTGTACCATCGTCTGCCTGTATGTAGATGACATGCTCATCTTCGGCACTTCTCTTCATACTATAAATGAGACCAAATGCTTCTTGTCTTCTAAGTTTGACATGAAAGACATGGGAGAAGCAGATGTAATTCTTGGGGTAAAAATCATTAGGAGCAGTAATGGTATTTCCCTGAGTCAGTCTCATTACGTAGAAAGGATGTTGAAGAAATTCGACTCCTTTGAGTGACACCTGTAAATACTCCCTATGATTCTAGTATTCATTTGTCTAAAAATTCTGGAGATGCTGTATCCCAAAATGAATATGCCAAAATCATTGGTAGTGTGATGTTCTTAATGAACTACACTCGACCCGATATTGCCTACGCCGTTAGTAGACTTAGTCGCTATACTCATAACCCGATTAATGACCACTGGGTTGCACTTCGTCGTCTTCTAAAGTACCTGCGACGTACTATGGATCTAGGTCTGCATTTCAGCTCATTCCCTGCAGTTCTTGAGGGATTCTGTGATGCAAACTGGATCTCTGACAATGACGAAGTTAACTCCACCAGTGGTTATGTTTTCTCCTTAGGAGGAGGTGCTATATCGTGGAAGTCCTCCAAACAGACTTGTATAGCACGCTCCACCATGGAGTCTGAGTTTATAGAACTAGAAATGGCTGGACAAGAAGTTGAGTGGTTGAGAAGTCTCTTATCAGATGTGCCCCTTTGGGAAGGTAAGGCCACACCTGTGTGTATTCATTGTGATTCACAAGCAGCCATTGCAGTCGCTCATCAAAGTGCCTACAACGGAAAGAAGAGACATATACGCATCAGACATGGCTCAGTAAAACAGTTACTGAAGAATGGCGTGATAGCCTTGGAGTATGTACGATCAGAGGAAAATCTCGCTGATCCTTTTACCAAAGGCCTACCCAGGAGAGTAGTCCTGGAAACGTCGAGGGGGATGGGGTTGAGACCCATTAATGGGGAACATGTGAATCTTGAGTCAAGATGATCTCCATCCATCCCTATGGCATAAAACTAAAGTAATATGGATTCATAGCCACTTGTGGTGGTCCTTTTGAGAAGGACTTGATGAATCAGAATTCATAGCCTATATGGTGGTCCTTTCGAGAAGGACTTGATGAATTCAAGGGTAGCAAAACCCAAAACCTTTATCAACAAAATGTTAAGGAGACGTCCTTGAACAAATGTAAATAAAGGTATCCACAAAGTTCATAGCCCGCAAGGATGGTTCTTAGAGAAGGACTTGATGAACCTAACGAAAAGGTGAGGTTCGAGGAAACCATAACCTTCAGTAGGGTAGAGTATGTGTTGTGAGGGCCTCGATCGAAAACCGTTAAAGTTCAAGAGTATGTTCACTTAAACGGAATTCGGTGGTTGCCTCACTTCACTACGTGACAATTCAAATCGAAAGATATTGGTACTTAAGTACAATTCACCCAAACGCTGAAAGTCATGGAATCCTGATCACCTTCTCTTCAAACCTTTTGTTGACCTTCAAATATGTGGGGGATTGTTGGGAAATTTGAAAGGAAACCAAAAGGCTTTTTGTTGACCTTCCCACATCGGTGGCCAAGGAAGGCTAAAAGCCATTTTTAGACTTGGTGGTATTAACAAAGCCCAAAGAGCCAATACCCATGCACATGGCAAGGCATTGATTAAGCCCACACGCGCGCACCACCACCACCACCACCCACCCGCCCGGCCCGGCACCGGCGACGGCGACGGCGTGGGTCGTGGCTCGTGGGGAGTGGGGAGTTTGGGGAGTCAAAAAATGAAAAATGAAAGGGATTTTTCTACCAGCTCTTATAGTGGGCATTGACAACTCAAAGTTAAACGTAAAGACAATCTCCACCAATCACGCACACGTTAGAAGAGATGGAATATTCTAGCAGCAATTACTTGGTCAAACACGTGGGAATATCTCAAAGGTCAAAGGTCAAGAGCTGTTACAAGAAATAAAAAACGTGGAGGTTACAAGTCAAATAAAACTGTCAATCCAATCAAATCAATCCGGGAGGGAATCGTGGAATTAATTGGACGTTTCAGAATGGCTTGGCTTGGGTCTTCATTTCTCCCTATATAAAGACCCATTCTCCACCAGTAGTCAACACGAAAATCACAACAAAGCTAAAGCAAAAACACTCTCTCTACCTACTTCACTTCTCAGAGATAAACCGTAGTAGTAGTCGTCTAGTCTTTTCCGTTTGAAGATACCGGTACGCCGGAATATCTTTTAAACGCTAGGCTTATTTCCGTGTAATCGTTTTTCGCTTTGTATTCCGTGTAAGTTTTGATTTTTGCTTGTAATAGCTAGTTGACACTTTAAATCGATTTTTCTATTTTTGTTTTGAATTGCCTTTCATTTCTTTTCGTTTCGAACGGTGAATATTTCACCTACACTAACTTTATCCATTCTTGATTTATCTCCCAACCAACTATCGCACTAAAGTGAGGGTTTGATGCCACTTCCAACTAAATGTACAATCATACCTTTTGTAATTTTTTTCGGTCAAGATTGGTCGATATTATACCTCCATTCAATCTCAAAAAGGTTGTCATGTAGGAAGTAATCCCATTCAACATGGGACTTCGACCTAAAATCTACTAAGGTTAAACATGGTCGATATTATACCACGATTCGATCTCAATAAGTTTATCGAGATAGAAGTAAAGCTATCCAACATGGGACTTAGACCTAAAACCTATTAAGGTAAAAAAATGGTCGATGTTATACCTCGATTCAAACTTAGACAGGTTACCGAGACAAAATTAAACTCATTCAACATAGGACTTCGACCTAAAACCTATTAAAGTAAAAAGTGGTCGATATTATACCTCGATTCAGTTGTCGAGACAGAATAAACCCATTCAACATGGGATTTCGACCTAAAACTTATTACGGTTAAAAATGGTCGATAATATACCTCGATTGAATCTTAAAAGGGTTCTTGAATCAGAAGTTACATGAGGCTTTGACCTAAAACCTATTAAGGTAAAAAAATGGTCGATATTATACCTCAATCCAATCTTAGGAAGGTTCTTGATTCGGAAATAAAACCATTCAACATGATACTTCAGCCTATAACCTGTTAAGATTAGAAATAGTTGATATTATGCCTCGATTAAATCCCAGGTTGGTTATCGGAACAAAAGTAAACCAATTTAACATGGGTTTTCAACCTAAAACCTATTGAGGTTAAAATGATCGATATTATACCTCGATTCAGTATCATGAAGGCCATCGAGTCTGAAGTAAACCCATTCAACATGGAACTTTAACCTAAAGCCTACTAAGGTTAACACGGTCGATATTAAACCTCGATTCAATCTCAAAACAATTTGAACTAAAATATATTATGATTAACACGGTCAATATTATAGGTTGATATAACCTCGTAGTAGTACCAAAAATTTTGAACTCTACTCTCACATATAAAAATACCAGATATGGAAATAAACTTCGAGACATGAAACTCCAACCTAAAAGTTTTAAATCTCTTAAGGATAAACCAGAAAAAAGGTCTTCAAAATACCTCAAGAAAAATCAATTATGTCATTAAAACTGAAAAAACGTAGTATTTGGAAAAAAAAAAAAAGACGTAGTAAAAAGGTCAAAATAGCACAAGGCGTGGGGGCAAAAAATTTGCCAACAAACCTACTTAGGTGACGGTTGTTTTTTCAAGTAATAAGTGCTGAATACTGAATGAATAACTGAATAGGACTCTTTTAAGAGGTCGTGTCTGAATGATTCAAACAAAATCTTAATGAAACAGAACCATTAAAAACCATTCAGATCTGAATTGGACAGTAAAAACAAACTGTCTTATTCAAATCTGAATTGAACAATAAACAAACTGTTTTATTGATCCAGTGTCTTAATGAACCGATCTCATACAAACAAACACCCTCTTAGTGGCGCCAATATTCATGTGATAATATATTATTTTTATTATCACCTAAGTATTATATTTCAATCAATTAATTAAGTATATACTATATAAATTTATACGACTCAAAGCAGAATTAAATGGGAACTAGTAATGCAATGGAAAAGCGACAGCTAGAGAAAACCCTAAAAGAAGGGGAGAGAATCCTCGGCCCGACCCGTAGGCCCGACGGCACTCTTCGTAAACCCGTTCGTATTCGAGCTGGTTATGTTCCTCAAGACGAAGTCGCCGTTTACCAATCCAAAGGCTCAATCGTAAGTACGTGTCTGAGATGAATGAGCTCACTATTTCTGCAAATTCGTCCACTATTAAGAGTAGGACACTTGAGGACCAAATTCAAGACATTGACAAAAAAATCCGTGCCATAAAAAAGAAGGTGAACTATTAATCCTAATAGCTTTTTTTTGGAATTTAGGAAGACTTCATAAGGGTATTATAGGTATATATTTACATATGAATACAGATTAGGCTAACAGAGAAGGATATGAATGCAGAACAGTTGGAGAAGTTGGGGAAATTAGATGGGTGGCGTGAAGATGTTGCCGGAGGCGGCAGTGGAGACACTTCCTTTGTTTCCATACCTCGTGGTGGACCCATTTTCATTCCCGACATGGTTGGTCCCTTCACAAAAGTTCCTGATTTCGAGAATTCAATCTTCCATGAGCTTCAGGTTCGCCTCAATTCTTTTTCTTTTTGATAGATTTTTATATTATTTGATTTTTATTTTCTATTGATTTCCTTTAGGCTTTCAAGGCTGAGCTAGATTTTGACTCACTTGATTTGGACGATGAAGATATCTCGTAAGCATTTCTTTTTCTTGTAAAAACTCTCAACTTTTCTAAATTGGACTGTTTTTATAACATTACAGTGTTGATGAGCTTAAAATCTTTAGCGAAGAAGAATTAGTAAGCATGGCTTTTAAAGAAGCATTCAAGGTAAATTTATCCTTAAGTTATTACAAATCTCTCATTACTTAATTTCATTTTCTTTTCTTATAACAGGATAATAAAACTAACTCCAAAGAAGATTCTACAAAAAACCCAGAAAACCCATCAAATTCAAGGTTAGTTAAACAAATATTAATTTCATTATTCTCAATATTTACCTTCCTACCCTCATAACCTTTCAGGATACAAGATCAAACTTGTACAGACATAGGAAGAGAAATGTTACCTTCTGAGTCCTCTAATAATTTGACACTCAAAGCCTGTAAAAATAAAAAGAAAAATACCAATAAATCAACGAAAGAAAGAAAAAGACAAGTTCAACAGAAAAACGATATTCCCGAGGTATGTAAATGTATATAAATCACAATTAAACATCTTTAAGTCAACTTTATTTATTTTTTTGACTTTTTCAGGAAAATTATATGGAAAAAGTAGAGGAACTTGCAATAATCAAACAAAAACAAGAACAAGATAAAGCATTAGCAAAGTTACATTCATTCAAGTAAGTATTACTATTTACCATTTACCACTTTATTAAGTTTATATAATCATTTTTTTTTTGTTTTTTTATTAAATCAGTGGTAGTTGCAAAAACAAGGAATGTGTTAACATATCCTATAAAAAGAGTGGAAAAATGACATGTTTAAAGGGTACAAGTTCAGCTAAGGTAAATTCTAAACTTATATTTACTTAATTTAATGAATATGTAACACCTTTTAAAAAATTGCAGGCAAGGCCCTCGATTGGAAATGGTAATGTAGAAGTTAAATTTCCAGAAATTATTCTCTGTGTTGAAGTTTATCATAGTAGAAAAACATGGGTTAAGGTAATCTCAAATTTAACCATTTCTACTTTTTTTTTTATTTTTTTTACTATCGCTTAAAATAATTTAATCTTTATTAGGTTCAAGAGTTTTTAGTACTCGGACAACAATTTATAACCGAAGTAAAAGACAAAATTTATTGCATGACTGATGAAATAATGAAGAAAGCTGGAGAAAATAATCCTTCTGGTTACTTTCTCATTGAGGTAAACTTAAATTATGTTCTATATTAATATTTACCACCTAATAAATGAATTATATATAAATTGATAGGATGTATTTTACAATGATATGCGGGACCCATCAGCTACAAACTATAGTAAACCGATATTAAATTGGCTAGAAAATTCGAAAAAAGAAGCGCTTGAAAAATGGGAATATATAATAAACGGTGAACTTCAACAAAAGCAAAAAGCTATAGTAGGAAATGAAACTGAACTTCAATTACCGAGATTTAGATCTATTGAAATGGAAAAAACACGTTTTTGTGATTTAAGATTTAGAGTAGGTGGTGGATATTTATATTGTCATCAGGTATGTTTTTTATTTTGTTTTTTTTTAATTAAATTTATGAATTATTAATTGTGGTATTGTTTTGGATGATAAAAAGGGTGATTGTAAACATGTGATGGTGATAAGAGATATGAGATTGATAGATGAAGATGATGTGAAGAATAGAGTGATGTATCCGTTGATTGTGTATCAATCGAAATTGAGGTTTAGGAAATGTTCGGTTTGTCAGATTTTTAAAGCGGAGAAAATTACTGTTGATGATAAATTAGCAGAAGAGAATCCTTGTTATTTTTGTGATCTTTGTTATTATATGACTCATTATGTTGATAAAACTCTTCTTTATAGTGATTTCTCTGTATATGATTATTTACATGAATAGTTATTACAAGAACATTGATATATTGAGTTCTTTTTTTTTTGGATGATTATATTTCTATAGCTATTTAGATTAATTTGTTATGGAGTTCTGTTTTTGGGTATCGAGATTTAATAATGTACTTCAGAATTACATCATTGGTCCCTATAATATTATATCACACCGCTTTAAATTGTTAAAATCTACACTTGGCCTACCCCCACTTTTCTAACTATTATAAATGTATCTTATTAAACTTTTAATGAATATTTTTGTTTTTATATTATTAAATATAGCTTGTTTTGTATAAAATAGAAATGTATAGTATAATCATTCAAAAGCAATATATAATTAAAATATATAACCACTGATTAATGTCATATATTTACTTGTATAAAAAAAAATTATATCTAGAATATAAAATTTATTGTAATGAAACAGATTAACAAGTTTAAATATTTTTATCTAACATAAAAGTTATAAAAAGCATACATTGATGATAATGGTTTTATTGCAATATAAATTATTATTACTCCGTATATTGTTTAATATTATTGAGATGATAGATGGATAAAATATATTATATGAACTTCTATAATTATAATTAGTTTTATGTAAATTTTTAATAAGCTGTGATTTTGGGATAAAATCAATTATAATCTTAAATAAAACGAGATGTCACGTTAAAGAGTAGTTTAAAAATATTTTAAATATCAATATAAGTAAATAAATCCAAATAGTAAAGAAAATATTTAAAACATATTCTCCGAATGTTTATAAATATCATAGTCTTTAACTTAAAATCCTAATCTTGTTTGATTAAGTTTCTAAAATATAATTTCACACTCAAGTAATCAAAATTTATTTAACAACTCTTATAAAATTTTATTATTTTTTAATATAAACAGTTATATTTATAATACACTAAGATTAATTTAGATTTTTGTTCAAAATTTTTAATTTATATATATATATAAACAATTTGTTCGCGCCACTGCTTTTCCTATTAAAGTGTTTTTCACATTACTGATTACATTAGAAAGTTCCAAAAACTATTTCGATTCCAATAATGTTCTAATTTAAAACTTTTAAACATGAGATGTTAACCGTTATCTCGAACAAGTTCTCATTGAACGATAGAGAGCAACTTTTTGACCAAAAAAAAAAAGAATGATACATCATACCAACATGTTATAGCAAATACGGTTTACTATTTTCATATATTCACTAATTGTAACTTGGGATGAGATTTTTACTAAACCATAGAACTTATTGACAGAAAATCGAAAAGAGAACCATAGCATTTCTCAAGCCTAACTATTAACTCTTCAAACTATAAATCAATTTTTTTTCTTAATACATCTTAGAGCCACTTTGACTTGGAGCCCTTTCCACACTTAAAATTCGATCTTACACACAAAATTCGATCCTAGAATCTATTAATCTCTTATAAATCAATTTTTCACTACATATAAGTTGTTTTAATAAAAATAGCAATATGAATAAGGCATAAATGCATATGCATTCTAGAATTTAAATTTCTTAGTTACAAAGAGAATATACGCTATTCAACTTTAAAAAAACCGGTTAATCATCCCCGATAACCATGTAAATGCTTTGCCCATCTTCTCACTATAAAAGGATCATGATAATCCCAACTCTCAACACTACTTGTTCTCCCACCAATGTTCTCAGTCACATCCATATCGTTATCTTCTCGTTCTCGTTTATCTCCTACTTCAACTATCATCTCCCCCGTCCTACATTCATCGATTCCTGCATCAAGGTAGCTATACTTAACACGAACACACCTAGATTCATTCAAAGTTATCAGAATTCTCCTTTCCTCTACCCCTCTTATCTCTCCGAGACTTACAAAAGCATCCTCACCGATTCTAAGGTTCACATCTTTAAGTGCACCCCCTAGTATTCGTCCAAGAAACTCTTCAAATTCGTGCATTACAAAACCGTTAGAAGTTCCAAATCCAAATCCCACGTGAAACCGGTGAATCGTGATGGGAACCGCCTCCATATGGTACAATCTTGTCGGACTATCGGATAAATGTAGGATAAGAGACTCAGGGTTTTCATGGACACGATCTTCTAAAATTTTGACTCCTTTCTTGAGTCCTTCGATTGGATCGGCTTGACCCATATGAAAAATCCTATCGATCACTTGAAGCGCGGTTCGTTTCCCGTATGAAGTCATACATCTAAGAGGAAATACACGTGCTGCAGCGGAAGAATACGTCACTATAGCTAAACGATCCACAGGTCGTAGTGAGAAAACTACAATCGCCATTGATTGCTTCAAAAGCCTAAGGTGAGGGCCGTTCGGACTTGCGACCAAAACCAAGTCTACCGCTGGCTGGTGCGCTAGTTTCACACAAAGATAAGCTCTATTAGATGAGGCACACATGAAGGGAGAGTAACTAGTCAATCTATTTCTTGATGAAGTTTCACAAACATGGCACATATTTGAGAAGGGAGTTGCGAGTGAGCAAGGGATAGGCAAGAGGGAGAGATGAAGGGCAGGATAATCTGGCAAGTTACATTACCATGACGGACATTGGATGAGATGCAATTGAAGTGAAAAGAGTGAGAGCATTGTGCTGTGAATATAGCTTGACCTGGGCTACTTCCTGAGCTATAGTTTAGAGGATCCAAACATATTGCATATGCGCTCTGCACAAATTGTGAATGCGCGTTTAAAACCACTCAATTCTCAACCTAATCTATATGTTTATTACTAGCAACTTTCTGAGAAAAATATAATTACAAAAGGAGTACCTTATTAGAAGTGGAATGTTCAATTCTTTGGCTTTATACAAGGAGAATCGTAATTAGATAAATCAGAAGCTGCCTGCATAAATAAGTACAAAAAATTATCAGAATACACAAAATTTATTGCTTCTAGACATGTTATGATAAAGTAAATTAACTTCAATAATACCCGTAAATGAGTTAGTGAAAGTGTGAAACTAAGGGGAAGCAGCTCGAAAACTAGGGATCAAACCAATAAACCGAGCATAAAACTCAAAAGAGCCATCAAGTTCAAGGTTAGTTAAACATATATTAATTTTATTATTCTCAATATTTACTTTTCGACCCTTATGTAGTTTTGTGAGGTGAAACTTGTACAGACATAAGGAGGGAAATGTTACCTTCTGAGTCCTCTAATAGTTTCACTCTCAAAGCTTGTGAGAATAAAAAGAAAAATAACATAAAAGAAAAAAAGAAAACGGCAAGTTCAACAGAAAAATGATGTTTTCGAGGTATGTAAATAAATCACAGTTAAACATTTTTAAGTCAACTCTATTAATTTTTGTTTTTTGACCTTTTCAGCAAAGCTATATGGAAAAAGTAGAGGAACATGCAATAATCAAGCAAAAACAAGAACAAGATAAAGTATTAGCAAAGTTACATTAATTCAAGTAAGCATTACTATTAACCACTTTATAAATTTACTGAAAGTAAATTTATATAATCATTTTTCGTTTTTTTATTAAATCAGTGGTAGTTGCAAAAACAAGGAATGTGCTAATATATCCTACAAAAAAAGTGGAAAAATGACATGTTCAAAGGGTACAAGTTCCGCTAAGGTAAATTCTAAACTTATATTTCCTTAATTTAACGAAACTTGAGTACTTTTTAAAAATTGCAGGCAAGACCCTCAATTGGAAATGGTAATGTAGAAGTTAAATTTCCAGAAATTGTTCTCTGTGTTGAAGTTTACCATAGTAGGAAAACATGGGTTAAGGTAATTCTAAAATTTAACCATTTAACCGTTTTTCTTTTTTTAATTTTTTTTTATTATCGCTTAAATAATTTAATCTTTATTAGGTTCAAGAGTTTTTAGTTCTCGGACAACAAGTTTTAACCGAAGTAAAAGACAAAATTTATTGTATGACTGATGAAATTATGAAGAAAACTGGAGAAAATAATCCTTCGGGTTATTTTCTCATCGAGGTAAATGTTTTACATTTTAATTTAACTATGTTTTATATTTATTTACTGAGTTATATATAAATTGATAGGATGTATTTTACAATGATATGTGGGACCCATCAGCTACAAACTATAGTAAACCGATACTAAATTGGCTTAAAAATTCGAAAAAAGAAGCGCTTGAAAAATGAGAATATATAATAAACGGTGAACTTCAACAAAAGCAAAAAGCTATAGTAAGAAATGAAACAGAGCTTCAGTTACCGAGATTTAGATTTGTTGAGATGGAAAAAACACGTTTTTGTGATTTAAGATTTAGAGTAGGAGGTGGATATTTATATTGTCACCAGGTATGTTTTTTTTTAAAATTAAATTTATAAATTATTAATTATGGTATTGTTTTGGATGATAAAAAGGGTAATTGTGAACATGTGATGGTGATAAGAGATATGAGATTGATTGATGAAGATGATGTAAAGAATAGAGTGATGAATCCGTTGATTGTGTATCAACTGAAATTGAGGTTTAGGAAATGTTCGGTTTGTCAGATTTTTAAAGCGGAGAAGAGCGGAAGAGAATCCTTGTTATTTTTGTAATCTTTGTTATTATATGACTCATTATGTTGACAAAACTCTTCTTTATAGTATTTTATACGTTATTTGACTATACTATCCCTAGGACTTCGACCTAAAACCTATTAAAGTAAAAAGTGGTCGATATTATACCTCGATTCAGTTGTCGAGACAGAATAAACCCATTCAACATGGGATTTCGACCTAAAACTTATTACGGTTAAAAATGGTCGATAATATACCTCGATTGAATCTTAAAAGGGTTCTTGAATCAGAAGTTACATGAGGCTTTGACCTAAAACCTATTAAGGTAAAAAAATGGTCGATATTATACCTCAATCCAATCTTAGGAAGGTTCTTGATTCGGAAATAAAACCATTCAACATGATACTTCAGCCTATAACCTGTTAAGATTAGAAATAGTTGATATTATGCCTCGATTAAATCCCAGGTTGGTTATCGGAACAAAAGTAAACCAATTTAACATGGGTTTTCAACCTAAAACCTATTGAGGTTAAAATGATCGATATTATACCTCGATTCAGTATCATGAAGGCCATCGAGTCTGAAGTAAACCCATTCAACATGGAACTTTAACCTAAAGCCTACTAAGGTTAACACGGTCGATATTATACCTCGATTCAATCTCAAAACAATTTGAACTAAAATATATTATGATTAACACGGTCAATATTATAGGTTGATATAACCTCGTAGTAGTACCAAAAATTTTGAACTCTACTCTCACATATAAAAATACCAGATATGGAAATAAACTTGGAGACATGAAACTCCAACCTAAAAGTTTTAAATCTCTTAAGGATAAACCAGAAAAAAGGTCTTCAAAATACCTCAAGAAAAATCAATTATGTCATTAAAACTGAAAAAACGTAGTATTTGGAAAAAAAAAAGACGTAGTAAAAAGGTCAAAATACCTCAAGAAAAATCAATTATGTCATTAAAACTGAAAAAACGTAGTATTTGGAAAAAAAAAAAAAGACGTAGTAAAAAGGTCAAAATAGCACAAGGCGTGGGGGCAAAAAATTTGCCAACAAACCTACTTAGGTGACGGTTGTTTTTTCAAGTAATAAGTGCTGAATACTGAATGAATAACTGAATATGACTCTTTTAAGAGGTCGTGTCTGAATGATTCAAACAAAATCTTAATGAAACAGAACCATTAAAAACCATTCAGATCTGAATTGGACAATAAAAACAAACTGTCTTATTCAAATCTGAATTGGACAATAAACAAACTGTTTTATTGATCCAGTGTCTTAATGAACCGATCTCATACAAACAAACACCCTCTTAGTGGCGCCAATATTCATGTGATAATATATTATTTTTATTATCACCTAAGTATTATAATTCTAGAAGAACATTTCAATCAATTAATTAAGTATATACTATATAAATTTATACGACTCAAAGCAGAATTAAATGGGAACTAGTAATGCAATGGAAAAGCCACAGCTAGAGAAAACCCTAAAAGAAGGGGAGAGAATCCTCGGCCCGACCCGTAGGCCCGATGGCACTCTTCGTAAACCCGTTCGTATTCGAGCTGGTTATGTTCCTCAAGACGAAGTCGCCGTTTACCAATCCAAAGGCTCCCTCGTAAGTACGTGTCTGTGTGTTCGTGTGTGTCAATTAATATATAATTGTAGTATATTTATGTGTTTTTATCGGTGGCAGTGGAAGAAGGAGGTGGAGGCGTTGCAGGGGTTACCGCCGGGATATGATCCCGACATGGTGACGGCGGCGAAACCTAAGTC